>OY365793.1:24832500-27232500 GCA_959347355.1 Napeogenes inachia | reverse complement strand
AAAAATCTAACTTGAATATAAAGTTGAGCGTGGCTCCCACGCAGGCTCCCCAGAACATGAGGTACAGCAGCAGCGAGGAACCTCGCTGCGGCAGCACGGCGCCCGCACACAGCATGGACACACCCACCAGCAGCAACGACGGCAACTGAAGGACAGATCATTGATTACCGATGTAATACTAAAATATGCGGCATACGCACAGTATACAGGATGTAGTATTTTATTTAAAAATAGGATAACAATCATTACAGATATTTATAAATATATTTTATTCTAAAAACTTTTGTAGGGTACATGTTTAAAAAAAAGTTTCAAATTCTACAGCAAAAATGATAAATATCCATACATACATATATATACATTATCCAACTCACCGTGAAGTACTTCCAGTCGCGGTGCCTTCTGAGCGGACACAGTGCCGTGTTTCCCTCACCCTCCACCACCACGTACTTTCCTAGGAACAGGTCAATGGAATCCTGGGAAATAAACATTTTAATATTTAAGTGTACACAGGAATAACAAAATATTTAGATGATTTAGGTGAATAGTTTAGAGTTATTTTATATTAAGTATTTAGAGAGATAATAAAAAAAGAAACTATCAAAACATCAATTTATTTTTTAAATAGATAAAGAATGAAAAACAGCCGACTCTTCGGAACCGTTCCGTCGCTCTACCAATTGAGCTACTGTGCCGTACTGTATCGCCTACATGGCTATACGTATTTATAGATGTTTACATACATCAATATATCATATTAAAAAAAAATAAAAAACCGAGTAGTGGTCTAAAACAATACACCTACCTGTCTGAAACCATCACTAAAGTTGTTCTTGTAGTACCGCGTTAACGAGTTGATCCCGTCTCGCACCAGCCCCATACGTGTTCTCTTCCCGGTTCTCGTGAAGTCCGTCTTCAGGGCGCCGGTGCCGGAGTACTGGACGGATATCATATCGGCGTGATCCGCCCACACCTGGGATTGAACACATATTTATTCGTGTACATACTGTACTATTAGTACACTTGAGCGGAAGAAATTCTCCGTCAACCGCATCAATTAAAAAACACACAATCATACTGGCGCAGAGGGTAGCGCTGCATCAAATGAAGTCGAATATAGACCCTTTTTTAAAACGCCTCCATGGTGTACGTTCCAGGAAACCATTCATCCGTCCACCCACCGTGTTGAAGAGCTGGTCGAAGGGCGTGTGCTGCGTGTCGGCGGCGGCCAGCGCCAGCAGCCGCAGCGCCGCCAGCAGCTGAGTGCGCGCCAGCAGGCTCTGCACCACGTTGGTGCGGTCCAGGCAGTCCACGCAGTTGGTGCGGAACACGCCGCTCTGCCGGAGCAGCACCGTGCCGCCGCGGGACAGGAAGTAACCGAACTCCGTCTGAGTAGAACGATGTCATTTATATTAAAAAATATGCATGACATAAGGTATCAATTCCTTGTGCAAAAAACATTCAATCTTCTTTATTTTATCTTTTTATACTATCTAGGATAATGCAAGGATAATGCGCCTCACCACCTATGACTACATCTCCACTTTCCATCAGGTAAATTACACCTGATGGAAAGTGGAGATGTAGTCATAGGTGGTGAGGCGCATTATCATAGCTACCTATTCACTCTTCTCTTGAAGACATTATATCCGACCGGAAATACCACGCGGGCAAGCTGTTCCAGTCCTTCGCTGTACGCACTAATAAAGACGAAGCAAAGGGCTTCGTCCGGACAGAGAGATGTCCACAACGTAAGGATGGATACCTGCCGTGCGTCGGAACGTCCGGTGACGGAGGGGGGGACGGAAAAAAAAACAAGCGACTGATACGAGAATCGTATCGTGAATAACGGAGTAGTAATATAGCAACTACTTGAACTGGAAGTGCGTCACTGCGGTGGTACTGCACAGAATATCATGAAATAGAGTAGTAAATAGTGACGCTATGTAATGTTGTAAAATGAGCACAAAAACACTTTACGTAGCGCAACGCACGTAAAGTGGCTTGCGGAATTAAAACACCCCTAGCCAAGTACCAGTTTCGTATTGAGATATTTAAAAAAATCTATTAAAATTTTATTTTTTAGGATGATTTAAGCAATGATCGTAAGTTACTAAATATAAATATAGCGTGCAGTACCTGCTCGTGCGCCACGCGGTCCAGGAGCACGGACAGTCGGTCGTAGCGCATGCGCCGGCACTCGGCGTGGAAGTCGAAGGGCTCGTAGCGCACGGCTGGCAGCGCAGCCGCGGCCACGGCGGCGCGGTAGCCACGCTCCAGGGACTCCTCCTTGCCGTGGTGGTCGATCTGGAGTAGTACGTGCATGTAGATATTATATAATGAGGTGTTATATTTAAAATATTTTTATTAAAGTTAAGAGCGAAATCTCAAAAAAGAAAAAGCAATTAAGTTAAGCAGATCGGTTAAAAATGTCAAAACCGGTGACTCACCAGGTTCAGCAACACCTGGTTCCCGTAGCGCTGCAGCTGGTCCCGCAGGTGTCTCGTGTAGGCGGCCACGTGGTCCTCTCCGGCCAGCGCCACCGCCGGCTTGTACTTGAGGTCCGGGTACTGGCTCCAGTACAGCGGGATAGACCCTCGGGTCTGCACGAACGAACACTTCTCTCCTCCACGTTCGATTATCTGCTCCGTCTCTACAAAGTTTGCTACGTGACCCTGATGGATTAGGAATTACAATATCAGTTGATTGTAGTAATAACTTTTATTTCTTAAGTTTCGATGTTGTTAATGATGTATTACTATAAGTATCTTAAAAATTGTACATAAGTAAATAAACATACACACAATATTTATGGAAAATAAAACGAAAAAAGTACCTACAACATATAATACAGACTTTGGTAAAGTTATATTTTGTTTTAAAAAAATAATGAGCCAAGTTAATATCATAGTTTTACCTACGTCAGCGCTATCGTGGGAGGTTCGAGAAAATTTATTTTCAGTAAACAGCTGGGTAATTTGTCTGCTATCTATTAAACTGGGTATCATTATTAATTTACTTCACACTGTCCACAGCATTGACATGTTGAATTATTGCAAAAATATAAAACACAGTAATTATAAAACAGACAGCAAACTGTCTGTTAAGTATATATTTAACTATTGAAGTGTATATAACGAGTGGACCTGTGCGCATATTCCCCTGGTGAAGAGCCTGGTGCCGGCGCGCTCCACGCCTCGCCGCGACACCAGCGACCAGCTCACCTGCTCGCCCTTCAGCACCACGCGGTTCACTGCCACGACTGACAGCCGTTAAGGAAATTAGGGAAGCACAGATATATTTTTTAAGTTATACTTTTTTTGGGGCGTTAGAGAAAAATTATGAAAGTAATTTTTTACGATGCGCGCGCACACCGTCACGAAAAACCGACACCCTGAAGTTAGCTATAATAAAATGTTTAGTTGTTTAAACTAATGAGTTAAAGTCGTACTAGATGAGATGTTTCACAGTTGTAGAAATGTTTTTCATTTAATTAAAAATAGATGTTGTGGAATTTAACTGAACCTTTGACTGTGTTAGCTATCCTTTACTGACTGTATCGACTGTGTTAGCTATCCTTTACTGACTTTATCGACTGTGTTAGCTATCCTTTACTGACTGTATCGACTGAGTTAGCTATCCTTTACTGACTTTATCGACTGTGTTAGCTATCCTTTACTGACTGTATCGACTCTGTTAGCTATCCTTTACTGACTGTATCGACTGAGTTAGCTATCCTTTACTGACTTTATCGACTGTGTTAGCTATCCTTTTGCAGTTCTTTTATTATTTTATTGTAGGTTAATATTTATTTACATGGGATTAAAAACTATTTTTATTGACGACAAACAAGTATAACTTCCTATGTATGTACATAAATACATACACAAATTTTAAAATTTACTATGTGCTGACTGCTCCTTTTTTTTCATTAAACAATTTTTTATTTCATCACTCAAAAATTTTAAATAATATTATATTTCTCTCCTTAAAAATATTTATATTTTTGTTTTATACAACCTAGGTAACCTAAAAAATATTTCTTATTCTATTTCTAGATCCGATAATTTTTAAGTGAAAACTTTTATTGGCCCATTAGGCACTTTTGGCTTGAGTGTAAAACCGATATCTCGCGTTACGCTAATTTGCTTAGACGGAAGTGAATAAATGACAAGTCAGGAAGGCAATGAAAATGTTGACATAGTGGATAATGTTAACATGCCAATGATCATTGACGATGTCACTAACAATTATTTAAAATTATTTAAAAAATCATTTATTTATTTTATTAAGGAAATTTTGTTCTTATAAGTTATCATAATATATTTAAGTAAAGAACAAGTAAAAAGTAACCCATTTAAATTAATTTATTTAACTTGTAAATATTTTTATATGAATATTAATGCAGAAATATGAAATAGTCATAAAAGCTATCACTTCCAATGTGTGGTCTTAAGCTTACCCTATTTTTTTTCAGATGTTTTATATTATTCAGGGAAAAAATGAGATTTTCTAACATAATTTTTTTTTTCTTTTGATGATAAAAACTTTTAATTGTTAAAAGGATACAGCCCTGAATGATCGGCAGAGCGAACTTAGCGAACTGCTGATGACAATATTCCTTCAAGAGATGACCGTTCCACAGGAACCTTGAATCAGCACGACTCGCTAGCGACATCTAAACAGAAGCATGAAAACCAAATTCATATTAAAAAAAAACACCATTAAAGCTATTTGTATATAATCTTGCTCAATAAAAATAGAAACGCAACTGCAATTTACCAATTGCTAAATATTCTATGATTAAATAAATGATTAAGGGAAATTAATTACCATCAGATTATATCTACATTATCTATTTACTAACAAAAATGTAAATCATACAAACCTTATGAAAGTCCGGAGCGACTGAATGCAACCTTTGCATGGAGTGAGTCAAGTCATAGCCATATGAGAAGTAAATGCCGGGTGTGTCCAGCGCCAGACGCAACATGCGCTCATATGTGTTGTTGTCCTCTATCTATAGTAATTTTATTATTTATTAATATCATAGGAAGGAAACAAAAAACCACAAGCATTAAAAATTTCATTAACAATATTTGCCCTGTGCCAGATGAAACATTTTATTAACAATATTTATTGTATATTTTTATACTTGTATATTTTGTATTTTTTATATGTGTTCTACACCAACCTGCTTACTAGTGAGATGTGTGGTGGACCGAGAGTATGGGATAATATCTGTGCCTGCCAACTGGTATATCTCTTGGCCATTTATTTTACCTACCTGCATAAAAAACATTGCAATAAAAGGACAGGATATGGGAAATAATATGATATAATCAAAAAAACAATATCTGGATTTGCAAGTTGTAATTTCTTACAGTCTCATAGTAAAATACATTACTAGATACATTATTAGTGTCTGTAGGTTGATCAGACATCATTATCAGACAAGACCTAGTTACATACAGACCAAGTACTAGTTTGTTACATTTATATAAATATAGAATGAAACCGACCCATCGCTCTACCAATGGTAGCTCAGTTGGTACTTGGTAGAACGACTGGATGGTTTTGGACCAGGAGTCGCAGGTTCGTATCCCTGCCTGTATCGGTTTATTTTTCATTTTATATTTATATAAATTTAAATAAGATTAACATGGCTATACATGTTTATAGATATTTTCAAACATAAGTTTGTTACAATTAGTAATTATAAACTTGATTATTTATAACACTTAAGCAACATAATATTTAAGAACAGAAATTATTCCTTGATTTACAATTATTATTACTTTGATTGATAATGATTGATTGATTTTTGAGTTTATTTCTTATTTTCAGATTTTACTACTTTTTACAAATTACCATGTTATGTAGAATAGTAATCATAGGAATCTTACTATAATAATAACTTACCAATATTCTGTACTTAGCAACAACTAAATATAATCCAGATATAAGCTTAATGGAGCCGAGGAAGCCACACACTGGTTTGTAAGCATTTGCAGGGATTGGGATCTTTACTGTATTTATTTCTGAAAGAAAACATCATATCTTTTAGTTTTGACATGTATTTCAACTCTTAAATAAATATCAGTGTTATTGGCAACATATTTTAGTATTGGTTGCATAATATCTAATTTAGTGTGGGTTTTTGTGACAATTGTGTAATAACTTTTAAATAAATATCAATAAATTCTTTTTATTAAATGTCAATTATTACCTCCATAAAATAATATAGGTTACAATTTACATGTAATATTAACTAATTAATTACAATATGATATTAAAAGTTAAGTTAGTTCAATGACTATTAAGTACAATAATTTAAACTTTCTACATAAATTTAAAAGGGTATAAGCAGCTTCTGAATAAAATACTATTCCTTATTAAAGCTTTAGGAGTAGCAATTAAACTTTTGATAAAAGAAATGTGTCTTTTCCTGAGAAATACCATATTATATTGTACCTTTAACAGAAGCCTCTCCTGTGATCCTATCAATGACCAGTATTTCTGTAGGATTGATAGTTGGTTCAAAATAAAACTTGTCTGATGTTGTGTATCTGCAATAATTAAAACATAAAACAGAATTTAATTTGTGATTCCTAATAACATTTAATAAACATGATTGTGTATTTCTTTGTAACATAGTAAATTTAAAGTCAGTTAAAATAGTACAGTGTTTTTACGTTTATTCAAATAAACATGTACATAAATACCTATTATATTAAATACAAATCTGTTAATGTAATTAATACATAAGGAAACATGATAATTAATATAAAATATACTTACAATTTTATATCGTCGTGAATAAGTAATTGATCAGCCATTTTTACCGAACTTTCGTTATAAAATATTATTTTACCTATATCATAGCAATTGCAATGGCTTTCTGCTGTTCCTACAATTAAAAATTACAGTCAATAAAGTGACATTAAAACATCACGTTATCTGCAAAATTACAAATCGCTAATTCAACTAAAAACTGAGTGATGAGTTGACATTTGACATATCTCACAATTTCAAGTTTAAAAACCATACATTTCAAAGTGGTATGGACCAACATGTTTCAAATTATTTAAATCTTAACAATAATTTTTATAATGAGACCAATAATTGTGTTAACATTAATTTATATATGATTATTTAAAAAATTAAATGCTTTCTATTTATTTATTCGGAACGAATAACAATACGAAAAAAATACAAAACAGATTAAATAGAAAGGTACATGTGTTTTTGACTTAAAATATTAAAAACTAACCTAAGTCCTAAACAGTGAATAAAAATATTGGTTTTAAATTGTAAATTGCAAAATAGTTTAAGTAAAGTATTAATTATTAATTGTTTAACATGGAAGTGGAAGGGCATCCAGGGATAATAAAAACAATAAACGATGATGAAGAAGTAGAAGATTTTTCAGAAGAATCAGACGTAGAAGAAGACGTAAGTTTGAAAACATTTTACCTATAACTAAAAAACGTTAAATAGACTTACTTGAACCTGTCTCTTCACATTCCTTATTACTTGCCATAATAAAGATAATATTCTTGTATAATCACTATGTATAGAAAAAATACCGTATAAATAAAAACTATCAAAATATTGACACTGACAAACTATACTTACAGAATGTTATATAGAAATAATAAAGAATAAGGTTTTATTAAAACTAAAAACTATTTTTTTTTCAGTATCAACCTACTAAACAAAAAGTGAAAAGACAGGCAGATTTTGATCCTACATTTAAATTTATTGGATCTGTTGACGAGTATAACAAGGTTAGTATATGGCTCTTTACTTAAAATTTTTATATTCTTAAACTGTTAATCACCACCACGTTTGTCATTTTTAGAGTCCATGGGATGATTTACACAAGTATGTTAGACGAAATGTGAAACAAACATTGGATCAGAAGATTGAGAAGAGACGGGCTGAGGCTAAGGTCAGAGGCAACATTGATGTAGACACAGACTCGGAAGGAGAAACCAAAGGTTTATATATTGATTAAACCATATATTATTTATAAATACAAAAGATTTGCATTTTAACTGAAAATTTTTCTTTATTCAATAATTTAAAATATATTGTAGGCACTATTTTTCAATTATAACAAAAATATTTTTTATATTGTACATTGCACTCTGCTTATTACTAACACATACTATCATTATATTGTATACAATCTTGACCTCAAACTAAGAAATATAAATTTATTTTTATTAGTACCAAATAGATTTGTTAATGTTATTATATATTTTTTTCAAATTATCTTTAGATGCCGGTGTGGATGAGTTTGAATTGTCTGACGATGAACTTAAAAAAGATGAAATTAAAACTAAGCAAAAAAAATTAACTAAGAAACAAAAATTAGAGGAAGTAAGTAAAAATTACTTGCTTATGAAATTAAGAGATTGTTTGTTTTTGAGCTTGTTATTAATAAGTATTATGAATAATAGGATATGATCACATCTTCAATAATTTTAGGATTAACAATTTCCAAGTATTGAAATATTAAACTGAATTTTTTTTTTTTAAACTTAATTGGTTACACCAAAGACACGTACTTTTATCATTCTTACGAAAAAAAAGTTCAACAACTTTTAATATTACATCTATGTAAATATTAAGGAACTAAAAAAAGATGAGACTGAAGGAGCTCGGATAGAATACGACTCGGACTTTTTTGAAGAGCCCCCAGCCTATGATGAGCAGGCTACCTTCTACATGATGAACCTGTCCCGTCCGATGTTGAAGGCCATCGCGTCTATGAATTATGTACATCCTACACCAATACAGGCTGCAACTATACCGATTGCTTTGTTAGGTATGTATATATATATATTTTTTTATTTAAAAATATTATATTTGTTTCAATAGTGATGATATAATGAATTCTTCTCGCAATGTACGAACAGGCAAGGACATATGCGCTTGCGCTGCCACGGGCACGGGCAAGACGGCGGCTTACATGGTGCCGGTACTTGAGCGCCTGCTGTACCGCCCCAGTGAGCGACGCACGCGCGTCCTCGTACTCGTGCCTACCAGGGAACTGGGCGCGCAGGTAGGGCTCCACTACTGTCTTACACCTCTTTGACGCGTAGTTAATATAATATAAATGGTGATGCCGGGCAGTTAACCATCACCATTACTGTTAATTGCCCTTGGTATAGTTGTAATTTTTCTTTCTTACTTCCGCCTGGTTTGTCAAAATGACCCCACAAGTCTGAGTGACCCCATATTTGTGCTAGGGCCCGGTTTGTATCCGGGCCTACCCCCGGGGAAGTTGGCGAATGCTAACGCGACCCCATCTTGCTCCACCATGGCGGAGGGCTGCTCACACGCCAGGCAACACAACAAAAAAACACACGCCAGGCAACACAACAAAAAAACACACGCCAGGCAACACAACAAAAAAAAAGTTGTAATTTTTCTTTGATACATACTGCTTTGCTTTTAGCAGATGTTGCGATGTCACAAGTTTTTTCATACAAACTCACCAGTAGGTAGAGTGATGGCTTAAAATAACATCTATGGTGGTTTTATTACAGTGTATGTATGTTTGTTCCAGGTACATGCTGTGACTCGTCAGCTGGCTCAGTTTACTTCAGTCACTGTCGGCTTATCAGTAGGAGGACTGGATGTTAAGTATCAGGTATGGTAAATCATTTTACAATACTATGTCATTATTAAATGCTGAGGCTTTCACGGCCGGAGTTATAATTATTATTATTAGGAAATTAGATTTATAATTTAGCCAAGTGAATTTGTATTAATAAGTTTTAATTAAGCAAATATCTTTATAAATTTGTTGTCCATATGTATGGTTCTATTTATATGAACCGCTATAATAATGTTGATAATAAGATAAAAAAATATTTATATTTTTTATATATGTAAGTTAATACACACATTTATATTTGGTTTTAGCTCTTTACACATAATACAAAGGGAAGAAATTTGATGCTCTTAAAATTGAGTGAGAGTTTTCTCATTCTATGCTGGTTTTTATTTAGGTGTCTATCTTTACATATAACTATATCATTAACAAATTAAAAATCACTACATGTAACTAAAACAAAAAAATGATAGTTGTTTGACGTTTTAAATAGAATAAATAGTATCAACATGTTTTTCTTAAAGAGATTAGCTTATCTTAATTTACAATAAAACTGCTAAATTTAATAAACATTATATATAGATAATAATGTCTGTCCTGGTATCCAGGAAAGTGTGCTCCGTCGTCACCCGGATATAGTGATAGCGACCCCGGGGCGGCTCATCGACCACATCAGGAACACACCTTCCTTCGACCTCAACTCCATCGAGGTGCTCATACTGGATGAGGCTGATCGGTGAGATAGCATTTGAATCATTATAGCACTTGGTGTAAACTAATCTATAAATATTATTTTTAAATTAATTCTAGCTCACTTTTTATGTTTTGTCAGATTGTATAGTATTAGTCATAATAGCCTAATTCTTAGTCCTTAAATTGAAAAAAATAAATAAGCTAAATCATGATGTCAATAATACATCATTTCTCCAGGATGCTGGACGAGTATTTCGCGGAACAGATGAAGGAGATCATCCGCCAATGCTCTCCAAAGCGGCAGACCATGCTGTTCTCTGCCACCATGAGCGACCAGGTACGAGACCTGGCTGCAGTGTCCCTCAAAAAACCCGTCAAGCTATTTCTGGATTCAAATAAGGATGTTGCTTTCAATTTGAGACAGGAGTTTGTTCGGTAAATATATTTAATATATATGTTGCACGATCACAAAGTAAATAATATAATGGTGAAATTATCTCAGATCCTTCTAACAAATATTAACGTAATTTGCACTAAAATTCCAATTTCCGGCGAATGACAAAATTATACCTAATTGAAATAAAGCTAAATTCTTATTTTTAAATAAAACAATTTTAATTTGCATCTTTTCCAACTACTAAAAACTTATTACAAATTTTATATGACTATTGTGGTTATAAGTCATCGTCGACGACATTCTACGGGTGTCGCACTTCAATTTCCTTTTTCAAGTGACACGTAAGAAGTATAAATAATTGTCGTCATCGGGGACTAACAGTTAAAGCATAAATATTAAGTTGAACTTGAACAATTTTAAGTTCCTTATATATACACGTACACATATATTATACACGTACACATATATTATACACGTACACATATATTATACACGTACACATATATTATACACGTACACATATATTATACACGTACACATATGACACCCCGCGGCCTCCACAGAGTCCGTCCGGAGCGCGAGTGCGACCGCGAGGCGCTGTTGGCGGCGCTGGTGTGTCGCGCCTTCAGGGACCGCGCCGTCGTGTTCGTGCAGACCAAGAAACAAGCACACAGACTACACGTGGCGCTGGGACTACTGGGGATTAAGGTACGGGATACTACATGGTGACGGATAACAATGCGGGGGGGGGGATTATAACTGAAGAACTGCACTAATTACTATTAGTTACTTCACAAGTGGATAGGGGTGCTCGATCCCTTGTCTATGTGACTGTAATTTAGTCAGATTTATTTAGATTATGATGGTCCGGATGATCACTCATGTTTGTACTAATTGTTGAAGGACAAACATATCGCAATTATGTTTGAAAATATCTATAAACATGTATATATGTTAAGCTTATATAAAATTTATATAAATATAGAATGAAAAATAAACCGATAAGAGCAAGGATCGCAATTGTAAATACTTTTAAAGCCTACAAAGTATTTAAGACTTTACGATATTTCATAAGATAAATCGAAAAGTAAGGAAAGGCATAGTAATATTGTTCTCCTTCATCCACTAGGTAGCAGAACTTCACGGAGCTCTAAATCAACCGCAGCGTTTGGATTCCCTAAAACGTTTCAAGGAGGAGCAGGTGGATGTACTGGTCGCTACTGACGTGGCGGCTCGAGGTCTGGACATACCGGGGGTCAAGACTGTGTTGAATTTTACCCTACCGGCGACCATAGAGCATTACATACATAGAGTGAGTTGGAAACATGTTATATGTATATGTATAAACAGGGTTATTTGTAATTAGTTGACCACCTCTTGCATTCAGCCTCTTTGCATCTATCGCAACAACATTTGTTTTACGACTTTTAAAAAAAAATTGATAAACAACAATATCAACAATAAGGGAGAGACAACTATAGTACATTCAACTCTACTACATATAAGAAAAGAAAACATGAGTCATTGACTAACCTTAAGTTACTCTCCTAATCGGGTCTTATTATAATAATTATATAACGAATTCCCCTTTTATAAACATTGATACATAACACGTACTATACAAACAAAAACATTGGAGTAATCTATGCAGCCAACATACTAAAAAAAGGCATTGAAGTAATTCTTACTACCAACATAATAAATAAAACAGAGGCAATGTCATAGTCTATACAGCCAGCCTTGTGTCCGTCAGGTGGGTCGCACGGCGCGCGCGGGGCGGGCGGGGGTATCAGTGTCGCTGGCGGGGGAGGGGGAGCGCGCGCTCGTGAAGGCCATCGTGCGTCGCGCGCGCCGACCGGTCAAGTCCAGAGCCCTGCCGCCCGACATCGTCGCCAAGTACAGGGACCGCCTGGCCAAGCTGGAGCCCGAGATCGGTGAGCAGTCGTGACGTACCATCTCTCATTTTAGTTAAAACATATGTCCGTTCATATACAATTTGGTTATCTTATTATCAGTTTCCATGGTCCATTGATTTTGAAATGTGTAACAATAATGATTAAATGGTTAATTTAAGAAAATGACTGAAAACTTTTATATTGTATTAATATAAGAAAGTAGTAAAAACGTACGATCTTTACATGGAACAGCCCAGGGCTCCGTACTTGGCCCATTACATTATATCACCTACGTAAATGATGTCGTTAACCTAATATCCAAATGCGAAATATATCAGTTTGCTGACGACACCTGTCTTATAGCTGCAAATAATGATCTAGATGCAGCTCTGGAAGACTTACAAACAGACTTCACCCTTTTGTTAAAGTGGTCTCATGATGTAGGACTTGTTCTAAATGCCAAAAAAACTATATGAATGTACATCAGTTCTACTCAGAATAGGAAGCACCATAATAATTTAAATCTATTAGCACACAGTCACCAATGTTGATCTTCAACACTGTTCTTGTAAGCCTGTTGAAATAGTCACTAAACAAAAAGTCTGGGACTTATAATTGACGATCGACTAAAATGGACTGAACATATTAATCACGTATGTGATAAGCTACGGACCATATTGGCAAAAATAACGATAATTAAAAAAAAATCCATATAAAATTATGTTAAACTTATATGAAGCTTTGGGTGAAACAACTATATTTTACGGTCTGAGTAGCTATGGTAGGACAAGTAAATCAAACCTTGATCCAATATACAACCTGCAAATAAGAATTATGAAAGCTATAGTATCTAAAAAAACCAAAACCCACCACGAAAATGATTATCACGAGCTCTTTCATTATTGTGTCATATTACCAATCCACGATCAGGTTAAATATATATTACTGCTTGAGCAATTTCATAATAACGAATACCAACATATCATCACACGTACCTACCAAACACGCAGTGCGTCTCGCGTTAAATTAAAAGTACCGAGGTACAATAATCTTTACGGTAAACAACTATTACAATATCAAATCCCTAAATTAATAAATGACCTTCCATCTTCACTTATAAATAAAAAAAATATTTCATTGATTCATAATATTTTAAAAAATTTATTTCATCATTTATAATAGATAAAGTTACAGGTCTAAACATTAGGTATTCTAGAGTAATCTGTCCCACTACTATGAAATGACCCATTTACTAATTAGAGCATTAAAATAATAAAAAACATATATCAAAATGAATCGCGTAGCTAAATTTCAGAGCTAAATTACAGAGTTACTACAAGCTCTGTAATTCGAAAGCTAAATTGAGTTATCATTTATTCAGAGATACTTCTCTGAATAAATGATAACTCAATTTAGCTTCGATATAATATATGTATATCCAGCTACTCTAATCGTATCTAACATATTATGAATGTCATTGGGAAAAGAGATTTCTCTTAATATTGTGTTGTTGACAGTTTTCTCTTCATCGTCAATATCTTATATCGAACAAAGTTGAGTTACATTTGAATTGATTGATAGTTGGTTGATTTTAGCCGCAATTCTGGACGAGGAATACGCAGAAAAGCAGCTGAAGAAGATGGAGAAACAAACGACTAAATTAGAAAGCGTAATAAAGAAGGAAAAAGATGATGCACCCAAATTGGAAACACCAAGACAGCATGACTGGTTCCAGACTCCCAAACAGAAGAGAGAGGAAAAAGAAAGACTCGCTCTGACACAGCATGCTGGGAAAGGTAACTTTATTTATATTTTAATTATAATTATGTATAACTAGTTTCGGATGACTTCATTCGCTTAAAATACTTGGACGAACAAATTAAACAAATAAAGTTTAGTTAAAACATAAAGTGATTTTTTTAGCTGAAAAAGCACAAAAAGGCAAAGGCAAAAAACGAAAACATGACGACGACGACTCAGACGACGACAGCAAAAAGAAAAAGAAGAAACAAACCAAACACGTGAAGGACTCTGCTGAAGAAAGAGTGAAACGGGAAATGGAGAAGGTCTTTATTTATTCGTAGATTTTTTTTATTCAAGTGCCACTTTTTTATATTAAGGTTCATTCATTCAAGGTTCATCATACAATAACATCAATATTTTCAAGTTTTGTGGTAAACTTCTAAAAAAATCTTTTGTTTGTTTTTAATAGCAAATAATAAAAACATAACATACTAAAATAATAAAAACAAACATAAGAATCATCAATCAATATACAATTATTACAGGTAGCTTTATTACAATCAAGAATGGCAAAACGTACAAAGAAACAACGCAGGATACGCGCCGTTGAGGACGACGAGGACAGACCAACACAACACAGGAACAAACTAAACAAATCAAGGAAGAAGCAGACTAACTTCGCCAATGACCTCACCGATGTATCCAAGGCATCCACGAAGAAACTTCGTTATGATGCAAACAGGGTGCAGAAGGGAATAACTTTGCAGAATGGAAAACCGTTCCGGAAGAAGGGACCGGGAAAAGGGAAACCGAAGGGCAAGACTTTCGGGAAACCGCAGGCGCCCAAAAATCCTAGGAAGAAAAATAAATAAATATACATCATATACATCTCATTTGATGTTTTCATTATATCATTTCTTTCTTATATGCTCTACATCTATAGAAAAGGCTCTGCATCTACCCTGCCATTTTTTGGAAACGGGTAGGATGATGATGAGGAGAGGATGTCGGGAGTCCGGCTCTACTCTGTTATTTCGACCAAATGCCTATACGGGGATTGTACTGCCTATTATTATATATTGATCTGTAGGCTATATATTTTCATTTAGATCTCTTCAAAGAACACTCCGCCTAGATAAAGTTTTATACTCTGAAGCAATTTTATAATAACATTTTCCAGCTTAACAACTTAACAAGTTGTTTGAGAGGATTTTTTTTTTTTTTTTTTTAAATTCCTCCTAAACGGCTTTTTCGAACGCAGTGAGTGTTTATTCTGGCAATCTATCCTTCCCTTTTTGCTGTTTTTTTTTTTAACTTAATCCAATAAAAATACACTTGGACAAACAGGGCTGTAAAGCTGATGACTCAAAAGTTTCATTGGTTCTGTGGCTAGGAAGTTCCTCTGTGTCTGTGTGTATCTTAGAAGTCAGTTAAAAAAACTACTTTTAACTTATCCTCAATATAATATACTTATAAATCATATATTACAGGGTTATTTGTAATTAGTGGGCCACCTCTTTCAGGCAGCCTTTCTGCATCAATCCCAACAACATACGTTCTACGACTTTTTAAAAATCTTGATAAACGAAACAAAAGAATTTTCGCTCCTTGTTTTACTTATTACTCTGTATTTTGTAAGAAGTGCTTAAAAGGTCAACGCCCGAGCGCCATACCTACGCTCTGAGTTAATATCAGTTCAGAAGCAACAAATAAATTTTGTATGGAAAAACTCAAATTTAAAAAACATTTTAATTTTAAAAAGTCGTAGAACAAATGTTGTTAGGATTGATGTAGAAAGGCTGAGTGCAAGAGGTGGCCAACTAATTAAAAATAACCCTGTATAAGCATAACAATGGTGCACAAGCAACAATCAAAGCATTTAATTTTTTTATAAGTCATACCTTTAAATGTTTTTATTTGTTTTAAAAAACCTCACCAAACATGAACCCAAAAACTTAACTCTAAGGGGTCGCTAATTTCATTTTAGTTTCCCATTTAATTAACATGTTAATATTTTTTTGTTTTAAAGTACATTAACACATAATTTATTAAAAAAAAAACTAATTGTTAAACGGCTATAACTAGTCTTTGTGGATAGATAATCATATAATTGGAAGTACGAATTATCTCTGCGCAGAACTTTAACATAAGGTATCTCAGAGACTGAGAGAGATGAGAGGCGGGCGTACGTAGCGCTGATTGGCTCTCCAGTCGCGTTACGTCCCCTGCACCGATACACCACTCCGCTCACTTCCAGTTTACACTCGAGTACTCAATTGTTATCGCTATTAATATGTTATTGTTGTGTTTTGTTACGTTTTTATTTTTGTTAAGTTTATCTTTGAACAATAATCAATTTTGATACTATTTTTGTTACAAGATTTCTATTAGATAGGCAATAATTACCAACATATTTTTACAATATAAATTTTAAACTAACACAACGACTTTTAGGTAAATATTGCATTACTTACTATTTAAAATAAATAAAAAATAATATTTTTTACAAAAGTATTGTGTGCGCGACAGTACAGATGCGCAGTTATCCTCACCAAATTTCGCTCAGGTTTTAACGTAAATATCGCCAGTTACACCTTGTCTTAAAGTTTTGTAAAGCTCAAAGACTCTACTTTCAGATAATAAAACGGTTGTGTGTAAAAAAAATAATTGATTTAACCAACCAACGAAATAAAAATGGAGTATGTCTAATTGTTTCAGGGAGTCCGTTGCAGAATTAAGTTGAGTGGACTGTGAAGAAGAGCTCGAAAGAAATACGGTATGCTATAAAGGGGGAAACAGTTTTAGGTTTGACAAATGAGATAGAAGTAGATCTTCTTCTGTAATAATTTAAAATTCTTTCATTTCGAGACTAGGAACAAAGAGGATAGTAAAAAATAGTGAATCAAATGTCTTGAGGATTGTTGGTTTCGTACCTATTCGATGGAAATTCCTTGGAAGTAACATTAAGGTGTAAACGGTTAACTATGGCGTTCTGGTCATGGAAGGCATAATGATCGATTCGAATTTTGGCAGTAGGTATCAACTATGAATAGGACATCGTTGATGAAAATTGAGTGCGTATCTCGGCTACTTGTACTTATAGAGAAATAGAATAAAATGTTTCTTTTATTATTGTTTTTTTATTTTGATTCATTGGATGGTTTTTATGATAATAAAAAAAAAACATTTTGTCGTCTTTATTTAGAATTTAGATGAATTTATATTCAATAGACAAAAAAAGGAATAGACTACATAGAACTACAAAGTGTGGCGTCCGTCTGTACTCTAGAGCGGATATTGTTTATGAGCGACATTTTCTTTGCTTGTAATCTTGTATTTAGAAGTAAATTGCTAAATATTGGTTTTAATTACTTATTTTGCAAACTTTTTTAATGTGCTAATGCAAACTAAAATATATAGACTTTATTATGTGGCAATGAATAATTGGTCTTATGGTAGTTTAAAAGTTTAGTTTTGCAAAGTTTTTTCTCGTGTCAATATAGCGGGAAATCTACGTTGTGACGCGCATAAACTCTGATAATTTGCCTGGTGAACTAGTGAAGTGTCGTAACAGATTGTTATGTGGTTATTTACGTTCTGACAGTGGATCTGAGTAGTATATTTAGATTTGACAATGTCGGACGAAATGGCGGTGGGTGATAACGCATCAAATGACGAACATAATGTCGGCAGCGACGATTTGGGGATGGAGGCAGTGGACTCTACAAACGCTACAGAACTTTCAGGCGAGTCAACAGCTGCTGAGACAGAAATTAAAGCAGAACAAACAGGTCAATTGACTTTCACATAACCTCTTATCTGAATGTTGACATACATTGTATTTTTCTTTTATTTTTTTATTGTTGGAACTTGATAACATCCCAAAAATCTTTCCTATAAAAGTAGAATCTAAATTGACATTGAAATTATAATACATTGTTTTCTCTAAATAGTTAATAATACTGTCAACTTTTTTTTCTACTTGTTCAAATTGGGGCTCGAAGTAGGAGTATATTTTGTGAGATCTAGAAGTAAATCATATTGTGCAAAAGACAGTTCTTGGATAACATTTGGTTAGACATTGCCCAAACTTTTTGATGTTTTAATATTGTTTATTCCTTGAGAAATCAACTTTAATTGTGCCGCTAATATTTATACATAAAAAAAACTGTAAAAATGGAGTAGTTTAACTCATAAGTAACATATGCAAAGTTGCATGATTCTTAGTATGTTAAAAATGTTTCATAAACAATAGTTTAGTAGAATTATTTTCTAAGATGCACTTTGGTTGCGCCACTGCATAGAGGTCCATTACTTCTATACATATACCATCTGCTGATAAAATATAAAAAAAAACTTTTATAAGATAATTTTCCTTAAAGAAATAACAGTATGTACATAGTCTAAACAATTTATAATCCATCCTGTCTTGTCTTGTGGTTTGTGAATTTCATGAGTGACTATAAATGAAATGAATTGATGCATTGAATAATATTAATTCAATTAGACAAACAATTTTTTATATTAGTGTGAACACAACAAATTAACTATTAAAAATTTGGTCACTAATATTTATGTCCACTATTAAAGTACAAAGAAAGAACAGATAAATAAATATTGAATAAAGTATTTGCCGATTTGGTCTTCTAGAAGTGAAGTTAAAATAATGTTTACTGAAGGGATTTGTAACATGGGACAATATTTATATATTTATCATGATATTAATATTAAGCAGATTAAAAGAATAAAAATATTACAAATATTTACTTTTAAGCAGGTGATACTGATGCCCAGCCTGAAATAAAAACAGAACTAGAAGAAAAGGAAGATGAGAATGATGAAGTTAAAAAAGAGCAAAAAGAAGTACTAGAAATGATGGAAGAGACAGAGACTCAAGAGAATAGTGATGAAGTCACACGTGGTGTTAAGAGGAGAGCATCGGCAGCATTCAGTGATGATGGGGAAGAGTTCAAAGGCTTTGATCAATGTGAGCAGAGTAGTCTAACGGATTACAACAAAATTGTTGGTAAGTTGGTTTTCAAGTTTCTATCTGTATACATAGGTATTTTTTTAAGTATTTGTAATTACTGCCAGGGAAGTATATTTATTACTTTAGTACTTCATAAGTAAGGGCCAACTGTAAATCATTTAAAGTTCAATATTTCATGTAATTAGTAATGATTATATTTAAATTCCATTTCATTATTATTGTTTAGGTTGCTATAATATAGTAAAATAGATTTAAAGTAATATCTATTTCATATATAATACATAATAACCAATTATTTTAATAAACATAAGTGATAGCAATTTCCGATCATTTCATGCTATCGGAAGAGGCGAGAAGAGTTAAACAGAGAACCTCCAGTGATAATGATGGTTTCAAAGGTTTTGACCTTATTGGGCATAACAACCTGACCGGATATTGTCAGGTTTTAGGTAAGCATTTATGTATAGAAGTAAATGTTTTTGACCCACCATATCTTTGGGTAAACTCTAGTTTGTTTTTGTTACTAGAAATATTCTTTAGGTAGTTTATAATAACCTTGAATGGGCATAGAAATTGTAGTGATGTAAATTGATTGTGTTAACCATAATGACTTTGATAATGCAGTTCATGTTTCTGAGTATGTTTAGTTATTGCAAGGTTTAGTAATTAATTTGATTCTTGCAAAATAGTCTCTTATTTTTCGTAAATGGGTGGAGGGGTATATTTTTTTTATACACAATTATTTACCATTGAAACTGTTTTTCAGAACGCCTGGAAGCTGAAGTTTCTGCAGCGGCCAAGACATTAACCCCGATCCGTCGTGTGATGACAACCCTGCGCAAGCGCCAGAACACAGGTGGGTCAACAAAGTGGTCTGAACACCTGGAGGCGGAGGTTTCTGCTATGGTGAGGAGCTTCTCCACCGATGATGAGAGCAAAGGGAGAAGGCGGGCTGGTGAGTGCCTTCGGTGGATAAGATTAAATTTAGACCACAAAGCCAATATCTTGATCCTCAGAATATATACAAAATTATATTTATGTTTTACATGTGTTAATTATTTATAGATGGATCAAGACCGTCGTCAGCATTATCATCTAGATCAGATGGTGATGGCGCTGCATCTACTGATGTAAGACACCAACTTATAATTATCTAGAAAAAAACAGACTTTATTAATGAACAATAAATATTTACCCATTATTTCCTAGGCATCTTCATCACCAGCGGGTCGTGTCGGTCGTCGCGCCACGACAGAGATGTCGTCACCTCTACTAAGGATTCCTTTAGAGAAGGGATGGAAGCGAGAGTTGGTATATCGGGCGGCGGGGGCCTCCAGTGAAGTGCCAAGACGGAATGCAGATATTTATTATTACACTCCAAATGGGAAGAAGCTAAGATCTACCAGAGAGGTAACTTTTTATAAAATTATATATTACTAACTCATTCCTCTATATCAGCATAGGATAACTATTTTATATAAAGAAAAAAAAACTTATTATTAAGAAACAAATTCTAAGTATATCATTAGATTTTATTGAGGTAAAAAATGTCAAAAAGAAAAAAATATGAAAAGATCTTATTGGTTAAATATAATTTATAAATTCAGATAAGTAATATAGAGTAATAAAAATAGAATATCAAATTCCATTTAGTTGTAAGAGCCTTATAGGCTTATCATTTGATAAAAATTGTGTTACAACCCATAATAAGACTATTGCATTGTTCCAAAATATTAAATATATTTAAATGTTCCAGGTCTCCGAGCATTTGTCTGGTACTGGTCTCACATTAGAAAACTTTTCCTTCTTCAAAGAGCCTTTAGGAATTGATGACCCTGAGAAAGAAATAATACGGTGACATATAATTTACTATAAAAGGCTAATAACCTGTTCATAAATTATTAAATTGTTAAATAATACATATATATTTTAGGGATGCAAAAGTTCAGTCGCGTCGTGTTGAGTCTCCAGTACCAGTGGCGGTTCCATCCTTGGAGTCCAAGCGTACTCCCAAACCGAAGGCCCCTAAAGGAGCCAGCCCCGAGCCGGTCAACAAGTCACCTCCTGCTAAATTAAAGGTATGAGTTTTTAATATACAATATTGTTCATGTTTGTCTAATAAATATATTAATACTATATTAACTTTTTTCTTGGTTAAGAATCGTACATACATGCCTGTCCCTGTCGGGATATATAACTTAATTTTTCTACAAGCAAATAAAAATAAATCCAAAAAGTGTTAAGATTTTAAGTTCTGGAAATAAGACTTTGTTTAAAGAAATGTACATCTAATTTAGACATATTCACAGGTGAAGTCAATGGGTTCTCGCCTTAGCAGCAATGGCACCACTGCCCCAAAGCAGATAAAGAAACCTAGCACTCCACAGACAGCAGTCACACAGGACAATAATAATTCAGCAGCTTGGAAAAAACCAAGGTTTGCGACTCTTACATTAATATTTCATAGAATGTAAGGATTTTGGTGAGAGTATAAAATATTTTATTAATAATTAATGTCTTTTGTACTCTCGTAAAATAATACGGCATATTGTTAATGAGTGGTTCACGGCGCATCTTTAACGAATTAAACATTATATTCGTACCGAACGTAAATCGTTAATATTGTATTCAGTCTAAAAAACAAGGTAAATTAAGTTTTTAATAATCAAATAGAATTTTTACCATTATTTTAAAGAGGAAAAAAGAAGTATAATACTTGCAAGTATTTAAATAATTTACTACAAAATTATTTAAAAAGCCTGCCATTACCGAGTCTCAAAGAGGGCTAATTGACAACGCAATGAGCCTTTATCGTCGGGTACTGAGCGCGGCGCGCAGGTAACAGTGTGCGTCACAGGGGCCCGCCGCCGCTGCAGCCGCGCCCCGCGCACCCTGCTCAGCCCGTGCATCCCGTACAATCGGCGTCGCAAGTGCATCCCACTCAGCCAGTACATCCCGCGCAGCCCTCGCATCCCACGCAGCCCGGGCACTCTTCATTGCAAACGCCCGCCCCGCATCCCCCACACACACCGGAGCGGGACGCACCTCCTGGACTCCACCACCAGGTACATCAGTTGATTAATTTTTAAATAATACAGTATTTTTCCTATTAACCATTATCGTTGTCTCTAATTGAATCCCCAAATATGCTGATTGAGCCACTGTTAACTATATGCATCGTCAGCGTCGTCAGGTTCAGCAACCGTGCTCGATGACGTGCGGGGCGGGCGTGCCGTCGCTGGCGTGCGGCGCCTGTCTGTGCCTGTACCATCCCGCCTGCGTGGGGCTGCGAGCGCCCGTGGAACGGTTCCTATGTAAGGTACGTGAGAAATTACACCTCATCATATGATTGGCGCATATCTCATGTATTTAATTTTAATCTAAATAATTTGTCATAATTGCATGGCAATAATGAAAGTGACGCAATATAATGTAAATAAGTTAATATTAGTAGAGTTTTATTTTAGAACTGCCGCAAATCCTCTCCACCACTAGAGCCGCCTCCATTAACTCACAAGTCCGGTGTGACGTTATCGGCTGGTATGCCTTCCGCATCCAGTGCCAGACGCCTGCCAGTGCCGGTGCCGGTGCCGGTGCCCGCTAAAGGAAGGAACGATAAACGAGTGCTGTTAAGGATGAAGGTAAAATAGATTTGGAAACTGATCTACTATGCGGGCAATTAATTCTCCTAGAGTTGTATCCAAATGTTCATTCACTTTCACGCAGGTTTTTATTAAATATAGTTAGACTTTTGTATCGTGAGAAGTTCTTTCTAAAAATCATACTTTAATGTTAACTTTAATTATTGAAAGGTGAAATAAATGATCTGTCTCGTCCCTCAGGTGGCTGGCGGTGGTCCGGATGGAGAACGTCTCTGGTCGGTCTCAAAGCCGGGCGCGCCTCCCCCTTCTCCCCCAACTCCCACGCCCGCCTCCGCCGCCCCCCTCCCCCCGGCTCCTCTCCCCGCGCCGCCCGTGTGCCGGCCCTCCCTGCCGCAGTCGCTAGTCGTACTAAACGGGAGACGGTTCATTGTTGTCGCGAGAGCCATGCAGCAGTAAACGACGTATGGGGTTGGTTGGTCTTGACATTACTATTTATACAGAGTTCATATTAAGAATTATGTTTTTCAGAGAGAATTTCAAAAGTAAACTATGTTTGTCTATATATTTTAAATTTAACATACTTTCTGTTTTCAGATAACTACTCAAGAAACCCCCTCAATTAGATTTACATTCATTTATCACAATAAATTAGCTTGTTGTTATATTTAAGAAAAACATATGATTCCAACGAATATTATAGTAAATTAAAGCACCAAGCCTTACAGTTCTAGTATATTGAGTGTAGATTTTTATAAAATACCGAAATATAATAATGAAGTGTTAAAGAGTTTTACCAAAATAAAATGTGATCTAAATGATCTGAGGTTTGTTTGTGAATGACAAGTCTAGTATGTTTTGCAAAGAATAATAATATTGTATGTGCTGGCATACATTTTAAGTGTAGGTTATATTTTTTTTAATATACCAGTGTTTATTATTATTGTAAACTTCACAGAAAAATAACCTATTATGAATTGCCTTGAACCACGTGATGCATGTAATTTGAGCAATAATTCAATTAATTATCCATATATTGTTACAATTTCTTTGCATGTTGAAAATGTAAGAAAATGTCACCTGTCTTTTATTTACTTTTTATTTAAACCCATTTAAAGGAGAAATTGAGGTAAGTTACATTTTTATAGTTGTATATAAGGTAAGGACACACTATTGGTCGTAGACGTCGTGAACCACTCATAAATATTTCAATAAATATTAAATTACTATATCGCCTTACCCCACTTGGACATAGCAGGGCTACGACGCTAACAACTCGTATGTTTGCAGTGAGGTCAAGGTGACTCGTAGAGGCGTGGCCAACGGAGCCGCCTCCCCCCCCGCGCCGCCTGCAGCGCTACGGCGTAGAATCAAACGCGATGACACGGATCACTTCACACCCTTCTACGAGAAGGCAAAGGAGAGCGGCTTGAATGTCGCCGTGCAGGTGTGTTGTGGAAAAATAGATTTGCTCTTAACGATGGTCTCATAAGCTTCAATGTTCGTTCGTTCGTTCGTTCAATGTTCGCAATGGCAAACAAAAATCGGCAAGTTTTTCTTACTTTGGACAATTTTTCCGGACACAATGTATAAGGATTGAACCTGTCGAACGTGAAAGTTCAATTCTTTCCCGCCAATTACACGAGTCGACTTCAACCGTTGGATCAAGGATTCATAAAAGTCTTTAAGCAACACTTTCGCACTCGCTTAGTTCGAGCGGCAATTGCTGAAATTGTCGGAGCATGCCAAAGTGGACAATTCTTGATCCCATCAGAGTTACCGCTAGTTCGTGGAAAAAAGTTACGCCAGAAACCATCGCAAAACTGTTTCAAAAAAACGTGGACGCGGTCTGATGTAGCAATTCAAACCACTGCATGCGACGAAACTGTTTCTGTTCCTGCTGAATGGGAAACTTTGCAATCATTAGCGAATGTAAGATTATTTACACTAAATTTGCAAAAAATGTGTGCAAAATTTGAGTCGTCTAACTCCCACATAGCAAACACGAACTCCAAGTCTGTTTTTTCGGTGTACGCGTTAACGAGGGCTTACTGTACATATACATATTTCAATACGACATCAAACTAAATAACATTGATTTTTGAAACTACTACTACAATATATGAAATATCCTACAATATATGAAAGATGGCACATCTTTATTAATAAGCTAGATTTTAATTTAGAAAAGCTATATAAGAATCCAAAATGTTAGTACTTTCGTCCCAATCTCAAATTCAATCGTCTTACAAATCACCACTGTCGAAAGCCAAAATCAGTATAAATAATAAAAATATTAGTTTCAGAATGTAACCTTAAAGATACTGTACATGTGCCTTATACATGAATATATTTAGTTGAATATAATATTAACGATGCTACGTGTTCGTGTCAGATCTTCCAGTACCTGGGCATGCGTGACGTGGCGCGTGCGGCGCGCGTGTGCTCGCTGTGGAAGCAGCTGGCCGCCGCGCCCGCGCTGTGGAGGCACGTGCGGATGAAGAACTCGCATGTGAGTACACTATAACTGTCGGGTTCGATACCCGGCCAGAGATACAATAGTATGGGTTTGATTGGTAGAGTAAATTTACCTACATATATGACATGAAATTCTAGATGAAATACACCAGCCGCAATTAAGTCCTGTAGCCTGCGGTCTTAAGTTTTCAATCCTGATATGGTTGCTATGTATCTAGGTGAGCGAGTGGTCGGGTCTATGTGCGTCACTGAAGCGCCACGGCACGCGCTGGCTGGACCTCCGCAAGATGCTGCTGCCGCCCAATGACACCCCGTTCTGGGACCAGTTCTCGGAGCACATCGGCACCGTCGACACGCTCGAGAGGTCGGCATCTAGTGAACGATTCATGTGATAGTACATTTACAGATAAAAGTTATATAAATTACACAACAATGCTCACGGCCAGTATAAGATTGTCATTAAAAAATAGCAAACTATTGGCAGTTAGATCTACAAAAAAAACAAATGCGGAAAAAAACTATAAATCAAGAGTGTCACTAACTGTGCGGCTGTCCCTGGCAGGCTGGAGCTGTGCCGGTGTCCCGCCCGCGCGGTGGAGGCGGCGTGCGCGCGGTTGCCTGGCCTGCGCGCACTGGCCGCGCCCGCCATACGGGACGCCCGGCTCGACCCCGCGCCGCTGGCAGCCCTGCCGCGACTGGAATTACTGCGTCTCAAGGTACCGTCCTCATTATAGTATAGCTAAGTTTTGATAGTTTCTATTTGTTTATTAACGTTATTTGAAATTACACAACTGATATATTCAAAAATCAACTATAAGAGTAACTAACTAAATTTTTTTACCCTCCCATTTACGATAACTTATAAATAAATTTAATTAAAGAAACTAAATGTTTTGAAATATTAATTAATTGTGACATCACATGTTGTTAATATTAATTTATGTAGACTCAATGTAATAACGAAATTTTCTCTTACAGAGTCTAGCCGGGCTATCCTTGACGCGTGACTTGCGTCCCCTGGCCGCATTATCTCGGCTGCAGCACTTGTCCCTCACCTCTATAAAGGAGCTGGGTTGGTGCGCCTGCGAGGTGGTCGGTCAGTTGGAACAGCTCGAGTCCCTGGAGCTGGGAGAGTGCTCTTTCGGCGGTTCCTTCGCCAGTGCCCTCGGCAAGCTCGTCAAGCTAAGGAAATTGAGGTTGGAGCGAGGGGTGGCGCACTGTGCCGCGCCTGCGTTGTTGCGAGCGCTGGCAGCCCTGCCCAAGCTCACGCGATTAGAGCTTGTCAATTTTGACGTTAAGGTATGATTTGTTATGCCTCTTATGTTGAATTATAGAAAAAAAATACAATTAAGACGTAATCGATTGTTATTATCAGGTCGGATTCGACGATGCTCTCGCGGAATGCAAAAATATCCAGAGACTACTCATCATACCCACATACGTGTCCCAATCCGCCACTACTAATAAGCAGGTATGATATATGGTAACAATCTGTTTCTTTGTATATTCTAACTAGCCAATCCGCTCCGACCTTATTTGGATGAAATTTCATAAATTTATTTCTCCGAGAAATTTACAAACTTTCTGAAATAACCTAAAACACTAATGATCAAATATAATTTTATTTAATAAGGTTTGATGAAAGTTTTCATCACATTGGATTTCCACAGGAGTGAAAATCCAAAAATCTCACGAGCCGATGATAACTTTATAAAATGATTCTAAATTGAAAATTTCACCTTCGAACCGGAGCTCGCTCGGTCACAAGGTAAATTCAGGTCAAACGCATTAACGGGTATAGAATCATGGGTGCGTGTCGGTGAATGGTGTGCAGGTGCTGAGCGGAGTGCTGCGGCTGAAGGAGACGCTGACGCACCTCATGTGGGGCGTCACCATAGAACTACTGCGGGTCACGGAGCTGTTCATCGACCAGTGCGAGGCGAGCGACGGAGACAACAAGCGGCGCGACGTGGGGGAGTGCATCCCGGTACTGAAGCCGGTGCCGGGTTGCCGGCTGCCCGACGACCACCGCACGGTGGCCGGCCCGCCACAGGTACACCGGCGCACGCGCAGACCTCCCGACTGGAGAACGGCACAGACTGAGAAATCGTTTTCCTCAGGTGGAGATCCTGCCCATTCCGACTCTCCAGCGGCTGCTGGCGGCTCAGTTGCCGCGCACCAAGCTCAAGCTGCTCCGGATCCCCTTCCACGCCACGTGGAGACAGTCGCTGGCGGACTTCCAATAGCATCACACCTCTCGCCGTACCGACCGCGCTCCGGTCGTGACGTGACGTACCGTCGTCATCTGAAATTCGTGAAACGATAAGGATTGTATCTCGATGTCGAGTGACCGCGGAGTGGCCCCGTCTCGTACGAATGTGTAATATTGGAATTTAATACATGTTTTATATAAATGTGGCTTGCGTTGTTAATATTTGCGCACATTGGCTCGTCGACACAGGTATCGGTCGTCGGCGAGCGATGAGGCCGATTCGTATCATGTCGCGTTCTGCGCATAGATTTTCCTTTTAGTTAACGTATATCGTCAGATTGTACAGTTAAACCCTTGGGTGTTCGTAATATTAAGGCGTCTCAGAGAATATTTTATTGACGCCATTTCATATTATATGACGCAATGAAATATATATATAATTGTAGTTTTATATTTGTACTAAGATGTAAATATATTACGCCTAGACGTCAGTGCCTATAGTCGAGTCTTATTGTTAGATCTTTAATCTTGTGTCCGGAATGGCGGTGGGTTTGCGTATACGTGTTTAATGAATGATTTTCTTATTTGAAATAAAAGTATATTTTTTTAAATTCTTAATAAAATAATTTACAAAACCACCGTCATTTTCGTTCTAAGAGTAGGTCTGTTATTAGGAACTGATTCAATGGATATTAAAAACTAATTATGACATTTTATTGCAAATTGTATGGCCATATGCCTTCAAATATATTCACTAATAATAATATATCAGGCAAATAAATCGTGTATGTATGTGTGTCACATGACACCGGTGATTTCTATTGTTTTCTATATTATTTCCCTCTATATGTTAATATTTCTTCCTGTTATGTGACACACAAAGTGACCACAATTTTTAGGGTATGTAGGTACGTCATGAACCCTTCGTTATTAGATAATATAGTTCTGAGAGAATATATTACAGTTTTAGATTTATTGAATACTGTTCACTTAACTCACTACTAAATTGTTCAAAGTGATACTGTAGCCGCACTCTCGTTTATATTACGTTTTAAAGAGCTCATATGATTTACGCGCGAGAGTGTAGCTCTTCCAAAAATTTAGAATAGTTGTAATTTATAAAAAAGATATTCACATTAATTAGTTTTTATAGAAGATAAATATTTTGCGATGTCCTATAAGTGAGCGAGATGAACACCGTACGGTTAAACTGTGAATTATAATTAATAAATACATATATATCGTGACATTATGTTAAGGTGTTTTAATATTTTAAATTATTAATTGAGTACATTCGGTATTTTGTTGAAAGCATAGCTTCGGAACTTAGACCTCGGTCTATTGTTTATAATCTCCTTTTAAATATGCTTGTATTTTTATTGTAGTTATGTCATGCGGCGTCTCGCATTAGGTTAATATACATATTTGATAGGAATATAGGCGATCAATAAACCGTTGCCCTGATATGGTTGTTTTATTACACAGTCCTTAAGAAATATTAACAAATCATATTGTGTATTCCTACCCCTTTATATATAAAGGTTCTTATACAATATTTATAATAAAAACCTAAACAAGTGAAATTAGTGTGTTCGTAAGTTTATTTAGTTCAACAAAGAAAAAAAAATTAAAAAGCTAAAAAAAAAATCATAAAAAAATTTAAATACCCAGGATACAATATTATAAAGATTAAAGATTTGTTTGTTTATTTTGAATTGAATAGGCTCCGGAACTACTGGACCGATTTAAAAAAATATGTTACCTTTAGAATCCTACATTATCCCTCTGATGAACTTAATACGAGAAAAAATAAGGAACCCTTGTGAAAATTTCGACAAAGTAATAAAGTATAAATGTATCAGGAAAAATGATTCAAGACTCATGTAGGTAGGTATATACGAATATTAGTAAAAATAAACATTTAGTCTAAATGTTTATGTAAATCGTTTTAACTCTAAATGATTTAGAGTTTAAACCATTTACAATTATAATAACAGTGATGAAGGAATTTATATTATCACTGGCTGTTGCCCGTGATTCTTTGTGACTACGATCATAAGTCATATAAATATATTTTTTACAGTATACGTGGACGCGGTCACGGGCAACAGCTATCCCTAATAAAGTACTTTACCTGAGTAAGTGTAAAAACCTTATGGCCTACATAACAAAGCTTTTTTTCCTATATAGCGCGGGCAAAGCAGCTGGGAACAGCTAGTATTGCATAAGAACCTTTCACCCGCACCAATAAAACTTCAAAATCTTGGAGACGACTGTTTTTATCTCGACAAAACATAGCTAAGAACAATCTCGACGAACACAGCTTTCGATAAAAAAAAATCGCATTCAAATCCGTCCACGCGTTTGGCTGCTACATTGCCACAGACAGATACACAGATCGACAGGTCAAACTTACAAAACCCCTCTTTTTAGTCGGGGGTTTAAAAAGTGGTAAAAGTACAATTTAAAAACTATTGCCGTGAATTACAGAAAGTCGGTCGGTGCAATAACTCAAATAATTGATCTAAATTGAGAAAAAATCATTGTCAGCATTCTTCTATCTATTCTTGTAGAAGGAAGCGCCAATATATTATTAAACACTTGTACTGTAGAGAGATTTCCTAAATTCCGACTGGTATTTACGAATTAACTTCAGTTAAATAAATTTTTAAGTAGGTATACATCAAAATAGATTACTAATAATTTGTCTTTATTAACTAAGTGAATAATGAAGTTAACTTGGTCATATAGGTCGTATAGAGCACAATAGAAATCCTTATTCGAAAGGCCTTAACTAACAATATTTAATCTATAATAAATAGTGGCCAGGCCTATATCTATTTGTTTTCATAAAAGTAAATATTGCATATTATGTACATGATACAGATGTGAATACAATGGTTTTTTTATGTTTAAACAAAAACCCCTAAAATGATCCTATTAACACTGAAAACAACAACTTGTATGAGCTTTTGAAATTGCAATAAGAACCAACTACAGATTTTATCAACATTTTTGTGACGTGGCCGGTGAGAAATAACACTTTACCGCCCCGTCGGCCTATATGTGACGAACATACTGTGATGTCTATATTTCTGGGTTTGGTTGTTTATTAAATATATTTCCAGTATTTATGTGTATTTCTATGTATTTGTAGCGTTGTCTAACACCCTTTTACTTTCATTACATTTCAAACATTAATTTCTAATCTTAGAAATTGTTGAATCATTAATTATGATGTTCTGGGATCGAATAGCAACAATTACCTCGAATAACTCGTAGAAATAAAGAGAGTTTCACTATAACTACTTATTGGAAAAATAATAGATAAAACGAAAACTTTTTATATTATAATATTTATTTTATCACCTTACATGAACATCTAAGGTCATAATAACTAAGCGATTACATTTTTTGATTATACAATAGTGTTACATCTAAAGTTATCCAAAAATATAAGGAACCTGCATTATACAATTTTAATTTCGTTTTTTTATTGATAACGCTGTTAATCTTAGTTTAAAACAAATATAATAAATAACAAAGAAACATTATAACAGTACTAAGTTTATCAATCGGATAGACCCGGCTGTACATTGTAAAATAGTTTGCTCCTACCACTGAAGGTTACAATTATTAAATTGGGGTAATGTAGTAGTAAGTGTATCAATATCTCGCTCATTAAAGATGGGTATTCTTCTCTACATATGAAGACTAAACCACCGATCTGCTTGAATGTCGTCAGTTGGTGTGTGCGTCGGGGTGTCTCTCGAGCAGCATGGCGACGCCCTGTCCCCCGGCGGCGCACGCGCTGATGAGACCGAACTGGCCGTCCTCGCGCACGAGCCGGTGCGCTGTGTGCATCGCCAGACGCACCTGGGGGGAGGGGGGGGTTCACTACACCTTATATGAGATGCTGCCACTCTCCTGTATCCGATCAAAACCAACGGTTCATTCGTCGCCTTAGTGGGACGAATGGATGAAAAAACGTTGACATCCTGATCAGTTACATGAAAATGCGTCTGCGTAAAATTTTTTGTTTTAGTATTTTATATATTGACGAATTTGTTATTGAAGAAAAGATAAACAGTGATCGACGGACGACGACGGAGGGATATACGTTTTATTTTCTATTAAGCTATAATTATACTTTTAATTAATTTTATATTTTCAGTGTTACCCCAGTAGCGGCGAAGGGATGTCCGATAGAGAGCGATCCTCCCCACTTGTTCCACTTGTCCAGGTCTGGAGCACCCACCTACAGACACAAAAATAGATTTATAGATTCAATATTTAGTGTATGGCTAAGTAAATTAAAAAAATAAATAAAATGACACATTACCTTAGACTGACGACCGAGATAAGTCTGTGCAAACCAATCAGAATCCAAAGCTTTCAAGTTCGCCAAAATTTGACCCTAGAAAAATATATAACAATCAGTAAGAAAGTAACAAAATAATTAAATAATTAATACAATCTATAACCCAAAAAAATGTAATAATTTCCGTCTTTCTATTAGTATTTTTAAATATCTTCGAAAGTACATTTTGTGTAAAATTAAACTAAGCTTAGACAATGGTTTACCAAATTTGAGGGTCCTCTTGATTTAGTAAGAAGTAGGCTAGGATTGATTTCAAACGTGGATGGTATATCAATTATTATTTATGTGCCATATTAATAAAAACATGTGTTTTATATAAATCGTAAGTTGTTTTAGTATAATAGTAAGTATGATCCTCACGGCGAAAGCCTCGTGTATCTCCCAGGTGTCGATGTCGTTGAGCGTGAGGCCGGCCTTGTCCAGGATGGTGGGGATGCCGTACGCTGGACCCAGGAGCAGCTGGTCCACGGGATCCTAGGAATCACACTCAATACATATATACATTTATAATCTGTAATGGTTTATCTTATTTGTACTTTAAGGAGCTTATAAGAGACTTTTTATAATAATAATAATAATATCAGGACAAATTACACACATTGATCTAACCCTAAGTACGCAAATTATTTGCTTGTGTTAAGGGTGTTAGACAACGATACAAATACATAGAAATGCACATATAAATACTGAGAATATATTTAATAAACGACCGAACCCAGAAACACAGACATCTATGCTCATCACATAAATGCCTGTCTCTGCCGGGAATCGAACCCGAGCCCCATTGCGCTGTGACACATTAGGCGTCTGCGACCAATGGGGCGGTTTATTAGTTATTAATTATAAAAAGAACGGGATTATATATTCAAACTACAAATGTCAAAACTAGCTATTTAATATCGATTTTATTTGTCAGTTTACATAAAAGACAGGGTTTACCCATTGAAATAAAATGATAAATGTTACCTGAGCGACGTAAGTAAAGTCCCTCAGATATGCCTTCGGCTTCAGTCCTAACTCCTTAGCCTTGGCTTCCGACATCACAAGGCAGGCCGAGGCGCCGTCCGTCTGTACAAAAATAACTTTATATGTATATCTTTTTGTTTGAACTTGATTTTCTCCAAGTTTGCTGTTGACAGAAATCACTTATGACATCATTAGTTTAGTGAAACAAATAAATAATTAAAAAAAACAACATGATTCTCTATTTTATTTTTTAGTTAATTTTAGTTTTATTCTTGTAGGTTCTTTAATTAATTTTACTTTTTTATTATAGATAAATATCTTAATATATCAGCAGGCGCAATACAATATACTGCTTACGAGGAAGGATGCGTTGGCGGCGGTGACAGTACCGTGCGGCTTGATGAAGGCCGGTCTCAGCTTGGCGAGCTGTTCCGGGCTGGACACGCGGATGCCGTTGTCCTTCTCCACCAGCGCGTCCTTGCCCTCCACTGTAGACCAATACGGATGGAATGTCATATTTTAAGCAGAAAATTGCCAAAAACCATACTTCTTTCAGAAACTACTCCATGAAATTATTATTTAGTGGCTGTCAACCCACCCTTAACCGGCATGAGGTCAGTGAAGTACCCCTTCTGTTGTGCCTGATGCGCCAGTGTGTGTGACCTCAGCGCGTAGTCGTCCTGTTCCTGTCGCGAGGCTCCGAAGGCGGCCGCCAGTCGGTCTGCGCTGTGACCCATCGTCTCACCGGAAGAGAACTCAGCCACCGCCGGCAGCTGGTTGGGAAGGGGTAGGTAGTAGCGGTTATAATATTGACAGAATTCTACGGCCAATAAATATATACAAGTGAGGAATTAAGGATTTGTGACTTTATTTGGTGATGAATTCTCTCTATAAATATCCTTAGACGAACAACAAAGTTTTCATCACCTCATTCTATAATGACTTATCACCCCGGCGAATGATGGGTCGTCCAGAGAGGTACTCACTTCCGGCGCCAGGAAGTCAGGTCTGATGGTGGCGAGCAGCTGCAGGCGCTGTGCCGGAGTCTTGGCACGGTTGAGCCGCAGCAGTAGAGAGCGCATCTTGCGCGAGTGTCGGATGGGCACGTCCGACATGAACTCCACGCCGCCCGCCACTATCACGTCGTACGCACCCGCCGCGATCATGCCGATACCTGCAGGAATACCAGTACTGTACAACATATTACACACTTGCTGTATGCGGGTGGAATTATTATAATTAATGAAAAGGTTTACTTGACACAATTGAAATGAAATTAGTTATTTGTTGTTTAGCACATTTTTGCACTGTATGTGAAGCTTGTATTCTATCTGTTTGATTTTTTCCACATTTACACTTTTCTTTTATCTTCTAAAATTAGTCTTAGTACTTGTCTAAAATTATATTTTGTATTTAATCTCTCGTGACCCATGATACCTGCTATATATATAAATTTAGTCAGCTAGATTCATATTAATTATATTCAATAACAACAGTTAACACTGAAAGTCCATCGTGTTCTTCGAGTTGATGGCTAAGGTTCTCTAATTGGTTACAAGTTAGGTGGAAATTAATTTAGTCAAAATTCAGATATGATTTACTGACTGCTGTGAAAATTATAAAAGTTGTTTAATCCTCCATTTTAAGTTTTATATCATTTACTATTAAATAAGAATAGTAGGAATTATCTTACCAGTAGTAATGGCCTGGTTGGAGGAGATGCAGGCCATGGTAACAGTATGAGAGGGAGTGCGATCACTGAAGCCGGCAGCGAGGGCAGCTTCACGACCTATGTTTGAAGTCTTCACCTCTTGGATGACAGTACCATAGACTATATAGTCCACTACTTCCTTAGGTATGCCAGTTTTTTGAAGAAGACCCCTTGAATAATAATATGTTATGTAGTCACAAAAAAATCCTGCATTAATTTAAATTATTCAATTTTTTAAATTAATTAAAATTTTGATTACGGTGTTATGCAAAAAAAATATTACTTTTAAATGTTAAACTTACAATAAAGAATGTCTAGCAAGTTCATGCGGCATCATCTTGGAGTAATCAGTAAAGGAAACCAGGAAGGGTGTCCGCACACCATCCACAAGGACCACATTCTTGCCTGTACGATCTGGTAAACTCTTTTTTTGCTGCAAGGCTGCACCCACACTGAGAGCACGTCTAGCTGTATCTATAATGTTTACGGAAATTAGATAATTATTATTGTTATAGTAATTTCCTTATGTACATAATAATATAAATTTTAAGTTCATCAAAGATAATTAAAGAGTAAGATTTGATGTTTAATTATTGTTTCAGTGAGATAATATCATTAGTTAAAAGAATGTTAAATGTTTTGTGATATTTTTTTTATATTTGTAGAGTGTAATTGTCATGCAATAAATATTAACAACAATGTCAAATAATGAACAGTTACAGACTCATTTTATACATTTTGTTAATAAAATCATTGGTTAAATTGTTGACCAATGGTTAAATTTTATATTAAAAGTGTACAGTGCTTTAATATTAAATTTACAAATAAACTGTATTATATAACCAATAACACTATAAATAGCTTTCAAGTTTTTATAAAGGCATAAAGAGACAATATACAACTGATTGTGAGATTTACTTTTTGAAAAAAGTAAAAAAAAATAGAAAGTTAAAGCTATTCTATCTTATTGAATTCACCTCATGGTTAGACATATTCATAAATTATCCTATGTATCTTATTTTAATACACATTATTTCAAAGTATTTATTGTTTCAAAAGTATTGATATTAATGTTTATTATAATAGTAAATATTATAACGAATATTATTCGTAATTGTATGCAAATAATACAAAAAAAGTGGCATTTATTTGTAATAACTGTATTTAGGCTAGGTTAATATTTTACTTAACTAAAATATTATATGTCTCAAAACGTATTTTGGGAAAACTCACGACATATAAACATTATTGCGTCCATGCCAAGTCCAAAGTTTACTTCTTAAATACAAAAATATTTTGTTGTGGTACATGTTTTAGGAAAAAAGAAATAAGGTTAATATAAAAAAAACTCACAATACTAAAATACTAACGTCTTATTGGGCAAATAGAAAAATTATAAGCTAGGTAAATGCTGTAACAAATGATTTGTTTCAATTAACTTACCAAACTTCACAGTAGAACTAGGACAAGCGGCTTTTATAAAAGATTTAGCAACTTGGGAAGCCATGGTTCTTTCTAAAGAATTTTCAAGTACTATCAATTAAATAAAGTTTCCTAAAAACTAAATTTTAATAAATATCTATTACAAGACGACAGATATAATCCACAGTAAAAATTAAAATGTTGGACTCTGACCTGTCATTTTAAGAGACAGCCAGTACAGCAGAGCAAAACACTTTCTTTTTCGTTCATAAATTGAGAATTATGTTAAAAAAATTAAAGGGAATTTCAATAAAATATGTCTATAATTTTAATAATAAAATAATTACTCTATCAAGGAAAGAATACAAACTTATACCATATAAAATTATTAAACCAAATTTAATTAAGTAAACCATAAACTATAAAGCAGTAAGAACTAAATTCCATTTCAATAAGCTTAGAATAAAAATCTTTTTGGTGTAGCGGTTTTATAGTGTATGTTTACAAAGTATCATTTATAACTCATTGTAAAATCAATAGAGTAGTATCGATTTTGGTCTTGAAAAAACCTTTCTCCACTATTTTGAAAAAAAAATATATAACATTTTATATATTTTTTTTTTAAAGAAAATATAAGAAAGTTATTTCGAATTCAATATTAGAAATAAAAATTTGTAAAAATAAATTTGTTAGTAAACATAAAAATATATATAATTATAAATAACTGCGATTGTATAGAATCCCATAAATTAAGTAATTATTACTCTTATTAGATATAAATATGAGGGTAGACCAAAAATATATAAATAACCAATTTCCGATTTCTTAGAAGGCCTTTTTCCACCGGCCACGTGAGATTTGCTTCCTTAAATTTAATTTTGGTGCTCATAATTATTTAAGATATAATGAAAAATTAAAATATACAGATTATAGTGTGATCAAAATGTAAGTAGAAAGAATATTATAAATATGTAATTTCGACAATGGTGTTACAAAGTACACAATAAGTATTTTGTAGGACGGCATTACGCACTAATTAGATAAAGAGTTCATCCAAAATACTTGCAAAGCGTACAGCCTTTCTTTCTAAATAATTAATATTTAATACAAATTTCTGTGGATTAAACATTAAATGAATGTTTTATGTGGGGTTTGTAACGGAAGCAAATAGTTACTTTGTATGTATGTACGTAACTCTTGCGCAGATCGCAGAATGGAAATCCATCTCATTTTGATGTCGCTGCTGGCAGTCGGTTCTGCGCACTTTAAGGATGATATGCAATCTTTTGAAACAGAGTGTCTAGTGGAGGCATCGTTTTTATGTTTGTCTGGCGAGTGTATTCCTCCAGATAAGTATTGCGATGGAAAGTCCGATTGTAAGGATGGCAGTGACGAGAATTTTTGCTGTTTGTATTATTTAGCTATTTACTATGAAATTATATGTTTTTATTTGTCTTTATAGGTTTTATTTGATTATAGGTATTATGTTATTTGAATGTTTTATACACTTTTGTAAATGTAAGTGTAAATGTCGAACTACCCTTCAAAATTAACATGTATAATTCTATTAAAATAAGCATCCATTGCTGTTTTAGTTAATCACCTCCCAGATGTACAGTTTTGTAATGAGACCCATCAATTCCTTTGCGGAGACGGTACCTCGTGTATTCCTAACTTGTGGGTTTGTAACGACGAGGAAGATTGTAAAGATGGGTCTGATGAAAGCGGTTGCATGTTACCAGTGGAACATAAAAACGTAGGTTTTTTATTCTTCATACTCTTTAGTACTAAAAGTTTAGTTCGACCAAGCGTAGCCGGATAGTTCTGTGTTTTGGTTAGTATTTGTTATATAGCAATGCCGTGTTATTGTTTTCAGTCGACATGCAGAGGTTTTCAATGCGACGGGGGAAAGCTATGTATATCAAATTTTTGGATGTGCGACGGGTATTATGATTGCGAAGATAAGAGCGACGAAGATGTTAAGGACACTTGTCGTAAGTGTATTTTGCATTGGTGTTTATAACAACTGATGATTACTATTATATGGCATCTACCCACGTCTACTCGAAATTATCAGACGTCTGACACTTACTGAACAATATCTTAACTGCGCTATTTATTATTGTTATTTCTATTTAATTCGTGTTCGTTTAATTCGTGTTCTATTAACTTACATTTTCGAAAAACGGAGGGTATATTAAATTACTCAAGAAACTTGAGCTGGAACTCTAAAATTATTTTCTGTAACTTATATTTCAATTCAGTTGTTGTAATTTTTATTTAATTATGATTTTAGAACTATCGTTTTTTTAAAAAGTGTTAAGTAAAAAGTAAAAGCAATGCCATTATTTATTCAACAAGTTCATTATTATGTCTTAAAAATGAAACTTCACCACTAAATGTACAAATTATGCTTCTTTTATTTTATTTTCATCTGTTTATAGAATATATTTTTTTTTTAAACCAGACCATGCATTCCGTCCCAAGTATCTCCACGACACTCTGCATTGTGAGATGAGTTCAATGAACTACACGTGTTTAGATAAGTCCTTCTGTATCCCGTTTAATAACATGTGTGACGGACTGAAGGACTGTAGAGACGGTAGTGACGAGGGAGACTTCTGTACAAACTGTGAGTATCTTAATAAAGACGGTCTGACTGTCGTAGCGATATTATTTTTTTTATGTGTTTCCTATATGTAGGTTAGGGATATGGAGAACTATTTCTGTGTATGAAAGTGTCTATCAAAATACTAATGCAATACATACGTCGACGTATAGAAACTTTATTTTCAGCAAACACCTGAACACTTAACTTTTTGCCCATATGAGATGGTTTTCCTTGTCTCTTATCTCTCTTATAAATTCCTCTAATTCCTTCGACATGGGAATCGGAGTCTTAATTACATTTACATACATTGGAATTACATATATTGTTTATTATTTTTTTATTGTTCCAAGTAGTTTGCTGACATTGAAATGTTTATTTTCTAAAGTCCATTAAAGCTCATTTATCTGCGATAAGTCGTTGGTCCATGTCGTACTTTCGCAATACTCGCTGTAAGATCGACGATCGACGGTACGATCTGTGTAACTTACTTAATATATTTTGCGTTTTAGTTGACCTTGTAAATTGGGACTTTTGATTTAATCTAACTAATATCTTCTTATCTTGTGGTGTTGTGTTTGGATGTAATTTTATAAGGGTCTGGTAGATGTCGCAATAAGTGTAGTTCTGTAGCGGCTGTCTTTTTTCGACCTGTTCTTGTAGGTGTATGGTACTAACCTTGGTGTATGTAATTTTTGCCCTTTTGAGTCTTTTTGTCATTGCATTTATCATTTTCTTCTCTCGCAATATCATTCCAGTATCGTTCACTCATCTTTTACAGCGTTTGGGATTTGATATGTCGTTTTGTAACTTTATCATGTTATAAGTACAGAGTTTTATAAGTCATAGCACAATTATATTTTTTTTATTTCCACATCGTTTAGCTCATTTCATTTACAGAGTACTTTATTTTACAGCTTTTTTTTATATAATATTTTATTATGTTAAGTCTACAATATTCAATATGTTGTGTTAGTGTACATTATTGTCTTTAATTCTAATCTTATTATTTTGTCTGCATACGGGTCATGATGGGTACCTCCTTGCACTTGAACCTCTTCAAGTATTTACACACACGCCTATAAAAAAAAGTTTGTGAAATTTACCTTTTCAGGGCACACGATGTGCAAAAACTACACTTGTCCTAAGAACGCGGCGTGCAAGCCGTCCCGCGGCGGCGCGTCGTGCGTCTGCGCAAACTACCAAGAGTATAACGCCGAAAGCCATCAGTGCGAGGGCTCCCGGCAGTGCGAGCAGGAGGTGCCCGTGTGCTCGCACTCGTGTGAGGACAGAGAGGACCACTTCCGCTGTACTTGTGATGCTGACTACAGAACGGATCTTGCTGAATATTTGTGTTTTGCTCCAGGTATAGATACTATTGGCTTTTAACTTGCAGTGTTTAAAAAGACACAATTTACAAATAGAGTGTGTATGAGATGATTTTTTGAATGAAGTTGTATAAGGGTAATGTGAATTTGTCATGGTATTAAAATGGAAAAAATATTCCTAATTCTATTTCTATCATTCTTATCTTATTAATAAACAGGGTTATTTTTAATTAGTTGACCTCCTCTTGCAGGCAGCCTCTCTACACCAATCCTAACAATATTTGTTCTATGACTTTTGAAATTTATAGTTTTTAAAATTTGAGTTTTCCCATACAAAATTTATTTATTGTCTCTGAACTGGCATTAACTCTGAGCCTCGGTATGGCACCTGAACTTTAAAGCACTTGTAAGCACTTCTTACAAAATACAGAGTAATAAGTAAAAGAGGGAGCAAAAATTATTTTTTTCCTGTTTTTTGTGTTGTTTATCAAGATTTTTAAAAGGTCGTAGATCAAATGTTGTTGGGATTTATGTAAAGAGGCTGCCTGCAAGAGATGGTCAACTAATTACAAGTAACCCTGTATAAGTGTGAATGTTTGGATGTTTTGATGAACGGATGTTTGTTACTCAATAACGCCAAAACTATTCGATGGATTTTGATGAAATTTAGCAATATTGTAGCTTATGTACCAGAACAACACATAGACTACAGAAATACTAACTTTTGCACATGGTTTTTTCTGTAATGTAACATAAGTTGTGTCGTTATTATGTGATTGCCACGGGAGTTCCGTTTTTTAGTCGTGTGGTTCACTGTATTTTATATAAGTATTTGTGAAATCTTTCTCATTACCCGACGACTTTAGAAGGAGTGTTATGTTATTTAAATATATGATGTAATATACCCAATATGCTATTTCTATGTTCCCTGCTACAACCTAAACAGATTAAGGATTTGGACGTTTGAGATATCGGTAGATACGTCGAAAATAATATTTACATGGCTTATGTTTCTAGCCATAAAAATATTATATTTACAGTCTGTGGTCGAAGTCACGGACAGCAGCTAGTATATAGATATATTTTAGTTCATCTTTTTATTTGAAGATTTAATGTTACTGGCTTTTCAGATCCAGAAGCGATGCTTTTTTTCAGTACGCGTAACGAAATTCGATATGTTAAAGTGAAATCTAAACTTCAAGTAACTGTGGTGACTGGAATAAAACAGGTATCATTTAATATTACTGTTATAAAATTTGTAAGTATAATATCTGTATGATAGTAATTAACATAAAAAAAGCATTTAAATAATGATTAACAACTAAATAAAAACTTTTTGGTTACTAAGTTCTCGAAAACAATTCGGTATAGGTAATCATAGCATTGTATTATAAGGTGTGGTCGCAATGTATCAATTTCATATATCTTCTCTCATATATCATCTCCGACTCGTTTCTTTGCCATATGAATTTTCCCGCACTGCATCCATGTCCTCTCCTCGATCCTGCTCCCGTTCATACTTAAGAGTGTCCTCGTTACATGCTTATCATCTCTCCGGATTACGTGTGACCATTAAATTGAATATTTACATCGAATATATATAGGGTAATATATTTACACTTTTCCTTGTAGGCACATGGCGTTGCATACGATGGTAATTACTTATATTGGGTCGAAACAGCGGAGGGACACCAGGCCGTCATGAAAGCACAACTGGACGACGTGGAAGGGACGAAGCAGGTATTATAATATAAAAATGTATAAGTTAGTAAGTGAGATGCTGCATAGATATAGACACAGTGAGGTGTAGGTATATTATAATGGAATATGTATTATAAAGTTTTATTTGAATGAAGATTAGAAACGATTTACATTACGGAAGGCTATATGTTTATTTTTTGTTAACAAATTTTTTAACAAGGGTATTTTTCTGTGTTCCAAACGGATGTTATAACGGCAGGTGATGGCGGCGCTGGGTCTGCGCGAGCCGGGCGACGTGTCGTTGGACCACGTGGGTGGTAATATCTACTTCAGCGACGCGTCCCTGGGCGCCATTTTGGTGTGCGCTAGCGCCGGCCACTGCGCCGTACTGCACGCGAAAACACACGCACCCAAGTTTGTCACACTCGAACCCAAGAAGGGGTGAGCCATTTTTTTAATATAGGAATAATAATAAGAGGGTCACCTTCGTCCGCAGTCTCGTTTTTTGTTAGGAAGTTTTGATTTAAAAATTTTCCATTGAAAATTTGAGTTTAAATAATTTTCTCCATCTATTTACAAAATTTAATGATTAAACGTTAGATCTAAGTATAAATGTATATTATATTTTTAAGTATAAAAATTTGTACTACAATATTTTTTGTTGCAGCAATATGTATTGGGCCGATTGGCACGACAGACCCGTTATTATGAAATCTAAGATGGATGGTTCCAATTCAGAAATATTGGTAGAAAAATTAAGTTCATTTGCCACCGGTCTGGCTCTGGACGCTCCCAACGGTCGATTGTACTTTGTCGATAGGACTATTAAAGTCGTTATATTAAAAGACAGAAGGGTCTACGTAAGTTATCAATATCTTGATATTATTTTAAAACTGTAAACTTTATTAACTAAAAAATATTTTAGTCCTTATTTGAAGAACCCTTCCACCATCCCTATGCGCTGGCAGTGTTCGAGAGCACAGTGTTCTGGAGTGACTGGACTTCTAACACCATACAGACAGCTGATAAAATACATGGGACGTCTGTTAAAAGAAATATTTTGCTCAGTTTGGAGAGGCCTGTATTTGGTGAGCTTTTATCAGAAAACAGTGCTATACTATAATCCTTTATAGGGAGACTAGAAAGACGGGAAACGTTTTCTCGTTATTAAATAAGACAAGTGGTGGGAGGTGAAGCTAAGGAGAGGGGATATGACAGGTTTACCGTCATTTAGTCATGTACTTAATTTTTATTTTAAATTTACTCCCTTATTCGTATCTAATAAATGTTCTACCAATACTTATTTTGGTTTAGAAACATGGCTAGTGCAACCTAAATAACTGCCTAAAGTGGAGTTTAAAATAAACTTCAGGACTATTTTTAGATAATTATCTTTTCGTTACCTATCGATTCGATGTCGATTTATTAAATGTTATATGAACAAAAAAATATCTTCAATAATATAGATAAGTCAAATACGTGCAAAACTAAAATCTTGGCCAAATAGTAATAATGTTGATATTTCATCAGATATGCACATCTACCACCCGGTCCTTATGAAGTCTGCCCTCAACCCGTGCGCAGATCACACTTGTCCACTCTGTCTCATCACCTCCAATGTCTCCTCTGTGTGTGTTTGTCCTGACACTATGCAAATGATAAATGGACAGTGTCAGTGTGAGTATTTATTATTATGCTTCATATAAGAAGTGTTTGATTCATACAAGTGGGTAGCTGTCGGTAATTTTAAGAACCCCTTTAATATTTGGACTTCGGTATGATGATATCAGCTGTGTGATCCGTTATTATACCGTATTATCAAAAAATATATTAACACTAACCTAAAAGATCCGGAACCTCGAGATTTCAGCCCAGTTTCACGATCTAACTATGTGAAGAAAAATGGCCAAAGAGTTCGATTACCTACTGCTTTGCAAAAGTGTCTAGAAAGGTGGAACGTAATCATAATTTATGTTATCCTATTTTTTTGTCTGAATGAATATAGAAAACCATCAACAACATGAGCAGGAATTAAACCTGCGAACTCCACGACGATATTCCAAGGGGTTTAGAATTTGTGAAATTTTCTTAAATATTTAATAAACAAAATTACCAATAAGTTTTTAAGTTAGAGCTATTCGTCATTTGTCGTGCGCATACTTTTTTTTGTCGTGCACATATTCATTAATATGATCGCACGGGTAGCAGAGCTTTCCAATAAAAAAGGGGTCGTCAAAAAGCGGTTCACCCAGTCAAAAGTTCTGAGGTAACAAACATAAAAAAACCTCTACAGATAAGAAATTATACCTATATTTTGTTATAAGAATTACCAAAAATGATCAAGACCTACAACCAGGTCAAATGCACAAACTGTGGAAATACATATTAAACGAAAGACTGACGACGACTATTACTTAGCAAAGCGCATTAAAATGGTATATCTTCAAACCCAGACCCTTCGGGCTCCCCGCAGTACCTGCTCGTGTCGTCGGGGTCCCTCGTGTGGCGCGTGCCGGCCGGCGCCGTGTCAGCGCCCGCCGCCGCCGCGCACCTCGACCTCGGACGAGTGCAGGCCATGGCCTTCGACAACCTCAGAGGTCCCTTACATTCAAATTATTATTATATTACTTCGTACTTTATTACCTTTAATTGAATCATTGACACACGCTAACACGCTGACAGATACATATAGAGAATACTTTCGACCACGGCGTTTCAATTTTGTCGTGCTTTTATAGAAGTGTGCTGCTATTTTGCAGTTTATAAGTAATGCGTGGAAAAAGAAAGACAAAACTAAAAACTAAATTAAAGCTTCAAAACTAAACTTGCATAAACAACGCTAAAGATTGTATTTTAGTCAGAAGCACGGGCGCCGGCAGCAGGGTGCAAGGGGGTGCAGTTGCACCCCCCTGTCCAGAAAGAAAATACATAAATTTTTTTTAAATTTTTACCTGACTCAACCAGCGGAAGAGTAATGCTTTTCGAGTGTATGTATATATGTATATTTGTGTTCGTACGTATATATGTCTTTTGTGTGTATGTATGTATATATGACCATTTCGATGACAGTAAGCGCTACAGCACAAACGGCATTGACTGATTTTACCAAACGACGTATCATTAGATTCGTGAAGACCGTGTGAGTGACATAGGCTAAATAATTTTCATGAGAAATCATCAAAGTCATTTACTTTTATAGGCCAAAAATATTAGCAATTTATTGGCGTAATGAGTTATAATTTAAATAATAACCGAAGACGTCTAGGTTGCTGACCAAATTTTTTCAATACCTTAATAAACTCAGTATCCTCCTGAACTCTTTTCCTGTGAACACTAAGGATGCACAGTCCTCTTAACCTCGCATCTCCCATCGTCGAGCGAGTCCACGTCTTCACCCGTCGTAACGTGCTAAATGTACGTTCGATGCTACATGTTGTTGATGAAATAGTTGAAGCAATTTTGATTGCCTCGATTGTATATTATCTTCTGCTATCGATAAAAATTCAGACATTCTAATTTTCTTATATTTTGTGGTTGAATCTCCATAAGCGAAAATGCTTTCTTATGTGTTGAAGAAAAGCGACTTTTTAGTGAAGAAATAAAACAATCTAAGTATAGAATAAATTTAGATCTTCTGAAAAATTCCTCCACAGTTTCAGATGGGTGATTTGATGTGTAAGACTGTTTTTCTACTACTCGAGGACGCTTAAATTCAACATTTAGTTTATCGGAAAGCCCAGAGCTGATACGCTTTAGTATTTGTTTTAGAATTCGGCGCGTCTTGCGAAAGTTCATCTAAAACCTGTACAAAAGTCAGAAAGTTTTCAGAAAATATTCTTATACTTTTGTATTTTGTTGTCAAACGCATTTCACAAAATAGTAGTATATTTGGAATTTTACTCCTTTGTCCTTTGTTGTTCCAGCAGTATTTATTTTTTTTTCATTTTTTTTAATATAATCTAGGGCAATGCTTGACTACATTCCACCTGATGGTAAGTGTAGTCTTAGGTGGTAAGGCGCATTGCCCTAGAAACCTATTCACTCTTCTCTTGAAGACACCCACATTATATTTGGCCGGAAATACCGACGCAGGCAAATTGTTCCAGTCCTTCGCTGTACGCACTAAAAATGAGGAAGAAAAGCGCTTCGTTCGGAAAGGTGGAATGTCCACAACAAAAGGATGAAAACCTGCTGTGCGACGGGACGTCCGGTGATGGTAGGGGGACGGGGAATTAAATTGTGTAATTCCTGCGCACACTCACCAAAATGTATCCTATAGAATACGGAGAGGCTAGCGATTCTACGCCTGTGTTCAAGGCTTTGGAAGTCGGCTTCGACCAATTCGGGATCGCCTATAAGCCCCTTTGCTCGCCTCTCAATTGAGTCCAGAACCGCAAGATGAGACTTTGCGACACCAGCAAATATGTGACCACAGTACTCTACACACGACCGGATCTGTGCTTTGTATAAAACAAGAAGCTGTCCCGGCGTAAAGTACTGCCGAACCTTCGCAAGAACGGCAAGCTTTGCTGCTGCTGCTCTTGCTCTGGACTCAATGAACCGACCAAAGTTGAGGTTCGAGGAAATCTCTAAGCCTAACAACTGACGCCGGTTATTGTATTCCAAGGATATATTCTGGAAAGTAGAAGCCAAGGTGAAAGGGCTCCTTTTGGCGGTGAATAGACACGTCTTTCTTTTGACTGCCTGAAGTTTGTCATTCAAACGTTGCACCATGGCTTCTTTTTCAGACTGTACTTGATCTCGACTAGCCCGAGTACTCGGCAGATATCTTTCTACAACTGTGCTGTCGTCTGCATACCCATAGATACCGGGCTTCAACAAATCATTAATGTGCAGCAGAAAAAGAGTTGCAGATAGAACGGACCCCTGAGGCACTCCGGCATTTATTGTCAAGGGTTCCGAGGAACACCCGTCGACAACTACTCGGAGAGATCTCTGGCTCAGAAAGTCCGCTACCCAGCCGATCAGACAGATCAGAAAGCTTGCTTATAAGGCTCGCATACCAGACCCTGTCATATGCCCTCGAGACGTCCAGAGAGACGGCGACCGCTTCTCCGTTCTTCTTCGCCATCGACTTCGCCTAAAATGTGAGTAGCATACACTAGGAGGTCCCCAGTTGACCTATTACGGCGAAACTCGTACTATCGGTCACTGAGGAGATCGTTACCTTCTAGGTATGCTAGTAGGCGCGAGTTCAATACACGCTCCATAATCTTGCAGAGTATGGAGGTGATTGAAATCGGTCTGTCTGAGGGTCGGCACGGCTGCCTTTTTTGGGCACGGGTTGCATATTAGCAAGCTTCCAGGATTTCGGCACTATTCCAGTCATGAAAGAGAGGCGATACATATGATTTCTAACTTCATTGGCAGTATTAAGGTCATTAATTACAAGATTCAATACATAGCTTGCACAGTAAAAAATAAGGCTAAAGGATATTTATCATTAGTAATTTTCTGAACGCCACTTATATGACCTGCCATTGCAGCACACCCGTCGTATCCTTGACCGACAAGTTTATTTAAATAGTTATTTAAGCATATTCGAAAATGCTGCACAGTTTGGAACGACAAAGTGTTAGAAAAAACGAATATATGGCGTGAGTGAAGTAGATGTATATCTGTCGTCAAAATTTAGCCAAATTCCATACAAAGTTATTGTTCGTCCTACTAATTACTACTATTTACTAGACTGCTGTCACTGTCAGACAGATCGTAGAAAAAGTACTTAATATAATTCTATTATCCATATGCTATACCTGTTTATTTCTATATTTACTATTGGCAAATAGTATGTAGGTATAGATGGAGGTGCACCTCCCTGAAAATAATCCTGGCGGCGCCCATGGTCAGAAGTATATGCCTGCATAAACACAATAGGTTATAAAATCGTATTATTATTTAATCAACTGTAGAAGTTCTTGGACTATACTGCAAAATCATCTCGCATGAGAGGGGTCAGCCTCCCCTCTCAATATACCGGGGGAGGAAGCGGCAATTAATGCTGTGATAGTTTTTGTATATAATAAATAACAATCTAAATACAAAAAATACTTGTTATCTGATGATAAAAAACGGTCTCTGTTATAATTCCAGAAACTCTGTACATATATGACGGACAGCACAAAACCATCAACTCCATCACCATGGGAGAACTGTCACTTGGTGTCACTAACCTCTTCATGTATGAAGGCTTCGAGAACATTGTCGATATGGATTACGGTAAGTGGCTTAAATTTAAATTATAATATCAAAAATATTTGGACAAACACTAAAATCTTGGAATATAAAATAATTGTAATAATATAGATTACGTGTCGGACTCTCTGTACATACTGGATGCTGGGCGCCGCGTCTTGGAAGTGATATCGTTAAGAAACAAAGAGACAGCGTTGCTGTATCGGTTTAGAAACCAAGAAATTCCTATAAGTTTTTGTGTGTTGTCGGCGTACGGGTGAGATTAATAAAAATATATATTTTATTCAAACATTCAAAAAATATGATCATGCTATTATCCCCAATTCTTTTACAGTTTTTTTTATTCTGCCAAATTTATTCCCACTCCCAATCGTATCATATTATTTTATTTATTCTGCCAAATTTATGAACACGAGCAAGACTGGAATCTACGGCCTCTGGTAGTCGCTGCCTTCGATTCTGCTAACTACAATTAGTCTACCAATTCTGCTCACGAAACGAAAAGTTTCTTTGGTCTCTCATCTTATAACCTGTATATGTAATAATATATTTTATTTAATTTTACTTTTTTATTTGATGTGTACAGACGAATGCTCGTAGCAGTTTTAGAGAGCGAACAAAATAATGACATCCGTATAGATTCATTTGGACTAGATGGTCGTGATCGTCAACATCTTCTGATTAATAATATACGTGGTATTTTTTTATATTATTAAATGTAATAATATTCATAATAAACATAAATTTATAAATATAATTGTTTTAAAGGTCCCAATATTCGCATGAGATATTCTCCAGACATGGACATCGTATATTTATCGGATGAGGGGAACGGAATTATTGATTTCTTACATCCCCAAGGTAAATAATAATCTTATAATATTGCTAACAATACCTCGTACCCTATAGGAATATGTAAATATTAAATTTTAAATCAAATAAAAAATCGAAAGAATTTGATTAACTGATTTTGAAAGAGATATTTGATAAAGTGCAATGTATAGGTCAATTAACAAGCGAAGTGATTCAGTTGAACTTTAATTTACATTGCTCAATATTGTAGGTACTGGTAGAGAAAATTTCCGTGAAGTCCTCACTACCGTAGCCAGCCTCGCCGTCACGGACACGCACGTGTTCTGGACGGACAGACGGTCCGCGAGACTGTACTGGGCGGACGTGCATGAAGCCTCGCGGAACATACGTAGGATTGGACTCTGTGAGTGCTACGTGCGGACTACAAAAATATATTGTTTTAAAAGAGCGATGGTACTGTAATACACATAGAAAGGGAAGAATTTCTCAAACAATTTGAAGGAAGCAGTAATAAAAATAAATAATAGTATATTTAATATATCTTTATGATTTACGAAAGTTTAAATACAAAAATAGTCATGAATTAATCTAATATCATAATTCGTTCCATACCCAATTTTTCTCTTACGTATTTTAAAATATTGTATTTTTCAGCAATGTTTTCGAACAACACTCACCTGCTACTACTATCGACATCTCCTTCCCCTAAGACCCACCCCAGTCACACATGTTCTCAGCCAACAACCCCTTGTTCTCACATATGCGTTCAGACATCTCATGAATTTACAGTCCCCGGGTCTATAGGGTCTGCAAAGTCCCTGGGATATACTTGTTTATGTCCCATTGGTTTAATAAATAGTAATGGGGTTTGCTCTGAGGTCATGAGGTGTAAGCACCATGAGGTCTATTGCCATAGTAGTAATGGATGTTTCGAGGCTAGTAGACGATGTGATGGAGTCAAGGACTGCAAGCTTGGAGAAGACGAAGAAGGGTGTACAAGTAAGTTATCAATAATACATTATAGGAAAGTATTTTATATTTGAAATTCTAAATAAACATTTTAGTCGCTCTCCACTATTTTAAAATATATTTAAAAATAAAACAAGAAAAGCATTAGTAGCGGATGTAATCTATATATTTTTTTAATTTTCAGTGACACAAAATTCAACAAGTTGTCTCTCAGATCAAACTAATTGCTACGGGACTTGTATCGCCAAAACGAAAGTATGCCGGAACAATACTACAACTCGTAAGTGAGCTCCTAATTTGATTTAAATCAACTAGCTGCTGCCGGCAACTTCGCGTTTTCCTCACCGAGGATGGTCCTTTCACGACTCAAATCTTTTTGAATATTTTAATATCCATTGTATATATTACAGATACAATATTTGTTTCTGTGCTAAATTTAATTGATATCACTACTCAACCCTGTGTTCCAGCGTGGACGGAGTGCGACGCGAACTCTTTCGTGTGCGCGGACGGGTCTGCGTGTGTGGAGCGCTCTCTGGCGTGTGACGGACGCAGCGACTGCGCGGACGCGTCCGACGAGGCTCCCGCCGCCTGCGACACGAGACACTGCTACGACACGGAGTACATGTGAGATACTTCATACTGGGAAGATATAGCTAGTGACATCTAGAGAAGTGGTTTAAGGTTGCTGTTATTTTCGTAACAGACAAGGCAAATTTTTGAAGATTCTCTTTCTACGTTGACTTATGTAATTTGTTTATCCTAAATGGAGCAATTTTTTAGTCATTTGTTTGTTTATATTGAAAAGATGTCTAGTTTCATGAATTATAAATACTAAACGTACATTGTAAAACCGCCGATTAGAAAAAAAAAAATTAATCGATATGCAGATGGATGCAGAAATTAAAAGATATATTTTCTAAGATATCGTTTATTGATTTGTTATAAATATTTCTAAATTAGTATGTTGTAAATAAGGTGTACGTCGGGCTCCTGTATTCCCGACACGTGGCGGTGTGACAGGAGCGAGGACTGCGCCGACGGATCCGACGAGATCGGTTGTGGTAAGGTTTTGGAATTTACCTGCACATAATATTGTCAATGTATTGATAACAAATCTTCCTAGATTCAATGGTACAAACATGTTTGATAAGCAAACAATAGTTTTACATTCTAAAGTACAGCTTCTAAAGTACAGCTTCGCTCTCTGATAGAAGGGGCGGGCTGTCCTGCGGGGACGCTGGAGTGCGACGGCGGCTGCGTGGAGGTGTACAGGCGCTGCGACGGCAGAGATGACTGCAGCGACGCCCGGGACGAGGAACACTGCGACCTTGATGAATTTAGCGATCTGCCGGTGAGGTTGTATAAGATTATGAGACTATATGCTCTTGAACAACAATATATGGACCATACAAGCTGCATTGGGAATTGGATGGCGTTGCCTAAATTAATGAAATATTTTTGATTATTATTATTATTATTTTTAATCTTCTTGTTCAAAATTAAATTATATCTCTTACAATTTTGCTATTGTCTTGTGTGAGAGTCGAACCCGTGATCCATGTCTCTGCAGCCAGAGTGCGTCCCACTGGACTGATGAGCTGAATAATGAGCTATAAAACGGAATTTTCAGACTTGCCTTAAAAATGATTTTATTTATATAGGAACAAGTGACGTGTTCTCCCTGGGAGTACACTTGCGAACACAACAAGAGCATTTGTTTGCCTCTGACTGCTCGGTTAGATGTTGATATTTATTTTGGGTTGTTTTCTTCTTGGCTAGTTGGTTACCGATGGTTCGTTGTTTTAGTACATTGTGTTTACATTTTGTTCTTAGAGCATAGTAATAATTTTTATGTTAATAAATTACTAATAAAAGAAAGAATAAATATATAAATACTTAATACGGGAATACTCATAAGGAATAGAAGGCTAAGGCAGCTAAAGTAGGTATTTTAGAAACACTTCAAACGGAGCATGCAATTTGAAAGTGGTATTATCGGTTAATATTAATAAAAATTGAATTAAATTTAAATTAAACTCGAACCTAATTTGTAAAAAAATATATACAGGGTTATTTTCAATTTTATTTATCAAATAACACAAAAAAGTTTTTGCTTCCTCTTTTACTAATAAGTAAAAGCAAAAACTCTGTATTTTGTAATTTTTTTGAAGCACTTAAAAAGTCAACGCTCGGGCGCCATACCGACGCGACGCTCAGAGTTAATAACAGTTCAGAGACAGCAAATATTTTTGTATGGGAAAATTTAAACTTTAAAAAGTATTAATTTCAAAAAGTCGTAGAACAAATGTGGTTGGGATTGATGTAGAGAGGCTGCCTGCAAGAGGTGGTCAACTAATTACAAATAACCCTTTTTTATCTGAAATAATACGATATTAACACGGTATTTGAGTTTTATGTATATTTTTTATTGCAAATCGGTATTAGTAAAGAAGGTCAATAACCGTGGTGATGGTCGCAATAACCTATTATAAATAAACGAATATTCGCTGTCGTTTAACATTTATTATTTATTAATCCATGATACGGTAAATGAAGATGCAACGGTCGCACGGACTGCCCGGGCGGGTCGGACGAGGCGGGGTGCGAGTACGACTGCGGCGCGAAGTTTGCGTGCGCGCAGGAACAGCGGTGCGTGTGGCCGGCGCGCGTCTGCGACGGACAGAGGGACTGCGCAGACGGCTCCGATGAGACCTTCGGAGCCTGCGCCTCAGGTCTGTGTTAGTAGGAAGATGGAGTTATAGATGTTATCCGGATTCGGAAAGTTACAGGTGGTAAATATTTACTAGCTAAAAATCAGGTCTCCTCGAATTTATTACTAACAAAATGTTACCCAGTTAGTAAGTATTAAACCCACAACATATTTTAGGCAGATTTTTTGATTCTTCGGTCCGCTATAGTATATATTTTTATTTTTTTTAGTGAACAAAACGAAACCTCTCCATCCCCTTCCCGAACTTTCTTGTAAGGGTTATCGTTGTGACAGCGGAGAGTGCGTGCAATGGAAACACATGTGCGATAATAAAACGGATTGTCAAAATGGATCAGATGAGAAAGGGTTGTGCCGTAAGTAATGCGAACAACAATTATACATTTTATTAATAATCTCTCTCCTATGATAATAGCTGTTCTGTGGTAAATTCAAATTGTAGATATTATTTATTTTAATAACGATTGTTTGTCAATACCAGACCCGCCGTGCGCCGGGACGACCGTGTGCTCGCACGTGTGTCACGCGCTTAAACACTCGTTCATGTGTTCGTGCTACAGGGGATATAGATTAAGGTAACCAATAAGACAAATTATTGTTTCAAATTTCTTGCCCGTTAATTAGTTTCATAGGTCAAGGAAACTTTCTCGCTAAATTCCCGGTAAAGATCGATTCAATAGTTGGATAAAGGGCTTACAGTTTCGCAAATATGTAAATAGGCTGGATTGTTGGTCTGCTAGAAGTACCTATAGGGAAAACGGGCACCATAACTTTTAGTGACAGGAAAACGTATATTAATACTTGGGTTTTTTTAAGTACATTCTGTACGTTATTATTATTTATGAGAAACTTATATCTCCAAAAAGTGTTATCATTAAAATATTAAAACAACTAAAGATTAAAACCAGATAAGAATTTTATAACCTATATATAATAGTCATCACAAAAAACCTAACGCCTGCAACGCTCCTGTGCATCCTCTGATATTGCATTAGATCACTTACCAACACATGTCCCGCGCACTCGTTTGATCACCTTTTATTGTAAAATAAACAATCAGAATCAACCATCGTCATAAATCATAATCTAACATATCAAGACCGGTACTAGAAGACGGTCAACCTTCAGCTCTGATGAAGTCCGAAACGTTCGTTTTCAACCTCGCTTGGGTGAAAAGAACTTTATGATCCAGTCCTAATCTTGCTAAAAGGACCATTTTTGGTTAAGGAACATGGCAAAAGTATGGGTCCTTAAGAGCTAACACCCTACTGAACAATCATTCAACTCCGATAACCGCTGCAATCTGCTTACAGTTTGGAAAGCTTCTATACAACTTGGTAATGCAATTACAACAATTCGGTTCTTTTTAATAGCAAACTCAGTTTTAATATCAGATTTTTTTGTAACCGATTAGCGCGAAAATGAGAAACTTTATATTCATATAACAGTGACAGTTTCCAAATTTAAATATTATATAAAGTTTTTAAATTATAATTGTATTTACGACTAAACTAAGTATATACAGTGTTAATTTTAATTAGGACGGTGTAACGTTATCTGTAACAATACGACGTACAGGTAACCTAATAAGCATAGTTCATTTTTGATATTATTTTCTTCTATTCTTCAAATTGAGTCTTTGATCCTGACTTGTTTCCTATCCGTCGTATAGAGCGGACCGTCGCTCGTGTAAGGCGCTGTATGGCGCCTCGCAGGTGCTCTACTTGCGGGGGGGAGCGCTGCGGGCGGGGGCGGGGGTGCTGTTCCACGGAGCAGAGGACCTCGACGACCTCGACTATGACTACAGGTACGAAGGAAACGAAATGGCATTCATTATAAATATAATTGTACATTGCCATATTCCAAATATTTTTTTATTCAAAAAACTACGAGACAAAAAAAAAAAGATTTAAAATTACAAGGAAACTGAAAATGTGTTTAATTTGGGTAATGATGCTCATTATCGTAGTGGTGACATATTGTTCAGTAATAGGATGCAGAAGAAGTAACTGATAAAATCCTGTATTGAATAAAACAATTGTTGCTTAATTTTATTTTTTTTTTACATTTCTACAGACGAGGCAAAATATACTTGACTTCTAGTCAAACTGGTCAACTGATTGAAGTTACCCGTGAGGGAAGGACAGTCGACAGTATTACTAACATCGGTAAACCTTATAAGGTAAAAACTCTGACTATATTATAAAATTAATATTCAGTGTTTATAATGGGCCAATTAGTGTAGTAGTTACTTGCCCTGTTTAGCTTGCCAAATTCCTTGGGTTCAATTCCTACTCGGGTCTTGGTCTGTTATTTCTAAGCTTGTTAAAACCACCAAGACGCGGAAAATGTATATTTCGAATAATTGAATAAGAAAAAATCACGTTTAGTTAATTATCAAAACAAAAAATGTATTTTCCTACTTTAATCAAATGTTGCAATTCTTTTTTATAAATGTCTTTCGTTATCACCAGGTTGCGATGGATTGGATTACTGGCAACATTTACTTCGTAGAAGTTACACCCTCCAACAGTTATATGAGAGTCTGTAACTTTGGTAAAAAGAGATGTGCTCGGTTGCAGAAGTTACCTTCCGATTCTGAGGTAACTATTTATAAATATAAATAGTAATCTAAATTGGAATATAAATTAATTACTTAAAGTTATTTTCATTTAAATGGTTAGCCATAATAAAATTATTTAAATTACAAATAAATATAATATTAAAAATGTATTTCCCAGAGCTCTCAGGTTCGAATCCTGCACATATGAATGATTTTTTACCCTATATATTTATTTTGGAGTTCTGATAATTCGATGTCCAGTAGCAACGTATTAGGAACATATGACATTTAAACGGTCCTAAAGACTGCCATACTTTATTTCTTTATATATGTGTATACAGATACAGGCTCGTAGGACATTTTTTTTCTAAATTAACCTGATTACCAGGTAACATCTCTCATTCTGGACCCCGCTAACTACCTAATGTTCTACTGCCTCTCGGGGGCCTCCGAGGCGCTCGTCCGTTCGGCCTCACTCTCCGGCCGCAGTATAGAGGACCTGGCCTCAGTACCTAGCTGCCTAGGTCTCGCTTCTAACTCCTTTGCCAAGCTCCTGTATATTAGCACTCAGACTGGAATAATGAAAATCGATTACGATGGGAATCATCAGTAAGCAATTGTTTTTTATTATAGTATTTTCCATTGATCCGCAATGGCCTGTTGTACGGAAACTGAGCGAAAATTACGCCTAATCTACCCCGTTACATCGCTATGGATTTAGATTCTAGGAATTCGTCTAAGATATTCAAAAAGTTTCACATGAAAACAACATTTCGTTTTGAGTCAAAACTGAACTCGAAAATAAAAGTATTCTTCAAATTATATACATACATATTGTCGCACGAAAACCTGAAAAGTCTTACTTCAAAGTTAGTCGTAACTCGTAAAATTAAATAAGACCAGCTTCCTCGCTAAGTAACTGTTTCTTATTATTTCAGGGCATTAGTCTTAGAGCACACAATCAACACGCCGCATCTAGCTTTGTTCGAAGATTATATTTACTTTATTAATAATCCATATCTCATCCGATGTCTACTCTTTGCTTCCAAAACTTGCGAAATCCAAAATCATTTATACAATGCGTCTAACTTTGTACTAAGTCATGAGAGTATACAGAGAGATGACGTCACTAATCATTGCGATAAGTTGTCGTGTTCGAATGTGTGTGTGCTCGAGCGTGTTGGTGTGTGCGTGTGTCACGACGGAGCCGTGGCGAATGATGGAGTATGTCCATTTGTCAACACCAATGAGGTAATATTTTAAGTGAAAAAATTCTAAAATAATTTGCTAACAGGTTATTTCAGTTCTGCATTGTTTCATGCTCAGTTAGTTTTATTTTAGGTGTATTAGTTAATAATTTAAAGTTAAAATTCTTTTTGGGCACTGTGAGAAAAGAAATCTTATTTTTCTGAATTAAAAACACTTTAAAACTTAAAACAGCGCCTTCCATAGGCTTATGGGGGTGTGGGGAGGGAGGGGAGGGTTGGGGTGAGGTAAATAAAATTTTGGAGCTGTAATTTCAATTTTCTGAACATTTGTAAAAATGAAAGAGCTAAAATTGGTGAACAATTGAAAAGTCATTTTTCTTGTCCCCGAGTCCCGACTAACCTTACTGAAAAAACCCTTCTAAACTTTCTGCAATTTTCACAAAACGCTTCGTAAACTTTGAAATATTTTTTTTTTATGAGACCGCATGTTTTTAAAATGTAATTGATTTTATATTGTAATGTAAAATAAGAATTTTAATTGACAGCAGAAGGTAGTAGAGAGGTATACGATGTCGAGGGGGGGCAGCTGCCCCCCTAAGCCCTCCCTCGGTACGTCTATGCCGCCTTCTAGAAATAAAGTAATTTAAGCCACTATCCAACCAAGATTTATTGCAGTCAGTTTAGCTGAATATTCGTAAAATTATTTAACACAAACATTGATTGAGATTAAACAAAAAACGTATACCTTCAAAACCAGTTGGCGTGGTTCAACGGCGACTCTCACGAGTCGTCCCGCGGGTTGTCGCTGACGTTATTGTGGGTGGTGTTGTTGCTGGTGGTGTTGTACGCATGCGCCTTCGTGCACTTCCGCCTCCTCAAGAAAAATAAATCCCAGAGCGGAGATTATATGCAGTATGTTAGGTGTACCATCACCATTTTTGGTTAACGTTTGTATCCACACAAATCGAGTTATTAATTAACCAGAACTGGAATAAATAATAACATCTGTCTATAGACACATTCAGAAAATCTAATATATAATATTTTTGTAGAAGGTTTAAATTGCAAATTCCATGTTTACCTCTCATCAAAATCAACTTGTTATTTTTACAGAGTGAGATATCACAATTCAGAGAGGATGACGGACCTTTCTAATCCTACAATTGAAATTTCTGAAGCAGGGTGAGTTACTAAAAGTTAAGAATTATTTAGCTTCTGTTTAATGAACGCTTTCGCTAATTCCTAAATGATGTCTGTATTTTCAGGGCTCTTGGTCACGAATTCGTTAACCCATTGCAATTTGTAAGGAATCTGTGGCGGGAATCGTTTGAAAGAAAAAAAACAATTGTAAGATAGTTTTTTTTTATCTTTGGCCTTGTTTTGGCCATGGAAAAAAAATTTGCTTGTTACTTTTTTATAAATTATGCATTATTGTGAAAAGCGCCATCTATTTACTAAATGTGAAAATATTTAATGGTTATGTTTGAACAATGGATTTTATACCATGTCCACAGTAAATACTAATTACTATTTCACTAATACTATGAACTATGTTTCAGTAATACTATGGTACATTAAATATAATTTTATATAATTATTTTATTAAAATGTTATAGATACTTGTTTTATTAGAACGTGTAACACTTGTACAGAATATGTATGCTTTATTTCAGGGCACAACTAATTTAGTGTATGAAACACATCAAGATCTATCCGACACCGAATCTGATTTGGATGTGAGAGAAAATAGAAGAATGATCCCATAATTTAATATCAATTTTGGTCAATTTATCTGCTGGCAGATTTTTATTTGTCTTAAATAATGTTTGTTTTTTATTTACTTTAGTATATTTGAGTATTAATAACTGATATAATTATGATTAAGCATAATTATACATCTGTTACTAAACTTAACTATATTTGTTATATATTGAAAATAAATAATTGTTCTAAATTTTTTTTTTATTAAATAAATTTAAATGATACAAGATCAATCTTACCACAAAATTACAATGGAAGTAATAATTGTTATATGATTATTCAATGGTTCAAATTCAGCAAATATGAATAAATTTCTATCTATCTCTTTCTATTTTTATTACATTTACTATCATCTTTAAGGTCCCTTTCGAATTCATTGATTATATCTAAATTACAGACCCCGTCTGTTATAGATGGACCAACAAATTTAGGACAAATGATCGCAGTTAAATTTACTATATATATTGTGATAGTTAGATTTGTTTTTTAAAGGAACTGTAAAATAAAGAATAATATAAGATGATAAAGTTTATTTACTAATTTAAAATTAAAATGAATTCAAAATGATATTACTTCCACAATTTCTTGATAGACATATTCTTTTCAGAGTCTTTCTGCATGACCTTGGCCACTGCCATTTCAAAGTCCTCTTGAGTGACATGGACCCTGCGTTCACGGAGAGCATACATACCAGCCTCCGTACATACACCCTTAACCTCCGCACCAGATGCCCCAGGCATCAGCTCTGCAATCTTACGGAGGTTGATACCTCTAGTCAGATTCATTTTTCGGGAATGAATTTTCAAGATATCCAACCTGGCCTCCTCATTTGGAGGTGGGAACTCAATTTTCCTGTCAATACGACCAGGTCTTAATAATGCAGGATCCAAGATATCAATGCGGTTGGTTGCCATAATAACTTTGATGTTTTTGGTGGCTTCAAATCCATCCAGCTGGTTTAGTAGTTCTAACATGGTTCTTTGTACTTCCGAATCGCCTCCACTGCCAGACTCAATGCGTGATGAACCAATTGAATCAATTTCATCCATGAATATAATGGATGGAGCATGCTCTCTAGCCATAACAAAGAGTTCTCGGACCATACGACTTCCTTCACCAATGAATTTTTGAACTAACTCTGAACCAGATACACGAATGAAAGTGCATTCAGTATGATGAGCGACAGCACGAGCAAGCAGTGTCTTACCAGTACCAGGTGGCCCATACAAGAGAACACCTTTAGGCTGAGCTATACCCAAGGCATCAAACAACTCTGGATGTTTAACTGGTAGTTCAATTACCTCCTTAATCTCCTTTATTTGTTTATCCAAACCTCCCACCATCTCGTATGTTGAGTCAGGAACCTTTTCTACCATCATAAGTGATACTAACGGGTCCACCTTGTTGGGTAAGATCTTGTGTAGCGTATAACTTTCATTTCGCAGAGCGACGCGACAATTTGCAGTCACATCGTTGATATCAACATTTTTGTCTAGATCTACTACAAACTTGCCTTCAGGATGAACTTTAACAAGCACCTTTTTCTTGTCCATCGGTTTGACTACCTCTCCCACGTATGAACCTTGCTCTTGTAAAAGCTGGAGCTCTTCACGCAACATCCGAACCTTAGCATTGAGTTCATTTCGTTGTGCTTGGAGTCGCCGAAGATTCTGGGACTTCTCTGCAACCACAAGTTGTAGTTCTTCAATTTTTGTTATATAGTAAGGCCTAAAGCCTTCTCCTTTGACGGAGTCCACCTCCATCTTAGTAATCGTCATCTTGCTTTGTTCTTGTTACATGAAACGTAAAAACAGTAATGATAATTTCTTTTCCAAGCTAAAGTAACTTATTCACAGCTCACACAAGCAAAATTCGGCTGAACAATTAGATTTTGATGAGATGACACTTTGTAATTTGACTAATAAAATGTCACAATATTTTTCAAGTCACGTCCATAGATTAAAATTATTGTTAAAAGTGTCTTCGTTTCAGATAAGATTATCATGCTGCTTCTGAGTTAATTAGAATATTATGTTTATGCTTAATGTACTAGAAATAATAAATAAATTAAATAGTTTAAAATTATTAATGATCCATTTGAAGTCTTTTAAGGCCAAGTACTTTTCAAACACGGTACCATTCGAACGTTTTTTTCTGTTTTCTCCTTTACATCATGTCTAATTCTAAGATAGTATAAAAAATATATATTTGTAAGGTAAGTAATAAAACACAATATTTTAAAATATTTTTTTGAATAATTCATTAATTAATATACTTATGCCGTAGCCGAGCCTTGATGTAGGTATCGACATTGACGAAAAGCTCTGAGCGAAATAACTGCACATCTGTACTGTCACAAATGAGGATTAAGTACACAAATAAAAACACTATCAAAATTCATTATTGTTTAAAGACACAAACAAACTTAATAAAAATAAAAAAGTTAAATATAGTAAAACGTATTAAAAAAACAACAATAAAATATTATTAGCGATAATAATAGGAAATATTCATAAAATTTAAAATAGTCTCAAATATTTTTTTCTCGAATAATTATTATCTCGTTCTATTAAAAAAAATCCCGTTTAATTATTTAAACCCTTTAAATATCATTTGAAAAGTGCAAATTAAGGGCGCGTAATTCAAACTTCCAAAAACGCGCTAATATTGATCGAAAGCAAATGTGACGTCTTTTTACACGACAAATTTACCAGCTTCTAAGTTCATACTGTAGTATTAGTGTTTCTGAGAATAATAAATAATTAAAATTTTTATTTTCGTGCTTAAAAACATTTTTGGCTCTTTTTCAATAGCAGTTAGCATGCTATTTACTCGTTGACCCCGACGACGCGCTCACAGTAGGTAATAACGTGTACGCGTAGGCATAAGTGACACCACACAACATACAGACACACACCGTCTATACCGGTATAGACGAGGTCCCAACTGAGTAAGTGCTCCGTTGCTCCGGCGTTCTGCCGTCGGAGGACGCTAGTGTCCAAATTTCCTTAGCTTCCGTCCTGACTAACGACGCCCCGAGCCGAGGTCCGTGTCTCAATCTGAGACGCCCTCGGGACGTCATTCCCCATGGGGGTCCATCTGGCCCCCTTTTTAAGGGCGGGTCTCCTGACCCACCCGCTCCCCCGGTGACGCTGTAATAGCCAAGAGGGCTAACAGCATAGACAGACATAAAAAAAAAAATAGCATGCTACATATTACATTTTTAAAGTGTTTCTTCCTCTGAATAATTTTCCATTTCATTTGACTCAAATAAAAATTTGTGTGATAATAAAAAAATGGGATGCTATAGAAGTAATATCAGCTATGTTTTATACTTGTACTAATATTGTGTGTTGAATGAGGAAATGGTGACAATGCTACATTTTATTTTTCAGCAGGTATATTTACATTGACACCTTTACTTCTATACTTCGGTTTAATATTGAATTGCACAGCTTAGTCACAAATTAAAACTTAAAATATGTATGAAGTAACTAAAAAGTTTACAGTAAACATTCACTGGACGTGTCATTTGACGTCACTTAAAGCGCGCGCAAAAAGACAGCGTTTGAACAGCTCAAATTTACTCAATGTTTTAATTGTCTCTTTGAAAAATAACTAGAATATTTTCAAGCCTACTTATATATGTTGTTCTACGATATAAAGAGGTAAATGATTAATTTAAGTCAAATAACAATTATGAAATCAAATAAAAAATTGAGCAGTCGACTGTACATTGAAAATGAGCGGGGTGTCGTATCGGTTGGGGAGGAGGGGAGAGAGGGACGGGGACGTAACGCGACTGAAGAACCAATAAGCGCCACGTACGACCTTCTTTCATCCCTCGCAGTCCCCTCAGATACCTTAATTTCGACTTCTTCAAGCATGGACAGTCTTGTGCATGGGCTGTGTTTCATGCCGATAGTTATAATATGGATTCGAATGTAGAATGAAGTTTTTGACAGTTGTTTGGATGGAGATTCAATATTCTTTGTAATAATTAAGTCCTAATAAAAACATTCAACTAATTCACCGCCCCGTTGGTCGAGTGGTTAGCGCAGACGCCTAACGTATAACGACACAATGGGGCTCGGGTTCGATCCCCGACAGGGACAGGCATATATGTGATGAACATAGATGTCCGTATTTCTGGGTTTGGTCGTTTATTAAATATATTTTCAGCATTTATATGTGTATTTCTATGTATTCGTATCGTTGTCTAACACCCTTAACACAAGCAAATATTTGCTTACTTAGGGGTTAGATCAATTTGTGTAATTTGTCCTGTGATATTATTATTATTATTAAACTAATGAAAACGTTATATCATAGTTTCTTTATAAACTTTTACTTATTGTTTACAACATAATAACTTAATGTACGTAGTTAGGTCTATTTACTCTAACATGTGCTAGCGCTATATTTTCAAATCTGTTCTTACATTACATTGCATTTAGTACAAAATAATTTCAAACTATGTTTAAATAATGATGTAAGGAGTTGATTTTTTTAAAATGTATTCAATATGTCCTTTGTGTGTTTCAGCGGTTTATTTCCAGACCTAATTTATACCCTGAAAACGATAAGATTGCAGTCGGTGTAACGTGACGTAAGACGCAAGTTGTGTGTGGTGCGGTGTCGCGGCTGGGGCATTCGTTTTGTTATCAGCGACATTTAATAGATAGGTAAATAAAAAAATATATTTGACAGGTAACCTCATCAGTCATCACTCATCAGGCATATTTCAAATTCATTGAATTTTTTCAACAAAAATATTATTGATTTGTCCCAATTTGCCAGTATTTGAATTTTGTGGTAAAAATATTTTAAACTAAATACTTAATAGTATACTCAATGTGATAAATAAAAATATAGAGTAAAAGAACAAATGTATCAAGTTATGAAAAAAGAAAATTAATCATTTGTTGATTTTCAGACAGGTATATGTCGTGTTTAATATCATAAGTTTCCTTATAAGTAAGGTCAGCTGACAAGGCGATACTCCACATGGAAGGTTTTCGTACTCGTGACTTTAAAACTAGTATTCCTTACAATCCTATAACGTTGTTTCATAAAGTTTCTGAACAAAAAAAAATGTTTATTTTTTTATATAGGAATCATTGAAACTAATTAAAGTGTTTTTTTTTGTAATAATAACATAGTTCCAAATCTAACTTATTAGGTCTTGTGATATTTAGCATTAGGTCTGCTTTTAATGCTTACTAAGTTTGTGATCATAATTTTAATTAATAATTATAGTAATACATCAAGTTGATATTCATTGTGTTTTTTCCTAATTTCCATGAATTAAATTCATTCCAGAATGGGTAACACTAGTAAAAAGCTGGCTGCCAAGTGCACACTTCTTACTAAAGAGGAACAGAAGTATGTTGCAGCAACATTTCGAGCCGCAAGCAAAAACTCTGAGAAGATCAGAGAGGAGGACCTCATCGTGAGTGGCAAAGTAGATGCAGTGTCATTAGAAGTGTGTTCATTTTGTTTTACTCCCCATTTATTTGTTTTTAACTGGCTCAGTGACATTTTAATAAATCTTGGTTTAATTGTCAGATAAAATACCAGTACTTGAATTTCTTTTGAAACTATTTAGACCATGGTAAACCATGTCATTCCAGCCAAGGAGAACAGACTGAATATAGCATTGCCCTTAATCTTTTCCTCCTCTGATTATTACACAATTATTATTATTAAGACTGAAAAGTAGGGACTATCATGGGTACTGCTACATAATATGTAGTATGTTTTTTAAAGTAAAAAAAACTATAATTTTAAATAGTGATTTTTGTAATACAAACATTTTTAGTTTCTATTTTAAATATATATTTTATAATCTAAAGCAATAACGTTTAATATATAATAAATGAGTAAGAGATTAATCTATTATATATTTTGTGTACTTTACTTCTCACTGAGCCAATTTTGTGAAACATTATTTACAAGTAACTTTAATAATATTGAATAAAAATATATTTTATAACTGAGTAGAAATTACTTGTATATAATGTAATCTTGTTTTAAAATGGACCTTTTAAAATTATTATACATTTAGAGTTCATCATATATTATTTTAATTAATGTAAATTAAATAATATGTTTAATTTGTACATTATTTAAAATTTAAACATAAATTTGTTTTTTTACATGAGAGGTCTGTTTTGTAACTATTTGTTTACCTGATATTCTGTTCATTTTGTTCCTAAGGTAACTGGTCTCGATTATCATTTCATGCCTCTGGTCAGTTTTATTTGTTTACCCGTAATTTGTTTTAATTATGTTACAAAAGCTTTTTAAAATATGTATATAACAACTATGTGATTAATCGTAAATATTATTTTGTTCTGTTTTCCTAGATATTACTGATTATGGTAGAGTATGAGATTAGATAAATATATTAGAATCTGGTTAATAATGTATTATACCAGTATGAATAATTTTACTATGATATTCTAGAATTGAGAATTTGTGATGTAGTTTTGTAATTAGTTTCGCGAACCGCTATTATTGGTACTAAGTCGTAAATGTTTGAAATTACAGAACAACTGGATATAGATTTGGTCGGTCATGCAAAATAATTTAGTGACTACACTTTGTAGGCAGCAACAGTTTGTTGCTTTGTAACCTTGTTGTCGTAGATAGATATATTAGATGGAACCGAGCTTTCTGTCAGAAATATTATTTAAAAGTTTGCTATCATTAAGTGAATCCCTTAAAACATTTAAAGTACTTTATTCAAAGTCTAGCTTTCAGGACATACCTACGGATACTGATCTGGAATATATCGTGTAGTTTTCATTTGGCTTTGTTAATTCTAGACGCCATAAATGTCTACGTTCATGGTCCGATGTCGGTCTCTACGGTCATTATCGCCAGAAATTCATGTAGTCTGGAAGTTATTCTGAATTTGTTTGCTCGTTTTGATTTACGACTCGCTTAATGGACGTCGAGGTGTAAACTTGTTTTAAAATAGAATGTTCGGCTTCACGTCAATATAGGAATGCTTTAACAATGGATTTCAATTTTCGCAACAGGAAGCTAAGTGTATATATATTGTCTTATAAACTACTAAGATTGTTTTTGTATTATTTGTAATGTACATGCAAAAATTTGTCCGACTTTGCTTTCCTTGACCACTAATAAGTCTTAACATCAGTGCTAATACATCTGTCTATGAAAGTACAGACATACATAGTATGGACCCGATTACTATTGCAATTATCTCATTGCTCTCAAACATTTTAAAGAGCATCATTGACTGCCACTTTCTAGGCATACGCTACGGATGATCAGTTGGTTCATAACCGACAATTAGCATACCCCATGATCAATGAAGCTATAAAGCTATTGACCCTTTGGGATACCTAAAGTACTAGTTGACAGGTGCTTTTAAAAATAATTTAAAACCCCGGAGTTCCTACGAATACTAAGAAAGTTTTTCACTTCTACCCCTTGAAGGCTGGCGTTCACCAAGGGTGCTTGCTATTTCCCAGTCTATTTCTTTTGCATACATTCGAAGGATGTTTTTTTTCATACGCACATTCGTAAATTCGTTACAAAGACTTGTTTTTAGCAGCCGTCCCTAATTATTAATAATAAATAGGGTATTTAATATATTTGTTATTTAAATGTAAGATAAATTGAAACTTGTGTTCTAATGCCTCGTTCCATTGACCAATAACGCAACTAACAAATCTCATATGTCGTATACCTATTTATTGTGTCTCAACAATTAGAGTGATCACCTTCCTGCGGCGAGGCCTATCTATTATAAGCAATTATTATAGGAATAATAAAATAAAATAGTACATAATTATACAAAAAATGGGTATAAAAGATATGTACTTATATGATTTTTTTTATATCCAAAGTATATATAATAAACTAAAAAAATCGAAACACTTTTTGTTGGTTGCCAAAATGAAGAACATTAGTGTTTGTTACAAATACTAATCTACGTAATAAATTGTTGTTAGTTTACCTAGACCCCACCCCCGGTTAAGTTGTTTATGACGTTAGTCAAGTAGAACGTTAGGTAGGATGCTAAGCTACCCCAAGTTTATGTTTCAGATCGATATCACTACTCACTGGAACATAACCTGATGGTAGATAGTTTTTTAATTTGGGTAATGGATATGTGTAATGTATCGTATATTTATGACTCATTAGTTTTTTGCCTATATTCGTTTTCACAGAAAAACCCCTAACATAGATTAGCTACATATTTCCACGTACATACTGGTATTGGTATTGCTGTTGAGCGTATAGAATAAACACAATAACAATCACAATTTTCCAAAAATACAAAATGCAATATCATAGTCATATCAAAAATCGTGGAAAGTTCCATATATAGGTATGTATTTTTGTTCGTTATTATAGGACCAATCCATCAATTTATTTATGACTGGTATTTTCAAGTAGGAAATTTTACAACCAATTTAAATACGATTTAGTAGATTTACGCTTAACGTCAGGAGCGAATGGTCACACAATCTTGGCTTTGACGTCACTGCGGTTTGGAACAGCGATCGGATAATCAAATATTTGATGGTTTATCGATTTCCAGATCAAATCACCGCGACTTGAGGACATTACGTGAACGGGTAATGGGTGTTTTAGAAGTCTTATACTGGTGTTGGTATTATATACAAGTTAAATGTCAAAATTATTATCTTTCACCGCCCCGTCGCGTTGGTCGAGTGGTTACACGGCGCAATGGGGCTCGGGTTCGATTCCCGGCGGAGACAGGCATTTATGTGAAGAGCATAGATGTCTGTGTTTCTGGGTTTGGTCGTTTATTAAATATATTCTCAGTATTTATATGTGTATTTCTATGTATTTGTATCGTTGTCTAACACCCTTAACACAAGCAAATAATTTGCTTACTTAGGGGTTAGATCAATGTGTGTAATTTGTCCTGATATTATTATTATTATTTTCTAGTGGTTTTGGAAATAGGTTCTTATCCACATAACTTTGTTCTAATTCAAAATCCTCATGGTATTTGTGAAATAATTACTGTCTGGACACGCTACAAGACAAACGGTAATACGTTTGTTAAATCACAAATTCAAGCATAAATTTGGCTAACGTAAACATTTATTGAGTCTATCCGATCGGAAACACTGTTTATTTTCTTACTGAAACAATGCAGGGAAAAATGTTTACTTATCAAATGCTGAGGCCAAGCCACAAGCGATAAACTACTGAGAGTATTAGTTAATGTTATAATGCCTTGTTGGTCTGGTGGTTAGTGGCCCTGCCTGTTCAGTCAGGATGGGATTTTCCAGACTACCGGACAGTAATTTTTGTGAACCACAAATTTCTAATTTGGATATTCTTTGCGTTCACATATTACTTCAGTTAGTAAAAGTCCCCTAAGACATGTACAAGTTGGGGTTACACCTGTTACGCGGGAGATGTTTTCGATAATTATGAGCGTATAACTTATTTATAAGCTTTAAAATCGCTCTTCTCGTTGCCACGCTAATGCGTAGAAGCTAATCTATTGTTATGTACTAAGGTTGAAGTAAACCATGCTTTTAACGTAAATATTTGATATATAACATTGCAGAAGTCGCCATGGAGTTTTCTGAAGCTTAATTTTCTAAAACATTTTAATACTAACTTTAAGTGTAGTAATGCTAAATATTTTTTTAATTGTGTTTGATAACTTTTGATTTAGAAAACTTTCAATATATGGATTAGGTAATTCGTTTCATTCGGTTTAAAATGAACTATTATTTTTTCGTTTTATTTTCTTCGCACGTTTTTTTTATAATACAGTTTATTGTAAGGTGAATTACAGTGAAAGCTATTTTAAATCTGTTTTAAAATTAAAACTATTTTTATAACTACCAACACAATTAATAATTAAAAATCTATACAAATCGACATATAAACCTACATACATATAAAACTTATGAAGAATACAATTATAATTTAGAATTCCTTAAAAGTCGGCTCACAGTCAATAGTCGTTTCTTTAAGTTACTATACGATTTGATATATAATCATGAGCAACGACTGTATATTTCACGAAAGTAATAAATATGTATTCAAAGAAAATTTTATTGTCCAGAATATGATGCGCTAGTTCCTTGAAACTTGTTTGTTTTAAACATAATAGTGATTTGGAAACGGCTCCATTAAACTCGCATAAACTTCAATAACGTCTATGAAAAGATCGTTAAAAAAATATTACGACCTATTTACTGACTTCTGACTAAATCATGTTAATATTTATAATATCTCGACATAGAATTTGAAAGTTGAATGGGATTCCTAGAATAAAGATCGTCACTAGTTATGACGGACAGTATAGAATTAAAAAATATAACAGAATTAAACAGAACAGGGGATAAATAAGTTACATAATATATATGTGCAGAAATTTTGGGGACCACAAATAGACCCCAGGCTAGCGCAGTACCTCACCAATTTCCTCTTTGGCTCCGGGCAGCAGAAGACCGCAACTGTTGATTTCAACAGATTTGCTGAGCTGTACGTCTTTAATGTTAGAGGTACGAGGATTTTTTAATATATGTTTTGCTCCTGGTTCAGTCTAATCAAGATTTTTTATCAGGTACTGTTGAAGAAAGGATGATGATGACGTACAACTGTCTGGGCATGGACTATAATGAGGATGTGGAGCTGCCATACCAACTCCTTAAAGAGGTTTGATAAATTTTAATTAAATAAATATTTAGTTACTTGTCTTAATGGAACTCATTAACCTCGATTGATGTTTTGGCAAACTTACAATTGTTAAAGAATTAAGCTTCATGTTTTTCTAATTGTGTAATAATTCTTGTAGATTTGTTTTAAAAAACTCTAACCGAATGATATAATACATTCTACAGTACTGTGAGAGCATAGTATCTACGTACATGAAGATAGTAAAGTCGTCATCAACCAAGCGCGCCACCACGTGGACGGAGAAAGGGTTCAGGGCGAACGCTTCTCACGTACAAGCTCTGGGGGAGGCCGTCGCGGCGACGGTGGGAGACCTGGAGACTGTTCAGCATCATTGTACCGCGGCGCAACTGTCCAAGTGGTAAGTGTTGACAGGTCAATATTAACAGGGGACTTAGACGCGACAGGTAATTTGTAATATAATTTAACATTGACAGGTAACATTGAATTTAACAAAAACTTTCCACATCTTTTACAACTACCAAATAACATCATTCGACGTGCAGGTTACAATCCAACATCCTACTGAAGCAGCTGGCGGAGTTGGTGTACGTGAACCTGTATGGTATCAACAAGCGTGCGGGAGACGAGAGTCCGGCGCCCGCGCCCGCCGACGCGCCCTCCCTGCTGCCCGCCGCCGATGGTACCACCACTTACCATTATATTTATAAATTAACTGTTAACTTCAATGTCATGTTAGAAACATTAGTTTGAAACCACCGAGTAAATAAAGTATTATCGGTTGTGGTTAAAAGTGTGACGTTATATGCCCTATAGGTAGTCTTTATTTAAAAATTGGCTATGTAATGTGATCATACGTTTTGAAATCTAACTGACAAATCCAAAAACTTCACAATCAAGTCAAACGAGTACCTCAATCTTTGTTATATTAGTATAAGATACAGCTGACCTAAAGGAATATGGTTGGAATATATACTAAGGAAATCATATTTTTTTATGAACGAATCATATTAGGACTTTATATTTTCTTCACGGCATAAATTGATAGATGCTAAAATGTAGTCGTTATTATAATGTGTATGTAGGTATAGAAGTGATGCCGGACTACCCCGCCTTCATCGACCTGTCTCACATCGTGTGGATCAACAGCCACCTGCCGCCGCAGCACCAGCACAAGTGGCGCTTCTTGTTTTCTACTAACATACATGGAGAGTCCTTCTCTACCATGACTGGTAGGTCTTTGATGGTCACGGACGGGGTTATTTGTAATTAATTGGCCACCTTCTGCAGGCAGCCTCTCTACATCAATCCCAACAACATTTATTCTACGATTTTTTGCAAAAACAACACAAAAAAGACGAAACAAAAATGTTTACTCTCTCGGTTATTTATTAGTCTGTATTTTGTAAGACGTAACTAAAATGTTAACGCCCGGGCGTCATACCTACGCTGAGAGTTAATAGTTGTTGGGATTGATGTGGAGCGACTGCCTGCAAGAGGTGGCCATTATTATATTAACCCTGTATATCACTTGTACTTGCAGGTCGCGTCATAGACCAAGGACCGTCCGTCATAATAATCGAAGATTCCAGTGGATACATATTCGGGGGCTACGCCACGGCGTCGTGGGCCTTCGGTCCCAACTTCACGGGAACAGACGACTCCTTCCTCTTCACTTGCGTTCCCAAGATGAGGGTGTACCCGGCCACTAACTACAATGATCACTATCAGTATTTAAATCATCATACTAAGACGCTACCGAACGGTTTGGTGAGTTACATATTATTAACTAATTTCTATATTTTTAAGTGATCGCTTAAAATGGCTTTACCTTAGGTATTATGTATAAATTAATAAGCAGCGCAACATATCTACCGTTTAGTTCGTCTCCTGAATTAATAAAGAAAATAAGTTAGTTCAGAGGCGGCTCGTGGAAAATGGCTTCAATAAAATAAGAGAGGAAAGTGCAGGCACAGACAGCCGGACATTAGCACGTAAATTTCTAACAAAATATTGAATACTTTAATAGAAAAAGTGTCCAATTATATATCTCTTGTATTATGTGAGATTTCATCGACCCCGTGTTTCTTTGAACGAACCGCCATTGATCCAGATGAACCGCCGGCCCGTTCCGGTATAATATTATGCTCCTCGTCTGCAGCTGATGGGTGGTCAGTTCCACTTCGGTGGTATCTGGTTGTCGGCGGAACCCTTCGGCGAGGGCGCGTCTGCGGAGTCGTGCAGCACGTACCGCGGCTACAGGCGCCTCAGCAAGGACGCCTCCTTCCACCTGCGCTCCCTCGAGGTGTGGGCCGTCGGGGACAAGCCCGTCGTCGACAAGGACGAGGTGGGTTCGCTCTCTGTTACCTGTCGCCCGTTAAGTTTTACCTGTCGTTTTTTATCCGGCCTAGTTTACCTGTCGTTTTTTAAATAACATTTTTGACTGCCTTCACCCCTGTGTCCGACCAATGAGCTATATGTATTCTGTTAACTTAATCTTAACATCCGAGTTACCCGATCCCATTCCCGATCCCCGGTTAACCTCCACCTCCAATCCTAGAACCCGAACGTATCCCGGGCCAGCAGTGTGTTGGACACGCACCAGTCAGAACGTAACTTGTTGGAGATGATGGGCCAGGCGAACTTCAGCCACGGCCTCAGAGACTCACCTGATGGTACTTGTTTTGGTTTTAGAAATTGGTGATGTTTGTTAAATAGTTTCTCCCCCCCCCATGTAGTGAATTGTTTTGTGACAGTTTGTAACTCAATTTCGAATCCTAGGAACTTTAGAATTAAAGTTACGAATATAATATTTATGCATCCAGGATGAACGAGATACGAGTATCCTGGACACGAACCCGGAAGCCAAGGCCATCCTGGACATGGCGGGGAGGACGCGACACAGCGAGGGACTGAGGGAGGAACCGCCCTTATAATGTACGTCAATTATTTTGTAAAGGTTTCGGAACCGCCTTAAAGGTTGTCTATCTTACTTACGTGTGATTAGAAGCGCCCATATAAAAAAAACTTTACATTAATTTTTGAAATAATCTTTTACCATGTTTAGCCATTTTACTCTAGATTAAATTTTGAAATGATAATCAACATGGTCGGGAGTCGAATCTGAGACCTCACAGATATCGTCCTATCGCTTTTGCCAATTGAGCTACCGTGTCTCTACCGGCCCTGACTAGCATTCAATATATAACAATCTTTACAGAGACCAAAACCACATCTAGTCCTTTATAAACTTTAAATGTCTGTGAAAAGTTTTAATTTTGATATATTGCGAGGGGAAATCATTCAATTCATAGTACATAGGTATGTATAGATTATTTAGAATCTTTAGTTTACCCAGTTTAGTTGACAGAATTACCCTGCAAAGGTTGTTGACTGTAGGAGCATTTATTTTAACTGTCAATGATAGTTTTTTTTTACCACTATTATTAATATGTTATTCTTCTTTATGTCGAATTAGTTAAGGTGAGAGAGAGTAACGCCGTGGATCTATCAGTGAAAGAACAAAACACAATTTATCATATTGATCCGTTAAAAAAATACACTCTTATAGAATAATAAATAGACTGTATAATCAAAAAAATATTATTTTTTTTGCAGGTAGATAATAATCAAGAAAAATAATTTTGGAAACATTATTTTGTGCGCATTCTGTAACGCACATAGATGCAATAACATGCAAGTGTTCTTACAGCTGTCCGTCTGTAACACGACACCGACACGATATCGACACGACCTTATCTAGTTTATTTATTATTTGCAATACTGTCAAATGTCGAACTTTAGACAAATTATCGTGTCGGAATAGTGTCCTTGTATATAAATATAAATTTTAACTTTTGTAAAAGTCATTTGTATTATGTATTATATTACTTTAAATGACTAGTCATTATTTATTGAAATCTCTATTAATATTGAATATTAAAAAATCTCGCCAAATGTGCTTTTATCGTGTGTTTTATATATATATTTAATAACTAAATAAAGTTAGATTTAATTATCATATTTATTATCTATCATTATATCGATTGTACAAATACTTTATCTACTATACTACACTAGTCAAGATGTAAACTAATGGCCCTCAATATTTTTTTATATATTTGGGGCCAAATATCACAAACCAAATCAAGTGCCAAGGGATTTCAACTCGTATTAACTGTGTAATAGGTAGTATAATTCTAATAACGCACAATTTTCATATTCGCCACATTCCCGCAAGTTACCTGTTCAATAACTTTTGCTATTTTATAGTTTAGTGGTTTTCTAAATTTCATAAATTGCCTTGTGTAGAATAAGTGTTGCCGGTTAAAAATCATAAAACATAGATCAATTTACCTCATTTTGAAATTTAATTACTTGAAATCGACACTTTTAAGACAAGTTATCATAAACTAAGGGAATATCGTACTATAGAATTCCGAAGATTTAGTTATTTACATCGTTTAGTTTTAGCAGAGGCTTGACTACGGTCTTGTCATTGTATCGGCATACAAAGGTAGTCCCAGTCGGTGAAATAAATCGTTTAATTATAATTTATATTAATTATATGTATAGATTATACTAAATTATAATACATTAATAATATCCTTCTTTTTTATATATTAAATATGGAATGAAACATTAAAATCACAAGCCGAACTCGAACTGCGACCTCGAGAACTCTGTTTCCGTCGCTCTTCCAACTAGGCTACCGTGAATGACCTTGGTGATTTTAGCATTTTGTAAACAATCGTCTTTATTAGGACGATTATATAAATATAATTTTCCATAGTTAGAAAGAAATTTGTAATATTGATAATAGATAGAACCAAAAACGGTGATTTTGTATTTACAAATGTATTTATTTACAACATGTAGGTATGTAACAATTTCATCTAGTTTTAAGTACCGCAGTATATCAAGGGCTGGCAACACTCAATTTTTGTAATGGTCTTAGTTCATATATAAAGTATATTTTGTGGATAGTATAAAGCGTATTAAAATTGTATTATTTTTATGTGTACTTATTGTACTTATATATTGGAGCTGCGACAGCCGTGGTGGTTAAGCGACACTTATTACTTCCAATGTTTAATTGTCTAGGCGTAATTTATTACACTTTAAATTTTAATCAACGATTGTAATCAATTTTGAAATCTGTGCAAATATACTTTCGTATAGCATTTTTTATAGCTACAATTGCATAAAATGTATTAAAAATATAACCAGATTCAACATATAAGTAGGTTCAAATAGTAAAAAAAAAAATGATTTATTTATTTATTTAGTACCTAGTACTACTCAATATAAAAACTGAATTGAGAACCTTATTCTTGAAGTCGGGTTAATAACAAAATATACAATATTTAGCTTTATTATTTTATTTTAAAAACTTGTAATTATTTTAGATTGAATACCATCTGTGTTACTTAAGTTAAAGTTTAAAATATATATTTTATTTCTATGAACTGCTGAATGTAAATAAATGTGAACTAAAATATTGTTTTTTTTTTCACCTTATTTATTTATTACATGTAATTGAAATGTTGTTCAAATTATTAGATATATTTATTTAATTAAATTTTCAAAATTATTATATATGTTGGTCGCGCATGCTATAAAAAGGTATGGGGGATTCCTCTAATGAAAAAAAACACTAAGACCTAACCATTGCTTATAATACGAATCAAAACATGACCTTAATTGACGCCACAGACGGATCATGTACGGGTCATGGTATAAAGAACTTATCTGAATGTGATACCATACTGACGTAAAACATTTCAGTCATGTAATATCATGTTACTTATCTTACGTAACATTTATATCATACAATTACATCATATCGAAGTCATTTTTGTACTTATAGTGGATTTAAGAACATTTAAGAGATTATAATTTGTTTAAGGTTTTTACATAATAAGAAAGTTAAAATGGAGCAAGTATTTAAGAAGCAAGTAACAAGCATTGTATAATTTAATACATTTATTTATTCCCTCTTATGTGATACTGACGTCATAAATACGTTACGTTAGTTATACGTCATTTTAAAATGAGTGAGTCAATTCTTACTCAACTAGTACAATGTTCTGGATGTCTCTCGGATGTAACACTGAGATAGATGTCTATATTTTTCCAACTCCATAAGGAGTTCCGTTGAAGAATTAATTCTAAAGATAAACATTAATATCACCACTTGAGATCTTATGCTAAGTACTTTGAAGCTACATCTTCCTTTTTGAGAGACAAGTCAATGGGACCGTCCTCCAGTGTCTTCTCAGTCTTGTAAATAAACTCGTACAGCGGCACGGGCGGCTGCTTGAAGTTGCAAGATACGTGAGCGTTTCTTGAATGCAATCTGATGTAAATTATACGACTTATTCTCTGTACATATTGCTTCATTTAGGAATAAAAATATTCTTAATTCTACGGTATGAATTGATTTTTTAAAATAATGTAATCGATGTTATATATGACACTCTTACATTCAAATTCAGTACCTACCAAATACCAGCCAAACTTTGTAGGCAGATGAAGGAGCTTAAAACGAAGCAGTCTGTGATTTTTAAATACAATGACTTAACCACTGCGGTATACCTATATAATATAATTCAGATACAAATACTATAAAAGAAACCATACACCAGAGAATGAAGCCAACATTACAATTAAGATGATATCTACCTATTTCGGTTACAATACAGAAACAACTAAACTTAACATAAGGATCCACCAACTTATATTTCCTACACGCGTCAGCTCTGTGTCTCTCCAGGTATCTGTGTTGGCTGAAGGCCTTCCCGCAGTGAGCGCAGCGCCACACCCACGAGTGGTGCCCGCGCGTGCGCTGATGGGCACGGAGGTTGGACCTACAGGAGCGAGGGTTTGGAGGTGGTGTTGGTGCAAGAAGACATGTACGATCGTCGATGGAATTTGCACAAATATAGATCGTCATACAATCTGGACTATTAGGTATATCTGTATCTCCGGAACTACTAGTCAGATTTAAAATAAACTCGTGAGGTCAGTTAGACTTTTATAACATTAAATGATAAAGTGTGAAATGTGAGTTCTATAAAAATATGGTAAATGCTTCGAACATGCTACGCGTTTCTGGAGTTCATGCGGCCAGAGTCGCCGACAACAGTCGTTTTTGGTAAATCCTGGAACCCGAGACTCCATTCAAAGATAGCCAGAGGTTAAAGTGCCAGACGACTACATACTTACCGATCAGCAAATGTCCTTCCACAATGTGCATGAGGGCAAGGAAAGGGCCTCTCTCCAGTGTGCAGGCGCAAGTGACCCTTCAGCACCCAGGGTCTATCGAATCCCTTACCACAGTAAGAACACACATGGACGCGTCGCTCCCATTCTCGAGGTTTGTCTGTTTATTTGAAATTGTATTTATATGCGTAAATCTGTATTTTAATTAAACAATAATTTTAAATGTGTAATGTCGTGTCCAATAAAATATATAAATAATTATTACAAGTAATACAAGAATTTCAACGGAAAAAAACTAATAATAAGATGTCTTAGTATGAAGCCTCTACATGATGCTACGTCTGCTACGAGATTCAGGTAACTTATGAGCTTAGTAGGTATGTCACAAACTTTTTGATGCTGTTGTCTTTGTCAGTACACAAACTTCAAAATGGATTTTGTTGATTGAATTATAACATGTGATTAGTTAATAAAAGATTTGGTTACATATAGTTACAATAATTTATAGTTTACTGTGTACCCGATGGAAATACCTACGAGTAAAAGTACTTTACACTTTCTTTGATATAAAAAAAATACTTTTTGCATGCTAAATATAGTAGGTACACAATAAAAATTGTCAGCAAATTTTTAATCTTCAGCTGCACAGGTTTAGACTAAATGGTCTGTCCGGATTAAGATAGGGGGTAAGTATCGCTGTTGTCATAGTTCTTTTAGGAGATAACACGACCTATGTTATACCACTCTGTAATAAAAAAATTGTATGCAGTAGGTACGATAGCTGTACGTAGTACGAATAAAGAGGAGATCTCTTTTTCCCCCTTTTTCCTAGACGCTTGCACCCTCCCCATATCTGAAGGGTGAAAACGCAGCAGAGGATATCACTTACCATCAGATAGTCTATCGACATTTTACCTACCTAATTTCCTAACAAGGATTAGTCTTACAGATTCATTACGAAGCTAATAGAAAAAGGGTTGAGTTTAAACGTAAAAGTGAATAAGACATACCATTTTTCTTTCCATTTTCCTCATCAGTTTCTAAATTAATCGTTTCTATTTGGTCCTCCCTCGTGCTGTCGAACGATTCCTTACAGAACAACAATTCCCTACTGAGTTTTTCCTCGGCATTATTCCTCACCAAACTCTTCAATTTCTCCGCTATTTTGTCTATTTCCGTTCCCTTTACAGTTTTAAGCGGTTCCCTATTCTTTATTTCCTCAATTATTGGCGCTAAAGGTTCCCTTTTATCTTTTTTAATTTGTGACTTGGATTCATTGGAAATTTGACTCAGCTTTTTATTCTTTCTTTGTGCTCTTGTTTTTTGAGAAAACACTTTCCGTTCGGTTTTGGCTTCGTTTGATCTTAAATTGTAAGTGGATTTGTCATTTTCTTTTTTTACTTGGCTTTTTTTTGGGAGTTCCGGTGAGTTCACCGCCTTTTCGCTCTCTGATGCATAATCGTAATTTTCAGTATCAACAAAATGTTGAATGAATTGACTCTTTTTAAGCAACTGTAGATAAAATCTTGTAGAAATTGGAACTTTATCGTGATAAATAGTTTCATTTAGCTTTAAAAGATTTTTATGTTTTTTATTAGCTTTCGGAACTCTTGTCGGCTTATAATCATCTGTCAAATACACCATATACTTAATAATTATAAGTCTTAGATTACGGAGACCATTAAGTCTTTATGCACTCACCTACAGTAATTTATTCTAATATATAAGTACAGTATAAACTATCTTTTATTTCTATAGTATAAGGAATAGGTAGACATATTCTATGCAACCTATCTTTTTAGAATTTTTACAAAATATACTACATATCTTATAGTGGCACTACTTTATATAACTATAAAATAATCAAGGTACAATACAATTTTAAGAGCGACAAAACACCTGTTTCATGTCTGGACATCAACCGAAGAGGCCTCACAGAACTCAAAAAGCATCTAGGCATTATGCTTGTTAACTCAAAATTCTTTAAAATATTGAATAAAAGCTCAATTTTTACAATAATCTACTGTAAGAACCATAATACTGTAAGGCACTTGTTGAAATTCGACAGCTAGAAACAAGGGAATGAAATATGAAGTTATATTTTTAAGAGTTCTCAATTTAAACGGTTTCGGATGTCCCTCGCCTGCCAGTTTAATTTGCCACAGATGATAATTTGTGAACAAACTGTACAGCAAGTTTTCATCATTAATAAATAAAATTAATTAAGTCACAAAAAAAATGCTTGATCTTGAAAAATATTCTAGCTTTAATATGATTTTCAAGTCAGTTTATTTTAATGTATCAGGATGTTCATATACAATTTATATAATGAGATGACTGTATAACAGTTATTATTTCTAGAGTTTGTAAAATACATGAACACTCCTTGGTCCGAAGCTCAAGCTTCAACGATTTGTGAGCGTGAAAAGCGTGGAAATAACGCGCGCGCGGATATCCAGAGGGGAGGGGAAAACGCGCATCGATTATTCGTGTTTGAAACTGCGTCGCGGTTGGACGTGTCGCTCAGACGGGAATTTGCTCGACGAACGCGACATCGATGATAAACTGGAGGGCGTTGCGCGTGTGCTGTTGTTTTTATAAAATACCCTGTGTTTAGTTGAACTAGGACGTATGCGGTGATAATCTGTCTGTACGGCGACGCCATGGGCAATTCCTGCAGCTCTGGTCAAGCCCATAAAGACAAGGACAGCATCTCGCAGCACTCGGAAGAGTGAGTACCTCATGAATGTTGATGCGCATGAAGGTCGTCGGTCACAATACGCGACTAAATGAGATAAATGATATTATTTGTATGTTAAAATAATTGTTATGTTCAGATAAGCACACATCAAAATAAATCAATACTTCTGGCTACAGGTGCCCCGTTAGCGAGGATCTTACGAACCATCTCGCATTTTATAATTATATACATTTAATATTCTTGTTTATCTGAATATTAATTAGTTGATTCATTCTTCGATAAGCAGATTGTAAGAGAATAGAGATATTATAATACGTATACAGCATAGGAAATATTGATTATTTATTTTGGATATTCATATAGGTATCGTTTTTGAATAAAAAAAATGATAAGAATATAATAAAATTCGTTACTGTAATGCTTACTTATAAATAACTATATCCTGTAAAGTTCAAGTACTGATTAATATTTTTTTTTGTTACGCAAAAAATTATTTCGGAAAAGTTTTAGAATGTACAAAATGTAAAAAAATCATAGTACTATTAAATCAATAAATAATAGTTGAACAAAATAAATATTCAGAATTTTTATAGCTACATTATTTAATAAAAGTACTTATAGGTACCCACTAGTCTAATTAGCGGGATATCGGGTCACTTATTAATGATCCACATTTATCTATTACTTATTTTAGTATTAAAATCCCGAACTAAGTGGCGTTCAGATTAAGATATCTTTTGAGGGTAACCCTACCCAAAGGGTGCTAACGAGACCATAATAATAAGGCTGTCTGTCTGTCCTTCGGTCTATCAGAGGACGGTATCTTTTAAACTGTAGGCATGAAGACACTTGAATTTTTTTCAGAGTATCATATACTATAGCCGCACTCCACAAATAGAAGTTCAAATAAATAATGCTAAAAATTAAACAGCCAAAATAGTCAAGAACGAGTTATTTTCGAAGTTTTTTTGGTCAATCTAATAATCGAAATAAATAACTAAATACATGACATTACTTACTCTGAAGCAAATATCAATAAATAATGAAAACCCTTTCAAGTATGAGTCAGACTCCGTTAATTTGTTTTTTACCTAAGCCTTTTAAAAATAAATATACAACCATTAACCCGCTCTTATCCCAATTATTTGGGGTCGGCGCAATTTGTCCAGCATTTTAAAAGAGATGACAAAAGATTTTAGGATCGGCTGCTGACCTGACGTCAACCCTTCTTAGGAATGCGTGATGATGGGATTTCCACCCTGTTAGGATAAGTGGTATAGGATGGTATCTTTTATTTTTGTAGCCAGCCCTCGGGAAGATATGTGGCGGTCCTATTCTCACCCACCACAAGGCTAACAAAATAGTTTACAAGTACAATTTTACTTCTGAATAATATTAACGATGACTCTGTCAAAAATTACAATTTTTGACAAATATAAACAGACTTGAATTTACGGTTTTTCAGGCGTGAAACTAATATAATTCGCCTTCTTAGTGCTTATTAAGCTCTGAGTAAGATCTCCGTCTATTGTCCGACTTATCGTTATCACATACAGTCATAAGATTTAGAAAGTTTCGATTCTGTGAGAATACAACCTGAAGAATTTACGATTACGAATTACTTCGAAAATTACGATTTTTAAAACTAAGTCCCATATGTTTCAATCAACTATGCTCGATGGTATTTCTCATCGACTTCATTTTATTAAATAAAACCATCAATCATAAAAACTCCTTCTCACTCCTTTAAAATAGAAATTACAAAAACACTTAGTATTCATAAGGTCATATAGTAGAGTTATGTCTTGATTAAGTAGATCAATACATAATAAATAAAAAGACAATTATTACCAACCAATATTTATAATCATAAATACTACAATCCAAAATTGAACACAATCTTAAATTGCTTCTTACCAACTTAACCTACACACTGTTACTTGCACTGAAAAGTCAAGAAGCGGAATGTAAATTTAATCTTTACAGAAATACCTTGAGAAATAGTCGTAGTAATATTTGTTTATCTTACGCACGGCATCCGAGTTTTTTTCATCCCTCTTTTTTATCACACTACTTTTCCTATGTCGGATTGTAATAGGATGGAGTTTACAATCGAACATATTGTACACAATTTTCTTACTTTCTTTTAGAGGTTATTAAAGGTAACTCATGTCCAACAGCTGGGAATAGGTCTTTAGTTCAGGTTAAGAAATTAAATTTTAAATTTGTAATATTTTTTCACACGTATATAATATTTAATTACAAGACGCGCTATATAATTCTCATCACGTAGGTTATTGTCCGTGGCACGCGCGGGGAATTTTAAAAAGATTGACACAATTTCTTATTTCATTTCTGTAGATCGTCTTCAAGACCTTCGTGTGGATTCTATTAATGTAACTTAATATTTAAATGACATATCCTATGTTTGTATTTATGATACGTTTTGATATGGTTTTAAGTTGTTTTTGTTTTATTGATCGCTTACTTGTTTGGAAATGTAAAATGTTACGAAAAGCGTTACCAATTCACAAAATTAACAAAAATAGTCTTACGAATATTTCTGCGCAAAAGAAGAAATTTATATCTATTGTAGTTCTAAACTTCCATAAATAATTTAAATATGGTGATTTATGAATGTAAACAAGAAAGAAAGAAGTTATATATAATTACACAACTCCTGGCTAACTAATGACCAGCCATTCTTCGTAGGGGATGCAATTTAAAAATGATTAATGTGAATTCAATCGTCGTTTACATTTTATAAGAGCCAAGTTATTATCTGTACGTCCTTGTTATTGTCCCTTTTGTAAACGTACCTGGTTTTAATCATTTTACTACAGTTCGTATAAGGGCTGACTTACCGTTGTAGTACCACCCTTGCAGAAGATCTGCGTGAAGTATCTTTAACTAGCGTTTCGTTCGATTAGTAAGAAATACGATAGCTCAAACATGACACACAACATTTCGCAAGGGTTATCTCATCAGGTTATGTTCATGTTGGACGGCACTACTTACCATCAGATAAACCTTCTGGTTTAAATCCCATAAAAATTAAATTAAATTAATTGCTACACAATCAATTTGATAAGGCTTTGATCATTGTTCCCAACTATTTTTAAATTAAACTGGAATGTATGTACCCGAATGTATGTTTTAAAAATTCTTCTAATGACAATGAAACCTCGAACCTCAAGAACTGCTTTGAGTAGTTTAACGAACTAATATGACAAGCAAACAAACTTTGTTTATAGTATGCAGATATTAGAGACTTAAAGAATGTTATTATTCTCAATCTATTTATATGTTGGAGTGCAAGAGATGATGCATCACGACGGTTTGTTTATATAACTTACAATATTTGGGATCGACTTAAAAACTTTTATTTAAATATTGTATTAAATCTGCATCCGCTGCATCTGGCAATCTGTCCGTAGGAGATAATCTCAAAAACTGCTCTATGAAGTTTCATAAGATTTTTATACTTAGATAGTTTTATGAATTGTTTAATAGGTTTATTGGTTTACTATCTATGTATAAATAGAGGTTAATATTGAAAGAAATTAAAAATATATCTAACTACTCCTACATTAATATTTTAACATACACACATAAGCCAGAAAACTTAGCCTATTATATGTATAAAAAATAATGATAAGTTCATTACTATTTTTAGCTTTATATGTTAATATAAGTTTAAGAATAGTGTTTCAATATGTTATCTATTTATAAAGCGTTACTTTGGAACAAATCTGTCCATTGCAGTGATAGAGATACCAAATAATTGCTTTCTAATAAGAAAACAGTATTATTTATTTATGAATTTAATTCCATAATTTATGTCAAACTTGCAAATCTGTTGACATCGCTTGACCCATTTCGTGTTGCGCGCGCGCCGGTCTACGGGACAGCTTGGCGCTATTATAATCTCTTCTAATTCAAAGGTTAACTACATGAACTATTAGCACGCCTTCACGCTTTACTGAACGTTGCATTAAACTATGGAAGGTGTGCGACTGTCTTATTAATGAACACGGAGACGTGTAGTTATGTGATCATCCATTAATTCTTTTGGTCTAAAAATAAACAAAACCCCGGCATACCTTGATGCTGAAATAGACAATTATAAAACGTATTTTTTTTTATTTTTTATACTGACATTCAACGTTCGTTTGCCGAGGATTTATTTGAGAATAATCGAAAAACTTAAATGCTAACTAGGCTATTTATTATTGCGTTATTTCAAACGTTGCACACAACTGTGCTTAATACTTTTTTATATATTTACTATTTGTATTGATTACACATACACACATACGGTCTTAGTGAGCGTAGTTCGGCGTATTTAATTTTTTTTTATAATCTATTTATGACACAAACTATTATTAAACTATGAATACATAAATAATAAACCTTGCCACAATAGTAAGTTGTACCTACATTGTACTGTACTTTTTAAAAGTTTGATAAAAAAAGAACCGCCATTTTAATTTATCATGGCAACATCCTGTAACGTCAAAACGTTGGTAGTGTAACCACATTTACCATAAAATGCAAAAAAACCATTGGATGTGCTGGCACCGCGCCAGGAGCATCTAATAACGTTTAGTAGGTGAGTTCGTAAATTATTAGTTTGTATTGTAATATACAATTGAACTTATATACAATTTGGATATGCAGGAATATAATTGGAACTTTTAGTTTTTCTCACAGCCAATACAGTAAAAGACGACATTTATTTTTATGTTTTTAAGTACTTTATTTATCATGATTAAAATTTTATTAAAATAATTTTATGTAAATTCATATTATAATATATTATGCAGCGTAAATGACAGTTTTATATCATATAAAAGAAATGACAAAAATATGATTAGGGGAGTTTGCTTGATGATACTTCATAAAACAATAAAATAAAGAAAAAATAGAAGTGGTGGTCGCTACGTGGACAGTATACGACGATAATTCATTAAAAATGTAAGTTTGGAATGTTTTTGAGGTTTTGGACAAAACTACATTATTTTATTAATGCAGACATATTTGTTTGTTTATGTATTAATAAAATTTATTCTATTGCGTCAGACAACAAACTACTCTTTACGTCCATTTACTCTTTCATTAAGTTGCTCCAAATAAAAAAAACACAGAGTTGTGAGGTATTGTTGATTTTTTTAATTCGTGAAAATATGTCTATGCATGGAATATAAGATCCTGTAAATAATAATATGACCGAAGCCATAGGACTTTTTGGTTTCGAAGGTTTAGTAGCAAAAACCACAATCATATAAGAAAACTCCACGAAAGTCTAACGGGGTTAAAAGGTACGATCTCAGTGAGCAATCCTCAAAGAAATATATATCGAAGATGCTGCCCGCCTGCTACCTCAAACAGAGACTTTTCGTTATTGATGGGAAGCTCTTGGATCTCATGGAGATTGGTATTGTCCCAAATTCGATAATTTTTTTGGTTGACGTACCTAATAACCCAGATATAACCTCATCGCTTTATTTAAACATATATTTTTTTTTTATAGAAACTTTCGATCAGTTTCCAAGTTTTCCATTCAGCGAACACACGTCACTGTCTAAAGTCATTTACCTCCAGCTCTTGGGCCTGTTGAATTTTGTACGGTTGTTGTCAACCAGTGGATTCAGAATTATCTACCACACTGCAAATAGTCTACTAAGTAAGACGATTAAAGCGATTGTAAAATGGGCGAGGCGCGCGGAACTTTGGCCAAACACCCACAATAATACCCATTTCGATAAACAACCACAACAAATTACCACTTGCTCTTGTTGTTGAACACGGCGTCATTGGTGAATCCGCAAAACAGATTGAATAAATAAGATCCAACTTTATAGAACAAAATGGCTCAACTGTCAAAATCAACTGTCAAAGTTTAAAAGGCCCTTTTGTCAGACCTGTTTAATATAATATATTTCATATACCTACTGAGTATTTTAAGCTAGAAATAAGCAACATTCTATTTTATTTTATTTTAATAAAACAAAATAATATTCTACATAGTATTAAACTAGTTGTGTCTTCGTTTTCGTATGCATAGATTTCGATATCGATAAAACGTACCCTTTGTAAATACCAATGTATAAACTATAAACCTTCAGACTTTCATCAAACTCCCTGAAATTATTTTTGCGTTTAGGGAGTACCTATTAGTAGTAAATCCAAACTGTTACAATATATTCCTAAAAACTGTATCAAAATTGGTTAAGCCGTTTCTAAGATTAGCGTGAACAAACATAGAGACAAACAGACAAAATAAAAAAAAACATTGTTTTAGATTCTCTTGCTCTTATAAAGGCCCTTATCTTTTTTTTTGTATATTTCCATGTACGGACATCGATCAGTGACAGTTTTATTATATCTATAGATTATTATATTTATAGATAGTATCTAGAATATCTATCGATGGTCTGGTCTACAAAAATCATAGCTTAGAAAGAGTTGTATCAGAGGAAGAGTTACTCTGAGTGCGTTAGGAGCTGGACGAGTGGCATTGACGCTAGTCAAACTGAATGATAACTATATGGAATAAAAAAGGTAACTGTCTCTAACGTCCATAGATTGAAATACAATAAAAATCATCTAAATATATCTTGCTTGAATCAGTATAATAGTCACTGAAACTTTTGAAACTTGCTGAATCAGTATAATAGTCACTGAAAATATTAGACGTGTTTGAGATCAGGACAGCAATGATTCAGCGATAACAGAACACGTCTTGGACTCGGGCACGGGTCATTACACACACTTTCACAAAGAGTCCGTGAAGCTATTGAAATCAGCTGTCTGCTAAATTTTAATGGGGATTTGATCCTATTACGCCTCGAGAAAGCCAAGCTTCGAACTTATGATCACGAACCCCCTTATATATAAGCTACCCCCCTACCCCCTTATATCCAAGCTAGTTGGACTAATTGCAATTTAATCAATCTAAGTGCAGCCGAGTCGATATATATATAGGTAATATAATGAGGTCTTTTCTATTCCTTACGTTTTTTTTGTTTGAATGAATTATTTTCTAATAAAGATTAGACGTAGATAAATTATATTGACATTTCAAATACCTAATCTACAAGTGTTCTATAAATAAAAATGTATTTAGGTTCGACAGATATTGGTAGTTTGTTTTTTGTTATGTTTGCAATTATTAATTATCCGGTCGAGGTTTGTATGAAAGAACTTTTTTAGGTAAAGTCCTCGGAAAAGTTATTATATATTTCTTTGAAAATCTCTATTGCAAAAAAATATGACCTTTACTTTGACTGGTTAACAGACAATAGTCAGACTCGACCAATGAATATATCAACATGAAATAAACATATTTATTATTTTTTGCTTTCTCGAAAACATAATTTTAAGGCAATTATATATATATATTTACCCGGTTGTATTCAAATTAAATTAGATAAATTAATCGGAATTTTGTCCGACTGGTTTTGAACCCTTTCGGGATTTCTATGCATGAACTTTTCAGACTCGCGGCGTGAACTTCCCTGAGTAATTTACGTGAATATTGCCGAGAAAATATATAATAACCTTGGTATCGAAGGTGTTGTGTGTGGTGTGAAGTAATGTGTTCAAATAGAGGAGTACGGTTAATCACATCTGAACATGATAGGTGAAGCTGTAGTTGAGTTAATTATTTCGTTGATCCTTCGGTGAAGTCGCGAGAACAGTAATATAAAAATCGTAATTTTCACTAACTAAACAATCTTGGAAACCAGATTGCATAATCTTGGAAACCAGAAGGATTACGCATCTAAAATACGAAACAGGCTAAAGTTTTAAAATGTAGGTACCTATGTAAGTACTTTCTATGATGAGGTTTTGCAAAATACCATCTCTAGTATTTTCGTAAGTAAATTAAGTTATATGACATCTTAAAGCAGTTCTTTTGTATTTTGTAGAACTTTTAATAAGATTTTAATTAAACACAGATTTTATTATAAATTATTAAAAAAAACTGTTACCTACAGTGCATTGCATACAACTTTTCTTTGTACTCGCTTCGGCAGTACATAATATACTGTATGCATACAACACTAACCTAACCTAACCTATACCTACAGTAGGTATGTGGGAAAAGCCGTGTACTGTGTATTTAAGAAAATTAAAATAATAATTATTAGTATTGTAATAGTTGAATGTTGTTAAGGCTGTTCTAGACTGTAATTGTAGAGAACAATATAAGCATTCCAATTACACTTTAAGTATTCAAACATGTATATGTAAATTAAGTTACTATTTGTAGTTCCGTTTTTAATTAAAATTTGTCATCAACGACTGAACAAACCTTTTTATATTTTCAATTATGAATACTTTCAAAATCTAGATTTAACTGACACTATTCCAGTTTATTGCTCTTAGATTTCAATGTAAGAAAATTTTAAATAAAAAGTGACTTGGACGTAAGAATTCTCACATCTGCTATCTACCTAAACTATAAATTATAAACGAAACATTTCTTTATAACGCGATAACCACTTAATTACACATTATATCTCTGGTCTATCCTACGAGTACCATAGTGTTGTTCCGTGATGACACAATTGAAACTTTTTCCTCCCAATAGTCCCATGTTACAATTTAGCTATCTTTGTCCCAGAAGTAACATAAACAATGTGACGTTTTGATAAACGTTCGGTAACGTCTGGTAACATAAATACAATACTAGAAATATAAAGTTTTAAGCGTTTAATTTTCTAGTGATTCTCTAATTTCCAACACTCATTACAGTTTAAAACACAAATGACGGTGTGAGATTGAAAAACAAAAGATTATGACGTCATATTGTTCGCGTGTGAAATCAAGCGGAACTTACATAATCGATATAAGTGTTTGTTCCGTCTGTTAAAAAGACATTTACATGCAACGGTACGACCATTCTTTAACGTGATAATTTTTGGTTTACGATCCTTTATCTGAGATTATCCAAGAAAATATTTTGACAATTATTTTTTTTATGTATTGTTATGCAGCGATTTCATTTGCGTGGACTGCAGATTGCAATTGCGATTGTAAAAATGTAATCGCTCGGATGCATTCTGGTCTTCACGAGAATCCCTTTAATATATTAGCCCATTTTATATATTAGTGAAGGATTTTTGGATTTTTTTAACTAAATTACTTTCTACGTTTAGTTTACTAACATAATACATCTAAAATCATGTTAAAGTTAGAATAGCCATTTTGACATTTCAAAGTGTCACGTTAAAAGAGCGATAATTATTCACGTATTAACAGCACTATATCACGTAATAACATTAATGTATTGAGTTGTTGAAATATTATTAAAAAATACATTTCAGTACATATTCCAAATAAATTGTATTTATTGTGTCTCTTAGCTTCATGTAATGTTACAATTATAGATTTTTTCAGGTTTATTAATTGAAAAATAGTGTCATGAAATATAAATTATTCATCTTGAATAATAATTATCATTACTTTGGAATAGCAAATAAATAATTATTACAATATGCACTTATCTATTTTCTACGACATAGTAGACAAACATATATTATAGTTCAATAAATAAACTTAGAAGAAGATATATATGATATTAGTATAAATATGATATTAGTATATATATATTAGATATATATATATTAGAAGATATATATGATATTAGTATAAAATTCATCTGACCATCTGAACCATAAGACCATCTGAACCATGACTGAGGTAGGGTTATGTCAATATGCAATATAAAACAAACTAAAACAAAGCGTAAAGTGCGTCATCCTTCTAAGTAGGTCACGACAACTCGCTTGCGAGAGTTTATATAGAGTGACGTTATAATTACATATGATAATGAAAACTAACATTTTACATATAGGGTGTTATATACTTTTCCAAAACGGCAAATTCTATTATAAATAAATAGAAATAAGTACGCGTTGACTCGATAGCTTAGATGTTAAAGCGATGATACAGTATTACAAAATTTGAAAGTTTTGGTTTACTTAAAGACTTCCTTCTAAGCTTTAAATGAATTTAGAAGGAAAAAGTCCTTAACTAAACTTAAACCAAACAAAAACATGTAAACCAACAAGAATTCTATATTTATTTTATAAAAAAGAACTATGCGGGCCGTTTATATCTTAAAGCTAGAGATTCCTTGAGAGATGTTTTTAAAGAAATTGATATATTTACGGTCGCTTCTCAATACACTTTTAATAATTTATTATCTATACTCGAAATGACAGACATACAGTAATTTCATCTTCAAAAATTAACAAATCCTTCATAGGTTAAATAGGAGTGTACTCCTATAATAAAGTTCCACAAAAGACCTTCCTTTTCTTAGTTTTAAATCTCAAAAAAAAGTATTTTATTAAGTTAATCTTATTCTCGGAACTCGGATTGTTGACCGATTTGCAGGGTTGATGTTATAATACATACGTCAAACATAATTACATTTTATTTTAAAAAGAGCAACTATTGAGTTTCTGGCTCCTCTCAACAGAGCAGCATTCCGAGCTGGGGGTAGCTTACTTACGTATAGATTATACAGACCAATTTCATGTAATTATTGACGATTCAAAAGTGCGTATTTGAATAAGGATATATTGATTTTTGAATATCTGCCTATGGATATCCCACTGCCTGATAGGAACTAAACGTACCATGCGATTTTGTGAGTTATGTGTTATGAATATTCTTCTATGATATGCAGGTTTCCTCTTGGTATTTTCTCTCGCCGATCAATTCGGGTACAACAAAAAATAAGGGCTGGATCGAACCCAGAAACCATCGACCCAAAAGCAACCATGCAAGCATTTTTCAATCTCTAGGACAGAAAAGGCGTGGCTATAGAAGTTGTAAAAGTGTTTTAAATTGTAATTAAAAGCAAAAAACGGTTAATAAAAAACATAAAATGTGAAATAACATAATTTGTATGGCCAATAATAGAACTGCGGATATTTTTTTAATTCTAAATAATAAAATTAGAATATTATATCATAATATATTTTGGCTCGCATTCGGCCGTGACAAACTTGTCGCCAAACGTTTAGACTTTAGTATTTATGAATACAATTATTCTTAACGAGAACTGATGGTCGTTCGTTCTCTTCATTGAGTTACTTATGTTGTTTGCTTTATAGAGAGACATAAATTATAATAATTGAATATTCTTTTAATACAATAGCTCAATAACCGCTTGTTACAACTCCCGTTTTGTATACATGCTACATAGTTGAAGAGTCTTCAAAACCTCAATGAAACTTGTTATTTTATATGAATATAAAGTACCAATTAATTATTTTATAAAACAGCATTGCGGTATATGCGTTATAAAATAATTTCACATTTATTTGCTGAAAAAAACACAAAAATGTAATAATTAATTATTTTATAGAACACTTTTTGAACACCGCAGCGTAACGTATTTAGTTATAGTTATAGTCGTTGCCGTCTCGTCATCGTCGCGTGTTGCAAAGATGTAAAAGCAAAGACAACCGTGACGTCATACGTGCGTCACGCCGGCAAGTAGGTCACGACAACCGTAATAATTCCAAGGAATGTTCAGTGCTGAATTTTAATGGCTTTTATTAAATTTCATAATTTAAATAATATCCTGAAATAATAAAAGTATTAGTCATGAAGCAAAAATGGAGTTCATATTTTAAATAAATTAAAATTTGTACCTACTCATTTTATATTATTATTTTTTACGTCATCTTTTAAATTTGGTATTTAAAGGATTTGTTCCAGAAAGTGCTTCTTACTACTGAAAAATAAAAATAGATATAGGTAGATAGTATCTGCGTAGAGTATTTTCAATCCAATTAGCGCATGCCGATACTGGAAAATGAATATACTTTCAGTACTTTCATCTAAAATATTCCGTTTACCTACTATTAAATAAATTTTTGGAAATTAGAAAGAGGATTTCTATAAAGGTTTAAGTAAATTGTTCAATACTCATACTGAATCGAGATAATATATTCTATTTTAGAGCTTTCCTTAGATTATCAGTAAATTGTTAATTCGTTCCGTAATTTAAACTTGTTTCAATATATCTGTTTTTAAAACTTGGTTTAAAAATAAACCTTAATTAGATAATATTGAATCGGAGAACTGTTATTTAATTAATGGGATGACTCTTAAGCGCCAAGGTCTTAATAATTAAAAGTACAAAGTATAAATTTAAATAAAAAGGAAAATTTAACCATATTTCACTTGGCATAGCGACGGGACTGAATCCTAGAAATCGTTTGCTTGGTTTGGATCTGAAAATTTTGCATTTTATAAATTTAAAACAAAATAAGTATTAACGGTAAGATAACATGACTTAATGACTTGTTATTAATTTTAATAGTGTTTTTCAACTTATTTTACCATATTTCCACGAAATATGATATACTAGACAAACTTCAAAGTACATGAATAATAAAAAAGTTTTATTGTAAAATATTAGCAGACAATATGACAGAGACAATTAACAAGATCTCCCTTCCTCTCTTTTATCTCAATTAGTCTCTCTTTCCTTTATCACTTTTTATAATCTGAAATCTAATATATTCTAATCTCTGTGAACGACGGTAAGCGGTAGCGAGTTACAATCACTGTTATCATCTAATATACTATGGAGCCTTTTGGTTCACCTGAACATTAAACCATCTTCTCATTTAGCGACACTAACACAATTATATAAACCAACATATTATACCATTCTGAAGCTGAAACTTCATACTTTTGATTACTTCACAAACTAAACCTTTGTACATATTATTATGCAATCGCATCTGGCTAAAGATTTTACAAGAATCATATGAAATCATAAACTTAATATCCGTATGTCGCTAATTTATGATTTGGCAGCTGATTCACACCTGATTTGGATCTTCTTTGAAGTAGTGCCAGGCCGGTACTACAGATATACTCTACAAATTAACATTATCAAAGAAGTGAGGGAACTGGATATCGTAAAGACAATTTATCAAAGACAGACTCTCATCAACGAAGAATCTTTCTGGACCTTGAACGCAAATCGATTTTAAAAAACCAAAGCATTATATATGCATTTTTTTTCTGCCCACTAGGGCAGAAAAAAAAGTGCATGTAGGTTCATTATGTTTCAACCCTATTTTTTCATCCTAAAATGTTTTCGCAAAATCTAAATGTGATTTGACTCGTGTTGTATCCAATTTAAAAATCACATTAAACTCACTCAAAATCAAAGATATCGCGTCAAGTGTAATAAATAAACCTACTACTTACTCCTTAAAGTTGTTAATAGTGGCGACATTTTAACCAAAGGATACGGGGAATGATCTGGTGTTAGATACCTATTTATTTCAAAATATTGTCCGGCACTCAATGATTAACGGGCATAGATAGACAAATAATTAAAGTTAAAAATAACAAAATACTCGTTAAATTTTATTCGTACCCCATATTTTTTATAAATACTGCACCTGCTCTAAATATTTTAGGAAACGTCTCTTAATAGATATTACACTAAGATATTAAATTGAATTTCAGTCCGTGAAGATTTTTTTAAATAATATCTGCTTAGATAACAAAATGTCGTTAAGAAATGTTTAATAAAAATAAATATATTTCATTGAACTAATATACTTATCGGACTATTTATATTGACCGCGGCGTCTAAATTTAAGAAGCTAAGTACCTATTGCTTGGCAAACGTTTTTATCATCATTTTAAATAAATTGCGACCATTTGTAAATCGAGGTACGCATTCCAGTCGTGGAAATACTCAATTGTTACATGATGATATTTAAATCTGAAGTAATATAATATTGTGGCACCTTTGGACATGACCGGCCAAAAACCTAGGGTGTAAAAGATATGTGGCGTTATTAATTTCTGTTAGTCATGGTAGTAGTAATTAGTCTTGCTGGCACTGAAATTAGAAACGACGAAAAAGGTGTAAATTGCACTCGCAGTGTTAAATACAAGCCCTCCCAAAATGGCCATACATACATATAACACATTTTGTATGAAATGTAACAAACAGATTGTATTTGATGACGAGCTTTAGATCCAAAGACAAATAAATAGTGGAGCTATATGCGGAATTAAACGAAAATAATCTATGAATATGCTAAAAAAACGAATTCTGAATATTAGTAGTTAGATTTCCTTTTAAACTTAATTGCTTTAATCCAGCTAGCTCAGATCTCTGAACATATTTAAAACCGCCATTTTCGGCGAAGCTATAGTTTGCAGGATTCCTTGCAATTGCGCAAATCTGTAGATCTTACAGCCACTGGGCAGTCTCGTCACTATTGGATTACTCTTATTGGAATTAAGAGTGCAGAAAATGTAACATAGCAAATAAGAATTGGAAAGTTTAGTGCTAAAGAAAAGAAGCGCCCTTTAAAATAACGAAAAGATAGACTTGTACGAGAATATTGACAGACATTCACGGACGGTAATAAAATAGATAGAAGAGTAAGAGCCGTAATTCGTTGGAAGGCCCTAATAAAAAACCTTAAGTTAGAATTTATAAGCTTAATACAGAAAATAAGTCGACCCTAGAAACTAAAAAAAAATCCTTACGTCATTAAAGAAATAAAACCTATTATTAATTGAATTCTCATAGGACACATTGATGGACAATGTCGGACCACACTCCCTTATGTCATATGACAGCACATCATCCTCTTATTTTCCGTCCAAAAAAGCACTTACTTTTCTTCCATGCTTGACTTCTACGTCTATAGATTGAGCTGTTATAGAATGCAATCTTCTTAATACAAACACAGGAATATTACAGAGAATTTAATAGATAACACCATAACATTACTGATTCTAACCTAAGGGCTAACTGTAATTGTAAGAACTTAAAAAATAAAAATGGAAATTGTGATAGTTAATTAAATTCAGTAACCAAAATAGTTATTTACAACCACTCCTTTTCCTTTTGTTGCTTTTGACATGTTTTTATGGATTACCTATCCACACAGTTGATATTCCGGAAGGGAGGGTTAGGAGAAGGCAACAATTTTTAAGATTATCCTAAGGTCTTAGTGGAAAGTCTCGGAAGATTTATGTAAAAACCTGGGCATATCGTACATATTTCCAAAATCCTCAAACCAGAGTATTTCGAAAGCTTAATTATGTGACGATTTTGTGAAGACAAGATAATAGATGAGTGATATTATATTTATCTTTATTACATTCTCTGCCAACGCACATTGCAATAGCAAGATGGAAACTCTGAAAGGAGTTACCTTGACCAATATCTAATCTGAAATTTGAATCCAGTCACTTGTTGACACCTCTATGACTGCTGGTTGAAGCCGAAACTAAATTGTGTGGGACAACTTGTACAAAATGTATAGGTACTACTATTTTAAGTTCCAGTGCACCTGATTCAAATCTAGATATAATAGTCTTATAATTGGCGGTCATGTCATGCGACATACATTATACCTATATTTTTTTATGTGTATGTAAAAAGTTTTCAACTATAAAAGCTGTATATATTGCAAAAAGCCATCATTCGTATAACGTAGTCAATTTATATAATTGCTATAGTACTTTAGTCGAGCAAGGCCTCACGTGCATTAGTACAATTAGAATATAATGTAATGTACTGTATTATTATCTATTAGCTTTTGTCAGCGACTTTGCTCGCGCTGTGTCATTTAATAAACTGTTTTTAATTCTCTATTAACATGTCTAGATATAACGATTTATCATTATATATACCAATATTTATCAAGAGTAAAAAAAATGTGTCTTATATTGAAGAACCGAATTTTTCTAACGTTGTTATGATGATATGATGACCGATTTATTATAAAGAAACAAACGATTTTGTATAAATAACAAAGAAAAAAAATCATATCCTTATAAATAATACTAGTATCGATAGTATTTTATTTCGTTTTATAAAATAGAAGAGAAACCTGCAGCATAAAGAATTAATATACTTAAGTCTTATGTCAATAATAAACTCCATTTGGTCTGTAATACTTCCGAATATATTTCGAGACAAAACCCAAGTCAAATAAAAGTTGATTCTGTAAAGTCAATATTTATAAGAAGATTTTGCTCATCTTATTTCTAGATTTATCTTAACTTTGTCTTGCCCTTGGGCAATATTCGTATGAAGCTATTAGAAGAACCTTTTTACTTTTATCAAAGGCTTTTACTTCATCTTAAGAAAGTATTTCTACACATATATTATTAGCGAACTCAAATCGTATCTTTTTAAGTGATTGCTTCGTCTGTATCTTACACCCCGTAAGGGTTATACGTATTGTTAAGTAAAATGATTAGCTGTCTGTATGTATATTTGTTTTTTTTTTGTTTACATCACGCCAATGAACCAATGTACCAATGTTGTCAAAATTCGATTTGTTGATTGCAGGGAGTCATCGATGACTTTTCGGACAACAATATGGATAAAACAAAGCGAACAAAACAACCTGAATAATTGACATGTGGGTCATTTGAATACTAAATTGTAAATGTTTAAAAATACATTTTTTTTGTCAACATCGTTTGTATATCCAATAAATTTTGAATCGGACATGTTTTTTCGATGCACATTTTGCATTTGTTACATAATATTAAAAAAAATCCCCTTATCGTCTGTTTTAATTTGTCGAAAGGATTATTTAAATTTACCTGCCTACTCATCTAATTTATTATTCATTCAATCATGTTTGTCCGGTTTTATTTATAAACATATTTAGAAAATATTATGAAGTCTTTTGATTTTATCTAAAGCGCAGTATAATTGCATTGTTAAAGCTAAAGCAGGTAATTTATACACAAAATAAAATCACAAAGAGAATCGACGAAAAAAACTCCGTACTTTAAAAGTTTATTACAAGAAAGAAATAAATAGTAAATAATTTATTTGAATTCAACAACACCAGGTCATATCTTGGGTTGTTGGCATCAATTCTGAACAGATATGTTATTTATTTGATCTAAAATTAAGCTCTTCACCAAACCCATTTAACTTTTTTGAAATATTAGACCGTTTCCATTGTACGCGTATTATTTAAAATATTTTTATAATATTTCTTATTGTACAAATATATATTTTAATAAATATTATTCTAACTATATAGAGTAAAAAAAACTCATAACTCCTTCTTTAAAAATTAAGTAGTAATTCCACTTAGTTTATCTGCATATATGGTAATGGAGTCTACTTTTAATGTCCTAAGACTATCTTGACAGCAGGTTTTAAAACTCTTTTTTGCGAGCTCAGGCTGAGTAATAAATTTCCTGGAAGCATTTTTTTTCGTTTTCCAGCTCATTACTCGATCTATCAAAATTTTAAACAAGCTCGCTCCGGTTGAAGTTGATATTGTTTTTCTCTCCAACCTCTAAAGCATGAAGCCATTCCACTAACAAAACAAAACAGTTCAAATATTTGAAAGCTCGTAGCTATCTAGGTCGCAGGTCGCGCGTCACGTCTGACGTCAGCGGCCCTCCCTAGACCACGCCTGTAAATAATTCTATTTAGTCTGTCGGAATTGTATAATCTGTTGCGCAAAGGAAAAGGAATTATGTAAATACGTCCTTAGGAAAACATCTTTTACAACCTTTTTTAACTGAATGCGCTGATTCCGAAGAAAACCATTGTTTCGACGACAAGTAATGCTTGTGACAGGAAAGCTTTTAAATGTAAATAAGGGGATAATTATTTGCACGGTATTTTTAAAAGTAATCTTTATTAAGTAATCAAACAATTATTCAATTTATAAATCAAAGCCTACTAGAGACCTTTCTTTTAAATAATTACACCGATTATATTAACCGATCACATTAACTCTTCGATTGGTTTTATGTCGGATTGTATTTGTAGAGTATAACATTTTAAAAAAGTATTGTACATATATTTTTGTTCAAATAATTGTTAATACTGACTTCAATGTTTTTCATATTAAAGTCTGTTCGTTTGTTTGCTTTTGTCAAAACAAAAAGTGCTGGTGTTTTCTTGTACTTTGTTGTCATGGTAGCTTTCTGAGTCAACATATCAGTATTTTTATTTTTTTATACATTTTCAGGGAAAAAACAAAAAACTGCTTTGGGCTATAATTACTATAATACTTGAAATGTACGCGCAGTAATTGAACCGGTTGGGTGTAGTTAAATGGTGAAGTCGCTGATAACAGATGGTATTATATAAATGTATTTTTTTTAGTATTTATAATTTTAAATGATATCATTTGTTTGTTGAAAAGTTTCTTTCGTGCGAACGAATCAATTCTCGGAAGAGTTATTATGTAGAAAAAGTATTTTTTTATAATATAAGAGAATTTATTGAAATGTTTTTAATGTTGGTTATATAATTATTTGGATTATTTTAATCTATACGTAAAATAAATAATAATGAAAAAGTGATAATATAATACAGACCGGTAAAAAAAACGTTTTGAAATGTCTCTATGCATTACTCTATTTTTTACATACATTTTCTGTGATGATAGTTTATTTTACATATTAACTTATAAAAAACATATTATAAAATAAAATATGTTATTTTAAAAAACGCAAAACCATCGGTTTGTACAGTAATTATAATATCACAAACTGGGAATAAAACTACCGTTTTTAAGGTTTGTGTTGTTACAACTTACGACTGAAAATGCAGTTGTTTAAAGAATTGATCATATTTACAATACCATAAGATGAGTATTTTAAAGTTAAAACTTAAATATTATCTACCATAGAGCTCTAAGATAGATCCCTTTAGTAAATACTCTGATTAGATAAATAGTCATTAAAATTTAATATTACCAAAAAAAGGTCTCAACACTCTTACTATAAAAAAAACTCTACCACTGATTGATACCACAAGTGGTGACAGAATCTTTGGAGGCCAGAAAATTTTTAGATAATATTGCTGATGAGTCTAAAGTTACGAGTGTACTAAGAAGTTTTCTTCATCAAACGATGAACGAAATTCCCTGCAAGTAAATTTGTGAACAAATGTTTTTTGTATACAATTTTCACATTTCTTAATAGACCATGATCTAGAAAAGCATATAGGCTAGTTTTGGGCTGTAATAGAAGATGTGATCGAATTCCTGTAAGAAAACGCAGTCATCATTCGGCTCTACTACAGTTTTTAATCAGTCCTCTGCTCTCTTTACATTCACGCGAGTGAGGCCGCAGGCAAAAGCTATTAATTATAATAAACATAAACTAAACAAGTGTACATATACTATACTTGCTTGTATTAAACCGTCGAGTGACGATGGAAGCAGGATGAATGCTCATTTCCATGCCATTTCCATGCAACATTATTATGTACCTACTGCTGATTTGTTATGATATATAGACTGTGACATAAAATGTTCGTTGTCTGACTTGTGACATCTTTTTAATAAATTATAATACAGGAAATAGCATGTGTACATACAACCAAATTATTGTGTTATTCATTCTTGCTCAGAATAAACAGTTATTCAAACGTAATAAATTTGCAAATCATTCATTCAAACCTCATTAATCATTAGTGATATTTTGACATATCGTAGACCTAACTGCTGCGCGCGCAGGTCACCCTCCTACCGCGTGACGAAGCCATCGTTCGACGCCACCGCCGAACCTGCGCAGGAGTTGCTAGAGCCGGTGCCGTCGTTCAAGGACAAGAAGCCGCAGCTGAAGGGGCCCAGGCCGCCCGTTGGCTCCAGTGTTTCAGGTACTAACTTCTAACACTAATGTTTATTGCCCTATTGTTTATGATAGACGACAGACGAAGCTTCTTAGCATTCCATGGATTCACCGTGCGGGTACCGGGTCCATCGAGTTGCAAGAAGAGGAGTGCAAACAGTGCCTGGGACTTGTGACCCAGGTGTAGGTTAAAGGGGCCCCTTTATTATGCGCAAACACGCTCGCCTACAGTATCCACACTCCTCTCCCTTCCAAACCAAATTTGTAAAGAACCTATTAATACCGCCTTTGAAATACGTTCTAGAAAAAAACTAGTCCTTGTTTTAGAACAGCCAAGGTATTTAAGTAACTTATAGAGAGATTTTGCTGTTATACCTCGCGCTCCTACTTCTGCCGTGTACAAACTATAAATTTATTACTGGACAGTTCCTTGGCCAGTTCGTAATACTTATTAAGCTTGAATGTGTGATCCCTGGGGATGTTTGTTTCCCAGGGAACAGTAAGATTCACAAGTATCACGCGCCTTAGATATTTAGAATACAGGAATAAGTCCGGTCTAGATAACGAAACACCACAATCAAACATCCCTAGGGATGTAATGCTTTTCATACGTGTCTATCATGAGAGTCTAATCAGGAGCTGAGCCTAAAATTGAATAAGGCTTCGGGTTTTGAAATTGAGTTTTGATGTTATGAGGGGCCTTCTTTTACAAATTCTACGTATCGTTTGATGGTTGTTATACCCTTCAGCGCTCTTGGTACTGAAGACTAACCGCTTTCCGTACGATTTTTAATACCTTGTCGTGGCAACGCGAGTATTAACCTCTATCTAGAAATAACCTACACCCTACTAATAAGTGTTTCGCGGTTCCTACTGCCTCCCCACAGATATTGCAAGACTTTTCGGCGGCTTTGCCCCATTATACTAAATTAAAAATAATTTAGTAAAATGAATCAAAAGATCTGGGAGAGTTTTTTGGAATGCATTAAGATTCATTTTGTTAAAAGTTTAATATAATCATATATTTAATATAAGTTAGAAATCAAAAAATAAAATAATAAACCGCGCTAATTATTAATATTATTTTTAGAACAAAAGTAATGTACATATACTACTCAAATATTATTTTCAAAAAGGTAAGATTACAGAGAGATAACGCTGTCAGAGGCAGGCTCAGAAGCAGGCTCAGAGGCAGGCTCTAGAGACTTCAAATAATCCTGGAGTGTTTTAATAATTCATATTGGAGATTGTTTTGTTTAATTTAGCTCTTTGAAAAATTAAAAATAAGTAACAACGTGTAAATATTAATAGGCTATTATGAATCTTAACACAAAGTTTATCATATATTACTCCTCAATATTATATCTTAATCTTTCTACTCATAGACTCAGTAATAAGGAGAGGTAACTTGTAATTGTAACACATAAGACGCAATTCATTTATAGAAGGAAAGGTACTTCCTATCTCCATATTCTTCAACTACTGACAGCATCCGAAACTGTTTACTTCTTTCCTTTTTAAATCTTCTATTTCGTTCTTTATACTGTTTTGAATTTTGTGCATAATTATTAATAATTTCACATTTTTTTGTTTGTTAGTAAATCATATATATTTTTTTTCTCGAACACGGAGCTTACGAGACCAGAACTGATCTTGGTTATTTTTAACTCAGACAAAGCTTATTCGCCACGCGAGGCATTTATAAAACTCGACATAAACAAAGAAAAAAAATGTATCGAAGTTGAGGTTAATTTGTAAATAAATTGATATGGTTTATTGTGGAATATTTGCTCATGGGTAATATAAAAATATATCCGATTATTTTTTCTGTTCTGATTAGTTCTAAAAAAATTGAAAGTAAATGCATATCGGCGCGAAGGCTTCATAAAACAAAATCATGATCGTCGAAAGAGGAACATTGGATTATAATTTATTAGATTTACTAGTTATTGCTTGTAACAGAATCAATTTATAGTAAGAAGTGATCAAAATACATTGTTAACTTGACTTGTTTATGTCAGTCATTTTAGTATAAATACGGGCGATCGACAATCCGAGAGTTAGTCTTGCTTAAATCGTCAGACTGTGCGGATCTCTATAAGGATACTGTTACGCTGTCCGTTGAATAAACGAAGCTATAATTATTTGTGCAGTTTTATTTGGAAAACGTCATTATGAACCACCATCACGACGACTACAATACAGTGACGGCAGCAATGCTGACGTCACACCTTTTAAAAATATTTACGGAGGTCTTCACTCCGTTATGCATAATAAATGAATACTATCTTATTTATTATGCATTTACTTTCATTTACCAATTTCCAGACTCCATCTCTCTTTCATCTCCTGTGGCTTGTGCGTCTCCACGCGAGGATGTGGTGGGTCCACCCATACCGGCCAATGTGGCAGCCCTGCCTGAGGAACAACGCTCATACCTGCTTGGAAGGATCCCCGTGCAGCGTACTCGGCGACGGAAGGCCATGATCATATATGTGTGTGCGGCGGATTCTCAAGGTGACGTATATCGATACATAGACATCTCCCATTGCTGGTATCACACCTCCTTTCCGAGAACAGGTTTTTAATTATCCACAGTTTAACATTCATTATTCACCAGTTAGACCAGCATAAATTTAGTAAAATTATCATATTGTAGTACCCAAATAGTCGAGGAAAGAAAAGACTTAAGTTTCGAGAAGAGTTTTATCTCAGTAGCACGCTGCTCCTCTAGATTGCTGTACAGAGAAGGGCGCCCTCCACTGCGGCGTGGCGGCGCGGCTGCGTGTGCGCGCTCGTCGTAGCGGGTGGCGCGTGCATGTGGCCGACCTGCACTGGCGCTCCCCGCTCGAACAACAGCGGGATCATCGCTTCCCCGTGCTGTGCGTCGCCGAGCTGGCCCGTTAGTACTTCGTTTTAATTTCATTCTTTACAGTTGGGTCAGCTGGATCGTCGGACCGGATTACAGTAATAGACAAAGGCGACAACTGTGCCTCAATATTCATTTTCTAACCTTCTTTCGATATCAAAAAATAATAATTAAAGATACTTTTGTTCAGAAATCTTAGAATTTTTCTTTTTAAATAATTAGGTATCTACCTACATTCTCTACAATGTTGACGACTCTCTACTACTACTATCTACTGTGAAGAGTAGGGAATAATCTCTTGCCGGTTATATAATAGAATGATGCCGGTTATATAATAAAATGATGCCGTTTATATAAATAAGCAATAATTTATACATGTTGTGTTAAAAAAATACTTTCTTTTATTTTCTGTGTATTGTGATTCATATTTAATTATCTTAATGTTTCTAACTCTTAAAACCCCCTTTTCAGGTCAATCTGAGCTGGGCGCAGTGGTACCAATACTATTTTTGAACACTAGCCTCGGGACTCCTCTTTTACCGCACACATTGGAATGTGCCGACTTCAAAGCCGCGTTAGAGACCGCAGAAGATGATAATGATAAAACATTGTTAAACAAATGGTAATATTGAGGCAGTCGATAATTTGTATAATTAAATAGTTCTATTAACTATTAATAATCTTATCAAGCCGAGTATCGACTCAATAGTTGAATTGGTAGAGTGACGGGAACGAATACTTTTTGATTTGAATTGTTAGCTGGCCTATCTAAGCTCGCATGCTAAGCTTATATACCTGCGTTAGCGCTGCCTTCCACAAAGTAAGTTAGTAAGGTCAAAGGTGTCACTATGTAGCGACCTCAATTTCCCTCTCAGTTAATCGTTTGCACTTTTTAAACAAAGAGTTAGTTCGAGTTAAGCGCTCCCTCCGTCATCGAAGTACGCTTGTAGTACTCTTGCGTTCTCTGATAATGTTAACACAATAATATATATATAACACAGTCGCTCGTACAGCGTGTCATCAGAGCCTCTTTAAACCCTGGTGTTGTTCGGTCAGGTACTCGCTGGACGGCGGCGCGTCCCCGGCGTGTTACCGGCTGGTGCGCGGCGCGCCGGCCCGCTGGCGCAGGGAGATGGCGCGCGCGCTGGGTGTGCTCGTGCGCACACTGCCGCAGGAGGCCTGCGACGCCTATCTCACCACCGTAATCGAACAGGTACCACAGAGGAAGCGGTTTTCGATATTTAAAAATCTATAACTGCTTATAAGCCTACTACAACAAGTCAATAAAAGAACGATCGGTCAAATACTCTACTTATGACCTTCTGTTACGACGCAGGTGATGTTGCGAGTGATGGCTAGTTGAGAGTACCTAGAATTTAAGTATCGTTTAAATTAAATTGTAATTTATTTTACAACCCTTTTTTTACCGCTGGGTTAATATTTCAAAAGAGACTTTATGGGCAGTACTCCGTATCTACTATTCGATATGGGTTCATTAATACAATAATATTAATCAATAACTCAGGAGGTACAGCACACTGTGTTGATGAGCTCCGACGCGGCTCGGCGCTGCGTGTGGGTGTGTCGCGGCGCTCCTGACGTCACCACGGCGCATGTGACGTCAGACCCCGAGGCAGAACACCACCGCGAGCTACAGAGACGCCTCGCCAACTTACATAAGGATCTCAAGGTATGGAAAAACATTTACTCAAATATTTTATTACAAAAACATTAATCTAATTCGGTTTATTAATGTTTAATAAGCAATTTATTTTAAGAAATACTTTTTCTTACTATTAAAATATATTGTTTAAACTCCATATTTTTTGTACGCTAAATAGACATACATACATGCGTATAAGTTATAATCATTTATATAAAAATATCAACGAGAGTAATGTATAAAGATATGCGCAAATTGTGACGTCATTTAATATTTACCACCACACCACAGGGTTATTGAGAGTAATTCCTAAAGGTATTCATATCTCCGTTAGCTACACCTGAGCGAACGCAATATAATCCGCGCGTCCGTGCGTCGTGGCGGCGGTGAGGAGCAGTACGCAGCGGGCGTGCGAAGCGCGCTGGCAGACCGATTGGACGCGTTATTGGACTCACTCGCGCACGATGCCGACACGCCAGCCGGCTATGGAGGCATCCCCGCCAGGTAAACCCTCAGACATTATTGTTTTGTAAGGTCTATTGCCTCACCGGGCATTCGGATCAGACCCGCCTTAGAATTTTCAATAAAGATAATTTCATATTTATTTTTCTATTTTAGTCTGTTCGACGAGGTCGGCGAACACCTCTCCTTCTGCCAGAAAGTCACTCAGTGCACTTCTAATCGTGAAATAACTCTGAATGAATTGAAAACGTAAGTAAACTAATATGCTGTTCTTAGTTTTCATTCATTCATAATAATACTTTTGCAGGAGCGATATATAACACACACATTTAAATTTCGAATACACATGACGTGTTCTCATTGCCCGTGCGTATATAACCAGCTACATGCGGGGTGAGAGCTCAGTGCCACTGGCGCTGCTGGGCGGTGCGGGCTGCGGCAAGGCCACACTGCTGGCACGTGCGGCTGCGCTAGCACCCACCGTGCTGCCGGACGTCGCGCTCGTGCTCAGGTGAGGGAAGTAAACTATTAAGCGACACAACTTAGACATATAAAAGCAATTTCGATCGGGATACCAGGAAAACTAACTCGCCTTGCCTCATTGTCTAACATCCCTTCATAATTCGCAGCGCGTCTGTAATTAGCCTGATATTGCAGGTGTAAATTTTCATCATCAACCATTTATAGGATAAAACATCAGTATTATTATAACTCAACATAAGATCACCTTGCACTCGCTCAGACTCCGCACTGATGCAATTGCAATTGATGGCAATCATCAACCAGTCTCCAACGGACCCCACGCTTCAAAGTAGTACATTACTCTGCATCTAACACAAACTGTCTCTAGGTTCGTAGGTCTGACGCCGCAGTCGAGCAGCTCTCACCAGCTTCTAAAGTCGATAGTGGATCAGCTGCACGTCCTCCACACCGGCACCGTATATCAAGGACGTAATGTACGCACAGCCCCCGTAATTATATATTCACAAGTATCATAAGCGATGAACTTAATACAAATAATGCGACTCGTTTAACTTTAATCGTTTATCTTAATCGTAAAAAATAAAAGAAGGAGTTTAAATTAAGACTTTCGTTATAATTCGGTTATCAAAATAAGACGGAATGATGTCCATGCGCCCAGGAGGCGACGGGCCTGTCGGCGTCGCTGGCGCGGCTGCTGGCCGCGCTGGGTCGGTCGCGGCCGGTGCTACTGTGCGTGGCCGGCGCCGACGCACTGCGGGGCGCGCGCTGGCTGCCTTCGCGACTGCCGGAGAATGTCAAGATGATAGTCACCGTCACAGAAGGTACTTTCATTTCGAGGTTAACGGTTTAACTTTATTGTACGAATAAATTCGATATATTTTCTACAGCTGGTATTCAACGCGGTCTTACGTGGTCTCTTTTACATCTTAGAAAAAGACGAGCCCTCCAGCTCCGCCATAATAGCTGTGCTGTCGTCAGAGGAGGGTCCCCGCGTAGTCCGCGCGCCGCCCGTTGGGCCAGAAGAGGCCCGCGCCGTCCTGCTGGCCACGGCCGCCGCCTACAGCAGGACGGGCGCCGGCTCGCCACCTGACGCTGCACTGAAGGCCGTGCAGAAGTGCACCCTGCCGCTCTACGCTAAGGTAACCTACCTCTCTCTGGAGTTCTCGAGAACCCAACTTCACAATTTTGCTGTGAAATTTTGCTTACTTATCAGATCCTAGCTTGGCAAATATCCCTATCCGCGGAGACCTTCACCGAGCTATCGGAGCCGGAGACGACTCCCGAGCTCGTCATCTGTGAAGATCTGGAAGGTCAGCTGGAACAGATCCTAGTGACGACCGAGGCAGCCCTGGGAACCGATCGCGTCAGAGCCTGTCTATCTCTCCTGACGGCTTCGAGACGGGGACTCGACGACACCGAAATCTTGGACCTCCTGGCTCACGACGATCTCTTTAGAAGCGAAGAGACTTACTGTGAGTATTATCTTATCGTTTGATATTGGATATGTTCACATGATGCGTATCACGCGATATGCTTTACACATTTGACGCAGCATGCTTCCGTGACGCACTGAAGTTCTCTTTTCAAAATAGCACACGTGCATGAGATAACAGAGCCCTACCACCCGTCTCCGCAGTGCCGTGGGCGCCGGGCGCGCTGCTGTGGCCGCAGCTGTCAGCGCTGCTGGCACCGTGGCTGCGCGAGGCTCGCTGGCGGGACGCCGCACTGGCCGCCGTGGCAGCTGACCGCTACCACGCACACATGCACAGCGCGCGACTCACACTCGTTGACTACTTCGAGGTGAGGCCTGAGGGATCTCGTGATACGAGGTAGAAATACTTTGTTAGAAAACAATACATAAAAAGTTGCTACGTGCAAACTAACTACATATGTATTTTTTTTAGTTTATAGTACACTTGCGATTGTGTTTGGTAGAAATTAGTAGATGAACTAAACGAGATTTATCTTGATTGTATATTGACTAAAATTTTAAATAAAAATACAAATTTCAGGGTAAATGGTTTGTTGAAAATGATCCCAAAATGGCCGGACGATTGGTATCTCAAGAGAATAAATTCTCTGATGATTGGTAAGATCATTTAACATCAATTTTTAAAACATCCATTTCTATAATATTTAACCAAAATTTATATAATATTTGTTATTTTCAGGTATAACACAAGAAAATTCGACGAATTACCATTCCAACACTACCATATTTTGAAAGAAGATCCTGAAGCATTTTCTGTAAAACCATACTTTACTCAACTCGACTGGATTCATGACAAACTGGCGGCCACGGACTGCGGACAATTCATTGAAGATATCGCCCTCGTACATATAGATCCTCTCCCAGAACACTTAGAGATATTAAAGGAGTTATTTGTTGCACATTCCTATGCTCTGGATTATGACCATAGACAATTTTATGGCCTCCTTAGATCTGTTATGGAAAAGAGGCAGCGTGACGGTATTGATATTGACAGTGAAATTGTCCACGAGTGGATGAAAGAAGTTTGGGATCCCCCTATACCAACGTTCTATCCGGCAAATGAAGATTTCTGGAAGGTAACAGAGAATAAAGAAAAGAGAGATATGTCTATGGTCGAAGGGTTTGATAGCAAGTCTTTTGATTTGATAGTGAGATTTGATACGAGAGGGAAATATGTTGCTACAGTTTCTACAGAGAGGGAGGAAATATGTGTATGGGATGTTTTAAGGTAAACTTTTCATGTTCAGTTTTTTACTGTATTTACTGTTTTAAGTATTTTATAATTCACTGACAAACTCATTGAGGTACCAACAAAAAATGTACTTAATGTATAATATAAAAGATATTCAAAATTCTAAAGATAAAGATTATAGTTCAAAACCCTTTTATTTACATGTATTGAAATAGTCTAAAATTATAATCGATCTACAGTGCGAGGTTGACATCAATCTTTAAAGTCAATTCACATATCTAATATTTGAACTCTTGAAAACACAAAAAAGGATTGTAATTCATATTTTTATTTTGGCCGTAGTAAATGTTTTTGAATCAAATAGATTGCATTTCATACAGATGTAAGATGATCAGGAAGATAACAGGAGTCACTCATCCCATCAACCTGGTGCCCATCGACGAGTACCGCTGCGTGGTACTGTGCCGACGAGAACTTAGAGTTTATGACCTAGACCAGGCTAGTGTTCCTATTTATTATTAGCATCTTCATTATTATGTTACCTGGTCACATTTTACATTCTATGCTGAAAATTGTGCTCCTGCTGTAACTGTAAGCCTTGACATCGGAAAAATATTGAATTAAATTTGAATGTAGCGAGAAAAAAAGTTAATACGACAACGTTTTGTTTTATTCCCTCCAGGGCAAGTACTTAGTAGCGCTGAAGGGCGTCATGAACCAGAAGATGCCGTACTACGGACTCCATGACGACACCCACCTCGTGGCGCTCGCCAGGAACAGGATGTACGTCAACCTCATGAACATTGAGACTGGTGGGTTTTAAGTGGAGTTAGAACAATCCTAATATAATACCCCTTGGCTCTTGTGGCCTGATCTTATTTCCTCTGTATTTTTTGCCATCCCGTGGCATAATATACAAAATATTTAAGCCATAATTTATTGCTCGTATGTTCAGGTGACTGCGTGACTACTTTTAAAGCTGGAGAAGACAGGTTCCTGAACTCGTTGCTCGTGTCAGGCGATGGAAGGTAATTATAAACATTAAACTTACTTTTTAAACCCTAAAATAATAAAGAGCTAAGAATACTAGGAAATCCGGTGGAAACACTTTAGTTTAAAACTTAGGAAAAAAGTAACCATGATGTTTCTTGCGTATTCGCCATGAAACTATTCTCCTTTGAAACATAGCAAATAGAAGTTTTGTGGTAAGGTTTCACGATAAACCTGTTTGAAATAAAAAAATAACTTTTGTATCTAGACAATATATACGTTACAGGGTGTTAGTTTGTGGAGACGAGACTCAAAAACCGTTCCCCTTGCTGGTGTGGTCGCTAACTTCAAGGAAGCTGCTGTATGACCTCAGAATACCTCACCATGACTTTATCACCTCCAAAGCCGCTATTACATATGAAGGTCAGTATTTTAGAACTTTAAGGAATTTTGCTAGCATCTTTTTGTTTCTGTTTTATTATATGTAAAAGAAACAATTACCGTAGGTATAACTTCTAGTTTTAGCAGACTGGTTGCAATTCGACCTTAAAAACTATTATTTGAGAAAAATAAATATAAATTGTTTTAATATTATTTTCTTATCTTAAACGTTTACTATATGTAGATAAACGTTCAATATCAAATTGCCCACATCCCTCGTTTAAACATTTTACAGATAATGATGTTTTTTCGTTGGTTTAAACATTTACCAAGTATTATTTCTAATTAATGTTCAATGTTATAAATATTCCCTGGTAACACCGAAACAATATTTAAAATGTGTTAGCCACCTTTAAATAAATATTGTTTGATAATTTTAGAAGGTCCATTATGAAAAATATATTGAATGTACGTGGTCACTATTTAAATAAAAGACTTAGTCGTTGTTTATATGAAGGATATTTTTGTTTTCAATGATATTGTATTTAAAGGATACTTCGATTGAACATACATATTTATTGATTCTTTTTTTTTTTTTTTTTTTTTTTTATGTTATCTAGGGCAATGCTTGACTACATTCCACCTGATGGTAAGTGGAATGTAGTCTTAGATGGTAAGTCGCAATGCCCTAGCAACCTATTCACTCTTCTCTTGAAGACACCCACATTATATTTGGCCGGAAATACCGACGCAGGCAAATTGTTCCAGTCCTTCGCTGTACGCACTAAAAATGAGGAAGCAAAGCGCTTCGTTCGGACAGGTGGAATGTCTACAACAAAAGGATGGATACCCGCCGTGCGTCGGGACGTCCGGTGATGGAAGGGGGACGGGGGAATTAACTCGTGTAATTCCTGAGCACACTCACCAAAATGTATCCTATAGAATACTGAGAGGCTAGCAATTCTACGCCTGTGTTCAAGGCTTTGGAGGTCGGCTTCGACCAATTCGGGATCGCCTATAAGCCTCTTTGCTCGCCTCTCAATTGAGTCCAGAACCGCAAGATGAGACTTTGCGGCACCAGCAAATATGTGTCCACAGTACTCTACACACGACCGGATCTGTGCTTTGTATAAAACAAGAAGCTGTCCCGGTGTAAAGTACTGCCGAACCTTCGCAAGAACGGCAAGCTTTGCTGCTGCTGCTCTTGCTCTGGACTCAATGAACCGACCAAAGTTGAGGTTCGAGGAAATCTCTAAGCCTAACAACTGAAGCAGGTCACTGTATTCCAAGGATACATTCTGGAAAGTAGGAGCCAAGGTGAAAGGGCTCCTTTTGGCGGTGAATAGACACGTCTGCGTTTTGGTGGCGTTGAACTTGACAAGATTGGCATTGCTCCATGCGGAGACTGCCAGAAGTTTGTCATTCAAACGTTGCACCATGGCTTCTCTTTCAGACTGTACTTGATCTCGACTAGCCCGAGTACTCAGCAGATATCTTTCTACAACTGTGCTGTCGTCTGCATACCCATAGATACCGGGCTTCAACAGATCATTAATGTGCAGCAGAAACAGAGTTGCAGAAAGAACGGACCCCTGAGGCACTCCGGCATTTATTGTCAAGGGTTCCGAGGAACACCCGTCGACAACTACTCGGAGAGATCTGTGGCTCAGAAAGTCCGTTACCCAGCCGATCAGACCAGGAGATATACCGTACGCTGAAAGCTTGCTTATAAGGCTCGCATGCCAGACCCTGTCAAATGCCCTCGAGACGTCCAGAGAGACGGCGACCGCTTCTCCGTTCCTCTCGATGGCCTCGCCTAAAATGTGAGTAGCATACACTAGGAGGTCCCCAGTAGACCTATTACGGCGAAACCCGTACTGTCGGTCACTGAGGAGATCGTTACCTTCTAGGTATGTTAGTAGGCGCGAGTTCAATACACGCTCCATAATTTTGCAGAGTATGGAGGTGATTGAAATCGGTCTGTAATTGACAGGGTCGGCACGGCTGCCTTTTTTGGGCACGGGTTGCACATTAGCAAGCTTCCAGGATTTCGGCACTATTCCAGTCATGAAAGAGAGGCGATACAGACGTGTCAGTACAGGAGACAACTCAGCTGCGCATGTCTTGAGCAGAATGGCTGGTATACCATCAGGACCACTGGCTTTATTCACATCTAAACGACACAATGTTCTCCGTACCTCTTTGTTAGTGATGCGGATTTCAGGCATCGAAATACCGCAGTGAGGAAGATGTTCTGGAGAAGCATTGCCAGTGTCTAGATGCGAATTATCAGCAAACAGAGAAGCAAGTACATTCGCTTTCTCTGTTGCTGTGTGGGCCAGGGATCCATCCGGCTTCAGCAGAGCAGGCAGTGAGGGTTGGCAGAAGTTCGACTCGATCGCTTTCGCAAGAGACCAGAAAGCTCGACTGCCAGTTGGTCTGACAGAGAGCTTTTCGCCATTCTTAGCGATTCGATCGAGACGAGCCTCCCGCAATGCCTTTTTGTAGGACTTGGCAGCTTGGTTAAGGGCTCTCTTCTTCAAACTTAACTTTCTTTTTCTTCCATTAACTCTACAGTAAGTACAGTAAAATACGAGAGTATCGTTTAAGCTGCCAAAAAAGATAGTCTAGATTCTATACTAAAGTAACCTTCATTTTGTGCTTCAGAAAACAAACATTTCATTTGTGCAAACAGAAAACGAAAATTCTAAACTGTTGCCTTAGTCTATTTATATAAAGGTAATGTATGTTATCAGGGTCGTACGTGTGTGTGGTCTCCCGGGAATTGGACGAGCCGAGTCCGAACTTCATAGTGGTATACGACCTGCAGTCCGGGACCCTGTTCAAGAAGTGGAAGCCGGGCTGCGACACCGTGGCGCTCGCCATCAGCTCCGTGGACGGCTGCGTGGTGTCCGGACTCGCCGATACCAGGATACTCGTGTGGGATCTCGTTACAGGTTATTAGTTTTTTATTAGCTCCTGCTCCTAGATTGATAAAAAAAATCACTAAAATTGTAATGCTACATCTGATTCTTTGGGCGTGGAATCATACATGTCCATTAACCCGGCCCCTGAGAGAGTAGAGTCACCTTCTTTATTTTTCCACTTGGGCAATTCCTGTCTGGCGCGTCCACGGCGCGGCCGTAGTCCGGAGTGTGCAGATGGCGAAGTTCAGCAGGGACCCAGTTCTGAGGGGTATAACGCAGAGCCCGTGCCCAGGGTTACGGGTGAAGACCTCAACGGTGGAGAAGGACGGAGACAACAGTTGTCGGTACGGCCCAACCAGCGGAAGAGGCATGCCACAGGGGCATAATACCTGGATCCTGATGGAGGGTAGCGGTAGCCATCAGTACCAAAGCGAAGCGCAAGAACCATATGTTAGGAACCGGTTTGCTCCTGGATTACTATAGCCACTGAGGTTATGGTACCGCGATGTAGAAAGTATTGGGAACCTACTACATTATTATCCCATGAGAGTTGCCATGATGAGTTTGACTATGAACAGTGTAAGACTGCCTAGCAATCCGTGTAGCGACTGGCGCTCTAAGATTTCCGGGGCTGAGAGTGTGAAATGCGCTACCGGCCATCAAGATTCAGGCAACCAGGCATCTTATGGAAAAAATGCTACTGGAAGAAAAAACATAAATCTTAGAAAAAATCATCGCATTGGTACATGGAATGTTGGAGGGCTTCTTGGCGAAGGAAAGCTTCTAGTTTTAGAAAAAAAACTTGAACGATGCAAACTCTCTATTGTGGGAATCAGTGAGACGCACTGGAGGGGTAGCGGCCACTTTAACTCGGAGAAACATACTATCTACTTCTCCGGAAACGAAAAAAGTAGTTTTTCGGGAGTTGCTATTGCGATCCCCAAATTGTGGACAAATGCGGTGCTTGGCTATCACCCTATTGACGATAGAATAATATCTATTAAACTTAACGCATCACCTACGCCTCTTAACATTTTTCAGATCTATGCTTCTACAAGTTCTGCTAGTGATGAGGAAATAGAGGATTTTTACTGCAAACTGGAGTCTTCTATATCTAAGATACCTAAAAGAGAGATACTACTCATTATTGGCGACTTTAATGCTAAAATAGGAAACACTACCAAGGATACAGGTATTCGGCAAATCGTTGGGAACTATGGCCACGGTGTTCGTAACCCCAGAGGCGAACGCCTCGTAGAGTTCGCCGCAGACAACAACATGGCCGTAACAATACTGATCACCAACTACTCATCGGAAACCTGCGACTGAAACTACAAAAGCCGAGACCAATTAGACTAACTAGAAGAATAGAAGTGAAGGATACACTCTCTCAAAAAAACTCGATACTAGACAAGCACGTCGCATGGAGAGCAGGTGCTGGAAGCAGTGATTCTGATTCTTTATGGACTTCAGCAAATATTATAAATGCAATCGAAGAATCGCAATCGAAAATCATCGTAGTGAAACGACAACACTGGATGACTAAAAACACCTGGCTCTTGGTCGAAGAACGGCGGAAACTTAAAGCTAGTGGCGCTAGCATAATGAAGCTAAATGCCAAGTCAGCTGTCATACAAGCCGCTTGCCGACGTGACCGCAAAGACCATCTGGGAAATATATGTGATGAACTGGAACGACATTCTGACAAATACCAAACCCAAGACCTCCATGATAAGGTTCGATACATAACACGCCAATTTGAACCCAAAACGTGGGCGATTGAAAAGACCATTGGAACAACTTTTACGGAAATTCTGCATCGAACTTCACGTGTCCTTCCTCCGTAGTCAATGACTGGGAGCCCGAAATTATCCGGGATGAATTACGAGCGGCAATATCACACCTCAAGTGTAATAAGACCTTGGGGTGTGATAACCTTCCAATCGAGGTGTTCAAGGCTATGGGAGAATTCGGTGTCGATGTCTTATATACTGTTTGCAGTAAGATATGGGAGACTGGTAAATGGCCGGATGACTGGTCGCGATCCATTTTTATACCACTGCACAAGAAAGGGTCTACCAAGAAATGTAACAATTACCGTCTAATATCCATAATATCACATGCCAGTAACGTTATGCTCCATATATTAAACACAAGACATGTTGTCCTATCTATCAAGACAAATTTCACTCGAGCAAGCCGGTTTCATAAAGGGAAGAGGAACTCGTGAACAAATTTTAATTTTGCGGCAGCTTATTGAGAAATCCAGAGAATTCAATTCAACCCTTTACATCTGCTTTGTAGACTTCCGGAAAGCATTTGACACGGTCATAAGGTAGCATCTCTGGACAATACTTGCAGAAATGGGAGTGCTTCCTCATCTAGTATTTCTACTGAGGAAATTATATAAAGATGGTAATGCAACAGTACTCGTGGATGATACCCTTTCGGAACAATTTAAGACTGAAGCCGGTGTACGACAGGGATGCATCTTTTCATCGTTACTTTTCAATATATACACAGAACACATTATGCGCATTGTTTTGGAGGATTGGGACAAGGGTATATCAGTTGGAGGACGCGTGATAAACAACCTCAGATACGCTGATGATACTACTCTTCTCGCACAAACTAAGGGAGATATGGAAAGCCTTTTGGGTCGTTTTGAAAGCATCAGCCTTGAATTTGGTCTTGCCATCAATCGAGACAAGACGATGATAGTAAATCGGGATGAACAAAGTAAAAATAGCATCCAAAGACTTGCCAACTGCGAAGTGGTACAGAACTATATTTACCTCGGTTTAACTATCTCCAGTACTGGGGGCTGTGGCAACGGGATAAGACGACGATGTGCCATCACCAGATCAACAGTGGAACGGCTGGGAAAGATTTGGAGGGACAGGAGGATTACCAAGAGGACAAAGGTCAGATTGATGAGATGTCTTGTGTTTCCAATCTTTCTCTATGGTGCGGAGACTTGGTCACTGGGACTGCAGGATCGACGTAAAATTGACGCTCTGGAGATGTGGTGCTGGAGACGCCTCCTAAAGATTCCATGGACGGCGTTCTGCACTAACGTTTCCATCCTCAAAGAGCTTCATATAAAGGTCCGGCTCTCGTCCATTGTGCAATTGCGAGTGATGAAGTTTTTTGGACATATCTCTCGAAGCGAAAATTCGATGGATAGGCTGGTAGTCCAGGGGCAGATAGAAGGCAAGAGAACGCGCGGCCGACCACCAACCCGCTGGACTGACTTGATTAAAACAATTACCGATACCACCATGGTCCAGTGCACTCGCCATGTACATAACCGGCGAAACTGGAAGCACATGGCTGAAAAAGCTATACTTGGGAATAACGACCCACCGGACATACCAACATATACCACATCTACGCAACCACGACCACTCTGACAAGAGTGCGCGACTGAGAAGCAGAACATTCTGATACTCTGTATGTCAACCCACATAAGGTCACAATATTTTTTTATTTATTTTGCTTTAACTACCGTCATATTTTTAAAACAACTTTTATTAACAACCAGAAGGAAGTGAACATTTAATTGGAAATGAAAAATGTTAAGTCTTTAATTTTCCACATTATTCTTGAATGTCATATTGTTGCATTTGAAAACGGTTCCGCCACGTCGCTATAAGGTAGTAAGATAGTACGTAGTCAACGGTGCTAACTAGACTAGAAGGTTCCTACAATACAAATTAAATCACAAGACATCGATGTATAATTGACAAGATGTATAACTGTTGATCCAAATTAATCAATCAATCTATCCAAATTAAATCACAAGACATCGATGTATAATTGACAAGATGTAAAATTGTTGATCCAAATTAATCAATCAATCAATCCAAATTAAATCAAAAGACATCGATGTATAATTGACAAGATGTATAATTGTTGATCCAAATTAATCAATCAATCAATCCAAATTAAATCACAAGACATCGATGCATAATTGACAAGATGTACAATTGTTGTCTGCAGGCAACTGTCGCCTGACGCTTCGCGGGCACCGCGCGGCGCCGTCGCTGCTGTCGCTGGCCCGCGCCGGCGCCGCGCTGCTGTCGGCCGACACGCTGCGCCTGGACCGCTCCGTTCGCCTCTGGGACCTGCATACGGGTGCGCGTACTCTATGTGTGATATAACGAGATGTATTGAAGGCTGCTCTTAAACTCTTGTGGTATGAGAAACCCTGGTGTACACGGAGTGAGCTCATTTGTTCTGTATATTTTTTAGTGCACGAGAGGTGAAGTCGGCTTGTTTTGTAATACATATTTCCTTGGTGGTAGACCATAACATCGGGTCGCCGGCAAAGTTACCACCCATCGGGCAAAGTCGTGCCGCAAAGCGACCTAGTCGTGTTCCGGCACGTTGCTCGATGAAGCCGTATATGGGAAATGGGTCTGAACAGCTGCGGTACGTTGGCGAACCGGTTGACGTCGAGTTGGTGTTTGTTTTGTCGGGTGTCTAGTCGAGGAGGGTAGCGGGATCCGAAGCGACGGCTTTCCGCTGGCCGCCCGCAGATAGTTGGGGGCCCAATTAGTGGGTTAGCCACCCACGAAAGGCTGCCCCGCCAGCTGCGAAAAATCCCAGGGTGGCTCCATCGTGCTGGTTGGCGACCAGGCGAGGAGGCCCGATGGCGATCCCTGGGGGGGTTCGGGCGTCCCCGCAGTCTCCAGGCTAGCCTCCCAGCGGCAAGACATCACCAATTTCGAAGTCGGGTTTGATACGTACCGCCTCGTTCAACTGCCATTTCCCATCCCTATTCACTTTTATTTATTTTATCATGAAGAAAAACCAAAAAAGGAAAAAGTTTGTACAGCGGTTGCACTCCTCCTCATTTAAAGTGCACCTCAGTAATATTAGGGGTTTGCACTCTAATATCTTACCTGTCCATCACCACCTGGAGACAGAACAACCGCACCTGTTCTTTTTGACGGAGACGCAGATACAATGTCCCTTAAGCGCTGCGCACCTGGATTATCCCGGATACACGTTAGAGCACAACTTTCGCTCACGTGCCGGAGTCTGCGTGTATGCGCGGAACGACCTCTGTATCCAGCGTCTCCGTCACCTTGAAGACCCCACTTTTTCTTCTTTATGGGTTTTAGTAGACACAGGAAACGAAAAAATCCTGTATTCCTGTGTTTACCGTTCGCACAGCGGTGACCAGGAGACAACTAGATTATTCGAGTATCTCGGTGAGGCTGCTGATATGGCTCTGCATCAGTTCCCTTCAGCGCAGCTCGTCTTTCTGGGGGATTTTAATGCCTGTCATCAGGACTGGCTGTTCCCGTACCAGAAGACCGACCATGCTGGAAGAGAAGCGCGGAACTTTGCGTTGTCCTTGGACCTCTTTCAGCTGGTGAAGCAAGCGACAAGGGTACCAGATGTGGTAGGCCATACAGCCAATTGCCTGGACCTTCTGCTGACAACTGATCCGGACAGGTATCGGGTAGAGGTTACCTCTCCCTTGGGAACCTCCGATCACTGTCTGGTGAAATCTGTGTTTACATATTCCCCACCAGATTTCGAACCTCATGGTGTTAGGCGAGTATGGAAATACAAGTCAGCAGATTGGGATGAGATGCGGCACTTTTTTGCGTCTTATCCTTGGCGGCAGGTCTGCTTCTCTTCTTTGGATCCGTCGAGTTGCGCGGATGCTATAACCGATGTGGTGCATCAGGCAATGGAGTATTTTATTCCTTTTGCTGACGTACCCATCGGTGGCAAAGCTCGCCCATGGTTTAATGCCGAATGTGGTCATGCTCAAGACCGAAAACATTCGGCATATCTCATTTGGGCTGATGCTCGAAGCCGCAAAACTCCGGATGTAAGTTCGAAGAAGAGAGCCCTTAACCAAGCTGCCAAGTCCTACAAAAAGGCATTGCAGAAGGCTCGTCTCGATCGAATCGCTAAGAATGGCGAAAAGCTCTCTGTCAGACCAACTGGCAGTCGAGCTTTCTGGTCTCTTGCGAAAGCGATCGAGTCGAATTTCTGCCAACCCTCACTGCCTGCTCTGCTGAAGCCGGATGGATCCCTGGCCCACACAGCAACAGAGAAAGCGAACGTACTTGCTTCTCTGTTTGCTGATAATTCGCATCTAGACACTGGCAATGCTTCTCCAGCACATCTTCCTCACTGCGGTGTTTCGATGCCTGAAATCCGCATCACTAACAAAGAGGTATGGAGAACATTGTGTCGTTTAGATGTGAATAAAGCCAGTGGTCCTGATGGTATACCAGCCATTCTGCTCAAGACATGCGCAGCTGAGTTGTCTCCTGTACTGACACGTCTGTATCGTCTCTCTTTCATGACTGGAATAGTGCCGAAATCCTGGAAGCTTGCTAATGTGCAACCCGTGCCCAAAAAAGGCAGCCGTGCCGACCCTGTCAATTACAGACCGATTTCAATCACCTCCATACTCTGCAAGATTATGGAGCGTGTATTGAACTCGCGCCTACTAGCATACCTAGAAGGTAACGATCTCCTCAGTGACCGACAGTACGGGTTTCGCCGTAATAGGTCTACTGGGGACCTCCTAGTGTATGCTACTCACATTTTAGGCGAGGCCATCGAGAAGAACGGAGAAGCGGTCGCCGTCTCTCTGGACGTCTCGAGGGCATTTGACAGGGTCTGGCATGCGAGCCTTATAAGCAAGCTTTCAGCGTACGGTATATCTCCTGGTCTGATCGGCTGGGTAACGGACTTTCTGAGCCACAGATCTCTCCGAGTAGTTGTCGACGGGTGTTCCTCGGAACCCTTGACAATAAATGCCGGAGTGCCTCAGGGGTCCGTTCTTTCTGCAACTCTGTTTCTGCTGCACATTAATGATCTGTTGAAGCCCGGTATCTATGGGTATGCAGACGACAGCACAGTTGTAGAAAGATATCTGCCGAGTACTCGGGCTAGTCGAGATCAAGTACAGTCTGAAAGAGAAGCCATGGTGCAACGTTTGAATGACAAACTTCAGGCAGTCTCCGCATGGAGCAATGCCAATCTTGTCAAGTTCAACGCCACCAAAACGCAGACGTGTCTATTCACCGCCAAAAGGAGCCCTTTCACCTTGGCTCCTACTTTCCAGAATGTATCCTTGGAATACAGTGACCGGCTTCAGTTGTTAGGCTTAGAGATTTCCTCGAACCTCAACTTTGGTCGGTTCATTGAGTCCAGAGCAAGAGCAGCAGCAGCAAAGCTTGCCGTTCTGGCGAAGGTTCGGCAGTACTTTACACCGGGACAGCTTCTTGTTTTATACAAAGCACAGATCCGGTCGTGTGTAGAGTACTGTGGTCACATATTTGCTGGTGCCGCAAAGTCTCATCTTGCGGTTCTGGACTCAATTGAGAGGCGAGCAAAGAGGCTTATAGGCGATCCCGAATTGCTCGGAGCCGACCTCCAAAGCCTTGAGCACAGGCGTAGAATTGCTAGCCTCTCAGTATTCTATAGGATACATTTTGGTGAGTGTGCGCTGGAATTACACAATTTAATTCCCCCGTCCCCCTTCCATCACCGGACGTCCCGACGCACGGCAGGTTTTCATCCTTTTGTTGTGGACATTCCACCTGTCCGAACGAAGCGCTTTGCTTCCTCATTTTTACTGCGTACAGCAAAGGATTGGAACAGTTTGCCTGCGTCGGTATTTCCGACCGAATACAATGTGGGTGTCTTCAAGCGAAGAGTGAATAGGTTGCTAGGGTAATGCGCCTTACCACCTAAGACTACATTCCACTTACCATCAGGTGGAATGTAGTCAAGCATTGCCCTAGATCATATAAAAAAAAAAAAAAAAAAAAAAAATACAGTGCGATGGATTCGTTATATAATCTGCGCTATGGAAATTCACAAGGCGCATTCATTATGTACTCCATATTATAGTTTTTCTGAGTTTCTGTGGTTGGATCTTTTAGATATTACCGATACGGAGGCTACATGTTTTTCCATCTTAAGTCTAGAATTGTCCTGATGTCTAGCGTCCAGTCGACTTCGTTCGTTGAACAATATCTTACTAACTTATTTTACAGGAAAGCTAGTTGCAGTATACACACCACCTGAAAAAGTCACATCATGCGAAGTCCTCCTCGGCGGGTCGGTGCTAGCCCTGGGTCTAGAGAACTACAAGGAGGTCCTGTGCGTGAAGCTACACGGACCACCCGTGGAGTCGGTTAAGAACGGCAGAGATACCGAGTACGATGAGACGGGGTATGGCCATGAAGAGTTTGAAGGGAAAACCTTCGATGTGAGGGGAATGGAAAATACTTGATCATAGGTTAGAATTAAAATCGTTAGCAATAATGTTGTGTAATAAATATAAACATATTTTGAATTAATTAAAAAAAATAATGTTATTTTTACGAGTGTGCTGGTCACATTTTTTGGGGCGGGCCTCAAAACTTTTGTTACCGATGGCGCCACTAGCGGTTATGCTTAATACAAAAGAAAATGATTTTATTCAACAGATAAGAGTAACTTACAAGATGCGTATATTGTTACAAACACTAGTAATACCTTCCTAGTGGCGGACATTGTTAAGTTTTACAAAATGAAGTCTTACATATAGATTTTATTTCAATACGCTTATTTTTTTATTTACTCTATTAGGAAAGACAAACTGTAAGTTATTCAGTGATACGTGCGACCAGAAAGAATATGTCGATTCTCATTAGCATATTGATTTTGTTTATTTTAATACACTTACGACCGAAGTTAATAGTCGATCTACAATTTGAGATTGAAATTTCCTAACAGATCGAAATAGTTGAGTCCAGTCCGATTATTAATTCGGCTTCTATTTGTAATAATACAAAAACTAAATGTAATAATTCTGTGGGGAAATAGTGAAGTTCTTATTTTGAAATTTAACTGGTTTTCTTTGTCAATGCTCTTATTGAAGTTGAGAAATGTCATAGGCATTGAATTGCTCAATTATTTTTATTTATGTTTGAGGCCTATAGGGTACAAATAAACTAAGCGTTACCGTTTATATTATTAACATACTCTGCGTGTGGTTTTGTAGATATTGAAATGATAGTTTTTTATATTTAATTCCAATTTTTCTTTTGAATTACTGAAATAGTTAATAACTAGCGCAAAATATGTATTTAAATGAATAACTGCTTTAGATGAAAACGTCGTTCGTGTTTTCATCTAAAGCAGTCTGTCAATGTGATCCTAAAATGTAATTGTTATATGCGGCTGAATTAAGCAGCCTAAATTTTATTTATTATTAAATAACATGACTTATTTTGTTATTATATTTTTACAAACACATACGCAGAGTGAATTACTGCCACGTATATTAAACCTTTATTAATATTATAATACCCTAAATACTTGCGCCCAGCTAAGATTATTGATACTAAGTAATTAATAAAAAAAACATCAATGTTTTTGATCTATTACGCTTATTAATTAATTAAAAATAATTATTAACTATTAATAGTATTTAGTGAGTTTTCTGTAATGTTTAAAATTAAATTATATAAATTAACACGTAGCTGATTGAAATATTATATTGTATAGTTTTTCTTAAACAAGATGGCCGGCGTAAAGTTCGCGCGAGCGCGAAATTTTAAGTCCAATTGATGAGAAACAAAGAAATGTAGTGGGAAGGTGATTCAATTATGCCAGCTTGTTTTGGGTAAAATCTTAATAATATGGATTGACTTGAGTTCAGAATGGATGTTCAATAACTCCTTTAAAATATTTAGCGCCTGAAAAAAAAATTCACTACCAGCTCACAATTACCTACATACAATGTAGTCTGTATAGGATAGCACTCAATTTATAGCACAAATCAATAAATGGTCAAAGGGCACAAAACTTGAAGCGAGGGTTATTAAGGGCAACTTATTTCTCCCTAACTAACCAGTTCCTTAGCTAGAAGAAATCAGAAAAGTACATTTGCTTAAATACTTTGTGTACCAATTCTATTGTTCGTGACTTCCTTTTAAGTTAGGTATATTTCATAAAAACTAATCAATGTTCCAATACTCTACTCCTTCATCCTCTCTTCTATTTGCATATTACTATTATTTTTACAAAATTTTAATTATATCCATTTTGTAACAGAATATATATATGTTTTGCCGTTTAAAATAAATCTTAAAAATATTTTTCATAATCACTAGCATATTACAGACGTTATCATATGACAAGACCAATTTTATTAAAGTCTAGAATCTAAATTAACACTCTCCTATCTTATAATGTAAAAGATGACGCCTTTGACAATTTAAAAATGAGCGTCATTTCGCTATTGTTCTTAATAAACTTTTTAATTTAGTAATGTACTGTGTAGTGTTTCTAACAGGCTGGTCCCTGTATGATATTCTATGATAAAACCATTGTAGAAATGATTTTAATGTAATTTATAGAGGTGGCGATGTAATCAATTGAATTGTTAACATTATTTATGTATTCTGGATTGATACTTATATTGATATCCTGATTAAATAATTATCGTAACTATATTGTAGTATTATTATTTGAATAAAGCTGAGTCAGCTATGATCCAATACTTTTAGATTAAAAAAGAATTTACATGATGCACCTTTACATTTAACATAGTAAGTAATATTAAAGTAAAAGTTGTAAAAAAGAATTGTTTTGGGTTCAGAAGATACCTACTTACATGAAACAGAACTCGCAAAAAGTATAGGTATATGTTTTTTTTTTACTGTTTATTTGGTTGTTTGATCAATAACAAGAATTTTATCTATTGGATTTTGATGAAGTTTGGTAATTACAAACTGTCTATAATCTACATATATATAATTTTTAGTCCGATACATTAAGTGATGAAAAGATGTAATGAATAGTCGGAAGAGGGAGCTGGGGATTGACGAAGTCACTCATCACTGACAACAGGTTCTTAAAATAGGTAGGTAAGTACCATAGTCCTTAAACAAAAGTGGTGTATTAGGTGCCTAGTTATTAAATCTCAGAAACTAATAAACTACAACATATTGCGCTTTCTACTTACACAGTAAAACCTCTTACAATCCTTTCTCATTTAATCTAATAAGATTTCATGATATTATACATATTTGATTTTAGGTCGTATTCACTACGCTTAAATTACCATTTTTGTTTTTTGGAGTAGCAGGTGATTTTTTTATTTGTGTTAAGTTTGTTTGAAACAGACGGACTGAGTTTCTTTGTCGTTTATAACATTTTAAATAGGTAGGTACCTACCTACGTATAACCAATGTTCATCAGCATTATTTGTTTGGTTGTTCTTTGAAGTCAACGTTAATGGTTGAAAATATTTTCAGAAAAACCTTAAAATTTTCTGCGAAATTGTCATAGGTACTATTTTCGATTCGTATACCTATTAAAAGGTTTTTTATTATACGAATCCAAAAGAGGTTATTAATTTTAATATTAGTAATCCTATTACCACAGAATGACTTTATTTTGTTCTGTTGGGAATCGGCCAAAGTCAAAAATAAATTTTTCTAAATACATAATTACCGAATTATTTAAAAAAAAGACGCATTTTAACAGGGCATAATTATATTGAGTGCGCTTTGCGACAGACATCAATAATTAAATCGAATTACCCAGTACTGTAACATTTTTAACGATATATATCTATACATATAATAAAATTGCCAATGATCGATTTCTGTACATGGAAAATATTTATAAAAACTTAATGTGGGGCTTTTAAAAGAGCAAGAAAACCCAAAAAAATATTTTTCATTTTGTCTGTTTGTCTGTATGTTTGGGCACGCTTATCTCAGAAACGGTTAAACCAATTTGCATGCAGTTTTCAAGAATATATTGTAACAGTCTTCACTTAACATTAAGTGTTTATTTTATTTAAATTGGTCAAGAAATGAAAAAGTTATGTCAATTTATTTCAATCACGTAATAGGTACCATGAAAATCTTCTTTTTCTTTATCTATACATGTAAGAAATCTGTAGAGGAGTAGTCTCTGTACATTGAAAATATTACAAAATAAATAACCAGGGAAGGGATAACTAACAGAATCCATTACTAACATTTAATCAATGTTGTCTGTTTATCTGTTTGGCTTTTAGGAGTGCAAACAACACGTAAAAAATAATTAAAAATTATAAAAATAATTAATATTGACGTCGAAAGTACTCATTTTTATATAATTAATGTGATTACATAGTTTTATAAAAGGCCCTAGACATACCTACAAACACATCATTTCAAAATGTTTAACAACTAGAGATGGAAAAAAATAAAATTACAATCTGATACTTCAGTCCACACAAGTGCAAATATACAATCAGTGGATTGACTTAGTAGGAAGCAATTCAAGATCTTTTTTAACCTTGGACTGTTGGTTGGTTAATAAAATAAAATAAAATAAATAAAATTGACTCATTTGCAGGGTTGATGTTATAATATAATATATTTAATTTATAAGTCAAACATTGTTAAATTTTATTTAAAAAGAGCAACTGTTGAGTTTCTGGCCAGCTCTTCTCAGCAGAACAGCATTCCGAGCTGGTGGTAGCTTACTCACAGACTGACTATACTGACCAATTTAATGTAATTGACGATTCAAAAGTGCGTGTAAATGCCTACTTGAATAAAGATATTTTGAATTTTGAATTTTTTTAATTTTTTTATTATTTGGAGGCTGTAGCCATCAATTAAAACATAGGTATTTATCTTTTAAGTTGATTGATCTTTTAATTTGTTTGCTTTTTTTTTTTGTTTGTTGTTTTATGTAATGTTATCGTTTTAGTTATTGTTAAGTTTTGATTGTTTAATTTTAGCGCCTGATATAAATTAATTATTTTACTGTTTTTCTGGGTTGACTGGCAGAGAATGTTTTTTAGGATTAAGTCCGCCTTTTGTACCATTTTTTTTTTGGGCCAATAAAGATTAAATAAATAAATCTATAGAGCATCTAGTTAAAACAAAACAGAAATAAATTAGATTTTTTAATTATACACTGAAAAATAATACACTACATTACAATAGATAAATAATTAACAGGATTGGAACAGGCCCTTCTTGCGCATTTCTTCAAATTCCTTCTCGGCATCATATGTCCTGGAAAGAACAAAGTTTATGATAACTAAGGTTTCTTCAATGAAGTCTTCACAAAGTATAGAGTCTTAATAAAGTATATTTTGCATTTACCTGTAAAATTCAGCATATCTCTTCTTACGCGCATCACCAACCAAGATTTTGAAAGCAACCCCACTGATAGCAGCTGCAGTGAGTGAAAAGATTAAACTGCGCTTGATGGACGAGTTTAGGAGTCCACGCATCTGGGGCTTTGACGCCAGTGATACTGCCTTTTCTCCAGCCATCTGATATTGATTAATTATTATTTTTTTGGATTATTATATTTTATATAAATTGTTCTTTTCATAGCTGGTTTTATTAATATTGGTAGGTATAAAATATTTAGGTATGCAAGGCCATAATAAATATTAAAAAACTTCACAATTGAAATTGCTTTAAATTATACTAATGCATTACATGTTCCAGTAAAAACATTCTACATGGTGTATTGCTCCACTAATGGAATGAAATAAAAGTATTCTTTAGACGGGAAATTATATCCAAAAACATTGTACCACTAAACTGAACTTATCATGTCATGTCAACATTGTAAAATATACAGTAAATTATTAAAGCTCAATTAAAGGTGGTGTACAATGAGTGGAATACTACTATTAACAGTCTTAAGGATTCTGTTTATCTTCAAATATCAATTAAATAGATTTAATAAAAAGCAATATCCTTTAACTTTAAAAAAATGAATTTTATTTTTTTTTATTTTCCATAGACTTAGGTTTGAGATAATGTAAAAATAAATTTAAAATAAAGTTGTTCTCTAGATTTTAAGATTCTCCAGTCGTATAATGTTCAAGTCTAAAAAATATATAAATACGGTGTTGTAATGAAACAATGTTTAATAAATTTTACTACTGTAAACTGCAGTACAGGTTAGAAAATGTATTATCAGATAAGAATAAAGAAAAACTATTAAATGTAGTAATACATCAAATAGTTAAGTTCAGTACAGATAGTTCTGTTACGTATACTACCAGATATGCAATAATAATAGTTAAGAATAAACAATTTTGAAAAGAGAATATTGACGTTCTTACATAACATAGCGTATTTTTTGTTTAACGATAGCATATTTTTTAACGAATGGTCAAGAGTCAGACGCTTGTACAAAGAAAAAATTAATAAGAAAACAGTTTGATACTTACATTTGTGAAAAAAATTAAGAAACTATTTCAATGTGGTCTCGAAAATACTGTCACACTTCACAGTAGTTCGATAAATATTAATGTGTGTTAGTTCTCACTTCTCAATTCTCGGCTCTTGCCAGATACAGACTACATATCATACAGACATGTCATTGGTTGATATTAGTTACCTTAATTTTTGCCAATAAAACGTTTGAACTTTTAAAGTATAAATTTCTAATCATGAAAATAAAAAAATCTTTTGGTATTCCTCGTTTTATTACATCATTTTTGTGCATATAATCTTTATTGATTGAAATGCTTCATGAATAAAAAGTCCATTAAAAGTAATATACGGTGGTACTCAAACAAATAGGTGATTTTAAAATTTGTGCTGTTCAATAAAACGTATCAAAAATTAGCACAGAGAAATAGTTGTACAAAGACTTTGCTTAAAATATTAATAATAAGTTATGTATGTTAGAAAACTTTTCAAATCATAGATAAATGTCATATTTCATACCAATAGCTATTGTAGCCAGTTTCCTGCCGCGGGGCTTGCAAGTTGCAACATCAGGGGAATTGTAAGAGTTGCCACTTCCTTAATAAATATCTTTTTTTTTATCTTGTGTATTTATGAAATAATAAAATGTAAGATTCCATCGGTACACGGTATACGTCCCTGAGGGGTAGAGTGGGTAATATTGTCATAGTCGCTTATGGAATCGAAAATATATATTGATAATATCGGATTTCGAAACTATGTTATAATTATTGAAACTATACCTATGGGCGCATCCAGGTTCTGTGCTTGGGGGGACAAAATAAGATTTCTTTCATCCGGCTCCAGCAGCGCATGTTTGCCATACATACATGTTTGCTACACGAAGAAACCTATACTAATGAGTTATATCTATACTAGTAAATAAGTGAGAATGTTTGGATGTGTGGATGGATGTTTATTTGTCACGTCAAAACTATTGAATGGATTTTGATTTCATAAAACAAAATTTAAATTCTGCAACATTTAATCATACCTGTTTAAAGCAGATAAATTAATAAGAATTCATTAATATGTACCAGAGGAAATTTATTTACGTGAGGTCTATAAAAATATGTTTGGGAGGAGGAATAATTTTTATTTTTTTTTACAAATACATAGGTATAGAATATATAGTAATATAAATAAATATAATAAATAAACACAAAAAACAAAAATATAGGTAACAGAATAATGTGAGTATATACAGATCTGAATTGGATTTAAAGTAAAAGTGAAATATCAAGCAGCAACCAGCAAGATGTTGCAATTTCCCTTAAAATTCGCTTTTACTATGACGGTTAACAAGTCCCAAATTTTAAAAGTGGCAGGCATTTATTTAGGCGCTCCATACCTCTCACATGGTCAACTATACATATTATGTTGGTTGTTCACGTGTTTTCATTTCCCTAAATTCGCAAGTATTTGCAGAAAACAATAAACTTTGTTTGTCTGTAGAAACTAGGAAAAATGTTCAACATTTTCCTCGCAACCTTACAATACTATACGTACAATATCGCGCCTTAATGTGCCCGTTTTTTGTCGTCACCTCTACGCCGCCATCTAATTTTGTTTCGGACTTTTGCTATATTTCATAGTCAGTTTCACCGATATTTTGATCTGTCCGCACCACAAATAACAAGGGGTTTGTCAGACTGCCAGCACGGATTCACTCGGGAACGGTTAACGGAACCTGCTCTGAGCTCTCCATTCTCAGAGTGTTGCGTGATAGTTCGTCGAAGTATGTACAAGCGGTATTTTTGGACATCTCTGGGGTCTTTGACAACGCTTGGTGACCGATGATATTCCGACATGGGGGGGGGGGGGGTAAAGCTGGTGGCTTACGCCGATGACGTTACAGTCCTGATGAGAAGCCAATGCTCGGGCGGCCTTGGAGGCTTTGGCCCACAAGACTATGCAAATCATCGCGGATTGGGAGGCACGGAATAAGACTTAAATTTTCACCAAATAAATCGTCAATATTCACCGTAAAGGGGAAACTGCAGAGACCGCCCACGACAAAGTTAGTAGGCACAACAGTCAGGACTGCAACGTCGACCACTGTGCTGGTTGATAGAGCCAGGTCTATCGTTCGCGCAGCATGCGATATCGATAGGGGAGAGAGCAGCCTCTTGCTTTGGCAAGATGGCGAGGGTGTCGGCTTCCTCATGGGGAATAAAGTACCGAACTCTTCGAACTCTGTACTATGGCAGTTACACCGCCACGGTAACGTATGCTGCGGCATGCTAGTTCCCGCGTGTATCCTTGCACGTTGTGCGGAGTGCGCTACTGCGTACACAGAGACCCGCCTTGGTCCTTCTGACCAAAGCGTACCTATCGACGAGCAAAAACGCCTTATCGGTATTAGCCGGCGTTCTACTGGCCGACCTCGAGGTAATTCGGGCCGGCAGACTAGGTGCTCTGCGCCAGTCCGGGTTATCAAGAAGGGAGCGGCATTGTGCCAAACTCAAGGAACTTGAGTCCACTATCGCCGAATGGCAGAGGCGTTGGGAGACGTCTACCAGGGGGAGGGAGCTATGTCGTTACTTTCCGGATGTATTGGTTCGACTCGAGTCTACTTGGGTTGAGCCTGACTACGAAATCTCGCAGATCTTGACGGGACATGGCTGTTTTCAGGGGCGGCTCCACAAAATAAAATTAGCCGACGTGGGGTCATGCTACTGTGGACAAGCCATAGAGGAAGAGGTACACCACGCACTCTGGGAGTGCCTCCTGTACGGGGAGGAGTGTAGGGAAATGCTGGGGGGGATTGAGATAATCAAGGTAGGCCCGGTGTATTACGCGGGCGTGGTGGCTTCGGAGACGACCTTCAGAAGGCTAAGGGATTACGCACACAGATGGCACAGAAAGAGGAGCGTGCTAGAAAGGAAACTTAACAACAGGAACGACTAGATAAGTCAACAAATCGACCCTAGGGTGACACCGAAGGCGTTTGTGTGACGTCCGCCCCAGAAAGAGGGGAGAGAAAAAAGGGAAAGAACGAAGAATAAACTTGTATAAAGATTCGGCCCGATAACCAAGATGGTTGATGGGGCCATGGGAAGGTGGCGGGTTTGTCCACGTGGACGCAATCACGGGCAACAGCTTCTATTTAATATAAGGGAAACACCCACAGGATAACTATATAATATATTGCTAATGCTATTATGAAATATATATAAATTCATAAATTAGGTAGGTATATACAGGGTGGGGGAAACATTTCTTCACATTTTATATGAAAAGTCAAAACATTTTAAAGTTTTTTAAAAGTTTATTTACATTTTTTTATTTATTTTTATACATTGTTATTTGTAATGAATTGGCAACTTCTTGCAGGTGGCCTCTCTTCATCAATCTCAACAACTTTTGTTCTACAACTTTTTAAAATTAATAGTTTTAAAAATTTAAGTTTTCCCATACAAGATTTAATTGTCTCTCTAAATTTACATTAACTCTAGGTATAACGTCCGGGCGTTTGCCTTTTAAGTTCTTCTTTAAATACCTACAGGGTTAAGTAAAAGAGAAAGTATTTTTTTTTGTTTCTTATTTTTGTGTTGTTTATCAAGATTTGTAAAAAGACATGGAAAATGTAGTTGGGGTTGATGTAAAGAGGCTGCCCTGCAAGAGGTGGCCAATTTATTACAAAAAACCCTGCAAATGTACCAATATCGAGCTTTTTTGTGTACCCAGCATTTTTAAGTTTTGACCCACAAAACTGTTTTGCGATCAATTTCCATTTCTTCAGCTACGTCGTAACTACTAACATTCAGATCTTGGTACATTTTTCAAAAATTGATTCCATTATATATAATATGTTCTGCACACCTTACTACGTCCATAGTTTTAGATAAAACCGCCCCGTTGGTCGAGTGGTTAGCGCAGACGCCTAACGTGTTACGACGCAATGAGGCTCGGGTTCGATTCCCGGTATTTGTAATGAGCATAGATGTCCGTGTTTCTGGGTTTGGTCGTTTACTAAATATATTCTCAGTATTTATGTGTATTTCTATATATTTGTATCGATGTGTAACACCCTTAACACAAGCAAAAAATTTGCTTACTTAGGGGTTATATCAATGTGTGTAATTTGTCCCGATATTATTATTATAGATCGTGAAAGTGTTTGCGACAGGTTGCAGTAGAGAATCGTATTTTTCTATAATACATAGCGCTTATATAAATGTTATTTCTTGTCGACGAATTACTTTCTTGCAAAAGATTTCATAAACTTTCTGCAATTTCCACAAAATGTTGCTTAAACATCAAAATGCTTTGTTGTTTATGATACTACTCGTTTAAAAAAATAATAATATTATATTGTAATGTAAAATAAAAAATTTCATTGTTAAGAGTAACTAGTAGAGAGGTATAAAAAATCCAGAGGACCCCGAGTGCCTCCCCCCCTTCCCGTGGGTACGCCTATGTATATATATCTTTTATAATTAAATCCCGATTAAAAAATATAACGTTTCAAATAACACGTCTAATGATAAGAATGCACATAAATTACATTCTTTATTAAAACAATAAAAAGAAAGGTATATTTTATAAAGCTATATACCTTCTGAATAGTACTATTTGTGTTTGTTTTTAATATTACGTATATCTATTTTTAAAACTAGACCAGAAACAGAAAAATCATCATGTCTTGTAATCTGCCTGGAGCCCAATACTGGTCGTAATTATTTAGTTATAATAATATATTTCGACCTGGATTTATAAACCTAACGCTGGTAACTATCTTAACGCACACCCACATAAAAGCTAATGTTTTTATTTACAAATTTCTTTAGTTATGAGTTTTTTTGAAAAAACAATTTTTAGTTCCAAGGATATAAACCCCTTAATCAGTAACATAAACTTCAACAGTTAATGTTAGCAGGTAATAAAAAACAATATTTTTTTATTCATTTATTAATAAACTAACTTTACAAATTTAATAATAGCAGAACAATAATATTCCTTATTTCTTTTCATTCATAATAATATGATAATAATTCACCATGACTCATCGTACTTTATGAATATAATTATGATTTAAAAATAATGAAGAACGACAGAGAAAGCAACTTACAGAAAATAATGCACAATAATTAAAAAAAGTATAATCGCAACCTCATCATTGCCAGCAACAAAAATGTACATGCTCTATGATTGACCTAAGATGGCGACACCACGCCCACTAACAACACATCCTAGAAAAAATATTACAATAACATAAAGTTAAATTTTATTGTATCAATTCTTTATTTATTTACTATTTCTGCGATCTATTTACAAGTTATTAAATGTTTACATACCAAAACTATATGCTATCTCATGTGTGTTGTAACCCCTAGCCTATATGTATAGTGTTTAACTATTTGTATTTCTCTTTTTATAGATATATAAACGTATAATATATATTTATCAGCATAAATTACTATTATTAGTCGAAAAAAAAACAAACTAAAGGATAACTATACACCCAATATACACAACTAGTTTTGAGGAGTCCATTCACTATAATTATATGGTACAAGCTTGAGAGTCATACTATTAATTTACAGTACAAGGCTTTTTATCCTACAGGAGGCATCGAAAGATGCGGGAGCGCAACTTGGTATATACAACGCGTCACAAGCAACTCCGGAAATAAGAAAAAAACAAATTACTTAACGCGTAACATAATTATATTAATATTCCAACTGTACACGAAAAATTTACAGGAACACCTGCAACACAAAGCCTGTGATTTTTTAACAACCTCTTCCCTCCCTCCCCTCCCCTCTGAGGCATGAGCGACCCCCCTTAAACTATTAACATATGTAGTACACAGCTCGGCCACGGCACACGTGTTAGGGCACAATTTATCAGACAATTTTCATTATATTTAATTATAAAATATCATCAATATACAAACACTACTATCTATATTTTGTATTGTAGCACTATCACTGTCCAATCTAAAACATCTTGAACTTCATCCGAATTAGTAATCAATAGAGACACGAAATAATAAGAATAGACAAATACTAAGAGGCAAAATGTTAAGGCAGTCAAAGGGACATTTATGAAAACAAAACTCACATCCACATATTATTGCTTTGGATTGCATTCAGACCTAGGAACCGCAAATAATATATAACTCACTAAGCTATATTTACGTAATAGTTAATGCAAATGACTTCGCAATAATTATCTTAATAATGGACATGGAACGGACAGCAAAAAAATTGCTATATTTATATGTCTATGATTTATTACTTGTGATAATAAATACTATATGCTAATTATTATTTTTCAATTCGTTATATACAGTGCAAAGAAAAGATAGGATCACTGGTTGCAATTTTATTTATCAAATCTCGAGTTGCTGTGAAACTGGAATTAAAAATAATAAAATGGGGCATAAAAGAGTTTGTTAGTATACTGGAAGCCCAATCAGACAAACTATTGAAACACTCAGTCACGATTATTATCAGTTCACTAAGAAATTATTCAAGTATCAATGTCATATAATTACAATTATTGGTCGTGATTTTACTTACATATAAAAACGCTAACATCGTTATAGCGGCGCGTTGGAGGGAAATAGCCAAGCGTTATGCAGACAGAAACTTTTCGACGCCGACTACTTCCCGCCAAAACGTATTAAAACTACGTCGCAGTTCACCATCACGACGCTACGAGTTTAGTGCAAAAACGTATGAAAATATCTTTTAAAACTTTATGCATTTTTATATCTCTCGGGTATTTATCCTATTAACAATGTGCCTATAAGACGGGTGCTCTTTTGTACAATAATGATACATCTCTATACACTAAACTAAGGCCCCACATTCGGCCGAAACATCTACATACGGCCGCATGGTATTTAAGACGCTCTTAAAAATACTCGATAGAACAAATAAACTTACAATTAAACAAAACGTCGAGTGCTTTATAGTGAATGGTAACATGATTTGTTCACTAATTAAAAAATATAAAGTTCTGTTAATATCCGGCGTCGGCTCGACATCAGGAACATACGCGAACACTCAATCGTACATCGGTCACACGTCACACCATCGATACATAATATAAAAGCACACATCTGTTAAAATTCCTCAGAGGATTCCCAATTTTATTGCACAATATTCAAATTTCCATTTAACAAACGTGAGATTCATTAAAATAAAAAACAAAATCCACAAAAAAATCACATCTAATAACACATTTCCCGATCGCCGTTCGTTTATCGCCGGACGCGAAAGTCTCACCGAAAATCGTCACATATCACTTTCGCACGGAAGTACCCCTCCCTCTAACACAAAGGAGTAAAAATCCACAAAGATGCCACACGTCCCGTACTCGAGGCCGCGGAGGCGGAGGGGGCGTCAGTCGAGGGGGTAGAGCAGCGGCAACGGCAGCGTCATCGGCAGCGCGTGCAGCGGCAAGGTGTGCGGGTGCGGTAAGGGGAGCGGGCGGGGGCGAGGTGGGGGCGCGGTACAGCCCGCGCGACGCCGCCGTCACTTGCCATCCCGGGACGCGCGCCGCCGTCGCACCGCACCCGCCGCACCCGCAGCGCCGGCACCGCCCGCCACGCCGCCGCCGGGACCCGCCGCCCCCGCGCCTCCCGCGACGCCCGCCGCCGGTCCTTCACCCACTGGAATGACACGGGACGTTTTATTAGTATCACGTTACGATTTTTAGTTGTTAATATTTATTTTTAATAGTCTTAATGTGAGATTGTTTAGTCATGATTAGTTTCAAATAGATATTTTATCTAGTAGACTGGCTTAGGTCCGAGTGATAATTTTTTTCTCAATCTTAGTTCAGGTCAATACAAATGTACTCGATTTAAGGTGGCAAGAATTTTATTTAACCAACATATGAAACAAAAGTTAATTTAGAAAATAATATTAATTTTAATGTAATTTAGAAAACTACATATAAATATTTTTTAAACGAGACGTTTTTAAAAATATATTTTAATAAAGAATCAGTAATAGAAAATAGATTTTGCCATTAAATGTTCTAAAAGTTAAGTAGGTAAAGGTATTACCTATTTAACTTGATATTAAGTATTATTATATGATAAAAGTTTTTTAAAAGGGGGGGCGTAACGCGATTGGAGGACCAATCAGCGCAACGTACGCCCGTCCTTCAAGCCCTCGCGGTCCCCTCAGATACCTTAATATAGACTTCTGCGCAGTCTTGTCCATGAAGATGCCTAATGTATCGTATGATATATATGTACATAAATAATTGATATAGACTCACCCGCACTTCTCGTTTTCCGTCTGACGGGTGTGGTATTGGGCGGCGCGGGGGCGAGCGCCGGTGCGGGTGCGGGCGCGGAGCCGTGCCGCACGGAGCGCCGCGTGCCCACGCCCTCGGCTCCTGCCACGGCGGTTTTCGCGATTTTTACCCCCGGCTTCACAGCCTTTATGCCCTTACCCCGCACTTTACAAATCAACGGTTCGTCACTATCACTGTCGGATTCTTTTTTTCCCTTCCCGCCTATCGCGACCGGATTTAGAGGTTTCTGGTCGACTCTTCTCGGTTTCTTCTTGAGGCGGCCCGGGGACACTCCCTCCTCGCAACTGATGGTGGAGGCGCATGAGCTCTCGGATTCTCTTCTCTTCCGTTTGACGGCCGGCGGTAGTTTCGTGGGAACTCCCACCGCATTGAGGGTTCTGGGACTCGTTTTATCTACGGAACCGCTTCGGAGGCAATTTCTGGGCTGTAGAGCGGGTGAATCTGATCTATCCAGCTTATTCAGACCTGGACTCAAACGCGGCGTTTTTGGTCCGTCCGCTGGACTATTCATTTTACTACTGGACCTAGTCCGAACACTACTTCTGGCTACCCTTTCTAATGCCGAAGGAGAAGGCGACTCAGTTCTCTTGCCAACATAATCGGGCGTAGGAATTTCTATAAGTAATTGCTCTAATAAGCTCTTATCAGGAAAATCAGCCTTAAGGGGCAAACGCTCAATAATCGGTTCCTGTTTTTCCTTTACCTCTGTCTCCGCGTCTTTCCTGTCACCGTTTTCCGAAACGACACTAGATTTTTCTTCTTTCGTTTCTAAGGAATCGTTCGCACAAACTTTTTCTTGATTAGAATACGTGTACAAAGGAGGTGAAACTCTGCTAGGTAAATGATCAAAGTCGTCTATCCCTTTTTCTTTCTTAGGAGATGCGATCGAGCGATCTTCTTTAGAAACTTCTTCTTTTTTAGAATTATTTGATTCTAACTTCGCTTCACCATCAACGGTTTCGGAGTCTGTTTTCAATTCGTCCGTAGTTTCTATTCTATCTATACTTTTATTTGTTTCATTATCATCATCCCTGAGTATTGGCGTGGGTTCTCTCTTCACTTCTTTGGTTTGTGTGGTGTCCTCGGGCGGTCTCCTGGGAGCGTCATCCCCGTTTATATGGTCCGCGTGCATTTTCGCTAATTCCGCTTCGATATCTCCCATGTCATCAATGTCTGGAGGGCCGGGGTCATAATGAGCCTGACCAGAAGCCAACGAAAGCCTCTCCAAGAGTTCGTCCGACGCCGGAGGTTGATCTATAACACCTATTATCCTCTGCACTGACGTGGGACTGGTAGATCTGGGCATATCTAAACGTTCTTTTCTCTGGGGTCCCGGCGGGGATTGACTCGCTTGGTTGGGAGATTTCTCCGATAAGGCATCCATGGACTCAATACCAGAGTCCTCGCCCTGGGCCTGCGAGTTGGGCGACCGGTTGCCGAACTTGTCAGCCTCTGGCCTCACCGTCCTCTCGGCCACGAGCTTGCAATACGTCTTGTCCTTGGGCCGGTCCCTCCGCCGCGGTGACACGGCCCCGGAGCGCTGGCTGACGGCGGGCGGAGACTCCCGCCTGCCTTCTATCGTGCCTATGTTTGTCGAACCAGGGGGATCTGGAACCCAAACATATAAGCCTTCACATTTCTGATTTTGTACCGCTTGCGTACCAAAGAAGAGTTAACGCAAAGTACTTTGTCTATTTACAGGTTAGTGTTAATTTACGCCATACTGTTATGACTGAGATGTCAATGTTAGATAATAAGTTTCATAACCCAAGAATACAATTTTTATTTTGAAACTGGTGAGTGGACAGATATGAACTATTTCATGCTACAAAATAAAATGATCACTACTGTTGGGTCAAATAAATTTATTTTTGAATAGTTATTAATTACATTTATATACATCATCCAGATTTCTACAGAATTCGACCTATTCTATTATACTTAAGCCTACTTGTGAAGATTGCGTTAATAACAAATATATAATAAACAGTGAAATGATTTTGGTCCACATATGGATATAAATTTAGATTTGTACTCAACCATCTATACAAAATTACAAAAGGCATTTACATTTTTACATATTACATAATCCATAATATCATTTCATCATCCATTTAAGTAATAAAAAAAACAATCATTAATTTTTAACTTTCATTAAAATATAATTTACATATGTTTATTATATAATTACAATCCAGGCTGTTCCAAAATAATAATTACTATACATGAATGTAAATTTGCTTTAAAATAGATGTTAATTTTAGTTTTGAATGTCAACCTGGAGTATACTTATATGTTACACTTGCAAATTAACATACATACCTGGACAGGAACTATGGCTAGTCTTCCTCTTCTTCTCCGAGATTAATCCGTTAGGAGATGTTATAGCACTTTCCGCAAGTGTCCGTTTCAACTTATTCTCGTCACGATCAAATTTGCCCTCTTCGTCTACACTCAGCGTCCGTTCAACACTCTTATGACACTTTAACAACCTGCCTTCCAATTCACTAGCACCAGATTTAATTTCACCATAATCATCCATTTTAATGTCACTGGATTTAATATCACATTTTGCAACATCCTTCTCCACTTTTGGTGTTGGTAACTTCTTTTTAACTTCATGGTTGTTTGGCGTCTCTCTGTATCCTTCATTTTGTGCATATTTACCCTCCTTATCTAACAAATCGTTCCTCCATTCTTTGTCTCTTTCCTTCTCTATCGATTTGCCTTCGGTTAAGAGTTTGCACTTCTTTTTTAACTTCATACTGCCTAATGTCGGCACTTTGTTTAGGAGTTTATATTCGTGCGACTTGGTCACGATGTGAGCATTCTTAGATATAGTCTTCATTCTATACACATTATTGCCACCTGGGACCTCAGACTTTAAAGCCTCTCCTTCACCAAAATGATTATTTAGTTTGATGTTTTTGACATGTAAATACTCCTCAGTCTTTGAGTTTTCAGTGCTATCTGACTTCGATGCCAGTGATTCGTCAGCATCCCTTCTGTAAGGTAACTCTTCTTCTTTCTGTAAAGATCCAATAGACTTTCTGATCTTAATTTTTTTCGAATGTAAATCACCGGGACCAAACTTTTTCTTTTCTTTCTTAGAGTTCCTTATGACCGCTGAATTTCGACCCCTAAGACTTATATGTAAAGGCGGTACCCTGAGTTCGCCTTCTACTGGTTTTTCACCTTTCGCTTGCTGGTTCATAAAACTAACGTCCGCTTTGTACACGGGTTGGACGATAGGTTCATTTTTGTCGAGTTTTAGTCTCAACTTTAGCGACTCTTTCTCCCCCGATGGCGATTTCGGAGCATCACTAACAGGGGTAGCGGGTTTCGCGACTTGAGGCCGCGGTAAGGCAACTTTGGTAGACTTTCCATCCCTTACAATTTTTTCTCTCAATACAGCGGGTTTCTCTTTCGCTCCACCTGTTCTCAGCTTGCCTCCTTTCTGAACCATCAGCTTTTCATCTTTGTCTTTTTTAACCATCTTGTTTCTAAATTTAAGGTCCTCCTCTTTTTTATTTTCCTCCTCTATCGTCTTCGCAATTCCAAAGATATCCGGTTTCGTTTCAGTCGAATTCTCTCGAACTTTAACCTGCGCGACGGTAACTTCTTCAGCCTTTTTCACTGACTCCTTAGGCGGTGGAGTATCATCATCCCTCATTAGGGTTTTAATCAGGTACTGCTTGCTTTGCTCCTCAATCTCTTGAGCAGTGGCCTGTGAGCCAACCGTTGCTGTAGATACAGAGGTCGTCGCCCTTATCGGTACCCTCAAAGGTGGAGGCATCGACGACAACTGGTTCGTGCTTCTATCCATTCTCTCATTAACATTTGTATACGTCGCGTTTGGCGGCGATTTGAAAGGTGGGTGAGTGATTGTATGGTTTGGCGAATTCACAAACTTAGAAGTGGACTGCTGAGCGACGGGGGGAGGAGGCGGCATGAAAGTCGCCTCCGAATTACCGTCGAACGAGTCTGATGACTTTGAAGGCACATTACTATTAACCTGACTTGTGGTGGGAGTTGCATCGCTGTAAGGTCCGTTGAGGGTGGGTCCGGGGTACTGAACGCCGGTGATCTCCTGGAGTAGCGAATCGGGGGTGGACTCCGTATTGGGCATCGAGTCTTGCTGGTGGTCGTACAGGAGATCAAGCTTGGTGTTGGCGTCGAGTTCAGATATGGCTGAGAGTGTGGTATCATCGAGGTTGAGGTCGGCGCCCAGGGTCGGCAGTAGCTGATCCAGGTCGCAGTTGTCAGGGAGGTCGGGAATAGAAAGACCTAATGTGTCCCGGTAAGGTTCATTCCAGTCCGGCTGCGAGGCGGCTCGGGATGCGGCCCGCTGTCGAGCATTATACTGTTGCTGATATCGCTGGAACTCCTGTAAATACCGATATACCAATCAAGATAATGATTAAATCAATTAATGACCAGTATAATATCGTAAGATTTTTAGTATCCAAATTTAACATACAACTGATAGATAAATATGCGTCATAAAGTTAAAATAAGCATTACACTTGTAAACTATACCAATTCATAATATTAAAATTTAAATTTCATATCTACAAAATATACCTGAAAACTAGACTGCGTTTTTTGATCCATCGATGTCGTAGACGGCGGCAGCAGAGCTTGGAGATCTTCCGGGGTTACTCTGGGAGGCGGAGGCCTGGGCCTCGCTACCTGTTGTCTGTACGGTGGTGGCGGTGGCGTTGAGAACGTGTCATATGGGGTAGGAAATCTCGCCCTTCCCACTACAGTGGCATTAGGAGGTCTATATTGAGTAGGCGGAGTGGGCCGGGGAGCGAAGGCTCTCCGGACCATGGGGCGGGGCGGCCGTGGGGAGGGAGGAGTGGGTGTGGTGGGGCGGGGAGTCGAGGGACGTCCTCCGCGGTACTCAAACGGTGCGCGACCGACTGCTAACTCCACCTGATTTTCAAAATTAATAATATTTGAAAAATACTTTTCAATGTAAAATTTGACTCATTTCTTGTATATTAATATCTCTTCAAAACACAAATGTAATCGTTAAAAGAAACGGTAGAAACCTGTGAATCCTCCAATCTATCCAACTTGGCGGGATTTGCTTTGCTTCTAGGCTGCGGCGCAGGTGCATCGTTCTGTAGTAAGTTGACCAACAGTGGGGAGGACATGGCCACCGTGGGCGTGGGCGATTGCGGGGGCGCCGGTGTGCTCGGCGCGGGATAAGGGGGAGGTGGTCCCGTGAACGAGGTCGACGGTCGGGGGAATTGGGGCTCAGTTGATGCCGGCCGCAGGGTGGGGCCTATACCTTGAAGATAAATAAAATTAATAATTACAAAATTATTTTAATTGTCCATTGTTATATAATAAAACTATAGATTAAACACTACCTAAGGTATTCTCCTTCCGGTGTATCACCCTGGCTTGGGTCATACTACCAAAGGGAAACTCGCACCGGTCCGTGGTGGGAGTGGGAATGTTTTGAGGTATCTTGCCGTCCATGGGGCAGACCGTGTTGGGCGACTTGAAGTTCTGAACTGGCTCCGAGCTGGTGGACGCTCCATCGTCAGCTATCAGTCGTCCGATCCCACCCAGCCCAGCTAGCAGCTCGGTGGATTGGCGAGACGTACTTGCTTCTTTAATAACAAAAAATATATATTACAACAATTGATCTTAATAAGTATATTTCAACACATATTGTCTCAGCTAATAAAATTGTATATTTTTTTTTTATTTATTACTTTTTTTACAGCCTTTAACTACGAACATCACAATGGTACATGTCCAAGGAGCTGTCACGCGCTTTTAGTAAACTGGCGTGTATGACTATACTCAATTCAAATATATACTTGAATTTAAATAAATCATTTATTATATACTTTCCCAGTCCATATAAAAAGAAATAAGTATTTCGTATCCACAATTTATAGTTTCCATCCGTATCGACACAACACCTCCGTTAGTCATATTTTAACATACATTAACATCTTAATTCTAGATTATTTATATTTTTATCATAAATACAAATTTAAGTAATTTTGTGTCAAAATGGTAGTTTGGTATAGAAAAAAACTTATATTAAATACCACTATAATTTTTTTACAACAACAACACAAACTACTGAAATGTTTATCATTTAAATTATAAAAAAAGGAAATTATGTTATTGATGTTAAAAAGATATAAGTTTATATAAGGGAATATTATGGAATATTTATTTATTCAATCACTTCCGTTACATTACATAGGAAGATGCCGAATTTTTAGAAATATATATATTTTTTTTCTACTCTTTATGAATACCACAACAGTGATTAATTAAAATCAACACCGCCCATGTCGATCGTTATTATAACTAATTCAAAAATAACTGCACAAACAGCTTATTGACAACCGAATTCTTAACACAAAATTTGGAAGACCTTCATTAGGAACTGCTTCAAGACCTGACGCAGACTGACACTAAAAAATCTTCTAGACCTATCAACTCGAACCTAAACAACGGGCACTACGGTGCCCAAAAAACAACCAAATGGTCTAGTAGTGAAACAGTACTCCTCACTCACCGTCGGCATCGGTATTGATCCTCAGCTCGGCGCCATGCTGCAGCCGCAGGGACACGGCTGCGTCGCCGTCTAGCTGCACTGACAGGATGCCGAGCGCCCGCAGCTGAGGCGCGCCCGCCGCCGCCAGCGCGCGCAGCCGGGCCGCCGCTGCGCGGGGCACCGACAGCGTCACGCGCACAGAGTTCCACGGCTCCACCTGAGGAGGGACGGGCGACTATATAGTGCTTACGACACTAATCTTACGTAACTGTTTTAGATACTTAAAAAGTATTTTAATCTACACCGCATTAATACTTCAACAACCATTTATTTATTTATAAATCTCTAGATATGTAACATGATAGTTTGAAAGATATATATACGAACTTGAATTTTTTTTTTATAAAATTTTAGCCATTAATTACTAACATTTTATGAGATATTTATTCTTATTCTAGCTACAATGAAAAAAAAAAACATTGCTCGATTGAAAAATATACGCTATAAAACTTATACTGTATGTCACAAACAAATGAAGATTGAATATGATGGTTAAAAATATAGTTAATACAGTTCACTTGAACAAAAGTGAATCCGAAAAAAGAATCATTATAATAATGCAGTAAACACTGCATTATTATTAAACATGTTACAGAAAAGAAAAGGTAAATAATGAAATTATATTATTTATTTTATTAAATAATCCCTCAACACAAACAGCCTTACATAATAATATAGTACATACATATGGTACAATACATATAGTATTTATTTTATTAATCATGATGGTCATTGTAACATATTTAACCTATATAATGTTAATAATAACATTGTTTTATCTTTATAATTATACAGATACAATGAGGAACTTCCGTATATTAAATATTTTGAAAACATACCTTATTGGAGGTAGCTAAAAAAATAATATCTAATAATTATATTTTAAAATATTTAAAAACAAAATAATAATCCCTTTATTTTAATTTTTGTGTTTGTTTTTGACATGTTTCTGATCGCGACTCAGTGATTATTCTCTAGTTCAGAAATACTATTAGCAAACTGTTTGAACTATTATATGTACTTTATTGAATGTTTTAAACTTTAATAATTACCATTTTTTTATAGCTACTTTTCCATGAACTGAAAACATTTTCCTGATGGAAAAAAAAAACAGTACATAGTATAGGTAAAACTTTATCAGGAAAAACCCCAGTAAAAATGAAATGTGATGAATCTACAGCAAATAATATAATGTAACAACTTCCTATAAACTTTATATAAAAAAACAAATATATTTTTTTAATAAAATTATAATTAATGTTATCTACTTTACTATTTTTTTACGATAGATTTAAAATAACATATTGATTTTTTTGGGCTTTTTATATCTCAGACACCATATTTTTTTTATGAAACATATTTTATTCCTTTATTAATTAACTCAATTAGTACCGTGTTGCAGTTCTAAATTTGCATTAAAAAACATTAAGTAATGTAATATATCTATGATATAGATTTTGCAGGCATGGATAATAATATAATAAAAATATTTTTAAAGGAAAAATCTGCTTTATCCTGATCTTGATTCAACTGAAACAAATACATAGATAACTAAAAAAAAACTTTACAGATTTTTAGCTTAGTTTTTTTAAAAGTATTTTCTTAATTATTTGAATAATATTAATGACCAATAAAAATAAAACATATTATAAAAAAGATATACAAATTGCTTTTTTAGTCTTTATTTCTTAGGACAATGTTAATCAAATTTATTTTAACTATAAAACGAAGTTTAAAAACTATTTTTAATTAAATATAAATTCTTTTAAAAATTGTACTATATTTTTATTTAAAGGTTTATCTATCTCTGTAGTTTTCCTGGGCTATTCATTAAAGAATCAATCCAGTAGGTTCAGAATGTTATGCATATGTTAATAAAAATCAAGAGCAAGTGTAATGTTATTCTTAACTCTTGACTTATAAATGGTAAATTAATAATCAATACTTATGCAGTAATTGATACTAAAGAATCAATTACAATTTATGACTTGAGTGAACCCAGTGTAGTTAACCAATCTGTGGATCGAGTTTTTGAGAAAGCCATCAAATCTTCTTTTCATCTTGGATTACGGTTTGGTTATTAATTTCTATCCTTATCCATTTACCTTTCTTTTACTAACTGGTTTCATATTCATATACATATAAAAATCACTTTAAAAAAAAGCAGATTTGAAATCGTAACTTGCGCCTACGCATATTTGCAGCTATCTAAATTAAATGCGCCAACATCATCTTCATGTCTTTCTTTGATAACATGAAACCATTACTTCTACACCTCTCCTATTTGCTGAGCACAGCTTACCTTGTTAACTTTGAGTGTATGCGGGTGCGGCTCGGCGAGCAGGGCGCGCAGGTCGCGCAGCAGGCGGCGGAGGCGCGCGGGGAAGCGCGGGTCGCGCAAGTCGCCCTCGCACGTTACCACCACGCCGCACGATCCGCCGCCAGCCGTGCCTAGCCCATCGCTATCCGCTGCCATACTGAAAATTTATATTATATACCATTAATACACCCAATTCAAATATATAAATATTATTCCTTTCTGTTAATCACAAAACTACTAAATGGCTAGACAGAATTTAATAAAATGTTTGTATGTGTGATTCAAATGATCCTTGGGCAGATAAAATTGCAAATTAAGGTAACAACATAGCAGTTTTGTTTGTTGTGTTTGGCAAAAGATCATTTGCCATAACCAACATATATTAAAAAAATATATAATGAGAATGTAGTTTCAAAACAAGTATCCATTGTTTGTGTTTAGAAAATCTAGACATATATGTGAAGAATATTTATCTATACATGTATAAAGATTAAGAAAGTGTTAGGGGCAACTCATAGGACAACAGCACACACTCTCAAATTACAATGTTATATAGTACACATCATGTCAATAATTACATTTTACTGTTACAGACAAATGACAACATTATTGTTTACAATGCACAATAATTTATTTAAGATATAAGTAAGTACTGACATTAAAAGTTTCCTGAAATTATATATATTTTTTTAAAGAATGATTTCCAAGAAATGCTTCACTTTTTGTTTTTCACCCACTGCAGAATTTTTTTCTACTTTTGGATTTTTTTTTTTTTATAGTAATAGTCTTTTACTTCAGTTAATAAATATTTTAAAAGTAATGGGAAATTTTAAAAATATTGAGCATTATCAACTTACAATAATATGAATTATTAGTTATTGTAACAATGATATCATTAATTATATTAATTAAACAATAAATGTTTATAGTTAATTCAGAAACTATAAGCTATCTTCATTTTATCTCTAGTGTTGTAATATATTTTTTATGTCAGTAGATAAATTTATTCTACACTAGTAGTAGCCTTATTATTGTTTACTAAATTTATTAATTCATTTTGTTTTATTTTAGTAGATTTTTCCTATTATATTATACATGTTTTTCACATAATTAATTAAGGGTAACAAAATGTAAAAAATGGTATAATATATATCTTGACATATATGAAGGAAATATTGAAATATTTAACCATAACATATATAAGGTCGTTCCTTCATTTATTCTAAAACTTTTTTAAATTTTTAATGCAACAACCTAAATAAATTAGACTATTTTTTTACAGTTTAATCTATAATTGACCTTGCCTTGTTTATTTCACATTGATTTAATAAATACTCTCAACTGTGTTAATTAAGACCAAAATCTAATTCTATTATTATATATCAGGAATTAGAATACATATTCATATTTTTATGCTAATTATTCATATTGGGATAAAAAATATTAAAAATTCAATACAAATAAGTAATAGACGGAAATAGCGAGGGTTTTATTAAAATATTGAACCAACATTTTAAACATATTATGTATGAAATACCAAAACTTATGCTTAAAATATTAAAACTGCCTGGTTAACAAACCCTCTCAATAAAAATAGTACAAATTATGTATAAATTTAAAAAAATAATTGAGACCAATAACTATACTTATTTTTGTTAACATACATACATAATAAAACTAACACATTTATATTATGTTTGGTAAAAGAATAATTTAAAATAGTATTGTATATTTTGGTATAATACCTAGTCAATTCATTTATCTATCAATTACCTACTACTTTGAACAATTAACAGACTACAGTGTATATAGTTTTAGTTAATTATTTTAGTGTCATTATAATATATTATATATTTAAGAAACAGACATCGTAATAAATTAAATAATATATATAAATAGAAAATTTTGCTTATATATTTTTTTACTCAAATTGATACATATAATAACAATAAATAAATATAAATCAATTGATATTAATACATTTATGTATATTATTTCTATTTAAAGCACTTTAAGTTATATTATATTCTAACCTAAAAAAAATAATAATTGTGAGTCTTGCTTTAACTGTGAACATTCATTCATATCATGTGGCTTAATGAACTTTTGTTATTAATTATAACCAAATTAAAAATATAATCTATTTGATATCCGACTTCTCAGCATTCATCTCTATTTTAATCTGTAGCATTGGACATTAGAACTTATTAACTTGTGTATTCCTTAGCAAAACAATGTATATTCATTTTAAGGTTTTAATAGGCAATTTGAGTGTTATGGTTTCCATGACTGTGGTAAAAATAAACATAGTTTCAAAAATATTCATTTATTTATGTTTAACCGTTGATTATAATGTTGATGATGGACAAATGCAATAACCTTACTTTCAATATCATGACTATTGACAAACATTACACATGCCAATAAGATAGTAACCGAAATATAAAGTTTTAGATTGTTATTTTCATAAAATAAATGATTAGACCAAAGGATATGGTAGAGTACGGCATACTTTATATTTCACGGCAAGGTCGGCAAAACATCGTTACACAACTTTTATTATTACGTATTTCAAGTTATTCGTTGCGATTGTATAAAATAATGCCTATCGAGGTGTAAGCGCACTGAGTACATAAACCATCGCCGGTCGACCTGCTGTCACCCTCTAATGTGTCCATTTTGTAAATTTGTTCGAAACACCACTCGATCGTACACCCCGCAAAATGTAAATAAACGAAAAAAATAGACTCACCTATCATACAATGTCACATTCCGCTCAATAACACACAAGTTCTATTGTCTCGTGTCCCAAATCATCCTGTAAAATCAAGTGCAACATTACAATCCGGCTCGGACGTAAGGCAATATCGGTCCTATGGTCACTGTGTCCACTACTGCCAAAACATATGATATGCCACTAATGTCCCGCCCCAGGATTTCCCGGGGCACTGTCCTTCTTTAAATTTCAAGTTTTCACATGGGATCACCCAACTAGATAAACGCGAATTTCTTCACGAAACAAAACCACCGATTTATGTTTCAGTGACGCAAAGCTCATATATCGTGAAGAGCAGCAGCCATTTTGAAATGTACGGGGAGTTCAGTCACGGCATGGAACATAAGTAATTTACTACAGTTCCCGTCCCTCACTTCATTCTAAACTTAATTCGCTAATAAATAAACTTTATGCACATTCCATTTTCCCACTTTAGGTCACAGAACTTCACTCCATTTTCTTATTGAAACTATCCAAAACAACCTAAGCGACATCCGATAATTCCAGCTTACCCCATTTGCATGACACACATAGAATTCGAAAAAAACACTCAAAACACTTAAAAACGTACATAAAATGTGTCGCGCCGAATCATAAGAAGTTAAAGCATAGCATCAGTATAACAGTCCATTAGAAAAATCGCTAAAAAGATCAGTATATATTTTACAAATAGTTATTCGGTACGAACAATAACAACGGACGCCATTTGCAATTTTCAACTTGACATGCGCATTGACTCGAAGGAGACAAACATACGTGACGTCGCTTTTAAAGAAATAGGTTTGTGCAATAATCTATTTTTAAAACGCACAGCAATATTTATTTATTACATATTAAAGAAAAAAATGTTAAATATATATTATATTATTATAATGGTCCAGAGAATGGATTACCATTTTTATTTTATGTTTTAGTTATGAGTACGTCCTTACAAAGTTACATATCTCAAAGTTCATGCTCCATTGCAGGTTCTCTGTGATTGGTACAGAAAGTAATCCCCATGTTTTTTAAATAGTATGAACATCAATGATTGGCTGCCGCCATGAAACGTGAGGACACGATTCACTTCCTGTTGATATAATTTTATTTGTTTAAGAATTTTAAGGGAAATTTGATCAGTTAACTAAATATAATTATACTATATTAAGCAAAGTGAAATGATATTTTAAACTTTTAAGAATAAAAAAATATATATTGTCCAAATAAGATAACGTGTATTTAATGTCGATAAGAATTAAATGTTTCAATAATTTGAATTATTAGCGTCTAAAACATTTTAATAGCTATTTATTTTTCATATGCTGATTGTCTTTTAAAGATTCCAGTGGTACAGCTTGAAATAAACCTTTTCTTGCCATTTCATCAGCATAGTCTTGTAACTCCGCTTTCCTATGAAAAAACAATAACATTTTTACTGTTATGACATAAACAAAATATATTATAATTGTTAAACTCTGTAAATAGTTTTAAAAATAAGAAGTATTTTAAAGAAAATTTTAAATATCATATGTTATCTGTTTTTGTTATCTACCTTAGTTAAATCATTTTGTAAACAAAAGCGGCTATAAAAGTAGTATATTTCTCTTATTTCTAAATAAATATGTTGTTAGAAGTACATAATTATTTTGAAATAGTTTTAGTTATTTATTCATAAAGAACTTAATTACTCAATCTTCGTTTCTTGAAGTTGTAGAAGTCTACACTACAGGAACCTGAGACGAAACTTGAAATGTCATTTGTCAAATATCTAAACTAACAACTGTAAACTAGCAAGTTGCATCTGCTTTTTAACTTTTATTGACTTTTGTATTGATGTTTAATCAAAAAGTTATAAAATATCCCAATTTATAAAAGCTCTACTTTCGTCGCAGATCAGTAACGGTTCCTTGACAAGGTTGCAGTTATGCTCTACCTCTTAAATTAACAGGTATATTGTAAATAAATCTTTTGTGCTACACTGTCTTGGCTTCATGTAAACAAATGTTACTAAAAATATTTAAATTGAAGGTGTAATCATAATTATAAGATCGATAATTATGATTACACCTTCACCTTTATAAAGTCACCTTTATAAAATGTATACATTTATTTAATGAAAATGAGTTAAACAGACTTATTTAATAATAATTAAACTCTAATTGCATAGAAGAGATCTTTCTCTCTATTACTTCAAAATTCATCAATAAGCCATGTTTTTATCAAAGTTACAATTCTTAATTTATTGAGATTTGTATTCTAACAATTTATTCCAATTGTGTAGGGATTTGAATAGGCATGTGATCTATGTAGAATTAAAAGTGTAATTATGGGCACTTTAAATTATTGCCAAGGTGTTCTATGTTCAAATAGCAAATGAAGAAAATTAGTTTTAAAAAAAACATCAAAATTATGGTTTGGCCAAAAATAAACAACAATTGTAAGAAACTTTGCATAAAAGTACTTTAACTTTATGTTCCCAGATTTAAAATTACACATATAATTTAAAAAGTACCCTATGTTTAACCCCGCTTCACAATTTGTGAAGCAGTTAAAATTTTTCCTAAAAAAACTTATTTCCTACTTCTGTTCTTTGATTGGTGTGGTTGGTTTTAGAAAAAATAGATAGCCTATGTTGGGTCTTGCATTATTAACTATCTCTCTGAGAAAAAAATATCGAATTTGGTCAAATGGCTTAGATTTTTCATCAAAACTCATCCCTTCAAGGGTTGATAATTAAAAAAAAGGAGCCTATGTTTGGCTCTGAGTCTATAAATAAAGTCCATTCCAAATTCCATCCAAATGAAGTTGGTGGTTTAGCCAGGAAAATGTAAGAGACAGTAAAACAGACTGACTTTCACATTTTGAATTTGTTTTTTTATTTATGTTCAGATTTCGAACATATAGGAACTACTCACGCATAATATTCCTTATACTTCGCTCTTCTCGGTCTTCCAATGAATGCATAAACGCAGGCTCCCGCTATGCATGATAAAGTTATGGCTTGAATTAGTATTTTTTTGGTTTGTGCCATATGTAAACCTCGCATCATGGGTTTCACATAGCACGGGGGTAGCGGCGGCGGAGGGGGACATATTTGAGCACAGGGATCAGGGGTTTTAGCTGGACAACTCATACTGTAAATAAAAGTAACATTTGTAATTTTTAATATGTTTTCTATCCACAGCTTATTCTTTCTCAAGTAATATGTTATACAATGAAGACTTATTTCATTATAAATAACTGAAACTGTAATTTATAAAATTTGAGGTTTAGATTGTAGCTATGTATCTTTTGCTGTAATAAGTTGATAAAGGGAATGGAATGGTAATAAAGTGTTATTTCTTTGCAGTATAATATAAAATAACAATGGCACAAAGTTCACAAGGCAACAGTCATCGACGAAGTCGCGACCACGATGGAAGCTCAATGCGATATACCAATACCGACTGGGAAGCGAAGGAAGCCCTCTACCAGAGAGAGTTGGATGAATCCAGAGCAAGAGCTACCCAGATGGAGAAGACTATGCGCTGGTGGTCAGACTGCACTGCTAATTGGAGAGAGAAATGGAGTAAAGTACGTAACGAACGGAATAAGGCGAGGGAAGAAGCCAAACAATTTAAAAATAAAGCCGATGTCCTCGCTAAAGACTTGGCAGTAGTGAAAACTGAAAAAACTGATTTAGAACAACAATTAATAGAGCTTAAAAGAGATAATGAAACTCTTTTAAGCATAGGTGAGAGCAGGATAGTGTCTGGTGAATTAACTACTGATGATGGTGTAGAACTTCGTAGGAAGAATGTTGGGTATGCTTCCCCAAATGAACCGTCGATGCGTCAGAGAGCTTCATTGGATTCTCATAAATTTTCTAACGTAGACAACGTACTCGCTAACAAATTAAGTGAACTGAGACTGAGGTTAGATGACACATGCAAAAGTTTACAAAGTGAAAAAGATCAGAAAGCATATCTTCTAGCTAAAATAGAAACTCTCACAGCTGAATTACATAACACAAAGATGGAACTAACTCATAACGATAGGACATTAGGTTCTGATTCTAGTCACAGTGAAGTCGAAAGGCTTCAAAACGAGTTGCAAGATGAAATAGCTGCCAAACAAGTATTAGAAGAAAAAAATGCTGAATATAAAATGGAGGTTGAAAAATTGAAGTCTGAGAATACGATCCAGTGGAGCAAGAGGGAACTCTTGGAGACTGAAAATATAGCTATATTGAGGGAGAATAAGAAATTGTATAGCCAAGTTTGCGAATTACGTGAGCAAATACACAAGTTGAATAGAATATCTGATGGAAGCGCGTACGGCGTTCCCTTCGATCACAATAGGTTGGATACCAATGTTCTTTATGCTAGGAAAACCAGTGTAAGTCCGAGATCTCACGAATCTAGCAACGGTTCTTCAGAAGCTAATTTAGCTAACTACGACAAAACAAATACATCTGGTGAAGACGACGAATTAGCCATAGTTGAAAAGAATGAAAATCGTTAACTTACACGAAAAATCTATGATAATCTCGCCCCAATAATTCTAAGTTGATGTTGTCAAATGTCTTCTTAAAAAAAAAGAGTTTTTAATCAAATTATAAGTAAATCTAGTGCCTGGCAAATATAATCCAGTACAAATTAAATTTCATAAGCAAATACTGAATACATGCATTTATTACATTCCATTTGAAATTCCTTGTATTAAACATTTTTGAGCTCACAAAATATAGCCATGAAATTGCCTATTTTAATTCTAACTTAATTTCTGCTTTTGGGCCCTGGTACGTAAAATGTCAGACTTCAAAAGTTAGTGATCACTGGCCTAAGTACTCATCTTTAAATGAACTCTAAAATTAACTATTAGTGTTACGAATAAAGAAACGTTATTAGGCTATTGTAAACATTAAATAAATCGGAAATTAAATAAAAAATCATTTATAAATAATTTTCTATTAAGATTATCAAATACCTACTTAGATATGGGTGCTGTTTCCATCGGAGATCATTTCCATTGTACTTCGATGGCCTAATCACATGTATACATTTATTAGCGGTTGTTAACAGTTTTGATAGTCTAGTTTGAATATACCGAGCATAGTTAAAGTGGTAACGTAAGCAGAATTATATACAAAATATCTAATAAATAAAAGTAGATTTCTTTAATTTATTGATATAATCATTTCAATGGTGGATGTGCCTAGTCATTGAAAAAAACTTGATATTTTGTAAAATTAAAAATTTCAAAATACGGATTTTTATGATTTAATAATTCGAAGAGGCCTAAATCTAAGCGGTTTGTTTCATTTTTTGTATATATTACTCTAGTTAAATTATTTATTTTGCTTGACTTGTCGTTACATTTTTGTAAAAGAATGTGTCATAATTTAAAAAAAAATAACAGCTTTTTTGATGACTGATGTATTAAATTACCACTGTGTTTCTCTTTTAGTTTTAACCAGTGTATATTATATCGCCTTGATATAACTTTATGAGATTGAGAATTGTTTTTAAATTTATGATTATTTATCGACTAACTTAAAATGAGACTTGTATACACAATGTTTGATCGTTAACTTACGAATAATTCTTTCATGTCTTATCCGATTGTTTTTTTTTTGTAAGACAGGTGTCGTTAGAAATAATGAATGTGAATAAATAAAATAATTGTGTAACAAATGTTTTTTTTTATTTTTAGACATGACATTTACATTATACAAAACATCATATTGAACAAGGAGCTTGAAATTCCTTATTTTTTTTCTATTGTATGATAGTGGTCAAGCTTTCTGTATTACATTTAGGATTTTCTTCTTCATTATTCTTTGTATCTTTAAAGTTTGCTACATGCAACATCCCCAGGCGTCTGAATTTTGATTTCAAATGCCTTCGTTTTAATTCGCGCTTTTCTGCTTTTTTAGCCGGCGGGATGACTTGTTTAACTGGTGTCATTTTTCCCTTTCTTCTAAACTCTTTGGTGAATTTCTTTTTCGACACTGAACTTATGACCGCCATGTCTTCCTCGTCAGTTGGAGCTCCACTACTCTCAGATACATCATCGACTTGAGTATTATCTGCTTCGTCAATAAATTCAATTTCCAACGACTTTTCTAGATTCTTCCTTAAGATAACTGGCATGGATCCTAAATGGATGTCCAACTCCTGATCTGTTCTTGTCACTCCATCTGCGGTTCCTTCAGCGATGACTATAGGCTCCTTATGAAAATCTTTGATATTAATGTCTGCTGTTTCTTCTCTATTATCAGGTTTATCTATGCATACAATTTTATTTTTTATATTTGGAATCGTTTTTTTACGCTTCTTAGGAGATCCGGTTACAGGTTTATTCGAGCTGCAAGTTTTTACTTTACCAACCGGACTCTTTAAGTCTGTTTTTGAGTGTTTCTTTGATTTTTGCTTTGGACTGGTTTTTGATTTCCTGTAATATTTTTTTATTTAGACTGCGGATAATTTTAGATGAACGGCAAAAAAGTTTTGCTCTATTAATATTTTATATAAACAACGAAATTTTTAACAAAGACAAACCTGTCCTCAACTGCTGTGAGGTGCTTCATAGGATCCACAGTATTCTTAAGGGCCTTAGATTTAATAGCTTGCACTGAGTCGTAGTGGTCTTCGTCGGGATCATCTGTTGCAAAAAAAATAACAAAGATTTATTAATTCAAGATTAGACTTTATATATTATTATTACTTTATATATTAGATATTATTTAGACTTATTTTCGGGTCTTTTTAAGTTAATGAAATTTTTATTATCCCATATACTCAAAAAAACGGGAGTTGTGAACGTGTTATTGAACTTAGGAGAGCAATTTAATAGGAAGCGGAGTGGTATATACGGCTACGTAATTAAAAAACCGCTTTATAGCTTCTTAACAATCCACATTGAATAAAGTACACTACTTTTACAATTGGTTACATGTTTATCCTTCTAATATAATACTGCCATCTCCCTCTCTCAATACATTTAATTACATATACCTTCATCATGATTATCTTCGTCATCAATACTGCCATTAATTATTTTCTTCAAAGTCACATTCATCTCAAATGCAAGGTTTTCATTAATGTACTGCAGACTGGGATCTGGATGATCTGTTATTGTATGTAAATGGGGGTAATGAATTATCTATAGTTAATAAAAATATTTTAAGCATTTCAGATATACATATATTTTATATATAATTTTCTATATATTGTATAATTAAAGATGCTCTGAAATGGGGAACATTCACGTATTTTTTTTTTGACGTAAATTAATCATTTACCTCTCAATATCGTAGAAAAAAATATAAATAGGCTTGAAAAGATTCTAGTTTTTTTTTAAAGTGAAAATTAAAACATTGAGTAAATTTGACCCGTTTAAACACCGCCATTTTGCGCGCGTTTTGCGTGACGTCAAATGATACATCCAGTGAATGTTTACTATGAACTTTATAGTTATTTCATAGATATTTTAAGTTTTAATTGCTTTACAAGTCATGGAAGAAGATAAAAATCATCTTACGAGTATTGTATAGTACCGGAGTGCAAAAATAGTATTAGAAAAACACCCGACAAAGTGTTTTTTGTATTCCAAGAGATGCGAAAATACAAAAACAATGGTGTATGCTAATTAAAAGGGATATTATATGTCCTAAATCGTGTTTATATGGTTGTGAACATCAATTTAACGTAAGTATACTTTATTTATAATAAGTTTAATCTAATAGTTTAAATTTATAGTAAGTTATCAACATTAGAAAATTTGAGTTTAAAATTAACCTAACCTATCTTACAAATTTCAGTATAACTTTCTATAAAAACCGTAATCTTATTTGTTTTACGCAATTTTATGGTCTGTCGATTTATTTCAGGTTAAGGAAGATACAGCAAATTGTATTGAATATAATATGTGTAACGAAACCACAAGGAGAAAGATGTAATCTAAATTTGAAGAAAGGAGATGTTCCTTATATATTTTTGTGGCAAAAACACCAGCTGAGAGAATGAGAATGTGCATAGTCAAAAGGCAAAGATTGACATCGGTTAATGAAGCCTTTTAAGACTTAGCTAACAAAAGTAGTGTTTAAAAAAAATTGTGACCTTTACGAAGAAGTGATATAGGTAGTAAGTCCTAGTACTGTCCATACAAATGTCTGTGATATTAATCAGCCAAGACTCAGTACTTCTCCTATTGAATGTGATGATCATAAGGCAGAGCCTTGCTTTTTGCATATTAAAGATAAATTACCAAGTGACTAAGCTGTGCAAGTTAATATTAAACCGAAGTATGGAAGTAAAGGTGTCAATGTAAATATACCTGCTGAAAAACAAAATGTAGCATTGTCACCATTTCCTCATTTTACACACAACATTGTTGCACAACAGTTTTAAAAGTAAAACTATCTGTTTTAAAAAGAAAATTGTTTACTGAAAACACAGCTGATAATACTTCTATAGCATCTTATATCTTCTATATCTGCTGATTATCAACCAAGTTATTTATCTGAGTCAAGTGAAGTGAAAAATGATTCAGAGGCAGAAACATTTTAAAAATGTATTGTGTACCTAGTAGCATGCTAACTGCTATTCCAAAAGGAGAGTTTGTAGGTATTTGTTTTGTTAGAGTTGTTTGAATATTTAGAAAATGTTTTTAAGATTACCTAAATAATTGTATCATTTAATAAAACTTTAAGCACGAAAATATAGGTTTAAATTATTTATTTTTCTCAGTCACACTGATACCACAGTATGAACTTAACCGCCTATATATTGAATGGTGTGTCAAATGACGTCACATTTCCTTTCGACCAATGGTGGCGCGTTTAGGAAGTTTGAATTTCGCTCCCTAAATTTGCACTTTTCATAAATTATTTTATGGCCTTAAATGATTAGTAAATTAAAAAAAAATGATTTTATTATAATAAGATGATAAAAAGTAATCGAAAAAAAAATATTTGAGACCATTTAATTTTTTTTGCATGTTCCCTATTCCCACAGCCCCAGCACAAACCCCTTTTCTCTAAAACAATGATATCTGTATTAACTCACGATGAACTTCTAGTGAAGGCATAAGAGTGCTATTAATTTATATTCCAAACTCACCACCCAAGGAGCCCTTGGCTTTGGAGTACTGCCGTGTGATGGTGCCGAGGTCTCTGATAATGTCTAACTCCTCATTCTGTTTGTAGAACACACCCTTTGGACGCACTCCTAGCTTGTCTATACTTGTATAACCTGTAGCAAATGTATCATTAAATTATATTGTTACAGCATGTTTTTTTGAATATGGTACATATATAAATAATTAATTTTATAGAAAAGAACTCACCATCCAAATATTTCCTCAATACAGACTCTATACCTCTCTCTCTTTCTATGGCATGGTACTGAGTAAACTTGATAAGAATTTCTCCTAAAATGTATAAAACATCCAATCTCTTGTCCCGTCTAGCAACGGTTTCTATTCTTTTGACAGCTGGAATATCATCTGGTGTGAGACGTAGCCACGCAAATTTAGGATATGGTTGGAGATTAAGAACTCCGTATACTAGAAATAGGCCAGCTACTGATTCCTGAGATAATTAAAAAGAGAATGACTGAGAATTGTTTTACAAATGAAAAACCATACAAGTCATATGAAATTTATTAGAATAATTACTTATAGGTATAAGATAGATAATTAAAAAAATATGATTGTAGCAGTCTATACAGAAAAAACATGCAATTACTCTCAGAAAGTTCAATAAGCAAAGAAAGTTCATATGGGATCTTTTTGAACATGAAGTTAGTACTAAATATTTAAATTGTATATTTATAAAGGTTTTTATTGAGACAACTACACAAAAGTCTTAAAATGTATAAAGAAAAAATATGACGAATGTTTCTCCAAAAATCTCTATGAATGATATGATGTACCTTTATGATTATTACCTCAAAACTACTTGTGTCTTTTATCATATACTGTTTAGAAATGTATACAATCTCCTCTGATAACTCAGCTATCTCCGCACCTGTATTCCTGCCACTGGAAATACAATAAAAATATTTACAAACATTATCAAACAAATCACTAATAAAGAAATTACAACTTTTTTAACATATTTACTCATATAAAAATAGATTTTAATTAGACCATTACTAGTACTGATGTTTAGGATGGATTAATTATTTTGAATTAAGTGACATACTGAAATATCATACTAAAGTCCATATCCTTCCAAATTTTGCTAAATTCTTGATAATCTAATTTAGGCAACTGTAAGCATCTGTATATTAGATCATCACAGTCAATAGTAAATCCATCTGCTATGTACACCTTGTATATGTGGTGTTGGTATCCTAGAAATAAAAAATATGTATATTTTGGTCATATATGTTGTTTATATAGTTCACCAAAAGGCAGGCTGGTTATGTTTATAATTTGCAGTTTAGGAATTTTGACAATTATTATTGTTTAAGACTATGAATTAAATTAATATTTTAATAATGTAATACAATACACATAAAATTATTATATAGTTACTTCAAACATGATTAAATTATTTCTTAGACGACTAGGTGTCTGCGTGTGAGGTGTTTAAACGTTTTAATTGGCTAGAAGATATTCCATAATAGTTTTATAAAGAAATAACTTACTTCCTGCCATCCTATTAACAATTTTTTATAAGCAAGTCTAATTTATAAGAATGCCCAATTTTCTTGTGCAATGTTACTAAATGTTTAATACGAAATACGATTTATTTATTAAACAATTCATAGTGCATTTTGATATTCCATCTTGAGATCCTTAAAATTTGTTAATTTATTATATATTTTCAGAATTTCAAACGAAAATATTGAACTGTCAGTTGTCACTTTCATTGTCAAAACCCTAAGACTTGTAAACGTCTTGACTTTGATTTTAAAATGTTGGAAACTGAACTTTCAAATATTTTTAAATAAAAGCAAATTCCTCAAATACTGTATGTATATATAAATAATTGTAATAAAAGTATACTTATGTTACAATTATATATTTAATTATATATTAAATTCTAGTTCTTTTTTTTAATTTCAAACTAGTTTTTTTGTTTTTTCAAAACAGGTTTTTTGTTTTTCTGTATCGTTAAAGTATTTTCATTTTTCCCATAACAAAAAATAAAAATCTTGTGTTAAAATAAGTTACATAACAAATAAAAAAATCCCCGATACAAAAAGTTACATGAAGTCATGAAGTAGGAGTTCCTTTGTACGTTCGTTGACGATGGTATCTATATAACGAAGTTAATGAATGAGGGACTATACGATTTGATATTGTTACTTCGTTATTTGTCTTCGTCACTTATTTGCATTTTGATTTCCTCCTTTATTTAGCGACTTTGGACTTTCGGACTTAATTTCCGACTTTGATAAGTCATAAAAATGTTACTTTTATACTTTTCAGACGTCTTTTTGTATCAGATTTTTTATTTTTTTTGTTTTTTAAAGTTATGTTACTGGTGTCATTATTGTACTAAATAAACCTACGAACCCTCTAATTTTCACTTGTCTAGGTTGTTACTATCAATATTGCATAAGAACTTACCAGCACCAATAAAAGCTCCATATCTTAGAGACTTGCTTTTATTTCACTAAACACAGCTAAAAACCATCTCGACGGACGGTTTTCGATTAAAAATAACTCGTTTGGCTGCTATGAGGCCACAAACAACACGATCAAACTTATAATACCCCTCTTTTTGAGCCGGTGGCTACAAAAATAAATAACGATACCTACTTTTTATATTTTTATTTCGATCTTTTATCAAACATTATTTAAAAAATATAACTAATCTGATCCATCACTCACCAAATCGTATTAGAATATTCATAATCGTTATCACGTAAATAAAAATACAGCATTTGTTAAATACGAGGGTGGGTCAAAAAGTTCGCGGAATGAGGGGTATGGAGGGGGAAAAGGCAACTTTTTACTACCTGCACTAGTTGTGACACTCATTAAGAGTATAAATACAAAGTTTCAAAACAATTAGGTCATAATTCACTGAGCTACACGTCAATCAACAAGTCAATCCGGAAGAATTTTTGCAAGCAGCGGCGAGTTGAGAGTTGTCGCGAGTTTTTGGCGCTCTGTGGTGATCAAAAGGATGAAGTTTTGAACCGAATTGTGACTGGCGATGAAACTTGGGTTCATCATTATGAGCCTGAGTCTAAACAAGGCTCCATGCAGTGGCACAACAAGGGCACACCACCCCCGAAGAAATTTAAAGTGTCTCCGTTAGAACGTCTGCAAGTTGCTGTGATGGAGAAAAGACGGGGAAAATTGACCCAAGGTGTGCTCCTTTTGCACGACAATGCACCTGTGCACAAGGCGTAAGTTGCGATGGCTGCTGTTCAAAGAATGGGCTTTGAAATCTTAGAACATCCTCCCTATAGCCCAGATGTAGCACCTAGTGATTTTTATTTGTTCCCAAAAATGAAAAAAGAGCTTCGAGGGAAGACATTTTCCAATGATAAAGAAGTGAAGAGCGCTATTTCGGCCTATTTTGACGACAAAGAGAAATCATTTTTTTTCGATGGTATTAATAAATTAATTGATAGGTCTAATAAATGTATTAGAGTTAAGGGGGAATACAATGAGAAGGAAAAATAATTTTGTGTTTTATTTCTTACTTTTTACCCTCCATTCCGCGAACTTTTTGACCCACCTGCGTATATTTTCAAAAACATTTCAGTTATTATGAAGACAAATGTATTTGTTATCAAAAGGTTTAAATATCTCATCACTTAGTAGTTTTTAAGATTATAAAAATAAAACACATATTTAATTTATTAGACTTTAATTATCTACATAAAATAAATCCCGTTAACAACACAACACTGCATAGGTAACGAATTCAACACTGATTAAGGCTTATGATTATTGAATGGTACGCATCAGGAACTGTGGAATCTTGCTTAGACGCGTTATTGCAGTTTATAATCACTACTAATATGTAAAACTAAGTAGAACGGCGTTTAGAGGGGTGACTTTTCAGTGAGTTTATACCAGTGTCCACACTCGCAGCGGCGGGGGTGTTCCTGTAAATTAAAAATTTAAATATAACAATTTTTAATTTACATTTAAAAAATTCAAACGGGCAGGATCAACTTTGCTTATTTCAATAATTAGCTCATACCTATATAAAATATAGATACTTGGTATCGGGGTTTGTTTTTTTGATACATTTTTTTACCATTTTACTGCTTATTTACTTATTTTTTTGCCTTATGGTTTATCCAGCTTGACTGTTATAATATGTATATTATTACCTTAGAGAGACAATTTATTGTCAGTACAGTTTTTAAATCTGATTATAAGAAGAACATGAAATAATATTTTATTTGATTTGAATATGATATATTGATTCTTAAAGTTATAGTATTTAATGTATTAAGTTATAATGTTGGTAATTAGTTCTTAATTCCTACTCTTTTATGAGAAATTATAATACTGTCTATGTATTGCAAATTTTCGTCACAGTGTTAGTGTTTATATTAGTTTTCGTTTTGAACATATTTTAGGTAACTATTATTTTATCATTATAGCCACAGTCATTTATCATAGACATATATAAAGACGAAATTAACCATGTAAGAATGAAATGCAAGTAACCTGTTGTACTCAACCACCTTAAATTGTACATGGAGTTCCTGGCAATTCTAAGAAACAATACATGACCACTTATTATTTATGTTCACAGTTACAGTAACCACTAACTACTACATCAGCTTGAGAAGCAATAAATTTTGAAAAACCTATTTAGCATAATATACTAAAAATGACAGTTTATGCTATAAAGTAACATTTCTTGGAGTTACTGAGGGCCAATTCATTAATTAAGAGTTATAGAGGGTGTGTAAGGGTGTGTATGAGGATAAGTTGTAAGTTATAGACGATTTGGGGGTTAGAGGAGAAGCAAGCAGTTTATTTATTGAAATTATATAGGATTTGATGATTATTAAGGTTCTTATGAAATATTTAAGTAACCCTTTTTTTATCTTATGAAACCCAAAAAATATATATATATAGTTCACCTATAATTTTTTTTTTTAAATTTTAATTAGGTATTTTTTTATGGTTAATTCTGTTATTCCTATTATCTATGAAGGCATTACTAGGGGCAACATGGACAGCAACACATACCTCTCAATAATACTTGATTAATAGATTTATATCTTTCGACATATTGCTTTCCTAAAGTAGTTTTGTAAGAAGGATAATGAAGTAAAGTATTCTTGTAAACATAACTGGTCAGTGTCAGTACAAGTTATGTCATCAACATTGTTGGAGTTGACAAAACATTATTTATATTGAAATAGAGACACTGTAAAATGTTTGGTTTATTACATAATATAAGCAATACCTTATGTATCCACATCCAGTTAATAGATGTTGAGTGTTCTTCACCTGTTAATAAAATAAGTTTAATTTAATAATCTTTTCCTTATGTATCATCATTAAGCCCAAATGGTATAAGTATGCAATTTTATTTTAACATTTAAGAAAACATAATGGTCAAGTTAAATAAAAAATATGGCATATTTTGCAGCTTTAAATTTATGACCATTTGATTATTCACATGTGTTTCTCATAAATCCAAATACTTACATATACATCCTACAATTCTAGCATCAAAGCAAGAGGGCACCAAGGTGGGTTGGTCACGGGTGCCTGCAGCCTTCTTCAATACTTTCATGTTGAAAGGGTCATCATTACCGGCCTGGAGTGCCAGGAGTTCCTTCTTTTCTAGACCAGTTGCATGCTCCATCGGGTCAGGCATCACTGGTTAAATTATTGATATTGAATTAATTTTATGTTTATACAATTAAATGTTTATATAAGAAATAGAAAATATTAAAAATAACTGAGACTAAACAAGTATAGTAAATATTATATATGCATTTAATTAAAGTAAGTGATTAAAAAGTTTAAAGATCTTGCAACTGTGTAAAATATATATTTGGTGCTAAGTTAATAATGTCATTAGAATAAATAATGTATACAACAATATTTTAATGGTTTGGAGGCTATTTTGTCTAAGCATATTTTTTTTGCAAAATGGAATTGTATTCCTATTTGGATTCATATTTTTTTTTCTGATTCCAAATATGTATTGGATAATTTAATATTGCTAAGAAAGTCTCTTAAACCAAATAGCCCTAGAACTGTCAATATATATTAAGTATTGTTATGTATCTTATTTATAAGAATGGAAGAGAAAATAACAATATATTAACTTAGGATTATGCAAGAAGTATTTCTATTTTGAACCATTATATTAATATGCATGTCTGTATTTTACCTTTATTGTTGGATAGAAGATGTTTTTACAACAATAGAGAAGAGTTTATTATAGTTGTAATGAAATATGATTTAGAAAGTTGTTTTGAGCATATTATATCCTGACCATGGGATATAGTTGCTAGAGATTAAGTATAATGATATTTCAATAAAATGTTGGTTATACTTTAAACGAGTAATAATGAGGTCAGATAAGATTTGTATTAACAGGTTGGAATTTCCTGAAGAAAAGTTTTTGGTAATTTCAGTTATACACATTCCTTATAGAATATAGAAGAAAAATATACTGTCGTCATTATCATAGGAATTGACGGTGATAAGATACACCTAACCTATATAATTCGTTTCAACGGATTAAATCTAGTATATTCATACAAGATATAAAATTAAAAAGAAATGCAATAATTTGTAGAAATTTTAGTTAATACATTTTAAGGAGGTTCTTTATTAAGAAAAAATCAATCGTAAATCAATAAAATGTGCGTAGCTTGTTGACAATCTTCGATGTCCAAGTTTCGTAATAACAAAATTTATGGAAATTAGGATATCAATAAAATTCACGCAAGATTAATAAGACGATAATAGTTTAAGTAAAAATATATTTTTATATTAAATTTATGAGATGTTCTTCTCGAAATAAAGACATTTTTGACATTACGTAACGTAACAATGACAGATATGGTTAAGAATTTTATATTTATTGCATTCTCACTTTTGTCTGCATATCCCCGTCGACCGGTGGATAGAAGAGCACTTCTGATAGCATTTGCACGAACAATTTGTCTACACAACGAAGCCATTGCACTTTATTTCTCACTAGACCGCTTCTCACGATAGCAAGTGTAATTTCAAGGGTTTATAATAGTGTTGCTATAAAAAGAATCGGTATTGTTTACGTTTTTTTTAAATCTCTTAATCGGTTTTTGAAAGAATTACTTAAATTATTTCTGTATATCGAATATATATTTTTATATAATTAAGATAAGTCTTTATAGTAGTTAAAAAATCATTTAAATATTTATTTTTTATAATTTTGCATGTAAATCCATACGCAATGTTTTAGATTTTGGCTTTAGAACACTATTTTACCTTGAGAACATATTTTTCTATGGCATATATGTAATAGTCTTTTTGACTTTTGCTATGGTACTACACGTTAATATACTCAATACAATTTCGATCGGTTTTTTAATAATAAAAAGCAAATAGACAAACGTACGACTATTAGATAACATGAGCATTTAGGTTACCTGGTAGTAAGTCATTTATGCACTGTTGTACTTTAGGAAGACTCAGTATTTTTTAATAAATGTTACTAAATGCAACTGCAAGAAGTTCATTCTCTAACTTGGTATTGATATCGTACCCTACTATTATTTGCTTATCACACTTGAAAGATCAATCTGGAAGAAAATCAGAGTTTGGAAAAAAATTATAGTGGGTAAGTTATAGTACCTACATTATTTACACCCATACTAATATTATAAATTCGAAATTAACTCTGTCTTTCTGTTACGCTTTCACTCTTAAACCACTCAACCGATTTTGATAAAAATTCGCATAAACATAGATAAGACGTTGAGAAAGGACATGCTTTTTACCGCGGAAAAATATCTCATTCCCACGGAAATCAACATAAATCCCTTATGTTGATTTATGTTTCCCGCTTCTTTACTTGTGTTGGCGTCTTAGTTATTGATATGTTGATAAAATGTTTTTCTTTTGTAGATCGAACCAAAAAATTATCGATACTATATAAATATTTGTAGGTAGGTAAGCACAAATAAGACATTTTATGTAAAATAAAATAAAGAGTTGAATGGTTATTTTCAAACATAATTTAGCAAGCATATAAACCTTATGATCTATAGTAACTTTATCATCAAGACCATTGTACGAAAATAAACTCTGCCTTTCAAAGTATGTTGTGGGAATGAATAGCTTAAGAAATACTGTAAAATATGAATACCATGCTATGGCAAACCTACAAAACAGGCAGACTATCTTTTACTTGCTAAAAAGTAGGGGTTAAAATAGAATAAAAACATAATTCAATTGTATCACTTCAGATTCCAAATTTGAATACTTACGACTAACAAAAATGGCTCTTATCCCTTTAGTATCAAAAACCAGTAAGTCATCTTCAAACAAAAGAGATAAGAACTTACTCACATTTCATTTTCGAAAGAACAAAATCGGCCGGATTCCGTACCCTTATTTTATAAGAACAGAAAAATAACGTTTTTTTGTATGGGAGCCCCCTTAAAATATTTATTTTATTTTTTGTCAGTACGGCAACTGAAATACATCACAGGTAAAAAATCACGGTTCATTAAATACAGCCTTAAAACAGACCGACAGACAGCTAAGTCTTTTACTCTTTGGGTATGGAACACTAAAAACATAATCAGACTTACTTTCTATGCAAAAACTTGGCGTAAAAAATAAAATGGCTGTCCAAAGCAATTATCTAAAGCGGAAAAAACTAGTTTATAATATATGGTTATCGTTGTGTTGCACTCATTGAAGTTATCCCGAGAGATCATAGCACGGAATATACAGCATCCCCAGTTCTGTCACAAAATGAACCCTCTGCAATTACTAATTGGTATAATGACATTCAGTCCACTCGACTTAGGAAAGTTCAAAGAAGGTGGAGTTCGCAATATTCTTCTCACAGAACTGTGTGATACCGCAAGAAGATAGGTGTTGTTTTTCACGATGGTTCCAAATCAAACTTAAGACAAACTATGGGCTCGGGTGTCATTCTCCAAGTACAATGACGGGTGAGATAACTTGTAGGAGTTGCATTAGAGATGGCTTATAACTTCATGTACTTATAGCTACTTTAAAATTAAGATCCTTGCAAAGATCCGTTAATTGGCACAAAAAGACCTGATATAAAAATAATAATTTTCTGTATTTTCCTAAAGACGATAGTGGCGGCACAAACACTAAGATCATTGGTAACCCGACGTTTCGAATACTTAGTATCGTTATGTTGCAGTAATCATGTACCTAAGTGTCTGTCAGTAAGTCAGTTAATTAGTTAGCTACCTCTAATGGTTTCTAAGATTCCAGGCATAGAGTTCAAGACGCAAAAAAAATACACTAACAGTACCTACACTGCGTTGATAGACATGGCATTTTTTATTTGTCATGAGTGTGAGTGATGGTCTCAGTAGTAAGGGAGCCTAAGACGGGATTTCGGGATTTACCCGACGCAACGACTTCAATAAGGACATATTAATATTATTTTATCCTTTTTAGACGACTTTTAGTATAAGGGGTTTTTTATTTTTATTTTTTCAGTTAAAACACGGCTACATAGCAATTAAGATTTTAAAGTTTAAAGTGGTGAGAACTATGATTTTTGCATGTTGTGTGTTTGCATGATATAAATAGTAAAATCCACAGTGTATTCTCACATTGTCACATGAATCATGACACATCGACTTCTGGGACTCCCAGGCAGACGTTAATGAATTTTTCATTCGATATTATTAAAAAGTTTAAACTTCGGAATTATTATACTATTAGAAGCATAGTTATAATTAACTATGTTATAAATAAGATATTCAGTACCCCTAGCACGAGTTTTCATGTTACGAAAACTATAAACGTTTACCAAATAGTAAAATCGGCACACATAATTATTAAACACTGTGCATCAAAATATATTAAAATAATTATAAAATCTGTTAAAATTTTTATTATTTAAGATAATTTATGAATGATCCTAAATAACTTAAGATAAATATATTTTTTAAACAAATTATCTTAAATATTTCAATAAATCTTGTTTCCTAGACTGTATGGTAATTTATGTATGTTTCGATTTTACTATTTGGTAAACTGTCATAGTTTTCGTAACGTCAAAACTTGTGCTAGGGGTACAGTACAGCTATTATAATATGTGTCTACTTCTTATATATAATAATAAAAGGATCATAGTAATCATTATTATCAATTAATTTAATATGTAGTTAAAAAAATTATTGCACCATATATGAAATTACAATACACCTAAATAAGTATTTTTATTAATAAGAGTTAGTTCTTCTCTTTGTGCTAAGAGTTGTTTTTGATTAAGTAATAATTTTAATATAATCCATAAAGATATTTACAAGTCCTTCATTTACATCCTACTAAAGAAAAAAGTGTTAAAAAGTTAGGTTTACATTAAGATATTGATTTAGGGTGGTATTTCGTTATAATTGTTTTTATGAATGTTATCTCAGTCGTTGTCAGCATCTGGAAGAAAATAAAGATGGTTTATTATTTATAATATTAAAATATATAAATTAAAGTTATACTTATTACTGTTGCTTCGTTTTTATGTTTATTTAGGTTGTATAATTAATGTTTTTTTATAAATAGAATGTAGGTAGATTACACTTCTGGCTTGAAAACCTGTGATCATAATTGCATCAACATATGTTTTGAACTGTTTTGTCACTATCAGTTTTTAAAAATATGTTAATCCGATTTTTAAAAATATGTTAATCCGATTTGTTGTTAAACTCATTGTTAAATTATAGAGTTTATCACAAAACTTGTACGAATATTAATCGACTAAAGCATTGTCCCGATCTATGAACGATAAAGAAACGCGTTACATGCAAAATGTATATTTTTTAAAAATGTAAAATAAATATTTAAGAAAAACTTAGATCTATAAGTCTAGACATAACAAGAATACCAACTTATATGCTGATTAGGGACAGTAATAATAAACACAATATAAACTTATACGCAAATTACTATATAAATAATTTTAAATATACAATGAAAAATAAACCGATCCCATGCTCTGTCGGGATGTCTTACCCCGGGGTCGCAGATTCGAATTCCTAGCCGCATCAGTTTATATTTCATTCTATATTGAAATGTATTTATTATTTCTTCATAGATATTTTTAAACGTGAACATATTATAATGAGTTTTATATATGAGAGTCATGTTTTTTTTAATTAAATAATTATTGAACGCGAAGTAGACTCAGCGTAGATAATAACCGCAATTTTGATATTTTAATAAACAGAAATTTATAAATGGGATTTGATTTGGTTTTGATAATGGTATTACCTAGTAAAAAACCATACTTTAATCACTCTGATTCATTAGACTGAGTTAAGAAAAATACATATTGGTACTTAATCGAAATTTGCTAAAAATTGCTTTTTATACTTACCGCACTAAATCAGGGTTTCATTTCTTTTTTATGATGTGTTTTTTCTAATTATAATTTTTATTATAGTGTAGGATATATGGATATATTTATTATAGTGTAGGATATGTAGGAATACTATATTTGCAAGTTAAGTCACTTATTCTTAATGACATAAATTTAATTATGATTTCTTACCAGAAAAATAAACCAAAATTTTCTTCGTATTTTGTTTATCTTATTAACACATAAGAGGAACGATGATATAACATTTAAACGAAATCAATTTCGTGTCCGACCACTTCTTTGAATAAAACACCCTTTAAAAGAATTCAAACGGACGTCGATTTCTCCTTCTTCGAGCTGAAATTAAAATAAGGACATTTATCAATCACATATTATTTTAAAGTATATTTATACTTACCTATACTTTAACTCTCTTTCAGCTAACGCTGTAATAAATTATGGAACAAAGTGCACATAGATTGCTATATTTAAATAATGTTTAGTAAAATAATGTTTTTGAAAATATTTGTATTTTCTAAAGAAACCTAATAGATGTCACCACCGTCCCGATAAAGACGATCACATATGTCATATAGAATGCTTAATTCACCGAGGCGGACCTCAGCTCAGTTGGTAGACCGACGCGACGGGACGGTCTCCCAGTAGTCGCAGGTTCGAATCCCTGCCCGTATCGGATTATTTTTCATTCTATATTTATATAAATATAGTTAAATAAGATTATTACCGGATCCGATATATATAATTCTCTGTAACACGATGGAGACACACACTCTCGGACGCAGCGGGTCCTCTGCAACCCACTTATCTGGTTACAAGCACTACTTTGTTCGCAAGCTGTTTCAAACTCACGAAATATCATCTCCTGAAATCATATTTCATATTGTGATTATATAAATTATCCATTTTAAAACTAACTATAGATAATACAATAAGCTTACGTTTTTAGGAGAATCCTTATATTGATATTCCTTAAACGAAAAAGTAACTCCTCCTTTATCACTCATACATTTGCTAGTAAAAGCGGTTATTATGAAGAAGTGCAATAATATAGATTTTTGAGTCATTTCTAACAACGACCTTTCTTTCTCTTTATTTCGTAATAATGCAAGCTTGAAGCTTGACTTAATCAATATGAAAGCCACTTGTTGATAATTTTATTTGGATTACTGCGCGCGCATGTATGACAAGAAATAAAATTGTATATTTATTCTTTATGTTTTGAATTTTCGGGGTTTATAAAATTAAAGTTAAAATTTATAAAAGTAGGGCATGTTAGCGTGCTGGATACCTGGTAACGATCATCACCACATTCACTGTCATTAAATGATCACCTCGCCCACCCAAGATCTTTTACATCACCACACAAGCACCAAAAAAACGCTCATGGTGGTATTTGTTCTCATACAACAAGCAACATTCATAAGTGCTAAATTTTAAAGTAACAAGGTGAATATCGCCGAAAGAAGTGATGGTGTTTCAAAATTAAAGCTAATTGAGAATCGCACAGTAGACGAAAGCCAAATTCAGACGGTAGTGATTCTATAAAAGAAGTACAAGGACATAATATGTGAAGTCCATGTGTATCCACACTCACACATACATTCCACATCCACTATGCGGGACGCCGAAACTTTGCCATGCTCGCCCATCTCCAAAAACGACAACACCTTTAAAATGAAGACAATGATACAGCAAATATAATTTAGGAACAGAAATACTGACGATAATCGTATTTAAAATTCTGTTCAAGTTTATAATAAGTACACTGTATCACTTATCAGGGTGTCCCTTAAAACAGACAGGATGTGTCGTTCAGATTTGTTAGTGGACGGCGTTTAGATGAGTGTGTAATCCTCGGATATCGATGAAAGATATCCTACTTCTTAAAAGTAAAGCGAGATTTCGAGGAGTAAGGAACTTGTTTATCCATTGCAGAATTTTGCTTTTAAACAATACGAAGATTGCTCGAGCCTGGAGGAGTAAAATTGTCCGGCAGTTATGGAACTGGTAGTCTTCTGTGAAGCGACACTTACTTTAAAAATTATATTTTAATCCTCTATTCTTAATAGCGGAAAAACTAACGGTATTGACCATTTATGAAAATTTGTACACTCAATCGTCACACAACTTGGGAAACTTAACGAACATTTTATTGGTAAGTAATGTTAAAAACGTCTAAGTACTTAATCGTGAATCTTAACAGTTTTGGGATCTTTTCCAGAAGATGCAAACGATGGCAACATGTGTTTTTCTAAATCGTACTACTTTTCGTTTTTGGTTTTGTTTTTCTAAAATACTAGGTGCCTATGAATCCTGCTGGCTTTTTGCTTCCCAAAGTAATGTTTGGTGCAAGGGCATTCGGGAATGTAAAAATTTATCAGCAAAAATTAGCAACAGTTTCTGTGAATGTGCTATTTATCAACTTTGGAAAAAAGTAATACAACAAGGATCTTAAAAACCAATCCACAAGAAACTTTAAAATGAAATTCGTGAAGAAGACTTACCCCAGCCAAGAGTTCTTTGACTTTAATGGGATATCGATAAAATTTAAATGAGGGTTACTATGGACATTTATTTGATTCGTTGTAGAGTTTGAGGACTGTTTTTTTTATATGCCTAATGTTTTTTTTGGTTCTAAGTTCCTCAGATGTAGGGTTATGTTTCTTGAAAGCATTTGTATAAACGTATAGTTCTTCTTCTTTTTTAATTTGAGATGGCTTTTGGTTGAATCTACAGGGCACAAAATATTTTGCCCATGATATAAATGACACGGCGAAGTAAGGAAATTGAGCAGAGTGGTTTGAAATTTATCAGGTAATATTGTTATTACATATATACATTTTTATAACACATTTAATTAAAGTTTACTTTTATTGCATCTAATATAATTTACATTAAAAATAACAAAATGGGGTAAACACAAAGGACAGCAAATATTCTACATTTATAGGACGGTCAATTTAAAAACAGAAGAATGTAATGCACAGGTTGTATCAGTTTAGAACAGGAAAAAAGACATGAGACAAGGAAAGACATAGTGGAAATAACCCATCGATCGACATAATTGAAATAACAAAACCAGGGACTTTGTAAACGTGTCTTTGCTCTGGAAAAAAAAACGGTATATCCGTCTCGTCCTCATATAGTGAACAAGTGGTGAACAAAATAGCAAACCGCAAACATAGCAGCAGAGATAAAATTACCAAGTGATAAGGAGTTGAAGAAAAAAGACAGGGACTCCCCTGTTGATCAAGTCGTGTCTAACGAATACGATATCTGTTGTGAAGTAGTTGGGCAATGGGTTTGTTATAGCTGCAAGTAGTTATGTTGAGGCCCATCCCGTACTCTGCATGTAATTCGGTACAAGAAAGAAGAAAAAAAGCAATGTCTAATCAAATGTCCAAATTTAATAAAGCACTATAACGGAAATATGGGTAGAGTTGATCTAACCGATGTGTTAGTCGCTTTATACCTTACGGATTTAAAAGGTGATCATTGGTATTTAGTATTGTTTATACATATCCTGCGTCTGTGTCAATAATACCTGGCTGCTGTATAGTTACGAAAGCAGTGCTGAACCAAAACTATTGCGACTCTAGAAGTTTCAAATCGCATTGTTTAGGCAACTGCGTTCTTTTAGAGGAGTTCTTCTATTTTGAAATCTGATGATTTTTCAATAAAGGTAAAAAAACCAGTTGTGGAGAGGCCTGATGACGCTACTCATTACACCCAGACGGAACACCCTACTTTTACTACAAAGGGCAGGCAAATTTTTCTGTCTAAACTATAACGCATGGCTAGGTATAGTTGAAGTTCGAATTTGTTTTATCGATCTTTATACTAAATAGTATTAATTTTTTCTATATTTTAACATGGTAGATACATAATAATTAAGTAAACTTTGATCTCAGAGCTAATGCTCTGCGAATGAATTTTGTGATTAGAAATTTATTAATTTTTTTTTACGTCGGGAATCCTCATGGATACACACCTCCATCCAGGGGATGATGGAGGTGGTTATGTGAGACTCCTACTCACTAAACCTGACGCAAAGAGGGCCTGCGCCCTCTCACCCTCGACGCCCAGACCAACTTTCCACCGACGAAGGCCGATGGAAAGAAGTCCGAGCCCCCCCGCGGGTAGGCTACCCCGAAAGATTACCCGCTTTGGAGAGCCATGTACCGGGCACGAATGTCTATGACCGACTCCCACCGCGTCGGGTATTAGCCAACGGGAGTACCAAAAGGTTTTCATTAACCGTTGATATCCTATAATTTAGAGGATTTTATTCTAATTATTTTGAAGATGTATGTTATTTAGATGTTTTTTTTAGTTTAGTGAAGACATGGCAATGTGCATTTAAAGACACTTAAGATGTCCTGAAATCTGAATTTAAGAGATTTTTTATTTTATTTTTCGTTATATCCTTTTAACCTTTAACTCAGAAACGTAGCAAAAGTTATTTTTTTGAGGTAAAATTCGCTGCCAAGTAAAGGGTTAATAGATTTAGGAAAATTTAAATGGTTTTGTCTAATTGAGTTCTTGCGAGAGAGTTGTGAGTCCTGAGAAGAATTCTTACAGTGATCTCAAGATTCAGTGAAAGTTGCTGTCTTAACATATAAGTCTGCTTCTTCATTTCCCAGAATCCCAGAATGACTTGGAGAATCCAGACAAGAGGAACTATTATCCCTTTCTGAGAACAGGAAAAGGGAGCTTCTTTGATTTTCAAAACAAACGAACTATTATGAAATGGTTTATTTAAGGAGCTAACAGAAAACTAAAGAAGTCCGTTATATTATGGTCTGGGCAAAACAATGAGAATATTTATAACGGGCAGCTTCAAGTAGTATTAGTAGTAGTAGTAGTAGTATTAGTAGTAGTAAAGACCCTTGAGGACCTTAAAATTAAAGAATTATTTTGAAAATTGGAATCCAACAGGCAGTACCAACGCACCCAGTTGTGGAATTTTTAGATCAGTGTAGATATGCATAAAACCGAAAATTAGTCATTTCGTAAGATACGAATTAAAATTTATAATTTGTGTCGGGAGCATTTTACTGATCGCCAAGACCTAGAATAATCTTTGGATTGAATATGAGTGCCTGACAACAAGTACAAAAATAAAAAAAAAATACAAAAAGTCCTCTGAAAAAAAATTAAACAATATTGAAGTTGTTGCATCGGGGGGCCGCTAAATAACGGAAGAATCAAAAATTTAAGTAGGTTACCAAGGCAACAAAATTATATTTTTTATAAAAGATCGTATACAATTGATAAGAATAAATACCGATTTATAACCTAAAACCGGTTAACTTGAACATAAAATTAAAAAAGTGAACTGTCAAGTGTAGTGTTATTTTACAATTTACATCTTTATCGAATTGTCAATATAGATGGTACTTGTAGTAGAATTGTACGAAACCTAATTCGTCTTTGATTCCTTTTAAAGTTAAAACTTTGAAGTCTTTTTAAGATCATTTTACCAATATTGATCATTAATGTTGCATTTTGCACATTGACAGGTAGTGCAGTGTAGTGACAAAGAAGAAAATTTGGATGTTACCTTACGTTCGAGGCGAGGAGATCACAATTCATCCAATTTCGTAAGTGATGTTTACAGTACATTATTTCTGATTTATAATACAGATTTGAATTACCTTTGTTTACGGGAATCATGACTATACATTTAATACTTGGTATTTATTTTACGTCTATTTCTATCATTCCCGTTTTTCAATGAATTATTTGCTTTAATTAATATGATTTGAGAAATCTTATTTGAGAAATTGCATTTAAATTATTGTTTTTGGCTTCAATGCTATAATTGTGCTTACATCTTATTTGTATACTTGTAAGTACATAAACATATTTATATTCAGAAATGAAAGAACTTAAAGTACAGAAATATAACTTATTTAAATATATTTCCATGATTATGTAACAGTAATTGATTTGGGGTAATAATTGCCAATTTTTATCAGTAAAAAATCTTAACTTCCTGTTTGTTTCAATGAATTTTAATTTAAAACTATATTATGATACAAAAACCTCTCATTTTAATAGGCTTTAGAAATAATCTATAACAAAGAATCCTACATTTATTTTGAACATTCTAAACAGAAATTGTGTAGCAAGTTTAAAAAATAATGACCCTTAGTTGCAGTGCAAGTTTAGTGCAAGTGTACTGAATTCTTGATCTGTGTTGCAGTTTCTACCTTATTTAACCTCCTTAAAGTTTATATTTCATTGTGTCTGTATTAGTCATTATTTAAGCATACCATTTTAACATCTATCAAAAAGTATTAAAATTGTTTTTTGAATAAACTCATTTATTCTTTTGCAACAGTTTTTCATACAATACTTTTTTTTTTTTAATTTTTAATTGAATCTTAAGGAGGTGTTATAACTGTTATTCTTTTGTTGGTTTATGGATAGTTTTGTAGTTTTTATGTATATTTTTTGTAGTTATATATTGTTTTTTATTAATGAAGTTATGTTTTTCTTACTGTGTTGAAATATTAGAAGGATACTCATGTATTATTAATTATAAATGTTTTAATATTAAGTGGACTATATAACGGGGTTATTTCTAATTAGTTGACCACCTTTTGCAGGCAGCCTCTCTACATCAATCCTAACAACATTTGTTTTACGACTTTTGAACCACATCATAGAACAAATGTTGTTCTACGAATTTACTTATATCGAAAACTTCTTACAAAGAAAATAAAATGAATTCAAAGATGAATTGGGAATTTCGAGAATGGCTATGCCCAATTCTTAAAGAGCTTTAAAGACTGTGTCCTTGGGAAGAGAGCATATTATGATCTTTATTTTAATCATTAATATCTTATTTATTTTATTATTAAATAAAGTATGTAAATATTAAAAACAAAATTTACAAGGAAATACTCAATATTTGCAACAAATTAAAAAACATTTCCATTTGAATCAATGTCTTTGTTCTAGAAAAGTATACAACATACAAGGCATTGAATAAACTACAGACAATAGAAAATGGGTGGCTCGACCTCTGACCCGATTGCATTTAAAAAGAGATGGGACAATATTCAATACTATTAAAACTAACTATTGTCTCTTACATTATTTGATTGCTGTTGTTTCTAGATAGTTAAAAAATCATATTGATTATTAAATTGATAGGTTTGTTTGTTAGTCAACAGTTTCAAATGACATGACTTAAACAGAATGTTGACTTCCCACAATATATTATTCTTTATGTGTGATCCACAATCCATTTTGTTAAGTCTGTGTATTCTGTGTTTCTGTTATTTGTACAATCAGCTGTGTAATAAAGGATTTTAATTTATATATTATTAGGTTAATTTTATCTATGTATTGTTGATATAAATCTATCTATATAAAAGTGGGAAATGTTCTAACTCTAGTTTTGACTCTAGAAAAGTTAATGACTAATGGCAATGGAAGACTAATTTATAAAAATGCTCATGTACATGAGATTTGTATACAGACTGGTGCTAGGAGAACAATTCCAAAAATAACTATATTTTAATTCTTGGATTTCTATTCTTTGTTTTTTTAATAAAATCAAATAAAAGTGTCTGTCTATGGTCAGCCTCACAATACTATTAATAATAATTGAGGTCTAAACGTTTGCCACTTGTCAGTTATTTATAGTGTTATTTGTAATATTTAACTCACATTGAACATGGAAGTTATGTTTTGTAATTACATAATTATCATTACATTTTGATAAGAGATAATATTTAGATAACACTATTTATAACTTTGTACTTTATAAATTAACAACGTAACTTGTTCTATGATAATTGAAAATGATTCAAAAATAACATTATATTATTCCACCAAATAGCCTGTTATCATTAGGCTCTCTACTAAATGACCTCATTAAGAGTTGCTCCAGTTCCAGCAAAATATTATTATAATTACATTATTTGTTTTAATTAAATACATGCTGATAACTCTTATAATAAAAAACAAAGATTTATACACTGTGATTTCATAAAAGTATTTTTGAAATATAAAATATTAAAATCAAATAGACTAAAGAATATTAAAATCATTAGGTATTACTAATACTAACTAATGATTTAAACCTTATGTCTAAACCAATTCAGAATCGTCAATCTATTTCTGTGCTGTAGGACACGAATAAAACTTTGTACTGCGGAGATCCAGTCAGTCTGTTTCAACTCTCTATTATTATAGTTCTTACATTAGAGAAAAGTCGTTCAGATAGTTCTGACGTAGCTAGATAGTATGTGGCCTGGGGAAGGCAACTTTCATGTCCTTCCTTCTCTTGCAAAGGATCTGATTTGAGAATAGAAACTGGATTTGAAAAATATAATCCAACTTCGTCCTTGTTTACTTCATCAAATCTTTAACGCTTTTTATGAACCAGTTTTTCATGAGCATTCCTGTATGTCGCAGCCACTTATCGCTTTCCGACTCTGATGACTGGACTCTTGGACTACCATTTGCTTTGGTCGGACGTAGGATAAAGGAAATGGGAGCACGCATTTGGGGGAGTTAATAATTGGGGGTCAGTGAATGTTATTAAATCTGGGAGCCAGTAAGGTGCTGATGTTTAAAATATTACTACGTTCGATTTAATTTTTTATTAAAAAAATAGTTTTTGAAAATATTCAGTCACTACAATGACTTAAAAATGCCAAAAAAGTAATAGAACTATATATTTAGCGAATAATTTTATTATATTTTGCCCATTATTCATTCTCATATTACGATATTTTTTTTAACTTTTTAGTTCGATTCGTTTTTAAAGCGTGTTTTGTAGTTTTTTTAAAGTATATTTATCTCATAAATATCTTCTAGAATACTCGGTCTAAACATTACTATACATATTCTGTACCTTACACTGTATCCTAGACTGATCACAAAAGATATGTAAAATTCTTCTTAATTTAAAACCATAAGCTTATCGCGAACATAATTTGTGTCCCCGTAAAATCACGAGACCTATAGCTACGTAATGACATATAAAAGTATAAACAAGCATTTCACCTACACTTAATATTACACAAGAGGATTTTACGTGTAGTAAAGAAAACTATCACTTATGTGTATTTTAGTATGGTTTATTTTTCCGTGGTTTGTAGTCGTTGTGTTTTTTTCCAGTGCATTCAGTACAGCTGCACTCGTTGCTCACATGTTATTTGATTATTGCACGGTTATAAAGGTTAAATGCATTATATATGCGATTTAAAATTATTTTAATATTACTTGTTTGTATTTTTATATTAGTTTGTATTACTTGTTAAAAATATATTTTTTCTTATTTTTGTTACTAAAACATGCTTTTAATCATGAAATTAGGAATGCATATCTTGTGTGTTTTATTGCTTGTGTTTTTAAATACATATCTATAATAAAATAGGTTCTGTATCTTTTCCCGTTTTATTTAAAATGCTTATAACTAATATCCGGTTAGTAGGTAGTACGTTGTTAGTGACGTCAACTAAATATTTGTTAAATTCATGTAAATGACTGAAAAACGACAATTATTTTGATAACAATGTGCCGGGTCCATTTTTTGTTATAAGAACATTTCCTCAATCTATTTTCAATCATGTTCATCGACTGTTTCATAACATAGTCAATTAAAATGAAAATGGAAAAATAACGTTCTCAAAGGATACTTTATAATATTTTAATATCTTGTTTCACGTGTTAGATGTTGCATATATTTGTGTTAAATACAAAATTATATATTAACTATAACATTTAATGACTGACAATGTGAAAATGTAGTAGTCCATATGAAATTTATAGGAACTATTAATAAAAACAGTGATTGAAGGAATTCCACCAGCCTCGCTGCTAGTGTATTTAGAAATAATTAAACAAGCTTACATTCGCAATGCAGAGACCACTCTATCTCTAGACAAAGATACGGTCTGATTACATATAATTGAATTAAATTGAATTAATGTTGAATGTTGACACATCAAGGCGTTTTATGCAAAGTGATGAAATCAATAAGGGAGATCGATATTATAAAATTATAAAAAAAAGGAAATATTATAAAAATATCTTGATACGATTTTTCTATCGATTGGTTACACAGTACAGAAATTAAAAAACTGTGAAGAAACGAATATTTTTTTTTTACGGTTAAACGTAAAAACTTTAAATGTAGGTACAGGTTTTTAACACGCTTTTATTAGCTTCGGATGTATACATATACTTTTTGTCTTGTTTGTTCAGGATAAAATGGTTGGCAAATAGTTTAACATAACGTGCTTCTATCATTACCGTCGCACAAAAAATATCTATAAAAACTAAATTAATATCTCGCACATTTTATAATATTTTTTGCCTACATAGGTGCTCATTATATCACACTTATAGACACTTCAATTACAAAAGTTACGTAAAAGAAATGCTCATAAAATAGGGGGTATGCGAGTAATTCGAACTTAAGAATTATTTGTTCCGAATGGAATATTATTATTCGATTCGAAAAACGGATCGAATCGGAACGAAACGTTTATTAAATTATGGACACATAAATTTACACTTTTTAAGGTGTTTACTATTATTTAAAAAATCTTTCACCAGTACCAATAAAAGCTCAATATCTTGGATACGGCTGCTATTTTTTCGTCCAAACATAGCTAAGAACAATCTCGACGGACCAGGCTTTCGACTAAAGAAATCCGCAATCAAATCTGTCCACTCGTTTGACTACCGCGATGCCACAAACTTATAACACCCCTCATTTTGGGTCGGAAGTTAAAAAAAAATATTTTTACTAATATTATTTACTACAAAATATAATTACCCAAACAAACTATCAAGTAGGTTATGTTTTTTGATATGAATTTTATCAAATGAACAACGCTTAAAATTTGCTTTGCTACAAATTTTTGTTCAAGAACAATAAAATTTCGTAAAAGTACGACTAATTCGATAGTTCGGATTATTAAATTTGAATTTCGAATCGATTCTATTAGAACGGTATTCGCACTCCCCTACTCCTATTATTATGTAACATATCATTTAGGGATTACAATTCGGCGTCATTTTCAATACGGCCTTATCAGAACGGTTTTACATCAATCCAGCCGGATCCGACCGAATTCGCTCGGATTGGTCGAATTAGGTCGATTTTAGTTTTTTGGTTCTGAACATTCTGGTTCTGACATTGTACTTAATAAAGGTAGTTTAAAATATAAAACATATATCTCAGGTAACTAGATTTTTCAAAGAACCACCACCCTCCCGATTGCCATACATAGAATGCTTAATTAATTAGCGGGTAGCGATACGGTAGCTTAATTCCGTAAACACAAGACTTTCCCAGATTTCAATTGGTATTAAGATAATGGAAATGATCCGTGACCTCGGCTCGAAACCTTTCCAGTAGCGGTTGATTTTTCATTATATATTTATTTCAAATTAAAATCTCTTCATGAAAACTTGCCATAATAGACAGAAGAGTGAAGACTATTACATAAATAGCTAGCACAGGACCTGGTCGCCGGCATGTTGATATCGGTTCTGGTAAATTCTTAATGATGCCAGATCCGCTGGATTACCGGATCCGTTTTTCCGGATTTCAATCCCTAAAATCATTGAAGGTCTGCTTTATAAGATTCTTATTGTCTACTAACCTGTTTGCCTCCGAAATTAATGTTCGATCTTCTTCCACTTCTTACTGATAAAGTGATTAAAATTAAAATATTATTTTGCAATTACTAGCCAATGACAGACCGATTACACTTTTTTATTTGTATTAGGTACTAATTTCAGCTGATATTCCATAAAATATGTAAAAGTACATAACAGGTGGTAGCATATCGGTCGTTAAAAGATTATTTTTGCAATAATCATCTTTTATTTCTATTGAAATGTTATTGATAACAAACTGCCAGGTGTTTCTTATCACAAAAAAACGGCAAAGTGCAGTCAGACTCGCGTACAAAGGGTTCTGTACCAAACTCCAGAAAAAAAAGTAATGTCTTATTGTTCAGACCAAGTCGGACACTAATATGTCTCGTTTGGCCCATGTCAGAAAATGTTGTCTGACACTCAGACTTATATTTAAACGTCTAATTTTCCTCGACAGTCAATCGTATAATGCGTTTTATCCTCTATTGGACCCGCGTGGCTCCCGAGTCAAATGCAAACATATCAGCACTCCAAAAATTAAGTTTATGGGGAAATAATTAAGAGTCATAGTGTCTCATCATATAATAGGGAAAATAAAATGTGATGTATGAGTGTATTAAATAAGTTAACTAATATTTTTATAGTGTAGTAAAGCGCGAGTCTTTTTTTTACGTACCAAAATACAGAATAGTATTATACACCGTGGGAGCGACCGACGAACCTAGATATTTCTGTCTTCCTCTTTCACATTAAACGCAATAAAACTCTGGAACGGCCTGACTGATCATCTTAGGCGTGCTCCTAATACGCAGTTGTTCAAGAAACGTGTATGTAGATACCTTCTCGAGAAGACGGGTTAAAATTTTCCGTCTTATATAGCGTAATGATTTATTATTTATCAGATATTATATTGTGTATGTAGTAGTTTATGTATTTATTATAGTTTATGGTATATTTAGTATATTGTATGTAAGGTATATATTTAAGTTTGTTAACTTATATTTTATTTTGAATATATACTATATATTTTAGATCTTTAGTCATAGTTTTGAATTTTAATTGTTTTTTTTCTGTATTGTACCCTAATAGTTTTCATTTCTCTGTATAGTGGTTCGGTTGACAATGCTTTAGCAATTTTATAATTTAGCGCCAATTGTATAATTTTGTACAATAAAGGTTAAATAAATAAATAAATATTTTTATATATTTTTTTGCGCTGGAAAAGTTCGTTACGGAAGCTCGCCGGCTAAGAAGGTGATGACCGGGGGGAAAGGTGAGACTTCCCGGCAACATAATACCGCTACCATTTTTAAGACCTAATCGCTACAAAACCAACTGTTACTCCTAACGGCATAGTGGAACGACACGGAGTCGCTTCCGCATTCACCCCGTGACGCTCCGGCGGAATCCCTCAAATGTCACAAGCCAATTAGATTCTGTCTACCCTCACGATCTGACGAATTAGACCCTCACGACGTGGGCCTATATGCAATGAGAGAGGTCAAGGCACTACAAATGGGGAAGGAAACGGCGGGCATAGTCCCGTCTTCTTCTTCAAGCTTACGAAGCCCTATGGAGTGGGTCAGTGGTAGAGGCTAGCTCCACTGGTAGCTAGCAATGACTTCCTCGCAGTGAACCTTGGTATATCTTGACGTAACTTGGATGGGGGAATTTAGTATTATTGTTTGTGCAGGTCCTTGGCAGACAATACTGACCGACGCGACGGTGATTATATAAGAAATATAATGAGATTTTTTTGTATGTCGTTTAAAATATCTTATTTATTCATAGAATTGATATTGATATATGTATATATTACATACATACATATATATATGTTGATCTTGTTTTTTTTAGACCTTATGGATAATTAGAAGCCTCTCTGTATTGTCGCAACGACTTTTGACGTGTTAAAAAAAAAGTATTCTGTTTTTAGTATTTGTTGTTATAGCAGCAAAAGGAACACATCGTCTGATAAAGTTTCAATTATCTACCTATTAAGGTTCTTGAGATATAGCCTGGAGAGAGAGAGTCTGACAGCGAAGCCTTTGTAATAGGTTTGCGTTTTTAGCCGTTTAAGTCCGGAACCCTAAAAAGATAGAATTTCGATTGTTATGACAAAGTGAAATAATATTTACTTTATTGATGACAAACCGCCAGGTGTCTTTTTATCACAAAAAAAGATAAAATAAAAGTTTTTTTTATTGTACATTTAAAAAGGATTTATTTCGTTTGATACGTAAAAAGTGATATAATATTTACTTTACTTTGTAACCAGGAGTAGGACAGCTCTTGAAATGCTCCTTTCAACTAGCTCGATGTTGTATACATATTGTATACATATACAGGGTTATTTGTAAATAGTTGACCACCTCTTGCAGGCAGCCTCTTTACATCAATCCCAACAACATTTGATCTATGACTTTTTAAAATTTTAATTTTCCTATACAAAATGTATTTGTTGTCTCTGAACTGTCTCTGAATATATTAATAGAAAAAGTGTTGTTAAATGCACTGATTAAGGAAATAATATATAAATAAAAATACATAAAGTTCTGTCATAAGTTTCCCCTGGTGACGCTGTAATAGCCAACAGGGCTAACAGTAAAGACAAACAAAAAAAAAGCTAATAATTTCATGAGTCGGTTAGTTAGTTTAGTAGTTATTAGTTTTTGTTAGATTTTTTTTGTGACTTCAAAATTATTGTTTCGTCATTTGACATTTCAAACAATGGATATTGGAATGTTATGTAATGTATTTTAGTCAGAGGTCAAAATTAACTGGCGTCAGCAGTCAATTAAATACAACAGTTAAATATTAATACTTATTTTATTTGTTAAATTAGATCATTTTTCTCATGCTTTTTTATATTTCTTTTGTTTTTCCATAACGAAAAATTCACGAAAGAATTTTACTTAAAAAATCTATTCGAATCCACAAGGAATTGTACTTAAAAAAACTATTAAAATTTAAATATAAAAGTATAAGTATTAAGAAGTGATTATTATTTATAGAGTTTTGATATCCTAATATGAAATAGTTATTTAATTATATATATCAACTTAATGAACATAATTCTTACCATTTTTATTAAGTTTTCATTCTGTCGCCATCTTGTTATATACCGTCATTTATTTAAAGTGTTATTTCGTTTTCTTTTAGTTGTAAAATTTTTTAATTGTGTGGTAAACTTACATTGTAATAAACATATTGGTTACTTACATTTTAATTAAAGTTTCAAATGCGTTGTACTCGTGTTAATGAGTGAACGAGGCAGAAGTATCTTTTATTCAGTCAGTTAATTTGTTTGTTCTTTGTTTAGTTTTGCGATAAAAACCCCAGGAGAAACATCACAGTATCTAAATTCTCACAGTTTGGTTACAGGCTTGGACTAAACTGTTTTAGTTTGACTTAAATGAAACCATAACCAAACCACACTTTTAATATTCTAAAAAACATGAAATATATTTTGTCGGTCTCTATGACGTCATTTATATAAAATGGTGTGGCTAGGTCACAAGACGATGTTTCAGTTTATTGCTATTCGTTTTAATGAAGTTACTGAAAATTTGTAAATCCATATCATAAATAATCACAGATTAAGATAATAGGAAATATGCATTAAATTTAAAATGGTCTCAAATATTTTTGTTTCGAATACTTATTATCATCTTATTATAATAAAAAGATATTATTTATTTACTAACTAGGTATATAAGGCCATAAAATAATTTGTAAAAAGTGTAAATTAAGAGAGCGAAATTCAAACTTCCAAAATGCGCCATCATTGGTCGACAGGAAATGTGACGTCATTTGACACGCCATTCAAAATTATCGGCGTCGAAGTTCATACTGTGGTATTAGTGTTTCTAATGTTCAATAGCTAATGCAAAACTTACTTCTTACTAATTTACACTAAACTGTATATAAATAAAGTATACTTAAGTTAAATTGATCTTCATAACAGTATAAACACGACTAAGAACATTTATTATCCCTTGTAATTACCATACAACATTGTTTTTGTATTTTCGCATCTCTTGAAATACAAAAAAAAACCCTTTGTCGGCTGTTTTTCTAATACTATTTTTGCACTCCGGAACTACACAATACTTGTAAGATGGTTCCAGTCTTCTTTCATGATTTCTATAGCCATTAAAACTTAAAATATGTATAAAGTAACTTTTTAGTTACTTTAGCTTAGACTAAACATTCATTGGCCGTGTCATTTGACGTCACGCAAAGCGCGAGCAAAATGACGGCGATAGAACGGCTCTTTACTCAAAGTTTTCATTTTCACTTTATAAAATATCTAGAATATTTGAAAATATTCTATATATTTTATAAAGTGAAGACTATTTATATATTTTTCTACAATATAAAGAGGTAAATGATTAATTTATGCAATAAAAAAAATGAATATTCCCTATTGACATCTTAATAAAAGATGATTGTTGTGATTAAAACTCTTTGAAGCTTAGATGGTGATTTAAAAATACTTTCAATTTAATCATTTTATATCATATATAAACATTATTTTATAATTCATATTAATTTCAGACATACTTTTAATAACTGCTATAGTTAGTTACGTTAGAGTGAATCGTAACAAAAATATTAACTAAATTAACGGAGTATTTGTTAAAATTGCTCAGTAGGTTTTTATTATAACGGTTAATTGCAGAAATTAACGCTCCGATGGAACAGCGTCTGACATGTTAGGATGTTTATTTCGGTGATGACCTGGATCCACAGTATCCTACTACAAGTCTTTGGATATTTTTTCTACTATCTAACTTACCAAATACTGAATCGACTTTCGATCGAGTTTCCATAGTTATCGGTAATAGTATTTTACTAATTACGGTTTTTTCTGCGATCTAATTATATAATATATTCCACATCACTAGTGTTAGCTAATTGAAATGGCGACGTGCGTTCGTAATTATCAAAATATGTATTTAATTTTTATTATTTGGTAGGTATAATGTTTTTTACTAAGTGACCGATTTTTCTTTATAGCCTCTTATAAGTAATATTATCATATTTCATGTCCTCGGTTTTTTTTTTATTTACTTTGTTACTTGCTAAGGATTGTTAATTTATTGTTAATAGGAATCTCAGTTTGTAAAAATATTTGTTTCCGGCTAACAAGCCATTTGGCAACCGATAACTCGTATCTCGTTATCTATGCTCGCAATAGCTGTTAAAAACTTAATTATCACATAAATATTTTTTATTGGTTTAACTATATACTTACCTATTATACGCCTTAAAATATGATCTTTTAACTAATCAATGTTCACGATATTATGACAGTGTAAGTCCGTGATCATGACGTTTGCTAAAGCGCGGGAATATAGAACAGATAAAAAAATACATTACAAATATCCCATAAATGAATTTAATTACGCATTAAACTGTTGCTATTTCATTCAAGATTTATTTTAATGGTGGGTTTTGAAATGTAATATACATTTATAAATATAATGTCTCGTGTCTGTATAAGAAACAATTCTATATAGATATAATTTTCATTTAGAAGTTTCGGGAATTTGGCTAAACTCCAAATACTAAATAAAAAAAAATTACCTCAGAGTGATTTTTTGAAGGTTTAAATTCTATATTTCGATAGTATATTTTGTTGATATTGAATAATTATGTTTGAGCATTTCTGGCTTGTATTTTATTTCTATACTTATTTGATTATTAACACCTAAATTTATTAACATTTTATTTGGTATTATGGTTATTTTCATCGCAATCTTGCAAGTTGTATCAAAAATATGTATAATAATATATGGTTTGAGAGAACCCGTAAACACTTAAAGTATTGTCTATAACCTCTTATTTACGTCAATTTACTCAAGACAGTTTATTTATTGTATGAAGTAAATCACTCTTTGATCCGGATACTTAGCAGTTCTATAGTTTTTACTAAAATAATATATTTTAAAATTATGCTAGATACTTACGATATTTATATTTAAATAGTCGAAGGCTTATCATAAACGGCCAGAAGTCAACGCACTAAACGTTAAAGAACAAAGGGGCTGACATATGAACTGAATAAATACTTAGCGGTTCGTGTCTACTTTGGCGCGCAGTTAGGAACCGATACTCGGACCGGATCGGTTGATTTTTTATTTACCAATACGACGAGATCCGATACACTCGTCCACTGAGTGACATTTTGCTTTTTCTTTTTTTTTTTTACTTTATCGCGTCGGTCGATTTGTGTATTTAAATAATGTGCTTTTTGTTGTGATTAAAAACGAAAATAATTTTAAAAGTATTCTTTATTTGTTTGTATTTGTGAGAAAAGTGAAATAGTTTTTATTGTTACGGTGATATATTTGTCGGAGAATTTTTGGCGGGATTCTTTTGTTGGCAACAATCATAGGTCTCGATGTTTATAATTGGCATAAAATTAACACTGAAAAAGAATGCCTGCTAAGTGAGTTATATTATATTAAAATAAAAGAATCTTCTAGACTAAAGTCTAGAGGCTTACATTAAACCTTTTGTTTACGCAAATGTTTCAATCTGTTTTGTAAATTATTTTCTTTTTATGTAAGGACTTTGTTTATATTAACATTTTATCAGTCGCTATCAGTGATAAGAAGAAAACTTCTTGTAGTTTTTAAATAGAGCAAATAATGTAATGGTAATACATGTAAACAATATTTATATACTTTAAAAGTATTTATTAATTATTTATAAAAATATAGTTTTTAGTTTTCCGTTTCATTATATATTATTAATATACCTACATACTTTATATTCTTTCAAGATAATCGTCTTTTGATTTTTTCTTGATATTCATTTACATTAAATAGGTATGGTAATAAATAATAATTTATTTATTTTGGTATTGTATATTGCTCAGGGCGACATATTGTGATTCTTTCTTTTTTTACTTATTTAAAATGAATTTACTCTGTGACGCTTAACTATTTAAGAGACAGACAGACAAACAGAAAAATATTATTTCATATATATTTTTTTAAATCATATTGGTAGATTATTGCTATTTAAACATATTTTTAATAAAAATATTAGCTCAAATGACATCGTGAAAATACTTTTCATGAAAAAGCCGTCGGAAATGAACATCGTAATTTATAAATTTAATTGAAATAATTTTTATAAAAGTATATAATTTACTTGGACGACAGTCACTAAGCGAACAAACAGACGCGAATCATAATATTATATTTTATTTATTGTTTTTTTTTTTATTTTCTAATTCAATGGTTAATTCATTATATGGGAGCAACTTTTTTGAGTCATTCTGATTATTAATTTCTTATTATCCTCGAGGATATAACCGGCTTTGAAATATATTACTGGTTTTATTTACAATCTATGAATTCAATATTTATTTACTGTTCGTTGAATTTAGGTTTACCAAAATATACAAGAAATGTGATATGTTTTTTATGAGTTACCAGTATATAATTTTAATATTCTATAAAAAAAACTAAGCACTATATATATGTTCTTTCATTCTTAATAGGTTGTAAAAATATTAAATGCGTTATTGCCAGTTGAGTCCATGTCTTTGAATTACTTTTGTTTTATAAGGATTATTAAATTAAAAAAATATGCATTTACTTTTTTTTTATTAATTCAATCAAAATTATGTTTAGTGTATTTCTAAAGCAATGAATATTGCTGTTAATGTATGATACTTATGAACTTCAGGATCTACCATTGTTACAAAACTGTCGGAATACTTCGTACGAGTTTCCATATTTCGTACGAGTCGATGAATCATAGTTTATCGAAGTGCAATCAACTTGCCTAATCGTACATCTAAATGTAATTATTAAATTACTAGAACTGTTATTACTTTCTCTCCTATATTATGGAACTTTATTTTAATCACAAATAACTTAATCGTTTTCTTTAATATCTCAAAATACAACAACTTATAGAATACCCTTTATTATGTAACCTTACATTAGGTATAGGTAAGTATAGTTTCAGAAATGAATGACGTTTGAAATTCGTAGGGTTATGGAAACACACATTGTTGTTACTCGCAAAATGATTTTTTAATGACCGGTTTACCACAAGTTTTTATTTAGTAATTACCTGAGGGCTTATTAATATTGAAAAACATCGCAGATATTTACTTATTAGTATTGTAGTACATACAGTATTTATTTATTTTCAAACTATTGAACATTATTTTAGCAGCAAGATAATATTTAGGCGCCTCTTTCCGGGAACTACTTATTTATAACGTGAGTGAAGTAGCCGATAAAAGATAGTGTAATGTAATTACATATTGACATGTGTAGGTCATCCTTAACGCGTATTTGAATTAAAATAATTAAATATCATTTATAGACGAGAATTTCGTGAACAAATAATGATTTAACAGTAGGTAGTGTAAATATATTCCATATATAAAAATATTAAATTAATTGACAGATGTTTTCGATTCAAGTTAAATAGTAAAATAGTGTTACTCATTTATTATAAACGTTACAAATAAATATAATAAAATATTGATACAATATTTATTTGTTAAAAATGGACTCATCAAAATGGTCGGGTGACGTCATCGTGTCACCGTACCATGTAAAAAGACAGTCCGACGCGGTCAGAAAACGGCTCATAGACGTACCCACATTTCAAACGTACACGGTACCGGCGCCGCTCTGCTGTGTTACCAACGCCACACACAGCTCCAAATGTTTAAACACATACATTTTTACACTACACACATTTGGCCCAAATAAGTACATCTGCCAAACTGGCACCACATGCCTTCCCAACATTTGCGCCAACAGTACTCGAATAGATGACGCGATGAATCTATGACAAATACTTTAATTGTTGCATGTACGAAATTCATGATAACAGCATGATATGGGCGGTCAACAGAGTACAAAGAAAAAATCAGAGGAAATCAGTTCAAAGAGCATTTAATTAACACATAGAAAGAAAGCACTGGAGTATTCTCTATGGTCAAGTTTATGGCTACTCTGTAATTTATGTGACGTTGTCTTGTGATTTTTCAGTACTTGTACAGATACTTTAGTTCCTCTAATGTAATATCTTGTTAACAGTTCGAGAGTGAAAGTAAGTACATGACATAAACAATAGCTGTCGGAAACCGAGAGTGAGTGACCTGTTTGGTCTAATTGGTAAAGTGTTTATTAATAACTCGCTGTTGCCAGTGACTCGAGCTCGTTTGAATTTTATTATGAATATATTTTATATCATTAAACGATTGCCTATAATCGAAAAAGATAACTTTTAATTTTCTAAGTATTTCCAACATCCAAGGAAATAACGATATAAAAGGTGAGACAGGAACAGAGTAGACTTTTATGTCTTTGCTAAAAATACCTATAATAGCATTTATACTATAATATATGCACAGACATGCAAACAATAAAAACTCGTTCAGAAGATATAGATTTACATTTACAGAGAATATTTTGTATTATAATACGTATATATAAGAACAAATTATAAATGTATTATTTATCTTAATTCACATTTGGGCAGAATTTCGTATCAGCTATATATAATTTAGAAATATCGTTAATTATATTTATAGTATTAGCAATGGTTATCTACAATTTTGATCAAATAAGGTCTGAATACCATCATTACTCACAGGTTCATCCAGATTCTCGTGGATGGTGTAAATAACTACATTATGGTAATGTCATTATTAAGTACATAAGTATTATTTATACTCCTAATATCATAATTATGATTGTACCATAAGACTTATATACATTAGTTTAAGAGCCCTAAGGTACTGACCTTGTGTTACATGTTTTACATTAATTATGTTTATAAAAAATAATAACATAGACTTTGTTGAATAACAAAAAATAATGTGCAAAAAGTAGTTTATTAGATTGTTATTTTTTATTAATATGTAATTTAAATTTACTTAGTTTCAATAGAGTTTCTTGACGGTTATTTTACATAGAGCTACTCTTTGGCTAAAAATTGATATAAAAAAATTACTTTGAGTTTGGTAATCTACAGTATGGTTATATAACTATGTAATCTCATTTCACCACACTGAGAACAAGACTCCGCACCATGGAAGATGTCTTGTGTAACAAATACCAAGGCCGATACTAATAACCGTAGAAATACCACGGTAAAAGTTTTCTTTTTAAAATACATATATAATGTAGGAACCCGTTTTATTTATTTGTTTATAAGATTTCGTTTCTGTGTAAGTTGCCGCTATTTTAAATTAACAATTAATTAGTATTTGCTTTATATTTCACGAGTATATATTTAAATTAAACTTTTATTTATTTTAATATAAATTCAATTAAACGCGAGTAACAACAATGTTTTTATTACAACATTAAAATTTCATTAATAATAAATTTGTTATAAGTAATTTTCGTCCTGCATTCACAATTGAGATTTACGCTACAAACAACTTGAATCAATTTGACAACAAAGTATAAAACAAATAAGAAGACAAATAAATACTTATTATCTATATGTATAAAGCTTATAGAACATAGAAGATAAACCTTTTATCTTTAAAAGGGAATAACCCACCAATAACACATATCCAACACACGTCTTGTGTTTACGAAGCACTGTGCCAAGGTCTCTAGGTTAATGAAGTCAATAATAATATGTGATAATAATATCTGTTAAACACTTACAATGTATTTATTGAAATACGTTCATATATTCTTATATTTTGGTAGACTTTTCAAATCGTGATGTTTTTTTTTTCATTCAAGAGAATTTCTAACTATAACATCCGATTTTTATTTTCCTTCCTGGTTTAGTTTATAAAATTTCTGCTTGTCTGAAAAGAAATTTCTCGAAAAAAAATATTAGTTATTGCACGATGCAATATTAGTACACTAGTTGACCTAGCGCTTAGTAAATTGTATGCTACAATGGCTCCTATAGGTGACATAGATTGCGTTGATAGATGATCAGTCAGTCAGGATAAGTCTTTATGTAGGTAGGTACTAGCTGTTCTATGCGACTTGGTCCTCGTAGAATGAAACGGTTACACGATAGCAAAATACTTTAAAACTTTTGAATCTCTGGTCTAAGTCTATGATAATATTTAAAAAAATGTAAAGTCTAGTTCGTAGTTAAGGAACGTTAAATCTTAAATGCCAGGAAAGGACTGCACGTAATCGTAAAAACAACAACTTTCTAAAGTTACCTATCATTACCGATCTTACAGCGGGAGAATTTCTTTAGTGCATTGAACTTTGGAACCAGTTTAAAGTACTTACAATATTTGGTATTGTATTTAATACTGCATGTTTATTCAACATGATACGACTATGACGTCGTGTTTGTAGAGCGGTTTATGCGTAGTGATACAGTAGCAATAGTAATAATTAGTATAACTTCAGTTAGGGATAATTTCTAAAGCACAAGCAACTGTAAAGGCGAGTGGAGACGTGAAATTTTAAACCATGAAAGCGATCCTGTCTACGACTGTCGCGACTCTACGAAAACCACAATGCTATTTGATATTACGCTAGTGTGAGTTGATTTTTTTGTAACTTCCGAAGCAACTAGATAGTTACCTCAATAGGAAGTTAGGGAATCCCTTTCTCGGACTCTACCACGGTGCTCCGGAAGTATCAACCCCCCCGTGAGGTGTTCCCAGTTACTAGAAGCACTCTTGACATCAACATATTTGGGATTAAATAGAGCACCCCCTCTTTCCCGACCTCTACTGTCTTCCCAGCCTCAAGTATGAATGGATTCTGATACCTTGATGGCAAGATTAATTAATACTCTATTTTTTTACTTCTGGCATTAGTTATCTTTACAAATACACTCAACTTACTATTATGATTAATAGCTTTTTAGACATATCTGACTTTTTATATAGGTATTATAATTCATGATTCACCCATTCATAATTAAGTAGTTTGAATAACAAATTGTTATCATCTGATATTAATATAAAAGTGACCAATGCTGGAACATAAAGATAAACCGTATATATCTTAATCTGACACCCATTTAAAAATTGCCATTTTTATTCTAATAATGGCCGCAGTTTGCGTCACTTCCAAATCGTCAGATAATGTTCACTTAGTGCTCACATGCCGTTCAGAAATATGATGCGCTCGACTATTTATTTTTTTTCATTTTCAATCCTTATGTACGAATACGCTCACAACCAAACGATCAGATTAACACACATACAATTTCATTACGTATTAAAGGTACGAGGGACATAGATGCTATCAGTATCTGATGTGCTCGAGAATGTCCATGAAGTAAAATCTATAGACGCTTTCTACACCAATGAAAAGGTATACATTAGAGACCATTTTTCTTTTTATCATCTAAGCTTCGCAACCCAAAAGGTCTCTATGACGCTCGAGTAAATCCCACTTTAGCATAATAGTAATAATAATTTCATAGAACCAAAATAATAAATGTAAAAAACTAACCGCACTGTCGTATAGATTACGTAAAATTATGCTGAGAATGCCGACCGCATTTCCCCGTTGAATAGATATTTTCATTCCTCAAGCGGAAAATGTGTCAGACCCCTTGTCACAAGATGGAGCGATAAGATGCTGTGTTGTCACAAAAACTTCTACTTTACATAATACTAGCTTTTGTCGACGGCTCCACCCACAATAAACATTTTTATTATCTCAACCGCAGAGCTATCTAGTTGAGGTTAGGGCATTTCATCCCTTTCGAAGTTTATTAAGTCGCGAAAGCTACTGTATAGAATCGTCAGGGATGTCTGTCTGTCCGCCTGTACCCTCCATAACTCCTGAAGGTTTAAGAGTTAAGATTCCAAATTTTGTACACAGTTAGCGCGCAATGTGTTATTTTTTTTCCGATTCTACCCCTGGTCGGAGTTATGGGTTTAAATGTCTAAATACACCTAAATGCATGCAAAAATTTTCGTCATTCGATTTATGCATCTGTAATTTTGAATCAATTTATGTGCTGTATTTATTTTAGTTTAGTTTCGCTATTTCAAGAGTTTCGCGTGGAACGGACTAGGTTTACCTAGAAAAAATAACCTTTAAAAGTCTATGTCCTTCCTATGTCCGTCCTAAACTATCTTATATTAAATTTCATCAAACTCAACCCGACAGTTTGGCCATAATTGCTAACCAGTGAAACAGACAAAGTGAATATTAGGTATATGATATTTCGTATATTTATGATTGTTGTATACGACTCTACATTTAAAAATCATTTCTTATGAAAGAAGTTGAATAGTAGACTACTTAAAACCAAACAAACGTACGAAACTATAAACGGCCTGGTGATTTTAATAAGTCATGTATATATATAATTAAATCTCTTTGTCTTTTCGGTGAGATTGAGTAAGCTATTACTAGTCAAAATATAATCTAAATCTGTCTATGAAAAATAATTTAAATTTACAAAAGTAACTGTTAAAATATCGTATAACATATATTGCATATTAAACGTCATATCATTGATATTTCCATCAACATTTAGCAGAATTCTTCATTTTCGGTACCAGTTGATCAAACATTGTGTTTACATTCAGATAATTATAGAAATGAGAAGTGCATCGACCTCGTTGCTATGAAAAGGAAACGTCGCTTTTATATTTGGAACTGTAATTTAGAGGAACTGATTAGTTATAATATAAAAATATAATAAAAATAATATATATCTATGTATGTGCGTTATGTTTGTAATTGTTTAAAGACTACTTACCCATGATCTACACTTAGATAACATTCTATACGATAATAATATGAAAATACTATTTGAGATGTATAAACTATAATTTATTGAAAGTATGTGTATGGCGCACCGGCAACAAACCATTATTCAATTTATTACGACATACACGCGCCGTTCGTTTGAAGGAAGTCGTGACACGTGGTAAATACAGACATACCTACATACATACATCAAAACGATTGGATGAACTTGATTGAGCGTTTAACCAAAGACATTAAATGCATTTTTTTTATATATTTTAAACCTACATTGTGATCTGTAAATAGTTCAACAAACAGAAACAGTTTCAGCTTAAAGTGTTTCTCTTTCCACGGTTAATATAGAAGTTGAGGAAAGCTGAAATAACATGACTCACGGGTTACAATCATTTAAAACCAAAAGGTGGAAAATGAAATTAGGTGAGTCATTATTCATGTTTCGTATTCGTATCACGTTTGAAATTATCATTTTAATTATTATAATAAACATAATGCATACATCCATAAAACTTTTAATTTATAAAGTTAAAAAAAAACAATGTCTGAATCACGGTTTACTTTTTATTGGCAAAGAATTCATTATTAAAAAAAAAAAAAAACAAATTCTTCTGAGGCAAATATTCCAAAAAACAAATACTTCGGCACATTTACCCTCTTACGGCAAAACATTGTTTTGAGCTATCAAGTAAAATCCCTGGTAACAACTAGTATTCAGCAGTTTAATCAGACAGATGAAGATTATTTAATGATTGTATAGCTAGCCTTACCATGGGATGTTATTTATTTAAATGATGGTGTGTACTATGCGTTATATTTGTTTGCAGTAATTACTGAAGGTCTTCAAAAACCATCTTGATAAGTAGCTGGCTGGCACGTGAACGACCAATGCTCTGTAACGTGTTTAACATCGTCTTATATATAATGTCTATTATACACTGTATTTTAATACTAATAAGCTCCAGAATGTCTTATCCCGATCGTTTTTATTTCAATGTAAGTAAACATGAAGAGCTGTTTACTTCGGCTTTTAAAAGCAAAATAAATAAGATGGTCATTGGTTTTAAAATATGTCTTGTACTACATTTCAATTTAGGTATAAGATTTGTTATTTACTTTCATAGATCTACAAATGGCTATTACTCGTAATATTCTTTTAAATAATGTTTATTTTTTAATTACAAATTATATACAATATTAATAAATTCGGTAGTTATATTATTTTGTTCTCGCGAGGTAGGTGTCATAAACATATCGTCTTCCTCAAGTCACGGAGAGATCCGAATTATTCTTAGCACGTTGTTAAAGGGCCTCAAAATCCAAGGTTACGTCTACAGTGTATGTTTTCATGTGGATATAAGTATTTAATTTACATGATATCTTCCTTGATATATTATATTATCACTGAGAAAAATCTGTATTTTGTTTCGGTGATAATAATAATTTGGTTCGTTAAGAAATGTTGCCACTTTCTATTACTATTACTACTATTACTACTACAACTATTACTACTACTACTATTACTACTATTTCTATTACTTTCCGCTTTAGATGACCGCAAAATTGACAGAAAAATGTCGATAGTTTGAAGTCATAACTCATAACCAAGTATCAGAATACTCGGCGTGCTATGCATCGTGTAGTCGTTAGGTTAGGAAATACACAAATATCTTTGAACAGTTTTTCGCAAATGTATGAGTGTGTTGGCAGCAGTATTTATGTCTAAATATCGCCAGTTACTTGACCGACGAAAGTCATTGAATGTCAGAGATACGGGGTTCCTTAAGGTATCTCGATTCTCGAGCGAATTGTTACTAAAGCACTCTATGATTTTGGAAACCAGCTAAGTACTGGTATTAGACATGTAGTTAGCCTTAAGTAAGTTTTATCGGTATGATGGATAAGATTTGAATTCAATGAGTACAGCACTATGCCTTTCATGTAAGAAACCGAAGCGGATGATAATTATATCCAAATATTTGAAAGTGGTGAATTAAAAACATACGGCAGACAATAGGGAGGTAATTATCTATATTAATAATACATTATACATTGTAGACAGGTTTCTATCTTAGACAATGTTATATAATACTTTCGTTTTACTAGTAGTTACTAATTGATTTAGTCTTCCACTAATCCTACTAATTTAATCGTATTTATTGGATTATTAATGATATAATGATTTTGCCGAGTTTGGTTACGTGTTGTATCACGTTATACTGATTTTAATGTCGCAATAACTTTATGTGGTATAATGAAGGCTTGTATTTTTTAATGTTTGTTTCCATTTGTCTATTGTAAGTTATGGTATATGTAAATATAACCAATAATTGGGTCAAATTTGTGAACACAAATGTTAATAGAATATAGAATAGACAAGTGGCATTGACGCTCTGCGAATAGAATGATAAATATATGGCTTTTATATAAGATAACTACACTATCGCTATCGTGCGTAACTTTAAATAGAATCAAATGCGAACGCTTGCCCTTTACTAAAGACTCGAAGAGCCAAGGCATCAATTCATATCTTTATAAAAGTGACCCTGTATTGAATGGAGAATAGTTCTGTAGCAAGTTAACCCTTTCATCTTAGTGTGAGTGTGTGTGTGTGTGTGCATGCGTGCGTGCGTGCGTACGTGCGTGCGTGCATGCGTGCGTGCGTGCATGCGTGCGTGCATGCGTGCGTGCATGCGTGCGTGTGTGTGTGTGTGTGTGTGTGTGTGTGTGTGTGTGTGTGTGTGTGTGTGTGTGTGTGTGTGTGTGTGTGTGTGTGTGTGTGTGTGTCTCATATGTTAAAGCCTCGCCAACGAATAGTCCTCCTGACAATTTGTTGACATCAAAGAACCTGAACGTTTTAAACGTCTATTTCATATAAAACTTGTCTTAATTATCTCGTATTAAAAGATAATTATTATCCGTTCTTAAGATTATCTTAAAACATCGAAATAACATAAATAAATTGATACTAAAACAAGTTTGTGTTCTATAAATTCTGTGACATTTGCGAATTTAAATTTTATTTGAGATTAACATTGAATAAATTTATTTTATTTCCGTGTTGTCGTTTACATTCAGGATTTCCGGTTATTTAAAAACGCTATATCTATACTAAATTGATATTTGTAAATTTGTATTGGTATTATTAAAAATATAACCTTTTTAGTTAACTAACACCGCACGCGGTATCGCACGTGTAACTGAAAGTGTTCGTGTTAAGGATAATTATATTAAATCAAAAGGTGTCGCGTTGCGTTGCCGATCTTCTGTAATCCGTATACTTAATTGTTGCCAATATTACGCTTTTTAAATTAATGAAATACTCGACATTTATAATTATAAGATATTATGAACTTAAGCCATTGTTACAGCAATCAGCATTAAAGATAATTTTTATTTAGATTATATTATTTTAGATTACAGACAGACATGTATTGTATATTTCAAAACACTTGATAGGTTCGGAAACCTTAGTTTTATTTAAATTGTGAGATTATTTGTATCCTGTACCAGAGAGATAAGAATTCTAAATAGTGTTTGAGCTATATTATGTTCTAGGCTTTAAGGAGGCCTATAAGAAAACATAGTAGGAGTAATAAAAGACCATTTCAGAATATTATAAAATTATATCTTATCCTATTTTTATTCTGTTGATATTTGAAGTCCTATTTCGTTCAGTATCTAGTTTTGATGTAGGTATTGTAATTTTAGCCCAAAATAAATTTTAATGTTTCTATGTTTGACGTTGACATTCTAAGTCGAAATTAATTGCCCGCCATTTTTATTTTACCAGCATGTTATGGAGTTTTTAGAAAAAGTGGATTTTTTAGAAATAATAGGATTTTGCTACTATTCAATGTAAAATTAGATTTATTGTTTTGAGATGAAAAATAAAAATCATTCCTGAGATGTACTTTCTTGTCTATGTTATGCCTGAGAAAGTAAATATGAACTTAATATCTTGGCAGTCTCCCATATCAGTAGTGATGTAGCATCGTGGTATGTACAGTATAAGTGCAGACAGTCTCAACGACATGCAATTTGATAACATATTTTTATTTATGCTTATGAAGTTTGTTGGTATTTTTATCCAAGTCGATTGAAATTGGTTGATTTGAAATTTATATTCAGTATAAGTCGGCTTTAAAAAATCCATTAAAAAATTAGATAGTAATGGTATTTTTCTGTCCTTAAAGAATGTATAATGTTTAAAAATATAGTATAAAAATGTAGTCTCTTCTTTCAGGTCCTATAGGCGGCGATTGCCGCATTCAAGATGCGTTCGTTGCTAGCGTATTACGCAGACGCAGTGATGTCGGCGGCGCGGGGCACGGGCTGCGCGCTCGGCTGCAGCGGCAGGGGAGACTGCATGAACGGGACCTGCCTGTGCGAGATCAGATACTCGGGGGACGAGTGCGCGGGACCCAACCTGCCTTACCATGCCTGTAAGTGAGCATATCCTTAAATGTTGATGCTGTGTTAAGGTAGCTCTCAGCGCTAATGGACTCAGACTTCATGAACGATTTCTGTCTCCAAGATATTGTGCGGATAGGTGCACGGTATCCAATGTGCCTTACCATGCCTGTAAGTATGTGACATCGGACAGTTAAAGGTGACATCGTGTGACATCGAACAGTAAATATATTAAATTACCAACATATGTCATGTCATATTTTGGTAATTTTATATATTTGTTTCAGGTCAACCTCCATGTATTACAAACGAACTAACAAACAAGAAATAAAACTTTTTTCTGAATCCTACCATTCAAAAAAAAGTTTTATTTAACGGTTTAAATTTAAAATGAAAATTTAAAATTTAATAAATTAAACGCGAGTTAAATCCGTAAAAATATTTTTATTGCTCGAAAGAAATAGTATAAGCTGAAAAAATGCCTATAACCTACATACATGTCACTTTCATTTTAACGCTTATGATACTTACTAGAATTATCTTAAGCGACTTACTACATGTTCCTATATAATATAAGGTGGTAATTATTTTTTGCTTAAATTACCTGCAATACAGATTCAATCCAATTTTAAGGTAATTTTATTATTTTCGTTTTTGTAACTCTTTTGAACTCTATTGTTGAATAAATTGTTATTGTTAGAAATATACTAATATTAAAAAAATATACGAACTATCATCCTGTTGACAAGACGCCAATTACTTGGTTTGTTAAATTCTCGGAAGTGAGGGCTGACCTCAACCCGTTTTGTCAACGCACGACAACTTGTAATTACTCCAATATGTATGGTTGTTTGTTTAAATCAGCTTAAAATGTAAATATTACAAGTTGACCCAACTCGTGTGTATTTTATTTGTAGTCAAACTAAAATTAGTGACACTTTCTTTTGTTTATTTATTAAAAAATACAATAAAACAAACATCTATTACCATATTCATAAATAACAGAATTATTATTCGAAGTTTTATTGTCTGTATTTTATTGCGGTTCATTGAGAAACCAAAGAACTGTCTGGTCCATTGGGAGAAGTCGAGTAGAAATTATATCAATATTACATCAACCCTTTTTTTCCGTTTGAAAAATCCGTTAGGGATACCCGCCGGTCAAGAAGGTGATAAGGGACAACCCCACAGCATGGAAGACGCTGCTATTTTTGAGGGTACCCACTAAAAAACCAACGGTTGCTCTCATTGCCTTAATGTGACGTCACGGGATCGCTTTTACACTCACCCTGTGCCCGGTAATATATTGGGACCTAGAAGGATAAGAAGAATATAAATATTAGGCGCAGTTATAGTTTATATAGTAAAGAAGAAAGAAAGCTAATATATATAGAACTTAATAATAATACATAATACATTAAATTAATGATAAACACACAATGCGAAACAGTACACACTTCGTTGTTTACGTTGACATTGTGAATGTCAAGTATATATTCGTCTAATGTCAAACAGTCACACAGAGTCGATTGTCGCTAGCATAGAGTTATTATACATAGAGTAGGAAAGCCAGCCTAAAATGTGTCCCTCGATAAAAAGAGGATAGCAAAGCAAAGCAAATGAAACTATTTGTCTCTCTTTCTTGTATGATGTAGTATGTATTTCTAGTGTGATTAGAAAAAGATAAGTATCGCTCTGTTACCTTGCCTTTTTATATTATTTGATAGACACTGACACTCATAGGCATACTGTATGTGTAATAATTCTATGGTCGTTTTTCGGTATACAATAAAAAAAATATATATATGGCTGGAGATGTTAGTCTAAAACCTCATAGACATTAAAAACTTAAAAATATTGCTGAATTTCGGCCGACCACTAGTTTTAAATAATTATCTAGATTTTAAGGAAACCGTCCCAGAGATCGTACGTAGGCCATCCAAGTCCTATGTGTACCTACACATTACCTATATTATGTGAATTGAATCTCGTATCCATTGTCATATTAATTTATAAAAAGATATATTCCAATTGCTACATTACTATTCTGTTCTTGAAGGTATCGGCGGTGTGTTCCTGGTGGTGGCGTTTATATGTGCGATGCAGCTCACAGTGTGCGTGGTGTCGGAGTACAGACGTCTGAAGGTCCCCACCTTCCTCAGAGCCTGCAAGGTCACCACCCAGAAGATGCTGTATCTCGTCGCGTTCCTCGCCTCCCTCATCCGCGGCGCTTACTTCGTGTCTCCGGTGAGTTGACACAGATGTTTTTTTGTATATCGTATGGGACTTGTTGATTGTTTGTCGACGGACAGCTTCGGGGTAGTATTACTCTCCCAGAGATTAAAATGAAGTATTCATTATAGTTGTTACGATGAAGAGCTGGACGCTCTGAATTGGTGGTGTTGTTATAGAAAGAAATATAATGTAACTGAAGGCTATATACTTCTCTTGACCTAGCAAGTTATCTAAAGGTTTTATTTCTTTTGAAGTAATTTCAACTTCGTTAATGAAATCTTAGAATAGCACGTTTTTACTTAAAATGAAGTTGTATTAGAAAAATCGAGAAATTATTCAAAAGCAATAAAATAATGTTTTTATACAATGTTGATATGAAACATTACAAAATATATTATTATTCGATTAACTGACAGCTAACATGTAAGTGTGATAACTACACGTGTGATATTTTTGTCGGTTTGACCTTGGGTACTTCGATATCCGATGATAAGCGACCATGGAGTCAGTCCAGGTTTTAAATAAAAAAAACAATTAATATTATTGAATGTATATTATTTTTAAATAAAGGTAAAAACAGCTAGACTCTATCAACTTCTTCTGTATTAGTAAAGAATCCTTTTGTTATTTTATATAATAAATAATAAAATAATATTTAAATTGTCTGAACTTGTTATGTGGATAACTATAAAGGATTATTGGTTTACTGGGATTACTGGTTATTATATATGATATCATTTATAATTAATATCGTCAATTTACTTGTAAGATGAAGAATCTTGAAACTTATGATAACTTGCGTAATAAATTTTATTCATATTGTTTCAATGTTTTTTAATGTATTCTGTATTTATTATGATTTTATATTTTACTAAACAATATATTATTTTCTACCTACATAGAATCTGCTGTATTAATTATGATCAATCATTTTTTGATCTCAATTCATGTAAATATTTAACGTTGTAAAAAAAGTTTGTGTATAAGGAGAGCCGGAAGACAACGTTTCTATCAACTGTGTTCCACAAATTCAAAAAATAATTGTTTTTATCAAATTTACACACTTATTAGTCTTTGGTCGAACAGTTTGATACAAAACAAAATAAAATCATACAAATATTATAGAATCTTACACAGTAAATTAAAACAGAACCACAGATTAACCCTAGTTTTAATAGATCGTCAGAGAGAGTTACAAATAATAATTAGTATGTATGTCTGTCAACAGTCGGCATTCCAAGAGGGCTGGGCCACTAGTCTCCTCTCTGCCTACTACCCTCTCATGATATCAGGATCCTCACTTATTGTGTGCTTCTGGGCCGAGGTGAGTACTATTTTTCTGTAATGTCTACGCTGTTAGCTATACTGGTTGTAATAGTGTCAACCGACGGGCATTTGTTATTGATAAATACCTACAAAAGCTCAGTATTAGTAGAGCCAGTTTCCATTTTAGCTATTTTAAATATGTTTGCTGTACAGCGCCATCTATTGTACAATTTATAAAGCAAATGTAGCGATTGGGTTCAGTTCGATAAAGATTGTTCCATAAATAGTTACAAATATTGACAACAGATGTCGTTACTTATATTACAAATAGGTTACAATACCTATGAATCTATGGTGAGTAGTTAATAGATTTTAAAAGTTTCGTTGACTTTGTCTTTTTTTTTTTATAAAATTCGCGTCTCGTAGTTAAACTGGAATATTTATTATTTACAGAAAACTGTAAGAAATAAAGTAATTGATCAATTTTATTAGCCAATTATCTAATTGCCTGCTATTTGATTTTCAAATAGATTTTTAAATTTTTGATTACAAAAATTTTAGGATATATTCTGATAAAATAATACATAAATTTTATATTTATACAATAATCAAAAAATATTTGGGGTTGGATAGTATGTAGGGTATCTATTAATTTATAAAAGATAACCTTATTAGAACCTAACTGTGATAATAAATCCCTGATGAGATTTTCTGCTTAAGAAAAATATATTTTAAAATAATCTAGGTCATATCGAGATATAGACTTAAGGAGCCGTATCTAACTAGTGTACTAATAATACACTGTAAAAAGGCAGCTAGTGAGCTAGTGTTCTAATCTGATTAGTAAACACATGTACTCACTATTTTTGGGGTCAAATAATGCACTGTAAATTGGATAATGAAATGTCTGCTTAATTATATCTAGTCTAACCGAGATCCAATGATAGTACGATATAGTCTTATAAACATGGTAGACATAAATAAAGACTAAAAGATACCAACTCCTTAATATTAATTATATTAGATATATTCAACACTACGTTTAATTCTTTAATATTGTATGTAACTTTACAAAACAAAACTAAACAAGAAGCCATATCTGAATATCCACTGTCTGGTTAAGAGATCCTTCTCGGAATAACAATTATATATATATATATATAAACTATGCTACATACAGACGGACCGGTTGTAATATCTCGGTATTATATTATGATCGATGGTGTCTGTGTATCATATGTATCATATTTTATTATGTTATTCCTTAATTACTTCTGTACTATGTTAGACACATACCATTAGCCAATATTAATTAATCGATATTATAATAGGTACATGTTATTATAAAATTACTATTTTAATTACTACTATTGTAAATGGTAGTTTATCTGTTTGTTAGTTCGCTCATAACTCAAAAAGATTAGATAGATTAAAAAAAAACATGGTGCTTAATATTTGAATAGGATTTTTTTTACATTTTATCGGATTTTTTTAATGCATATGAGAATATAATAATATAATGATTTATGGTTTATTATTACTTATTTAGTATGTTCATACTTACGTCAATACGTCGCTTAGGAAAGGTTCGGGTGTAACTTTTATGAATATTATGTTACTTAGCATTTGTTCCGCGCCTTTTTAAGAACAACTAGATTTGAACAACAATACCAATTAGTCTATACAGGAATCGAATTTTGGACAGTAATGTTTCCTAACTATACTAATAAGTCACCAAAATTACAAACCTAAGGGGAAATAGTTTGTTATATTCCACAATTTTTCGAAACCTTTGAATTAATAAGGATGAATTTGACTTGTGGATTAATAAGAATTAATTCTATTTATATAAAAAAATAAATAAATAATAAATTATTATAGTAATAAAATAAACTCGAAACAAATATTAGAATTCAGATACATCACAACTTGTCACTTGAAAAATATTTGATATATTATTATTATATTAGCTTGATGAGATAACAATTAATATACGACTAACAATGAATTTAAATAACCTTTGAATATATACATATACAGGGTTATTTTTAAATAGTGGACTACCTCTTGCAGGTAGCTTCTCTATATCAACGACTGTTTAAAATTAATAGTTATTAAAATTTTTAATTTTCCCATACAAAATTTATTTGTTGCCTCTGAACTGATATTAAGTCTGAGCATAGGTATGGCGCCCGAGCGTTGCCCTTTTAAGCACTTCTTACAAAATACAGAGTAATAAGTAAAAGAGGCAGAATTTTTGTTGTTGACGTGCTGAGTTGTCCAGGGCTAGGTTCGTCATCGGTGTCTTCTCGGCCTTCTTGAAAGAGTTTTTACCACTCGTAAACATTTTTTTGGCTTAAAGTAGACTCCCCGTATGCCACTTTAACATTTTACATGTTTCGGAGCACTTAATTCCATTTTTAATGCAAAATTTAATGCAAACTCTTTGATCCATGTTTTTTTACTGCAGAAAATAGTGGAGCACGCAAAACACTTCTAACCTTTACGCCTCTCACAAACAAACCAATTACTAAACATTCTATACAGCTGAAACTTTGCACACGTGTTCAAGACAAGTGTACCAACATAACGAAATGAAACAATTGAAGATCGAACGGATGTGGCTGCTAAATTTGAAAATTCGCCCTACTTTTTGATCACACCTCGTATAAATATATATATGTTTGTTAAATAACATATGTATATATGTATACACACACATATGTACATATATTATATAACAATCTAGACAGGATACATAATCATATGAGACAGGAATAAGTTTTTTTTTGAAAATCCAAAGTTAATACCCTAGTTTCGTACCTATTTAACAAAATTATTTTGTTTGTGATTCACAAACATTAATACGAAAACATAAAATAAATTTGGTTTGTATGACCAAGACAAGTTTTCGTTTAGTGTAAGTGAGGCGCCCTGCAGGCTTCGAAGCCGTTAGCTTTAAAAATAAAATTTACAATAAAAAATAAAACTGCAAGAGTAGGAGTCGAACATGATACATTTTAGTATAATTTATTAAAAATTGAATTAAACTGGCTTGATATTGTTTATAAATTAAACGGTGATCTCAGATTTTAAAAAAATTACTGTTTGAAATGTTAAATACTATTGCGACTGTTTTATTATGTTATTTATACTTCCTTAACATAATAATAAAAATTTGTAAGTTTACTAACTTATCTCGAAGCACAGCTAAATGAGAACTGTGCAATGGTTCTCAAAGCCGAGTTAGATCTCACCAAGCTCTGCCAATATTATCGCCTCTGTGCTAAATGTGCTTTCATGGTTATATTTAATTAGTGAATATTTAATTCGGTTTTGACACATTTTACATGGTCTATACAAGGTTATTAGGCAATGATACTTTATTGATAGATTTAAGAAACACATGATACTAATAGGACGATAATATACCTAATTACAAGTGAAGTTATTTTAAATAAAAGTATTTGAAACTACTATTACATATGTATATCGGAGAATAATAATACGTAACTCTCATTTGCTTGCACAAACAAATTAACAAAGATACGGGGTCAATGACCTTAAGGGAGATATAATATTATAGTTTCACGTAGTACAATCAATTAGCATATAAGAACTAACTAATTTATGTAAAGTTGCGACATTCAATTGTCACGAATAAACAAATAAGATCATAGATCAATCACAGTATTTAACTGACTTTGGTACAATTATATTTAGTTATTTTTAATTACTTTAAAAGTATTTTATTTAAATCTGATTGCAATTAGTTTTAAATAGGTGTATGTATCAACTATCAGCCACTATTCATTGTTGATCAGATAAATTTCCCAAAACTGTACTGTTCGCGCCATGACCGACCACAGTACATACTACATAGTACGCGGCAACGCGTGGCGCGGGAACGTTTCGTCCATTTTGAATTTATTTTTAATTATATTTTTATTTTAATAATTAGTTTTAATAGTTTGTTTTTAAAAATGTTTCTCGGTTTATAATAATGTTGTGTGGTTTCTAATGTGGTTGCTGTAATAAAATTTGGATCTTTAAATGTACGTATAAATAATTATATTTTTATATAATATGTACGTATTATATTTATAAAACTACTGTATTTACTGTTAGCAAAGTTACTACAAATCTGGCCAGCATGTGTTACGCTTCAGTACTGAGGAATTTGCAATATTTTGATCATTTTCATTATTTTTTTATGATCATAAAAGCTAATTGGTTTTTTTATGATTATTAATTTTAATTTAGTTATGATTTTTTTATATTATTATTTAATTTTTATGATATAAAGATTCTAAAAAGAAATATAATTATTAAAATCTATATAATAATCTAATCAAGTAAGCCAAAATAAAATAATAAAAAAAAAATCTCTCATCGATTCTATTATGTATAAATAATAATTATATTATTATTTGTTAGATTAATAATTTTGAAGGTGTATTATGATACTTTATTGTAATTCTCTTAAAACATTTGAAGTATATATCTATTTACGTTTTTTTCCTTCACCTACCTAAGTTTAATTTGCCAACATTCCTCTTCTATGTTGTGTGTCATTTTGGAATACCTAAGAAATATGACATAGTTATAATCAATTATCTTCACTATACTCGTCTTTCCTGTTTTATATTTATTTTTTATTTTTTACACATAGTCTTAACTCGTAACATCTATGTGATTTTTCCAAAACGCCGTTAAAATAAAATTTTCTGTAAAAAAAAATCTTATTTTTAAACTCCATTTACCATAAACTCAAGAGAGTCTTTCAGTTCATATTCACAATATCTTCATCTTCATAGTTTTGTCAGGTAATATAAGGAGCAGTTACAACAACAACTCTACTCTAGGATACGTACATATGGCATTATTTTAAAACTTATCATTTTTAGATCAGACCTGTGACCTGAATATGATGTACTTATTCTATAGAAGATTGTTTATTAAAATATTCTAAATATTAGTCGAATTACATAATCCTAAGATTTTTATTCATTCCACTTCATTAAAACTATTTCAATAAATTGAAATCGTATCGTATCGGATAGACTTTAAAGGTATCGATACTTTTCAAAAACATTATGTATGATGGTTTGAATTTAACACAAAAGACAGAGAAAAATACATAATGGTAAACAAAAAAATCATCACTGTAAATTGTCTTCGATTTCAAATCAGAAAAGTTAAAGCTCACGGCGAAGAAAGAAACTTAAGAGAACATTTTAGGCATGTTCTATGCCTAAAAATTAATTCAGGAGAGATTTGGCAAAATCGAACAAAGCAATATTTTAACCATCAGCACCTTACTGGCTTCCATAACATTCTCTGATCCCCAATTGTTAATGTGTTTTTAATATTCTATGCTAAAGCATGAAAAATCATTGTTTTGTTTTTTTATTTTACTTATTGTCAAAGGGAAAATTGGTTTGATTCCAATTTTAATTAAGTAAGTCTGAAAAATACTCTAAAAAGTATCGATATCTGCCAGTTTTTCGACATCGATACTTTTGATGCGATACTTAGTATCGTGTAGGTATCGATAATTTTGCGTATCCCTAAGTACCGGCACATAGTTATGATTTCCTATAAATTGTGAGAAAAAATATAGTAGTTAATCATAACTTATATAATAAGTTATTTTTTTCGTTGCTTCTCCTTAGCGAGAATCATTTCTTTATCGTAAGTTTCCTTTTAATAAAATCCCTCGTAAGTCTTTATTTCGGTGCACAAAATGCGTTGTATCGACGAAGGACGAATAAAGAAATCAAAAATAAAAATATTTAACAGGATGACCTTAACTAATGAGTTGGACTTTGATTTCTAATGACATGTCGAAATTTTAATTATTTTGTATTTTAAAAATAAATATGTGAGTCTGTTAGTGACAGTGTAACATCTAAACGGCTTGACTTATTTAGTTTGTATCCACATATTCGATTGGTTTTGTAGAAGAATTGTTCATAGCTATGCCACAATTATATGTATACAACGTGTCCCAAAATTCAACTATAAACTTAAACCAGTGGGTGGCGCTGCTTGTACCTACTCACGAAAAACTAAGAAAAAAAATCTTTTCATTCATAAATAATAACAAAACGAATTCTTAGAAAAAAATACTCTTTAAGATATTTTTAACTATCATGAGCGCATTTTTTAAATATCTCTCTATATTTTTGTATTAGCAACCTAAGTAGTCTCGCTATAGTGTCTATTGAAAGGAGAGACGGTTAGCACTCCCCTTGACAAGGATGGAACACATAAAACTGGTGAAGGCACACTTTACCACAATTTTGGTCGTGGATGAAGGGCTAGCCGTACCCACGACTCCGCCAATAAGGCGAGGAAGGAGCGCCGCGGGGTTTTTAGTGGGTACACCGTTTTCGGGAGTCCCACACACGCCCCTCGCTTCCCCCGCGAGGGGTACGGTGCGTAAAGCATTTTCCCCGCGGAAACAAAAAAAAAAAAAAAAAAAAAAAGTAGTCTCGCTATATATCACAATCCTTAAAAGTTTCAGAAAATCTGTAGTTTTTTCACAAACAATTATGAAACAACGTCTTAAAAACGACCTTTTTAAATAATTCTTTATTTTATTTTGTAATATTGATAAGTTGCGCAAAGTTTTCAAAAGAACTTGCCGTTCAGGTTTTTATATTTTTTTTACACATTGTATATATAGCTTTATTTAAGAAAAAAAAATACTAAAATGTATTTTTTATTATTAATGAAAAAAAATATAAAGTCTGTCCCGAATATCTGTTTTCGAGTATTAGTCACTATTATTCCACAGGAAGATCCAGTTGTAAAACCAAAGCTCATCCAAAACTGTTCTAATTGCTTGGGATCGCTGCAACCTGTCTTAAGATGTTTGACAAAATGTTTATAGGACTGTTCTTGAATGCCACAAACAATGGAATTTTTACCGCCTTTTGGATAAATGGTATAGGATAGAACTTATATTTTTGTCCCCTACCTGGCTCTTACAGCACCCTTAGTAAGATGTGGGGGCGGTGTCATTCGAGACTCCAACAGCACATCTTACGCAAGAAAATAATATTCTATTAACTTTTATTTAAATCAGTTTATTTTAGGTGTAATATTTATTTTAACACATTTCTGATATATCCTCGGTGTTTGATTTTCACAAATATTTTATAATATTTTTTTAAATATAACATAAAATATATTATAGTTTGCTTATTATTTAAATAAAAATGCAAACATTATGTATGTATAAGTAATTTAAAATATTTAAGGTTTCAATGACATTCGTCAATGGATCAAATGTTATATATATTTGGACACACCCGTCGGTCTGTGTATATCTCACGGTCAACAGTTTTGTACTATAATATATGCAAATAATATTTTGATTTCGTAATGTATCACATTCTGCAAGGTTCACGGTCTTTTAAATTTCAAACTCTCGAGTTTGTTTTCTGATTCAGGGTCTGAGAATAGTTTTGCGATAATATAGTTCTAGCATTGACTTTGATATTTGAACAAACATACGTCAGACCGATATTTGGTCTGGTGTTCAAGTATTAAGTATTTATTTAAAGCACTTATTTGTACTAAAACTGGTCTCGTTTTTCGTTAGCTCAATTTGTGACTCGAAACGGCTTAAAATATATTAACCTAAAATTAATCTATACATATTGAAAAGTTTAACGAAATAAGTTCAGTAATATTCGAGATTGTTTTAAACGAATATCTGAAGATTTTAATATTTGTAATATATTATTATGTATATTAGATATTGATTATTGAAAAAGATTTTCTTTAAGGATTTCCTTGCTGTGTTTTCCTTTACCAACCTTAACAAAACTTATCGTAATATATAAATATTTATTTTCCGGACAATGATACATGTTAACTCAAAGGCAGTCGAGGTACCTATTGCTACGTCAGATGGTTACTAAGAAATACTGTTAAATTTTATATTTTATTTTATTTTGTTATTAAGATATCCATGAAAGGAAATTACTGGAAAATCCATATCTATGAAAATTACAATGTTAACATTTCTGAATCATTATTCATAATAATCGGTTTGGGTGACTGGCAAATTATAATTTAGATTAAAAATTAAACATAATACATATCATTACAAGGCCCGCTAACAACAAAGATGCTATTAAGTCAGACAGGCCATGAACACCACACAATTGCTCCATTGTACTGAAGACAGTGCTGTCAACTTATGTTATGACATTATTAAACCTAATCATTTCATGTTAAAGTCTCAGCCCGTCTGTTTTTGGATTGAGAACCACTGGCACATTACGTGATATGTACTTTATCTAATATATTAAATCTGGCCATATTGGTTAAATGTATTGTAATCAAGTTTCTAATCAACTGAGGTTGATTAGAAACTTGAGTTTTTTTATTTAAATATGAGTATTTAAATAAAAAAACTATTGCAAATAAAAGTATATGGCTTTCTGCAAGAAAGAATGAAAATGATTACGAATAGGCGTTTATTATGATTTAAAAACATATTTCGAGAATATAACAAACCAAAATAATAAAAAAATATACTATAAAGATTAGAACAGAATCCCAGCTGAAGTATTATAGTGAAATATAATTAAATTCATAATAATATAATAACGTAATCGTGTCGCCCAGTATAATGTACGACATCCCGTTTCCTAGATCGTTAATGGTTAAACTCAATTACTCTTTAGACTTATTTAAATTATTTATTTTAACCGCTTCTTCAAGGTGTTCGTAAGCTCTTATATAATCCTAAGGTCGCTATGCAAATAAGAAATTGTAAGGTCGTGTGTATGATGTCTGATATATGTAGCAGTGTGACCGTTACATTATGTGTGTTTATTCAATATTATAGTGCGTGTTGTTTTTCAACTAATTTACTTAACTTTGTTATTTATTACAGTTTAAAATTTAATTACAATTCAAAATACCTTTATTCAGGTCGGCATTTACACGCACTTTTGAATCGTAAATTATTACTTTTAAAATGGTATAGTCAGTATAGTCAGTCCGTAAGGAAGCTACCGCCAACTCGGAATGTTGCCCTGCTGAGAAGAGCTGGCCAAAAACCAAACAAAAAACTTAAAACTCAACTCTTTATTTAAAATAAAGTTTTATAATTGTTATTTAAAAATATCTTAAAACATGTATAGCCATGTTAAGCTTATTTAAATGTTGATTTTAGTAATTGTAAAGACGGTCATATATAGAATGTTTAATTTACCGAGATGGGAAGCGGTACGGCAGCTCAAATCATAGCGCGACGGTACGGTTTCCCAGTGGTCATGGGTTCAACGGTTCCTTTTATATTTATTAAAAATACATTATAAGCTTGTTTTTCATCACAGGTTTACTAATCATTCGTTAGTCAATATATTTAAATCCTTAATATTATATACAGTGTTATTAGTAATTGGACTCATCTTGCAGGCATCTTTCCTACATCAATCCCAACAACGTTTAGTGTACGACTTTTTAAAATTAATAGTTTTTAATATTTAAGTTTTCCCATACAAAATTTATTTGATGCCTCTGAACTAGCATTAACCCCGAATGTTGGTAGGTAAGTAACAGAGGGAGCAAATATTGTTTTGCTTTCGTTTCGTTTTCGTTTTTTTTATGTCTTGTTTATCAAGATTTGTAAAAAGTCGTAGAACAAATGTTGCTGGGATTGATGTAGAGAGGCTGCCTGCAAGAGGTGGCCAATTAATTACAAATAACCCTGTATACAAGTACGTAGTTAGTAGTTATATTAAGCAATTATGTTTTTTGAACTAAAATGTTAATTAATATTTTTATATTGAAGGGGCCTTGCTGATAATAAAGTCCTTGTAATCATTTGTTATTGCAAATAGAGTAATACCTAACCTTAATAATAATGTTTTTAAAACTACAATATATAGAAAGCAGTTGTTATTATAAACAATTTAAAAAAAAATATTTTGATGATGGCAAATCAATATTTATAACTTAAATCACGAGTTTATAATTAAAATGACTAAAAAGACTCCGCAAAACTCAGCTGGTTTTGTTATCTCTCTTTTCTTTCTTATCGACCACCGTGAAACTAGACTGTAAGGTGGTAGACCACCTCTGACACCACGTGTTATTTTCTTAATGGACATGAATATATACATACAAACATACACATGAATATATAGATGTAAGAAAATAATAATAACTTACATTTAATAAACTATCTAAAACAACCGACTTATAATTTTCGTATTTTTCTACTCTTAGATATTGTTTTCATTGTCACGTAATGATTTTCAGGGGGATCCCCCATTTTTAATTGAACAAAGGGGTCTGTATGGGACAGACCCACAAAAATATAAGTTTAAGAATCGTCTCTTAAATCAATTAAAACACTGTTATTATTGTACAGAGATACCTAAATGGTTTTGCCCTTTTTTTAGTCTTTAAATATTTTTTATTTGTAAACATACGTACAGCTTTGACAAAAATATAAGTCTCATACAAATAGATTCAAATAATAAACGTATTTACGTACGGACTGAATAATTGCCGTGAAATTAACTATTCTGAATCATTGAATGAAATAAAGCAATCAACTGAAACGAGTACTTATTATACCAATAATTAATTATTATGTTATTAAAAAATGTGTTTGTGTTTATTGTGTAAAGAAATAATTAAATTACTCAGTAACTCATCTCTCAAAACATTCAAACAGTATATTTATTCAAAACATTTGTTCATGACGTCATTAAAATATCATATAAATTAATGAATGATTTCAATCAATGTTTTTGTTCTTCTTGCTTCTCTTGCTTCTTCTACCGTGAAACAAGAGTATCTTTCGCAATAGTTGAAATAATGTTTAAATGTTATTGAGATAATATTATTCGTTATAATATTATATGCAATATATTATTTTATAATAAAATGATAATATTTTTAATATGAATAAACCTATGTTTATATTACGAATGAATAAAATATGTGTTTGATTATAAAATGACCTCAATACTATAAAAATATTATGCAAAAACAAAACCAAATCTATGTATTTAGTAGATCACTGCCGACCGTGATAGCGACCTTAGGAATATAATAAAAACAAATTAGATGGTTTTTTTCATACAAATATATAATCTATTTTATAATATTGCTGTATCACTTCACTAATTTTCTTATAGAAGACATAACAGTTTGAGATCCCAAGTAAGAACGCCCTTCACCCAACTGATAACCAGATGAAAACTATATATTTACAAATAAAATATGTTTGTGAACGTGTACCGATAGGGTTGCTGTAAAAAAGTGTTCATGGTTATGTTTAATTAAAATTATAAAAATAAAATATATTTTTAAATTTTTTTTTTGTCTGGGTCTCCAAACAAACCATAATTAATAACTTCAAAGCCTGGCTACCGTTATCTATGAACAGATTTTCGGAAGCAACCCTATCCTACTCTATCTGCAATAAATTTATCTACATTTTAATACATATATCCAATTTACCTGTTTGAACGTGGCTACCAGGTAAAAGGGAACAGAAAAATGTAGGCAACCGATCAACTGCATATAGCAGATGTTGTAAACTTTTAATTAGACGGGTTTGCTTGGCAACCTTAATTAATTACCTTAATTTTATAATAATTTTACAAAAAAGAAGCTATACGGGCTATTTGTACTTTAAAAGCAACAAAATTTCGACTTCAAAAAGTTAACAAATCCTTCATGGGCTTGTATACTCAAGCATATAAAATAAAGTGCCACACGATGTCTTAGATCTTCCTTTTCTTGGTTTTAAATCTGAAACTAAAGGTATATTATTATATAAATCTTACTATAACATTCAAGAATTTTCGGTTGATCGAAATGCGTGGAACTTCGATCATTGACTCATCTGTAGGGCTGATGTTATATATAATGTATAAGTTAAACTTTCTTAAATTTCATTCAAAAAGAGCAATTGTTGAGTTTCTGGCCAGCTCTTCTCAGCAGAACAGCATTCCAAGCTGGTAATAGCTTACTCACAGACTGATTATGACTATCACTATACTATACAACAACAACAACAACATAACAACAGATATTTTGAATTTAAATTTGAATCAACAAAGTCAAATTAAAAAAAAAACTTTATAATTTTAATTAATCAACCATGAAATTTTTTTTATGGCAGCCATATTTTAACAAACATATTTTGTTTGTTGAAATATAGTTTTCACCTGGTTATCAAATGGGTGAAGGTCGTTCCTACTTGGGATCCTCTACTTACTACTATAACAGTAGGTACTTACGATTGTTAGTTGAAAGTACATAAAAATAAGTATTTATAGTATTGTTGCTGACTGCACACACATCAACCAAATCAGGAAACAGTTTTAATAGAACAATGTACTATTACTATTAATAAGTATAATTAATTGAAAACCTCCATTTCCTTATTTGTATGTTTTTATGTTTGTTTATAATTATTATCATAACACGTTAAGTGCTTCATATCATTAAAATATTGTATATACACGTTGAATTTATAATGTTTTAACTTGGTATTTATTTCTGAAAAAATATATCCATCTTTATAAGGTTTTATTAATTAATTTATGTAATGTTCGTTACTATAATTAATAAATACTAGTAACCTGCCTCTGCTGCACCCGGCCTGTTATTAATGAAAGGTGAAGTGTAATAAAACATGAAAGACATGTCTTACCAGACGTTTATTTGTAAACAAGCTAATGCCCGCGACTCCGTCCACGTGTTTATTGACAATGTTTTTATCTTACTATTTTTTTAACATCGCGCCAAAAAAAAAAAAAAATATTTTTTTTTAATAAAAAGTATTCTATGTTACTTCTTATACCTCCAAAAGTATGTGTACAAAGTTTTATAATGATATATGCTTAGTTTTAGCGGGAAAGCGTCACAAACAAACTTACATTCGCATATATAATATTAGTAGGAAATAATGTTGTATACAAAAATAACATCCGATTTATCGGCTTTTTGATTTTCTAAATGCTTGTTATATATATTTTTTTTCACTTTTTTTGACTTGACAATTAGGAATGCCTTTGTGGAGTTCTCAAGTGATGATTTTCCATACAAGGGTAAATTTATTTCTATTTATATAGATTATTTTTTGCAGAAATTTATTCTCATCAGCAATATAATATAAACTTGAATTGCCTACGTTAAGGACGTGCATTCTGACTGTCAGTGATAGTGTAGGAAGCAGTTAAGACTATGATAGATACTATATATGTAGATAATGTATACCCACACACAAAACCGGTGTGAAGTTGTGAACAACACTACCTTATATAGTTAATATTTATATACAAATTATTACGATAACTTAAAGGCCTACTAAAATACGAATAAAATAAAGTCACAAAAACTTTTATCTAAGATATGAATACTTCGGTTCTTTATTAATATATGCTTAAGTTTCTTCTTCTATTCTATCATGGGTAGGTACAAAACATGAATTGTTTTTTGTGTTGTCATAAAAGAATATGATAATATCATAAGAATTTTTCTTTCTTAAGTTTATTTACAACTTATAATACTAACTGTGTATAATATCTTTTCTTATAATTGTTAATCAATTGGTTTTAAACCTTTATTTTATTCTTTATTAAAACGTGATAACCCCATTGACTTATGGCAAAAAGAATAATCGATTTTATAATGTATAATAGTAAGGTTCTCTTCATTAAATCAAAGTTTTTGACCCCAGGTGTTTCACCTCCGAGATATCCGCTGGGAGAGGCCGAGGTTCCTCTCCAAATCATTCCTGGCGTTCGTGACGTTCAACGTGATCAGCTACTCCCTGCTGGCGGCTGAAGTGCTCACCACGAACGTCGCCGACACCTCTGAAGAGAAAAAGGTATTTGATTTATTTATATTTACCATATTCATCTGAAAAAGATCAATTTATATTTCTATTAATAAATGTATAATAATAATATTCCTTATAGTCAAAAAGTATTCATATATTATATGTGTGTGTATATATGTATGTTGAAGTAGTTGTCGTCTGTAGGAGTATAGTTGTCCTTGACACCCAATTCTTATCTAAATTGATAGTATTGTCCGTGGGTGTCACCTGTTTCTTCTTTATTAATGGACGAATTGTATGTGTATTTTAAGTATTTAATTACATTTGTATTTTAAGTATTTACATTTTCAAGTTTTGTTCATAATATCTAAACTAGTTTTATTGAGCTCTTATTATAAATATTGTTAAAGTGTCTATAAAACCCTTATAAGCATTTGAACACGTTTGGATTACACGAAAAATCACAAAGATTGCAGACAACTTAAATCATAAATTTTTATTCCAATTGATAGTTTTTCTTACATGGATGGTAAAACTATCGGATGAACTAAATTTAGAGTCGTATATCAGTCTACTTTTATTTGAACAACGTAAATGTTCGTTAGAATATATATTACAAATAAAAAAAAAAAAAAAAAAAAAAAAGATTGACGTACAAAATAAAATAAACATTTAACACATAATTTCAGATTTTTCGGTAACTTCGATATCAGTTACTATATTAATACCAACTTCATCTGTTACTTTTATTAAAAAAATCTCCTTATGGATAAGACAGTCTAATTAGTTAACCATCATTAATTATTCCTCCAATACTTAAACTAACTTATTAATGATCTCATATATATATATTCTGGCCTAATTAGAGAATTTAAGTATGTATTTCAAAATATTAAAAGACAACAAAATCAAACTATTTAAATTGTTTCATTTACACATTATTCCCGCATTTTACATGTTTAGTTGTGTGTAGCCAATCTTTGTCAAAGTAGTGATGTGATTTGATACCTATCTGTTTTGTTTACGTCTTTTTAATCAGTCATTTATTTGTTTCAGAGTTTCTATCGTCATATCTTCAACGGCTGTTATTCGGTGCTTTTCTTCATCGTAGTCATCTTTTTCCTAATTTACGGCATCGAAGTCTTTTTTAAGGTTGGTATTTCTTTTGATTATATTGAAACGTATAATAAATACGTATTGTTTTCAAGTTATACAATTTTATATCAGATTCGTAAGGCTCTATTCCGTCTACACTATAAGACGCGATCCTTTAAGCTGCTCCATTGTAGATTGGCGGATTATCATAAATTTAATTCACAATCCATACCTCGATTACAAAAATATGAACTAGATTATTTTTTGTCACAACGATATAACAAACCTGGGTCCAGTCAATTCAACTTAACCTCATAACCATTTCGACTTTTAATTAATCTTTCTCATACACTTAATTGTATTAATATATTCTAAATATTGTAGGCTTATAACCCTTGAAAACTAATCGATTTATATCGATATAGTAAGTACGACGACTGTTGGCAAACAAACCAAATACCTTACAATAACATAACTATTATCATGAACCTTTTGCGGTTATCTGAGGCCACAGTAATTGTCTATTGTTTAAGAAATGTAAACTATGTACTATAACTCTTATATCTGACAGTTAAGGTCTATATTAGTATCACATATTGTTGAACTCCGGTGGTCTCTTGCTTATATTGGAATATGCTATCATTGGTCATGTGTGTTATTTAGTAGGAAGTAATATTTAATAATCATTATTTATTTTTTTAAAAGATATAAAGGTCTTGACACTAGATAGGGTTCGGGAAGTTTGGTAAAAAACTAATTTGCTGTCAAAACCCGTGTCAATCGTAACTCTTGACAGTGTTGTCAAACAAGTTTCCTTTTATCATCTTTCGAGAAACTGACTGTAGGCATTCAATTTATATGCTAAATATATGAACTGAATGATCCTGACCGATTTCTTCAACGTCTTAGGAGCTGAGCTTTTCTGTCATAATCAAAAAGCGAAAATTTAGAGAAATGTATCAACTATCCAGGATTGGGAACCTCCGAATTCTTGATTGTCCATGCACTAAGCAATAGTCTACCTGGTTTTTATTAACCTGTCAACTATAAATTGCAAACACACAAGTGTTATGACAAACACTTGTAGGTACATAAATTATATTATAACATCCTCGTCCATCTAGCTTCGCGGAGAATTTCTCAAGGAGACGAAGGTGTGCACCATCATATCACCACGGCCCGGGCCCTCCACCGCCGCAGAGGGTGACGACGTTCAAGATACGCTGGTCACCAAACAGGTTAGATATATTATTATCATACTCATCATTAACAAATAACAGTAAAATATCAGAAACCTTATCCTCACCCATAAAATAGCCAGCACATCAAAGCAATCATTAAATACATCAACACCCACAGGATATCCAACACCATCGTCATCACCATATATAAATATCTGTTATACCTAGTCTTGCCATAATATTGTAACAAAGAAAAAAAATACTTTTTTAATTGCAAATAACATTTATTACTTTTGTAGTGTGTTAGTTTAATACATAAATATATAAAAAGCTTATTCGAAGTGGTGTCCATTGGCTGCAATACAGTTCTTTAAACGTTGAGGCCAGTTATCAATAGAAGCACGCGCTCTTTTTATGGGGAAATTCTTCACTGCCAATGGTATGGATTTGTTTTAGAGACTCCAAATTATCATAGCGTTTAAAGAAAGCTGTACTCTCTAAAACTGACCATAAATCATAATCCAGCGGATTAAGAACGGGACTAGACGACACCCAGTCTTCAGCTCTGATGAAGTCCGAGACGTTCACTTCCAACCAAGACTGCGTAGACCGAGCTTTATGACCCGGCGCCGAGTCTTGCTGGAAGGACCATACTTGGTTGTTGAACATGGCGTTATTAAGGGGTTTAACTACTTTCTCAAGAATGGTATCTTGATACACTTGTGCCGATGTTTTGATACCTTTTTCACAAAAATATTACTCAGTCACTCCTTCATAGCTAACACCCCACCAAACCATCACTGAAGTCGGATAATGCCCACGTTGCACTCTGTCGACTAATTGGGAAGCTTCCTTAGTGCGTATTGAGATTTTTAAAAATTGCATTTGGCTCCATACCTACTTTGTGTAACACAATCACAGCGATTCTGTTCTCTTTATAACCCCAGTCAATTTTAATATCGCAAAATATTGTACAATGTATTGTTGGCGCCAAATTGAGAAAAAACAATAAACAATCGTATAAAAATGACATATTCCAAATTTTATTTTTAATTGTAACAGTGTTTATGGCCATACTAAGTATTATTTACTCAGCGTCTTTAGTATAAATTTATAATTATATTGTATCATTACTATGTGAAAAATAAACCATTATAATTATTGACTCAAAATCCTTTATTAAAGTAAAGGTTATATAATTAATGTAAATAACGAACACAAATCCCCTAATTTATTTTACACACGCGCGGTGTAATGAATAAATATGCCTGTATGTACTTATCAGGACACAGCGCATGTGTCGATGTTAATAATGTTACACGTGTTTGTGCAATGTGCTAGGATTACCAAGAGTTTATAAACAGAACCAGCTAATTACAATAGATGCGGCAATTTTGATATCTAATTGTCTTTCTATAAGAACATTTTGGACGTTGTTTATGTATACGAGGCCACATTATGAGCTATCTTAAATTTATAATAATATTTCTCCCTTCAAAAAAATATATCTGGCGACGTAATTGACTTTGTGGTATAATAGTCTTAAATTTGAAATAATCTTAATTTTAAATAGTCTTAAAATTAATAAAACAGGCGGAATTTCTCAAACAGACAGTGAGGTTCTTCAACAGTTACTTAACAATGTCACTAAATAATCTAATACTAATAAATATTCAGATAACTTTATTATCATTGTATCTATGTATTTGTAAAAACTACAGTCTGTCCGTTAGTTTTAATATTGTAAATTTTTGCTTATAAATTTAAACTGAGAATGTTTTAGATGTATATATAAAAAAAAACTATTAGAAATTTTAACATACCATAAAGTGTTTCAAATTCCAGGGTATCCAAACTGATCTCTCTGATGGCGATGGCTCTGTGGACCCTCGCTCCGTGAACCTGTCTCAGCTGCACCAGTCTCGCCTTGGGCTGGTCAGCCAGGCGCTCATGCTGATACTGATAGCTGCCTTCCTGGCTTCAGAGACACTCAGCGAGTTCTGGAAGACAAAGTGAGTTTGCGATCTATTCACTACACGCCTACTTTACTCTAGGATATCGATGACTTAACTTATCAGGAAGAAATTAGTATCAGAAGTAGTTTTGTCCAACTACTATACCAAAAATAGAATAGCTATTTCACTGATCTCTCGTGAATGGTGGTACCTTTGTACAGACCTCTAACGCTCCATATGAGCTACAGTTTATTAGCTTATGTGAAATAAACAAAAAACAAAAAAGACATCCTGTATATGAAACGTTTGTATTCCAGAGTGCCGGTGGTGTCCCGCAACTGGCACGACCTGGTGTTCCGTCTGGCGGAGATCGGTGTGGCGCTATGGTTCCCGTGCGTGTTGTGGAACTGCATGGCTCCGGAGAGACTGTGGTTGCTCAACCCGCGTCGCCTGCTGGCACGCCAGCTCGACGATGCGAGGTTGGCGGATCTGTTGGCCAACAAGAGGCCTGTTGATGCTAAGGTTGGTAGCCGGATATCTTTTAACTGACTGTAACATTCACTATGGTCTGAAACGTTAGAACTATGTTCTAATGGGATCGAAATCTTTTTTTATTTAAATTCTAAAACGAACCTACTCGAGGTTGCAATGTTAATTTTTATTGTACCAGTAATTAAATCATTCATATTTATAACCCACTTTTAATATACCTAACGGGATTGTATTTTAAGTTTAATTATTTATGTTAATTAACTAATCACTAATACAACTAATTACATTATCAAACCTATATCTGGTATTTATAAACATATCAGTCATTAGATATTGTTATCCGCAGTTGATTAAAGTCGTTATGTCGTTGGAGTAGAGTCTATAATTGTTTGCTTATTATTTAGTCGGAGGATTGCTGAGTTTTCGTAAAAAGCTTTTGTATTGTCCTTTTTATGATAGGGTTGGTCGTATTGTTGGTATTTTGCTTTCTGGCTTATCAATATTATGTTTCCGATGTGCCAATATATGCCAGTGTTGGTCTAGTTGGAGGTCGTGGTACATTTCCTACGATTGGACTCAACTTTTATGTTTTTCAACATCTGTGTTGCTATCTGTTGCTGTCGCACCAAATACAAGATGACCTAAACAAGCTTGTTGGATACAGCTTTGGCACATGTATATCTTAATGGCCAGAAATGTAAGCAGATCTGAATTCCCAGACCTTGGCCGAGATTGCCCAACTGTCATGGGGTGAAAAGGCGATATATGTTTATCGCCTCGTCCAACATTGGCGCTGGTCTTTTTGGACCATTATTATCACCATGTTTCTTAATTCCAAACGCATGAGCTCTATTCAGGTTGGGACGCAGTCGGTGAGTGTGACGTTTCTTTATTTGAGAATTGTTAATTTTGTAACATATCAGGACTAGGATATGAATGGTCGGTGTGCGGTGGAGTATTTAATATAACTAACAACTATAATTTGTCGAATACGTATACACACTCAACAAAAACTAATTTAATTTGTAATACGTGCAGAACCCGGAAACCGACTCGTTAGTGGGTAGCGTGGGTTCGAGCCGCGACTGCTGGATCTGCTACGACAGCGCGCGGGAGGAACCTCTCATCACACCCTGCCGCTGCACCGGGGACGTGGCCGCCGTGCACCATGACTGCCTACGACGATGGCTCGTAGAGGTACGTAGAGGTGCCACGGCTAACAATCACAACTGCCGTGCTACGGTTACATAATTATAAGTGCAGCGCTACGATTATCATAGCAGTTTTGCTACGACGTTGCTACGATAGTTGTTGCGTTACGACTTCACGATCACACCAGTACGACCATAGCATTAATAGTTAATTATATTTTTGTAATATATTGGTCGGGATTGTCATATTTCAAATCTGTGCGTTTCAATCGTTTAATTATTTACTATTATCATTCCAGAGCTCCGGAACCCCGGATGGCTTGAAATGCAAAGTCTGCAACACTCCCTACATAGTCCAAGAGACGAACAGGTAAACTAGTCTGTCCATCTAATGAAGTATCCTCGGTAGTATCTTGGTGTACAGTGTGCATGTCCCCCAGGGTGGAGTGGGAGCGCGGGTTCACGGCTGGTCAGTGGGCGCGCGTGGCGCTGTGTGTGTGCGTGTCGCTGTGTGCGGGCGGCGCGGCGTGGGCGCTGGTGCAGCTGTTCCCGGCGCCCGTCCCGCGCGTGCTGGCCGCCGGCGCCGCGCTCATCGTGTGCTACGTCGCCATCAGGTCCGCTACGAGCGCGCTACGACTGCGGCGCCGCCCTTTAATGATATATACAAGTAGTAATGCGAGTCGCGTCTTCGCCAGGTTCCTCAGCATGAACACGGCGGCGGCCTACCAGCGCGCCAAGGTGTCGTCGCTGGTGATCCTGACGGAGCCGCCGGCCGGAGACGCGCCGCTGGCCACCATCAGTCGCTCCGTGACCGTCGACATCGCCGCACGAGCCGTGCTGGACTCCGCGCTCAAGGGAGACGACAAGCAGTGAAGGGTGATGATGATGATGACGGGTGACGATGGACCTTAAATCTGCTGGCCCAGGTTCCGGTGATGATTTCGTGAATATTGAAATTTCCATTTGAAGAAGTGATGTGATCGGTGGATAGTTTAGTTTGTTAACTAAATTTCTTTCGGCAATAATTGAGTGGACGCGGTGTGATGGTTGAAATCACAATTTGCCAAAATTATTGTACGGTCAAATAATATGATCGTGGGTATTTATGATACTAGTGATCTGTTCGTCCGGACGTCTAAAATAGTAAGTGTTACAGAACTGAAAAATTACATGAAATTGATTAAAAATATTGATTCGATTGTAGAGGCAATAACTTCGTTGCATTTAAATTTAGAATTCGATGAAGAGAAAAACATATGAATAGGTCAATTTTACAAATTAATAAATATCTAAAATAGTTAAGTAGTTTGAAATAAAATAAGGCTACAATTATATGTTACAAAATATAATTTATTTAAAACACATTTTGAGTGATAACAATTGTGATGTTAGTACAAACAAACTTACAACTAAATGTTCTTCAATATAAATATTTTGCCAAATTTTTAATATTAATAAAACTAAGCAAATAATGTACGTTCATTGTAGTTATTTACTTAAATATTTTAAATAATATCTTTGTGCAAGCTAAAATAACGCGTCTCATAAACAGTGCTAGTATTCATATTAGGTAATAAATTCTTGATAATTGTAATTCAGCTTCATTAACGATAATAATTGTATTTTGGATGCGGTTACTGATGATGACATTATAAATATTACCGCCTCCATATTTGTTCTTAGTGTATGCGTTGTTTCAGCTTTAACGATTTGAACATTTCGTATGTTACTTCTAGAAACTAAATAAAAATTAAATCATATTTTTCTATAATTTACTTTTATTAAAGTAAAATAAAAAGACATGAAATTTCCATGTTGTTAACGATTAGTAATAATTAATTAATCCCCTTAAAAATATATTTTTTCAAATAAATATTTAGTAACAATATTCATATATTGCTGTTTATTTTCCATGTGATGAAACATACAATATTTCTTTTGAAAGTTAATCTGTATAGTTGTCATTATAATAATGTTACATAATTATTATTATCTATGTATATATATATTTTTTATAAAGAGGCTGTTAATTTATCACAAAATTCATAATATATATCATTGACGATATCTTTGTTTTAATTTGTATCATAATAATATTTAGGTGCTTCTATATTTTAATATACTGTGGTATTTTAAATAGCTGTTCATTAACGGTTCAACAAAATATGATTATAAAGTCAGTTTTGGTGGTAAGGTCATTAACCTGAATAATTAAATATGATTGTCACAAAATTCGACACCAGTGCCAAAGAATAAAAATGTAATTAAAAACATGTACCATTTTTGTTTTATTTCGGGTAAACTGATGTGGTAATATTGTAATAAATAATTGTATATTTAATATATTTTCAGTATTTTCTAGTTTTATTTTCAATTGGGCACTGAAGTAACTTAAATTGGTGTTTTTTCTTAATTTGACAAATCGTTTGATTTCAATCATGATTGTTTAAATGTAGGAATTCATCTCTGCTCATATTATTATCTTTACTGGCTATAATTAGTGACTTTTACTATTGTTACTGTAAAATTTACTCAACTTTAACTTTATATAAAGTAAGTAAGTAGTTTGCTAGTAACGGTAAATGCCATTTGATTTAAATTTACTGTTGGGTATTTTATAATTTATTGTATCGTTTTCTTTTTTTTTAATTAAATTTAATTAATTTCTTTTGACTTCTTTATTATTTGTTTTTTTGTCTATAGTAAAATGTCACCGTAAAAAAAAATATTTGAGTAACTGTCAATTTCCTTAACTGCTTCTGTTCTGTTCTATGATTGTAACTATTTGGATTTTACGTATAATAATTTTATTTTATACTCTCAATGTCTTATCTTTTTTTTATATATATTTTTTTATTTCTTCAATGTTTAAGAGCAATAATAAACTGTATTTTTTTTGTAAATATACTCCAAATAGGGCGTTCCAGTATTTTCGTGTAATGGATGGTCTTGACGAATAAAAAATAAAACCTTATTGTAGTACATACATTATTGAAGTTTTATTTAAAATATAACACACGTGACTTCGCGGAGGGTTTTAGAATACTTACATCTCTCACTTCCAAACCAGTCTCTGACAGATCCTCGTGTCTTGTTAATATTTTTTTATTAACTTGAATTATTACTCGTACAGTAACGTATGGGTATAAGCATACTATTAGTTCTGTGCTCTTGAAAATAAATTTATCTGACACAGAATGCATTTGACCCAACAATTAAGAGTTTTGTTCCTCAACCTCAACGTTTACATAGTTAATTAAGTTAGATGATTACAAATGAGAGCTTGGGCAGTGATCACTAATGAATTAAATGTTCTATGATTTTTCGATAAATATAGATGTACTCGAATTCGGAATTTAAAGTACGGCAATAAAAAGTGTTGCCATCATTCCTATGAAATGAATCTAATTTTTCAGTGATAACGCAAGCAATTTTGATATATTTAACCAAAAATGTCCAAAAAGCTAGAATTTATAATTTCTTTATTTTTATATTTATTTATATCTTTTCCACTTAGAATCATAATCAGTGACCACTTGTGTACGTCAACATGGAAGTGTCAGGAGGGCCTATGACGATACTAGATAATAAGCCCTTCTGTAAGAGCACTTTCCATCTCAATGTTAAAGCTATGAGTGTTCCAAACGTTCCTGGTCTGAGAAGAACCACACAATAAATTCAGCCATCCGGCTGAGTTTATTGTGTGGTTTATAATATTTTTTGTTATTGTGATTACTGTTTCACAAACGTCAATCTTAAATGCAATTTTGGAACAACTAGAACCGTCGCAATCAATCGAAAATGATTTCAGGCAACGAAAATGAAATAATAATAACAATAAAAAAAAAAATCTTCGGCCGGCCACACAACCAATCACCGCAAGCAGCACCCGTTCACGAGCATAACACAAGAGCCAGCCATCACCCCCTTCGCACATATTTGAGGGAGGGAGGCAACCCGACTCCCGATGCTACCGCAAGTAGTGACTTCTAAGGAATCGGTGTGATGCAGAAGGTCGATAAAGCAAAATTAATTTACAACAAAAAACAAATTACGGAGATTACTAGCTATTCGCAATACAATACAATTCATTCCCAGGCCATACCGTCGTTGATGTAATCCTTTACTACTAATTATATACTACCTATTATTTAATATGTCCTATTTACTAATAGGCTTGAAGTCGGTGCCAAGCCATTTAGCATTAGAATTCGGTTGAATACATTTTCGTAATGATTTATTTTTTTGTTTTTCTTCGTGTCGATTCAAGCTAATAATCATATTAAGATTTAATTGTTCACACAGTTGCTTTACGTATCTTTATTTTTGAAGTAAGCATTTCATTGTATTAATTTGCTCGTATTCATTTAAGTGGTGAAATATAATTATTTATTTAATGCTTGGCACCGATTTCAAACCTATTAGTAAATAGGACATATAAATAATAGGTAGTATATAATAAATATTAAATCTTCATTATTTATTACTTTTTAGTTTTAAAGTCGGTTTTATTTAACGTAGCTATTTTTATTTAATACTTTTTAGTTTACTTTTTAGTTTACTACATTATCAATTAGCCATGGGTAGACCTGCAAGAGGTGCTGCGCGCCTTACAAAATACAGATCTCAAGAAACGGGAACGGATAAAAGTAGTCTTCTCTTTAAAAAATCTCTTCGAAACACAATTTCACGTTCTTGTGAGACTATTAAAGACTTCACATATCCAAAACAACAGATGTCATTAGTCACAGCACGTTTTGATTTCCTTCCGGAGGAGCTAATACAAAACTTGTACAAAAATACTCATAAAATAAAAAGTAATGGACCTGAATCAAATTTTTTATGGGACCAATTCGAAACTATTCCTAAACAAAAAAAGAATTACGTAAATCGGTTCAGAAACCTCGGAGAAGTCGGTGTACATACATAAAATACACTCATGGACATATTTAGGGGAACGCAAAAAAAGGTCGAATAACGGAAAATATTTTCATATTTTCGTACTGGCCACTATACCAATATTATGTATTAAAAAAAAAAGATGATTTTAAAAATAATTTTATTTTAAATTTCATTTGTTTTTTTTTGTTTATCTGCTAATTTCTGAGACACGTAGTGTATGGAATTTTCGTCGGCTTTTGTTGTTTTTAACAAAAACTTTATTTCTGTTGTTTTTTTGACGAAAAATTGTCATTATTGAGTGAAGTGAACTTAATTCGATAAATTTAGGCGATAATGCCGGATCTCAGCGTTGCTCTGGTTTCTAAAGCTGTAACTTTAATTGAAAATGGTTACACTTACAATGAAGTGGCTCAAACATTACATGTTTCCAAGTCTGTGATTTTCCGCAATGTTACACGATACCGGCAGACTGGAGAGTATACCAGGCGTAAAGGACAAGGTCGCAAAAGAGTAACAGGAGAGAGAGACGATAGATTTAATGTCAGCAGTGTTCTCAGAAACCGTACCTTGACTTCTTCTGAGGTACGAAACCAGCTGCAGGAAGTTCGACAAGTACGTAAGTTCGATAATTAGCACCAAAACCGTCAGAAGAAGACTGAAGGCAGCTGGTATAGGGGCGTACTTGCCTGCCAGAGGTCCACAGCTCACCGCAGGTCATCGAGTGGCTCGGGCCAGCTTGGCTCGTTTCCACCTAAATTGGAATAATGACGCTTGGGGAAAAGTTCTTTTTAGTGATGAGTCCAGATTTTGTCTCAAAACAGATGATGGAAGGACCAAAGTATGGCGACGACCCGGAGAAAGATACGCTCAGTGTAACATTATTGGGAGAGAGCCGTATGGTGGAGGGTCAGTAATGGTATGGGGCGGTATTTGCTTAGGAGCACGCACGGAGCTACCCATCGTAGAAAACGGCTCCCTGACTGCGGCAAGATACGTAACCGACATTTTAGAGCAGATTGTGATGCCTTTTGCCCCTTTCATTAGAGACAATTTTTTTCTAATGCATGACAACGCTCGACCTCACATTGCGGCATTAGTTTCGGAATATCTTAATGAGGTCGGAATCCAGGTTTTGGAGTGGCCGGCACGCTCACCAGACCTAAATCCAATAGAACACGTTTGGGACAAACTGGGAAGACAAATTAAACAAAGAAATCCATCACCTGTCAACGTAAGAGACCTCAAAACCGCATTGGTTTAAGAATGGAACTCAATGCCGCAAAGTTTTATTGACAATTTAATAGATAGCATGCCCAGACGCATGCAGGCAGTTTTAACAGCAAGAGGTGGCAACACTAAATACTGATTGTATCACCCATCGCAAAAAAACCATTCATTTGGACAATATTAACTTTTCTTTAGTTTTCATTGTGTTAGGTCAAAACTCTTCAGAATTAAGTCACTGACCTTATTGTCTTTAATTTCGTTTCTTTCGCTTTAATTTTGTGATTTTTTATGTTCAAAAATGTTAATTTAATTAATTCAGAATAATAATCGAATGTATTATACAACAAATATGTGTTTTCATATGATCTTGCAGTCTTTTTTTTGCGTTCCGCTAAATATGTCCACCGGTTTATATGCCGGCCGAATTGAGAACCTCCTCCTTTTTAAAGAAGTCTATTAAAAATACAATAATGGATGTCCAAAATTGGGTGTACCAAATCAATGTAGTGACATTAAATTACTAAATACCTAAAACAGACACTACGAAGCCTAAGCTTTCCTACATTATACTTATAATACTCTATGGATTACATATTTGATTTCATGCTTTTGCAAAAAAAAGGCTATCTAGACGTAGGTAATATAGAATGGTGATTAATATGTTTGATGGTCTCGCCAACATGACAGTGGCTTGATAAATCCCATTCATATTTAGGAAACGTCTGATTACCTAAATACAGATCGGATATTCAAATCACTTCCTAATCTGATTTTTGGACGTAACTAAATGCTTCTAACATTGCGACGCTTACTATAACGTGATTCAAAAGATGAACATTTAGATTTACCTTTTTCATTAACATATATTTAGTATGTTGCTGTTTACAACTATTTATATAACAATATATTAACAGGGTGAAAATTGAACAAAAAAATATTTTTCCGAGCACGTGATAATTGCTTAGTACATGAACGCTAAATAACAATTTATGTTTCCTCTTTCTGTTTGTCGGTTTGTTTGTTCTCATTTTATTGCTTAAAAATAGTAAACAGAATTTGATGTTTGGTCAATGGTTATTGGCAGATTTAACATACTGGAACACTCAAGAATTTCTTAAAATAATAAATAGATACTAAATGTCTCGTTAAAGAGAAAAAACATTTTTTTTTTCAAGAGCTTTTCAACCTTTCCGCTTCCATAGGTATTTGTTTTTAAACGGCCATATTGTTGATTGGCTTCTTATTTCTGGATCACATTAAAAGATCCAAGATTCGTCACTAGTGCCGTTTTTGTTGAATTATATTTCACTTGCAGCGCGTTTTCTTCCATAACTTATGAGAAAGGACGACCTTTTCCTTCTTCATTATTATATAATTGAAGTCAATCGGTATATAATTTAAAAGAACTAAAGAAGGCGCCTCGTTCATAAAAGCTAATTGAAGTCGAATAAACGATGCATCAGGTTTCAACTGGACTTTCATTTGTACAAAAATGTTGTTGAATTCCATTTTTTTGCAAGACACGATAGTTTTATCATAGTAATAGCTAGTAAGAAATTGAGAGCAATTTATATTGAGAACAAATACCAAAAATTTTACTTTTCAATAATTAAATTGTCAAAATCAGTCATAAGTCGCAAATCATCCATACATAAATAAGTACTTTTGTTTTTTCTTAGAACTTTATGAATGTCCTGAAAGTAATAAAAATTTTACACAGAAAAAAATAATCTTCCCTGAAAAACAAACTGAATTTGGTTAAATTGCTATAAAACAAAATAACTATACAGAATTGATGAAATTGGGCCAAAATTGGCGAGTATTTATTCTTTTTACCGCGGATAATTTTGTCTATAGCGAGGAAATATAAATAAAGTACTTAAAATCGGTACTTATAGTAATGTCTATATGCTGAGCAAAACAACAGTTTTCAAAAACTTTTTTTTTTGTGTTTAAACTTTCGTGAACCCGGCTATGTTCACGTAAATTAATCGGAATTTTGCCCAACTAATTTCGATTACATTCGGAGTACCTATTCATGTGCTGGAAGCATGGCTGACTCGCGGCATTATCTGTTACAACATTTGAGTGTTTGTCAAACTTATTTAAGGGTCATATTTTAATACAATATAATATTATCGTTAAAGACTTGATAAAAGTAATGGCACTAAAAAAAAGCAGAAACCTTTTGAAACCAGATGGACGACGTAAAAAGATGCAACATTCGGAACATTTCATTGACTGTTTCGAATTTAAATGTTCCTGGGATGAATAATAATTGTATACCTAGACTGACTATAATGACCATTCCAAACTAAAAATACTCAATAGCAGCTAGAGTCTTCCTCTTCGTCAGCTCTTCGAACAGTCAGGAATAGGTATATGTTTCCAAGTTGCAAGCAACATTTTAGTTCCCAAGCCTGAGATCAAATTTACAGAGCAGCAAAATCCACCTTCGGAAAAAAGGCAAATAACGAAATAACAATATCAAATCTTATAGTCTAAGTCCTCATGTATTAGCTCCGAAAATTTTGTAAAATAAACACCATCATCAACATACGTACAACGGTCCCCGACGCAACGACTTCAATAAGTACATCTTAATATTATTATTACTTTTATAGACGTTCTTTTGAATCGAGGTTTTTAAATTCTTACCAATTATTTTTCATCCGCTCTTTAAAATTATTATTATTTTATTGTACCTACTAAATGAACCTACGAACACATTAACTTACACTTGTTTACCTTTTTACCATCAATGTTGTATATTGTATAAGAACATTACACCAACTCCACATCTTGGAGACGACTGCTTTTATACCGACCAAATATAGCTAAGAACCATCTCGAGACGAAACTTTTGATTAAAAAAAAACGGCTTCCAAATCCGTCCACGCGTTTGGCTGCTATGTTGCCACAGACAGACACATAAATACACAGACACACAGATACATCGATATACAGGTCAAACCTATAACACCCCTCTTTTTGGGTATGAGGTTAATACAATGGAAATTGATATGACAGTTAGAAGTATATAAAGAAGTTGAAAAATCGATTTCACAAATTCGTTTTCATAAATTGTTACAAGATAAGTAACTACTGAAAGTTTATATAAGAGAGTCTAAAAATGTCCTGTTTCGATGGTATACATCAGATAACAAACATCGTTGATAAAAATACCTAACGACGTGCCCTTGAACGACAACAAGCGCCTAGAGTGTGTAAAGTGCTCTTACTGTACTCACGGACTATAATAACGTTCAATAACCACAGTTGAGAAAGGAAGTAAATCTATTTATAGAAATTGATAAAATCTAGAAATTATGATTATACAATAGTCGTCTTTATAACAGAAGGGAAAAACGAATCAAAGTATAATATTTCATCATCAAATATAAATATAATATTTCATCATCAAATATAAATATAATATTTCATCATCATAATAATATTCACTTTCGTAACAGTTGAACCTAATTTAAGTCCGAAAAGTTTTTTTAGCAGTCATACAACTTTTATGGATTGTTTTGTTAAGATTAGAGAGAAACAGAAATAAAACTGGTAAATCTTTTGTAAAGCAGAACTTATTGTTTTGTGTATAAATAAGTAACAATAAATATAGATGTTTTCTTTATTGAGCGAAGCTCTGTAAAAAGCTGGTAATGCTTTTTTAATCATATTTATGATAATTATTAATTTTTGTATTGAATGCTAAAAACTAAATACAAATAAAAAGTACAAAAGTGCCTTAATTGCCTGGTTCAGTAAAAGTAATAACAAAGCCTATCAACATCTTGTGTAGATGAAAGCACTTGAAAAGAAGAAGCCTTTATCTGATAATTATTTATTTTCTAAAAGTCTAACAACTGAAACTGGTCACTGTATTCCAAGGACACATTCTGGAAAGTAGGAGCCAAAGTGAAAGGGCTCCTTTTGGCGGTGAACAGACAGTTCTGTATTTTGGTGGCGTTGAATTTGACAAGATTGGCATTGCTCCATGCGGAGACTGCCTGAAGTTTGTCATTCAAACGTTGCACCATGGCTTCTCTTTCAGACTGTACTTGATCTCGACTAGTATTTGGCAGATATCTTTCTACAACTGTGCTGTCGTCTGCATACCAATAGATACCGGGCTCCAGCAGATCGTTAATGTGCAGTAGAAAAAGAGTTGCAGAAAGGACGAATCCCTGAGGCACTCTGGAATTTATTGTCAAGGGTTCCGAGGAACACCCGTCGACAACTACTCGCAGAGACATTATTGGGACAGCTTTTACTGGCAAATTACATCCTTTATAATAAATACAACAAATAATTATAAATAATTAAAAAAATACAACAAAATTACTAGTGCAACAAAAGGCGTTAAAAATAACAGACTATACGCAATAGCGTTCAAATAAGAGTCTTTTTACGTCACTACTAACACTAGTCTGAAATAAACCTTGTCTAATTCTGATTTTTCTTCTCCCCATTTAACGACAACTGTCCCTTCAGTGTCGTTATATAGAGTTTACACTGTATATCTATTTAAAAAAAAAACTTTTTTAATAATCGATTAGATTGATATGTGTTACATTTTCAGGGAGATTTTTTTTAGACATATTATATATTTGAAAACTATGAGATATTACATATATCAAATTTGATCCGAAGTTTGAAAAAAAATTGATACATATTTAATGTTTATAGGGAATATGTATACAATGTATTTTTGGAAAATGTATTACTCACATTTTCCAAAAAAAATAATGTAAAATATAACTCTTCGGAAAACAAATATTAAACCCAATTAGTAATCAAAAATTGCTATTTTAATTATTTAATAAATGGATATCTAATATACTTTTCAATCATTTTTTTTTAGATCTTTTATGGAATCGAAAAATATATTAAAAATATGTCAAATTTGTTACAAAAGTAAAAAAAACATAAAAAAATAGATATTTAATGTTAAAAAGAAATGTGCAATATATTTTTAAATAAAATATATAAATCATAAATAAATAACATTATTGTGGAAAAAGCTTGGGGCGTTTTCTGCTATTAAAGTCATTGTAATGATTGAATATTTTCAAAATAAATTTTTAAATAAAATTTACTCATTTTTTTTAGAAATGAAGATAATTATTAATTTCGAATTAATAGCTTCTCCATGATTTACGGACATTAACCGATATGGTATAATTTCTTAGACCGCAAACGCAATTTGTTTTATTCTCACTCAAAGAATTTGTTAAAAAATATTAATTCTGGTGATATTAACGAGGGTCATTATTTAATCTTACCTAGTTATCGTATTGCCAATTGTCTTTTACAATTTTTGAATGTTCCACTACGATCACATGAACCACCTAAACTAAGTCAAAATCGACATCGAATATTAATATGAATGAATTCCACAATAATTTTATTATATTTTGCCCTTTACTTTTTAGTTGGATTCATTTTTAAAGCGTATTTATTAGTTTTTTAAACTATATTTTTATTTTAAGAGTCCGTGTAACTATTTAACGATATGATATAAAAGTTTATTAGTATACAGCATAATAATTGAGTAGCCTTTTAATTAAATAGGTACCTAATTAATTGGATACTAACTGTGGCTTGATTAATCTGATTAACGTAATTTTTAAATAAGTACAAACAGTAGATGATTATTTTATTATTCTTAAATTCCATTACATAAATATATTAATGATAGGCAGTTCCATTTATACCGAAATTTGAAAAAACGTCAATAAAAATCATTTTTACATCACTTTTATATCATTATGATGTCGGCGTGCGAAAGTCATAATCACGCCATATGCTTAGTTCACAATGTTTCAATTACTCAAATGTGTATATAATATTAGTCATATTTTAACAGTGTTATATGATTCACATCTAAATTAATACCATATATTTTTAGATTTGATTTAAAAAGAGCAAATCTTTAGTTTCTTGCCACCGCTTTTCAGCAGAGCAGCATTCAGAGCTGTTGGTAACTTACTTACGAACTGACTATACCTACTGACCTTGACTATATTGACGATTCCGAAGTGCGTGTAAATGCCTACTTGAATAAAGATAATTTGAATTTGAATTACTTACTACCCGACTCCTACTAATATAAAAAATAACATAAAAGTTATGGAACCTCTAATGGATGAGCAGGTAACTAAATAAATATATTTGAAAAACTACTCTGTGATACCAATATAATATATTTATTTACAGTTCAATGCACTTTATGATTGGTTTTGATAAAAGCCACTGCGGTCATAGTCATTCCTTATTAATTTATTATTATTACTAATTAGCAATTTATTATCATTTATCATTTTACAAAATTAATTATTACGCTTTTATGCATTATTTAAAATATTTTTTGGTGTAGGTTTGATATCATTCAAATAACTGTAATTATTAAGAACCTGAAACTACTTCAGAGTTATAAAAATTTATTACCTCAGTAAATTATCTTAAGACTGCACTTACAAGAGACTTCTGGTAACTGTAAAACTAGAAAAACCATACACATTACATAACATTCCATAATTTAAAAAACTAAAATAACGAACATTTATTTCAAACGGCCTCATAAAATGCTTAACCTATTTGCGTTTTGGTTTACGTAAACAAAAAGCAAACGAGTTTGTTTATATCAACGTACGGACGCTGGATCATTGATTTTTATATTTGGCGTAACGCCAGTACAGCAAGGTTAGGGTCGCAATGTATCAGCAAATTTTATCAGACCAGACTAATCAATTGATATAGAGGGGTAACTGCGCTGTATAACAAGATCATTTAATTTGTCCAGGCTTTTGATTATATATGTGAGGAAAAGCATGTGGTACAATATAAAAAGTAAAATAATAAAAATATAATTATAAAATAAAACAGCGAATAAATATTATCAGAATCATTTTAACATTATTTTGTTTATATATGGACAAACACATTAATTGCTCCAATGTTATTGATAGCTGTTTATTTTTCAGTCTCAAACACAAATGATTACTACTTATGGTAGGTTTTCTACAGTAACCAAGTGGATGTATCTCAAAATATACTGGCCGGTGGAAATATCATCATCAATTTTAACTTACTTTCCGGGGACGACATTATTTTAAATAATCAAGCTAAATATTTATAAAATATGTTAAAAAACTCAAATCTATAAACAATTGCCCAGCGCAATTGCGCTGTTACAGTTGAAATAAAACAATTTTTACGGATTTAACTCGCGTATATTGAATTAAATTTTAAATCTAACCCGACGTTTCTAATGCTTTTCAGCAATCGTGTTCACGGAAAGACGAGATGGAGGTGTCTGGTGAAAATTTAAAATTTAATTCAATATACGCGAGTTAAATCCGTAAAAATTGTTTTATTTCAATGTGTAGTACTCGTGAAAACCTTAGAAAACACTATGCTGTTACAGTTGTCAAAGTACTCTGTGGAATTGTTTCACCAGCTCAATATGAACGATACCAGTGTAATATGGTGTTAGAATCATGACGTCATTAGCACTGACCAGTACCCTGGTGTATATTTCGGCAAACACCCAGTTGTATTCTTAGATTTGATAACAAGTTATTACTATACAAAATGTATTTATCGGAACTGTTGTTAGGACGGAATCGACATAATAAAATAACAATAAAAATAAACAGTCTGCTTTACAGTTAAGTAAATTTCACATTTCACAAATTCGATAATAACATCAGTAAGAAATTTAGCATTTTGTAAAAAACAGATGTATATCGGCAAATTCAACACACAGTTGATTATTAAAGTACCTACTAGATGGGTAACATAACATAGGTAGCGCATATATTTCCTGAACATTAAAAATACTTTTCACTATTTGAGTAAAGTATATGTTAATACTAAAATCTCTAAGAGTTTTGTGATTTGGAAATAAGTAGTTGTTGTAGAAGAAGAAACGAATAAAATCTACAACTGGGTAAATATATATAAGACAATAGAGAGACGAAGCTTCTTAGCAATCCATGGATTCACCGTGCGGGTGCCGGGCCCATCGCGTTGCAAGGAGAGGAGTGCAAGCAGTGCCTGGGACTTGCGACCCAGGAGTAGGTTTAAGGGGCCCCTTTATTATGCGCAAAAACGCTCACCTTCACCCTCCACACTCCTCTCCCTACCTAACCAAATTTGGAAAGAACCTACTAATGCCGCCTTTGAAGTACGTTCTAGAAATGAACCGATGCTTGTTCTAGAAAGGCCAAGATCTTTAAGTAGGCTATAGAGAGATTTTGCTGTTATACCTCTCTCTAAAAAATCAAAATGTATGTACTTAGAAAACAAAATTTTAAAATGTCTAAAATAGCTAAATGTTATATTATAAGGCTAGTTGTTTATGTCTTTATTAAACTCATTTACTTCCTGAATATTTTATTAAATAGTTTTATGTATCGTTAATAAATATGCTCAATGCTGTCTTTTTAATTTCTAAATGTAAAATCTATTGTTGTTTTATAAAGAGGTTTAAAAAGTATTCCGGAAGGAAGACTAAAAATAGCAACTATTGTAGGTCATACGGAATGCATTTCATAGAAAAGCTTTAGAATACTTCGCATAACAGAAGACGCCCACGTTCCTACGAATTTATAAATGGGATGTGAATTGATTTGAGTTTAAGAAATAATTATGAAGATCTTTGTAAATTCTCCTAATTACATAGTTATATACAAGTTACATAGTTACGAATTACTTAGTTTTACAAAATTCTTAATCATATATAATATTTGTATAAATAATGTCTTAAAACACCTTTGATTATGATAAAAGTAATCGCAAAATTGGTTAAATATGTCTGAAAATCCATTAAAAAAATAATTTTCGTAATATCATCATCCAACTATTATATTAAATATTTATATAAATTTATGAATATTCAAAAACTGTGTGTTTTCTTTGGTTAAAAATAATAGATGTCACTGAAAACAAGTAGCGAGCCGTGTCAAGTTTATTAAATGAAATTTGTTGATTACAGACAAAAAATATATAGTAAACTAGATAACCTTCGTAGTATAACTTTATATTTTAAGCTTGAAGGTTATTTCTATTAAGGAATCCACGAGCTTTCCACGCTACATTAAGGTTACAGTATAAATAAGAATTAAATATACATAATATATTTAAATATAGATATTATTAAAAACCTCAAACTACTTCAGAGTTATGAAAAGTTATTATCTAAATATATAATTTTAAGACTGCAATTACAAAAAACTTCTGGTAACTGTGAAACTAAAAAAAAACATACATAACATTCCAGGGTTATTACCTATTATTAGGTATTAACCCTGATAGAGTTACTTTATACTTATAAAAGGATTTGTCTTAGATTAATATGATTATTAACAAATTATTGTTTTCAGTATGAATTTTTTTGTATTTTCTAAAAGGTTTTTTCTTATTTTAATGTGATTATTTTATTACATTACATTTCCAAAATTACAAAAAAATGCTAAACCCATTTCTACAGAATTTTTGAATTAATTAATTAATAAAGTTGTCGAAATATATTCATGACGATAAGAGATTAATTTATATATAAATGATTTACGTTTCCCTTCGTCCAAGTAAACACTTTTATCTTTATATCATTGTTAATAACTGACATCACAATTATTGACGTCTGAATATGACGTAATTATTATTCTTACTACTACATGCTTGCGGGACCCTAATATAAATAGTTTCGAAATCAATTTAATAAATTCATTTTGGAATCTTACATTCGATAAAATGTATAAATCTCTGCACAACATCATCGTCGTCACCAACATCGTCAATGAAGTTCCGCGTTTCCTTCAAAGTCGTTATTAATTTATACTGAACTTCATGAGTGGACAAACGTCAAAACGGCCATCATAACGTGCCGCTACTTTAGAAGATACAATTTTTTGACGTAACTATAGGATGTAATTGATACAAACACTTTGATAGCGTGTTTCAGTAACTATTAAATTTATTGTTATGTACGCTTTAAGTTGAAAGTTGACTTGCGTAACAATGTGACGCTTATTTTTATTTATTTTTTATTTTATTACAAATAGGTAAACAAACCGCAGATATAATAACAGTTAAAAAACACGAGCATTTGTTAAACATTTTTGACAACAAAGGTTCTACTATTACACATGGAGTAAAATAATTACTATTTTAAATAACCTACAAGAAAAAGTAAAATACATAAAAGAAAATCTTACATAATAAATATATCCGAAACATAAAAAATATTTTAGCATGCTTTTTATAATATGATATGTATGTATATATCTGAGGGTATTTTTGTATAAAAGTTCAATGGCCCGTATGTATCTGTTATATAAAATGAAAGGCAGATATTTACGGAGGAGTTCGTAGATTTTCACAGGCAAGAAATTCTTAATAACTATATTATTTATACAACCTACGTAATTATTTTATTGTTATGTGTTCTGACAGCCCGGACTGGCGTCGTGAAACAAATATGTTATTGCTCCTTATTTCACACTGACGCAACTATTACGTATATTAACTAATTATAAATTGTTAGGAATAAAATTCAAGGGTGTTTAACTAGAAGTCCGTTATAACGTTATTTTATTTCAATAATATTCTTGTCCTATATTTCAATCTGTATATTTGGTAGTCTATTGATTACGACCCTCCCTGTGTACTCTATGTTACTAGGGTAAACCCTTTTAGTTCACTGTAAAACCTACGTATTTAAGGTAGGGTTCATACTTGAGGATTATTATATTATTGTAATATAAACTAGATGAGGCTCGTGACTCTGTCTGCGAAGAAAATTATTGCTATATCGACCGTAGAGCTACATGACGGGCCCAACTAAATTCAAGTTGCCATTTTTTTATTCTATTTCTTATTTTAGATTTTCTTTGCCTTTCCAATTAAGATTTTTTGCTCAAATATTTTTTATTTTCTTAGATTCAATTTCAAATTGTACTAAAAATCTAATTACGTACGACACAAAAAATATTTGAGCAAAAAATCTTAATTGGTGAAACTTTTTTGTGTCGTACGTAATTAGATTTATTTTAGTACAATTTGAAATGTAATCTAAGAAAATAAAAATGATATATTTAATCTTCAAACTCACGACCTCTGGGAAACTGTCCCGTCACTTCTACCTGCGCTATCTGCTCGATATATATAAGCGATACGGCAGATACAGTACCGTTAAGCAAATACTTATATAAAAAAAAAAAACAAAATCCGTCAATTAATATATTGACGGATTTATTAGTGATGGAAAAATATGAACAATATCGATAATATTGATGATAAACACGTACAAACGGCCTCTGTACGTAACAGTGATTATTTATATCATATTACCGGACAGGAATAATTTCTTACAATACAATTGCTCTTTGTACGAGGAATGATTTATTTCGAATACTTTCAATAAAATCAGTATCTTATTCCTAAGATATGACGTAATAATAAATTGCTTTTAATACACAATGACAACTTATTAATTTGTGGGATTTTATTTTATTGAATTATGCGTATTTAAAACAATCTTTTACGTAAATATTTATATCTATATTTATTTATATTTACAAGATAGAGTTTTGTTAAATGACAATAATAAAATATTATTAAGAAAATGTGTAAGAGAGTCGTTTTATATTCATTCTTAATTCTGTAAGTTGAATTCATTTGTATAATTGATGAAAATCCACTCACTCTATGGTTAAACTGTACAAAAGTATTTATTTAACAGATTAAGTTATTTTTTATTAAAATGAACTGTATATTTATCAAAAACGTTGAGTATTTCCAGATGAGAACTAAATACACAACCAAGCGCTTGTTACCTAACTGGAATTATTGATTTTGGTTTAATGTTGCATAATGCTTTCTTACTGTTCAAAATGTACCACGGCCAGTACTGAGGAGTGAAAAGTATTTACTTCCGATGAGACAACTTAACAAATAAATAATATTGATTGATGTAATATTGGTTCTATTTATAAAAAAACGACTAATTATTTCGGCTTATCCGTTCGAAAATAAACGAGTTTCTACGAACACGCCCGAAAAGAAAAGAAATGGTGGAGGGTACCGCGCATGCTCCACCCCGGCTTGAATCAGACGTGACGTCAGCGTAGGGATGTACTTTCATCCCCTTCTTTCGATAAAACATTTTCATACATTTTTTTTTGGTTATTGAAAATGGGCTTTTTTTCATAATTTAAAAATAGCAATAAGTGAAGGTTAAAAATGTTAGTTTTAAGATAAGATCAAAGAGAATTTTAAAATAAGATTATCAAATTAATTATTTTTTTATCATCTTTAACCAACGATGTAAGATGACAGTAATAGATCGTTTTTAAACAAACGTCTAATTATATATTAGAAAAGATCAAGTTCAACGCTTCAATGGCATGTGATTTAATAAAGAAATAAATATTTAAAATTATATAATTTGTGGATGATTTATATAATATTAGAAATTTGCATCACTTGTTCGCAGTATATACTTCTGCAAGCATAGTATATCGACATGCTCAATGAAGATGTACATCTCTATCCCAGTTCGAATCTGCAGTCAGTATAGCTTGTCCGGAGTGGAGGTTCACTCGCGTTCGAAATTTAAAATTTCGAATGAAAACTCGGGTTTGCAAAAGATATCGTTCTTGTATGGCCAGTAGTGTTTTTCGTCATATCGTTAAAAGTAGGTTACATTTTTGAATATTCATTTATTCACTTTTAGTTTTTATAATATTCATATTAGGTAATACACATTTGTACGGAGTATATATTTATAAAATGTATAAAATTATGTGTCCAATTTAAGCAGCGAGTAAAATAGATTTGTGAGTTAATTAACTTAAAGATACCTAATAAAAAGTGCAGAAGGTCTGGTGCAGTGGGCTCACATGTCCTGAAGGTGTTTATTGATTGTGCGCGGCGGGGTCGGGGAGGGGTAAGGGAGGTCACAGGGATCATAATATTCTGGTGAGGTTCCTTATCACGTGTACTAAAACACGTGCTAAATCATTGTTTTATAATTGACGAAGGTGAATGAATGTTAGCAGTGTATTTTGTATATACATGAGGTGTGGGTGTGTGAGTGCACAAGTATGTGTTGCGTTGGCGAACAATTCTTCTTAGTTATGTAATTATAATTTTAGTATAAGATTTTCACGCTGTACTTCGGTTTATGTGTGTTATGCGTGTGTATTTTTATTGATAGGATGGTTTGTAATTTCAAGAGTAGTCCTCCTCCGCAAGCTTAAAGGTAAAAGAATAAAGTATAGTAGATAGGTATTTAAATCGAGTCAAAACTAAGTATACTACCTAGGTATTTCAAATATTCTTAAACGTTCGTTTTTTTTTTAATATAAGTAATAAGGTGTTATTTTGTATTTGATTACTTTTTTATACATAATTAAGGTTTACTTCGGTTTTAATTTTTGTGAGATGTAATTTAAAATATTTAATTATACATATAATATATTTTTCGTTATTTTGCTGCCTGCTCGGATTGATACTTTTCCGGAACAAGATTCTATAAAGATATTATTCTGAAACGACGATGACTGTAAATTTCTAACCAGTTCTTCATTCCCGTTCGGTTTTTTAACATCACTTTCCTATTAAATAAATGACATTTTGGTCTCAACTTTAATTAATATTTAGAGAAAATGAAATCATGATTTTCTTCACACTATATTGCAATAAAACTATTAAATATTTTTAAAGGATTTTAAATTAGGTATATAAAGCCCAAGTTTCGAACACTGCAGTAATCGTGTTCAAGGGAAGACGAAATGAGGGTCTGAAAGATGATATTTATTCTTATACGTATTTGGCTAAAATGTTAACATAAATATTTCATAACCATTACATCTTCTTTTATATGAACGAATGTATTTAGGTATAAGGACATTGTGAATTTCTTGTTGTCTCTTAAGGATTTTTTACATTGAATGTTCATCTGTTTATAGTTTTGTAAAAGAAAGTTTTTAATTCATGAAAGCTATGTTCTCGATCTTAATTATATTGTCTTTAATATATATTTTTTTGTCTGTCTATACTGTTAGCCCTGTCGGTTATTACAGCGTCAGCGGGGGAAATGTCTTTAATCAATAACAAAACATCATATAAGTAAAACATTATCTAACTTTTGGGATAAATTTTTAATTAAATGCTCACGGAATTTCCAGGAAGAATAAGAAGCTTTAAGATTATTAATATATTATTATTATTTTATAAATAAATAAACCTTCTTAGACGTTTTAATTTAATATTATTATCTGGACCTTAACTTTTTACGGCGAATAAAAATATAAAGTATAAGAAATATTTTGAATATCATAAACAAAGAACTAAGATATGCAGGCAAGGAAGACGGCACCACTTACCACATATCAGATAAACTGCTTGACCACCAAAAAAAAAAATAAAAATACGAGACATTACCGCACCCCTAGTGCGAGTTTGGCACAAAAAGTATTGACGAACTTATAATGGGGTATAATAAAACGGTCTGGAATGGCAAAGTTTTCACAATGGAGGTAGGAGGGGGATATTGGTGTCAAGGACGACTGGTAACTGGAACATATTTGAGATGAACATTATAGAACGTTACGGGGTTGTCGTTGGGTTAGTGATGGGACGAACCGTTCAGACATTTGACGGTTTTTTAATATTTCGCATTGATATTCTTTGCATTAACCAAGTTGAAATTGTTCTCATTGTAGTCCTAAAAGAAATATTTGTTCAGTTTTAATATTATCGAATGAAAAATGACATTGAATTTATGCAAAACAATAATTTTTATTATATTTATGTGTATAATTTTACTTATGTTAGTTGTATTTCGATAATAATATAGACACATTTAATAAGTGAAATCATTAAAAAATATAGTTGTTTGTGTTCGTATGCCTGTTTTGTGTTCTTCGTTTGTTCGTTGTATCGTTTGTGTTTGTGGACTAATGTTGATTTTAATAGACACATTTTTTATTTGGACACTGAAATGAAAAATATATTATAGCATTCAGCAAACAAAATTGATTCTGAATTTATAAAAGCTACATGTTTTTAACAATCATTGAACCGTTTGTAAATCACTTGTCAGAGCTTCTTATTTAGCGGCTTTCAACCATTGTGGTGCCTCTAGCATTGAGAGAGTCAGTCAGTCAGTCAATTTTGTTGAGCTCCGAGCATCTTCCTCCATCTGTACGACCCACAGATTACAAAGATATGGTTAGTAGGTCGCACCTCGATCAATACCACTTTGAGTGCACATTAAGTGCTTCTTGTAGGTAGGTACCGCCGCGGCGCCAGAGGTAGGTATTACACAAATCATTGTCAACTAAAAGATTCTCATTGCATATTTTAACAAATGTAAGACAATTGCGATTACGACACAAGAAAATGTTTGTTTTAATTAATCAAACGATTATGTTGTAACGGTTAGGTATTTTGCCGTGAATATAGAAAATTTGTTTGGAAGGCTATTCCATATTTCTAATATCAAGATAACATAAAATAAACTTTATCAAAATCCGTTTAAATTTTCCGAACACAAACATACTAGATACATAAAGAGAACAAAATATTGATATATTAAAGTAATATTTGAATATATGTATGTATATAGACATTAGTACTAAAAAATAATATGTATATGTAATTTTTCTCACAAACTAATTATTGTTCCAGAAAATACAAACCTCTCATTAAAATACTACACACTGATTAGCGACGGATGTTGGTGTTAGCACTAACTCTTTTAGAAAATAATACATTTTAATTCCAAGACATTGTTCTACCTGTCTGGCTTGTTTCAATGATCGCCAAAATAACATCAATTCCATCAATCACAATTAGTGTAGGTATATAATATTAAATATTATTAAAACACTTTTAATTTATATTAAATATTAATATTAGATATCAATTTAATATTTATTATTAACCTTTGTAACGACGTTTAATGTAAACGGTGACAGATGTCCGCTCGTCGCTCTTTGTAAGGGTTTGTCAATTCCCCACACAATTAATAATAACCTCAACCTGCCAATTAATTAGTTTTCTCATTTAGATAAAATGTACTAGTACATAATGTACCGATATAAATATATAATAATAATACTAATACATTATGTACATACATACGCGCGACTTTGCCTTCCATTTAGGGATCTATTTCAATATTAATTTATATGTGATAATAGACATTATTTTGATTATAAATCTAACTTCGTGTTACTAGAATAAGGCAATTTGAATTCGTTCAGTTTTGCTTCACACACATTTATTGACCATTGTTTTCGTTATATATCAATAGTTATAAAAACATTTTTTTTTAATATATTTTCGATTTAAAAGTAAACGTTTTAGGAAATTAAAATTTTAAATAAATATCTCTTACTTTTTTGATTTTCATTATCGTTTGATCACTTTAAAAAATATATTATCAAACTCTATGATTCTTCAGGTCTTACATAAGAACCACGTATGTAGCAACTTGGGGCTCTCTCCATCGATATTGTAATAAATCACAAAAGACCAATGATAATTGCCGATAAAACATATTACTTGCTTGTAATCTAAAAGGTAATTTATTTTAAAACGTATAAATCTAACAAAAGACAGATTTTTAATATAACCGATAAAAAGAATTAAGGTCTTAATCGTTCTGATATTAATTTCCGCCGGTGAAAGAAAATATGACCTACTGAAAAGGTCAACTAACATTACATAAGTAGATATAGTTATAAGACCTCCTTTAGAAAAAAAATGCTTTTGCTGTTTGCTTATAATATTTTAAGTACGATAATTGTTCATTGTGTTCATAAAGTCTGTAAATATTCTTATAACTTTATTTCAATTTTATAATAATTTGGTTTACAGATGTGGTGTTTCTTCAACCTACCTACCTATGTAATTTTGTTAATTGTCAGTAAAAGAAAATGGCTTCCATTATCGGTTACCCATAAGGTTTAGCTCCCTTTAACATTATATATAATAACAAAAACGGTTTATAATTCATATCGTTTGGTATAAGTATGTTAATAGAAAATAATTTAGATATAATTTTCACGTTTATGAGTAAAGTATCTTGTAATTACACTTATCATGGTCATGTTTCAAACTTAATTGCTTGGGAAAGTGGATCTGTCTGAATATTGTAGGCTAGAGGTTCTCAAACTATTTATTTATATATTAAAGTCCTTATTATCCCTCCTCGCCATATTTTAGGCCAGAGCTTCCAAAACTATTTATTTATATAAAACGTCCTTATCATCGCTTCCTCGCCCATATTTATGACTTTGGACGCCAAAATATCCGCCCGTCTGCGACTTTCTAGGTCACAGATCGATAGTACTGCATCAATTGTATTAATAATTTTGCTGAACCAAAGCCTACTTTGTATGCATTTTATTCAAAAATGATATATTTTATAGTCTCTGGTCTAAAACCATTCAAGAAAAGGCTTAAATAGGACTTGTGTAATGCAACCTTTTTATACTAACAATTCTTGTTCTGTTCAAAGATACTTTTATAAAGGCGGTATTGAGTTTACTCCATAATCGCAATGATACGATACGATACGACTTATCGGACAGACCATTGAACAGTCTTTTGAATTATTGGTTTGCAAAACTATTGACTACGAATATCATAAATAAATTATAGAACGTGTTATGCTGTTTAGTATGGTTTTGTTTTTTTTTTAATTTTTAGTGAACACATGTAAAGTAGGTGTTATATACAAAACTAATTACTGTCATTGTCGTGTCGTCGCGGCCTCGTGGAGTCTTATGTGCTCATTATTTGTTTATAAAATGACCATGGATTGAATTTGAAATTTATGGTTAATATTCCTCTACATTATTTGGTCTCTTCTACTTCCTAACAAAGATGAATATTTTTACAATACTAAAATCATTAAAGCGGGTAATGACACGCTAGTCCATATGGCAGAGCGTTTATATCCGACTTCCAGATATAGCAGGTTCGTGATAATTATTTTTCATTGTATATTTATTATTATTATTATTTTTTTACTGTAGACATTTAGTTTTTACATTTTTACATTTAATTAATGCTAAACATTGCAGCTACAGTATGACGCGAGCTAAACTACTACTACTATTACTACTTACTATCTATCTCAGATAGCTATTTGTTATCTTTAGTTATTAAAAACGGTAATAAACACATAGATAATTTGGTAAGGTCAAGGTTGAATTTGATATAAATTCTTCTGTAAGGTCCTGAGTCACCATTGTTATTGTGACTCACACGGAAGATAAAAGTTTTACAATAGATTTCATCTTCATACCTATGAGGTCTAATTAGTCCTTAAGAATGATGTCAGAATTTAATTTTATCCACTAATTGAGTAGTTAAGGTCGCCATACTAGGTTAAAGGGGACGTGACGTGTGCCAATATTTTAATAATTATCTTTTATGTTGCCAAAACTGGAGGTGCTATTAATACATCGAGATTACAATTATTTTGATTGAGCAGGTTTATAACGATTTACCGAAATAAAAAATTATTCGTTTTTATCTAATTACATATCCCTTTGAATATATTTATATCGGTTTATTGAATTTTCAGTCTTTACCTGATTGTATTCATATTGTATTTATAATTATTGTCTAATAATTAAAAAGCTCAATAGATATATATTATACACAAATATATAAATTATTATGAAAATAATCTATATTACATAGTGAAATTAGTTTCATCAAATGTTCACTCAGCGGTGTCAGGGGTGTCCGGGGCGTTCGTGACAGGCGTGGGTTTTCCTAAAACTGTCAAAATATATATTATATACTATAACAAATTCCAATTAAACTTCAAATCAAATAATCGCGTCTGGCAAACATTTTAATAGGATTTAAAAACTATTTTATCGAATTTATTAGAAAATTCTAAACACCTAATGATATCATTTTTTATTCTTAATTATAAAACTAAATCTTAACATAATTCTAAGAGCCTAGAGATATAGCGTATTGCTCTTATACTGTTTTGCTAATACCGGCCTCTCACAGAAAATTATTGTGAATAAACTATTAGTCGTTCAGTGAATTCAGAAACCAGGTACTTAAAAAAATTAAAAGCTGACGTTTATAATCCCTTTAAAACCTTAGCGAGCTAAGGTCACCAATGTTTCACCCAATATTGGCCTAACGCCAGCCAACGTTCTGATGCATCAAAAGTTATGAAGAATAATAGGTATATTACGTGGGTGTATGACTTCACTGCATACACATATCGATATCGATTTTGATTATCTGTACTATACAATAAAATAGTAATGAGGTCGAATACTTACATTATATAAATAATAAAGGTAGTTAACAAAACTATATTTTCTTATACAAGAAGAAACGAAATGGTCTATTTATGTTTTGTGTTGTAAATGCCTCATTATTAAAAATGTTTTAAAATACCACTTATTTTAAGAGAAAAAATACTACCTGTCAGTTTTAAAAGTGTCTATTTATCCGTGTTATGGTAATTACTAAAAGAGCCATGAATTCTTATAGTCTTCTTTTCATTTCTATTTTACACAAGAAAGTGCCAACTATAATAGAAAAAGTAACGTCATGGATACCGATTATTACTGTTTCTTATTTGTCACCTAGTCATCAGTGACCTCAGTACAAACCCGACCTAGTTGCGGACGCGGTGCCACCCTTCAAAAACTTGTACAGTATAGGACAGAGCATTGGACTTTTAGATCTAACTTATCTTATGAAATGCAACTCAAATAATGTCAAAGATTAATTGTTTAGGGTAATGTACCTCCAAACTAGTACTTCCAGAGAACTACTGGCAATAGTAATAAATTTCAATAGAAAAATTCTTGTACTTATTGGTATTTTAATCTTTGTTTCAATATTACATTATAAAATAAACAAATCTTTATTTTACTTTAGACATGAATAAAATAAATTATGTAAAATTATATATTTGATTAATCTATCTAAATAAAGTGTTTTGTTCCAGATAAATATTAATAAAGATGTATAAAATGGAGGACGAAAACTAGAGTCTTTTCTCACTAAAAGTCATGAAAGTTTAATAATTTAAGTACACACAGCTTACTCATATGCACAGAGAGGAACAATACGTATTTCGGGATTCGTTAAAATTACGACAAAAGTTATTACAGAGAACGACAACATACTTTAAAGTAGTGGAATTTGTTAAAAAGGACGCCATACGATACTTCACATACGATTACGAAATACACCAAACTTAATTAATATTATGAACATATTCATAGGTAACAATTATCATTCGAAAAATCTTGTCAAATTGAAAGGAATTTGATTTATACTGTGACAATAACAAAACAATAAATATCATTTATTTGACATTATAAATATAAAACTTTGTTTGTGAGAAACTTTATCCAAAATGGCGGCGAAGGCAGAACCGATTGGACCCCGAAACGGGCATGAGTTGGCTCCATTGAACACCAGAGCAGATGGCAGTGAAAGGCCTCATGGGGTGACGATTGTTCTTCAAGGATCTAGGAACTCCTTACAGAGGGATGCCCCAGAGGAAGACAGAGCTGCTTGGTCGGGAAAGTTGCAGTTCTTTTTATCAATTATCGGTTATTCAGTCGGCCTGGGCAACATATGGCGGTTTCCGTATTTGTGTCAACAAAATGGCGGGGGTAAGTAAACAACTTTGTGAAAGGGAATTTAGTATTGCTTGTAAATGACCTTAACTTCACTTGTTAGTAATTTTAATGGATCTTTAATAATTACTTGGTGTCATTAAACAATAATATAATCTTTATTATTAACGTAAAGACCACTAGAATTATTATTGATATGCAAGCAACTAACAAATATAATTATGTATTTTTGTAAAGTTGCTTTATTATTTAAGTCACGTAGATGATAATTAGTAATTATCATCAAAAACAAATCTGACTTCATCCTTCAAGTGGAATCTAAATTTAGTCTGAACAGTACCGCGGTATTGATTTTGAAGCTACGCCGCATGTCTACGCTGTAGACTGCTACGACTTTCCGTGTTGCCGAGATTGCTTTTGCCGTAACATTGTAGATTAAACAGCAATATCAAACTATTATTAGATTTATTACAATCGTTTTTATTACATAAAAGTAATTTTAATGTCATACCTTTTAAGTGTTTTAGGAGCAGTCTTTTTTATAAATCCATTTTATAGCTTTTAGGTCTCATTTTTCTTTTCGTCCTCTTATATTGTCTATTAATATTGAAATGTTAAAGTTTAATCGCTTATTGGTAACTTTATGTCCAATTTATACATTTTTAGTATAGAAAATATGTACATTTTAAGGTCTACTTAAGTACTTTATAATTTTTTATAAAAAATATTATATAATAGACATTGCAAACTAATTTACGACCTCGCAGAAACACAGTTTAACTTATCATAAATCATTAACTTATTATTTATAGTATCCACTGTTTATATATAGGTAGACTGTAGACTGTTTATGTATAGGTAGACTGTAGACTGTTTATATATTAGTACGTTAATATATTTATTAATTATGTACTTCACGAAACTTAAGCTTAAACCACACTACTCACACACACACGCACGCTTGCTGAAAACCTATGGTTGCAAGCTGCGTGTTAGCTAAGACAAGTTAAATAAGCTTAGTTTACGTTGTGACTTACTCCTCAGCCAATTTGATGAATTCTCAATAGTTTGAAATGGTCTTTCCAGGCGCTTTCCTCATACCATTTCTCATTATGTTAATCCTGGAGGGTATACCGCTGTTTCTGATTGAAATGGCCATTGGCCAGAAGATGAGACTGGGATCCTTAGGCGTGTGGAACACCATACACCCGTGGCTTGGCGGTATCGGGATAGCCAGCTGTGTAGTTACTCTATTCGTTGCTCTGTACTACAACGTCATAATTACTTGGGTTTTCTTCTACCTGTTCAACAGCATCCGGGTGAGATTTAGTTTTGTGTGGATTTATATGTCTAAGGAAAAATAGTTTCTATATTTAATTTTGTAGCTAAGTGCAGACCAACTCCCCTGGGCGCACTGTCCACAAGACAATGGCACTGCAGAGGCCGAATGCACCAAAGCTTCTGCCACTGTGTACTACTGGTACAGAGAGGCCCTCGACGCGGCTCCGAGCATTGAAGAACCCGGCCTCCCGAGGTGGTGGATCGTGTTGTATCTGTTACTGGCCTGGATTATTGTTTTCTTTATTGTGATGAAAGGAATCCAGAGTAGTGGAAAGGTGTGTTAATTTAATTCAATTTGCGTCACCTAATAAATATGTAAAATTTTTCAAGATTATTTTTTGTTTCAGGTCGTTTACTTCACATCCTTGTTCCCATATGTGGTACTGACCATATTTTTTGTTCGTGGCATAACACTGCCGGGTTCCGCAGATGGAGTCATTCACATGTATAAACCGAAGGTAACTATTATTAAAACGAAGTTGGGAAGATTCAGAAGATTTTTGTGCACACTCTTTTAAAATAAATAACAACCAGTTGTTGACATTTAACTTACAAACGAAATCAACAACACTTCTCTTTTTTTAAACGTTATATCAAGGAGGATTATTTTGGAACGAATCTCCAAATCACTAGTTCAAGTTGCCTTGACAAATTGCCTTTTGGTAATTATCCAATAATATCCAAATCTTGTCACAGCTGGAAAAACTCCTGAATCCAACAGTGTGGCTGGACGCGGCCACACAAGTGTTCTATTCGTTCGGTCTCGCGTTCGGTTCGTTGATCGCGTTCGGTTCCTACAACACGCCAAATAACAACTGCGTGCGCGACGTACTGCTGGTGTCTGTGTGTAACGCGCTCACCGCCATATACGCCTCCGTCGTCATATTCAGCATCCTCGGCTTCAAGGCTTTTACTATGGTGGAGAAGTGTGTAGCTAAGTAAGTATCATAAGTATTAATTAATATTAAGAAATAATCGTTTTTTTCAACATTTGCATGAAACAACAAGTACTCGTATGTTAATAAAATTTTAGATACTAATATGATTAATACAAGTACAGACGGATGTTTACAGAATATAAAAAATAAAATGTTGCAATAAATGAATATTACTAAATTATAATTAAAAACTGTGCTATTGTAGCTTTTATTATTTTTTCTGTGTTTATATATTTTTTTTATCAATATAAATCGAAAAGATCAGGGAATATAAATATAAGTTATATTTTTAATGTTTTAAGTGGAATTTTGAACATTAATAATCTTAAAGAACTTTATTTAAATGTAGCTATTCCGCATAAAAAGTATTATATGTAATGAGTCAAAGAAATAGGGCAAACTTTATAATATTACTCATCTACTTACTAGAAATTTCTTTCATGACGTATTTGGTTTAAATATTTCATGGAAAATTTATAACTATGTTCCTTGAAAGTTCTGTTTTCTGTTTCATGCACTAATTATACTAAATCGTTAGTAGCTAAACTTATTTTCAAACGCAATTTTCTTCTTTAGTAATTGGTTTCTATATCTGGATGCGACAAACATTATTTACGATTGAGTAATTGACTATAAATTAAAATGCAATGGACAATTGTAACCGAGAACTTCAATACTTACTACCAATTAACCAGTCAACTGCAATTCAGGGGCGTTTTTGTTGGAGTTAATAATGTATTGAGTTTTAGGCCAATTCCTATTGGTTATTGGCTAAAACTAAAGTTGTTCCAAATTTATTTGGTTTCAAAATTTTAATTCAAATTACAAAGTTTTTCAGAAGTTATATTATAACAATAAGCTATTATAAATAGTGTACAGATTGGCCATCAAACGATTTATAGAAAACCAATCAAAATTCATTAAGATAATTGGTAATAAGCTTGATATTCATAATCCAGGGAGATCAAAGTGCTCGCGTTGCACCACATCGGAGGGTTCACCCTCAACTCCACTGCGGAATACTATGATGAGAACTTCCCTCTGCTCGGAGACAACGTCACCAACGCTCTTAACCTCACCGGCTGTGCCATGAGCAAACAGCTGGATGAGGTAATTATTAATATTTTTTTGTTATTTTATATATTAATCCAAATAGAACATTCAATCAATTTGTTTACCTTGAATGTATTTTGCATGTTATTTATTTTTAACCTTTAATTACATATGTCTCTAAAAGAATAATAAATAAATGTATGTATTTATATATTATTTGCAATGGAATTGTTTAAATTATAAATGCGAGCTGAAGCAATAGACATTATGATGAACCTTTTTTCTTATTCTATCTTTTCTACAGTAAAATCTTTTCTTTCAGGCCGCCGAAGGCACAGGTTTAGCGTTCATCGTATTTACTCAAGCAATCCTGAAGCTGACTCCGGCTCCTTTCTGGTCCATCATCTTCTTCCTCATGCTCCTGTCTCTCGGTCTTGGAAGCCAGATCGGCATCATGGAAGGCATGCTGTGCACTATCTTCGATATCGACTTCTTTAAACGCTTCAGTAAGCCTGTTCTTACAGGTGAGTTTACGTCATTACTTGTTTAGATTATTTATCATTACGAAAGTAAGCGATTAATATTGTGATTTTTCTATTTTTCTTGTTTAAAAATATTTGATTACTTTCAAATATATTTTTTCATACGAAATTATTTTTCTACTCCTTTGCTCCAATCCTTATATTAATTTGTGTGAAATAAAGAAATTGTATGTTTCAATCAAAAATTCTTATTTATTTCGGACTTTCTGCATTATAATGATATTCTCCAGGCGCCGTATGCACAGTCTGTTTCTTCGTGGGTCTGATCTTTACTACGGGAGCCGGCGAGTACTGGCTCAAGATGTTTGACTCCTTCGCTGGTACCATCGGCCTCGTGGTGGTGGCTCTACTGGAGATGGTGTCGGTCATCTACATATACGGACACGAGAAGTATGTCCTCTACATTTTCTTTTAGGGTGTTAAGTTAGGTCCCTATGATTTTTCACTTGGCGTTACAAGCATCAGCTGTAATAAATTATTTTAGTGTTATATAGTAACACTAAAATATTTATTATTTTATATTATAAGATAAGCCTATTGGGAACTGTTGTTAAACAAGGCAATAATTAAAAATGTATTCACGAGAGCCAGCATGCGAGCTGCTGTAATTTATCTAAAAGCTACATATTAGTTCAAAATCATTTTAAATAAAAATTGCGTTTTATTTAATATTGTATAGGACTATCAGAAATTGTTAAACAAGACCCTAGTCAACGAATTATCTATTTGCAAGGTTCACCAACGACATCTACGAGATGACGGGCTACCGGCCCGGCTGGTACTGGCAGGTGACGTGGCGCTACGTGGGGCCGGTCATCGTGTCCTGCATTCTGTTATCTTCGCTGATCTTCATGTTGATGAACCCTCCTACCTATGGAGCCTGGAACGCTGCGGAGGTCGGCATTATTTGGTTCTGTGATATTGAGAGTTACGAAGTGCTACGCTTTTACTATTTCCCGTTATGCTACTAGTATTAGGATAAGATTTCGGCTACAATGCTTCATTAAATCATCTGAGTGTAAACCGATTTAAGCGTGTAACCTTCTGGTATCCTGAAGGCTGATATATTGTAAGACAAAAGAGCGAGTTTCTACTCTTTCATTGATACTGTGTATGTATTAAATATGTAATTAATCAATTCAATAGTTAAATAAACATGTAGCTAAAAATTGTAAACCTAAATTTTATTTGGTAAAAACCTTGAATTGGATCATTTGAAGTGTTTTCTAAAATATGATAAAAAACTAAGCATAGATCTAATTATCCAGGGTCGCGTGGAAAAGACTCCCTATCCTAACTGGGTGCTGGCGATCGCAGTGGCCATGATCCTGGCGGGAATCCTCCCCATCCCCGTGGTGCTGCTGCTGAGGAGGTTCCAGTGCCTCTCCCTGGACGTCGACATCCACCAAGGATCCATCAGGAGGATTGAGACCACCGTCTCCACCAAGGAGATGATGAGTGATCAGGATGTAAGTGGCTGTCATTTTTTACTATTACTAATAACTTATAACACTTGTCAAATAAATATTGTTTATAAAAATTACAAATTAGGATTTTATCTACATCTTGTAAGCTAAAGGTTAGTGTTTTGTTTTACATATATTTATTTATTGTTTTTTGTTACAATAATAATGATTCACAGAATTTGTACAGGTTGGTATCTTCTATTCATATTAAGTCATAAATTATTTCACTTACCAGTAAAAGCTTGGAAGCTGTATCAGCTAATGCTAAAATAATTGTGTCTAATAATACTATATATTGTAAATATTTACTATTAGATATATAGATACATATTTCGTATTACACAATAATAATACAAAGTCTCAAAAACCTTATTGTTTTTTTTAGTTGACATCAAAGAAATCGATATTAAGAAAAAATAAAAATTTCGGTTTGTATAAATCGAACTAATGTTCAAACACGTTTGTAAGTGTTATAAGATTATCATCAAGTTTTATTGGAAAGTGCTATTTTACTTATTGCGTAGCATATTGTTATTATAATATTGTTTTTTTAATTTTTAATCCTGAATATTTTGTATCTAAGTCACAAGTTTAATTTACCTTAATAATATCCTTTAATAATTTAAGTTATAAAAATCCTGTTTTTACTAATTTAAATATTTTACAGTGATCTAATATTTTTTAAAAGCCTAACATTTTTATTAGATATTACTAACAACATGTACTTACCTACTTGTCTAATCTCATATGTATTTAAAATATCTGTTATATTATATCCCATTACCTTGGTATTACTTATTTAAGAGACAACAGATTTATTAAATATTACACTATCTTTTATGTTCGTTACTTACACATGTAAATTTTATTCATATGTGTGCATATGTAACTTAAATGTTTATGTGTGTGCTTCCGTGACTTACACATGTACATGTGTGTATGTGTGGGTAGGTGTTGTCTCCGGAGAGTGTGCCGCCGGCGCAGCTGCTCCCTGACGCTACGAGGTTCACCATCGGAGACTTTGACGTAAGAGGACAGGACTCGGGGGAGACTTCACAAACTAACAGACATTCATAATTTTACTTGGGAACTTGTATGTTTTAATAAGATCGAATGTAGAGCGAAAAAAACTTTGAAATTCTTACCAAGTCTAAATTATTATTCTAAATTTAAGTGAGCTATAATAATAATATAAAAATATTATTTTTCTATGATGTTGATAAATAGTGATTTTAAAATAGCAGACGCGCCTATAAATAGCTTTATGTGTCTGACCACACTGTAGGGCGCGGACAGCAGCGACGAGAGACCCACGAGGCTCCCCACCAGCATCGTGCGACGACCTCACAAATAAATGTTTGTTCTCAATACGTTACAATTTCTTTGCTCTTATTTTTATGAGGTTCGGTTTTTGGTGCGATTCTTTTATTTACTAAAATGTTTTATTTTGAAAATGTCATTTTGATTTCCAGGTGTTGGTGTATTCGTTAATATTGTAGTTTTATGTGATCGATGGTTTATTTATTGCTTTTTGTTAGTAGAATATATAACGCTTCTTGTAGTGTTTAGTTACCAGCATTTAGTTTTTAAAGTGATTAGTTGCTTGTCATACATTTTCTATATATTCTCAATGTAATACTAATAAGTAAGCAAACGTATATTACCAATGTTATTTTTGTTTCCAGTCCTCGGACTCCGAACAGAGCCAGGTCCAGCACGCCGGCCGGTACGAGGACTCGTCCAGTGATGATGAAATATTAAACGCTAAATATTCAACCGGAACCGGAATACGTCTCTCGATGAAGCCCATTGGTCACAATCCTAACACATTCAAAATGGACGTCGTCGATTGATAAATGCTTTATTTTAGATGTAGTAAAATATCAGGACAATTTATTCATTAATTTTTAAGGATATTTATTTCTAGGTAAGGATTATATATAAATAAAACATATTTTAATTTAAGATTTAAACTGATATATATCGAAAAATTCTCAATTATGCTTATAGTTGTAAAATACGATAAACTAGTTTTAATTGCTATTCGCGCAGCAAATCACTTATATTACTAATATAAGTAACTATTCCATTTATTTCGGAACGTTAAAAATAATTGCTTAGAGTAGTTTAGTGAAATCAAAGCCAAATTTTGAACAATTTACATTTTGCAATTATCTTATCAAATTCAATTCCAAGTTAAATTGTTTAATAAATTTTGCTGTTGGCGTAATAGAAATAGATAAATAATATTAAATTTAAAATCAAATATTGTTAAATTATGCTTTATAGTGCTACCCACTATAAATTTTTGCGAAACAATATTTTTTATATTATTTTATTTAAGGATGTATTACTTATTTTACAGACATTAACGAATGTCGGATAACCATTACAATAAGAAAATAATATTTATTTTTTAATAATAAACATATGTAAAGTTTTTGCATTAGATAAAAGTTGATATAAAATCTTATTAAGCTTACCCACCTAAGAAGATATGCACCTCAAAAAAAAATTTTGTCAATTAATTCAAAAGTTGACTTACAATTCTTAATATAGAAACAAAACATTGCAATTATCGATATTTCCCAATATTTAGTACTTATGGAAGTAATAAGTTTATTATTAACAGTTCCATAGTGAGGTGCCATGTAACTACATTCATTAGATCATTAGGTAATCACTGAACTAGAACAGCACTTCATTTATTATAATATTTGCAGTTAAGTTACTACGGTATATTAGTAGTATAATGTAGGTCTTAAAAGTGAAAATATCATGTAAAGCAGATAATTCCTATTTATTAGCCAAATCATAACAAAATATTGATCATTTACATTCACTGGACTCGTAATTAAGGTAATGACGGTGAAGAATAAACAGACTCCTGATTAGATTAGTTTAGATATTGGCGGATTAGAATCATTAAGAACCATTTATAACATAAAATTGTAGTGAATAAGAATATTTTCTTTAACTTAAGCTTAGATTGGAAAAGTGTCAACCCATCAAACGACATGAAATATGTTACATGATTATTGAAAATATAATCTTGTTATATCTCGATTCAAACCAGGAACTACTATCAAATAGAATTTGAAATATTCGGAAATAATAACGAAGTCATATTAATAAGAGTAAAAAATGAAAGCTTAATATTTAAGAATGTAGTCTGTTATAACGACAACCAAATAAAGACACCTTCGTTAACGCAAATACCACTAAGTGGCATTACTTATTTGCTTTAAGCAAATTTTGTCGCAACTGAAAAAAATATATCGGTATTAGGAAATAAAAAATAAGGAAGAATACCAGTGTCCTTAATTTAGTTAAGATTAATATATAAAATAGGTACAAAAAAAATCAATAATTTTTAAATGCTTTTTACCTAACAAAGAGAAAAAATATTAAAGTACGAAGTTTAAATTAATAGATTTGATTATAACATTCTTTCAAGTACCTATACAAATATTTAGTTACCTATTAATATATTATGAACTAAATATAACAAGTATTAGTAAAAATATTAATACATTATACATAAAAAATTAAATAGTGTTGCGTTTGCCAAATTCGTTATCGTAGTATTTAAAATTTTGATTTTCAATTGATATTTAGACGATGTTATGTCACGTGACCTAGCACTTATTTACGCGTACGACGCGAACACACTATCATCAGGGTAATGTTTAGTGTAGTTCTTTATTCACATCCAAAACTATTAATAAATACATAATATGTCGCTTTATTAATTACAAATATTTAATACAAGTTCTTGCAAATATCAATTAATAAATATTTAAAATAAACCGTCAACCATTTTAGATAGTCTTCCCTTAACAATAGGACAGAAGAAAATGCTGAAATTTACGGAGAAATTGTGAAAATTCTTTAACAGTTTTAAATTAAATAAAACTGTTTTAAGAATAATTAAGTAAAATAATACATTTACTTCTTTCTTCCCAATTATCCCTGTAATATTGATTATTCCACTGATTGTGTTTTGTTTCTTTTTAATTTATTCTTATAGTTTAATATTTCTAAATCATTTTGGTTTTTAATAAATTTGATGGTTATAACTCTGTTTGTTTTGTTATTAATTTTATTCATTAAAAATGATCGCTCAAACGAGCTATAATAGAATAAGTGTTGGTTCCGTAGATAGCTTCGGGATATCATCCCACTAGCGTAGTGAAATGATATTAATATAAGATAGATTACATTTTGAAATGCAAAATTAAAAATATTGCCACGTATTCTAGTTGTTTTATTTTTAAACAATCAACTCACCATGTTTTTTCTTTGGGAAAGACAAAATGATTTCGTTGAATCCCTATCGTGTTACGGCTGTATCAATAAATCTTCTCAAAGAAGACTGCCTTGTTCCACAAAATTTTGAGCATCAACCTTTTTCAACTATCAAGACTATCATTAAGTTAACAACAACATCCAGCAACACGCAATCCACTAACACTTAAAGAAAACTTATTCTCTAAGCAGAAAATGTTATTTATAATACTCTATGAAAAAAAATGTTTTGATCCTTCGAAAGCGACTGAAACACATAACGTAATACGTAAACAAAGTACGTAGGAAATATTTGAATAGGTCATATACCAAGTTATCTGTCATCATTAGCCAAAAAATAAAAACGTTTAATTTATAATCTCTTTAATACTCATTCTAAATTCGTTTTAACAATAATAATAAAACATAATTTATAAGGTAAATAATAATCAGTTATATAAAATATGTGAACTGTAAAAAGTAGATAAAGAGAGAAAATAAATAAAATATTGCTAACATAAACGAACATGAACGTTCAAGATGCTACAATGAATTCAAACTCGTGTAGTGGATCTAAACCTGATTTTTTTTAACAAACAATCCAAAAAGACTCATTAATAATATATATACACAATTACGAATATTTGTAACACTAAATAAGAATTTTCAATCTGCTATTTTATATCTTAAATAATAAACAGGATTATTTGTAATTAGTTGACCACCTCTTGCAGGCAGCCTCCCTACATCAATCCCAACAACATTTGTTCTACAACTTTTTACAAATCTTGATAAGCACAAAACAAAACGAAACGAAACGAAAATTAAAATTTTAAAAAGTCGTAGAACAAATGTGGTTGGGATTGATGTAGAGAGACTACCTGCAAGAGGTGGTCAACTAATCACAAATAACCCTGTATATATCTTTTAAATAAAATAAAATTTATTTTCATTTACAATAATTCGAATATACCTAATATAATGCAGCAAGTTATGTGAATCGCAGTTGCGTAAATAAAGATAGGACATTAAAAACACTAGCGACTCAATTATGAGAATCGAAAAACAATTGCATTAGATGAAATTTGTTTCTTAACTTTGCATATAAAGTTGTAATTTAAAAAATCATTGCGAAAGACGCGTGTATTTTGTAAATAACGCTAGGATACTAATAAATTACTTATATTTATATTGTCTATAAATATGTAAGCCATGTTATGCTGTTTTAATTTTAAATAAATATAAAATCGATACAAGCAGGATTCGAACCTGCGAACTCTGTAATACCCGTCTCCATTAGAGTAGGTATTGGGCAATAATTATTGGGAGAGGTAATAAAATTTTCATTCTATACTACTTTATTTCTAAAAGTATTACTTATAATCTAAGCAAGGGGCATATAACATCTGCTAAATATAACGTAAAATAAGGGTTACGCCCCTTCTCCCTTAACATCACTAAATTCGAATTAAGTACTTTATTACTAAAAGATAAATAAATATTATATTATCTATAGACTCCAAGCCAATTCATCTAAATGTTAATAATCTTTATATATTTTTCTTTCATAAGTTTTTTATAGAATCTATACCCCACATTCATTCAATGAGATGATTGTGTTGCAAATAACTAATTCATACAAGACTAATGCAAACTAATTCATAAAATAAATAATAATCATATAATGAGGTCTATCTCAGATGATTTAACTTCATTACTGGTGATGATTGTCAAGAACAAATGAATAAATGATTGAATGAAAAATAATAATACTGTAAACATAATGTAAAGTAAAAAGGAAACCTAATGCATATATAGCACAGTTTTTATGAATTAAAAATTAAGTACACATAAAAGTCATAAGAATTCTACATTCAGGTATATAATGTCATAAGTGTAAGGAACATAATCTTAAATATGAGATTCTATTTAATACATATTATTATGCTAGGAGTTATTTAAAATGTCAATATCTTGGGAGTTCTTATAAAAATTTGGTTAAGAACCCATATTAGAGAGATTGTTATGATATTGTTTTTAAGTAATTAGTGCTTAAAATAAAAAATAAAACGTAAACAATAGATACTCTTGGTGATGTTGTTGGTTTAAAATATTTTTGAAGAAACCTTCTCAGACTTGTTTACAACCACTAGCTAAAACTACATCACAATCTAATTTCAAGATGCAAAGATAAAGCAATTATATGATGAACAGTTTAAGAGTTCAATGATTTCACATTTCAAGGCTGATAGCAGAAGGGGCATAGTCTAAAAACATACTGTTACATGGCTTCACTCCTGCTATTTTTCTGTGTGAGCTTACTTAGAGTACTTAGTTGTGGGAAGGCCGTTTTATTTTGGGGAGGGTTCAATTTCGTTGTCATATAAATAAAAGGTTCATACAATGATGGCCGATCCATAGCTGATATTTCAAAGTGTCTTATCTTCTCTCTGGAGCACCAGTTAGCTGCCTTTGAACAAGTATTCTCTAGACTATTCACATCGTCTGGACCAGTTCTGTTACCTATTACAAGCATTACTACCTGTAAAGCATTTTTGATTTATTAAACATGCTTTCACATATTTTAATGGAATAAGACGAAAAGTAAATAATGAGTTGAATCTTGATAAAAACAAGAAATTTCAAAAATATACATAAACATTATTAACAAAAAGGCTTTCACATAGTTAAATTTAAATAAATATAGAATGAAAAATAAACCAATACAGGCAGGGATTCAAACCTGCGACTACTGAGAAACCGTCCAGTCGGTCTACCAACTGAGCTACCGTATCACATATACTGTTTATTTTTCATTCTATATTTATAAAGATTTAAATAAGCTTAACATGGCTATACTTGTTTAAAGATATTTTCAAACACTTTCACATACTTCTTTTTTGTCTTTATTCCTATCAATGTCCTTCTTCAAATACATCAAGACATCAAGAGATTCTGGTTTTGTAGTGTCATATACCATCACATAGCCCTCTGCAAAGCCAAGATAGTGCCGCTGAAGTACCTGGTTAGAAGTTAGCTGCATTGTTGGTGATTGGGGTGGCCCTGGGGATATTGTGGTATAATTAGGTAATTTTTAATTAACAACACAGTGAAAATATAGCTTTAGAAGTCAGAACTGCAATAAATGCAATAATTCAATCTCTGATATTTTAAACATCGTTGCAATATTTATAAATTGCTCTATGTTTCTAAAAAACTTTTTTTTATGGACAATAAAATAATCGTTACAGTCTTACACCATATAGCACATTAATACATTATTCATTTGTATATTATATTTTTAACCATATTTTATGAAAAGCACATGTATTAGAAGAAAGCAGTAAATAATCTAATTTGAACAAAACCTTTGAACTCGCCTGTAAGTGGAGGCTCTAGTCCCGAAGTATCATAAAAACAAACGCGCTCTTTCGTTCCACGATCAGTCTCTATATTGGCCACATAAATATCTTCAATAGTAGGATAGAAAGAGGACTTAAAATTTACATTTCCGTATATCAGCTGTTCCAATACCGCTGTTTTGCCTACACTTTTCATTCCACATACAACTACTTTGCTTGTTTTGCCCATTTTTAAAAAGAAAGTTAGATTTATATATCAATTTATGTTTTTTGTAAATCAATACGCATACAAATCATGTATATCCATTTTATATAATCTTTTTTGATAATTCCATCAGTAAACGTAGCTTTAAGGCTAAAGATAAAATATATGTTTAATTACTTTTTTTTGCTTTTTAGTTGATAATGTTTACGTAAACACAATTTTTACGACAGTCGAAGACATTACACAAGTCGCGTTAAACATTTTGACTTTGACAAATAATAATTAAAACTTGACATTACGGAGTATGGAATTCCAACTAGAGAATATGTCTTGTAGTTTATATATTTATTTTCATATTAAACGTGTCCCTAGAAATTAATTACAGGTAACTTTTAAAATACTATTATGTATGTGATTCAAAACGATATCTAAAGGAATATTGGAATGGTTGGTCTGTTATGTGACTGTACTTTAAGTACAATAAATACAACCCTATTACTTTTTTATCTTGTCAATATTCCAGCAATAGTACAAATCACCACAATGGACACTGGACAGTGACATTCAACATTTATTGTAGTTTGCAACTTTTGTGCTCTAAACTGTAAACACTGGATCCGTAGTGACATTATTCTGTTGTTATTGGTTATTTTTCTTTATTATATTATCATTTGACAGCATGGCAGCCACGGCATTAGATTCCGAAATTACCAAAAGTGATAAATATTCTATATTATTACCAACTTACAACGAGAGAGAAAACTTACCGATCATTATCTGGCTTATTATCAAGTACCTCGATAATAGGTAGAGTAATACCTCGTTATTTTATATTGTGGCAAAACAAACAACTTACAAACTTTTTCATTGTTATTGTGGATTTTTATTACAGTGGATATGATTACGAAGTGATTGTGATTGATGATGGCAGTCCTGATGGAACGTTGGAGGTGGCCAAGCAGCTTCAAAAACTTTACGGGTCAGATAAAATAATCCTTCGACCACGAGAAAAAAAACTGGGCTTAGGAACTGCATATATTCATGGTATTAAACATGCTACTGGTAATTACATTATCATCATGGATGCAGATTTAAGTCACCATGTAAGTATTTTCCTTATCTTGTTCAAACACCAACTTTGACATAAGTAAAACATATTTCTTGTTATAAATATATTATGGGCAATTAAACTGTTTTTTTTCTTATACATTACTTACATATTGTCTAATTAAAATGAATTATCAACATTTTATCATGTTAAATTTTAATATTCCAGCCAAAATTTATTCCACAATTCATTGAATTGCAAAAGAAACATGATTTGGATTTAGTATCTGGTACTCGTTACCAGGATGGTGGTGGAGTGTATGGATGGGACTTTAAACGGAAGCTAATATCCAGAGGGGCCAATTTTATAACACAGTTACTTCTAAGGCCTGGTGCCTCAGATTTGACTGGATCCTTTAGGTATTTATTTTATTCAAGTTTATTTTAAGTTTATTTTAACTTTGATGATTATCAATTTATTTATTTTGCAGACTATACAAGAAAGATATCCTTCAAAAATTAATAGACAGCTGTGTTTCAAAGGGCTATGTGTTTCAAATGGAAATGATAATTAGGTAATACTCAACATCTTATGAAAAAAATATGGATTTATTTTTACTTCACTAGATTTTACTATTTATTATTATTGTAAATGATTAATATTAATTAGTACTAATTTTACTACTATCACCTTTGCAAAATCGATATTTTAGATGATGCTTAGTTATATGCAAAAAAAGACCTAAAATATTCAATTTATATATTGTTAAATCTGAATGTTATAAACAAACTACTGTATATAAACTATACATATAACTTACTATAAAGAATAACCTCATACTTATTTATTTTTTAAAAGGGATTAACTTTTTATTTTCCAGAGCAAGACAACTAGAGTACACCATAGGTGAAGTGCCAATCACATTTGTTGACAGAGTGTATGGGGTGTCCAAGCTTGGTGGATCAGAAATTGTGCAGTTTGCTAAAGCATTATTGTATTTATTTGCAACCACATAGTTTTATTGTCTAATTAAATATATTTAACATAATCTTGTTGTAAAATGGAAGGTTTATTTTACTAAACAAACAGGTCTTAATACAAGTAAAGTTCATAGTGCTTAACCAGTGGTACTACTGTTACAATTGTTTTATGGCCGAAATGAATCATTGATCTATATCTGAGATTGAAATCAACATATCTTTGTCATCTTCTCGTTTTACACAAACATTAGGTCTTACAAATGTTTGTTTAAAACAAAGCAAAATTGGATCAATTATTTATTTTGCTGTCAATGTAGATTCTACTGATGTTAGTGTTAGCACTACTATTGAATATCTTTTCTCAATAGTTGGTTCTTGGTTTTTAAAATAATTTAAAAAATGTCTAATAATAATACGAAATAAGTTAAAAAAATAACCTCCTTTATGTTAAGTACAATTATTTTAAATTACTAGGTTTATTCCAGATACTTATGTATAATAATCATAATAGGTTATAAGGATATTAGTTTTTGTATATTTCTTAAATTAAAGCTGTTGTAAAGAATATAAATTTATTTATGCATCAAAATATTTTATTACCAATACCCAATCAAGTTTATATAGATTAGTCTTGTTTATTCAGCTGATGTGTTTTAAGAATCAAAATAATGAATATTCCATAGTTTCTCAACCTTTACAGTATTTAAATGTTTTATACTGTTATAATACTGCTTATATTTGTACTAGGTATTTATAATATTGCAAGTACATGATAATACACAGCAATACTGCAATTACACGATGAAATGTTAAAGATTTTGTTTTGATATTATTACATAGTATAAAGCAAAGTCACTTTCCGCGTCTGTCCCTATGTATGTATTAGATCTTTAAAACTACACAACGGATTTTGATGCAGTTTTTTTTAATAAATAGAGTGACACCAGAGGAAAGTTCATATGTTTAATAACATGCTTAATATATTAGAGAACCACTGATAATTTCAAGAATTCTAATTCGTAGTCCTAAACAAACACTTCGATTTGCGCTTACATTGCAAAAACGCTGGCTGAACTCTACGAGATAGATCAAAGTATTGTATACCTTAAAAAGTCCGTGATGGTATAACTTTATCTCTTAGGGATAACACACAATAGCTAAATTTTGTCCTTTACTTTTTACGAGAAATAATGGCTTATTTACGAAGCGACTTTAAGCAATACAGCATTAATCCTTATCTAATTAAGTGCCTTAAATACATTTTACATTTAATACAATATAGCCCTGTACAGTATGCAATTTATAAGAATATTTTCGAAGATTTACAGATTTAAAATATAGGGTTATTGCGTTTACGGCGGGACGGTCGGCCGGCGCACTCTGGTATGGAACTGTGCTTTTTGAACATGGAATTGAACTTTTGTGAAAGTTCAGTATTGAAGACTTTGTTAATGCATATATCTAAACAAATGTCTAATACACATTATTGAGCATTTAAAATATATTTTTTTATTTTAATAAAACCAGACCTGCCAGCTGATGGTCAAATTACCGTCGATTGTGTAGCTCAGAATTCCTCAAGTTTACATGGTCATATTTTGATTATGTTCAATGAAATTCTATAGGAGTGATAGAATGGTTTTTAGGGTTCCGTACCCAAAGGGTAAAAAACGGAACCCTATTACTAAGACTCCGATGTCCGTCCGTCCGTCCGTCCGTCCGTCTGTCTGTCACGAGGCTGTATGTATCTCATGAACCGTTATAGCTAGAGAGTTGAAATTTTCACAGATAATGTATTTCTGTTGCCGCTATAACAACAAATACTAAAAACTAGAATAATATAATTATTTAAGGGGGCTCCCATACAACAAACGTGATTTTTTTTTGTTTGTCTATATGTCATGAACTTTTATAGCTAGATAGTTGAAATCTTCACAGATGATGTATTTCTGCTGCCGCAATAAAATCTGATACTAAAAACGTAAATAATATAAATATTAAGGGGGGCTCCCATACAACAAACGTTACTTTTTTTTGGTCGATATTAATAACGGCAACAAGTATCCGATTGAATTATCCACAAAATATTTTGTTATGTAAGTATAGGTAATATTATATTATTTACTTTACAAATAGATAATAATAGTACGGAACCCTTCGTGCGCGAGTCCGACTCGCACTTGGCCGGTTTTTTTAAGTACTCTGTTTAAAATGTATTAAATGGACGCTTAAGTAAAAACTAGAGAGGTATAAAAAAATCACAGTGTTTAATATTGTATCCTTATTAAAAGGTCTGCCAATGTCGTAATTTTGGTTGTATCACTTAAAATAAGTCATAATATTTAATAGTAACTTTTGAATTATATTTGACATTATTAAGCATGACATGATGAAATTGGTATTACATATTAACATTGTGAAATTGGTATTACATAATTATTTTACATTTTAAAAATGTAATAAAATAAAAAATTATTATGTTATATATTTGTAATTATTAAATTATTATTATTTTTAAAATTTAAAATATTAATTGTAATGAATTATTTAATTTTTATCTATGGATTATTATTATATTGTTCTGACATTATTAATAAATGTTTATAGATATTTTCAAACATTAATTTTGGTTGTGGCATCTTTTCAATGTTTATCTATACTGGAAAGTTGGAAACATTGGTTAGGATCACCACCTTAATGTTAAAGCTGCTTACGGAGATGCTTCACGGAGATGGGTAGCGACATGTTAGCTTAATTGGTAGAGCGACGGGAAAGGTTCCTAGGGGTCGTGGATTCAAATCCCTGCCCGTATCTTTTTAGTTCTGTATTAATTAAAGAGACGTATTATTTAATTGAAAAGCCATTCTACCACGGCTATCCAATAATATATAAATATTAAATATATACTCAAGGATAACAAAAAAAGACAATTCGTAATACTTTCTGTTTTTTATTTTTAGTGTATACAATAAGTTAAGACGAATAATATAATTATAATTTATGGAAACCCTGCCTTATTTATTTAGGTGCAAGTAAGTGCGCAGCTAATTTTCATTAGACTAAGCAGTACTATTTTAAATTTGTACAGCGATACAGCTCAAAGATGATTAAAATAGGACTTACATTATTATTTACCACTATAATTTCAGCAAAATTATATAAAAGTGACATCGGCATTGAGAGTGATCCAGACCCAAGCCCCAATGTTAAACCAAATGTGTGGGTTCTACATTTAGACGATGACAGTTTTAATTTTAACAGCGTAGTGTTGGCCAACAATGAGGAACAAAATATATTTAAAAATATAATACTGCCAACAATAAAAAAGTGAGTCCATTTGTTTTATATAGTTTTATTAAAAAATGCCACGAAAAAGCAATAAAACTACTTGTTATCCCTGAAAAGTAGGTTAAAAGTTAAAAGAATAATAAATATAGAAATTCATGTTTCTTTTTTATTAAATTTCAGAATTCGAGACGATAAAAAAGTTACTAACTATATTTCAAGAAACAGAAACATACTTAATAATTCAGGCGATGCAGATCCGAACAGCAGCCCAAAAGAAATAGAATCAAAACTACGTAGCACAATTAATAAGTTTTTGTAAGTATATATTCTTACATTTTATAAAATATCTAAACGTCCTTTTTTATCTTATTTTTAATTCTAAATGTCATCAATGTGTATAATATTTATATTTTAATATTTATGATTAGATACTAATTAATGACACGACGGCTTTAATAAACCGAGAGTATAACACAATACTTACATTTTATACAAAAATAAAAGTAAGGGCTTTTTGATTATAGTATAATATTAATTTTTTTTTTCAGTATGACTCATTTAAACGACTTTGATGACCAATTAATTCAACCATCAAAACGTGAAAAGAAATCACTTCAGGTATTTAATTAATCTTATTTAAAAAAGAGTAATACATTATTGAATTATCATTCATCATTCCTTCAATGAGTCAATTATTTTGCAGATATATTTTTCGGGACCTTATTCGTCATTGATTCTTACAGCGGGGAGTAGCAGATATCAATATTTTATCAATCAGCCGTCACTATTACCTGATTGGTTTTATAAGAAGCACACAGATATAAAAAAATATAAAGACACAATATCTGTGGAGATACCCGCGGATATAAAAAAAGATTTTCTTAAGAGTTTTTTGTATTTATTGCAAATGTTTTTAAGTTATCCTATGTAAAAATAAAGAAAATGTAGAAGAGTTAAGAAAAATATATACCAGTAGTATATGTTAACTTGTACAAATATTTTATTACTATTATTATACACCTTCCCATTCTCTAATTCATGATCAACGTGTACGAAGTACATATTCACATACAAAAAGACAATAATAAACAAAACTCGTAGGGGTGCATAAAAAAATATTTTATTTACAATACTGCCAATTTATATCTAACCGCCCCGTTGGTCGAGTGGTTAGGGCAGACGCCTAACGTGTCACGGCGCAATGGGGCTCGGGTTCGATTCCCGGCGGAGACAGGCATTTATGTGATGAGCATAGATGTCTGTGTTTCTGGGTTTGGTCGTTTATTATATATATTCTCAGTATTTATATGTGTATTTCTATGTATTTGTATCGTTGTCTAACACCCTTAACACAAGCAAATAATTTGCTTACTTAGGAGTTAGGGGTTAGATCAATGTGTGTAATTTGTCCTGATATTATTATTATTATATGCGGAACGATTCCAATCTAATGACTGCTGTATTAATTAATGACTTAGTAAAGATATTAAATGGGTTAATTTAATAGTGCACAAATTTTGGAGGTCAACCAGGAGGTTTGGTACAAGCATCTATCGGAATAAAGAAGTGTTCTTAGAAGGTTTTCGTCTTAGGTCCCGTGCTGTTTACACTTTTTTGCGCCGAAATTGTCAATGTTATAAGACATTGATAAAAATCATATTTACGCCGATAATAATAAACTCGAAATTCGTAATCTTGGGTACTACGAAATAATAATAATAATATCAGGACTAATTACACACATTGATCTAACCCCTAAGTAAGCAAATTATTTGCTTGTGTTAAGGGTGGTAGACAACGATACAAATACATAGAAATACACATATAAATACTGAGAATATATTTAATAAACGACCAAACCCAGAAACACAGACATCTATGCTCATCACATAAATGCCTGTCTCCGCCGGGAATCGAACCCGAGCCCCATTGCGTCGTGACACGTTAGGCATCTGCGCTAACCACTCGACCAACGGGGCGGGGACAAACGAAAATAGGTAAGGTGACAAATTAGTTTTATTTTATTTTAGCTTTATTAGCTTAGATAACCATTTTTTATACATTGCGTGGTGCGACGTCACTCTAAAACTAGCAGTCCCTATACCAGCGAATATCAGCGTTGAAAACATTGTATATTACATAGGTCTTGTGGCCAACTAATTTGGACGAATTTTTAAATTTATTATTATCATATTATTAATCAAATATTTAAATAGAACCGAGTTACTTTTCGAGTTATCCCTGTGATTGTTATCGGTTTTGAGATTTTTGAGTGTTTTCCAATTTAAGTTTTTTAATTTGAATAAATTATAACAATTACTCACGCCGAAAATCGATACAATTCAATGTATTATTACTCAAAAATTTATTTCAGAAAAAAATGTTTTTTTCTTTAAGGATGATAATTTTTTTTGTAGAAATGCCTAGTGAATGTCAGGATATCAGCATGTATTAGTTATATGCTGAGAAATAATAATACTATCTTAAAATTATGGTAGCACAATCATAATTCATGTGAAAGTAGGGATAAAACATCATATTTTTTACCTCTCACTGTTGCACATAAGCTTCCTTTCCTATGATAGATATAAACCTATTACCTAACTCTAAAATTACACGGCTTTTTGTCTTTTGACGTTCGTAATATCATTGGCTATAAACTAGGTTTCTTTTCGAAATCTTTGCTGGCACGGCCACATATCAAAGCCGGAGTCGTCAAAGAAAAAGGAAAGATTGATACACAGTGGAAATTACTACAAGAAGCGGATTTACCTATTTTATATGTATTATGTTTTCAATTACCTACTTAACTCCGTCGTTATTTCAATTTCATTAGTCATGATTCCATCACTGAGTGTTGCCAACTGGATTAAATTTTCAATTTAATGAAGTAGTTTCCATTAAATTTACCCCTCCTCCTCCTTAAAAAGATACGTGCGATACCTACCTACGAAAAGATACGTATGATAATTGGTGGCTGGAGACAAAGAAAAAAATATATGCGTATCAGACTTCTCTGATTTGCATATTTCATATGATTTGCATAAGTCATTCGACCTTTTCATAATATTGGAGTAGGATAAATACGTGATTGCAATTATAAGTAATTAATAAAAACTGTTATAGCCCAGTCTTGTGACCCTGAAGTTTAGTAATTACTACCGAACGATCGTTGAAATTTTTTGATGATTGTTGAATTATCATGTTTCAACAACAGGCAACACTGTCTACGTGATTCATTTATTTACGTTGTCAAATTTTTGCAGGATTATTGAAGCTGCAAGTAGAAGCTCATTATTTTTGCAATTTTGCAAGAGTACATGTGTAATTTCTTTGTTCATTAACTAAGACTGATGTAGTTGCATTGGCGAAAATGCTCGGAAATTTTAAGAACGTGGGTGCCTTTATTCGTAATTGCAATGGAACGACATTGAAATATGATCAAGCCTGTTTGGAAATTGTAACAAACGAGACAATATCATTTTTGAGTCAATATGAAGTTTGTGAGGATTGTATGTTGTTGGAAACAAAGCGATTCAGTTCTAACGGAACCGTTATCATCAAAACCACAAGTCCTCTACGATATGAGATTAGAAATGGCAATGGACAAATTTGCAACGGTTTGTATTTATTTAATATGACTTTTCTTTTAAATCCAGTTTCATTTCATTCTCGTGAACATAATTGCAGGTTCCTATTTTCATTTTGCATGTTATATTTCAGTAAATCTATTCTACTGCATGTTTGCTCAAATGTTTGGTCGAGTCATTGTCTTTGTTGAAAATAAATAATAAAACATGCTTAGTGTCTTACAATAATCACAAAAGCTAATAATATATATCTATATATTTTGTATTGATGGCTGTAAACATACAACAAAGATAAGATATATCAAAGATTTATTAATGTGTAATCCTCTTAATAAAAACACATATCAGAAGTTTTACTATTTTCAAATTTCGTGTTTTATAGGCAAACTATCTACAAAATAATTAATTAGTTGGTCATTCACTTTGTTGGTGCAGCATTCTTAATTATCTGTTTTATACAATAGAAATAAATATTATTAAAGGACACTTAAATGTTAGCCAAAAGATAGTACAAAAAAAGGATGTATTAAAATACCCACATATAATAAATCAGGGATGAGGTGCAAACTGTGTATTAAATATAAAATAAATAATAATCTATATGTGTTAAGAAATGTATATGAGACAGATCTTAAAACAATTGGTTTTGATTAGTCTGCTGATTTGTTAACATTATGCAAAAACTACTGGATGGATTGTATAACTTATTATTGGTTGGTTGAGCAGTTAGCGCAGACACCTAACACATATTGTCAGAAAAGGTTTCCAGTTTAATTTGGCCAGGAACAGGCATGTATGTGATGAGCATAGATGTCTATATTTCTGGTATAGGTTGTTTATTAAATTTATTTATATTATTTATAATGTATATTTCTATGTATTTGTATCATAGTCTAATACCCTTCTATGGAAAAACATAAGTGATATGTGCTATAATTACAATACAACAGAATTACTTGACATATTTGGGTAACATTTTATATTGAATGTCTTGGTTATCATTCAAGTTTTACTTCTCACCAACAATTCATACCACATACCATTGGCTAGCGTGTGTTTGAATATCCTCAGCCTCATTTTAAATACCCATAAGTTGATTTTTGTTAATATGTATTTGTTTTTTATCAATAAACTTATAACATTATGTGTGTCTTATGGTTTACTTTTATGGCAACATGCAGCTGATATTCAAACTATTTTCATGTTGCAGAAAAGGGCTATTATGGCAATGTACCCAAGTACTATTTCTCTTAAACAAGTTAACAACAACAAATCCACTTTTGCAGTTGACACTTTAGTTTTCCAGTTACAATGTACTAAGATAATTTATTTTATCTACCTTCCAATTTTGATACATAAGCTTATTTGCATGTTGAAAGTTTCTACCTTATGTACATGTTTTATGTATTTATAGGTAGTATGTATTGAGCTCTAATAATATGAAATTAGTTTTTTCCGATCATTTTACTTTTCAATATTTCGTTATCATTACAAAGCTGAAACAAACCCATTGCAACAGTTTCCATCAGTTTTAAACTGCTCCCTCTTCTTTCACAACCTTCTTCAGCTGAATTAGTATCAGTAAATGCTGCTAATTTTAATAGCATCACTATCCTTAAAATAAAAGAATCCCTTTTTCATTGCCATCTTCTCAGAATATCCTGGGCTTCTGATGAGCTCTTTGCCTATAAACTTCAATATCTAAATGTTTGAAAGTATATAGAAATTATATATATAATTTTCGTTTTTCGTGAAACATCGAAAATTAGAGCTAAAAAACTCGGCCGCCCACATTTACTTTTAAGTCCAGCTAGCGTCATTATCTTGCACTCTTTCTAACCATCTAAGAGTCTTGTTCTATCTCTTTTTGTCTAATAATTTGCAGATGCATGCGGTTGGTTTAGGCAATTTTTCTTATCTATAACATGGAATCAAGCTTGATAATGGATACAGATGTGATGCATACAAATTTGATTGATATAATTAGAAAATCAAACATTGACGTCACTTATACGAAATATTTTTCCGACTATACTTTGACTTTGAATTGGAGGATTTGAGGTTATAATTTATGCCTTTTGAGTCTTGATTTTAAATATTGAGAGAGTCGTAGTTGAGATATGACTAGGTTTGCCACCTGTCCTATATTTTGCAGTATCTTACTATATTTTAGTCTATTTCTATATTATATGTATATTATAGAAAATTATATTTTTTTCACTCATTGATTAACAAAATACTATATTAACACGAAAGCAAAAAATATATACACTAAAGAAAGGAAATTAAAATAATACTTTTTTTTTCTGGTTCAATATATATATATACCTACTATATTTTTCCTTTTAAATTAAAATGTCGCAACACTAGACAAATTAAAATGTCACATTATGCGGCCTACATACCATTTCCTTCAGCTTAAGTCTGAAATATAGTAAGTAAAGTGCTTTGAAAATTATTTCTTTGACAGAAATGCATTTCTAAAGAAGAGCCACTATGACCTTAGCTTTGTGTTCTTACTTTACTGAGATTAAAGACATGAGACAATATCTGTTACTCGACAGTTTTTTTTTAAAGGTTGACAAATTATTAAAAAATTCGTTAAAATCATTCACAGGAATACCATATGTAATAAAAATATTAAACATATATGTAGACTGTAGTCTACGACTTTTTTCAAATCTTCATAAACAACACAAAAAAAGAATTGGCTCCCTCTGTTACTTATTACTCTGTATTTTGTAAGAAGTTCTTAAAAAGGTCCACGCCCGGGGCCATACTTACGCTCAAAGTGTATGCCAGTTTAGAGGCAAAAAATAAATTTTGTATGGGAAAACTAACGGTTAACTAAAAGTTAACGGTTATCGTTTGACCTATGTACAAAACTCATTACCCAATAGCCTCATTACTCGATTAATGTTCCAAATCTATTTTTAAATCCCAACTCTTTTGCCGTACAAGCGACCATAATCAAACTTCCTACCAAAACAATTAAACATGTACCTCTTACGTAATGGTATCTAAACAAAGCCTAGCATTCACAAGTATAATTAATTGTATCGATTATTATGTAAGTATTTACATATAATAACAACATGTTATTATTATATGTATGTATTATATAAAGTGTTATCATTATGTATCTGTAGAATAATGTCTAGTACTATCTCTGCCCTCTAAAACCTCTTCTCCAACATCCAACAGTTAGAAGAGATAAACCTAAGTATACGTCTTTATTATTTTATAAACTAGTTGTGGTACAACGATTATGATCGATATTACAAAAAAATATTATTATAATAGTTAGGCTTGCCTAAAGGCTACTAATTTAGTGAAAAATTATGCAATATTTTATCGTAATTATTAAATAATAAGCAACAATTTTGTTATGGTGGTTTAAGCAATTTCTTTTAAAGTCATCAAATCACATAACGGCCTTTATGCGTTTCAAATCGATAAATATAATACGAAAGTACGATAACATAATGTAAACTCTATAATGAATTAATTAATTTCTCTCTGTTAATTCTTTATAGTAAATCAATAAATGGCAATACTGTTTTAAGGCAACAATGTGTTTGCATCAGATGAACCGCTGGTTCATTCTCTCATCTCTTCTTTTTAACCCCCGACTTAAAAGAGGGGTGTTATAAGTTTGACCTATCAATCTGTGTATCTATGTAACTGTGTATCTGTCTGTGGCAAATTTGCGGCTAAACACGTGGAAGGATTTGAATGCGGTTTTTTTTATCGAAAGCTATGCTCGTCGAGATGGTTCTTATCCATGTTTGATTGAAATAGAAACAGTCGTCTCCAAGATTTATTCTTACGTTTTATTCGTGCGGGGGAGAGGTTCTTATGTAATAATTAGCTGTTCCCAGTGGCTTCGCCCGCGCTATCTAGGAAAATAGCCTTTTTATGAAGGCCAAAACGTTTTTACACTCATTTACTCAGGTGAAGTACTTTATTAGGGATTGTCCGTGACTGCATCCACGTAGACTAAAAATATATTGATATGGCTTATGATCGTAGTCATAAAGAATCACGGGCAACAGCTAGTGATAATATAAATCCCTTCATCATAGTGTTATTAGTGATTGTAAATCATTTTAATTCTAAATGTTTATATTTATTAATTTTCGTATATATGAAATCTACCTCTCTACCTATCCATATGGAAAAGTCTTGAATCATGTTACTTAATACATTTATAATTTATTACTTTCACGTGGATCCTTATTTTATTAAAAATAAAATATATATTTCTGGTGTTAAATATAACCTTTGTACATCATTATGTAGGATTCTAATGCTAAAATATTAAAAAAAAAATCGGTCCCGTAGTTTCGAGTCTCTTCAATTCAAACAAACAAACAAATTTTTCCTCTTTATAATATTAGGATACATTAATAGAAATACTTAAACAATTGAAAATTTTGTGTGTCTGTAGGTTCATTTAGTACAATTCAGCAACCAATAACATAACTTCAATAATTAAAAATGTAAAAAACCCCCGATAAAAAAGACCTCTAAAAAGAATAAAAAAAATATTATTATGCACTTATTGAATTCGTTGCGTCGGGGGACCGTGTAAGAACGTTGATAGTGTATATATTACGAAGTTAATCATTGAGGACCTAGACTATACGATTCGATATCGTAATTTCTATATTTGCCTTGTTAACCTACTTGCATTTTAATTTCTTCCTTTATTAAACGGTCCCCCGACGCAAAGACTTTAATAAGTACGTAATAATATTATTTTTATTCTTTTTAGAGGTATTTTTGTATGGGGGTTTTTTTAAATTTTTAAATATATATATGTATAATTAAAACAAAATTAACAAAAACAGTCATTGTTAATTTTAATTCATTCAACATTCCGATATATTTGTCAAAACTGGTAAAATCATCTCAATATTATTCTTTCGTTCGAGTTTTTCATCACTAGTCTTTACATATATTTGACTTTAAATCCTACTTAGCCATTATAGGACGTTTATTTAAACATAAATTCTTGAATACAAAATAATTAATCCTCGTAATATCTAATAATGAGAAAATTATACCTTTAGTGAATAACAGAGACTATTATATATGACAATTATATAAAGTAGAATGATTGCATGCTATATTCCATTTGAAATGTTCCACAATATTGTCTAAGGACCATTATACGGTAGTTGTAAATATTTGATATTTTTTCGCCGTTTATAGATAATAAATATAAAAATACATCTAGAATCTAGATACTGGACAATGCGATGTCTGTTTCCACAAAAGCCCTGAGGAACCATTATTTTATCAAATAAACTATTAAATAATGTTCCCATACTCTATTGATATGTATTTTTTTAGGTACATATGAGTTTGGTGAATACGGTCAATACAGTCTAAACGTGGCCGAGGTCACCACGGACAAATGTCTTCCTCGTATGACGGCGGAACCAGATGCTGCCTACCTCCCCATACTGACCGCAGCCGTGGTGCTGCTGGCGATGGCCACCCTCTGGTACATTGTCAAGCTTATCGGCAAGAAGGTGGTCGCTGGGAGATTATATGCCAGATATTTTGCAAGGTAATGATTGCTTAAGTCCAATTTAAACTACAGAGTATTAAATTTCATTCAGTTATGTATATCTCAATTAGTGTTACATTAATAAAACAAAATGGTTAAAACTAAAAGCTTGACTGTTGGTATCTTCAATGCTGGATCACTAGGTACTAGGCATGATGAATTCATCTCAGCTATGATAAACGTATCAGTAGACATCATGGCCATAAATGAAACATGGATTAGGGCAGGAGAGGCCGGTCGTGCACCTACGGTGCCGGGATACAAGCTGCTACACATCCCACGCCCTACTTCGGTGCGAGGAGGCAGAGGGGGTGGTGTTGGATTCTACATCAGGCGTGGCTTAGCTATAAAAACTTGCCCTCTTTCTTTTGACTCAGATGTGGAACAGATGTGGATCAGCATCACAGTTAACTCTAAACATATCCTCATAGGCACGGCGTACAGGCCTCCATGGCTTGATGTAAATATATTTTTGGATAATTTGACAGAAACTTTATCTACCTTCTCAAATTATGACAAATTAATTTTACTAGGAGACTTCAATATAAATTATTTACATACATTGGAGAATAAAACTAAATTACTGAATGAATTTCTTAATTACACAAAGTTAACCCAGTTAATTGAATCTCCAACACACTTTACAGAGAATAGTCAAAGTCTTATAGATTTAATATGCACTGATATAGCCACTCATAAAATCAACATATTCCACTCACCGGACCTTGGCAGTCACGCAATGGTATCAGCAGAGTTTATTATCAAAATTGAAAAACCAGAACCTTTCTATGTTACATTTAGACCTTTTAAGGATATTTTACCTGATATTTTTAACTATGATCTGGAACAGCTCGATTGGAATCCTATATTTAAGATGACAAATGTCAATGATATGGTCAATTACTTTAATACATGTATTTTGTGGCTTTTTGAATTACATGCACCAAAAAAAACTGTCTTACAAAGAACAAAACCAATACCGTGGCATACAGATACCTTGAGAAAGATGATGCGGCTCAGAGATATCTACCATAATCAATACCGAAACACAAGGTGTGAAGCTTCAAAAAAACTCTATAAGGAGATGAAAAGTTTAGTCATAGCTGCTAGGCATCAGGAAAAGGCAGCCTATTACAACAAAAATATTAATTGTAATTTAAATAATCCTAAAATTCTCTGGAAAAACCTAAAAACTACAATTCTCAAGAACAATAGACCAAAAAATGAACTACCTCCATCTCTTGCTGACCCAGATCTACTAAACAAGCATTTTTTAGATGTCCCTGGAGAAGATCACGTCAGCATCTCACAGCTAACTTACTATGAGTTTCATCGGTCAACTACTAGTACCTTTTGCTTAGAAACTGTAAGTCAGGAGAGTGTAGCTAGTATAATTAGGTCTCTAACATCCAATGCTGAGGGTATCGATCAGATAACACTTACCATGCTTGTAGAAACGTTACCAAATACTCTTCCTGTCATAACCCATATCATTAATAAATCTATTTTAACTTCTACATTCCCCGATCTCTGGAAAGTAGCCCTCATTACTCCAATACCTAAAAAGATAAATGTGACAGGCTTAAGTGATGTGAGACCAATTAGCATCTTACCTTGCCTCTCAAAAATTCTAGAAAAGGTTGTAAGCATACAAACAAGAAAGTACCTAGAGACAGAACATTTGTTACCAGACCATCAATCTGGGTTCCGCAAAAACAGAGGCACCGCAACTGCTCTCATAGACATTGTGGACAACATCCTTGCAGCTCAAGATGTAGGAAAGGGAACAATCTTAACTCTACTTGATTTTTCTAGGGCTTTTGATGCCATAAATATATCACTTCTGCTATCTAAGTTGGCTTTTTATGGCTTCAGTTCAAAGACAGTCAAATGGTTCTACAGCTACCTTGAAAATAGAACACAGATTGTACAGTTGCAAAATGCTTCAGGAATAAAAGTAAGTTCTCCCCGATATCACAATTTACGTGGTGTCCCACAAGGTTCGATCCTAGGACCGTTACTATTTATTCTCTACAGTGCAGATTTAATTGATTGCATAAAACATTGCCAATATCAACTATTTGCTGATGATGTTCAAATCTATGTACACTCTTCACCCTGTGACACTATTAGTTCTGTTAAACTCATGAATGAAGATTTAGATAGAATAGCAATATGGTCTAAAATGAACTGTTTTGTCATAAATGCCAGTAAATCTAAGTATATGATCCTTGGATCAAAAAAACAGATACAGAAAATTACTACAAAATGTCCAATAATATCAATGCTAGGTGAATCCATCAGTTATGCACAAGAAACCCGTAACCTAGGTGTGATTGTGGACAGTAATCTACGTTTTGAAAGACATGTACTGGATGCCATCAAGAATAGCTTTTATAGGCTTAAGTTATTATATAATATTAGACCATACATCTCAGTAGAACTTAGGATTAGATTATGTGAACAATTAATTTTATCTAAAATTAATTATGCTGATGTTGTATATGGTCCATGTTTGCTTTCTCGCACTGAAAGGCTTATTCAGAGACTTCAGAATGCATGTGCTCGATTTTGCTTCTCAATTCCCTCTCGTGCACATGTTACACCATTTCTCAATAAATCTAACTTATTAAAGATGGCAGCTCGTAGACAATTACATTTTATCACACTGCTCTCTGGAGTTGTATCTTCTCAGAAGCCAGAGTACTTATTCAGTAAAATTAAATGGGCATCACAGAGTAATGTTACATATCACACTAGGGCATCTTTGCATATGATATTAACTCCTCCTCACAAGACAGCGGCATTTCGGGGCAGCTTCAGGTATGCAGCTTCCAAATGCTGGAACAACCTCCCTCCTCCAATGCGGAACCTGAAAATGAAAAATATTAAAACTATTTTAAAGAAATATTTTTTAGAAATACAAAAAAATACTTAAAATTGTTGGTTACTTACCTTGAAGTTTTTGTCCAACTAGCACTGAGGCGGTTTGTTTGTCGTGCAACATACACTAAGTCCCTAAGAGCAGTATTGCATTGCTGTCTTAGTGTTCACTCCCAACAATTCGCACTTTTAATTGACATCACATAACATCTTTTTACAACTAACTCATGAGCTATATATATATACAAACTTACACTGATAATTAGTTTTACGATTAATGATTAAAAGCCTCAATAAATCTTGTATAATAAATCTTTCGTTTATTTAAGTTTGTTTCTCCTGTTTTTTAGGTTAAGACTTGATTATTTGTTATGGCTTGGTTAAGACTTTTATGCCTAGTCTTTACATGTTCTCATGTTAAATTGTGCCATTTTTTTTATTTTATTTTTATTATTGTTATTTTTTTGTCTGTTGTTTATAATGTTAATATTTAGTGCAATCTCTGATAGGTTATGTTTGTATAAAATGTGTGACTGCTGACACTGTCGCGTGCTCAATTATAGATTATAAAGTATAAAGGCTCAACTGAAAATCAGTGTTGCGATATTTTAATTATATTATATATTTTATATATCGTAGCGTAAGCTGAGCTGAGTCCTTTTCGGCTCAACATAACATTTGGGTACATAACACTTAGATCATTTTATTATTCTGTTTTAACTCTTTATAGCTTTTCTGTATGTAAATGTTGTGTAGAGACTACGAATAAATATGTTTTCTTTCTTTTCTTTCTTTCTTTCTTTCAATTTCTATTTGTAGATACAAAGCAACATTTAAATTTAAAAGAAATTGTAATTTTCTTAATGGTTTTTCTTATGCTGTTTATTAATATTCATAAATTTATTTACATATTTAACTTTTTATATCCAAATGCAATCTAAGGACAATAGATCTGTTAGCCATTTAAAACCAAACTTTTCCTGATATTTAGTAATAATGAAGCAAATAAGATTTTAGAAATCTAATTGTCATAGTCTCAATGTCAAATCTAATAATATTTTAGAAAAATAACAATCATTCAAAAAATATTTATTAATTTTTTGTATCTAAAGTAACAATAAATAATATATTTTTTAAACAGAATTGTTTGATAGCAAAACCTATTATTGTTAAACAGAAATTTTTTATACTGCTAGGATAACTATAAGTTATAGTTATTGTCAAAAATATATACAGTCCATAATACAATGTCATTTATGTACATGTTGACTAGAGAGGACAATGAGCTGGGCTCGGAGACCAGAGTCCTGACCACGGAGGCCAGTATCCCTCGCTCGCCCACACGCTCCAGACTGCGCTCACTTGACATATTCAGAGGAATGGCCATCGCACTCATGGTTAGAAACATTTTCTATTAAAATTTAGGTAACTTAAAGCATTACTAATTTAGGTAACTTAAAACAAATTCGATTCCTGTTGTTTATATTTTTAATCTATACTCCTACATTTTGTTGTAATAACTGTCCTTCTTAGGTCCATATACAATAAAAAAATAAAAAATAGATTGTAATTCTGTTTTGTTTTTTTTTTTTATTATGCCTTTAAGAGTATAAAAAAACGATGCAGTATTATACTTATACTAAATACTTAAAATTTCAGATCTTCGTAAACGCTGGTGGTGGTGGCTATGCTGTCTTCTCCCATGCTACGTGGAACGGTTTGACGGTAGCTGATGTGGTGTTCCCATGGTTCGCATTCACCATGGGGGAGGCTCTGGTGCTGTCTCTCAATGCCAGACTTAGGACTTCTCTACCACGGATCACTGCTTTAGGACAGGTATTTAAATACATATATATAAATTATAAAAAAATGTGCATGAAACAATTAGAATTAGAAAAGTCTGGAATTTTAACAATCTTTTATTTTTATCAAAATTTCAAAAACGAATTCGGTTTGAAAAAAAATTTGATAATATATCAATAAATATTTATGTGTTATCGATATTTTCATGATTCGTCTGATATTATTTATTTGAATTCACAAAAGTTAGGGAAACACTTAGTTGGACATGCCCTCCTGAAATCTAAATAAATTAATGTTTCTAAAATAAAACATCCATATTTCCATTTAATATCAAGCAATTTATGAGATGTATAAAAGATACAAATAATGACTCAAATTAAATTTATATAAATATAGAATGTAAAAAACCGATACGGGCAGGGATTCGAACCCGCGACTACTGGGAAACCGTCCCGTCGCTCTACCAACTGAGCTACCGTATCGCTGTCCGCTTCGGTGAATTAAGCATTCTATATGTGATCGTCTTTATCGGGACGGTGGTGACACCTATTAGGTACATTCTATATTTATATTAATTTAAATAAGCTTAACATGGCTATACATGTTTAAAGATATTTTTAAAAATTGATTTCGGTAGTGGCATCTTTTCAATGTTTATCTATACTGCAAAGTTAGAAACATTGGTTAGGATTTTCGAAAGAAACCTAATAGATGTCACCACCGCCCCGATAAAGACGATCACATATAGAATGCTTAATTCACCGAAGCGGACAGCGATACGGTAGCTCAGTTGGTAGAGCGACGGGACGGTTTCCCAGTAGTCGGGGGTTCGAATCCCTGCCCGTATCGGTTTTTTACATTCTATATTTATATAAATTTAAATAAGCTTAACATGGCTATACATGTTTAAAGATATTTTCAAAAAAATGACTCAAATGATCAGCTGACTTGAATGTGACGCAAGCTCGTGGCCATTATTTAAATATGCAAAAAAAAATGCTATGCGCAAAGCTGCGCTTTATGATTCTAAAACATAAATATTTTTTTTAAAGTTTCTAATGTAAATAAAATATTTTTTGGAAAAGATTTTGCACCACAAAATACACAGTTGGTACTAACTACCTAATACTAATATGATTCATAGTAACTATTTGTAAACTTTAATTCACATAAAATATATTTTAATAACGAAAAGTCACCAACACCGGAAATTGTTTCCTCTTAACAGTAATTTCAAAAACACTTACAACCTTATTTGTTTCATGTCTCATATTATGAACTATGTATTAATAAAATATATATAAATAAAAACAGATGCGTTCGAGTATCGATAGCAAAAGAAAATGGTAATGATGATACGATTTTTATAAATACTTAACGAAATTTTAAAACCTAACATAAACATTTCCCCCTCCTCCCCCCAAATTTAGGGGGAAAACCCCTAAATTTGCAACAATAGGCTCGAAATCGAAGTAAGGACGGAGTGAGGGGTAAAAAATAGAGAAAGAGTGAAAGAGGAATACAAACAAGAAGAGGAGAATATAGTCATGGCGCAGCTGCATACATTAAACTTAATCGACGAAGTTTTGTTATATTGGTTTATGAAAATCGTCAGATTATATGCTTTTGGTTATCCCTGTATTTTTATCTATTATAAAAAAATAGTCACGCTCGATAATGTCAAGATGTTTTTTTACTAGGTTGTAGCCCCCCCCCCCCTTCTTTACGTAACTCTTAAACTGTCAGATTAATAGAATGTAGACTTTCTAACATGCAATAAACCCCCCATTTCTAAATTTGACGCGCTCGAAAATTACTGATGATCAATTTTTTTTACTAATCTGACCGCTTATACTGGAAGCTCATATTTACTAGAAGTACTTAGGTACAGGGAATCTCCTGCATTTTAGTGCAGCGCTCGCGTGAGTCCCTATAAATACCCTTTTGGGCTCCCCTACTATAGGAATGCAATGTGGATTAAATAGTTTCTATTTTATAATAATGTATAAATGAAACTTATAATAATGGCAGGTGGCACGCAGATCTCTCCTCCTGTCTCTCATCGGCATCTGTCTGGGCTCAGTTAACACGGATTGGTCGCACATTCGACTCCCGGGCGTACTACAGCGCCTCGCCGCCATGTACCTCATAGTGGGAGCTCTGGAGTGCGCCTTCATGAGGACCAGCCAGAATATTACACCGGGTATTATTATCATTCCACAATTTCTAATAAGGATTAAGACACTCGATCTGTCAGTAGAGTCATGTTTATGTAAAGCCCTTGACATTAAGTTCTTGTAAAATCCTAGTAAGTTACCAAGGCAAATAACAAAATAACAATATCAAATCGTATAATCTAAGTCCTCATGCATTAACTCCGAAAATTTTGTGAAATAAACACCATCGTCAACGTACGTACAACGGTCCCCCGACGCTACTACTTTAATAAGTACATAATTAAATGTTACTTTTATCCTTTTTAGACGTCTATTTATATCGGTTTTTTTTTATTTTTAATTTATTTTTTACTTTTAGTTTTTGTGCTTTTCTTATTTTTTGCAACATTTGATAAATAATCTTCTAAGTAACAGTGCATAAAATTATATTATAGTCGCAAGTGTAAAAAAATCTTACTATAATAAGCGCATAAAGAGCATGGAGATCTTTATAAGTGGTAACATTGCTGTACTAAAACAGGTAATTGTAATTTATTTTGTGTGCAGGTCGCTCTCTGTTCCGTGACATAGCTGCGGGCTGGCAACAGTGGCTGGCGACCACACTGATGGTGGCAGTACAGGTGGGCTAGTGTTATGAATATTAGGTATAGTGATGGCAGCAGTAATTGGTAAATATATTAATGTACTTAATCTAAAACTATCAACCGATTAGGGCTGCGACAGTAGGTTAGTCTTGTTGATTGTTGTAGGTTGGATCCTTATACTGATTAAATATATCTAAATATTAAAAGTTGTATTTTTCTTGAGGTTACATTTCAGCATTGTATCAAAATATCCAATATATGAAAACATAGCTATTACTTTTCGGCGATCTTCTTTAAGTGGTCCTAACTGTGCCATGCTAAACTGTATGCGAGCTGTAATCAAATTATTATATACTTTATATATACATTAATATTATTAACATATGATATTATCAAATAGCAGTACCTATGTTCCGTCAGGTGTGCATAACCCTGTTGGTGGCGGCGGGGCCGGGCTGCCCGCGCGGGTACTCCGGGCCCGGGGGGCTGCACCGCTCCGCTGAGGGAGACCACTCACTCATGAACTGCACTGCTGGCATCGCCGGGTATATTGACAGGTCCGTTGGTAATTGGTACTTAGACACGTGTGTGTTAGTATTATGTGTGAGTAGCTTTTAAAAGCTAAGTAGTAGCGGAGTAGCAACACATTAAATGATGTTTGCTACTCATTTAATTTTTTTCATTATTTTAAATAAAAATGTTATAGTATATTGTCGATTCATTTATTCAGATTGATCCTGGGACCCAATCACCTGTACCAGCATGGTACCTTCTCGTCCGTGTATCACACCCGACTGCCGCACGACCCCGAGGGTCTGTTGGGCATCCTCTCCGGGGTGCTGGTGGTGCAGGCCGGTGCTCACGCCGCCAGGATAATGCTGGTCTACAACCACGCCAGGTTAGAGCCATTCCTTTCGCTTCTGCTCTAGATGCTGATGATATCTCTAACTTTTAAGTGTTTAAAATCAAGTTTTATTTTGTTTAATGTAATTTCAATATCCTATGTTCTGACGGCCCATTGACAAATAGAGGAAAATTAATATTATTATCTGTCACAGAGCCAGAATAATGCGTTGGGTGTTCTGGTCGATTATTTTCGGCGTGGCGGGTGGTTCTCTGTGCATGTTCTCGGCTAACGGCGGGTACATACCCGTTAATAAGAACCTGTGGTCCCTGTCCTACTGCCTCGTGACGTCATCGATGGCGTTCTTCATACAAGCCGTACTGTATTTTGTGGTGGACTTGAAGACTAAGTGGGGCGGACGACCATTTTATTATGCCGGTAAGTTGAAATGTATATTTTATATATATGTTTTTTTTAATAGTTGTTTTACTATATTTTATATCAAAACATAGCCTATATGCTGAGGAAAGACACTAAAAAAATAATTTGAAAGATAACTTAATTTATAAAACCCCTAAAAAGAAATAGAGGAATAGTTTCTATAATATTTTAGATGTTCTTGAAGTTATAAAATATACTATCCTACAATCAATAATACATACAATAACATATTCGATTCCCAATAAAAGTAAGCTGACACGTCCATGTCCCTCCAGGTCAGAACGCGTTATTCCTGTACGTGGGCAGCGAGCTGCTGAAGCGCCACTTCCCGCTCCGCTGGCAGCTTCCCGCGCCCGCGCACTCGGAGCTGCTGGCCGTCCACGCCGCCGCCACGCTCATGTGGCTCGCCGTCGCCGTCGCGCTACACAGGAAACGCGTCTTTATTTCACTGTAATTGACGTCTTTATTGCTCACCATCTAATTGCAGGTTGATCAAAGTTTCGGGAAAACGCGTCCTTGTAGTACATCATAATAGAGGTGAGTGTTCCCCGTCAGGAGAAAATATGTGCAAACTGTATTGTCACCTTCTTGCACCGGTCTTATTAAAATTCTCTTGAAGTAAAATGATTTCCAAGCTGTCATTAATTTCTCTCATGTTTATCGACAATATATCCTTTATTATGTACTACGTAAGGAATTTGTATATAGGATTTGTAACCTTATAAAGACATTCATAACTTCATTGAATATTTAGTAAGTATTGATATTTTTAAGCAAAAATTTGAGTGTCGGTGCTAAAAGAATATATATAATAGAGTATAGACTTTAAAAGTATTTTGCTTATTATACACATTTACTATTGTTTATGCGAATTGCAATATGTATATTCTTTTGATTAGATTCTAAACCAGCTCAAATTGTTAAATTTAGTTGGAAATTAAATTGACTGTCTGTTAGTATAATTGAAAATTGTGATTTTTATAATATAGCATAATAATACAAAGATATAATAAGAAAACTAATTGTTTTTTTTATTATTGTTTTGAAAAGTATGTAATTATTTTCATTCAGTTATTATCTCAGTGTTTCTTTTGGGAATTTAGTTTTTTATTATAATTAAATACATATAACATAATTGTATACATCAGAACTAAAGACGATAATTTTCTCGAAAATAGGTTAAACATTAACTATTTACTAATATTGAGCTATTGATTAAGCCATTATATCTTGGACTTCGTTAGTTAACTTTATTTTAATATTAGATTTTACTAAATCATTGTATGACATCAAAATAAAGTATAAATCCTGATAAATGTTTCATTTAAATACCTATTGCGATTTATTATTTCATTTAGTGTTTTAGGACCCTGGCCTTGGAAAAAAATAGAGTATAAAATGGATGAACAACACATACCAAACATACATGTGAGGTAGACATACATATAAAAAAATAAAGTAAAATGTGTTAAAACATTGTAAAATGCATTTTCACACATTCATATAAAGATCATAATAATCTATCATTCTCATCGCCATCTAAATCAAAGCTTCCAACTCAAAACAGTAATTTAATATTTAACTAATATGATCTACTATAACCTGACTACCTACAGTGTCTTAAAATTCGTATTTTAACAATATACACAAAAAATACAATAAAATAATGGGACCACTTGATCAAGAAAACCTGTCTTTGACGCTAAATTGAAAAATTTCTAATTTGTTGTATATACTTGATTCCGCTAGATTCACATGGCTCTTATGTAAACTTTGGAGGAGATAAAGGCATTTTGAAAGTGATCTGGGTGGATTATCAGTGCAAACTGATTTTGAAAAATAGGTTGACCATTAGACTGAGATTTACTAATTAAACATAGTTTCTTAACTTTATTTCATTACAAGTTTGTATAAAATGATTTTTTTTTAAAAGATTGTTATGTTTTATATTTTTTGTTGTCTATGAGCTATTAAAATGTAATGATCAATACGTTTCATAAAATAGTTTTTAAAAGTATTCCACTTGTAATTTTTTTTGAAAAATATGAATCTAAATAGTTGATTTAATAAATCAATTCAAGCTATTTAAAAGCTACTTTTCACTCTTATAAATACGTGTATATTTTGAGATGATAACTAAAAACTAAACGCAAGTAACCTTCAAGAGTCTTTGAAATGTCAAATGGACATACGTTATCAACCTTGTTGATACGGCAGTTTAGGAAAAGTTTATTACGAAAACGGACACTTTGTTTAAAAATGGAACCAAAAGTAAATTTATTAGAAGACTCGGCGTACAAAAAACTACAAGACTTTTACAATGTAAACTCCGAGAAAATTAATATTCAACAATTATTCCAACAAGATCCGGATCGATTCAACAAATTTAGGTATACAAAACTTTTACATTCAGAGAATTTAAGAAAAATAAATAGAACTATTTAATATTAATAAATTTAACCACCTGTAAACTATTATATTTTTTTATGACATAAAAACTTCAAATATTTTTATTTTATACATACTTAACTTTATATTCTATAAAAGGTCGTTCAGAACACGACAATGTCATTAGTAATTAAAATATTTGCCGAACAATTTACTAATAGTAATAATAATACTACATTATGTATATAAAAGTTTTTAGACTTCATAATAAAAGAGATGGCATTTTTTTGAGACTTTATATAAATTTGAAATACATATAATCGACCATTGTGCAATAGAAAGTTAATCTTTATCCAACACAAAATAATAATAAAAATATTTTCATTTCTTTTCATTCATTTATTTTTATTCATTTATCATTTAATTATGTCATAATATTTCTCAGTGCCTAATATTATAATATTGAATTTCTCTACAATTTAAACTATATTTTTTATTATTAAGGCCTTGTTTTTCTTTTACCTATATTATATTTATGGGAAATTTTTGAGATTTTTTTCTATAAAAGTCTTTTGTTGAACAAATTTTGAGACATTTTTAGGGGTTATGGTAAGGAAGCTTGGAATTAAAATGTTATGATATAATATTCATACTAATAATGAATATAATTTAAATATCTATATTACTTTAAATATTTTCTAATATTATTTTAAAAAATGACATGTTTTATAAATTTAAGAAAATATTTATTTTATTAATTAAATGAAACCTATAGCCTCCGCATTCCTACTCCCAATGATGGTGAGATTCTACTTGACTACTCCAAGAACCGGGTGGATGAAACCGCCTTAGGGCTTCTGCTGCAGCTGGCAAAGAGCAGGAAAGTTGAAGAGGCCAGAAATGCCATGTTCTCAGGTATATTTGTCTAGTTTTTGTAGTAGTGAGAGATTACTAGAAATAAAAGAATATTTACTAAAAATAAAATCAAAATTTACAAAAAAAATTACTTTATTAAATTCTGGGGGCTACGCAACCAAATCAAAAACCAACGCAAAGTTCCTCGGCTACCGTGACTAATAACAATTTTTGTGACCGCTATTTTTTTTTTTTTACCCTGCACACAAATTAAGTAAAATATGTAATTTTTATCAATTTGGAATTCCCTACATATGCATGCTAAAATGCCTTTACTTGTTCGGAGTTTTTAATTGATTAATTGCAAGGTCAAGAAAGGGTCTAGAGTCACAAGATATGTCTTAAGTTTGTTCTGTGAGCTACACATTCAACCGTTTAGTCATTTTACTTGGGTCAAAGGTAGAGACACATAGAGATCTTAAGTCGTTATACTATAGTAAGGATATATTGATTTATTTTTAGCTTATTAATCCAATATTACCACATACATTAATTTAGAATCAGATATTTATCATTCAATGAAATAAACAGGTGAAAAGATCAACTTTACGGAGGACCGGGCAGTGCTGCATGTAGCTTTGCGCAACAGACAGAACAGACCCATCCTGGTGAATGGCAAGGATGTGACCCCAGATGTCAACAGCGTTCTGCAACATATGAAAGAGTTTACTAACCAAGTTGTTAGCGGGCAATGGAAAGGGTCAGACAACTTGGCTATTGGATAATTTGTTTTAGCCTTATTTTCTTGAATGGCCATAAAATAGTAGTACAAGAATGTAAACATTTAAATAAATAAATTAGAAATCAAAAACTATAATATATCATCCTTTGCTTTCTACTGTATGATATAAGCAATACCAATAAATTTTACAGTACCATAAAATTATATATCATTTTATAATAATAACAAATAAGTATAACAGTCATTTAATTATAGTATAAACAGTAAAAAACTTAAATTTTAATTTGCCACTTCAAACCACTAGATTTTGTGAGTTCAACAAAAAAAATCTAATTAATATATATAATTTCAGATTCACGGGCAAAACTATCACAGATGTGATCAATATTGGCATCGGTGGGTCCGACCTGGGCCCGTTGATGGTGACTGAGGCTCTTAAACCTTATGCGAATCATCTTAAGGTATATTATTGAATATACCTTACAGTAATATACAATATTCACTATACTAATGTTACTTTTCTTTGGTAGTTTAAGTAACTCTATATCATTTTTTAATTATTTTTCATAATTACAAAATTAATATTAAATTCCTTTCTTAATTCATTCATTCAGGTTCATTTTGTGTCCAACATTGACGGAACCCATCTAGCGGAAGTACTCAAAAAGCTGAATCCCGAGACGAGCCTCTTCATCATCGCGTCAAAGACCTACACCACCCAGGAGACCATTACCAACGCAACCTCTGCAAAGACCTGGTTCCTCCAGGCTGCTAAGGATGTTAGTTAGTTTAAATATATTTAATTTAGTTTTTGACAGATCATGAAAATATGCATATTTAATTTTTTTTTATTGACATATAAAGCCTTATTTTTATAGTAAAAATATAAATGATGTTTATAAAAAAATATTGTGAGATCCATAAATTGTTTCCAGTCATGTACTTTTTGTTTGTTATTTTTATATTTGTAAAGCTGCGACAAAGATCTTATTTTCTATTGTTATTATTTATAGTCATTCCTTTATTTTCTATTTTACAAATTATTTTTTTAACTTTCAGCCATCTGCAGTTTCAAAGCACTTCGTTGCACTCTCCACCAACGCGGAGAAGGTCACCGCCTTTGGTATTGACCCCAAGAATATGTTTGGGTTCTGGGATTGGGTGGGAGGAAGGTAAGAAATAATATTATCTTTTTGCTATTTTGGGTTTTTAAATTTTCGTAGCTATAATGGAACTATTAAATTGAAAATTTATTATACCTATGTTTTATTAAACACTATAATATCAACCAATTAACAAAGCATTGTTTTGGGATGAGATCTTATAGAGAGATCAATTAGAAGTGGTCAGTTTTATTAATCCTTGTATAAATATATTCAGATACTCTCTGTGGTCAGCCATCGGTCTTTCAATTTCTCTTTACATCGGCTTCGAGAACTTCGAGAAGCTTCTAGACGGAGCCAACTTCATGGACAATCATTTCACGACCGCGCCTTTGGAGAAAAATGTTAGTTTTTTTCGTATTATCTTATTTGGTCTTGTTACTTTTACTTTATAGCATATATAAAGTAAAAGTAACAAGACTAAATATGTATATTTTATTACCTTCAAATATTTTTTTTCTCTCCTACGTCGGGTGAAAATTACTAGACGGATCTTGATATAGTTTGCTTTTTGTTTGAAAATATTTATATACGTGTATAAATATGTTAAGCTTATTTATATTTGTAAAATAAATATAGAATTAAAAATAAACCGATACGTATGATTCTACTTATTTATAGATATTTTCAAACATGAATTTCGGTTGTGATATCTTTTCAATATTAATTCACACCGCAAAATTAAATTGAGAAAATATAAGAAATTTATGCATGCTAACATTTAATAATATTTTTTTTATTATATATCAAATGCTTCATATTGTAAAAAAAGAATAAATATTATATATATTTATATATGTAGGTATATGTAATTGTTGTGCAAAGGACTTTACTAATATAGCTTTTTAAGATACCTGAACTTATGGACTCCTTTTTGAGTATGTTATCAAAATTCAACAATTAATCTGCCAACTACAAACTAAATGCGAAAAGTACACGGGCGACGTGTCCGTGGATAGAAATAAAAAAAAATATATTAAAAAAAATAATTATAAAAATGAGTTGGTTAGGATTTTGAAAGAAGCCTAATAGATATCAGATAAAAAATGCTTAGTTCACCGAGACGAGTAGCGATACGTTAGGTCAATTGGTAGAGACGGGATATTAACCAGAACTCGCGGGTTGTAATCCCTGCCCGCATAGGTTTATTTTTCATTGTATAGTTATTTAAATATGTTTTGGTTTGAATCAAAACTTAAAATATGTCTCATTTAGATAAAAATTAAATAAACTTAAATAATTTATTTTCAGAATTATGAAGCCATGTAATGATTTCATAACACGGTATTATTTCAGTTTGTGTCTTATTCGAGACACTGTTGCACTTTTTGATACTAATTGAATTATTATCAATTTTTTAAAGCTATTACTGCAAATTTATAAGATACAGTTTAAATTTTATTTTATTCTCAGATTGAAGATTGATTGATAATTTCGGCTGTAACATACTATGTTTATATGTGTAGGCGCCCGTGATTTTAGCTCTACTGGGAGTATGGTATGGAAACTTCTACGGGGCGGAGACTCACGCGCTCCTTCCTTACGACCAGTACTTACACAGGTAGCGTGTAATGTTATTATAATCTGTTCATACTCTAATACTGCACTTATAGTCTTGGCAGTATGGTTAAAGACATGTTGTTATAAAAAAAAACATTAAAAAAAACTATATAATATGTAATTTACACTTTGTGTTGATATTTCTTGATGGAACTTCATAGCTAAATGTTTTAAATGAAAAATATATGCTTGTACTAAGTTCCACTATTTAATGATTTTATATTTATGCTATGCGACCGGTTTCGAACATCATCGTCAGGCATATAATATGATTCCGAATTCAAACAGATTCGCGGCGTACTTCCAGCAAGGGGACATGGAGTCCAACGGTAAGTCAGTGACCCGCAGCGGGGAGCGCGTCGCGACCAGCACCGGGCCCGTGGTGTGGGGCGAGCCCGGCACCAACGGACAGCACGCCTTCTACCAGCTCGTGCATCAGGGGACCAGGTGGGTTGATTGTTTTTTTTTTTGGTCTGTCGTATGGTATTTTTTTAAATTTCAATATTATGTTTAGGCTAGCTTTTTTTTGTTACAAAAACTGTTAACAGCGCGGAGTATTCAAATTTCAAATTATATACAGGGTGTCCTTTCCAACACAAGATTTTTTTTAAATATCATGGACCAACATTTTAAATAGTTGTCGATAACTTTTGTTACTTCTTTAAAACTATTAAGCAGGTAATAAAAGACATAAATTACAGATTGATTCCTTGTGACTTCATTGCTCCGGCACAAACTCACAATCCCATCTCTTCCGGAGTTCATCACAAGATATTACTGGCTAACTTCCTGGCTCAGACTGAGGCTTTAATGAAGGGGAAGACTGCTGATGAGGTATGTTAGACATAATGTAGTGTAGATATCGAAATGTTTATTTTACTAGCGAAGGAAACCTTGCTTTTCCAATTTTGCAAAGCGTAACATTATCATACTGCACCACAAAGGAATTCATTAAATTACTTCTAAAATTTAGCTTTTTTAATATAATAATTGCTCCACCTGTAGTTTCGCAGTACCTCTTGTATTCAAAAGATCCTCTTCCAGGCAAAAGAGGAGCTTCAGAAGTCTGGTATGGCTCCGGAAGCCATCACCAAGATCCTCCCACACAAGGTGTTCCTCGGCAACAGACCCACCAACTCTATTGTGGTGAAGAAAGTCACTCCCTTCACTCTGGGGGCGCTCATTGGTAAGTTAACAATTGACAAAGTCTTTATTATGTGACTTGGGCTGGTTTAATTTATTTTTCTTAAGTGCCAATATATTTCATCAACCAAACTTTGATATGTTGTGTTTTAAACAATTTTCCGCTGGTTTTACCAACATAAAATTAACGGATGTAAACTATATTTAGATGAGTTATAGAAATTTATAGATTGCACAAATAATTATTCTGTCTAGGAATCACAAGAAATCAGAAGCACTGAGTTTATGGTCATCAAAGACTATCTAGAACAGCAATCCATAAAAAAATAGCCATATTTGCTTTTGAAGCACTTTACGTCCTCGAGAAAATTTGCTACAAGTCTCGAATACAGAGGTTTATTGATAAAAATATAATAAAATATGAATCCATTTCCCGCAGCCATGTACGAGCACAAGATATTTACGCAAGGTGTGATCTGGGACATCAACTCGTTCGACCAGTGGGGCGTGGAGCTCGGGAAACAACTCGCCAAGGCCATAGAGCCCGAGCTGCAGGACTCCGCCCCCGTCACCTCACACGACGCCTCCACCAATGGACTTATCAACTTTTTAAAAGCCAACTTTTAGACCTCCTTTTTTTAGTTTCCGAATGTTGTTGATTTAAGTAAAAGTTTTTAATTCTGACACTTACCTATAATGAAAACTTTTGGTTATTATTGTAAAAAAAAATTCCGAGAATGTTAAACTGTTAGATGTTAAAAAATAATCTTAATATATTTTAATAATTTGGAAATTTAGGTACTATTTAATACTTAGGTATTGTTACGTATTTTGAAAGGTTTATTGCTTTTAGTAGGTATTTATGCAAGTGATATATGAATAAATATATAAATATATAATCTTATTTTATTTTCTACTCGTTCCCCGCAGGACAGGTATATACATATCCGTTTTCGTCATTTTGAATCCGCGTATCAACAGCTTATCAGTATTCGTCATATTTTGCTAGAAGATACACGTCCTTCTAAAGGCCCTTTTTAAAACTAATCGTAAGAACACGACGCTACATAGCCCATATCGTTCATCAATAATAGTATTGTTTTATGTAATTTAAAAATATTTTTTTCGTATTGAACTATCAATCAAGAGATTATTTTAAGAAAACTTCAGTCTTATTACATTTTTTGTAAAGAAAAAAAAATTGTGTAGTCAAGTATCAATAAACAATAACTTAAATAACTAAATAAGGTTACACTCGACTACTAACTTATTTTCTCGGTATTTATTATTTTTTTTTTTATATGATCTAGGGCAATGCTTGACTACATTCCACCTGATGGTAAGTGGAATGTAGTCTTAGGTGGTAAGGCGCATTACCCTAGCAACCTATTCACTCTTCGCTTAAAGACACCCACATTGTATTCGGTCGGAAATACCGACGCAGGCAAGCTGTTCCAATCCTTTGCTGTACGCAGTAAAAAAGACGAAGCAAAGCGCTTCGTTCGGACAGGTGGAATGTCCACAACAAAAGGATGAAAACCTGCCGTGCGTCGGGACGTCCGGTGATGGAAGGGGGACGGGGGAATTAAATTGTGTAATTCCTGCGCACACTCACCAAAATGTATCCTATAGAATACTGAGAGGCTAGCAATTCTACGCCTGTGCTCAAGGGTTTGGAAGTCGGCTCCGACCAATTCGGGATCGCCTATAAGCCTCTTTGCTCGCCTCTCAATTGAGTCCAGAACCGCAAGATGAGACTTTGCGGCACCAGCAAATATGTGTCCAAAGTACTCTACACACGACCGGATCTGTGCTTTGTATAAAACAAGAAGCTGTCCCGGTGTAAAGTACTGCCGAACCTTCGCCAGAACGGCAAGCTTTGCTGCTGCTGCTCTTGCTCTGGACTCAATGAACCAACCAAAGTTGAGGTTCGAGGAAATCTCTAAGCCTAACAACTGAAGCCGGTCACTGTATTCCAAGGATACATTCTGGAAAGTAGGAGCCAAAGTGAAAGGGCTCCTTTTGGCGGTGAATAGACACGTCTGCGTTTTGGTGGCGTTGAACTTGACAAGATTGGCATTGCTCCATGCGGAGACTGCCTGAAGTTTGTCATTCAAACGTTGCACCATGGCTTCTCTTTCAGACTGTACTTGATCTCGACTAGCCCGAGTACTCGGCAGATATCTTTCTACAACTGTGCTGTCGTCTGCATACCCATAGATACCGGGCTTCAACAGATCATTAATATGCAGCAGAAACAGAGTTGCAGAAAGAACGGACCCCTGAGGCACTCCGGCATTTATTGTCAAGGGTTCCGAGGAACACCCGTCGACAACTACTCGGAGAGATCTGTGGCTCAGAAAGTCCGTTACCCAGCCGATCAGACCAGGAGATATACCGTACGCTGAAAGCTTGCTTATAAGGCTCGCATGCCAGACCCTGTCAAATGCCCTCGAGACGTCCAGAGAGATGGCGACCGCTTCTCCGTTCTTCTCGATGGCCTCGCCTAAAGTGTGAGTAGCATACACTAGGAGGTCCCCAGTAGACCTATTACGGCGAAACCCGTACTGTCGGTCACTGAGGAGATCGTTACCTTCTAGGTATGCTAGTAGGCGCGAGTTCAATACACGCTCCATAATCTTGCAGAGTATGGAGGTGATTGAAATCGGTCTGTAATTGACAGGGTCGGCACGGCTGCCTTTTTTGGGCACGGGTTGCACATTAGCAAGCTTCCAGGATTTCGGCACTATTCCAGTCATGAAAGAGAGACGATACAGACGTGTCAGTATAGGAGACAACTCAGCTGCGCATGTCTTGAGCAGAATGGCTGGTATACCATCAGGACCACTGGCTTTATTCACATCTAAACGACACAATGTTCTCCATACCTCTTTGTTAGTGATGCGGATTTTAGGCATCGAAACACCGCAGTGAGGAAGATGTGCTGGAGAAGCATTGCCAGTGTCTAGATGCGAATTATCAGCAAACAGAGAAGCAAGTACGTTCGCTTTCTCTGTTGCTGTGTGGGCCAGGGATCCATCCGGCTTCAGCAGAGCAGGCAGTGAGGGTTGGCAGAAAATCGACTCGATCGCTTTCGCAAGAGACCAGAAAGCTCGACTGCCAGAGTTGGTCTGACAGAGAGCTTTTCGCCATTCTTAGCGATTCGATCGAGACGAGCCTTCTGCAATGCCTTTTTGTAGGACTTGGCAGCTTGGTTAAAGGCTCTCTTCTTCGAACTTACATCCGGAGTTTTGCGGCTTCGAGCGTCAGCCCAAATGAGATATGCCGAATGTTTTCGGTCTTGAGCATGACCACATTCGGCATTAAACCATGGGCGAGCTTTGCCACCGATGGGTACGTCAGCAAAAGGAATAAAATACTCCATTGCCTGATGCACCACATCGGTTATAGCATCCGCGCAACTCGACGGATCCAAAGAAGAGAAGCAGACCTGCCGCCAAGGATAAGACGCAAAAAAGTGCCGCATCTCATCCCAATCTGCTGACTTGTATTTCCATACTCGCCTAACACCATGTGGTTCGAAAGCTGGTGGGGAATATGTAAATACAGATTTCACCAGACAGTGATCGGAGGTTCCCAAGGGGGACGTGACCTCTACACGATACCTGTCCGGATCAGTTGTCAGCAGAAGGTCAAGGCAATTGGCTGTATGGCCTACCACATCTGGAACGCGCTTCCCGCGCTTCCGCGCTTCTCTTCCAGCATGGTCGGTCTTCTGGTACGGGAACAGCCAGTCCTGATGACAGGCATTAAAGTCCTCCAGAAAGACTAGCTGCGACGAAGGGTACTAATATAGAGCCATATCTGCAGCCTCACTGAGATACTCAAATAAACGAGTTGTCTCCTGGTCACCGCTGTGCGAACGATAGACACAGGAATACAGGATTTTTTCGTTTCCTGTGTCCACTAAAACCCTTAGGGAAGAAAAAGTGGGGTCTTCAAGGTGACGGAGACGCTGAATACAGAGGTCGTTCCGCGCGTACATACTGACTCCGGCCCGTGAGCGAAAGTTGTGCTCTAACGAGTAACCGGGATAATCCAAGTATGCAGCGCTCAAAGGACATTGTATCTGCGTCTCCGTCAAAAAGAGCAAGTGCGGCTGCTCTGTCTCCAGGTGGTGGTGGACAGCTAAAAGATTTGAGTGCAAACCCCTGATATTAGTGAGGTGCACTTTATATGAGGAGGAGTGCAACCGCTGTGTAACCTTGTTCCTTTTTTGTAACTTTTTCATAAAAAATAAATATAAAAGTGAATAGGGATGGGAAATGGCAGTTGAACGAGACGGTACGTATCGAACCCGACGTCGAAATTGGTGATGTCTTGCCACTAGGAGGCTAGCCTGGAGACTGCGGGGACTCCCGAACCCCCCCAGGGATCGCCATCGGGCCTCCACGTCTGGTCGCCAACGAGCACGATGGAGCCACCCTGGGATTTTTCGCAGCTGGCGGGGCAGCCTTTCGTGGGTGGCTAACCCAATAATTGGGCCCCCAACTATCTGCGGGCGGCCAGCGGAAAGCCGTCGCTTCGGATCCCGCTACCCTCCTCGACTAGACACCCGACAAAACAAACACCAACTCGACGTCAACCGGTTCGCCAACGTACCGCAGCTGTTCAGACCCATTTCCCATATACGGCTTCATCGAGCAACGTGCCGGAACACGACTAGGTCGCTTTGCGGCACGACTTTGCCCAATGGGTGGTCACTTTGCCGGCGACCCGATGTTATGGTCTACCACCAAGAGAACTAAGGTAGTTAACAGTTACTCTACTGGAATAAATAAAGTTTGATAACAAAAAAAAAAAAAGTTTTGGGTTATTTATAATTTAATTGTAGTATTCTATATTTTGTAATACAGGGTGACTGGTTAAGCTAGGGACGTTATTATTAATAAAAAGGAACAAAAACTACACAAATGCATTTAATATTCGTTATACGCACGTGTTAAATGCTCACTTGTCATTTGATAACCTATATAAGGACCTTTCTGCATTAAAATGTTGATAAAACAAGTCTTTTATTTTATCAAAATATACATAAATTCGTTTTTTCAAAGAAATATAAACTACTTAGACATAACGCGATGACATTATATACACTTGTAACAAAATCAGGATTTTTCCTTAATTTTATAATCGAATATTGAATACTCTTTTTTAATATGTAGCAGTCACCTTGTTTACAAAAAATTACATAAACAATGATTTTGATTGAAGTAAAATGAATTTATCAATCAATCAATCTTTGACTTTGAACCTTAGGTAGTGGAAATAACAAGCACTCTAAAACAAATTGAGATTTTAAAAACAATATTTACAGCCAAAATTACCAATTTTTATTTAGTAACAAGGTACGATCAAAATCGATTATCGGTCTTCTAATAACATTTGTTTCCCGAGCCTGCGATTGTCGAGAAAACTTAATTTAATTAATAATATCGTAAAAGTAATGTCTTTTATTATAACTTATTTTGGTTTTCTTCCTCTACCACCTTTCACTTTTTTGTTTGCATTCTTTTTTTCTTCCTCAGCCTTTCTCTTCGGATTTGGAGTAGTTGATAGCACCTGAAATAATAACAACTACATAAAAAATAATCCCACATAGTGGAAATGGCAATTTTATATATTACTTCAACAGAACAAAACATCTTGCTTGAAGATTCCCTTTTCAAGATTCGTAACTACACCTATAGTTTTAAGAAACAAGAAAAGTACTATATTCTTTCTGCTTTTCAATGACTGCATGAATTAATAAATACTCATTAATTTTCAAAATATACATCGGTCAATCATACTTCGAATGGTTTGATGTCATGATAAAAAAAAATATGATTACAGATGTGATGGTTGGACTCTCATCTCCCACATACACCAACCTTGAAAAACCCATCTAGTCGTCCTTGTGTGGTTCCAGTCCGAGCCTTCATGAGCTTCTTGGCTCCGTTCCTCACTCTCTCTTCACTGAACTGTTTGTCCCCACAGAGGAACTTCACTAGACCTTCCTCATCTGGGTCTGTCCATTTTAACTGATAATAATAACAAATAAATGATACAATTATAGAGTCAATAATTATGGTGGATGGATGAACTTGGATTTACCTAATATAAATTGTATACAATTTATATTAGGTAAATCCAAGTATGAAATGAGATAATAATAATACAGGACAAATTACACACATTGATCTAACCCCTAATTAAGCAAATTATTTGCTTGTCTTAAGGGTGTTAGACAATCATACATATACTTAAAAATACACATTATAAATACTGAGAATATATTTAATAAACGACCAAACCCAGAAATACAGACCACATACATGCCAGTCCCTGTCGAGAATTGAACCTGAACCATGTTGAGTCGCTACACATTAGTCGTCTGCGCTAACGACTCGAAAAAGATACATAGGTACATATATATTATTGTTATAATATATAAATGATATAAACCTCTACATCCTTAGCTTCAGTGACTTCAGGATTTAGGAACAGTCTCCGCGCGTTCTCGTACTCCCAGCCCTCCGGAGGCGAGTACTTCTTAGTGTCAATGTTGTGGAGAACCTTGAACGATTACCAAGACTTACTGTTATTCAAGGAAATATTTATTATTTGAAAATATCTATAAACTTGTATAGCTATGTTAAGCTTTAAATTTAAAATAAATATAAAATGAAAAATTAAATGGCTATAAAAAGACAGTAGCGATAAAGTAGCTTAACTGGCAGAACGACAGGAGGGTTTCCAGTAGTCGCGGGTTAGAATCCCGGCCAGTATCGTTTATTTTTCATTTTATATTTATTTAAAATTTAAATATTTGTTAGTCTTAATCTAACTTTGGCTACAAAAATTCCAAATCCGATCACTGAATGATGAGTGCCAATAACCAATCTGTGGATTGGAATTTGTAGCAATCAATATATTGTAATAATTCAATAATATTGTTAACCAATGTATAAGAATCTGTACCAACTTGCTCTATAGAACGATGCTGCTTGATAAGTTCAATGGCACGTTTGGGACCAATGCCTTTAATAGAGCCGCAGTAGTCACAGCCCAGCAGTATGCACAGGTCAATGAACTATTGCAATGAAACAATTAATATTAGTTGTTTTAGTATAAACAAAGTCCTTGCTTAATTATTGTGTAATATTACAAAAACCTTGAGACTAATGTGTATCACAATGTGTGTGTGTGTAATGTATAATCACATAAAGAGAAAACAAACGTAATAATAGCTAACTATAAAATAAAAGATATCAATGGAATATTACACTGAATTGCTCAAATTACAGTTTTAAGATTTTTTTTGCTTAAATAACAGTTGGACATTACAAGCCCTATGATAATTATTTAATAAACATAAATAGTTGTATCTGACCTCTGCCTGTTCCAGCTGCAGTCCGGTCAGTACGTGGCTCAGCTGGAACTCTTGCACCGGCATCTTGCGCGCCTCCGAGAAGGTGAGGTGTCTCAGCAGCACGCCGGCGCCGAACGTGAGCGCGTCCATGTCCTCCGTGGCCACGCCATACACCTTGCCGCCCTTCACCTTTTGAGTTAAGTAGTTAGTATTAGATTGATATGTAAGTAATTGTTATGTTCCATGAATCGAGTTTAAGTACCAGTTCGGCGCACTGTGCCTCGGCCTCGCAGGGAGCCTCCACGACGGGCACTCCCATCAGCCGCAGCAGCTGCCGGGCCTCTGCACCGTGTTGAGAAGTCACCTTTACCAGGCGACGGTTGAACTTGTCTATTGAAGCTGCATCACCTACAATGTGTTCCATGTGTAGTTAGTAACAATACATTTATTATTTATTATAAAAACAAAGACATACAAAAAGGCAGAATATTAAAGTTCTGATCACCAGTCAACCAAAAACAGAATAAATTAATAATGCTATTATAAAAATTAGATTAAAACACCACTAACTTAAGACATAAAATATTGAATAGTCAACCTAACCTATAAATATAATATAATACAGCCCGGTTGGTAAATGTGTTTATAATTGCATGAGTAGACCTTCTGGTGAACAGTTTATAATTATAAAGTCACAAATTAGTAATAAATATTAACTACCAGCTTCAGTAGCCTTTTGCAATTCCTTCTCAGCCTCCTCTCTCCTCTCAGCTCTTTTGTTTAACTGATGCGACTTCATGTCTGGAGGCTTGCCGTCAAACACATATACCGGTTTAATGCCATCCTCCACAAGACGGATGGTTCTGTAGAATGTGCCCATAAGATGTGATGTGGTTTCGCCATCTACTGATGTTAATTGAGCACCTAAAAGTAGTTTTGAGTCATGTTAAAATACTCAGCAGTTTCAATTTAAAGGTTAAGTGTTCTTCATATAAAAACAGTATAAAATACAATTTGCTAATTAAACGACTAGAAAACATTATAGTACTAGCTTATATATTGCAACTATTTTGACCTAATATTTTTATAAGTATAAGCATAAAACATTTGCATGTGTATAATATACGGGTACCGATATTGAATACAAATATAAATATATATATAATACATAAATAAAAATTAAAAATGGGAACTTTGTATAACAGTAATTGAAACAAATCCTACATAAAAATGTGAATTATTTACCTTGACTTCTAACAGCTATTAAGAATTGATACAAACTCATTGATGCGTCAATAGCGACTTTTCTACCTGTTAAAAATAATAATAAATCATTATATATATCATTTATGGATATTAACGAAGAAGTATACTAACCAAAATAATTCTTTATTTCCATTTCTTTTACTGCGTGTGGAGCAATATCGGCAATCAACTTTGATAATCCTAAAATACCCATTTTGTTTTAAGACAACAATTTGTTTTAACAATCAGTTTTTTTTAAGCTTATTTCATTGATCTTAACAAAATTGAGTATTTCAATGTTGATGTTAATTTTTCTAAAATACAGGCGGGAAATTTGACATTAATTAAACGGCATATTCACAGACTATCATATATATATTCTGTCAAAACTTTCTGCAGAAAGACATAAGGGATTGAAGATGGTGATTGTCCAATGTCTTATTGTTGCAAGCGATTTAGTAAAATAACTCGATAAAAGTTTTTAATCGATTCTTATCACTCCTTTATTATAAAAATATAATATTATTATCTCACTTAAAAAAGTAATATAAACTTCTAAGGTTTTAATCTTATTTTAATATTTATAACGATTAGATTAAATATTATTTAGATACTAAAGGGACAAAGAAAATACTAAACGCCAATTATATTGATATGTCAATGTGTCTAATGTCAGTGATCAGTAGATTTGAGCAAGTTTAGAAGTACTTATGGAAAAATTAGACAAAGCTTTCTAAAAAACACTGACATAATTTTATTATCGTTACAAAATATTCTTGGGTTTGAATTTCACAATATCTAAAGGAAATATATAGTACAAAAATTATCTTGCTCATTAAGAAAATTGTTATTGAAATTCTTATTTAGTAATTTATTTACAATTAAGTAATAGTTATCATAAAAATGGGCAACTATATCTCAATAAACTTGGAAGATCAGTACAGAAAAAATGAAAGATTTTTACAAAGTTTAAATGAAATTACAGTAAGTAATTATTGATACAGTGCAATAGAAAATAAGATATTTTAAATCAATACCAATTATATTATAGATGGAGAGGCAAATTCAAATGAGAAATCAAATGGCTGAGAGGCAAAGGGCTATGGAGATAGCCAAAAATAGAGACCTATGTCTTTGGTATACTGGTTTTTATTTTGCAGCTGGTGCTGGCTTATTTGCAGGGTAGGATTTATTTGTTAACAAATATACTATAATCGTGCTTTTTAGATACACCTTATTTTGTAGTCATAAATCTATCAAAAGTCTATTCTATAAAGTAAATAATTTAGTTCAGACTATACACTAATCTACCTGTCCTCATAACCAGGTTTCGAAGAACGAAGAGAGCCTATTTCTTGTTTCCTCTTCTACCCCTTACTTTTGTTAATCTCTATTATTGGGATCTTTCATATGGAAATAAAGTACATCGCATTAGAAGTGAGTAATATGAAAATTGTTTAAAAAAATGATGATAAGCAAAGTATACGTTGATTTAACTGTAATAGTTAATATACACTAAAAAAAAACTCAATTATTGCTGAGGTCACGCCTCCACTTGAGATCGACCGGACCTAGTTTTAGCTTTCCTTTTCATACAAAGTGATATTATGTGTGGTTGCTATGGCTACGTCTAGTAACAATGAATATAAATTTTGTTTTATTACATTATATAAGAACATCTGATGGTATTTGAAGTACACATTAATCACACGGTTCCAATTAATCTTAAATAAAATGTTATGTTCTATAATTTCTAGTGGAAGCTGAACATATAATGACTCATGAATCTGACATGCTGGAATTACCCTGTGGCTTACCAACGCCGTCTTCTTTAGACCAAGGTCGTTTGGAAGAGGAAGAGAGGAAAAAAATTCACCCACCTCTACCTTAACTTGAATTGGATGTCTTGCTCTAAGGTGTGCCTTCACTGCATTGTTTAGAAGGCATTATTGTAATGTTTCCGCTAGTTCACTTTTACATTCAAAGGTTTTAAAAACATGTACATTCGTGTATTTAAATTAAATAACTTATTCCAATATAATAGATGTATAAGTAGATATTATTATTCTTAATAAGAGTTTATTTGATTATATATTGTTATATTGTTATTTATTTAAATGAGTACAAACATTCTCCTATTTTCTATATTGTTTTATATTAAACGTTTGTTAAACAGATTAAGATTATAGTTTTTAAGATTTTTTTTATAACTAATTAAGGTACTTTCATTTTATCATTTTTTAATTGATATTAGCATTTTGCGGAACACGCACAATTATGAACGAATAATAATATTTATACATTTTCACTATTCAGTAATCAAGTATAAGACGTTAATTATTAATTAAGAACAACACATACAGTGTTTATTCTTACAGTATTACAAGCATTTAAGCTTTACTAATGATAACATTTACCTATGTACTGTTATTTCAAATAAATGAATAATTAAATACTGACATTCATTATTTCCTAGCAATGTGAATAAATTAATTATTTTTTCAATAATCGATACACAGTAATTAAAGGTATCGATTTAACAAAAAAGTCAAAAGCCATCATTAAAGTAATTGACACCGTCGTCATGGTGACGCTCAGCTTGTTTGGCGCCGTAAACAAATGAATTTCGTCAAGTAAAACAAAACGTGCTCATATTGAATTTTGTATTATATTTGTTAGAGGTGTTTATAACATGGATTATAGGACCAATTGTATTTTTAACAAATGTAAGTGTAACAATATTTATAAATTTTAAAACAATTGAAAGTTCCTTAGCTTGCAGAGTTTAATGACTTCAATGCAGATATTTTTTGTGTAGACCGATCGGTTGCTTAGTGTACCAATATAATCGATTGGATTTTAAATTTATGTAGTCATGCTGCTTTATTCAAATTTGCTAACGATACTTACGAAAATTTACATATTTGATATAATTTGTCCTTCAGTAGTATTACAATTTTAGAGGCGAATCTTAACAGTGGTTAAATAATCAATCGGAAAATGAACCAAGTACAGGGAAACGTTAAACGGGATGAAAAAAAGAAAGTGTCAAAAAAAAGTCCGGAAAACAACATGTCTGAAATCGACGAACATATACTAAAAAGGTTCGATATCAAAAAGAGATTGGGTAAAGGAGCTTACGGGATTGTCTGGAAGGCTGTAGACAAGAAGACCAAAGACGTTGTGGCAATAAAAAAAATATTCGATGCGTTTCGAAATCAGACCGATGCTCAACGTACTTTTAGAGAAATAATATTTTTACAGTCCTTTAGAAATCATCCGAATATTGTTAAACTACATAGCATACATAGGTGAGTTATTTTTAACAGCTTATAGACTATAGAAATCTTCTATTTTGTATTTTATATTGCTTGTTATAACGACTGACCAAATACGCAAAACTAAGTTCATAAACTTAATTAGTATTTACTTAAAGTTAAAGGAAATGAAGATTTTTTTTAGTAAAAGCTATACGGGGCTTACAATGTTAATGATAAAATTGTAGACAAATACTAATAATTAACATGCCTTTTCCAAATGTAAAGAATTAAAGTTGTGGAAACTAATCATATCCCACTGGAGGGGGCACACGTCTATTGGCAAATATCATAAGGTTCCGATTTGAATACCTACTAATAGTTTCTGCACGGCGCGGCGGTTGACTGGTTGTGTATATTTTCTGTTAAAAGATATACTTATATGGTTTCTCATAGTCTTCGCCAACGACTAGATTCGAAAACGAAATAAAATATACAATATTACTACTAACTTATATATTAATATTTAGGTTTAAAATTGCAAAATGTTTAAAAGCGCTAAAACTTAAAACACTAAGCTTAACTTAATTTAGCTTATTACTTAATTTGATTCGAACCCGGTACTTCTGGAATACCGTCCCGTCGCTCTGCTAATCGAGCCACCGTTGCTCTTCTTAATTCTAGCATTGTATATGTGATGTTTTCAAGATCAAATAGTCTATTGGTCCATACCAAAACAAAAAATAATTTTCGCTGATACGCCGCTAGTTACGTTTTTCCAAAATTTAATAAAATTTCCTCATAAGTCTCATGAACTCATTCTTCTCGTCATTTATTCACGCACGATGGATTTATGTTGTAGGTGTGTTGATTAATTATATAATAGAGAATTCTGTGTGTCTGTGCCTGTATTACAAATATAAATTCCTTATTTTCGTAAAAAAAATCATCGTTATAATTGTAATGGTACTTATTGCATTTATAAATTTTAATTTTGATCGAATGATCAAAATCTTTTTACCAAATCCAGGGATCGTAGGGATTTTTGATGAATATATCAAATTGCTTTGATCAAAGTCAAATATAATAAAGATTTTTTTTAATTATTATTTCTTTAACAAATTATTTGACCAATCAATAGTTAGGGAAGGTGATGTAGAAGAAATTAATAGCATTGATAGAAGCAAATTAATATTAATAATAAATGAAATTAAGGAATATGGTATTTTTTAGTTCTGTTGGTCTTTTTTACAAAGTTTTAGTTTGTTAATTGTTGTTTGAAAGTTTTGTTACGCTCAGTTCAAGCGTGTCATGCGTCATTTCTGGTTATTATGGTTTCATTATATACATAGGTATAATAACAATAAGGTTAACCTTTTGTTTTTTATTATAAGAATTACAACAGCAGAAGCAAAAACTTCTTGCAACTGTCTAAAATGTTTCTAAAAACTTATCAAAATAAAAGTAAAAAAATAGTAAATGCTTTTAGAGCTCTGAACAACCGCGACATTTACCTCGGATTCGAATATATGGAGACAGATCTCCACAATGTGATCAAACGCGGCAACATACTGAAAGATATCCATAAGAGATACATTATGTACCAGATGTTAAAAGCTACCAAGTACATACACTCGGGGAACGTTATACATAGAGACCAGAAGCCCAGTAACGTGCTTATAGATAGCGCGTGTAGGTGAGTGAGGGTTGAAAATTTAATTATATGTAATAAAGGATTTTAGTTGTTATATTTCTGCTTGCAATAATTTGTTTGCTATCAAAGTATGTCAACTTCCTAGCTGGGCTATTTCTGATGCTGTCGTTGAGCGAGTGTTGAATTCAGGGTTTATGTCTTAGAGTAAAGCTAGCAGACTTCGGTCTCGCTCGTTCTGTGTCGTCCATGTACTCTGGTGGAGAGGACGGGGCTGATCCCTGTCTTACAGACTACGTAGCCACCAGGTGGTATCGTGCGCCGGAAATACTCATCGCTAGCAAGAAGTAAGTGGAGGAGTAGGTATTTTTGGTTGTAGGTTGAGAAGACTTAGTTAAGTTAAATTTTTTAACGGTTTCCTTTTACTAGATCAATTTTACATAATGCGAGATTACTTCTACCTGCAGTATTTGGAGCTACATATTATCCTATACTTCATAATAACATTTATCTTTAGCTACACAAAGGGCATAGATATGTGGTCTCTGGGCTGCATCTTGGGAGAGATGTTGATCGGCAAACCACTGTTCCCAGGCACCTCTACGGTTAACCAGATAGAGAGAATCATGGCGGCATTACCAAGACCGTCAGCTGAGGGTATATGTTAAATTAGGATTCTTTTGCACTAGTATTTGTTTATCACGTATCTTTCGTAACATTAATTTTGCTTTATGAATCGTAACTTTGCTGAAAGCCTTTGGTGTACAAATTATGACAATTCAGACTAGTTATAAACTAGTTCAGTTAATCAAACAGTAGTACAGTAATTTTATGCTTTATATACATTTTTTAATTCATTTAAACACGACTTAGATCCTTTTTAAAACAGTATGACATTTGTTATAATATTTTTTCCAGTATAATCTTATTGATGAAGTATCGACGCTTCTCTTTACATCATTCGAACTAAAGACAATAAGAGAAGCTTATCTCAAAGTGACATCGAATGTTTCATTTAAACAACAACACTCGTCAATCACAATTTAATTCTTTTAAAATTTGATGTTAAAAAATAAAACGCTTTTATTTTAAACCTTAAATTAAAAATCCATTGATTCTTCAGGTTAAGTATATAGTAAGAAACCCACTAAAAACTGCATTCAAATCGCTGCAGACATCCAGGCGGTATGTAGCGGCTACGGCTCGTCGTTGATCCGCGAGCAGGCGGCGCAGTGCGGGAGCGCCTCACTCGGCAACCAGCTGGCCGCCGCGCCCAGGGACGCCGCAGACCTCGTCAGGCATCTGCTGCTCTTCAACCCGGACAGGAGACTCAGTGCCGACAGCGCGCTGCACCACGACTACGTCGCCAAGTGAGTGGCAACCCTGAGGGCCTGGAACACGAGGGGGACTGAGTTTTGATAATTGTAGAATGGTAGCTGTGTCCTCCGAATGAACTACTAATCTGCCTTATAATTATAGGACGTGAGATGTGTTAGGGTCTAGTTACTACTTCAATCTCTATAGGGACTATAATTTGCCCAATAGAAAACTCCCAATTCCTTACAAGGTTCCATCGGGAGAAGGATGAACCGAGCCTGCCGTCAGATGTTCTGCTGCCGTTGCGAGATGACAAGCAGATGTCCGTAGACGACTACCGGAACAAGCTCTACAGCATCATGGCGAAGGGGTTCGGTACCAGCCCAGGAGTTGGAAGGCACACGCACTCTAGGTACATTGTGATAAATACACTTAATATTTAAATTAATACTGAATATCGGACTAACGACGCATTTTATATTTATTTAAAACATAAATATTTCATTTTTCCCATCAGCTTTTGCTGATAATTTATTATATGATGTGATTTATTTTAAATACTTCTTCAATTCAAACCGTATATTCAACCAACAGCAAATCCCATACGGTAGCAACATCTAGCAAAAGCAAGAGTTTTCAGGAGACCACCTCATACTCCAACGACATGTCAAAATACAAGGCTAAGCTCAGTTCATCAGCGGATCAGAAAATACGACCTAAACCAAAGGAACGACCGCTCAAGGAGTTCAAATCTGAACAGGCCATATCCAAACCTATGAAAGCCACGAAGATGTTCGAAGCAGGAACCCAGGATTGGCTGGAAAACTGCCATGGGGATTATTTTCCGACCAGAATTCCGGATAAGAAAGTCCAGCAACGAAGGAACTCCACCTCCTTTTCGACGATATCCATCGGAGGTGACGGGTATTATGGTCAAAGGCACGGCGTGATCACGGCCAGCGCTCTCATGGACCTGAGGACCAGCATCCGTTGACATCGGATCTGATTGGATTTTGTTACTGAAATTAAATGATATATCAATGTTTGGTTTTGAATTTAGGCGGTTTTTGTGGGTAGTTTTTAATATCGATTAAGCCTTTCAGGTAAACGTCGCCATTCTTCTTATTCATTAATTTGTTACATATTAGTTGACACGTTGGATACTTACCCCCACTTTATATCTTTTGGGTAAAATTAGAATTAGAAGAACCGAGAACTAAGGCACGCGGCTACTTTCAGTTGCGCGAACATATTGCAACAGTAGTACTAGTACTAGTATAGAGCCAAATTCAAACTCAACAAAGCAATATTTAATATAATAATGTGTTTGTGATCTTTTCTAGTCAATATATCACATTATAATGTGTACTTGAACCTCACCCTGTATACAATATTTATTTATATTTTCGAAATTAGTGTCGTTATTTTGTTAACATCAAATTTATTAGTGTGTTTTAATGATATTACAAATTTGATATTATACATTTTAATATAATAGTGCATTCGATTTTAAATTATCCCAATATAGCTCAATTGAAATAGTTCCTAGTCAAGATATAAACAATTTTATAAATGTAATAATTTTACTGATTATACACTGCCACAGGTTGATAATTTTGTTTATCTAATAAAAGTGTTTTTATACTCGGGGTGTTTTATTTCTAAATCTTCATCTAGAACACAGTTAGACTTCAAGTGGAGAGAGTGAATGAGACTTGCGAGTTGCGATATTGAAAATAATAGGTTTAGAAACGGAAAACTTATTAATATAATCATTTTATTTATAATAATACCGAAATAATTACTAATTACTTATAATTTGATATTTAAATTAACGGAAATTCATAAACATCAGAATTAATCGGCACACTTAGCTCATTTCTTTGGTTTTACGCGTTTATAATAACATCTTAGAAATCGAGAAAACTGATCCCTTGTTCCTAAAGAGTCTTAGAAATAAAATCAGCTGCAAATATGATGACCTTCCTAGACATCAGATCCTCTGTATAACATTTAAAGATGACCTTACCTTACAGAAGAATGGCATAAAAACTTCTTAAATTCATCTAGAAAAATAAAAATTATATCAGAGAGCTTCTAATGCCAACAATATGCCAAAGCTTTTATATTGTCTATATAGAAATAATAAAAAAAAATAGTAAATCATCATGAAACTTATATCGGTATTATTTATAGTTAGCTTTAATTACGTTGTAGCTAATAGCTACGTTCCTGTTTTATCTTTAGCTCACAAAGAAACGGTAGAAAATATTACGAAGAAGGAACCCCTGAAGGTACTCGTCCACAAATGTTTGATTTTAATTTAATTTCTTTTGACAACTCTTCTATTAAATTGGAGAGGATCAAGTTGGTCTCTATTATGTTATTTAGTTAAGTGACCTTTAAAACTTTCGAGTGCTTATTGCACTCGTTTAATAAAGTAACGAATAACTAGTAATACTTAATTATTTTACCTAATTATTTATTTCATTTTGCATTTTGTTTATTGATAATAAAATAATGAACGAAGAAAATCATAATCAAAGTGAAATAAGGCAAGTTAACATTAATATTCCTTGATAATTAAATATTGTTCTCATTGTGTTACTTAATTGGAAACTATTTCGAAAGTAATAATTGCTTTCGTAGGTATTTGTTTATATTTGTTATCTTTAGTATAGCTGTCGCAATGATATACCTACACGCACAGCCAAAGTAGACTTGCATCCGTATATCGTAGACGAATAATGCTATTATTCCTTGCCTGCATTTGTCTAGACTCTAGTCGAAAAAATATATCATTACATGATTTTCTACTATTTTTTTTGTAAACGTTCAGTTCAAAGTTCAAACAATGTTATGAAGGTAACATGTTAGACTCGCAAGTTAAACTGTTAAACAAAACGAAATTAACGAGCTAATAGGTATACCATGGTTGATAGACAGAACTATTTCCTATACCTACTCTGTATAACGGATAGTACTATTATGAATTAAATACATTTTCATCTTAGCACTTGTCACTTTACATGTACATTATACATATAGTAACTGATCTTAACAGGAAATACATATTTACGTAACAATTTATTTACTCGTCAAATAATATAAGACGTAACTTGATTCAATATGTACTTACATAATCGGAGATAAGTATCAAATAAATATAGTTTTAAGGTACAATACTAATTGACTGTGTTTCCAGTTCCTACCCTTTATCATGCTTATCGAGAAAGATAAGGACACGAGCGAGTACTGGCGCGAGACGGAGGTACTGTCACTAGTGCAGAATAACGAGGCCGATATAGATTACGAGCAGTGCAACATGCACAGCCCCGAGAAGACAGTCGTTCAGTTCCCGAGTCGGAGAACCATCAGACCTATCTGTAAAACCACATATGGTACTTGGGTACAATATTGTATGGCGACAGTTAATTATGATATTACATATAATATATTACTTATAATAAGTCTTTTTTATAGCAATGTCATAAATAATTAATAATGAATGCACAAAAATCTAATCATCAAACGTATAACATAACGTGTGCGTTCGCATATATTTTCTTTAAACGAATAACCCAACGCAACCCTCATGTCATATGCAGGAGGTATATTACATTACAAAGAATTTATGAGAGTTTTGTTTTTAATCCCCGACTCAAAAAGAGGGGTGTTATAAGTTAGACCTGTCGATGTGTATCTGTGTCTGTCTGTGGCAATGTAGCAGCCAGGCGCGTGGAAGGATTTCGATACAACGACTTCAATAAGTACATAATAATATTATTTTTATTCTTTTTAGGGGTCTTAGTATCGGGGTTTTTTAAATTTTTATTTTAATGTTTGTATTCAATATATTTACTTGTATTTAGTGAATAAGATATGTATTTGAATCCGTTTATATCGCCACTTTGATCCGCTACCTAAATTGAAATTGATTTTGAAAACGTTACCTGGCTGTGAAGATCTTAAAATCACTATTTTAAGATTATCAATGCTATTTTGAATTCTGTATTATAAAAAAACATATATTTCACCATGATATCATACAGCTTGTTTAAATCAGAGCATAAACCAAGACCAGAAATATATGTCGACGGTGTATGAGTATCATCGATTGGAAAAGCGCAATGTTTTTTTTTAATTGATTTCTTCCAATATTTTTGTAAATATTATAGACATTTCGGGGTAGGTCGAATAAATGTAATCTATAAGAAATTATTTGTCATTACATTTTGTTATAGATTACCAACTCTGCCCTCAGTGCCCACGTTTCAGTAATGAAACAGAATGCGAATTATTTCGTGATTCTTGCAAGTGAGTCTAAAATAGTATCCAAAATATTATATAGGAATTAACTTTTTTCAATTATTTAAATGGATATCCAATCCACCTCTCTAACCAGTCTGGAATATTTTGATGGGACCAAAATTGTGTATATGAGCATTGTTTCTCGATTAATATCTTGAATACTTACATACTCCTGGTACAGCTGGGTCTTGACAAAATAAATATGTAGTGTGAATCGCGATCAGTAATTACAAGGTCTCTTCTACTTTGATCACCCGTGACCTGGGTGTTTAAATTTCAGTACCGTTACAATGTTATATATAATTTTACATATTGGGTCTTCTTTACCAGGGAACGTAAGGTTCATCCATCAGAATACCGCACGTATTGTGATAAGAAGTATGGTAAGTGGCGAGCTATGTTCATTCCTGCTGATACAGTTCAGTGTCGCTGCTGTGATGAATGCGTCTTCTATAGAGGTATTATGACCCGCATTTTGACATTTTCTATTATACATGGGTACGCTTTTTATAGACTACTGAATTAATATTTATAAGTGTTGTGTCTTTGTTTACTAATGTTGCTTATTTTTTATTAGAACTAGACCAGTCGTGTGTTCAAGATGAATATAATTTTGATTCGGACGAGTTCTTGCCAGTGACTACAATCGGTTTGTTTTATTTTAATCGATATATATATCGGTGATAAATAAATTGATATAAATATATGTATCTACAACCCGAGATTGAATATATGAATAAATGAAATGAATAGAGATCGATTATTAATTACGAACGTTTTTTTTTTTATATCAGATTTCAGAGCAGGCTGCAATCCCTACTGGGGTCATCCGGAACAAGAGTTGAGAGCCCTCCGTTGTGATAAGATTTTAAGAAGATGTAAGATTTATTAAGTTTTTTTATTTGTGCGAAGAAAGTTGAATTGTTTTGTTTCAAACATAATCTCTCATTGCATTAATACTAAAGTGAAACGACATATTGAAGGTGTTCCGGTTACCATACCAGTATTACCGAGCGAGACGTTGAATGTGTAAGAATTATGTATTTTAATTATTTACAATGTGTAGAAGTTATGGAGTCATGAAACCGATGATATTATATTCTTTTGTATTAATGAAACTAGGTTTTATAGTGATAGACAAAAGACATCTCATTTTAAGCCGTAGAAACCGTAAAACAGAGCGCTACTTTATTGATGTATTGATAGTTGTACATTTTAAATAATATGAGAAGCTAAAATTTTATATGTACCCTCCAATAGCCGAAGGTTATATGTTCTTATAACAAATAGAGGTTCATTGAACATGTACAAATATCCTCTGGTATTTGAGGCCTAGTTGGATAAGACAATTAAGTGCTCTTTGACGAACACTGCAGTGGAACATAAAATTATTGATAATTTAATCAGTATATAGAATCGATTATCATCTGCGAGTCTGGTACATTTACAGCCGTCGTAGTTTCCGTTTTGAGCCACCCTCGGCCGAGGATTGCCCGGTCTGGTGTCGCGGGTGGGAGTGCAGTGGCGGGCAGGTGGGCGAATCCCGCTGTCCGCCCGGCGCATTTCTTCCCGACCGGGACACTTGTAACTGCTGTGGACGCTGCAGCACTTACCAACGTTAGTACAGCTGTAACTGCTGCAAAAACATGTCTTAATATATTGTCGTTTTTCTTTTTTAAACGTAAAACATGAATTTATTATCCCAATTATTTGACCTCAATTCCTTCCACGCATTTCGAATATACTTTATATCGAATAGACTTGCTGCCTTACCTTAAAATTTTTAGGCTTTCTTAAAAAATATAAGGTAAGGCACTATCTCTCTCTATCTATCACTTTTTCGTTCGCCCTTCTTCTTATAACCACATTTCTACATTAAACTCGTATCAGAACATTTTTCAAAACATTAATTCATACGAATCAATTATCTTATTTTTTTTCTTTTAAAACACGCTGTTACATATACTCGTATTTAGATTTATATATAGGTTCTATATAACGTTCTATTAATTTTATTTGTGATCTCCTCAGTTAAGAGTAAAATTATTTTTGTATAAAGACCATAGTATAATTCGTGAAACCAGTATATAATAATTGTACAGAGTTGAACCAAAAGTGCGCTGAATTCAAAAAGACAGTTCATAACATCAACGGCACCAAAGAGACGGAGGTATTAGCAGTTTATTTTACACTTTTTTTTATTTTTCTTCGAGGCAAAATAACAATATTGTATTTAAATTCTCTATTTCATCTATTTACTTTATCAACCCTGTCTATATACAGATGTCCAAAGGTTTCACAATTAGTTATTCACCGCAAAGACCATTTCATGACCAAAGAGTCTGTATGTAAATATAGGTGGAAGAAGAGTTTCTGGAACCAGGATGTGATGACGGTCTGGTGTGCAGACAAGGGCTGTGTCAGGACATACACGCGGTGCACGACGCGCAAGGAGTGAGACGGAAGAGAGATGAGGGCCTTCTGGAAGCGTTTGGTTGGTTATGAAGGAGATAAGCCCTATTGCCTTTGAGTGTAAATGTTACTGAGTAAGGGAAAGAGAGCTTTGTTTTTAGATCTTCCAGTGTTTAGGCTTTTGAAGGAGACTGTCTAGATAATAACCACTTTCTCGGTGAAGGTGCGCGTGAAGTTATTACAGATTAGTTTCATAAGTAATGTGAGTGGGAGTGGTGCTTCTCATGACCCTCTTCTCTTCAACAGTACCTACCTGCTCCTAGAAATAGGAAAAGTCTTTAAAAGAGGCAACGCAATTTTAATTTATAGGTTGATTGATTGACAGACGGTGGTTCAAATCGGTTCAGTACCATCTGTTATCATCTTAAGTTACTTTGTACCGTACTTAACAACAATTTCCACAGAACCATGTAAGAAAGAGTTAAAATACTTCAAGAAGAAATACGGCAAGGACGGCCATCTGCATTTCAACGCTCCTCAATGCACGCCTCTATGGCTCTACGCTCCGGTTCAGGTTATACTATTAACATTTATTATAAAATACGAAAAATAATAGTTATATGCAGTATGTTAAAAAGAGTGGATATGCATGACCTATAAAGAAACAGGCTTCCTTTTATCATGGAAAACATTAAATAAATAAAAACCCTCCCTACTTCTTTAAAGCGAACGAAGTCGAGAATAAAACTTAGTATTACATATTTGTAATTCTATTTCGTAGTGCCGTCGGTTTGTTTGTTACTGTGCTCTGGAGGACGGTACCTTCGTTCAAGGCATCAAAGTACCCCGCGTAGAGGTCTCCAATATGAACTGTGGTAAATGGTTTTCTTAATTTATATACAAAATTTAGGGTGTATCAAATTTATTAATAAATTGTATTGATTATTTTAAAATTTATAAGGGTAAGGCTTGAATAATAACATAGAAAGTAGTTGACAAACCATTTTTTTTAGACTGTGTACGAGAAAAATGTCGCACGGGTTCCGATTTACAATGCGATGGATACGGGAACTATAAAGATGCTACATTCACACCCCACGTGGACGCCTGGCGTGACGGGTCCAATGAGCATAAACGGGGTAATGATGGCACAACGACAAACGAACGAGTAGTAAATAGTGGACTCTGTAGACATTTTAACGTCTATTATATTGGTACTACTGTACCTGTACACTGAAGTGTCACTCAAACGGGCAAGGAATTATGTTGTGTGGATCCTTGCAAAGTAAATATATTTCATACGTCCTGTAACATGCTAAGTTTCAGTTCAATGCGTGGATTCATGTCATAATCGGAAAAAGATATCTGATAGTTTGGTATTGCTGTGTTAATATTGCTGCAAAAGATGATCTACATAGGTTTAAACAATTTCATTCATTCATTAATTAAACCGACCGACCGCTTGATGCAGGTAAGAGTGCTGATTGAGGGCGTTTATCACAAACTTAAGGAGTGCCTATGCTCTCCAGGTGTGCTGCAACGCGACCGATAAGGAGTAATTCTGGGAGCACTTTGAAGAGATTCTACTTTCTATACCGTCTTTCAAATTAGTCTTAGGTGGGGGGGATGTGAACGGACACGTCGGTAAGGCTGCATGAATGTGTTCACCGGGGTTTTGGACGTGGCCTTCGTAATGCAGAGGGGGTAGTTATTCTCAGAATCTGTATTGTCCCACTCAACTCAGATTGATTACTTATTGTTGCTATATTTACACAGTAACTGACTGTAACATCGCCCAACATTACTCCGAGGAAGAAAGTAGCTGAGAAACATAGACCTGTGATCATTGTCATAGAATTTACCGTTATTCCGCGGAAGAAAGTAGCTGAGAAACATAGACCTCCGATCAACTCGTGGCTGCTGAATGGACCGATGCAGACCAACTTACTAGTAGAGGTAAAAGTCAAATTCTCTCGACTAACACCGAGACTGCAAAGAATGCTTGGGAACTCAGTTGGCAATCATTGCGGCGGGCGGAGAAGGGCATTTCCAAAGAAGAACATGTCATCGACAAGGAGACATGGTGGTAGAATGCATCGCAATCGCAAAATGTCTTTGCGTCAGAGATTCCCACGGTACGCTGCTATGTAGTCATGCCTGCTATGCTTTGCTATGCTATGCTATGTAGTCTGTGAAGGAGAGATGGAAAATCTACTTACACGAGCTTCTGAACACTCAGCAGCTGTAGCAGCACAGCAGTCTTCCTCGCGACCCACCTTCCAACTTCGGACTTATTGACGCAATAACTATTGACGAAACCCGTAATTACCTTCGACGTATGAAGAACGGAAAAGCGGTGGGACCTGAAGATATTCCGATCGAAGCGTGGAACTTGTTGAGTTGTCTTGGTTTATTCAGGCTTACTAACATTTTTAACCATATTTAGAACACTGAAAAGATGCCTAACCAGTGGCGGCATAATCTTATTATATTAAATAGGGATTTACAAGAGAAAGGGCAGTGTTCAAGATTGTGATAGTTAATGGGGCGTTAAGCTTATGAGTTATACGATGAAGCTCTTCGAGCGCATGAACGACCTTAGGTTTCGAAAAGAAAGTATTGTATCTGAATCTCAATATGGATTTTAGCCAGGATCAAGCACTATGGACGCCATTTTTGACCTCAGAACTTTAATGGAGGCATACAGAGGAAAAAGGAGCGCTCTGCACGTAACTTTTTTAGATCTGCAGAAGGCTCTGAAGAAATCTCTGTACTCATTTGTCTGTAGCTCTTACACGCCGGAACAATAAGCTTTAGTAGTATTTCCTTCAGGATGGTATCATCCTATTAGAAAGATCGGAATCTATATTTTCAAATGTCTTTGGGAAACGCCATCATTTATCGTCAAATGTCAAGAGCTTTTGCCACAATCTCTTAATGAAAACTTATTGTCAAATATTTCTTGCTTTTATTATTAGATTAGATTCATCGAGTCTGCTTCGTTTTCAAAGATTTCTATAAACTATTTTATTTCACTGAAAATAATTCCAACATTTTAATATGGTAACCCAATTTTTCTAAACCCTGAACTCTACATTTTGAACTTTACTCCTGAAAACAATGAGGTTGTTAGAGATATATGATAAAATTAACTGACAAACAGACGCCTACATCTCGTTCTCTCTTGAACATGATTACTTTGCTCCTTATACCTTTAGTAGTAAAAAAAAATGGGAAAATACTTTCAGATAAACATAACTCAACTCGAGCACCTAGAACTGGATACGAAGCAGCGTTGCCTACAAATGGGTAGTTCAAATATTAATATACATATATTATATGTAAAAGTGTTTTATTTTGTTTATTTCAGAAGTATAATCTCATTCATTCATTCATTCCTCATAATTTAATTTAAATAAGTAATCAATAAAGTTTAATTGTATTATAATTGAAATTTATTGAATAAAATGTTATACAAATTGTTACTTTTTTATGTATTTTCATTTAGGTCAATACCTAACGTTCTACGTTGGATTTTAATCAAAGGTAACAGGTTTCGGAAGATAGAAAGGTAACAATTTGTATTTTTTTTTCGTTTTTATCTAAAATACTGTATTCGTTACTAACATTATTCATTACTAAAAACAAATTACTACATTTATTACTACTACAGTATTCATTACTAAAAACAAAGAAACCTAATAGATGTCACCACCTTTCCGATAAAGACGATTACATATAAAATGCTTAAATCATCGAGGCGGACAGCGATACGGTAGCTCAATTGGTAGAGCGACAGGACGGTTTCCCAGTAGTCGCGTGTTCGAATCCCTGTCAGTTTCGGTTTATTTTTTATTTTATATTTATATAAATTTAAGTAAGCTTAACATGGCTATACATGTTTATAGAAAAAAAAATAAAAATGATGTTCAGACTATTAAAAATGATATTGAAATATAACTCTGTCGTATAATATTGTGTAATGAATGTCATTTTAAATTAGCACCATTGCCTAGTCGCGCCTGCGCTCTCTTCATGCCAACAGCTGATAGTTATGTCAATAACACATCCATGCAAAATATAATTAAGTAAACTAGAACATTAATATTTCTATAGTAAGCAGTTAAAAGTGAAATGAGATAGATCGTTTTCTAATAACCTTCACCTAGCCGCTGAAGCGAGTATTTTTGTGTCCCTGTGACGTCACTGTCACGTTACGATGCCTAGCGTGTTGCCATATCTCAAGATTATTGACGGTTTTATGGTGTAGTTAAATTGACTACAGTAAAGAATGTCACATATATCACCATAAGTCTTGTAATCTTGCAGTAAATTTCTCAGTTTCCCCAGTATTAGATTATTGAATATCACATTTTACACAGTTTTCAACCCAGTAATGTTATTTATTTGAGATCAATTCTTATTTTCATATTGTATATAATTTTAACTAAAGTAAAATATTTATACTGCATCTATGTAAACTGCAGTAGTGTCGATAATATACTATAATAAAAGCATATAAAAATGAAAATCTGCAACTAATATCTAGGGAATTATAGACTAACCATCTGGCAACAATTTTCAAAACGAGCAGTCAAGTCGATATCGCGCGGGAAGCGACATCGTCCATTGTGAATATTACTTTTTAATTTTCGAAAACTGTGATAAAAGTTATTATGCCTAATATTATAAATGAGGTTAAACTAGATTTCAAAGATGTGTTACTAAGACCGAAACGGAGCACACTGAAGAGTAGAAATGATGTGAGTTATGTTTCATGTTAAATGTTTTAGACTAGCTTATGAAAGATCAAGGTCTATCAACACATTGCAGTCTTGCTGAAACTATTTTTAATTTGCTGAATGAATGGTAATGAAACTTTTTAAATAAAATTGGAATGACTTACATTATTAATATGATAGTTATTTGTAAATTCTTCACGAATCATCGTATTGAATATTAACAATATTTATTATTTGCTTATGTTTTTTCTTAATATTGTACCTACATAAAAAGAATTGAGCTCCCGTAGATTAGTAGAAGAAATTAAGAATCAAAATAGTAAGAAACCAATTTTTAAAATTTTAAATATTTTCATGTATTACCTATGTGTTACATTTTTCGTTGCCTTAGTCATTAGCGGCTAAAATGTACCAGTTATAAAACAAACTAAGATTCGAAGCTAGGAAGTTCGAGTTTTTGTTCTGTCAATATTTTAATGATTTTCCGTAATGACTTGTTAGGAACAGAATTTGTGTCCTCCCGGAATTGCAATAGTTTCCTCCTCTATCATGTCATGGGGTGCCGGTGGATAAAATACACATGCAACTATTTTTATAAGAATACATTTGGTTGTTTTATTGTTTCTTATTATTGTGTTGTTATGTTGGTAGTCTGAATTCTAATGGAAGTCTGAAATAAAATTATTAAAATTTTGGAATTCCTTGACCTGCTCAGGGAATTGAGGTTAATAATGTTAGGAACGTAAATGAAAAATAAACGGTTATATAAGATTATTTGGTCTATATATACACACATACAAATAGGCTTAGGAGGAGGAGATAGGAGATTAGAGTACAGACATGTATATGCGGTATGATATTTAACAATTTATAATTTGGTTATTCATGTATGATGAATAATAGCTTTTGCCAATGACTTCGCGCGAGCAGACCTTAAGAAAAAAACCGTTAGTTTGTACCTGTTTTTTTTCACGCAGTAAGTTTGAATAGGTAGGTACTTCTCGATCTCGCGATCGAACAAACGAAAACGCATCATAATACAGATTTACATAAAAAGCTCCTTACACACACATACGGGTAAATACGGGTAATTATAACTACTACAGAAATACAAACGTATGTTTTCTTGATTAACTTAAAGTTTCTAGGATATTATATGTAGTTGCCAATTAGGTACGTCTTACTATACCGCTTTTAAGAAGGTCGGGCAAGACGTTTTTAAGATATAGATTACATGTAGATAGGCAAAAATAAAACACTAAAATTGGCTCAGTGTCAGGTGGTGTCAGTCAGGATTAAAATACTTTGTTAAAAGTAAAAAAAATATTTTACAGATTTATATGTACGAAATCTATATCTAGAATGACTATCAAAATAATCATCTATATACATATATACATATATACATATTATATATATATATATATATATATATATATATATATATATTTATACATATAGCCCGGCGTGTCCCACCTGCTGGGCAAAGGCACTAAAAAAATAAATAAATTTGTAAAATAATATTACAATTTCCTTCTTTTTATAATTCGTAGAAAGGTGTGAGAATAGTACTATAGCGTAACTTTACTATGTAAATTTTATCTATAAGAAGACATGGTAAGTACTTAAGTCGACAATACGATTAAAAATAAGAATTATTTAGCAGAAATAAAGACGAGAATATTAGCGATAGTATATTCTACCAGTTCTTTCCGTCCGGTTTGCTCATATTCATACAAACTCCTTTTTCCTAATATATTCCTAATATAGTTTGAGTTACACTAAACCGAGTAACATGATCTGGAGACAATCCAGATACCTATGAACTAAATGTCGCATTACCTATTTACACTAAAAAAAATGGTTACACACACTTTACAACCCCATGGAACCTCTGTAGGGGCTGATACGTAAATAGGTATGCATATTTCACAACTAGCGGTTTAGTTTTTTGCATTGAAATGTCAGCCTTTCAGAACTCGGGGTGAGACTATAGATCATCTTACATACACGTTTTAATTTATTTTTGTCAATAATAATAATAATGTTAAATTGAAATGCTAATAATATATAGGTATTGTATGAAGAACTGGTTACAAACACTGGATGTGAAGAATTTTAAAACCAATTAAAACTTTGCAAATTGCTCGATTATAGCCAGTCATTGTCTTCACTGATTGGTTGCTTCACAGTATTTGTTACGGACAATTCATATCAGCTATTTTTTACGCTATCGCCTGTTTCATTTTAACCTTTCTGAAAAGCGCGAACATGAATGATAGTTTTTGGTATTTAGTTAAAGTCACCCATTTCGATATAGATATTTAAGAATAATTAGCTAACCGTAGAACATTTTCAATAGAAGTATAACCTGATTGTCATTCTATATCTACTCTTTTTTTATTTTTTTTTACCTATATATTTGATTACTGGATTACATTTGCACTTAATTTTTAGGTGTGTCACTGTCCCTCTGGAGCTACCTCTCGTAACTATTCTATACCTACTCTTTTTTATTTTTTTTTACCTATATATTTGATTACTGGATTACATTTGCACTTAATTTTTAGGTGTGTCACTGTCCCTCTGGAGCTACCTCTATCTCTCGTTTAAACTACCTACCTCGTAGCTAACTCTCGTAACTATTCTATATCTACTCTTTTTCATTTTAATTTACTTTTTTTCTTTTTAATTTACTTTTTTACTAATATTTTTACCTACTATATCTTATCTTAAGCTTCAGTAATTTTTAGGAGTAACTCTACCTCTGGAGCTACCTCTCGTAATCTTTAACCGGAGGATAATATCTCGTCAGCACTCAGGGTATATTCAACTATGATCACTGGTAGTACCGCCTCCACTTACAACATTGTGAATGCCTCTCTGGTACTACGGCTTATTTCTTCACAACACAAAAATATGTCAAACACACGTCATCTTCGCCAGTAAGGTCAAATTGGCCATGCATATTTTTATATAGTATTTGTTCCGTGGTAAACTATCCAATAAAATTATTCCGAAATCTGGATCCGTAAAACGTGTCCTTGGGACACTGCTTCTCTTGGAATCTTCCTGTCCCCTCCCTTTTTCAAAGAGCAGTACCAACTCAGTGAAAATCATCAGGACGAACTTTAAATAAGTTGGTGCTTATCTCGATAATCTCTGTATGTTATCGACATATTTGAATCGACACTTATAGATATTTTACAATTATTGCTAATAAAGATGATGTCATTAAAGAATTAATTGAAAATGAGGGAAAACTGAGACAGACTATTATATTGCATCTCGAATTGTACAATTGTATATATCTCAGAACTTATGATAATATTTCACTTATCTATACAAGGAATGACTCACAAAATAATAAAAGCCATAAAGATGATGAGAATGATACCCGTGCAAAATGCATTCTTAATATAGAATGTACATTTTATCTCATCTATCTGCTCTTTTCCCGTTACGTCTAAGGGCAATATGAGAATATTATAATCTTCCGTTATCTGATGCCATTTCATTTACGCTTCGTTGATCCTGTGTTCCATCTATTTCATATCCATCCATTAGGTGAAATAGATCAAGGTGTTCAAGGTAATCCTTGAACAGAACCAAGGCATAGAAAGTCGCAGCAAACCTTTTAAAGAGCACTGTCAACCGTTATTCATTCAAAACTTCTATGACCACTGATATCTCAAAATTGTGATTGAATTTCCTGGATCTGATTTAAGGTCAACTTTTTTGTTTTTAGATTTTTGGTTGCTACTTTTCCGATTTCTTGTCGACTTCAAAGTCGCACTCACCCACAAGACTATGTCATTAAAAAACAATATACCGCAGCATGTGTATATCCGATGTGAAGCATCCATTATCAACCGGATCCGGATCCATTACCTCCCGGTAAGGGTTGTGATGCAAGTCCACTGAGGCGCTAAAACGATATTTCCGGAATCTGTTCTGATATGAATACGATACCGGCCGCAGTTAACACTAATGAGAACATTTATGCAATACCCCGTCCTTTTCGAGATTAACTAACATGTGCAAGTCTATATTTAAATTTCCGCTTGTCTATATTTCCAGCACAAATGCCAAATATGCAACTGCGTTACCTCTACCTAAACCTTACCTGTCTTTAAATGTTCTCACTCTCCTCATGAAGGCGTTTTTCGGTAAACTTCTTCAATACTATCATACATCAACAAGCATATTTATGCTTGTTGATGTATGATAGTATCGAAGTTGAATAATGTTTATCGGAATCATATTCAGTATATTTATACTGAATATAATTCCGATAAACATACATATATTCTATCGATTATATAAAACCAGTGTCACACGAGCGGACACTATTGTTAATTGCGTTCTATTGCTCTTAGTCATATCAAACATCCAATACCTTTTGTACGCTTCAATACATTTAATGGATTTTAAAATAGGCATATTTCATATTTCACATAAAATATGATAAATGTAAAGATAGTGGGGATTAAATGGGGTGGGATTAATGACTTCGTGAATGCCTAAAAAGAAGTGAGCGTTAAGGTAGAGCTGACTGTAGTGAGAGCCAGGGGACTTATCATTTATAATTTAGGGCCAAATTTATTAAGTACCAAGTACTAGACAGAACTCTTATACCAAACATTCAAATGTAGTTAGATAGTAATAAGAATATATATTAAAAGATGTACCCGGAAATCGTATACGGAAATATGTATATAAATATGTCTTTTATTATGGCCCTATGTAATTAATTAGGCCAGTACTACTGAGCAGTAATATTTATCTCCATGCACATTGATGTTCTCAAATAAAATCATACTCAGGACCATTAATCTTACTACTGTAATCATTGAAGTTCATTCATGTCAATATCACCTATAGTACCCGGCAATAAATATTGCACATCGACCTCTGGAAAGAGACAATCGGCTAATTTCGGCTTCATAGAGCGTTATCACTGTCGCAAGAAAAACAATCATTCCTGTATCTACTAGGAGCTGTTAAAACAAGTATAATTTTCTTCTTTTCTTATTATATTTATTTTATGTATAAAAACATTTTTTTTTCTATAAGTGGTTATTTTAATTGGGGAGTAATATAATTTAATACACATGGTTTTTATTATTTAAAAATTTTATTATTTAGGAAAATTATAACTGCACATAATAAAAACCATTATACCCATTCTTAAAATAAGACGTTGTAATACAGTAGCCGGCAATAAATATTACACATCGTCCTTTTGAAAGAGACAATCGGCTGATTTCGACTTCGTAGAGCATTATCTACCACACTACCTATTTCTCAAAATAATAATTAAAGCATAGAAGGAGCTTCATATGTTTCAGGCGTACACTGCCGTAGACAACAATTTTTTTTCTAGTGATGTAACATTGTGTAAACTTATCCGCGATATCGATAGTGATCCTTATCTCTATGGTAGTACCTACTGTTTTTAAAAGGCTGTTTAAGTGCTTTCCATCACTTGCTTGAACGAGATACATCAAAAAGTACTATCACCTAGAGGATTTTGCCGTGTGCGATAACGTTCAGCTATATTCCGTTCTAGAAAATAACTAAGGTAGCATTTAAAAATAATCAATACGACAAATAAACTAGAAAAACAAAATCAAAAACATTTATTGAAAGTAAATTAAAAAAAAATGGTCAGGTTAACACATATTTTTATTTTTTTATTCGCCACTTTGAGAACGTCTTATAAAAGAAACGACAAATAAATTACAATAAAACTACAGCCTTATTTTTCTAAACTATTAAATATTAGTTATTAAAATATTGCGGACTAAAATGGTTCTATTCCCAATTTTTCTGTGCAATCGTGTCGATCCATATCTGTCGTCAGTTAACGTCCACGGGAAATCTATAATAATAATCCCTAGATATAGCACATAGATATCTTTATAATTTGTAAACCATTTAAAAAACAAAAATAGTTTATTATAATGAAGAACAACGTAAAAAAAATACCATGTTCGATCACTTACCGATGGAAGGTTACGTTTTGAACTTAATTTTCATTCTGGAAAGAATGGGATTTACAGCCCCTTATAATGTAGGATATTGCTCTTGCTATTAGGTCATATTTTCTTTCAACAAAACGGAGAAAATATGTAAATAACTATATGAATTCGTAGATTAAACTAAACAAGAATAAACCACTGACAGCCAATATCAAGCATCGGCGCTGAGTGGAAAAAGGTTTGCGATCATATAATCAAATGTGAAAATGAATATAGAAGCGTTCAACACAGTTTAGACAATTACACTGATGGACTAGTGATAAATACAGCTGATAGTGACAGTGATATTGACCTCTTAGAGAGCACAGATAGTGAATGGAAGTAGCTGAGAATTAGAATTATTATTATTACAAAGTCTCATTTCAAGAATAGCTATAATGGTCTTTATTATTTACAGTTATAATTTTCCTAAATAATAAATTACGTGAACATAATGTAAGCATGTTAAGCTATTGCATGGCTTCTATCGCGGGCCTTGAGCGTGGAGACCGAATCCAGAAATTCCGTAACGAAAATAACCTAACACACCAGTGTATTGTGTACCTATCATTTATCAATAGCGTAAGCGCATTACATACATTCACATGTTTAGTTTAAAATAAATCTTTTACTTGTACAAATGTATTTTTTTCAACAAGGATTTTCATTTCAATAACTTTCTGTTATGGTGTTACAAAAGAATTACAAGTACCCTGAGTACAAGAATTTAACAATCGTAATTGAACTTTATTCCTGAGATTTAAGGTTAAAAACGTTTTATCTGTTAATATTATTAACCTTTTTATGGTATTACATAGCACTGATAATTTCTTATTTAAATAGGACTAAAATAGGAATTTAAATTGAGAAATTATACCATTCTTATTTAAAAAAGGAAAACCCTATAAATGAGTAATTTATTCACTAAAAGAAAGTCTTTTTATAGATCACCACGCACACGCAAGTAACACAACTTGAATTAACATCAAAGAAAAAAAAACAACTACATAAATAAATAAATAACTATAATTGCATAAGTTGATAAAAAATGCTATGCAATAGCTTTACCGCGGCAGTCTCCGAGTGTCACACGTCTCTTTTATATTATTTTATTTTACCCCAGCTTAAAGCCACCACTTATAGAAAAATTTGTGGCTTTTATACAAAGAATAAAAATAATTATCAATAGAAGCAAATTATACTTGTTTTAACAGCTCCTTATAGTTACCATACTGTTTAAATTTCGTGCGACAGAGATAATGCTCTACGAAGCCGAAATTAGCCGATTGTCTCTTTCCAAAGGTCGATGTGCAATATTTATTGCCGCTCACTATACATTGAAAATTTTCTTAAGATGTTCCAATGTTTGCCAACATTTGGTGGCACTCGGCCAACGTTGGTAACAATGTCAGCATAGTATTGTAGGGAAATGTAGGTTAGGGGAAAATCTATATTACTGCATAAGCGAGATTCGTATCTCAAGACTTTTGAATTGTCTATTTTTAACCTGTGTCCCAGTATAAAAACAATTAATAGTATAAAAAATATTGTTAACGTCTATTGTAATGAATTGGTTAACGAATAAAAAAGTTATAATAGTCTATGGTAATCTTAAAACCTAGAAGAATATTGGGTGTAAATAATACTGTGATTGTAAAAGTCTATCCCTCATAATGCGGGCGCCATGATATCTAACGGACATACGAGACGTCTCACGGCGCCCGCCATTTGGCAACTTTTCAATAATAGTAGAACATTTTCTACTTGAAAAGTATTCGTAATTAATTTAGAGAATCTAAAGTATTTATGTTTTAACGTAATATCTTATCCAGTGAGATACAACGGTAACAGTTTATTGGCTCATTTAAGTTATAGGTCAGCTAAAAAATAGTTTCGTATTAGGCGATGGAGGAAAAGGGATTGAACTAGGAGATGAATATCGTATCGGGTGACAATATCTGCTCAGTGTGGGGACATGATAAATCATATTTATTAGGCTTTTTTCATTTTTTTTTGACAATTAAATAATAATGTTTCGTTTAAGGGTATAAAATTATATTTACAGATTAGTTTTCACATAATATGAAAATTAAAGGATGTACTTAAATTAGTTGTTAGAATTATATACTTATTCTGGCCATAAATACTGTTACTATTTAAATATAAAAAAAAATTACATTTGAATTTGAAATCTGTCATTTTTAAACGATTGTTCATTGTGTTTTCTTATTTTGGCGCCATTACATTGTACAATATTTTGCGATATTAAAATGGAGTGGGGTGGTAAAGAATCGCTGTGATTGCATTACACAAAGTAGGTATGGAGCCAAATGCAATTTTAAAACTATTCATCCGCTTGGTATTAGTCAAATGTTTGTGTACCCGGCTATTAATAGGTACCATGAGACTTCCTCTGTTTGTGACAGAGAAAGATCTGGCCGTCCACGTAGTGTTCGTACGAAAGAGGTGGTCAAAGCAGTAAGGGAAAGAATTATAAGAACTCCTGTCCGAAGGTAAAAGATTTTATCTCGGGAAATGAAGATAACACTAGAATCATGTCGCGTATTAAGAGATGACTTGGGACTTACAGCCTCGCCGGGGCGTCACTTTGAGTGCGAAAGCGATCCCGTGGCGTCTCATTAAGGCGAGCAGAGGTCAACCGTTGATTTTTTAGTGGGTAACCTTAAAAATGGTAGCGTCATCTATGCTGCCGGGAGTCTCACATACCCCCACGGCCATCCCCTCCTGGCCGCTGGGATGATGCGTAAAACATTTTTCCAACGCAAAATAAAAATGCATAAGAGACTACTATAAGAGACGCACTGGTCATTTCTTAACTGATAAATTAAAGATGAATAGGGTGGTAAAATCGAAACAACTGCTAAAGCGGTACGCAAAGAGAGCTCACAGAAAAATTTGGTTTACGGATGAGACACTTTTTACAATTGAGACATTTAAAAAAAATACAAATGACCGTATTTGCTGTGGCTCAAAGCTCTAAGGAAGCTTCCCTTCCCAATTAGTCGACAGAGTGCAACGTGGGCATTATCCAACTTCAGGGATGGTTTGGTGGGGTGTCAGCTATGAAGGAATGACTGAGCCATATTTTTTGTGAAAAAGGTATCAAAACTTCGGCACAAGTGAATCAAGATACCAATCTTGAGAAGGTAGTTTATATGATCATTGATAAGCCATAGCACAAGTAAAAATCGTTAATTTTACCGTTATATCGTTTGTTTTAACGGTTTTTAAAGAATATCTAACTTTGAATTTAATACCACCCATCTCTAAACTTTCCACTTTATTTTCTTCTATGTAATATATAAATTATTAATGAAATGTTTTGTTATTTTCAGGTGGATCTATATCGAGAAATCACATTTCGTAACTCCGGGCAGACGTACCGCGGAGTACCGGTGATGGCCAGCAACATGGACACAGTTGGTACATTTGAAATGGCCAAGGAGCTATCAAAGGTTCATTGAAATTTAGATCAAACATTAACATGCTGTTATTATACAGTATATATAAGAATTTTATGTTCACATATTGCTTATAAAGGGCTTATTTTTTTATAAAAAAAAATTAAGTGCACTAATAACTTATATATTTTAATTTCGTTTATTGGTTAAATATTATCTGAGGATGAAACATTGATTCTAAATTATTAATTTCATAACTAAAACGATTATTTGTATTATTATTTAAAACAATAACGTATACACACATTCAATGCAATAATAAAACGTCTGTCAGTCATTAAGGATTTGAATTCCTTTAATTTTTATAATAATTTGTCGTAGACATCCTCAAGGATCTACAAGTATACGAGTTAAACACATACACAGTATTAGAATGTCTAATATACACACATGCATAGGCAGATAATTTACAACTGCTAAAGTCATATGTAAATAAAATACAATGTTTCCTAAATCCATCAATTCAAGGTCTCTAAAAATTTTCCACAATTTCATTTAATAGATGTCTGTTTATATTATCTCTATGTACGTAAACTAAATAATCTGCTTCTAATGAGCACATTCTGATAAACCTAAGTTTTTTTTATTGCAAATCGATTATTGTTTTTGTTAATTGTATATATTACAAATATGACGCAAGTTTCTAGCATTCCATGTATTCACCGTGCGGGTGCCCGACCCATTGCATTACATGGAGAGAGTGCTTGGAACTTGCGACCCAGGTGTAGGTTTAAGGGCCCCTTTATTTATTTATTTATTTATTTATTAAAATTTTGTTGTACACAATTATACTATTGGCAGACTTCATTCTAAAGCATTATCTACCAGTCAACCACTATACAGAGAAATAAACTACGAGGGTACAATACAAAAAAAAAATCAAAAGCATGACTACAAATCTAAAATATATAATACATATTCAAACTAAACTATCATAACTTAACAAACTTAAACATATACCTTACATGCAATATACTAAATATACTATAAACAACAATAAATACATAAACTACTACATACACAACATAATATCTGATAAAAAATAAATGACTATGCTATATACAAGGAAAATTTTAACTCGTCTTCTCGAGAACATACACGTTTCTTGAACAACTGCTTATTAGGAGCACGACGAAGATGATCAGTCAGGCCGTTCCAGAGTTTGATTGCGTTTACTGTGAAAGAGGAAGACAGAAAACCAGTATGATTTATGTTGCGCAAATACGCTCACCTTCACTATCTACACTCCTCTCCCTACCTAACCAAATTTGGAGAGAACCTACTAATGCCGCCTTTGAAATAAATTTTAGAAATGAACGGATCCTAGCTCTAGAAAGGCCAAGGTCTTTAATTAACTTATAGAGAGATTCTGCTTTTATACCTCTACAACTAGCAATCATACAACTATTAGATAAGAAGCGATTTAAAAGTAATTTTAATTATGAAACACAGTTATTATGGTTTGATAATATATCTAATTCCAAAGAGTCCCAAATGTGTCCATCAAAATAGATAGAGCATCTTCATCAGAGCTCTAGTTTCTTTTAATTCTATTTCGATGTTATCTCTTCGACTGTTCCTATTAAAATGAATGCAACTCCCGGGAGTGTGGTCTATTTATGTGTTTTTACGAACATCGCAAGCAAGCAAGCAAAATCGTTCTACTAATTTTCCATTGAAACTATATATATATAAACATGTAATCAAATAGGGCAGCACTAACCCTTGGGTACTGTGTCCTGGGGTCCCGGCAGGTCGCAGGTTCGATTCTAATGAACGTGATGACTATTTATTATATTTTAAATATATATACAATGAAAAATATAATCCGATACAGACAGGGATTCGAACCCGGGACCTGTGGGAGACCGTCCCGTAGGTCGCAGTTTTAGTTTAAAAAATATTTTCAAATATTTATTATAAATATAATATAATAATAGATATTTTCAAATATTCATGATATATTTAAAAAAAATACCATTACCTTAGGAGGTTTATATTTATCTATTTTTTTCAGCACGGGTTATTTACATGTATTCACAAATACTACTCATTAGAAGAATGGAAGAAATTTGCTGAAGAAAACCCGAATTGTTTAGAACAAATGGGTGCGTATACAGATTTTAATTTAATGTAGTTGTTGAATGACATTTAAAATATTGAATCTAACGTTTTATATGTTTTTGATTATTATGTTAAGTTATATAAAGGTATATAAGAGTTTAACAAATAGAGATTTTTATAATATTACGCTAAATTAATGTAACTAAGTTATATAAAAAACTGCAATTGTGTTTGTATTTACACATCTACTGCTCGTTACCTACTAAATTTACGCTACCATTTAAACATCGACTAAAATAAAAAGCCATGTTCTCTCACATCTCGTACAAGTATAATTAATTCTAGTGTTCAAAACTTTTTAGAACTATTTGATTTCAGCATTGTGGTCTTAGATTATTTTATTTTTTTTCAGCCGCAAGTTCAGGCACCGCCGAAGCGGACTTCGACCGTCTGTCCGAGATCCTCAATAGCGTAGAGGGTCTGAAGTTCATTTGTCTGGACGTAGCTAACGGATACTCACAACACTTCGTGGAGTACCTCAGGAGAGTCAGGGCTGTCTTCCCTACACATACTATTATTGTAAGTATTGACATCTATCACCATCCCACAACAACCCACCAGTGGTGCAGCTTGCGGTCGACGGGCCCTGAATCATATTTTTTTTGTGAGGGCGAGGGTGTGCAATCAAAGGGTTTTTTAATTAACGCCATCGCACGTTCGGGGCCCCGTATTTCATAACATCATTGGTACTGATTGGTGATGATTGGTAGTAGCTAGTAGTACACCCATGTCACTCATTGTTTTAAACGCAACTACAATTATGTCGATCTTATGAATGAAGAACTTAAACTTGAAGTATATGCTAGTCTGCGTCGTGATAATACAGGTAAATGTATATAAAAAATTACAACAAAATTGCAACATAAAATTCCAACAATCACAATATCAACCTACGACCAAACAAACAATTCCATGTGAAGTAAACTGTTGTTTATGAACCACGTCGTTACGTGACGCGGGGAAATCCCTTTTAATAGACGTGAAGCGGCTCTCGTTCCAATTGACTCAGTTCTATTACGATACGAAAAAAATAAAAAGAGGCAGGTTATATTTATCAAACATAATTATCAACGATAATCGCTTTCAACCTTGCGACAAATATAGAAAGTAAGAAAGACTTGGCGTTGATAAAATCGTATACATATAGATGCGATTGTGAAATAAACGTGACAGGAACTTTTTTTATACACTATTGTTGATGACGATTCATCATCATCATATTGTGATGATGATGATATCGACGGTGATATTATTTTATTTTTGTCTCAGGCCGGCAACGTCGTGACCGGGGAGATGGTGGAGGAACTCATTCTATCTGGAGCCGACATTATAAAGGTATACATATACACACCATTTAAGAGATTTATTAAGCACGAAAATATGCTCCAAGGCGTCGTTTGAAAATAAATATTAAAATCTATATGTGGGCCATATCAATTTATAGAAATTCTATAAAAAATAAACACCTTTTTTGCGTTATAACTAAAGTAGTTAATATGATCGTCTAGAACATGTATGGGCAACCTTTGACAAGTTGCGGGCCAAACTTTAGTGTGCAAATACATTCGCGGGCCGCGTTTAAAAGTAGTTCATTTTAAAGTAGTGTTGTCAAGTAGTGTTCATAATTTTTTGCACTATTGCAAATATCTATATATCAGACATGAAATAATACGACAATATTATTATAATATCAATTTACTAAAATAACAAAATGACTCGATTCCGTGAGTATGAGTAAGCACTGTAATATATATTTTTTTAATTAGGTTTTACAAAATGTCTTGCGGGCCGGATCAATCATACAGCGGGCCGGTTGTTGCCCACATATGGTCTAGAATATAAAAGATTTTTTTTTGTATGTCTATACTGTTAGCCCTGTTGGCTATTACAGCGTCACAGGGGGAGAAAATATAAAAGAATAACTAAGAAAGCAAGTGAGCTTTTTATAAAGAATAACAAAAACTATCGGGGTCCACAATTGTAACTACACTTTCTACTTACGACTACAAGATCGTATTCTTTAATACACGTGCGTGGTATAAAATTTATTTAACGCATTTAAAATTAATAAATAAAGTTTGTTTTGAGGTGGGGATCGGTCCGGGCTCGGTGTGTACGACGCGCATGAAGACAGGCGTCGGCTACCCGCAGCTGTCCGCCGTCATCGAGTGCGCCGACGCCGCGCACGGCCTCAAGGGACACATCATATCAGTAGGGGCTTTACTATACAAAAACACATTCAAACTTTTATTATGTATTGCAATATATATTATAGTATTTAATTATTAGATTAATTTCATTTTATTTAGCTCGGTGACTGTATAGAACCTTCGAGAGGCATGTTTAAGTGATTACATTAATTGCCCCAGGACGGCGGCTGCACGTGTCCCGGCGACGTCGCCAAGGCGTTCGGAGCCGGCGCGGACTTCGTAATGGCGGGCGGCATGTTCGCGGGACACGACCAGTGCGCGGGAGACCTCTTCACTAAACCGGACGGCAAGAAGGTCAAACTGTTCTACGGGATGTCATCTTCCACCGCCATGTTGAAGCATTCGGGTGGCGTCGCGGAGTATCGGTCATCGGAAGGTTGGTGTTGGGTTTTGAAATAATTATTTATATTTCTAATGTATTGTATTGTTAGCATTATGTATATTACAGGCAATTTAACTAATTTACAGGTAAAACAGTGGAAATCGAGTACCGAGGCGATGTAGATGTCACCGTTAAAGACATTCTCGGAGGTCTTAGGTCAGCCTGTACCTATGTAGGTGCAGCTCGACTGAGGGAACTGCCGCGAAGAGCAACTTTCATAAGGTGTTGTAGACAAGTTAACGACGTCTTCTCGTAAGTTATGCGCGCCTGGTACTTGGACGGTGATGTTTTATTCGAGTTATATGAATGTTTTGTTTGTTACCACATAAATTAGATAATGCTGCTTGTGATATAGTTATTACACACCTAGGGAGGAAAATAAGAAATGTCTCAGATCACATGTAATTAATTGTAACTAACATGTGATACGAGGCTTTCTTATTTTACTTCCCGAGGCGTGTTTGCTATTTTTCTGTCCGACGAAGGCGAAAAGTGGCAACTTCGTTTTGCGCAGTGCGACGAAAGTTGTCACTTTCCATCCGACGGGCAAAAAAATAAATTTATCAATCATAGAAAGAAATACATAAACCATATTTAAAGTTAAAATCTAGTTCTAAATCGAACTAGCTTTATAAGTTATGCGCTCCTAGTACTTCGATGAAGTTAATAATTAATATTATAATACTTAACCTCTGAATGAACTTTTTGAAAAAATTTAAGTGCAGTGCATAAGATACGCGTTATACGTCGCAACGCATATTCCTTGCTTTTCGGTCAATCTTTACCTTAATAGATATGTTCTCCTAGCACTTTTAATTCAAAATTTACTTCCTGAAAAAAAAACTCTTCTTAGAGAAAAACTATAGAAAAAAACTTAAAATATAAAATTTCACATGTTAAAGTGCTATATATTTTTTTTTAATAAATTGTCAGCTAAAGATAAATATATGCTAAGGATTAGTTAGAAAATTTTACAGTTTTAATGATTATTTCTTGTGTATTGAATAATGAACAAAGAAACTTAACAGAATGATGTGTAAAATTTTAATAGAAAAGACAGAAATTATTTATTTTGTAATTATAAATACAAAAATACAATTTTGTTATTGTTTCTTTTCTTGTCAAACACATATATTGTAATGAATGTAAAAAAACTGCTTTTATGATTTAATTTCTATTTTCATATAAATAAAATTATTTTAATTGCAACTTCATTAATAATAATTTAATATAAATATATGTACATTTTATATCAATATAGTTTTGCCGTACCTATTTCAAGACGAATATATATAAATAAACGCATAAATCAGTAAAAACAATTGCACAACATTTAAAACACAATTTAAATATAAATGCCTATTTATTTTGATTGTTTTCTTTTGAAAATAAGTTTGTGTGTAATTATGTTTGTACAATATATTATGTTAAACTTTATTGTTGAAGTTTTATTACCTTTCGAGATAGACGTCATTCTCGCAAATAAAAATCTAAATCTCGTCACTACCTATTCTCAATAATCTAAATTATAATATTCTAGTTTAGTATGCTTCCGTTTAAACTAGTGATAAAACGCAAACTGAACTATTAATATTATCTAAATCTTTAAGATACTGAACTTGATCGAGACTGTATTTATTTTGAGTATTCATAATTACGATAATAGAGCCACAGATTATTTTATCTACTACTTATAATATTCTAATATGAATGAGAAAATGCATGTAAGGTCTCAAAATATGCTACAGGAAATAAATAGATAAATAACGTATAAATACATTAGAAATTATCATTCCACTATGTATATAATGTTCCAATTGTTTCAATTGTCATTAGTATATATAGTAGGTAATATTGTAAGTCTAATTCTGCGTTAAACGTCTTAAATTTGATAAATCTATAAGCAGGAAAGCATTCCATACTCCATTCTCCATTCCAACTTGGACATCTTCCACAAACGTAAGATAAGGAGTGCTTGTACTGTGGCCAGGACAAAACCCGGGCTGAAATTGGAATATGAGGTTGTTATTGTAAATAAATGAAGAAAGTTGCTTACAAGACTATCGCTTTGAGGACTTGATAGGTAAGATAAGAAATAGGGTGTAATTCGTTAGGCATAGTAGGGGTACGTTTTTTTTTAATTGGCATGACATACGACGCCAGGGTGAAGGCTATTGCCAGTATACAGAGCTAGAAATTGACAATATAAGTTAAAGTAGGAAGTAGAGCATCAATTCAAGAGACAATCGATTGATATTGAGGATAAAGGTGATGGTGAGATGTTTAGTGTTAGTATCCAGAACGGGAATAGTTGAGAAATGGTGATTAAAACCATTAACAGAAAATGTCAATTTGCCACTTCCTTAGAAGAATTAAATATATTTGTATGAATAATAATATTTGTTTAGCAGTTTTTGACATCTGATTGCATCTGTTCCTCAACCTCTTATAATGGTTCTAGATATCCTCACAGCGATTATGGTTGAATTTACGAAAAGATTTATCTCTTTGCTTTAGTGCTACTCTAATTGGATCCGAAATCTGAAGAAAATGACGCAATTTATCCGATTTTATTGGCACGTGCTTATAATAAATTTGTAATTTAGGAGAAAAATGAAGGTAATCTACTAATTAGTGTATGAAACTAAAATCAAATCCATAAGTTAGTCAACAACTGCTAAATGATGTAGATACACAAGTTATACTGAGACGACAGTAGGTAAATGAGGTGTTTTATTATTTTTGGAAAACCCGTTCCTTGTTTATTTATTTACTTATGAAACCGTGAGTATTCTTAGAACTCACATTGGAAGTCTGTATGTATATGAAAACTATGAAATATATAAAAAGAATAACAACTTTACTTGCTTATAGACTGATCAGAATTTAATATATGTTTAGCTTACTTCTTTGTTAATGTAAAGTAATTGAGAGTTATTTTTTCATATATTTATTAAATAGGATAAAAGCATAAAATATGACTAAGTAAATTAGATTCCGTCATCTTCGCCAGAACAATCGGCAGTGGTACATATGGCATTGCCGTTTGACAAACAGAAACATAAGTTACAGTCTAATCGATAGGAATAGCCTTTTGGACAAGTCTCACTGTTCTCCATTTGAATTGGTACTACATCCACTGTGAGGGGTTCTGAAGATCTTTTTGGGCAGACTTTAGAAGAACATACAACAGTCTTGCCGTCAGATAAGCATCGACATATGTTGCAGTCCTTCTTGTACTGATGTAACGGCTGACAATACCCTTCCTTTAAATTACTAGTTCTTTTATCCCCTTCACATTCTGGATTGAACTGACATATCTGGTGCTTGACCGTATCTATAGTATAACAATAGCATATTTGACAGTTCATTTTGTAAACTTTTCCGAGAACACAGTCATTTTGTTGTAGTTCTATAGCTGTTTTATGTTTTGAACAGACTTTAAGTGAGCAGTCGAATACTTTGACGTTTTCTACCTTAATGCAGATGCAAAAATTGCATTCTTTTCTGTATGTAGTTCCAGGAGTGCACATTTCATCGAGAGGGGGGCGTGCAACAGTCTTTACTTCTGGAGGTTTTATTTTTTTGTCAACATGGGATAGCTTAACATTTACTTCGTTATCCTTCAAAGATAACGAGGTACAAGACCTTGTTGTGCAAAATAACTTAGCATATTTATCACAGAAGCAAAGATTACAATCAATTTCAAAGTTTTTATTTATACCTTTGCCATCACATATACCGTAATCATTAGTATTTTCACAAAGATGTTTGCGTTTTTTGTGTTTTTTGTGCTTTTTGATTCTCCTTTTCCTAATAACAGAGTTTAGTGTATCCAACGCTATCTGGCTTTCTGTGCAATTGTTGCAAAGAAGTCTATTATTTTTTAGGCAGAAGCATGACATGCATCCAAGATCGTATCTATAATTAGGATCACATGATGCATAAATTTCCGAAGTTTCTTGTTGAGAGACTTTGGATAAAGAATTAGCTGTTGGTTGGTTCTGTGGAAGCGCTGGATCATCTTCCTGACATTTTTTTTTCGTGCAAAATTCAGGGTCTAATTTTCCTGACAATGTACAGAAGCAGACATTACAGCCAACAAGATACAATTTTCTTGGAGAACATATTTGATTTTTAACAATACTTTGGTAGACTCCTTCTACTGTATGAATTACTCTGAAGAGGTCTCTGCAGACGGGGTTGGGCCAGTTACCATCTTCATCACATAAGCACAGCACATCTCCTCTTCTGTAATAGACGCTAGGACTGCATGGAGTTGGAAAAGACCGCCATGAGCCGTGCCCTTCCATACCCACATCGATGTCTTGAATGGCATCTATTAAACATACATAATGTAAATAAGTAGCAATCATCCTCTATCATTTCTTCGTTTGAACAGGAATAAGAGATTTATCATATGAACAACCACTTTAGTTTTTATAGAATTAAACAGACAAATGTGTTAATCCTCTTTGTCAAGGTTTTGCATTATTTAAAGATCAACAGTTTGATAGCCTTACATTTGTAATTTATTTTAAAATATTTTGAAGTACCTTTAAAATGTCCAAACATATCAATTTCTTCACAAAGACGGGCCTTGCAATGATACTTCTGTTTATTGTCGCATAGACACCAGTTACAATCATTCAGTGCCATGGAGTTCTTCTTGCAACCTTCACTCCATAACTGTCCAGTCAATTCTTGATAGACAAAATTAAAAATGTAACAAAATAATTTTAAGAATTTTCAAAGAAGATAAATGGAACTTACGTATTGGATGTCTATAAGTGAATATATTAGTAATTTGTAAAATAAAAATATATGCTTTTATAAACATAATTGTTTAAGATAAGTATAAAGTAAAAAATATACGATTATTCATAATTTATACTTCATTGCTTCAATTCATCCTAAATATGAAAGTTACTAACGTACAAATAAGATAATAATTGGTCTTAGGTAAAGTCAATTATTGAATGCAATTAAAAAAGACAATAAATTTTTTATTAGACATTGTAAAAATACAAGTACTGATTATAATTGTTGATAAAAACAGTTAAAAGTAAAAAAAATACATTGTTTGTCCTTTCCCACCACAACGCAGTGGTATCTTAAGATCAATTACTTAATTATAGTAGAATATCATGTTCTGCTAAATATAATTGAGTATGTTACTAAAAATATGATTGAAACTAAGAGAAGATACGATCGAAACTAAGAACTAATCACTATTATCAGTATTTTGTTTTTATTTTATAAATATGAAAAACCTATCCAATATATACAAAATTCCAAAACGGTTTTTGGAATAATACTTTGAATATCTATCTGTTAGATTGTTTGTTATTTTTTCGTAAGGGTACTTCATGCAATTCCGACTTACAATAGGATTCTCCCATATCTCCCCGAGAGTGTTGTAAGGGCGGCTAACGGACAAAAATAAAAGTGAATATCGTAGTATACAACTTATTCGACAGCTGTCGGAAATCTTTAACAGTCCGTCGGCCCATTTTTGACAAATCTTTACCAAATACCTACATATATTGCACTGACACTAAAAAATTAAGACAATAACAAAATACTGATAATAGTGATTAGAATATTTTATGCTATAGGAAAATCAACTATTTATAGTACAGACCATACATCGTAGAAGAGGAAACTATAGAAGAGAGCAAGTTTCTGAGAGGTACTCAAGAGAAGCATTCCATCAATGAGAAGATAAGTGCTGACGATATAACTGCAAAATAAATATCTTTATATTGAAACCAGTGTTTTTCTAGGTCATCCTGTGCCAAGAACTTACTTAAATAGAACATTACTTTTATGAGACACTCAAATATCATAATAAGAAATAATAAGAGTGGCATTTCAAAAGCATAATGTATTTAAAATAAAAAATACATGATTATCCACAAGTATGTTTAGTACATATTAATTTACCATTAACTAAACAAAAACAGGTATTGCATTTGTCTTTTATCTTTTTACCAGGAGTGCAATTACTACCAGATTCTAAATACACCATAGATTTACGTACAACTAAATTCAATACTCTATCTAATACAGACGGTATATCAATTATTACAGGATCACTTATGTTCTTTTCATGGGTTGAACCAGAAACATACGCTATTGGGTCTAAATCAGATATTTTTGGCTTTATTTTAGTAGTTTTTTTCTTTTTGTCTATTTCTATAGAATAATCGTTCGATGTGTCACTTGTAATTGCTTTCGGTATTTCAATTGCCTTCCTATCGTAATTTGTTCCTTGAAATGATTGTTGATCTCGAATATTTACAATTGTGTCTTTGGCATCGCTATATTTACTTCTGTCTCTATAAGAGTATTTGTCGCTGCTATCTATTAACTCCTCCAGTGAGTTCTTATTCGAATCATCGAGAAGTATGGTTGTCGTCATCTTTTTACTTTCTTTGTGCTGATCTTTTTTTATCCTTAACTGTTTTTTTTGAGATCTTTGATGTTTTTTCGGTAACAAATCAGTTAGGTCTTTAATTAGACTATCACCACATTTATTCAGATTATAATGTCCAAGACTTACTTTGTCAGTTTTAGGTGTGTTAGTGCAGACTAATTTGAGTTTATTTACACAATAGCAGAACTGGCATGGTACTAACTCATAGAATTTTTTAGGATCACATTTTCCCACTATAGCGGCAGATCTACGAGTCTCATTCATGCTAACACAATTGTGTTGAGAGCAACGGTTTTTGTTAATTTTACCATCTGGGCCACATAAACAAACGTTACAATCGACAAATATATATTTGTTTGGATCACAATTTACATTTTTGGTTTGAGAATGGAAATTAGAAAAGCATTCCGGATTCGGCCATGTACCGTTGTTACTACAAATACATGTTTTATTATGATCTTTATATATTTTGTTAGGAACACACTGAGAATGTTCGTTAAGGTTTATTATTAAGACATCTAAAAACCAACCAAATTAAAATTAATGAAACATAATATCCAAAAGTATGATACATTTTGTTTATTGTTTATGAAATTTATAATGAACAGTATAATGTATAGTTACCAGTTTCGCATAAAATGGTATCAGTAAGTAAAAAACTTATGAATGTAAAGAAAAACATCCTGCTTAGAATCGTACGTAACGTTAAAGAGTAATTAACATAATGAAATTGGATCAGAAATTAATGGCATTTGAGGTAGTTTTATTGATTCATATTTTTTTCAGAATATTTATTCGACTGAAAAAATTAATTTCATTCTTATCTGTCTTATAAATACTTAATGTGTTTGTGTAGTACTTGATTTAAACATGTGTATGTATATCTAATCAATTTTTCGCAATTGCTAGTTTTAAAATTCGAATTGTCTTGAAAGATAATTAGTAACATTGTCGACATTTCATAGAGTTATTATACATAAAGTAGGGAGTTTAAAATGTGTACATCGGAAAAAAAGAGATAGCAAATGAGGCTATCCATCTGTTTTCCTTGTTTGCTTTAGTGATTAGACAAAGATAAGTATCCGTCTCTCATCTTGCCACTTTTATTATTTGTCAGACATTGACACTGATAGGATACGTTATGCCTATGGCTCCCTTATTTTATGTAGAATAATTCTATGCAACAATGACATTAGTACTTCGGTTACGGATTTCCAAATTTTATCTTATTTCATATTTTATTTTATTAAAATTTAAAAAAGCTAGTAGTATTTACTTTGCAAATAAAAACATTTCGAATCATTTACGACTTTATTACTGTGAGAAAAATCTAATTTCGCATCTGCACATTCTTCTGAGTCGCTTTTGAAGCAGTGTTCTTCGATGATAAGATCATCTTCACACTGACATATGTAACATTCGTCCATAATAGTACCAAGTCTGTCACACTTGTGTATAGTATGCTTTGGATGGGATACACTTACTGTAAACCAAGATTCTTTGCTTTTTTCTATCGATGTTAGATTTGCTAAAATATAATATATATATATTAATATACACATTTTCGAAACTCACAACATATTTGTTAGATAATAAAAAATATATGTAGTTAAAATAAGAAAAAGAAGAAGCGCACTCTAGAAATTAACAATATAAATAAGAAACCTAGATGCCTTCGTCCCATCGCCAGATAATTATAGCCGGGGAAGGCTTCTTCGCAATAAGTAGTTTTGGGAAGCGGTCGACAGAAATTATTAATGTTCCCAAAGTATGGACAAATGCACTCCTTACATCTGTAATAAGGTTATTTTTATTTTACAATTTATAAGTGTCCAAAGCATTTTGAAACTGTCTATTTGACAAAAAACTTATAATTATTACCTCACAATATACATAGCCCCCGGAGTACATTCCTTTCGTTCTGCACTGTGGGAGACGTTGACAATAAAACAAGAATTAAGAAGATGTCTTTTCAGTCTTGCGTGTCTGGCTGCATGTTTTACAAAATTAGACTCATTTTCCTACAAAATAGTATAAAATTATTCATCATTCAGATTTCTTTGTCGGTATTATAGAGCAATATCTATACTATAATTGACCATTGCAAGAAGCATTGTGAATATTTGTCATGAAGTTCTATGATATGTGGATTAGATACATAACCGCTCTGGAATAAACTTCGCACCCTTTCTATAGAAAGAAAGGAGATCTGTATCCATAAGTGGGACGTATATAGGCTTATACTTTACTTATACTAATCTCCTATATTTTAATATCCTCTTTTCTAAGATAATGACTTTCAAGAAAAAAGCTTTTACCAAATTGTCGAATGTCCTGCTATTATCGTCTTTAGAGAAATTTCTGAAACCAATATCGTCATTACACAGTATCGCCTCACAGGTTGCATAGACCTTCAATCCAAGATCTGGACACACGCATAGGTTACAGCCCATCACGAACTCTTCCCCTGGGTTGCATAAATCCAAACTCCTCGTTGAATCTTCATTTATTTCATTCTCCACCAAACTATGTGTAAGTTGAAATGTATTCCAAGTCGGTATGCCACAAGTATGATTAGTGCATGCTCTGTCTGATTTATTTCCATTAGGTGGACATAAGCATACATCACATTCATTGCTGAACAGGCTACCAGGAATACATTCGTTAGATCTAAAGAGCGCTTTACCACATTGATTTTTAGTGCACTTAGCGACATTTTTAAGCCCATCTTGTGGACAGAAGCATATATTGCAATCGACTTCATAATATTCGTTGGGTTCACAAGTAAACTTTTCATATATTGGCGCCATATTACCAGTGCAAGTATTTTTTGTGCATACTCGTTCCTTAAGGACTCCGCTATGAGGACAAATGCATAAATTGCATTTTACTTTTGATATTGACCCTGGAACGCAAGGTCCCTTTGCATCTTCTGTTGGATTAATATAAGGATGAACCTTATGTGACTCTTTAACGATTCTCTTAGCTTTACAATCATCGTCGGTGCACCATTTCGGATCAATTTTACCCATTTTATTGCAGTAGCAAGTATTGCAGTCGAATTCCACTAAAGTATTTGGTTCGCAATCTTCATTAATGTCTAGGCCTACATTTTCCTTCAATAGCTTGGTTGTTTTTCCAGGGTTTGGAATATTGTCCATGAAAGATGTACAATATTTGAAATAACCAACTTTACCATCAGAACATAAACAGTATCTGCCGTCATCAATATAAAGAGTATTTATGTCACAAGCTTCCCCAGGCCTCTTTCTTTTTACTTTACTCTTATTTATTAAATTCTGGTCTGTGAGACTATTATTCAAAAGACTTTCTAAAATACCTAATTTACTTTGGTAGGTACAAATTTTTGTGCAATATGTATCCTTGATAGATCCATTACTTAAACAAAAGCATTCTACACAAATTGGTATTAACTCGCCAGGTCTACACACATTTGTTTTGATAAAAATTTTGAAATCCAGTGCTTTAGAACAATCGAGTTCAAGACAAGACCGGGCATTGATAGTGCCGTCGGAACCACAGTCACAGAAGAGGCATATAGGCTTTGTAAATGAGTGAGGGGTACAACGATTTGGAGAGGTTCTTAGTGTATACAAATTTTGTTTTTGACTACAGAGTCCCTGTACACAGAGACGTTCATCAGGAATGCCGTTTTGAGGACAGTGACAAACATTGCAGTCTTTTCTATATAGAGAACCAGAAATGCATCGACGCTTATGCTCAATCTGTAACTGACATTTTTCTAAACATTTATCAATTATAAAGTTACCTTTTTCAGAACAAAGGCATTGAATGCAAGGAAATAAATACATAACATTGGGTATGCATTGATTATTTTCTGATAAGGTTGGTATATCTGACGTTTGAGATTCAAACGAGCATGAAGAATCGGATACACATTGTGCGTTAGATGTCATCCCTGAAGGAGGACAGAAGCAAAGGCTGCAGTTGACATAGTATGATTCGTAGGGAGTACATTTTGGACCATATTCTGAAAAACCGTGTAGAGTTTTCGTAGAACCATCGCAATTAGTATTTGTACATAAAAGTTGGCCATTATCTCGACATATACAGTGATTGCAGCCCTGCCATAAAACCTGACCGGGTTGGCATGGCTGCCTTCGAGCAATAACTTGGCAATTGGATTCGGTCCATCTACCGCGATAATCACAATAACATAGACGGCCCTTCATTGTGAAATAAGTATTTGGATTGCACGTACCTGAAGAAAATGAAAGTGGAAAATTTTAAGTATTTTTATTATCATAATCGACATTTCAAGAAAATCTTATATAACAACATGAAATTGAAATTATACGCACCGATAGCGCTTATATAATAAGGTAGAAGTGTTACCAAAACAAAAAATGACACACAAGATTTCATTTTTGGTGTTATTTGAAAATAAACATATTCTAATCTAATCAATAATAAACTAAAAACTAATTTCACGCTCCAAAGGCGGTTCGATTAATAAAAGTCATACTTGTAATGTTGTACTTATTTCTTCTACGGTCAATTAAAATAAATGGTAAATTGTATTTTGGCTATATGATATATGTAATTGGATTCGATTTTATCAGAAAGTAAGAATATTTTAGATAGTATTTTTGAACCCGTTACATTGCTAAAAATGTTAAATAACATTAAAATGTCAGAATATTTTTTAAATTTAATTTTTTGTTATCCATCAATATTTTTTTATATACAAGATATAAATATATATATATATATATAAATTCCGATATTATTATATAATAATATCGGAATTTTGTCCTAAATATAATTGAAGGCTAAAACAGCCTGGGACATATAGGTATAATACGTAGAAAAAATGTGCCTATGCATGGCGTTAAAGAGTCCGATTGCAAATAAGTAATATTTCTTTTTTTAAATTCTACTATGTTTACCAATAATTAAAAATATATTTAGCATAATCATAATAATAATAATTTATATAGTTTATGTTGGATTGTCCTAATGTATTACCATTTAGACAATCCAAATGTATTAATATCTGGACAATCCAAATGCCGATTATTCGATGCCATAATCTGTCCGTCCTGCGAATTGTCGAATGTTTAATGAGAGGAGAGATAATGGCGTAATATCATCCAATTTTCAGGCTTCATCATAAGAGTAAGAGTAATTTCTTCTTTAACATTTTTATAAGTCATTGCGCAAAATAACATAAGATAATAATTGAAAAATTAATTTTACACTGATGAAAGCCAAGTTTTGATTTGAAAAGTACAAAAACGTTCTGTAATTATGAAATAATGATTGCATAGAAAAGAAGAATATAAATGTAATCTTTATTTAGTTACTTAAATGTACTCCATAAAGCAAATTGAAGTGAAATTGAAGTCAAATTAAAAAAACTGAAATTAAAAAAAAATTAAAGTCCATGTTTTTCCAAATAGGCTTCACGTTTTTGTAAATCTTTTATTTGTGTGTATGTGAGACATACTTTTTGAGTACATCTGAGTCCACCCTCAGGCTGACAGTAGCAGTCGTTACAGTGAGCACTGAAAAAAGTTATTACAGTTTATTTTGAATTACTGTAATATTTTTAAAGAGTTGAACTAATTAATTTGAACCGTTTTGTGTTGGTGAAGTTTGAGAAAATTATTATTAACTATGTATTTTCATTTGCCTTTTTAAGTAACCTAATCAAGTTTTTAGAGAATTGATTTAGGTTTAAAAATTTTGTTATTTTTCTGTTGGATCTGTGCGATGTTCAATCTGTCAGGACATTTTATTTTATATAATTATATATTTTATTTTCAACTTAGTAACATTACAATTCTTACCGATAAGAAACGTTGGGTTGACATTTATCTTTTTTAACGTCTAGAGCCAATTTGATAACGGACCTACCATCCGACAGCATCTGTTTACCACTTAACAGTTTGTAACAATTCTTCAATAGCTTGCAAGAACTTATTTTGTCTTTACATGTACAACTGACACAATGTTTGTTGTAATCTTTATCACAACTCTGACCTGTAAAGTTAAATAAGTAAGGAGTTTTATTCAAAATCATTCAGGATATCTATAACAAGACAGGGGCCTATATACTTAAGCAACAGTTAATAAATCTGTAAAAAAATCCTACCTTCATATGCCTTAAGAGCAATCTCTGAAAAGCTCTGTACATTGGCGCAGTATTTCATGGTACAGTAAAGATCTCGTCGGTCAGAACAAAGGCAGAGGTTGCACTCTATCTGATATGACTTGCCGGGTTCACACTCCATCCCCATGTGCGGCAATTTAGGTAAGTCAAGCATTTTTTGTATTTCTAACGACAATATGTCTTCTTCAAATAATCGCTCTGAGAAATCGAAACAATTGTTATTTAAAAAAATGACACCAATGTTTGTTATTGATTATCATAAATATGAACCAGGTCTGATAATTGTTATAAATATTATAAATATATTAATGTAGTTTTATCGTACAAACGGCAAAAGGGGTTGGATATAATTATTTTGTTAATATAATCAGAGTTAAAAGATTAAAAAAATACTATTTTACTCACTACTCAGTAATGTTTCTTTTCTACAACCCTTTGAGCAAATAGCCACTTTTTTATTATTGCAGAAGCATTTCTTACACCCGGAACTATAAGATTTTCCCGGAATACATTTTCCTGTGGGCAAATTTGGCAAATTTGACGATATTTTCCTAGTATTGGATAGATTACTTCCCTCAATGTTTTTGTGGTTTTCCTTTTTATTTTGGTTACGTAATATTTCATGCCCCTTCGTCTGCACTCCAAAAGTTTGTTTCGTGATTTTCATATGTTTTAAAATAGTATTTTCAAAGCAGGCTTTTTTAGTGCAGATCAGTGAATTATTTATTCCACATCGGCAAGTGTTGCAGGAATTCTTATACATTTTACCGGGAATGCAACTCTGGCCATCTTGAATTTCCGGAAGGCTTTTGAAGTCAAATTTTGTTAAGTTTGCTAAAATCATTAAATATCTAAACTTATTTTATAGTTAAGCTCTAATTATTAATGGTTTACTTAATTTTAATTTTAAAACTTATCTTATTCATTTCTTATGAGTACTTAGTTAAACTAAAAAACTAACATGCTATTTAAGTTGAAAACCTTTTTTTTTTTTTAATATGTGTATAATAAGATAGGGTCCTATATATAAATCTTTTTAAAATTAAAACAAGTAATGGTTAATATGGTCGAAACGTCTATTCGATCTTAAGTACACAAATGGTCTCATTTCGAGAGATGTCTCATTGAGATGAAATGTCTCATCGAATTCTAAGGCGTCAAAAAACACGACATCGATGTACAAAACAATCTGCCATTTTGAGCGCAAGTGCAAGTATTGCATTTAATTCTATACTTTTCTCCCGGTACACAAAAGTCATTCTTATGTTTAATTTGCTTTAAATCAAAAAAATCTTGTTTTCGATAGCCGCTATTATTCAATACTCCATTGTCACAAGCTTTGTCAGTACAGACAAACTTTTCGGTTTCATCGCATATGCAACGATTACAATTGATTGTGTATTCTTCATGTTGTCGACATGTTTCTGTGTTCATAGCCTTTTTAGTGTTTTGTACTTTTGTTATCTTTGCTATGGCAGTCTGGTTTATTTCTTGCAAAATCTTTTGTTGCACCTTCACACAAAGACGATCAATGTAGTAGCCGATATCACTGCATAAACATATTTCTTCTTTCGTTCTAAGAAATTCTCCGAATTTGCAACGTTGGGCTTTATTGTTTTGAGGACAGAGTCTATTTGTGCATGATGTTTGTTGTATAATACCAGAGGATTCACATTTACAAATATTACACACTATTAAGATCAAAGATGCAGGCGTACATGAAATATTGGACCTCATGGGATGGTTTATAAGGGTCTCGTTCGGCTTTAAGAATTGAAAGGTTTCTCTACAGTTGTATGACATCCATTTGTTAACGTAACTACAAATACAGAAAAGTTGTCCGTATCTGTATGTCATTTGAGCCTGGCATTCATTTCTAGTTGATATTCTAGGATTTACTGAAATAAAATGAAAATAATTTATATATAAGTATAATAAGTAGAAATATTTAAAGTATATATAGAAAACAATTATACGATTTCTTGATATTTTTGTCTTAAATTACAGTATTGACTACATATTTAACATAAATCTCACATGAACATAAAATGTATTATTTCCCAACACATTCTGGAATATTACACGTACGTACAGCAGTGTATAGAAAATAAGTTTTTTTTTAACAGCGATGTCTGCAAATATTGATTTGTCAACTCATAGATAATATCTATTGAATTTTTTTTTAAATGATTACTTTAACTAATGCATTTAACATTTATTTATTTATTTATTTCATGTACCAGCAATTTCGTAAACAACAAAAAAAAAAAAAAATTGTGGCATAAAACTGTATTAAAGTAAAAATAAAATACATTTTTTAATTTTACTATGAAAATTGATAAAACAAAAGTATGCTTAAATACCTACTTGTATTTGAGTAACTTAAATTTGAATTAGTAAGTAGTAAGCCGTATAAAGTCTGGTTCAACCACGCTTAGAGAAGAGTTGCGTAAAGTATATATAGCGTGTGTTTAAGTTAAAAATAAAACACATCTTACCGTAACCTTTATTCAGGCATGGAGTGCTGTGACAAATAAACACCCCCTGAGTGTCGCAAACACAAATGTGACAAGGTCCTTTGACTGTCGCGGTCGGAACGCAGGGCTTCTGCGGGTTCACTTGCCATTTTCGTAGAAAACGTGTATTAACAATCATATCGTATTTAAATGTCGAAAATATGATAAAACGATTTCGGTATATTCTATTATAATTATACTAGAATAGCTTATAATACTTTAACAGTTCGTAATTATATATATTGACGTATATTTTAATCCTATAATAAGAAAAACTTACTCCTTTACAAAATTAAATAAATACTTACACAATAAACAATTAACACTCAGACATATATTCAAAAATATTAGGCATTTCCACACCATTATAGACGTCGTATTACATTCAAATAAACAATAACTATTCAATGGCTTCAACTATTCATTAATTTTGCTTCTGATTAATAGTTTTAATTTGACATATTACATTCACTCGTAAAGATAAGAACAAATTTCTTAGTAATTAAGGATAAGCGATAACAGAAGTATTTTATAGTGTAGGTAATTATAAAAGTTATGCTGAGAGCTTGATCCTTGAACACTATGTCACAAACATGATCTTAATTTGACATCACACATCATCATCATCATTAACATCATCAGATCATAAGCTATTATATTTTAAATTACCTATACAAAAAATCTTTACTCTTTATCTTAATATGATATTAATAACATACTATAAAGGTAAAAAATTGACGTATATAAATGTTATGTAATAAAGGTACATATCATATTGTTACATAATATAAAAATCATCTTCTTCACGTACACGTGACACGGCAATAGATGTAAGAGCTTCTGCTTTGAGTTCTATTTTTTTGGATCCTTAATTTTAAATAAAGAACGTATTGGTATCCATGAGATTGTTGATAAATTTTATTCTCGTTAGTGTTCGTAAGTAGGTACCTAAGGCTAATGTTGACAGACATTATGCTTGCCACTAATACCCTTAATCTTATCTAATATTTTTTTCCCATTTTTTTGTATACTCGTATTATTTTTTAAATATTCATGTCATTAATTTCTGAGCTCTATCAGAGCTTACGCCAACGTGCTGGTAAGAATGGCGCTCTCACTAAAGAAAGGCGTGAGGTCGCTATAATAATAATACGATTAAACGGTCAAATAATACGTAACGGTAAAGTAATACGGTTAGTGTAGTGACTGTGTGTCCTAAATTCCCAATTCCCCTTCCTTTCTTTCCGATTCTTAAAATATAAAACGTACAATAAAATATTAGCGTATAATAATTCTACTTTATAGTCAAGGGTTAACTAAAATATCTACTTTGATCAGAAATTTTAATTGTATCCAACTCATCACCGCACTGATCAGTTACGTTGTATGTATATGTATGTACTATCACAAATCTCACAAATGCAAAAGGACAGCATCTAACTGTTTATCATTAAACTCCAGTTTAAAATCGCAGTCAGACTCTTTCATTACTCCCCATAATCAATTCTTCTTAGATTTTTGAAAATATCTTTAAACATGTATAGCCATGTTAAGCTTATTTAAATTTATATAAATATAGAATGTAAATATAAATATAGAATGTACGCTCTACCAACTGAGCTACCGTACGGTGTTTCCCAGTAGTCGCGGGTTCGAATCCCTGCCCGTATCGGTTTTTTACATTCTATATTGATATCTTCTTAGATTTATATATACTAACTATAAACATAAAATAAAACATGTAATCCAATTGAACCTCTTTATTCGTCTCGATTAAGTTCATACAGTAATAACATATAATTGTCTGGTAGAGCTTTTCAATGTTTAATATTGTTAACCATAAACACATTTTTTTTATATATTAAAACATTCAATCTTATTTGAATTTTATGGAAAATTTTATTCGTACCTAATATTATAAATTTTCGTAAAGGTTTTAATAGTTTGAGAAGCCCTGATGCGAGTACACAAAAGTTTTAAAACTAAATGAAATAAAAATATTGAACTACCTATATAAACAATCATTCCTTTACCAAAATGTTATATTAATAAGAGAATTAATAATGTTAAAAAATTATAAGCTATGATCTTACAATGATTAGAATAAAGAATTCGATTAAAATAAGGCGAGGCTACACTTAACACACAAGACGACTTTAAACCTGTTACAATATTTTTGATAATTATAAAACATACATTCATGCAAAAATTCGTAAAGCTACATATTAAATTTGTTATATAGATTTCTGATGTAGATACATTTGTTATAAAGTTGTCTGGTTATATAGATTTAATTTAATAATGATTCTTTGACTAATTTCGATGAAATTAAAATATTTGGCCCATTTTTTAAAATCTTCTTGAACAATATTGTACAGGAAAGTTACAAAATAATTTTATCTTTTTATTAAATGACAGTAATATTGTCGTCTGTACAGTTTAAGAAACAAACACATATTATAATAATCCTATTCTAATGTAAGGAAACACTAATGCTGTCCAAATTAAGTGAACGAATTAAATACTTTTATATTATGAATCATAGTCCATAGATCACATCAACATAACGTCAAGACAGATCTTCTGTAAAACTAAGATAATTATCATACGATGCAACACCCAATAGAAAGCTACAAGTAACCAAAAATGGCCAATTGCAAGATAGAACACTCATATAGGAGTATTAAACAACAAAAAGGTTTTCCAATAAGAAATAATAGTATCGAGTACCAAAGTGTCACATCGTATTATAATTTAGATGTCACAGAGACGCAGAGTGCAGAAGACGCTCTTTCCGTCCGCGGAGCAAGTACAGTCGTTGCAGTCGCGCCTGAACTGCTCGCCAGGGTTACAACGGAAGTTGGGGTCCGATTCTGTTGATGATGGGTTTTAAGCAAAAAATGGACAGCTAATATTTTTTCAAATAGGTTGAAAGACTGATATACACTACATAAAATTTAAAAATAATTGTTGGCTTTTTTTTGAGAGACTAATTTTGAAACAGTAGTCACCAAAAATTTCGAATATGATAAAGTTTTACTCTTGAATGTGAGTTCGTTAAAAGATTGGTCACCAAAACCGAAACATCAAAGAAAACAAAATTCAAAATGCAATCTATAGATTTTTTAAATATTTGTTTGACAATTTTATAAGTTTGGTAATCCATATAATATTATAAAACGTACAAATGTTGGGTATTCCCCATTTTTATTCCTAAGGCCTACCTGGTAGGTTTATTCCTGCTTCGTTGTTGTTGCACTGTTTGATGGTGCAGGCAGCGTGTCTTCCATCAGCGGTGCAATGACAGGTATTACAGTTTTGAGAGAACATGGTACCGGGCTTGCAGTCTGTCTGTACGTAGTTATCCACCTCTGTGAAACAAAAAAAGGCATAATTTGTGAATATCATCTTTTGTATCCAGAACATTTTAATATAGTTGTTGATTCGTTTTTTCAATTCAACATTTGATTTACTTACTTAAATTATAAATTTATATAAATATAGAATGTAAAAAACCGATACGGGCAGGGATTCGAACCCGCGACTACTGGGAAACCGTCCCGTCGCTCTACCAACTGAGCTACCGTATCGCTGTCCGTCTCGGTGAATTAAGCATTCTATATGTGATCGTCTTTATCGGGACGGTGGTGACATCTATTAGGTTTCTTTCGAAAATCCTAACCAATGCTTCTAACTTTGCAGTATAGATAAACATTGAAAAGATGCCATTACCCAAATCAATTTTTGAAAATATTTTTAAACATGTATAGCCATGTTAAGCTTATTTAAATTTATATAAATATAGAATGTAAAAAACCGATACGGGCAGGGATTCGAACCCGCGACTACTGGGAAACCGTCCCGTCGCTCTACCAACTGAGCTACCGTATCGCTGTCCATCTCGGTGAATTAAGCATTCTATATGTGATCGTCTTTATCGGGACGGTGGTGACATCTATTAGGTATGCCCGTATCGGTTTTTTACATTCTATATTTATATAAATTTAAATAAGCTTAACATGGCTATACATGTTTAAAGATATTTTCAAAAATACTTAAATTATATTTAGTGGAAGTGGTGAACTATTTACAGTTAATGTAATATTTGGATAAAGTAATTCAAGAATAACTTACAACTTACTTCGTGTCACGGTTATATATTCATAATGAAAGCCTTATAAAAATAAAATATCTCACCCCTCCTGACTCTAGTGCCTCCATTGCTGTTGCTGTTCAGCGCCGCACAGTCGATGCGAGTGCAGGAGAAGTTCTGTCCCTCGTTGTCACAGAGACACTTGTTGCAGTCCATGCGGAACTCCTGTCCGGGCTGGCAGTTCTTCGGCGTCCCCTACTGAACATTACATGCGTTATTTCCGGTAGTTTTCGATTATATATTATATTTTTGGGTAAAGAAGAAGAGATATTGTTCCGACGTTTGTAACTATTTCGTCGTTCTAATTTTTGTAGAGTTTACGTAATTTAGTAGATATCAAATATAACTCGGTGCAAAAGAATCTTTTGGGATGATATTTGGAATCAAACCGTGAAATCGTTATAAAATAGTTTATGTTCGATATAAGTAGAGGTTCCACATTGATCCCAACGCACCTTTATTAACTTTTCAAAATGTGGTGCCTCAGCCGTTCTTGAGGATTGCTGTAACAAATTAATCAATAAACATGTACTACATACACACTACATACATAATACGATGATATAAATACCTGCGAAGTTGATCGTGTCCTCCTTTTCAAAGGAAACTCCTGTAAAAATAAATAAATGTATAAATACTAAAAAAAAAGCGTAACAAATCGTAAAGCTGAGATACTAAAAAAAATAACTTTTCAAAAGCAAGAAAATTACATAAATTAAGTACAAGGAAGAGATTATATTAAATAAAGGAAACAACTTCGAAAGTAGACATTTTGTTTTCACAAACAAACAAATAGCAAACACAAAATACATCCAGGACAAAAATGTATGAACCACAGAAAGAATTACTCCGCATAGAAATCTAACCCACTATTTTTGGCTCAGCACTTAGAGTCACTAACCACTCAAACAACCGGACATCAAAGGTGTATTGTTAATACTAATAAATTATCAGGCAGTGATAATATCCAACCTTCTCCTCGGCGGGACAGACTCGTCGCGTGCACGAAAACGACAGTCCGTCCGCGTTACAACGACACATGTTACAGTCCACCTCAAACACCTCGTCCGGACGACAGCTGCCGTTGACTTCATGGATCTTCTACAAGTCATTACAATTATTTTGAAATGTTTATTTTCAACTTGGAAATATTTTTTTTTATATTAATTTTCACTTCTATCCACGGACACGTCACCCGTGCATTTTTCGCATTTAGTCTGTATTTGGCAGATTAAACGTTGAATTTTGAGAAAACATGCTCAAAAAAGGAGTCTATTAATACAGGTATCTTAAAGAACTATACTAGTGAGTCCTTTGCACAGTAATTATAGTTAAAGCGTTATAAAAATCTATTTTATATATTAATATGTATATATTTTTTTTACTTTATTTATTCAACTTGGAAATCAGATATTAGGTTCTTATCGGTTTCTATTTAACCTACTATTCATTGATAAAGATTTTATTTCGTAAGATTGTGTTCAAATTTAAATCTTACAACTTACAACTATGTTATTGCAAGGAAAAACTAATTTTTAAATTCTTGTTTGTTTAAATGTTGTTTGTTTAAATTATCTGTAAACTGTAACAGTGTCTATAGATTTAAGATTACTTTATAAAATAAGTAATGAAGAACAAAAAAAATATCATGAGCTTTTTAAAATGAACTAGAGTGTCTTTGCCTGGTATGAAAAATTTTGTATATAATTAGCATTCTATAATATTCATAGTAAAATCTATTACTCTTATATACGAGCAATTGATTTTATTAGGACTAAGGCTAAGTTGTATTTTATAAAGTATCATAATTAATTCTTACGTCTATATTTTGTTCAGAACAGAAAGAGCATTAAAGAAATATTTCAAATTTTTACTATTGGCATCTCGGGAACTTCTTCAGGGAGGTCATCGACACAAACTTTCCGCGTGCAGAAGTAGCTGGTCCCATCTTCGTTGCACCAGCAAGTGTTACAATCCTTGATGAACATGCGGTTAGCAGCGCATACCACAGACTTGACGGGTGTTCTTAGGGCCTATAATTTTTGTTTTGTTGAAATATATTATAATAAAGACATTATGGGTGTAAATAAAAGACAAGATTTGAAATATATTTTTATTGTGTGTATTTTTTTTTGGTCTAGTGGCAAGAACATATATATATAAAGAATACTATATTGTTTTTTTGGACGAAATAACTAATTAATTCCAACTTATTCAACCGCATCTTCAAAAGCATTAAGGTACAATTTGTTTCTTGTCCTGAAAAAAAAAATATTGTCAATATTCCAATTCATGAATTGAATCCAAAAAAATAAAAACATATAACTCAGATATTTTAGTAATTTATTTGTTACCCTTAATTCATGGAAGATTTCCACATCATCAGGTAATGCACAGGGCTTGTTGGTGCAGGAGTAGTTGGATCCATCAATATTGCAGAGACAAGTGTTGCAGCCCATATTGAAGGTACTTCGAGGCTTGCATGCATCGACTTCTGACTCGTCTGACTGTTCTTTCGAAATTCTTTCCTGTTCATAAATGTAAATAATGTAACATCTCATATTCTCTCTATGGTATTTGACCATTTCAATTATGGAAAACGGTGCAGAGTTTATTTACGACGACCCTGATATCGTGGTATGTTATTCTTCATCAACCAAGCTCCAGGCTAGACTAGACCTTACCCGATCGAATTTTGGAACCCGAATCTAATGAATTCCAAAGTTGGCATTGACATTTCTATTATAAAACTTCGTCAAAGGCTTACTAAAGAAAATATAATACAAGCTCCACCAATCAAACTTGGAGTATTGTATGAAAATCTTACCTCATCTTCCTTAAACAATTCAACATCACCAGTATTGATATCTCCTACGAAGCAAGCTAACATAGTACAAGTAAAACTTCGTCCGTCCATAGAACAGAGACAGGTGTTGCATTCTATAATGTATTTTGATCCTGGGATGCACACTCTTGATCTTTTTACTAAACTGTGATGGGTTTCCTGAAATGCATAACTTGGTTTTAAACCATTTTTGCTATGGTTACAATTTCTAGAGTTCTGATGAAGCCATACAATATTTTTTAGCTTTCAAAAATTCATTACAAACTTATGACATGTATAAAGTTCCTTACCTTATTTTTAATTACAGTGCAAACACAATGGTGTGCCTCAATTATCTATGAACTTTCACCTCACTCTCACTTAAAATGTTAATTCCGTCTCCAAAAAACCACCACGAGGTTAGAACAAACAAAAACGAAAAATGTGACTTCTTTGATGTGGTTGTGCTTAGTTGTATGCGGTCCAACAAAATACAGACATTCTATTTGTCTAAAATAACCAATAAAATAACCAATACATCAAAAACACATGTTACCCAAGTCGTGCTTACATGAATGTTAATGTTTATACCAATATTATTTGAAATATTTTAAGATCACATGGTTGATTAATATGGAGGGTTGATAAACATATTTCGAGATTATAGAAGGTTACTAACGATGAACGAGACCAATGACGACATTGCTGTAATGGCTGAAAAATTTTACGGCTAAGAAGCAAGTCTCTACTGAGATAACGAACGATAGAATCGCTGGGCCGACACCAGATGTTTATGATAATGGCAGGTTCTTGATTATCCGGAAATTTTATACACAAAAAAATATATATATATTTGTACTAACGTGCCTCATGTGCTAAGGACATGTGATATAAGTTGTTAAATATTTTGTGTAATTATAAATATATGTTTAAAACTTACCGGTTCTACCTCGTCACTATTTTTTGTTTCTTGAACAGGATCAATGACTGCGAAGAAATAAAAAAATATGTAAAAAATCCGATTGAAATAAAATACTACCAATTAAATATTTCCATAATTTCTGATTTCTAATTAAATTAAATATTTAAAAAATAATGTAATAGATATTTGTTACAAGCGCTATGATCTCAATATATCGGCAAAAACCAACGATGGTTCTCGGTGTTCTTGTGGAAAATTTGAAAAAATGTTTGTTTGAGTGTGTAATATCTCTATTTTTTTATTTTCGCAAATTGTGAAAATTCACTTACACCAAGTATCTGACAAACAACCCTTTAGAGTACATAGTCCCAGACCATTTTCCAAACATCTGCAAGTGTTACAGTCTCGTTTGAACGAAGTCTTCGGCTTACATCTGATAGGTTCACCTGTAATTGAACGATCATTTAAATATAATCGTATATACCTACACAAAATACATATATTACAATAAACGACTAAAAAAGACAAAAAATCCCAACCGTTGTTGGACAAACGTACTAAAAGACAAATATCTAATGATGGACTTAACTATCGCTATAGTTAAATTACTAACTGTTTACTAAAAACATTTCTTACGTTCAGAAATAGCACAATATAAATTAAAAGCGCTCTAAAGTAGGTAATATTACTCTGTTTGGGAATTCGAAAAAGTACATTCAAATTTATACTTATAGGACACAATCATAATAAGAAGAATAAGCAGTACTAATTAATTCCAATTCATTTTCCTATGAAAATAATAAATCCTTACCGTCACTTTTATCACAGGACCCCAATCTCGAGCAGATCGCCATTCCCGCATCAGAGCAACGACATTTATGACAGTTACTTTCCCACTCGCTGCCCGCCAGGCATTCTGCTTCTCTAGTTCTTGGTACGTGTTTTAGTTTTGGTGTTTCTGTAACTGTATGTAAAAAGTATGTATGTAAAAAGTCTGTGTAATGATAGTTTACTTGGATGCGATTTATTTTGATAAATGATCTACCTTTTTCTGTATTTTCTGTGAGACAAGCCTCATCTTTTGAACCGGGTTTGCATTTTAAGGCTGCAATAGAAAAATAGTTTCAAAATAAAGAAAATAAGTACTAAATAATATATCTATTCAGTTATAATAACACACATACATATTTTTTTTTTGTATCTTTGGCACTTGGCTATTATTTAGTATGTTAAATAATTGGCGTTAGAAGAATTATATTCTTTTCATTATTGACAACATCTATCTATAAATTAGATATAGATACGTCTAGATATAGATTGACAACCGATAGATTACGTTTGGAGATGGATTGAACACTGTCCCATATTCTTAATTCACAGCCATTACCTAATTTGGATGCCCCATATCCCTCCACAATTTCAAATGATCGCTGCCAAAAGTCACGTGACGCGTTTCGTTGGACCGCCCGATCCAATTGCTCTTTAACCTCGCAATTATTGCAGTTCTATTAATAGCGACAACAATTGACTCAATAATTACTCGTCGACTAAGATAGCTTTGTCGGCGGGAAATGAAAATTTTAAGCTAAACATCGCTAACGGACCAATTCAGATTGTAAGCGGTAAAAATGGATATCCTATGAGTGGGCAATTTAAAGAGATCACGAATTAATGTCTACTTCATGTTTAGTTTTTTGTTTATGTTTGCTTGTCTGAGTATTAATTAGGAAAAATAGTAAAGTTCCAAAAAATATACTCAAAGGAAGCTGAAACAATAGTTATAATCATCACAACACTCATAATCCAACACGTTAAATCATCGATTCAGAGAATTCGTTATCAGTGACCCTTATCAAAACCATAATAAGCATGTGTGCATTTCGTAGTAAACACTAATGTCGGCAAACGTAACGTGACCCTAGATAACATGAGATAAGCTCATTAATGAATTATAATTAATATATGAAAATAATATCATTATTCTATAATACATGTTGATAGTAAACCCATTTCTTACACATCGTTTTGAATATGACATTAAAGAAGCCCTGTTAGTAATTAATTTGGATACTTATTTAGATTGAACTAGAAATCAAAATAAAAAGTCTTAGTGCGATTTACAATTAGGAATTTAGAAGAGAAAGTCAAATGATAATAAATACGTGAATACCATCCAAAAACACCTGGCTGAAAGGTGATAAAAATTTCCCCAGCAAAAATTCTCAGGGAGGAGGGGGATAACCAATAAAAACTTGATATTTTTACAAAGTCAAACAAGCTTTTCTTACAAACACAAATGAATCAGATAATATACCTTGACCTCAGGAGGGTATATGGCTTCAAATCCTAATACTAAAATTAAAGGTCTAGGTCTCAATTACTCTAAATGGTGGAATGTAGAGAAGGCGTCAATTGGTGGTCCCATGATTTAAACTATAATGGACACGGTAATAATAAATTAATATTTATATTACATAAGAATTAATTAAGCATCGCCATTTCATATTACAGGATATTTATATATTTTACTTTATGGACTTGTAACAATGCTAAAATTTCAAAATGTACATTATAGCAAAAAATCATAAGTTAAAACTAAAACACATTAAAATAATTAATATTGCTTAAAAAATAAAAACATGAATACTAAAAATCAATAAATAATTTCGTAATAAGAAATATAACAATAAGAAGATTAATGTTGTTTTCAAAAGACATGTTTTTCTTGTTATTAAAATATAAATACTCATAGCATCTTAGCTTAAACATTGGCCTTGTTTATCATGTTTTATAATTGTCATAAAAATCGTCTATGCTAGCCGTACTTTGATATATAAATACCTAACATCAATTTTGGAGGACAAATAAAACAATTCGTTGTCATTAATTGTGATCATTTTAACTAATTGGAGGCGAGACTGTCGACGCCGATCCATTTATGACAAATATGTCGCCAAAATATAATTATTCATTATTATTGTCACGGTTACAGACTGCGTATTACTGCAGCACATATTCGGGCTGGCTCGACCGGCGTAGACCACATCATAGAAGATTGAAATAATACAGTTGTTTTACGTTTCGTTTCGTAGAGACTCATATGTCTACACCCTTTTCCTTCTCAATTCTATCTTAGTCTTCTACATCTGTCATAGTTAAAGGATGGCAGTTTTTCTGCAGATTTTGGTATTTGCAGATGTGCTCCACCGACGGCAGAATTTACCATCAAGTGGTTTTTACCATCAAGTCTGCTTCTTGCCCCATAATTATGTTTACAAAATGTATTAGTCAGAATACATTATTTTTGTCCTAGACAGCAATGGATCAAACAATAATTAATGATAAGTACATTGTTAAGTGACATGTACAGCATAAAGAGCATTGTAAAGGCAATGTCCATGAAAAAACCCAATGTACGAGAGGTAATTGTGGTATATAAATAGGTTCAGACACTCACAGTACAATTAAATTTTTTTACAGATTCTTGACTGATTAAGTTAAAGCTTTATATTTAAACTTTGGTTATAGGATACTTTTTACTCTGGAAATAACCATTTTCGTCTATATACAAACATTTAAGTACTACTATACAACTACTGGACGGATTTTGATAAAATTTGGATTGGTTTAACTTACTATATTGGCAAAAAAGTTGAAATTTATGGAGAGTTTCTTAATACGGATGTCATTGTTTTGTTACCACGGAAGAGATAATATGGTTGTAACATTGATTACAAGTAAAAGGGGAGTAACATTACTTTTCTAAGAAAATGTATTACGTTTCAATGACATCATACATCGATAAAATGGTTGTAAATATTTAACAATAACAGTCATTTAATAAGGCGTTAAACAATATCACGGGACAATCAATAACATTTCCAGAAACTTATAAATATATGCTAAAAGGATTTAATTAATCAATTATATAAATATTCTGACAATATCTTGTTTTGAATATTATCTATAATTTATTATTCTGTAAATTTTATATTACATTAATTTATTGAGACATAAATACACAAACTGCGAGATTTAAATGTTACGATTATTTAATCAAATTTAAAGATATCTCGAAGCATAGGTGAAACTCAGGCTATTGCCCTCGCCTGCCATCTCCTATTCATACACCTAGTGTGTGATAAAGTGTACATCATTTTTATTTGTGTAGTTTTAAAATAATGATTTTAACGCGTTGTTCTTTTATGTTTTGTTAATTGTTCATAAAAACAGAAGTTTTTTTTTTAATAATTGCAATTTTAAAAATATGTATATATTAATAAAATCGTTAATGCATCTGGAGACATCGTGTAATCTCTAAAAACAGATATTGCTCATATAACATAGGTATACCCAAAATATTTTACTTTTAGAAATTGTAAGTCGTTTTATTGACAATTGTATAGGCCATGTATTATTTTATAACTATAACATTATATTATTACCTAATGTTCTTATATATAGTCATTTCTTTTTGGTTTAATTATAAAGTTTGACCATCACTAATTTTCGAAACGTGTTCCTAACGTCCTGCAGTAGTTTGTAGTAGACGGAGTCGCCAAAACTACTAGCGCGTAAACACTATAAAGTAAAGTTATTTAAGCCTTGTTTGAAAATATCTATAAACATGTATAGCCATGTTAAGCTTATTTAAATTTAGTTTAAATTTATAAATATAGAATTTATATAAATATAGAATATTAAATTTATATAAAAATGAAAGAAACTTAATAGATGTCACCACTGTCCCGACAAAGACGATCACATATAGAATACTTAATTCACCGAGACGGACAGCGATACGGTAGCTCAATTGGTAGAGCAACGGGACGGTTTCCCAGAGGTCGCGGGTTCGAATCCCTGCCCGTGTCGCTTTATTTTGTATTCTATATTTATATAAATTTATTTAAGCCTTTATTTATAAACAGAGTAGAGGAAAACAACTAGTAATATTAAACAAACGTCTCTCGTATGAGCGTCATTCAGGTTCATAACGAGATGTTTTATTACGTAAACATACGAAATACTCGTAATTGTATAAACAAAATAAAGTTTGGTATGCGCCATTTTATTTGAAGAACTTCTTTTAAAATAAAAATAGGTTATAGGCCGGATGTTTTTCCTACACCTTGAGTTTTAATTTTTAGTAAGGCAAGAAGTATTTTTTGTGTTGGCTTAGTTTTTGCTGCATGAAAATCATTTTCATTTAAAATTAATCTCAGATAGGTAGTGGAGCGCTTGCTGGAAGTTGTTGATATTATAGGATTTAAAAACAAAACAAATTCAAATAACATTCTAATACTTTTCTCATCCAATGTATTCGTGACATTATGTTGGCTCGCTTTGTACTAGGATTTATAATATGCAAAATACATCGGCGTCTCAATTCTGCTAGAATAACGGTTTATAAAACTGGTTACTTATCTAGTTCGGTTGTTTTACGATTTAACTGTGTTTTATTATTAATGTATTTATAGCTAATAAGAATTAATAAAGTCATTAATTGTCATAAAATTATTTGTTAAGCATCTACCTAACCCCTTTTATTTTAGACACATTTATTCCAATAATAATTTAGAGTTGAATGAAGAACTTTCATTTTAAGTCGATAAAGACTTATTATAACTTTTAATGTGGTGTCGGATTGATAAGACTGAAAGTGGCATATCGTTTTACAAAATATACAAATTAGTTGATGATGATGATGAAGCTGTTAGCTGATGGTGATAATGAAAAAATATTTGTCAATTCATCCCGCGAAAACTATTTGTCCAAGTCGACATTTATACATACATTTGATTTCATTAATTATTATTGTATCATTTTTACGTACCGTAAAAATGAAAAGTACGGATTTCGTACAATAACTATGTGATGAGAGTGCACTTATTATTTGACGTGGGTCGGGGAGGGACGGCAGTCAATGAATAGGTATTTCAGATATTTATTTTTTTTTGTAAACCAACCAAGCAATAGCTAAGTTACCAATATGTATCCTCTATAAACGATTACGACGGCTAATCTAGTATACTGTTATTGTAAAATTACAAACAAAAAGAAAAAGCTGGAATCGAAGGGACAAGGAGCTATTTTTAAAACTAATATTAAAAAGAAAAACGAGAAGCAAGTCTTGTAATAAAGAAACAATATTGATGTAAGAATGTCTTCTGTCCTAGTACAAAGGGAACCAACATAATGTCACGAATAAATACATAATATATTAGAACAACAGGAAAACCCACTAACACCAAACCAAGTTCGCATTAGAATTACAAGTCCGGTAGAAAGTTGGTTGAAAGCAATGAAATTATAAAGTCTTTGACAATATTAAACATACATCTTTAACGAACCCTTTGGAAAAGAATGAATAATTTAAAAAACATCAGGAATATTATGACTTATATTTTATATTCGATTCGATTAGAATAAAGTTATATGGTATCTGACTGATGAATTTTATTCTGAATTACCTTCGACATACCGGCTTTAAACTTTTGTCAAACCCTTCCGAATAGTTTTGCAAATAATATAGACGTTATCAGAAACGTTTCACAAATGTATAATTTAGAAATATGAGTAAGTATATATTTAAAGTATGTATATACTTTCATACAAGTAGTAAATGCAAATAATTAACCGTCGAAAATTTCGATCCATCAAAAGCTTTACAGTTTAAGTTAAGGTAAAGTCTATTTTCTAAATTAAATTTATAATTTAACTAACTGTCTGCCAGAGAGGTTGTTTTGTTCTAAAAATAAAAAAAAAAAACAAAAAACAATAGATGCATTACCTACCTGGTCTAATTGTGAATCTAAACCCTTATCCCTTAAACACATATACAAAAGTTCTTAAAAAGGAGTTCAGTGACAAACACACGTACAGAAGAATTATAAATATATAAAGATTTAGAGAACACAAAGATAAGGGGCATTGTGACGTTGCTTGTGATAAGATGATCAGCCTCGACCCGTGATGTGACGTCTACATGGTGATAGATTTGACTGCGCACGCGCATATTATTATGTTTTCTTTTGCTAAGCTGTACCTAACTGATTTGTACTTGTAATCAAAGTCTAAATATATTTTTGCTTTTTCATTTCGGAAATATGAAGAAACTGCTAAACCATTTAAATTTCTTAGAGAATATATACGTCCTAAAATGAACTGATAAGCAAAATTGTACAGTCCTACTAGTCTATGTAATTTTGTTTTAAGGAACGTCAGGTCTAATCAGGACCTAAAGATTTAAAATGTTAAGGGAATATAATTCAGCTGCACATTTTTTTTAATTTCTATTTCTAAATAGGTGTAAAAAATCGATATATTTGATTTGGAATATTATCATGGACACAGAAAGAGTAGATTTCAGTTTATTGTAAAGTGTCACATATATACTGTTTTTGAGAAGATATTCTTAAAAGATGTATGGTATCTCATATTAAAGTAGAGGAAAAAGAATATTGGACTACAGATTAATATCTTCTAATTCCCTTAACTTATAAATTGTAATTGTTATAAAATGCTAGAAAATGATTCAGGTTAGCTGATTTTGACAAAAACAAAATGTCTATCATTCTTGTCATTTGCGTTCTTGTAACTGGAGAAATATTACTAATGTAAATATTTTTTAAGTCGGGTAATTCCTGGCTAGAATTTCAGTAATTGTAGTTACGATAGCTAAGTTAACATTGTCTGTAGCACTAACAATGAAGTTTTATCTAAGTGTAATACGCAGTTTTGAATAGTGATTTAAATTATTAAAAAATATTAAGAAAATTATCTTTTATCTTATTTACCTAGAAAATCTGTTATTAGAAAGTACATCCGTCTATTGATTGGATTGTAATTATAAGGAAAAACTATTGATAATTACAACATTATTATTGTTTTAAACCAATTAGGTATGTTTTAATTGTTGTTTTAATTGAGAGAGATTGACGTAAGCTGAAAAGTTTATTTTTCATAATTTATTTATTGTCATATTAAATATTTATATAATGTCGAACATCCTCCTCTTTAAGAATCGGTTAAAGATTCCTTCGATTTTTCTATTGGCTTTACATGTGAAAGGTATTTTCTTAATATTAACTTATTACAATGTGCAGATATATTTGAATATATATTTTTTACTTGTATGTTCATTCGTGTGAGAATATTTATTATTACAATTTTTAAATACATAATATAAATTAAATTAATTATGTTTTTAGTGGTTTTGGATACATTTTCAGCGTAATAATAAAAATAAACTTTGCTTTCCGTCGGTCTACAAATTGATTTCTTTGTATCTTATATACTTTTATAAGTTTTGTAAGTAAGAAATCTGAAATTATTTAACGAAGACCATAGAGAGGTTACTTTGTTTTGGCTAATCCCACTTCCCCACATCTGGGCAGTACCAGTCAACCACTAAAGTGCATCCAAGTCTTACTCTCTATAAAGCCACTCCACAGTTTTGAAGTAGAGCAGCTTAGAGTTACATAGAGTTTTTGTGACACTTCCGGTTATTACTTAAGCCAAACGGACCGTACCCGGGAATCGAACACGGTTAATTCGCAAGCAACATTTATAGCTTGGTGCTGTTACAAAACATGTCAGTTAAAATTTCGAGGCCTTCTTTTTCTTTTTTTCTGGTTTTTTAATTTAAAATTCAGTATTCATTCAAATATTAGTCATATATTAATAGATATGATTAGTAACTTATTTGTCAGGTAAATATATTTTAGTAATTAGAGAGTAGAGTTAATCATACATCGTAATTCGTATCATTCTTAATAATAACTATAATAATATAAAGATGTGAGATAAAAGTAATATACATTTCTTAGATTTTATTAAAACAAATAAATATATAAGTTGGTATTGAAGAACAAGTCGAGGTAATTAAAATACGAAGAAATATGCTCTACCAGCTAGGTAGAGTTCAAGGGTTAAGGACAGTTAGGAGATTAATTAATCGATTTTAGCAAATTTACTTAATGCAAAAAAAAAGCAAAGAAAAACTTAAATTTGAAAAAATATATTTGTAATTGGATTTCACAATCAAACTTTTGTATCAGCCTGTACCTATATTAAAAAGGTTTTTTTAAAAGTTCAAAACTTACCACTCCCCCTACAAAACGTTGCTAAACACAAGATCAAGGCTACCACAACCCACTTCATTTCACACAATCCTTAAATTAAACACAACACAAACTAATTAAACCCTATACCGACACACGACCACCTCTCAGCACGGCTGGCTCACTACTGATCCTCTTATAATTATACTGGCCACTAATACACAGATATCATACAGCCAATTTAATTTTTTAATCATCCCCTATTAAATCCTGTTTACACGGTTCAAATTCAACCTGTTTTGATTTTGAGAGAACAAAAAAAAAGTTGTCTAGTTACGTTATCTGTAATGATAATTGGAATAGTTTTAAATGGAATGTAATCAGAGGGACCGAAAGCGGGCGTGGTTTTTAATGATCTCATAAAGTGAACTATAATTTTTGATTATTAAACATTTGTATACTATTTTGTGGGAACTTCATAAAACTACTATAACATTAATTCATTAAACATATCAAATATTCTGTTTCTTTTTGCTCAATCCTCCAGATCCAAAAAAATATATTGATTTGCAAATTCTAAAACTCTTTATATAAAAACTGAAAATAATATTTAACCGGTAATATTTGTTACCGATCTCTAACTGATCCTATTTCAAAAGTAACTTTTGCTCATTAAACCTTTTTGAAACTTTTATGTTCAAAGGCGGGATTCAAAGGCTTGCAAAAAAAAAATAACCGCAGTTAGCAACAGACTGGCCACTCGGTTCAAAAATAAGAATAAAAGCGGGAAAATGCGAATTCTAAATATAAACGGTTACATTCCAAAGAGAACAAGAACTGTCGTAAAAAGCGCAGTAAAGTTAGAGATACGCATCTCTAACGACACGACCTTTAGAGAATCAGACTTCTAAGTTAAAAAAAATATTCTGTAATAAATTAAGTATGAAATTATAATCAAAACATTTCAAATTAGTACAAAAAATAAGTAATAATAATTAATATAAAATTTTTATGGCTAATAATCCACATTTTCTTTATTGTTATTATCTACGCGGCTCCCTTATATTATTTTAACAATTATTAATTAAATAAAAATAATCGTGTCGTAACCATGTCGTGTATATAAAAAGTCATCGAAAGCGGCTTCTTTGACGGCGTACGATCGAGATTTGAGACGCAAACAGGACTAAAATTGGATTACTGGATTTTTAAACCTCATTTTGAATTCAGAACACATTTATATGAACGCTATTTATATCTACCCTCAGTTTAAATTGAAAATTCTTACCTTCTTTATGTTACTAACTTTTTTTACGCGGCTCCGTTCGAGCAAATATTTATTGATATTTTAATATTTTCAGGTTATCTATTTTTGTACATTAATTTTAAATATATTATAAGAGTCTTTTGGTCTATTAATTATTAATTTATAATTCATCGAGGCCACCCGTCCAGTTCTAGCATTGTAACTTAAACAGCATTGTAACTTAAACTATAATTACTTTAAACTTAAAACAAATAAATTAAAGGCTTTCAAAAGTTTTACAAAAGTTACACCATCACTAACAAACTCACCAATTACAATATATTTTAAGAAGATATAAAGCCGTCTTACTTAAAGATAATTTAAATTAAAAAAAACGATTACACGTGAAAATGAAATGTTTTTTATAGTCTGAAATAAATTTTTTATCTGTAAAATTATTTTCTGAACGAAACGAACGAATGTTTACGAATTATTATTTAGTGTAAGTACTCGTGTAAGGAAAATAAACATTTTAAATAAAGTCATTCTATACGTGGTTATCAAACACAAGAGGAAAAATTATTTAAATAAAAAAAATTGTTAGACTTGAAAATAATATTGTTTGATTTTGATACATGTTATGAATAGAATATCGAGGTTATTCTTTTATTAATATTATACCTAGTGTGTTTCTTGTATAGTACACAGAATTCACTAAATAAGTAATGAATTTTATTAAAGACATCTCGTTCCACTTTTGCTCTTCGATGTTCGTTAAAACTTGAAGTCATTATTTTAACCTTTTAAAAAACCCTAGATTTTGGACTTTTATACTAATTAGTATAAAGGTCCAAAATCTAGGGGATTCCCTTGTATTACAAAAATATCGGGCACAAATGGTTCCAAACCATTATATAAAAAAAATTTTGATGTAAAAAAAAAATTTAAGCTTTTCGGACTTTTTCCTTTATATGTATCTACTATAAAAGATTTCTTCAAGAAGAAGAAGATGTGAATTTCAGGATTCTACGTCAACTCGAAATGCCCTTTAGGGTTTGATTGCCTTGCGAGTAGTTGCGAGTTTGAAAATATATATATTTTTTATTTCATGAGATATGAGATAGATTTTGATGGCGTTGATAGAAGTTTAATTTTGCTAAAACTTAAAGGTATTATAGTTTATATGAGTATTTGATATGAATTTCAATTTAACTTCATTGCGTTTATGTGAAAAGGGGTGGTAACTTTAAAATTATTACAAATATTTTTATTATGTAGTATATACTAAACATTTTTTCTTAATTTATGGTAGAAGTTGTTACTTGGTACCAAATTTCAAGACTTAAGTAAGTTTAGGGGAAGACCCGATATATAATTTGACTCCCTTACGAATATCGAAAAAATGCGGACATGGCATAAAGTATAAACGGTTGTAACTTTTGATTGCGTTGTCTTAGAAGTTTTATTTTTTTACAGCTTCAAGGGACTATAGACTTGAGTATTTGATATAAATTTCAGCTTTACGCGTTTCTGAGAAGAAGGTTCTTGAAAGGCGGATGGACGGAAGGACAATAGTTATCATATAGGTTTTTTTTTTTTCTTTCGAGGTACGAAACCCTAAGAGTAATATTTTCGAGTTTGCTTTAAATAAATATATTTTATTTTTTTAAAAGAAATTCCATTTTCTTACCTACTGGTCCCAAAGACGAATCGTTGTTTTATGAATACTATTATTTATTAGTCTAATACAAACTTATCAAAAGATACGAATTAGATTTCAGATGATGTGTTAACTTTGTGATCGCTTGACGTGCAATGGTGTGATAGACAGCCAATCAGAACTCTGGAAAGTGCTGTCAAATTATTATTTTTGAGCAATAAAGAATTAAATAAATAAGTAAACTGACCATTCATTATCTATCTTATATGCTTACCTACTAATTTATTTGCCTGTGTGGGTGTTTAAAGAACATCCTACATCATAGTTTTCTCGATTTGTTTGTATCCTAATTGATTTGTTTTGATCCTAATTGCTTTATTCGCGAAGAAGATTATGGCTTATGTAATATTATACTATTACAACCCTTATAATCTGTATTAGAAATGACTTGTGTATTGTAACTCTCTTCTTGACTAGATAAAGTAAAAGCAGGGAGATCTAGTATTATAATAAAATTTAAGAGGTAGTTAGGTAGGTGGATTTGTTTTAATCTTCTAACAAAGATTGGTCACTTTTTACACTGACTATTTATATATGAATATTATTTATTTATGTTTTACATACCGATGTTTATGTATACACTACTTTATTTTTAGTGTTGCCGACGTACTTACTTGGACTTCATTAGAGATATAAATCCACCCAGAGACCATATAATAAGAAAGAAGATAATGTCAGACTTTTTTTTTATTTAACAGAGGTATGTAATAAATACTTGAAAAGAAAATCCAAGCAATATTAATTATCGTTATAATATTATAATTATAAACTACATTAAACCAAAATGTTTATATATAAGGAAAGAAGCTAATGTATTATTTACCTACATCATGATTGGTTTCCAAGTAAAAAGCATTTAAATGCAAAATAAAGTTATTATAAATGTTATGAGTATTTCAAATATGTTTTATTTTAGTTATAAACGATCACTAAATTTACATATATTTTTATTATAGCTTCTTTCGATTTTCCTTCCTCACAATTAATATATATAATATATATATCTGTCGCAGAGTGCCTATCTGAAGGTGTAGATAATGGAATGTCAAGCAATTGGTGTAAACATTGTTAATTCGATTTAATTATTGCTTGAGTGTGTTTAGTTGTGATGCGATGTTTTGAAGGATGACATTGACATTCGTCAACGTGTCAGATGTCAAACGTCAAAGGACATAATAATCATTCTGGAACAATTCGTGGTCATCGCAACACAACTAACCTCACTGCATTCCATTATTTAATTGTAATCCTTTTGTATTAAGTTCATCCTTTGTTATTTTATTTCCAAAATCAGTGTATAAGTAAAGAACAGTGTTTTAAACAAGCAACGAGTTTTATTTCAAAGATCGTATAATGTCTGATGCCCAATATGACGGACGTGAAAGAGAAGCCATGCCACCCTCACCGTCATCAGAAGTGGGATATCAACCTGCGAGCCCACGTGTACGACAAAAATCTGACGATGGAGAAGAAAAATGGCGCCTGATATTGGAACAACAAAACCAAAACTTTCTTGCATTGTTGCAAGCGATGCAATCGCCTGATTCAAGTAAGAAAATTCAGTTACCCGAATTCGATCCGGAAAAACAAAATGTTGATGCACGCGCTTGGGTAACTACCGCCGATATGTGCATGTCCGATTGTGAACTTCAGGGTGCGCCGCTTATGATAACGTTGAGCAGGGCATTAAAAGGACAAGCGTCGTCGTGGCTATCGCAGATATCGTACCCTGGCATGACGTGGGGCGAATTTAAAGAAATTTTCAGTGCTCGATATGATTGCCCTGAAACGCCGGCTGCTACCCTCATAAATCTTAGTAGTAGTACCCCCAATGAAGGAGAGTCTCTCGCGGCATATTCTGCACGTCTGCTTACATCGCTGACGGCACGCTGGAAAAATCTCACAGTGGAACAAATTGCAATATCTACCGTCTTAGCTCATATGTCACCCATGGACCAGCGTATTCAACGACTGGCGTTCACGACAGACATTAACACTAGAAGCAAATTACAAAAGGAGCTTCTTGCGATATCATTTCTGAAGCGAAAGCAGCCAAACATCCAAGGATTCCATGATTCTGATACCAAACGGTTTAAGCCGACTCCAACCCTTGCTACTCTCGAGTGTTACCGTTGTGGCAAAACAGGCCATAAGGCAATCACATGTCAAAGCAGAAAGGATCCGTTGATGAGTGGTGGCAAGTCTTCCAGGGGTGTTCCTGCAGTGAAGACCAGGGATGTCAGCTCTGTAACTTGCTTCAAGTGCAAGGGTCAGGGCCACTACGCAAACCGATGCACAGCTGCAGGAAGCAAAGAAGGACCTGGTAGCAGTGGCATTGGCCATTCTAGCGGCGGCGGGGCCGGAGCAGTTCCTGAGCATCGCCGCGTGGACATGTGTGTGGTTAACGCACCCACTGGGATATTGCGTCATTCTGGTGAGTCGTTTGTTTTTAGTTACGACTCTGGTGCAGAGTGTTCATTGGTTAGAAATTCTGTGTCAATTAAGTTTAAGGGTGAGCGTATTTATGCTGTCGTTACCATGACTGGTATAAGTCAAGCTTCTGTGAACAGTAACATGAAAATTTTAACTCATGTGGATATTGATGACGTCACTTTGGACATACTTTTTCATGTATTACCTGATGAGTACCTCCAGCACGACATAGTGATAGGACGAGAAATTTTGATTCATGGCATAGTTGTTAACATGACGTCTGACACTCTAATCTTTAAAACATTACAACCGCCACTTACGAATGTAGAGTCGAATGTAGAGTCGAGTGTAGAGTCGATTGTAGAGTCGAATGTAGAGTCGAATGTAGAGTCGAATGTAGAGTCGAGTGTAGAGTTGATTGTAGAGTCGAATGTAGAGTTGAATGTAGAGTCGAATGTAGAGTCGAATGTAGAGTCGAATGTAGAGTCAAATGTAGAGTCAAATAAAGAGTCAAATTTAGAGCTAATAGAGGCACACACAATTTTACATGTAGAGTCTGATTCAATAAAATTTAACGATATTGATACTGATATTGCTGCTGATTTAAAATCGAAACTTCTTTCAGTTTTAAGTAATTTTTCCTCTAGTTTTATTATTGGAACGCCTAGATCTCACGCCAATACTGAACCCATGCAAATAAAACTAAAGGATCCCAACAAAACTGTTTGTCGTCGCCCATACCGGTTGAGTCCCCAGGAGAGACAGGTAGTTCGAGATAAAGTTACAGAGTTACTGACATTTAACGTGATCCGTCCAAGTTCCTCTCCATTTTCCAGCCCTATCCTCCTTGTAAAAAAGAAGGATGGTACTGACCGAATGTGTGTGGATTATCGGGAGCTGAACGATAACACTGTACCTGACAGATTCCCCTTACCAGTCATTTCTGATCAAATTAATAGACTCCACGGTGCTCTTTACTTTACAACTTTAGACATGGCAAGCGGTTTTCACCAAATACCAGTCCATCCAGAGTCTGTAGAACGCACCGCATTTGTGACGCCTGATGGGCAGTACGAGTATTTGACAATGCCCTTTGGACTACGTAATGCGCCCTCGGTATTCCAGCGAGCAGTAACAAAGGCATTGGGAGAACTTGCTAATTCATTTGTCATAGTTTACATGGATGACATCCTAGTCGTAGCTTCTAGTGCCGACCAAGCCTTACAAAGACTACAAACTGTATTGGGCGTATTAACGAAGATTGGGTTTTCTTTTAATCTGAAAAAGTGTGCTTTCCTGAAACAGAGAGTGGAATATTTAGGGTTTGAGGTTAGTTGTGGGGAAATAAGGCCTAATCCTAAAAAGGTAGAGGCTCTTGTAGCCCTTAACCCTCCAAATACCGTAACACAGCTACGACAATTCATTGGGCTAGCGTCGTATTTTCGCCAATTCGTTCATAATTTCTCGCAAATTATGGCACCCCTTTTTGCTCTGACAAGCAATTCAAGGGCGAACATTAAGTGGGAACCTTCTCATGAGACCATTAGACAATTTATTATTTCTACGTTAACTAGTGACCCGGTTCTGAGAATATTTGACCCAAATTGTCCTATTGAAGTGCACACTGATGCCAGTTCAATAGGCTATGGGGCAATTTTAATTCAAAAGAAAGACGGGAAACGCTATGTAGTAGCCTATTTTAGTAAACGCACCACGACTGCGGAGGCTAAATATCACTCCTATGAGCTGGAAACCCTCGCAGTCGTGAATGCAATAAGACATTTCAGGCATTATTTATACGGACAGAAATTCACCGTTCTGACAGACTGTCGCGCTCTAGAGTCCACCCGTAAGAAGTTGGACCTTACACCTAGGGTGCATAGGTGGTGGGCGTTTTTGCAGTCGTTTGACTTCAACATTATCCATGTTGATGGAAAGCGGATGCAACACGCTGACTTTCTCTCCCGCAATCCCATACCTGAAAAGGTTAGTACCACCACAGTAGAGCAGATGCATGTCAATGTTACGAACTTATCCGCCAACTGGTTATTAGCCGAACAGCAAAGGGACTTGGAGATTTCAGAGCTCATGAGCAAACTAAAAGATGGAGATATTGACAGCGATATTTCACAAACGTATGAGATAAGATCGGGTGTCTTACACCGCAAAATACAACGCAATCATAGGTCTCGATGTCTCCCTATAGTACCTAGAGCGTTAAGATGGTCAGTCGTTAATACCACACATGAGTCTCTTATGCATCTTGGATGGGAAAAAACGCTCGAGAAAATGTATGATCTCTACTGGTTTGAAAATATGTCAAAATTTGTTAGAAAGTTTGTCGAAAGTTGTGCTACTTGCAAAATGTCTAAATCTCATTCAGGGAAAATCTCTGCTGAGTTGCACCCTATTCCCAAAATTGCAATACCTTGGCATACCCTACATATTGATGCCACAGGAAAGTTAAGTGGCAAAAATGATAGGAAACAATACGTGTTCGTTATGATAGATGCATTCACTAAGTATGTTTTATTACATCACACTCTGAATATCGATACAGCTAGTAGTATTCGTGCCTTAAAGAGTTGCATTTCTTTGTTTGGAGCCCCGACTCGGGTCATTGCTGACCAGGGACGATGTTTTGCAAGCACTGACTTTCGCGATTTTTGTTCTTCTCATAATATCACTCTACACCTAATAGCTACAGGAAGTTCGCGTGCAAATGGTCAGGTAGAGAGAGTTATGAGCACTCTAAAGAATATGCTCACATGTGTGGAGACTAGTAAAGATCGTACATGGCAAGACTCGCTCCCAGATGTTCAGTTAGCCCTTAATTGTACTGTAAATAGAGTAACGAAACACAGCCCTTTAGAACTCCTTATAGGTAGAGTAGCACGACCCCTTGACTTAATGTTTTCTGACGAGCCCGAAATTAACATTGAGGATGCGAGATCTGAAGCGATCGTTAACATGGATAAGAGTGCACAATATGAAAAGACTCGATTTGATTCTAGTAAGTCCAAATTTGACCGATTCAATGTAGGCGATTTTGTACTGCTCAAAAACGAAGAGAGGAATCAGACGAAACTTGATCCAAAATATAAAGGGCCATTTAAGGTCATTGAGGTTTTAGACGGTGACAGGTACAATTTAAAATCGATAACATGTAACCGCCAGTATAAATATGCTCACGACCGATTGAGAAAAATGCCAGAAGCTAACTTTCCTAAAGATTATGATATTGATGTAGAGTACGCAGATGAAGTCGTTGGTTCACAAGAATAGTATTTTGCTCAGACTTGTCGCTCTTTCGCTATACTTTAAGGCTGGTTAAGCCGCTTGTTTGTATGTTGCTTATCGCTGGTTAAGCGATAGTGTTTTGTCGCTGGTTAAGCGATGGTGTTTTATCGCTGGTTAAGCGATGGTGTTTTGTCGCTGGTTAAGCGATGGAGTTTTCAATAACGCTGGTTAAGCCTTATTGTTCTTTGTAGGACTGGTTAAGTCTTAGGGTTTTGCTATGCTGGTTAAGCATAGTGGCAGAGTACCTACTGGTTAAATGGTAATGCACTGATTAAATGATGTAGTTGTAAAGACGTTAGAGCGATAGAGTCTAGGGTATTAGAACTTAATTATTTTAATTTAACTAATGTGATTTCCTTACTTGAATTCTGATACTGTGATTACTGGGCATACCTGATACCATTTTTTTCTGATAAAATTTTATTTGGGTCAGGATAGCCGAGTGGACATATTTCTGTTGTAGATTTATCTCTGCTTTCAGGTATGCACCTGTCACACGAGGACGTGTGAGATGTCAGAATGGCCGTGTCGCAGAGTGCCTATCTGAAGGTGTAGATAATGGAATGTCAAGCAATTGGTGTAAACATTGTTAATTCGATTTAATTATTGCTTGAGTGTGTTTAGTTGTGATGCGATGTTTTGAAGGATGACATTGACATTCGTCAACGTGTCAGATGTCAAACGTCAAAGGACATAATAATCATTCTGGAACAATTCGTGGTCATCGCAACACAACTAACCTCACTGCATTCCATTATTTAATTGTAATCCTTTTGTATTAAGTTCATCCTTTGTTATTTTATTTCCAAAATCAGTGTATAAGTAAAGAACAGTGTTTTAAACAAGCAACGAGTTTTATTTCAAAGATCGTATAATGTCTGATGCCCAATATGACGGACGTGAAAGAGAAGCCATGCCACCCTCACCGTCATATCTTTGTTTTATTCTTGGAAAATAATTCGATTATCAGAGTACATTTACATAGGTATTGCATTACCATATTTGGTTTTATATACAATAGGTGACTCTAATTAACACTAGAAGATCTTTAAACAGATAAATATACTATAACCCACAGAGTAATTTATATATCTTTCTGTAGGCTCTCATCTTGTCTCAGAAGTGGGTTGAAAAAAACAGAATAGAACATAAATCTGGCTACTTCATTGAAGTAGATGAAGTGCTCAAATAGTAAAACAAAAGCATTTGTCAATAGGGAACATTCACATATTTTTTTTTTGACGTAAATTAATCATTTACCTCTCTATATCGTAGAAAAAAATATAAATAGGCTTGAAAAGATTCTAGTTTTTTTTCAAATTGAAAATTAAAATATTGAGTATATTTGACCCGTTTAAACAACGCCATTTTGCGCGCGTTTTGCGTGACGTCAAATGATACGTCCAGTGAATGTTTACTATGAACTTTTTAGTTATTTCATAGATATTTTAAGATTTAATTGCTTTACAAGTCATGGAAGAAGATATAAATCATCTTACGAGTATTGTATAGTACCGGAGTGCAAAAATAGTATTAGAAAAACACCCGACAAAGTGTTTTTTGTATTCCAAGAGATGTGAAAATACAAAAACAATGGTGTATGGTAATTAAAAGGAATAATATATGTCCTAAATCGTGTTTATATGGTTGTGAAGATCAATTTAACGTAAGTATACTTTATTTTTAATAAGTTTAATCTAATAGTTTAAATTTATAGTAAGTATTAAACATTAGAAAATTTGAGTTTAAAATTAACCTAACCTATCTTACAAATTTCAGTATAACTTTCTATAAAAACCGTATTTTTTTTTTGTTTTACGCAATTTTTATGGTCTGTCGATTTATTTCAGGTTAAGGAAGATACAAATTGTATTGAATATAATATGCGTAACGAAACAACAAGGAGAAAGATGTAATCTAAGTTTGAAGAAAGGAGTTGTTCTTTATATATTTTTGTGGCTAAACACCAGCTGATAGAATGAGAATGTGCATAGTCAAAAGGCAAAGATTGACATCGGTTAATGAAGTCTTTTCAGAGTTAGTTATCAAAAGTAGTGTTTAAAAAATGATGACCTTCATAAAGAAGTGATATACTCTAAGTAAATCCTAGTACTGCCCATACAAATGTCTGTGATATTAATCAGCCAAGATTCAGTACTTCTCCTATTGAATGTGATGATCATAAGGCAGAGCCTTGCTTTTCGCATATTAAAGATAAATTACCAAGTGACTAAGCTGTGCAAGTTAATATTAAACCGAAGTATGGAAGTAAAGGTGTCAATGTAAATATACCTGCTGAAAAACAAAATGTAGCATTGTCACCCATTCCTCATTTAACACACAACATTGTTACACAACAGTTTTAAAAGTAAAACTATCTGTTTTAAAAAGAAAATTGTTTACTGAAAACACAGCTGATAATAATTCTATAGCATCTTATATCTTCTATATCTGCTGATTATCAACCAAGTTCTTTATCTGAGTCAAGTGAAGTGAAAAATGATTCAGAGGCAGAAACATTTTAAAAATGTATTGTGTAGTAAGCATGCTAACTGCTATTGAAAAAGAGTTTGTAGGTATTTGTTTTGTTAGAGTTGTTTGAGTATTTAGAAAATGTTTTTAAGATTACCTAAACAATTGTATCATTTAATAAAACCTTTAAGCACGAAAATATAGGTTTAAATTATTTATTTTTCTCAGTCACACTGATACCACAGTATGAACTTAAACGCCGATATATTGAATGGTGTGTCAAATGACGTCACATTTCCTTTCGACCAATGGTGGCGCGTTTTGGAATTTTGAATTTCGCTCCCTAAATTTACACTTTTCATAAATTATTTTATGGCCTTAAATGATTAGTAAATTAAAAAAAAAAATTATTATAATAAGATGATAAAAAGTAATCGAAAAAAAAATATTTGAGACCATTTAAATTTTTTTGCATGTTCCCTATTATAATTTATATTTGAAGGAACCGATAATAATTTATACGAGTTAATGCCAATAATTTTTATGGCATAGGTATTGTTGGTCGCACAGAGGCAGAAAATTTGTTTCGTCACAGTCTATGGCATTGTAATTGGAGATTTGACGTTTACATCTTATAGTATTCTTGCATATCGTATCAATTAAAAATTTAGTCAATGTAGAAATACCAATAATCCTAACTGTTCAGAACTCGAAAGAGTGACCTCTAGGATATACGTTCGTCACCCTACCAATTGAGCTTACGCATTGTACCCACTGCTAGCCGCTATATGTACCGATACCCGATGAATTTAATAGGTTTTTTTATTTGTTATAGGCACTTCTGTAGAAAATCATAACCAATGTTTCTAACTTTGCAGTACCTATATTACATCGAAAGGATGCCACAAATGAAAGTTATCTTTGAAAAAAAAATATATATATATATATATATATATATATATATATATATATATATATATATATATATATATATATATATATATATTAATATCCATATACAAAGAAATTCGATTATTGCGAATCAATACGAATATTTTTGTCATGGCGCGCTAACATTGCGGTGTTTATTAATTAAAACACGTACTAAACGCTGTGTTCAATAAAACTAATTTACCCTTTTCTCTGTATATTTCATAACACTTTTATCATAACTTAATAAATAATTAAAATAAAGTAATTAAATAAACTATAACACAAGAATTTATATATATATATAGTATTTCTCGTTTTATTACCTACTATTACTAGTAACTAGTAAGTGACAGAACCAGAAGTCCAAGCATCCACCTTTCTACTCCCATTATTCGTCTCTACAATCTCTCTCTATTTCTTAAGGTTTCCAATTCATTTATCTACTTTTACAAATGTGTATATGAGGCCAAACTTTTTAACTGGTGGACCATCCTCTCCTTCGCCATCCTGATCCATAAAAAAACGAATAGAAATGCCACATAACAGATAGTAGGTAATCCTATCCTACTAATATTATAAATGCGAAAGTTTGTAAGGATGTGTGTATGTTTGTTACTCTTTCACGCAAAAACTACTGAACGGAATTTCATGAAAATTTGCAGTAATATAGCTTTGATATCAGAATAACATAATAAGTCAAAATTTATAGGGATTTTTTATAATTGGGTGACAAAATAACTATAAATGTTAAGTAAGTCGGAAAAAAATCAGCCCCCTGAGAGCTATATTGGCGTGCGCTGCCTTTATAATTTGAGTTACACAAAGATAATTACTGCAAGATGATTTATCTTAAATCTGCTGCTGCTGATCTGAACTCAATGAAGATGTTTTTTGGTTCACGCGGACGAAGTCACGGGTAACAGCTAGTATTATTATATTATTAACATGTTCCATGTACCTAAAAATATGAAATCAAAATCGAAGTACAGTCTGTCTGATAACGAAGATAAATGTCTTAAATGTTTTTTTAACTATCACTTCATCTTATACTATCGGTAAAGTATACCTCTTTATAATAATGATTAAGACCATTTATGGGCAACCTTTGTTATGTTGTGGGTAAGACTTTAGTGTACAAATATAATAAATATTTATTATTAATTATTTTAAGTGAAAAATTGTGCACTCAATTAGTATCAATTTATAATGTTTTTATTGTATTTCAATTAAGTTTTTCAAAATATTTTGCGGTACGGATCAAATCATACAGCGGGCAGAACTTTGCTCTCATATTAAAACAAAATGTCAGTGTTTTTGAAAATTCTTTATAACAAATTTTATAATCCATTAAATAGCACTTATATAGCACTTTAATCCAAATAACTTAAATAAATACGCAATAATCTACAACAAGATCCGAGAACCGGCGCTAATGATGAGTAATTATTGATAAGAAATTTCATAATGCTGTTTTACTGAACGTTCCCACGGTCCCGCGTTCCGGTTTAGAGTATCTGTATCCTGTATCTGTATATTATAAATTAAAATATTATGTGACAATTCTTTATTAATGCTAGCGTTGACTGGTAGCTACTAGTTTGGATCATCAAGTAACTAATGAGACAAAGGAAATTAGCTACTTATCTGCTACATTACGTTTATTTCAATTCGTTTTATTTTATTGTGTCATTTTATTTCAGGCGCGGATCCAGTCGGATATAGCATTGAGTGCTATTGTCCTGATGCAAAAGCACTTGATTTTGGAAAATGTTTATGTAGTACTTCTTCATTGATATAACTCCATTCGCATCACAGGTATAACTAGCCATGAAAGTTAAGCCTTACCAGCTTATAATCTCTATTGGCCGGAAATAATGAACAACAAATCTCTGATCGATTTGAGATTGAAGTCAATCTTAAATTGTATATACGCAACTCAATGGACAAGTTGATTATTTAATTCAAGAAACTGTAATTATAATTCTACTAATTTAACAACAAAAAATTTGATTCGGATCGATTGTTAATTTCGGCATTAAGTATAGATAGGATATTTATGTGTCATGCTTTATAATTGGTAAAGTGCCCATTGGTACACTACTCTCCCTATGTGTGATAAATTAATTAAATTTATTAATTTGTTCATACTTTTTTTTGTTTGTGACAAAAAGTTATTGTACTTATAATCTCGATTAATTAATGTATGTAAATAATTATGTTTTTTTATCTGCAACCTGTAACTGATTTTAGGTAAATAATTCATACTTTTTGGTAAAAATCATGCTTGGATAAAAATAATAATATTATAGATCATATGTTTAATTAAGATAAAATGGTTTAATGTTTTTTAATGTAATAAGGTAAAAACTAAACTGTTAGAACAATGTCTGAAAATATCTATAAACATATAGGTATAGCCATGTTAAGCTTACTTAAATTTATATAAATATAGAATGAAAAATAATCCTATACGGGCAGGGATTCGAACCCGCAACTACTGGGAAACCGTCCCGTGGCTCTATATGTGATCGTCTTTATCGGGACGGTGGTGACATCTATTAGGTTTCTTTCGAAAATCCTAACCAATGTTTCTAACTTTGCAGTATACATAAACATTGAAAAGATGCCACTACAAACTACACTGCGAAAATATCTATAAACATGTATAGCCATGTTAAGCTTACTTAAATTTATATAAATATAAAATGAAAAATGTACGGGTAATGTAATGTGTAATGATACGGGCCCCTGCCCATACGGTTTAATCTAGTATTGAAATAGGGCCTCCTGACACTTCCATGTTGACGTACACAAGTGATCACTGATTATGATTCTAAGTGGAAAATATATACCTAAATAAATAAATAAAATAATTAATGTAATAATTGACCGATCAACTTTAAAGTCATTTATTTTTGCACAATTTTTGAATCACCCATATTTTCGTGCAATTTTTTATGCGGAATACTCATGTGAAGTACCCATGTGAAATAATAAAATAAGGACGTGACAGGTGGTCGAGCATAATATAAGTTCGTGACAATGTTGAATGTCTGTTTTATTAGTAACTAATACGTTTATACGTTATTTGAAAATGTACGATAATTTTACGCCCCTTTGTACCATCGGCGCATCGTTCCAGGTTGGCAACACTGATGCCAACTATCAACTAACAAAAACATAAATAATTTCATCAAAAGTCAAAACAAAAATCAATTTTGAAATACTGAAAAGATATTGAAATTTGAAACTCTAGTGGTAAACTCTGATGGAGGGGGGCAATTCAATAATATACGGGCTAGAACATCAAGTAAATAAATATACGCTTGAAGTATTAAATATAATAAAAACCTTTAATCAAGTTTGTTTCTCTCCCAGCCTCGTTCTCATCAATCTATATTTAGTTAACAAATAAATTATATATAATAACTCTTATGTTATAATTATTAATAATACGTGGTTGTATAAAGTGTACTACTTGTTTTAGACGAGAGCTCTATCACCACAATATGGGGAGAGTGATGCGATAAGATTTCTCATTGGCACTCAGAGCTTGAAACCTAACACGAACCAAATACATGTAGTGGAGCTTGAAGAAGATACTGGTGAATTACATACCAAGGTTAGTCCTAATTTTATTAATAATAACTATTAAAAGTGTATTTAAAACTGTTTGCCATGTTATGGTTCGTAAAAATTAATCAACATGATTGGTATTTTATTCTACTTTACAGGTTTGTAACCTGCTTGTGTGAACTAACAATTCTTTATTAACATAAAATATTGAGTTATAACTTGAAAAGTTAATATAATTAAATAATTGTTATACACATTCATCCATCATTCATTCATAAACTCCTGTATTTAAAATGTTAATAAATAGTAATCAATATATTAATATGTGAAGCAAAAACTTTGGATCCCTTTTTACGAGAATTTTGCCAATGAAGGAGTATTAAATTTGACACAATTATAGTTTATCTGTAGGAGAAGTGATAAGCACTAATATTTTTCACTTATGTTGCATTTTTAATATATTTAATAAACGATAAAATATTATACACACTGCTTAATTGTGAATGTTGAGGTTCAATGTATCAAATGTCAATTTAATGTGGCTGATGTCAAATTGCAAATTGCACAAAGTTGATGGTCACTTGACAAAAAAACGATTAGATATGCATAGAGTTGTTAGCCCAAACTTTCATAAACATTAACATTTCAGATTATGGTTGTTATTCGGCCATTGGGCTAACACTAGTAGATATAAAATCACATTGATATGTATATAAAACTTCTAAAACATATAATAAGTTTAGATTAAATTAATATCAATATGTTTACTTTTAGATGTAATAATTCAATGAACAAATAACACATACTCATAGCTTATGTAAAATATTTGGGTACTATATTTAGCATTTCAAAACAGAGTAATGGATCTTTTATTATTAATATTACTTTATTAACTGTTATGTCAATAGGAGTTTTATTAAAATGAAACATACTAACTTAAAAATCCTTTTTCTGTTATAATAATGTCTCATTTTTTAAACTATATTCATTAGAAAACTGCAAGGAAGTTGTGTCCTCATAGTTAATAGTGAGACATGTATAGGTTGATACTGTATTTATAACATACTTCAAAGGTATTCAAACACAACATTGGAGAGATATGGCACCTTCGCTGCTCACCTCATGATGCAGCCACTCTCATCACAACACACAATGCTTACAGTCCTGATACCAGCCAGTGTGTCATGGGAGTGTCTATCTTTAGACTACCCACTACTGAGGTAGGTATTATTTAGTTAAAAAAATACAAATACTCAGCATGGAAGTTTTTATATTATTTTGTGAAGTCAGCTATTTATTTGAAGTAGATATTTTTGTAAAGTATCTGAACAATGTTATAATTATTATAATATTGTTAACTATATTTTGTTAATTAAGCATAAGGTGTTAACATAACAATTAGTGTCTACTGATTTTGTCTAATCTGTAGGTAATTCCAAAAGATTTAGATGCACTCAGCATAATGCATAGCAGAAATGCAGAAGACATGGAGCTGCTCAAAACTATGACACCAGAGGTAACATTTAATTTTACCACATTTGTTTTCATTTCTTGAAATACAATATATTTTAACTTACTTCTAATCTTTATTGTTACAAATAATCTTAGGATTAAAAAACCATTTTCAAATACTAGAAACCAGAAGAAGAAATCCGCTGTGCAGAATGGCATCCCACAGACCCAAACCGAATTGGTATAGTCTTAGATAACTATGTCAGTATCAGAGACACAAGCTCGGGGGATCAGGTAGGGAGAGTGGCACCGGAGGGCAGAAGCCGCCTCAAGTTCAGTGGCGGAAAGTGGAGTCCACAAGGACAGAGTCAGGTATGTTCTATATTATTATTTTTTCCACTTTGTACTATTTTATATTTAGTAGTTTTAAAAAAATTTTGTTTTAATAATTTAGGTTTTCCAATACAAAATTTATTTGTTGCCTCTGAACATGCATTACTATGCTAATATTACTATACTCTGAGCGTAAGTATGGCGCCCAGGCGTTGACCTTTTATGTACTTACAAAATACAGAGTAATAAGTAAAAGAGGGTTTTTTTTTTTGAAACTGTCTATGCAGTTAGCCAATAGGCCGTAACCGAGTGGATGGGGCGCGCCCGTGAAAAGTGCCGGGCCTGAAGAGAGGGATATTTTTTTTTGTTTCGTTTTTTTTGTGTTGTTGATTATGATGATTTGAAAAAAAAAGTCGTAGAACAAATGTTGTTGGGATTGAAGTAGATGCTGCCTGCAAAAGGTGGCAAAATAATTACAAATAACCCTGTAGAAAGACAATTTTGAGCTGCTACCCTCAAAACAAAAATGAGGTGGAAAATAGTGTAATATTGTTTGGGATATTGCTGACACATAGATCATTCTTTCCAGTTTGCAGTTTTACAAGATACACATATAAAATGCTTTGATACACGGACAGATTGTACCAAGGCAGCATGGAACATTGACAGCGCTCACCGACAACTAGCTAGAGATTTGGATTTTAACCCAAATAGGTAAACCATTTAGTTTTTCGTATCACTAAATTGAAATAAAATTTTAAATAAAAATTTAATTTGTTTTAGACAGTTTCATGTAGCTAGCGCAGGAGATGATGCGGCATTAAATATCTGGGATTACAGAAATGGAAAAGAACCCATTTTCAGTAGAACTGATCATTCTCATTGGTGAGTTCTAAAATAGTTCATTGGTAAGAAGGACCTGCTTCAGTCATTGAATAAAGCTTAAATACATGTCGGCTTTCCGATTCCCAAAGACCGCAGACTAGAGTGCTTGCTGGTAAATTTTTCGCTCATTATACCAAATTAAACAAAATCATACCATGGCTAAATAAAAAGTTTATTAATATTAACAATTTCAAATATAAACAATAAAATACATGATTCAATTATCTCCAGGGTTTGGACGGTCCGCTATAACACCTACCACGAGCAGCTGTTACTAACGGGCAGCTCGGACGCGCGCGCTCTTCTCACCGCAGCCGCCTCCGTGTGCCAAGACGAGGAGGGAGCGAGGATCAGCCAAGTGTACGTATACAGTACAGATACATAAACAGTACAGATACATAAACAGTACAGATACATAAACAGTACAGATACATAAACAGTACAGATACATAAACAGTACAGATACATAAACAGTACAGATACATAAACAGTACAGATACATAAACAGTACAGATACATAAACAGTACAGATACATAAACAGTACAGATACATAAACAGTACAGATACATAAACAGTACAGATACATAAACAGTACAGATACATAAACAGTACAGATACATAAACAGTACAGATACATAAACAGTACAGATACATAAACAGTACAGATACATAAACAGTACAGATACATAAACAGTACAGATACATAAACAGTACAGATACATAAACAGTACAGATACATAAACAGTACAGATACATAAACAGTACAGATACATAAACAGTACAGATACATAAACAGTACAGATACATAAACAGTACAGATACATAAACAGTACAGATACATAAACAGTACAGATACATAAACAGTACAGATACATAAACAGTACAGATACATAAACAGTACAGATACATAAACAGTACAGATACATAAACAGTACAGATACATAACCAGTACAGATACATAACCAGTACAGATACATAACCAGTACAGATACATAACCAGTACAGATACATAACCAGTACAGATACATAACCAGTACATATACATAACCAGTACAGATACATAACCAGTACAGATACATAACCAGTACAGATACATAACCAGTACAGATACATAACCAGTACAGATACATAACCAGTACAGATACATAACCAGTACAGATACATAACCAGTACAGATACATAACCAGTACAGATACATAACCAGTACAGATACATAACCAGTACAGATACATAAACAGTACAGATACATAAACAGTACAGATACATAAACAGTAAAGATACTTTGACTGAGTATAAATAACTTATACAGAGATTAAAAATAGTAAGAATCAGCCAAGTATGTTGCATCTATCAAGCAGTGACTGGTCAGGACTTAAAAATTTATAATAAATAAGATAATCCAACTTTATACGAGTGTTCTTAGTGGTGCAACTCACTTTTTCAACTAATGGTAGGTAATAAGTTAACCAAAAAAACTTATTATATCTTAAAATTTAACTTCAAGGTTGGAAGACGGCGTGTTACAGTCCTACGAGCAGCACGAAGACTCTGTATACTGTGCGGAATGGAGCGCTGCGGAGCCCTGGACCTTCGCCTCGCTCAGCTACGACGCCAGACTCGTAATATCACGAGTGCCGTTACATTTTAAATATAAGATACTGTTGTGATGTTAATTAAACTAACTGTTGTAATAAATAGTTTCATATTTGTTATATTGTGTTTTTAAATCACTAATATTTATTATTTTGTTTTATATAAATATTTTAGTTCAGCAATATTGGAAAACATAGACATGTTAATAATAAAGGTAAATAATAAGAAGTATTATATAAATACGTTTTATTATCCTTTAAAATCTTTCTGCAACTCGTTTAGCGACATTTCTTAAGTTACCATAAACTTTAGAAGGTGGTGAGCCCATTATCAAATTACAAATTGCTCGTCTTGCCAATGCTATGTTCTGGAAACTGCCTAATATGTGAATTTTTGAGTCTGCCAATACTATTCTTGTTTTGGTCACGTTTTCTATCGTAAACTTTGTTCTGCCTGCTTTGCCAGCTAATCTGCCAATGGCTCTGCCTAAATGGTCACCTTGTAAGGTTTTAACATCTTTAATTTCAAATGATTCAACAAATAAGTCGTCCAGTCGAAGTAAAGCCAATGCGTCTTCTACATCAAAACCATATATAAAAGCCTAAAACAATAATTTATTACAAATATAATGCTTGCTGTATGATATACATTTAAAAAATGACATTTAGTTGTACAAACAAACTGATTATCCCAATGTTTTAATAATCATAATTAATGCAATAAATACCTTAACAAAATCTGCTGCTTTCTGAAGATTAGCGACATCTTTGGTCTCTGGTCCCACTCTGATCTCAACATTACGAGTCTTAGTGTTAAATCGTACTTGTAATAACAAGTGTTCTACTATAGGTGAAAATATTTTTAACCAGCTTTCTCTTAGTGGCGTGTATCTAAAATGTATTAAAAATATATAGGTATATGATTAAAAAAGCAAATTTTTAATTACAAAATGTTTTGTTACAACATACATTGGTAGTTGGTACATTGGTTTGTACCAAAGGGTATGTTTTATAAAAATCGGAATCGGAATCTGAATCGGCAGGCACAGCTAGTTAGAAATATAATAAGAACAGTTTAATAATTATAACAGAATTTTCTACCTTATCAGCTATAGATACAAAGTTATACAGCATACCAACTCGGTCGACTAGTGCGAAAAGAGTTTTAACTAGCTATAATACTAATTTATCTATCTATGTAGAATGTAATTTATCTATCTATGTAAGAATCAGAGAGTTGGAGCGCTTACTGCGAACTTATTTTGTTTCTATTACTCTCATGCAAAAAAGGTTCTGTAAGGTCATTTTTAATCCTGGAGAACCTAATCATGATAATGAGATAATCATATCGACTTTTTAAATTTAATATTGGTCCTTGATATGTGCACAAAGTTTGAAATAATTAGTCTATGCAAAATTAGACAAAAACACATTGAAAAAAGTGGGTTACAAGCAAATAAACAAGAAAACATACATGTGAAACTAATAAAAGCTTGTTAAAAATACATTCATAACAGGAAAATAATATATATATAAATTTTTTAAGCCTTTCACGAGACGAAGCTTCTTAGCATTCCATGGATTCACCGTGCGGGTGCCGGGCCCATCGCGTTGCAAGAAGAGGAGTGCAAGCAGTGCCTGGGGCTTGCGACCCAGGAGTAGGTTTAATGAAATAAAACAATGTTTACGGATTAGAGTGTTTTGTGTGAAACCTGAACTGTATGCCTGGAAAATTAAAACTGTTGGAGGCAGATGACTAATTAACTGTCTTACAGACAGACACCTCCATCTAGTCTTCCATAAACACGATTGCTGCAAAGCATATACATGAATTAAATCCGTAAAAATTGTTTTATTTCTATATATATGTATATATAATTTAATTACAGTTTTTGCTCACTAAATTGATGTAGTCTTATATATTATAAGTTATCTTTGATTAATTTGGAACAAATGATGTCCTAAACAATATTAGAAGTTATCAAGTACTTTATGTAATTAATATCTATTTTGCCCATTCTATAATTTACCCATTTTGCATTATTTAATGGATAAATTGTCTAGATGATGTTTATACACGAAAGATTTTTTTTGTTACACAATATCTATGCAATTCTGTGTTTTTATTGATTTATATGCAAAGGAACAGTACCAATAAATTTTGTTTTGAGGTTATACCTGTGTGCTGGCACTGCAATTTTTCTCATGTTTATTTTACTTTCGTTGGGTTCTTCATTTTTTTTCGATTTTTTACCCCTGCGACGCTTTGATTTCGATTGAGATGAGATTGATTCTACACCATCCATACCTTCACCGGAATCGGATACTGCTTTCCGCTTAACATTTTTAAATTTAATAGGGTTTTTAGCGGGCAGGAACTCTTCTACGTTTATGTTCTCTATCTCCATTTCTAGTATTGCTGTATTTAAACGTGCACTTTATATCACTGTTATTAGATAATCACTAAATTGATTTGTTATTTATATATATTAGTTATTTTAACAACACATGGTTTATCCGAGCTATGGACAAAAAGAATGTCAGTTCTGACGTTTTCGACTGTCAAATGTCTACAGTCTTGCTTGGGCCTTGGACAAAAGTAGAGAATGTAATTCTATCTACGGTCTAGTCACCTAACTGCTCTACACTGGCGGATAGTATAATGTTTTTAACCCCCGGCTAAAAAGAGGGGTGTTATAAGTTTGACCTGTCGATCTATGAATCTGTGTGCCTGTCTATGGAAATTTAGAGGCCAAACGCGTGAACGAATTTCAATGCGGTTTTTTTAAATTAAAATCTATGTTCGTCTAGATCATAGGTTCCCAAACTTCTTTCGTCTAACGCCCACTTTGAAAATCAATTATTTTGTAACGCCCCCCATTTTCTTTTTCACCTTAGAAACGTTAATAACATATTAGTTTCGTCTGTAGTTTGATTAAACCTATATTAAAATCAAGACTTATCTTACCAGACACAGTAATAATAATACAATATTAAAAGTATATTTTATAAAAAAGGAATAACATCTAACTTTGAGCAATAATAATACAAGTGTACCATGTTAAAATATTTTTTATTTTAAATAACAATAATCAACATTAATTATTAATAATTCAACTTAACCATATTAAAAGTATATTTTATTAAAAAAAAGGATAATCAACATTGAGCAGTAATAATACTAATCTATTGCCTGTTTAAAATTAATCAATAATCAACATTTATTTTAAAACAAATCTAATGGGACGGATGAATCTGATGATTATTTACAAGTTTATTAATATCAGGTTCCAATTCAGTCAAGAATAGTCGTAAGTCACCGCGTTCGGTAACGTGCAAACGGTTTCTCTTTTTAGTTAGCAGCATTGTTACAGCACTAAAGCCACGTTCACACAAATAGGACGACGGAAAGGCTATTAAAAATCGTTGAACAATCGACCACAATCCAGGGTAAAATTGCGGGATCGATTTTTGTAACCAAAATTCTTGGTAACCATTTTTAAATTTAATCTTTAGCTCCTCGTTTGTCGTCAATTCAATAAGCTCTTCTTCCAGCTGAGATGATATTGCGGTGTGGACATTTAAAAATGGGTTCAACACCCATTCTGGGATCTCTAAGTTTAAAATATCTTCAAAGCGTTCTATAAAATCACTGTGGAGGTCTGTGGAGGTTATCTAAGTGTTGGCAATAGGCAAATAAGTCGTCATTGTTGCAGTATATTGATAATTTGGGAAAATTGTGGAACTCCCGTCTGCCAATATTTTTCTTGTATAAGAGAAGCTTGGCTACGAAAGCAGCAACAATATTTTTTGTTTTAATCAAGTTCAAGTCATCACCTTGAAGTTGGAGATTTACATTGTTAAATAATCTGTACAAGTCTGTTAAGTACGCGATATCATTCTTTGATTTAATAAGGCTGTTGCTTAGTTCTATGTCTTTGTTTTTCAAAAACTCTACCACAGAATCGAACAGATTGTAAAATCGATCCAGACAATTGCCTCTCGATAGCCAACGCACTTCTGTATGAAATAGCAATCTGGTAAAATCTTCATCATTAGCAATACAAAGCTGATTAAATAGTCTGTCATTCAAAGAGTTATTTCGTATTTTATTAACTGCTTTGATAACATATTGCAATGATTGGAACAGCCTTTCACTTAAATTTCTGGCAACTAAATGTTGTCGATGAATGACGCAATGAACAGCTAGCACATCTGGAATTTTGTTTTTCAAGTACGCAATGAAACCTCTATGACACCCGGTCATAGCTGGAGCGCCATCCGTAGCAGCTGATATTATATTGTTCAAGGGAATTTCTTTGTCATTACAAAACTTTTCGAGTGTATTAAATATCGTTTCTCCTTTGGTGTCTGTCTCTAAATTCCTAGCAAATAATAATTCTTGAAATATTTTCTCGTCTTTAATAAATCTTACGTAAGACAGCAACAGTGCTTCATTATTTGGTAAAGTTGACTCATCCAACTGAACTGAAAATTTACACGTCCTCAGGTGATTGCATAACGACTCTTCAATATTTTCACCCATTTCATCAATTCGTCTTTGTACAGAATTGTTGCTCAAAGAGATTTTTCGAATAATATCTGCGGCCGGTTTATGGAGTACAGTGGTTATAACTTCCTTTATTGCCGGTAAAATTAACTCTTCTCCAATGGTGTGTGGTTTACCTGATTGAGCAATTAATAAAGAAATATTGTAAGAAGCTCGAAGTCCGTCATTGTCCTGTTTAGCAGCGCCTGAAAAATGTTTCGAAACACTTGGCTGATTATTGTGGTTCTTTTCCAACTCTTGAAAATAGGCTACATTTTTATTTTTTTTATTTGGGTGCATTTTATTTAAATGATCTTGAAGTCTTGAAGGCTTCATCGCTTCATTCGAAAACGATTTTAGGCAAAGAAGGCACAAAGGTGAAGATGGATTCGCGGCATTTTCAATAAATCCGTATTTAATGTATTCTGCGCTATATTGCCGTCTCTTTTTTTTTGCTTCTGACATAGTTTTGTTTTCACAAAAACGAAAATAGATTGTTGAGCTAAGTATCAACGTAATGACTTAGCGCGAAACCGTAAAAAATAATAAAACAAACGTGCACCAACTCGTTTATCCGATTTAACTCTTAATTCTCAATTGTACTGAGCAAGAAATAACAAGAAAAATATGAAAATAAAAAGAAAGAAAGTGCTAGAACTAATATATATCAGTGATCCTACCGTTTGTACAGGACGAGTTGAAACGGTTGAAAGTGTGTGATGCGCGCATGCGTGGTACAACACGTAGGGATTTCGATTCTTTCAAAAAAAGATCGATGCAAATTATACTACAAACGATTGATTCACAATAAAATCGAGGTTTCACAGATCGATCTTAAAAATCGATCTATGTATCTAACATTAAATTAACAAAAGTAATGTGTATGCATATTACATGTATGTATTAAAAAAGTAATATGTTATTTAACTGTAAAACTTGGAAAAAAATATCTAAAATCTAACTATTATTATCCGGCATCTGAAAAATGAATCTGAACTTGTAAAGATGTATATCTTTATGCCAATTTCTTTCTTATACATATAACGCATTAAAAAAAATCGATAAATCATTTGTACTACAATGTACATTATTTAAAAAGAATCCAAAGCATTCAAAACTTACAAAAAAGCAATAATTTGGACAAAAAGTTAAACATAAACTTAAATCAATAAGTAGGGAAGATTTCGGACTCGTGATATCTTTATATTAGAATACTCACAGTCAATTTTACAAAAAACTGTTACATCGTAAATATGTTGAAATGTAACTAAATATATATAAGAATCATACCACGATGGACCAGTCAAACGGGGCACCGATTATTGGATCCTCAAGATTATAACTTGATACTATTGTTTGATATCGATTTAAAAAAAAAGTTTTGTTTCCTGAAGAAATAGATTTTTCGATTAATCGATCATAGATTAACAACTCTATAGTCATCAATCAGTGGCCGGCCGGACGCCGGTCGCGAGCAGGCGGGGGACAGTTACCTAGTACAAGGATTTCTCCCAAAATAAACGGCATCTGTGCCCAAAATCTAGAAACATTACGATTTTAGTTTTTGCTATTTATCGACAGATGGCGGCTGACTAAAAATCACAACAATTCTAGATCTTTCCATTTTTTCATTTCTATTTTCTATTGTGATTTGTCGAGTCGAGTTTCTTTTGCTTCTCCTCTTTACTGTATTCGAGCTGGTGTATTACAATTTAATGAAAAGACATAGTTTTTGTGTTGTTTATAAGTAAAAAACGTGTTTACTGGAATACGTATTTAAAGTTGTGCTTATTTGGATGTTCCGTGTTCGCCTAGTAGTAAGACGCAGAGCACTATAAGACGTAAGTGCATTATTTTTAACTCTACCTTACTTATACTTAGATCTAAATATTACTACTATAATACTATTTTCACGACATTACGACGAATTAACAAAATATTATAATTTGAATGAATTTAATATAAAAATGACATTTTCAATATTGTTTTCAGGTGTTCCTACGCATCTTTTTAAAAATCCTAGTTTCTTAGGCGAACAATGGCTTGGGTCTGTCTTGTTGGTGGATAACTGGATTAGACATCTGACTAAGAATATTACCTATATAAATTGCAGCACACATATATGTATTATAATAATTACTAAATAAAAGCTTGATAAAACATGATGTTTTTCATTTTAAATATTTATTTAAATGTCGTTTGTTTAGTATTTTTATTTTTTGTTTTCTTATTGCAAAAAGTTTTTTCTTTTAAATAAATGAAGAATAACAATATTTTCAAGTAAATTTATAGGATTTAATGGATTAGTTTGGATTTAATTTACAGAGGTCGCTCCTTCAAAATTTCCGCATAAAAATCGTCGAAGAGGGCTCTCTATATCCTTATACTTATAATACTCTATGGCCGCGAGTCACGACTGTGTATTTGGGGTTTGTATTACCGCATCTGCACTTCACAAACATGAGCGAACGTAGACAGGTTATAGTTAGGATTGCACTAATAAATCGTACAATATTTGTTTGTACCATGTGATTTATAATTAAACCTTCTAATTTTAAGTTTGTTTTTAATAGATTAGGTGCAAAAAAAAATCTTGCGTTTGACAAGTGTTTATTAAATAAATAAATCTGGTCGCAACAATAGGTATACCTATTTTGATTACGTCTCTTCGAAGGTGGGTCTCCACCTGCGACAGTAAAGACACTACTAATATTTTTCAGCGTTTCTTAAAAAATATCTAAACATAAGATATAAAGCTTATCGTGAAGAACACATAAAAAATAAAAAATATTTAATACAAATGGATGTTTGAAAATACTCATAAACGTGTATAACTATGTAATGCTTATTAATTTTTTTATTGAATATATATGAAAGATAAAACGATACGAGCAATGATTAGTATATAGTAATAATCCGTACCTAAAAAGGATGGATTCCGATAACGATGTATTCTTTATTTTATATTTACTTAAAATTTAAAAAGAATAATTAATGGATGTTGTGTAGTGGAACGATATTATTTTCAGTGAATTTTAAAATATGAATGAGCTAAAGTTAAAAATCATCTATCACCCCCCTAAATCACACCAGCGCCCCCCAAATCTTTCTCAGTCCCTTACCGCCCCCCTCTAGCCTTCCAGCGCCCACAGGGGGGCGTTATCGCCCACTTTGGGAAAGACTGGTCTAGATGGTTCTTAGCTACTAGGATCCCCCACAATGCGCTGTGGGAGTTGAGCTGAGCGCCCTCCCTTTTTTTATGCTACTTCATTGGAAGTTCTTGGGCGAAGTATGGACCGACTTTAGTAGCATAAAAAAAGGGAGGGCGCTCAGCTCAACTCCCGCAGCGCACTGTGGCCGATCCTAGTATAAGTGATGATGATGATGATTATTAATATAGCCTATATTCATCAGGGATAACGTAGGATTCTAATGCTAGACGATTTTTTTAAATCGATCCAGTAGTTTCGAAGCCTATTCAATTCAGACAAAGAAACAAATCTTTGCGGTTGCACTCCTTCTCATTTAAAGTGCTCCTCAGTAATATCAGGGGCTTGCACTCTAATCTCTCTCTCTTACCTGTCCATCACCAGATAGAGCAACCTGGAGATAGAGCAACCTGGAGATAGAGTAACCGAACCTGTTCTTTTTGACGGAGACGCAGATACAATGTCCTTTAAGCGCTGCGCATCTGGATTATCTCGGATACAGTTTAGAGCAGAACTTCGTCACCTTGAAGACCCCACTTTTTTCTCTATGGGTTTGAGTAGACACAAGAAAGAAAAAATCTTGTATTCCTGTGTCTATCGTCCGCACAGTTGTGACCAGGAGACAACTAGATTATTTGAGTTTCTCAGTGAGATTGCTGATATAGTTCAGCATCAGTACCCTTCAGCGCAGCGACGTCCCGACGCACGGTAGGTATCCATCCTTTTGTTGTGGACATTACACCTGTCCAAACGAAGCGTTTTGCTTCGTCTTTTTTACTTCGTACAGAGAAGGATAGGAACAGCTTGCCTGCGTCGGTATTTCCGGCCGAATACAATGTGGGTGTCTTCAAGAGAATAGTGAATAGGTTGCTAGGGTAATGCGCCTTGGGTGAGTCGGATCGGGACACCTTCTTCGCCGAAGCGTCAGCTTGCTGGCGTCTCGGGAGTCTTGATTTGGCTCGGTCGGCTTGGGTGCAGGGCAGGGCAGCCCTTCACGATTCAACAAGTCAACCGGGCGCGTCACTCCATGAGGGTGGTGGTCGCTCACGCGGCCTGCCGTCGGAGCAACGCGGATGTGTGCGCAAGCGTTCCCGTGGTGCTCCTTTATGACGGTGAGGTGTTGACCGTCTGGTTTAGTGAGTAAGAGTCTCACATAACCGCTTCCATCTTCCCCTGGATGGAGGTGTGTATCCATGAGGATTCCAGACTTTAAAAAAAAAAGAAAGGGTAATGCGCCTTACTACCTAAGACTACATTCCACTTACCATCAGGTGGAATGTAGTCAAGCATTGCCCTAGATTATATAAAAAAAAACAAATACTCAATGAGCCTCAGCCAAATATTCATTCGGTATTTCTTTTTAAAAGTATGATGCACCCGATATCTGGAATTGTATTCTGATTGCATTTCGTTATTATAAATTAAGTTCGTATAAATCAAAAAATATATATAAGTATTTTGAATAAAAAAAAAAAAAGGTTTACAAAAAATATGTGATAGGTGTCGTAAGAAACGCAATTGTCAAAAATTTAATGGAGATGTTATGTCACATCTCTTAGACTAATTGTGTTATTATGAAGTAAAATAAGGTAAGAAAATTTTGAATATGTAATGAAAATAATGTCGACGTGTTAATAATGTACTATTTCTTCAAATTTTAGCCTGCAATCAATATGGCTACTCTTATTAGAACTACATTCGTGAAGGTAATCACCCCAGCACAGGGAGGTAAAATAGCAGGATGTACTATTGTACAGAATAGAGGTATAATGGGAAAGGCTCTCCGCGAGTCTCTACCTTCCCCGCCACCTAAACCCGCACCATTCGACTATGTCAACAAAGACTACACTTGGTTACGTAGTTTAGTTGATCGGACTACGCACAGATTCGATGACAATAGCAAAGTCGTGATAGTAGAAGGCCCCGTAGCTGCCGGTAAAACTGAGTTCGCATCAACGCTTGCCAAAGATCTGGGTATGAAACATTTCCCTGAAGCTAACATGGACTACCACTATATACGCCCCAACGGGATTGATCTTCGAATCTTTGACGAAAAGATACCAGAAGATACCAGAACTTTTGACCATGTGAACTTTAATTGCTTCCCTAATCATCGTCTTGCTGGTAACTATCAGATTATGATGTATATGGCAAGATATAGTCAGTATATTGATGCATTGGCACATCTTCTTAACACTGGTCAAGGTGTTGTCCTAGAGAGGTCACCATATTCTGACTTTGTATTCTTAGAGGCTATGTTTTCCCAGAAGTTCATCAGTAAGGGTATCAAATCAGTTTATTACGAGTTGAGAGCTAACACTTTAGAAGAACTAATGAGACCACATTTAGTTGTTTACCTGGACCTGCCAGTTGACAAGGTAAGGAATTATAAATACATTTTTGATTATTAATTAATTGGATACTTCCATAATAAAAACATTATTATAATACTTATGCATTGGTATTGCTTAAAAAATGTTCATAATCCATAGTTTTCAAGACATCTACATCCTAATTATTTGCTTTGAAGTGAAGGATGTCTTTAAATTTATTAGGGTATAGAATATTCACAATATTCAAAACTTAGTATTCTCTATTAATATTTTATATTTATATTGAAATACAGGTTCAAGAAGCTATAGCAAAACGTGGCCATGGACATGAGATTCAAGGTAAAGCTTTAACACCTGCATTCTTAACTGAAATTGAACATCAATACAAGAACAAATTCCTAAGAGATATTGCTACCCATGCCGAGCTACTGGTGTATGATTGGACTGGTGGTGGTGACGTAGAAGTGGTAGGTATTCCTGGTCTTACAATAATAGGATGAGTGGGACCCTTGTTACCATCATTTAATGAACAAAATTAATAAATGAAATAAATATCCTTCATAAATATCAATGGTGCTTATTTAATAAATTCATTTAGATTTTGAATAGATCTACTTATTTGCCTTCTGATAAAATAAAAAAATACTGAAAAAAGTAACTTAATACATAAAATAGGTAGTAGAAGACATAGAGCGTCTGGACTTCGGCCAGTACAAAGAGCGAGAGGAACCTAAGATGAAAGACTGGCGTCTGCCTCGTGAGGTGGAGTGGGCCGACCAGCGCCAGCTGTACACTAACTATAAACACTATCTCTTGAACCTTTTCAACATCCCTAGGACAGATGTACCTGAACTAATTACAAATGCAGATGAGGGTTATGAGAGAGACCAGGTATGTATTATATAATAGAGTATAATATTATTTATTAATGTCATAATTCCCAATGTAAAATATAGTAATTTTTTTATAATGGGACAAAAATATTGCAGGTAATCTATAACCATCCAGCCTTCGAATATATCGAAGGCTACTCACAGGGAGAGGGTGGGCTTCTATTAAAAAATAAAGTGCCCAAATATACTGAATATGTCTAAATATAAAAATTAAACAGTAGTTTGTATCAGAAATAAAATGGTGAATTATATAATTACTTTTATTCATCCCTTATTTGAAAGTTAGTAAGTTATTTTATGATTTAAAATACTTCACTAAGTACTAGATTGTTTAAAAATGAATTGCAGAGTATTAATATTTTAATTAAATAAACTCCATATAATTTAAGACTTTATATAATTAAAGTTAATTCAGTGTAGATGTAAATTACACTTAATAGAAAAATGAAACAAGTGCATAAGAAAAAAACAATTTCGTCAGTCAGTAATTTTATTAAAAATTTACAAAATGGTATACACAGCCTATTCATTTATAATTCCGGCAATTTAAGGCAACTATTATAGATGTCTATACATAAATAACTTTAATATCGTCAAAATTCAAGTCAATGAAATTAACAAGGATTTTACACATTTCAAAGTTATCAAATAACAACTACAATTTTAAATATTTTCTATAATAGTAATAAAAATTGTTATAACAAAAATTTACTTCATTTAAATGATGTTAATTCTAATGTAAATTTACTATTGAGTAATAAAGCTTCAGTATGTGGAATGTATTTTTTTTATTCAATCTAGAAGTTGCTTATTTTTATACCCCTAATACATGTTCTAAAAGAAGGCAATAAATACAAGAACATTTAAAAGTATATTTATACAAAACTATAAATATAAATTTATAATTTATCATCCAATTAATTACTTTATTGCTAATTTACCCAATAACCATAATATTTAATACACAAAGCAGAATACAAAATAATAAATTCTGAAGATCAATAAAATACATTACGTTTTCAAATAAAATTGAATTTCATTTCAGATTATTTCTTACTGTTATTCAACTTGTAGATAATTTTGTTCACAATGTCAGAAACAAGATTAACATATGAATTTTCTAATTTTAGAAATAAAATAGACTAAAAATTTTATCAATAAATAAGTTAATTGAATATGTCTCAAATATAAAGATATTTTTATTCTGCTGTAATAATTATCTGTACATATTATTTTTAATCTATGGTATTTATTTATCACCTGTATAATACTTTATATGTGCTACTTATATTCGGTACTACATGTCAAGTAAGTATGGTGAGTCTAAAGCCCCAAGCCCGGCCGCGACTCCGCCCTCGTTGGCGTCCGCCAGCTTGGTACGAAGCATGTGGCCGACTTGCTTGTTGCAGTAGATTTTATCCTTTGTACTGTTTGGATATTTTTTTATTATAACACATGTTTAAAATTACATATGTGATTATAATTGTTGTCTGTAATGTCCATATACAAAATATTTTTCAACTTTCATAAATAAACACCTACATAAATTGGTAATATGTATATAATAATCCCTGTGTTACAATGTACTGTAAACACACAACTAGCACAACTGTTTGGGAAACACTCATTGACCGTTATTGGAATCGTACGGGCCTTGGATCTACCATTAGGGTGACTAATCTCTTCACCTTAATTTTTTTTAATCTACTCAAAAATCTATAATAAACATTCTTGTATAAAAATAAGATATTAAGTTCACATGCATTGGAGTAAAATATATATTTTTTATATTTTGCAATGCGTGCCCGGGGTGGGTATTTTAATATTAATTGTACTAACCCTATAATAACACCAAATATCCCCAGCTCCGACACCAGGTCGGTGATGGGAGGAGGCACCGCCGCCCCAGGACGTACCACGTACCCCGCCACCTGGAACAGACAAACATTTTTAAAATTCATCTTAATATCGTAAGGTCTTTCATTTCCCATTGGTTATGTTCATTGGTACATCATTCGTGGATTTTACTACACACGTAAATATTCTTGTAAAGAAATATTCTTTTGTGCGAATTAGACGCGTAAATTATTTTTTTTGGTATATGAAACTTCAACCCTTTAAAATCCCAACTAATATGTACGCATACATAATAAATATACTATAATATAATGTGTGTGTGTCTGTATGTGTTTTTGCTTAGCGTGTCTGTGTTTGTGTCTCTGCGGGTGTATGTGTGTGTTTGTAACTCTGCGTGTGTGTGTGTGTGTGTTTGTAACTCTGCGTGTGTGTGTGTGTTTGTAACTCTGCGTGTGTGTGTGTGTTTGTAACTCTGCGTGTGTGTGTGTTTGTAACTCTGCGTGTGTGTGTGTTTGTAACTCTGCGCGTGTGTGTGTGTGTGTTTGTAACTCTGCGTGTGTGTGTGTGTTTGTAACTCTGAGTGTCAGTGTTTGTAACTCTGAGTGTGAGTGTTTGTAACTCTGAGTGTGAGTGTTTGTAACTCTGCGTGTGTGAGTTGTGTTGTGTCTCTTTCGTGTATGTCGGTGTCTGTTTACTCACCAGCGGCGGCAGTATCCTCTCCATGAGTATGTATGCGGCGCGCTCCCTGCTGTGCCTCATCCGCAGCAGTGCGTCTCGTATGTCTGCGCCGTACATGTTGTTACCGCCGCCCTCGCGCTGGGGCTTCAACACGAACCTAAATTGCATATTTATTAGAATATCTTAATAACGAGGAGATATCTACGTAAGCTATTAGTATTTAATTTTGTGAACAAAAGGCAATAAAAAAAAGCCATTGTATGTAATATATAGGATTAATATATGTACAATACCCGGCAAGAAATATTGCACATCGACCTTTGGAAAGAGACAATCGGCTAATTTCAGCTTCGTAGAGCGTTATTTTTGTCGCACGAAATAGAAACATTTTGTTATCTATTAGGAGCTGAAAACAAGTATAATTTGCGTCTTTTGATAATTATTTTTACTCTTCGTATAAATAACACATTTCTTAAAAAAGGTTAAATGTAATTTTTTTTAATAATAAAAAAAACATGCTTACATTATGTTTACGTATTTTATTATTTAGGAAAATTATAACTATGCGTAATAAAAAGTCCGTTATAGCTATTTTTCTAAATAATATTTTTTTTACGTAAACATAATGTAAGCATGTTTTTTTAAATTTTATTTTACCCCAAGTCAAAGTCACCACTTATAGAAAAAATTGTGGCTTTTATTAAAAGAATAAAAATAATTATCAAAAGACGCAAATTATACTTGTTTGACAGCTCCTAATAGATACCAAAATGTTTCTCTATTTCGTGCGACAGAGATAACGCTCTACATAGCCGAAATTAGCCGATTGTCTCTTTTCAAAGGTCGATGTGCAATATTTATTGCCGGGTACTGTACAATTTATGTGTTCGCTATTTCAATTATCAATAAGATTATTTTCCTTGTGAAAAAACATAAATTTGACGTAAAGTGACTTTTGAAGAAGTTTTTGTTATATCTTCTATCTTCTAAGATGAAACAAATAATTCTCAATTTCAGGTGTATAGATATATTATCTATACATATTACATATAATAAAATTGTCATATCCATTTTTGTACATGGCAAATATTAAAAAAAAACACCATAGGGGGCCTTTATAAGAGCAAGAGAACCCAAAACAATGTTTTTTTTAGTTTCTCTGATTGTCTGTATGTTCGTGCACGCTCATCTCAGAAACGGCTTAACCAATTTGAATGCGGTTTTCAGGAATATATTAACACAGTCTTTACTTAACATTTAGTGTTTATTTCATCTAAATCGGTTAAGAAATAAGAAAGTTATATCAATTTGTGTCAATACTAAGTAAATCTTCTATACATGTAATAAATCTGTAGAGGAGTTAGTCTGTACATTGAATATATTACAGAATAAATAGCCAGGATGTAAAGGGATAACTGACAGAATCCATTTCTAACAATTTTTTTTTGTTTATCTTGTTTGGCTTTTAGTTGTGCACGCAACACGTAAAAAATATATAGCCAATTTAAATAACTTTTATACATCAAATTTGAGCGTTAATCTAAATAACATTTAGTTTTTAACTTACATTACACACTCTTCACTCTATCAAAAGATGTATATTTATAAAGTGCTCCAGAAATAAATCTTTATTTATACATATAAAAAAGTTTAACTGATCGCTGTCTGTACATGTAAAATATTTTCAAAAATTCATAATGGAGAATCTTTATGGGGGCAAGGAAACCCAAAACAATGATTTTTCATTTTGTCTGTTCGTTTGTATATGTCTGTAGGTTTGTGCCCGTTAATCTCGGAAACGGATTAATCGATTTGGATGCAGTTTTCGGGAATATATTTTCATGGGATTCACTTTACATTTTGTTTTTTTTTAACAGTCCGTTAACAAACAAAGAAGTTAATAATCTCTTATTTTGGTATCATTGGTGCTTGTTTACCAGTGATTTAACATGAAAAAATATATGCATAAATAAACTAGAAATGTTCCTACACGCAAAAACTACGTATTAAATAAATCTTTAACGGATTTACTTTCTGGTTATAGGAGTTACACATACATGTATATGCAATACTATTGACCGTTACAAAAAATCATAAGAGAAATATAAAAAGAAACCTTTCAGCATCAGCCAACGCCATATTCACAGCGAGCTCTCCGCTTTCATCGAAGTCCAAGGAGTAGAGGCCAGTGAAGATATCCCGGACCCTGCCCGTAGTAGCTCCAGCTCCCATGAACTTCTCCAGGACTCCCGGGGCGGCTAGCGCCTGCTGAACCTTCTTGGTACCAGCCAACTGGTAGTGGATGGAGGGACATTTGATTGCACTGGAAATAAAAATATGCTTTTGGCAGGAAGGTTGCAACTTTACTTGCCCAAAAAAAATACTAAACAAATTTGTTTTGGTCAAGTGTGACTGTGACCTAAGTATATTTCATCTGACTGAAGTATATTTTATAATTATCCTTATCTTAGCTCAACAACAAATAGATGATACTTACGAAGACCTCTCCACCCTAAGCCTGGCGTCCCACTCCCTGCTGCTGGGGTACTGAGCCGGCTCGTAACCGGATCTGTAATACACTACCGCAACCGGACGATTTTCTCTGTGAAAAAATGATTTTTCATGAAGCAGAGTTTTGAATTATTATTATTATAATGATTTTAGATTTTTAAAACTTACAATATGAGTTGTTTCTTATCGTTAAGCGTTGTTTCTTCAAATATTTCATTGAGGGTTTTTCTATAGATCTAAAAAAAAAACACAAAATTTAGTAAACGCTGACTGGTATGCCATGGACGACTAACGCACATTCGAAACAACTATATTTACCTATATTAAAATATCAAGTTATTATGAAAATATTTACATTTAATCATGTAATTCATCAATTTTGGACATACATGGGAACGAAATCGAAAAATGGGGAGATGTGAAACGCGTTTAAACCTACATAAAAAAATAAAACAAATTATTTTTCTTTCATCCCTCACCATGATGTCCGGCCGCTTTTCGGATATCTCGAACTCATGGAACCGCTGGTCGCATATGTTATAAGAGACTTCCTCGACCACAAACAGCACCACAGCTGACGGCACTCCGAACAAGTCGTACGCGTCTGTTATGCCGGTACACAGCCCGGAGAGGGCGCGGTTTTCTGGCATCTGGAATTAAATTATTGTAACTATTATAATATATGCATATATGTCATTTATCATATTTTTTCTTTATTTTTTTGTATGTGGTTGCTTCTAACATAGTCTGTAAAATCTAGACGCATTGAAACGTGAAACAATGTTTTGTAAATAAATTGACTCCACTTTTTACAAAACAGACAAGTTTGCTAATTTTTTTTGTACATGTCAATGATGTACCTACTCACTCTGTTTACTTACATTTTTAATATTATCACTCTGTCCCAACTGACGAAGAATGTAGCTAGAAAAAGAAATAAATATATAAGCATATTTTGTATTATATCAAATAAAACTACTATTGAGTTAAATAGTAGATTTATTTGATATTGATGTCATTAAGCTATACAAGCGGAAATGTCATTTTTGTTTTATTTCTAATACAGAAGTGGACCCAAAACTTGATATTGTCCAATAATTTTTCTTTCTAAGCGTAAATAGAGAACACATTTAAAACGGATTTTGTTTGTGTTTAATAGTAAGAGATTAAAAAAAACATTATTTATATCTTTATTGATCGATTGATAATTATTGATTAATTGTAATGGAGTTAAAAAGAACTTAATTTAAAATAACATCGACAATACACATTAATTAGATTAATCTTAGGAAATAAGACTAGAATATTTAATTAAAACTGTAAAAAAAAACATCAAACAGTCCACCCCCATACAACAAATGATTTTTATTTAACTAATTACATGCACATATTATGAAACTATCAAATAATACTTTCTAAGATACCTACATGCTAAAAACTATTCAACAACTTACTACAATTATTAATCAAGAATTAATATTTTTTCAAACAATTTAATTGCTAAGAAAAAAATATTTATTCCTATTTTAACCCGCAATCACAAAGTTTATTAATAACTTTTACACATAAAAAGCATATTAATTTTGTCGAGAACATTTCTTAGTTATCATAATTCTGGCTAATAAAAGGATAGTATTCTGTTAGAAGTAGGTAATCTATATTCATAATTAATTGTTAGTTTTATATTTAAAAAATACTGTGAAATAAGATTTTATAGAGTTTAGCTAATATAATCTAGTTTAATATAACATTTTTAATTTTGAAGAAAATAATATATACTTGAATAATTAAGAGTGGAATCCCGGTCCCTTTGATCCCTATTTTTAGAAGTACATCAATCCGAGACACATGTAGTTATTTAGTTCTAAAAATGTTAAAGGGTTGAATTAGGTACAAACTTAAAATGTCATTTAGGGCCTCGGCACCATTTTGTAAATTTTGTAAACAAATACTTTATTGTTAGTGAAACTTAATTCTATAGTTTTTTTTTGTCAGTTTTTATTTAAACGTGCGATATCATTTATGCTGTAATATTTTTAATCCGATCCATAAAAAATCCGTTTTGGTAAAAATCATGTGCATGTGTAAATTGAAAGATGTGTACCCTAACCGTCCCGGAATAGTTGGACAAAATCATAACAATAAATAATTGTCGTAAACCGACACCGCAGGCGTCAGGGAACATCTCTCAAATTTCAGCTAAATGCTACAAACATGCACGCCAATGTACAAAAAGTACACTAAAATGTAAACAAGTACTTAGTACACTATAAATACTTAATCTACCCAAAAAAACATGCAAAACTCTGTGCAAAACAAAACATGCGTGCAAACAAAAGCTGAAGAATGAAAGCGTGCATATACATAGGCAGATGAGAGATGTTGACTGAATGTCTGCGTGTGGGGCGACCTTAATATTCTATAGACAATATTAAATATTAAGGTAACCACACACTGTCGGTACCGAAACATGTTGGGAAGATTCGAAGTAAGTGCGCCGAAACTCGCTGCGACTGTGTTAAACTCCACTTGTTTAATCTTGTTATTGTCTGGATTTTGCATCAAGTAGTCCGACCTGAAGAGGCCGAAGCTGAGCGACTGAAATTATGGTTGAAATTTTGTCCAATTCCTAATAATTATGGTGTTAAGTGATTCAAATAAATTAGCTGTAGCAGATTTTTTTTTTAATAATAATTGATGTGCAACAAACTTATATAGTTTTTTTTAAATATTACATACTTATTATTATTAAGTAATCTATTATTTTTTTTTACCATTACTCTAATCCCATTAAACAAACGACTTCATAATTTCATAGAGATGTATATTAATTCTATGCATAATTTACACAGAACTCTTATTTTGAAGACAAAAAGTACAAATAAAAGCTTGTGTTATGTATGTGTAAGATCAAATTCAAAATAATGTTGACATTGAGAGGACATGAGGATAGAGATTACAGATTATCAATAAAGGACAACACAATTATTGAATCTGTGATGTAGGTGAAACAAAAAGTATATATATGAACCATAAAAAATTGTAACCTCACTTAAATAATAATGAAGTGTTTTGAAATCAGATAAACAATAATGATTTAGTATAATCCTATTAAGAGCTTTAGTTGAATATTTATAAAATATATGAAACTCTTTACATATTATGTTTCATGGAGCAATAGACAAAAACAACTTTATCACTGCGGCTTAACTACAAACTACATTAACAACTTACATTATCATTCAACAAACATTTAATTATAATATTGTGAAGGTCGTTCTTAATTTATGTATCTAACTTAAATTACTTATTGAAAATTTCTAACCATTAGTATACATCTTTAGTTAATTGTTCAAAAGATAATAGAATAATTATTAAGAATGGCCTTTGTATAAGTTGTCTTTTGTAATGCATAGTAGATGGGATATAAAAATATTATTTATATTATTAAGTTGGCAATTTATTATACACATTAGTATGTACTTCTTATTGAAAATTAATAACAAAGGTTATATGAACTATTTTATAACCCAACTGTTATCATAATATTTAATGTTTTATAAGAATTCATGACACAATATGGAGTTTCATTTTTAAACAAAAAAAAATCGAATGACACGAAAAACGCTAAAATGGGTGACGAGATTAAAAAAATATACAATGGTATGTCATTTTATTAAGAAAAAAATATAATAAAGATAACAATATTTTTGTTATTCATTATGAATACCATTTTTATCAAATTCTATATCATAATAATATTATGTTTATTATGCGATTTCAAATGTCATTCGAAATTACGACACGTTAGCAATTAGTAATCTCCAAGACCAGTTACTTACACTATTATATTGTCAAATTAACACTAATCTATCTATTAATGTCTGTTTTGAATAATTTAGTTATCTTTCACCCATTTTAGGCCATCTACCTCTGTATTTCCCTTGACACTGGTCCGAGATGTCCGAAACCAGATGCAATACTATTAATCTCCACTTGCTTCCAAGAACAATAGGGTGTGTGTTTAGCGCACTGGTTTTCTGTGTGTGGACATCTGGATTCTAGCATGATGTCAGACCTCAGCATTCCTAGTGAGATCGGCTAAACCGAACACATTTCATTCAACATTTTGTACATTCCTAGATGAAATCACTAACCACTGATTTACAAACATTGTATGGCTAAATTCTTACTTCAAATTTTTTGGGATGCATAATCAAAGCTTTGTTAAGCTAGCATATCCAAATTTACCTTTTTACCTGTCAACACGTCATATACCAAAGAAATAATATACATAATAAAGTACAAGGCTAACAAACAAACCTATTTATATAAAAATGTTTGTTCAAGATTTTATACAATTATATTTATCATTAATTGAAGTATATTCTTATCAATATAACAATGAAAGCACCAAAGCATTCTGTAGTTTGAAACCTATATTCAATAGTATTTGATTACTTGTGAAATAAACCATTTTTACACAATTACATTTATACTGTATAGTAAATATATCATAAATATATATGAAGTATTTACCTGTGTTATTCCCTCTTCTCTTACTTTAACCCATATATCAAACAGATTTGAGGTGAATTCATCAACTTGAAGTGCATTTTGGAGAGTGTGTTCCAGGAAATCATCATCATGTGCCACCTACAATGATTTTGAAACGAATTGATAACAACTTTCTTTTTGTTGAAAATCTTGTAATAAATCAGTAAGAAAAAAATACCTTGTGCATTAATTCATTTAAAATTGGCTGTAGCTCAACAGCTTTATTAAACTCTGTCCTTGGAAATGGTGATGGCAGCAATACAAATGGGGCAATCTGAAAAAAAAAAATATCTTAATTATATCTTCCCTCATCTAGTATCAATAAATAAAGTCTTAGTAAACAACTTCAACTTACAAAACTATCTTAAAATTAAAAATAAGACTATGAGATATTTTAATGTAGGCAATAAGAAGAAACTGTTGTTCACCTGAATCACATCTTTGTTAAAGTGTTTCTTGTCTCGCATGCCAACGCCGTGCATCAGAGCCCAGTCCTTAGCCTTTTCTATTACAGTCACCAGTAACTTATGATCAATTGGCAAAGGAATGCATGATGTTAAACGTGATTGACTCATATTGTTTACTGTTTTATTAAAACATATATTGAAATAAAATGTACAAAGTAAATAAAAGCACCACTTAGAACCGGAGTATTATAAGTTATAATACGAGTTATATCGGCTATAGTCTTCAGTTAAATGAACTCGGGTGTATTGATGATTAATATGTAATTTTAGTTCTGGATCACAGATTACTAAGAGTGAAAACTAATGTTTAGTTTTAAGTTGAAAATTTAAAAGTTAATGATTGTGAACTGGATTTGACAGGAAAGATTACTGATTAGTGACATTTACTTATGTCATTGTATAATACGCTATTTTTCCGTTTCCACTTTCTGACAGCCTTATTTATATAATTTACGCATGTACCACAAAATAGAGAGATATTTAAAAATGTTTATTTCAGCAATTCATTATCTTATTTTTTTAAGTACATAATATGTCGTCTAAACAATTTTCTTTTGTTTTGAGTTTATCTATTCTTATTATTTTAATTTTGTTTTTTTTTTTAACTGTTTAAGAGGATTGAAAAAAAATAAGAATTAAAACACATGGAAAATTTTAAGATTTTGACTACTAGACAGTTCGTTAATAGATTTATCAGTCAGTATAAATCGCTCTCTAGGTATGCATAACAGAAAAAAAGCTCTTCCCCCTATTTATGCCCTGTGTCTTCATCTCCTTCCTTCCCTTCCTTCTATCTGCAAATACAGGCATCACCTTGCCTATTTTTTGCAAATATCATATGGCAACGTTATCATTCTTTAACATCAGCTTGACTGAAATAAAATATAGGTTTTAATTTTTAACATGACGAAAATATAATTGGAGAGGAGTTTATTACACATTCAAGAATTAAAAAAGTTAAAAAAGTCTGCAACGAGTGTAAACTAATAAACAATGTTATTATGTGTATTATGTGAATTGTGATACATAATTCTGCATCTGCTCTATGATCTACCCTTTTTCCTTTGACTATATTTATTTATATTTTGATTACCCCATACCCACATAGTATTAGTTTATGCCAAGGAGTATTATAAGTATAAGTTGATGTTCTTTCTACTATTGTTGTGGCTTTTTCTAGAAACATTAATGAATAGTTTGGTCAAAAATTAAAGTTCTGAATTATATGTTAATTAATCAAATAATTATGTATTCTATAAATACTTGATGCTAATTTCTAAATGCTAGCATATATAATCCAAGGTTTTGTAAGTTATCTTTATAGTTTTTTATATCTACTTTTATTTCGATAGTATGCCAATGGTCAAAATTCTTTTTCTAATACTAAGGCTTATATTTAAACAGAAAGATGTTTTCGCCTTTGTGATCTCTGTGGTTTTAAATGTTGAATGGAGGAGTGGAGCAGGAAGTCAGACTTGGGACCTAAAATTTTGAGTTTTCTGACATTTACATGTAACATATCTATATTTAATCAATTTAATCTTTCCTCATATATTTATATCAAAGAAACACCCCATGAAATTCTAGGTTATTAGATCATTAAAATTTCAATCAATATAATCAATAATATTCTTAATAATCTAGTTTTAGGTGGTTTTAGTGGCCAGTCCTAGGCACAAAGCCACAGTAAATTTAGATGAGATACCAAATTTTGTAACTATTAACATTTAGCTAATGTTAGCTCATTGTTGGTAAAAGACTTTATTACAAGTTTAAACCTTTCAAACGGATAAAACACCTAATAAATCAGCATTGGTTATGTTTCAACATAATATACATAAGTAAAACAACTATTAGTGTTTATTGTGAGATAAAAACTAGGGGATATGTTTGTTGTCTTCATAAAATGAAATATTTTTAATATTGGTTTCAGATTGAATGGGTCACTATGTGCACTGATGCCGAGCCATTCCTTAAAAACTTGTATGTCAATTCAAGACCAAGTAAGTTAATGCCTAGCCAACACTTTTTGCCCATTCAAGTACATTTGAATGTTGGCATTGGACCAGTATCAAATGAGTGTTTTGGAAAAAGTATTTTTATTATATTTAGTAACCAAAAGAAAAAATAAAAATTATTTAAATAATTACAGTTTGTACTATTATTATCTATGCACTTTCAGCATTCTACAGTTTCAGTAAGTCCATCTCAAATATAATTTTGGGAGAATTGAATAAACGAAAAATGTTTATGTGTCTTGGATGCGAAACAAAGAAAAAAAGGTAACCTGTAGAAACAGGGTTTGGGGAGTATGGTGGGTCCTTAGTTATTACAGTAGGAACTACTCTTATTAACCAGCTTACCACCAATCTGTTGTGAAGTATGGGTTCTAACATTGTCAAGATATAGCAGTGGGCCAGTACAATTGATCTGTCTCGGTTGATTACCGTAATCATCTGGCCAAATCTTAAGAGGTTGTAGTGTAATGACACCAGCACTTTACCGCCAAACACTCTTCGCCACTTTTCACGTTAATCACTTTCGCTTGATGATGGTTTTGTTGGTTCTTTAGGTTCAACCTCGTCTATAAACGCTAAAAATAATGTAGGTGTTTTACTTCACAAGGATATGATTTAAAATTACCTTGAAATTGCGACGCTAAAAAAAAAGCAGAACTCAAAGCGTGTTTGTTATTGGTTTCACTAATTTTTTGTGGTAGGCTTACTGTGGTTGGTTTCACTAATTTCTCTAGAAAGGGGTAGACAACCCATTTCTTGAGGTTTTTCACTTGCCAATTTCTTTCTAGTAGATAAACATTGTGTTTTCACTAGTACCGAATCCTAACGTTAGTTCTAACGTGATATGCCACGGATCGATCCTTTTCTCAGCGGTGGAACAAGTTTTACTAAACAACGTTTTAGTAAACAAAAATAACAACAAGTGTCCAAACAAAGGTGTCCATTATTTGATCAATATTATATTCAAGAAATGCCATTCCTTTTCCGAACAATATCCGTTAAAAAATAGAAGTTTGGGATAACCGGTTTTGGCTTCTTTTGATTGTTAGGTCTTTATGGTGGTATCAGGCAGGAAGCCCTTGAAAATAATGAGAAGCCTTTGAAATAAGGAATCATTCTATTCAGGAATCAATAAACATTAAAGTGTAAAATTCGATTGTTCTGGGAAATCTACTTGCATATCTTCTATTCGTTTCAAATTACAAACGAAAAGTGGTGAAAACTGTCTAAATCAGTTAATCAATAAATAAAATGAAATAAACAGCCTTTGATTTCTAGCGTTACAATGGGGATTTACAATCTTACACAGAAATATAGAAATACATACACCAATCAATAAAAAAAAAAACAGTGTCACAAATAAAGTTTTTGGTTGCAAGAACCCCTCTCAAAGGAATGTAAAGACCTCCAGAGACGACAATTGATCTCTATCTTGTGCTACTCGCATCTAGTGGGTGTTATTTTTACAACGTCGTCTGCCCAGCGCGCATTTGGCCTGCCCTTGTTTCTAAGACCTTATGGTTCTATCCATGACGTCGTCTTTGTTGTCGGGTGATTGTCAGTGAGTGTCTATATGGCTAGCCCATTGCGATTTTAGCTTTTATGAGTACCACGCAGTGATTTGCCACTCCACATGACGCACTTACATACATAATAAAAGTTTACAATCTGAAAAACTAATTTTCCCCAACACTGACTCCGTCCATCCATGGGGTGGAAAGTAGTGAACCACAAATAAAAAAAAAATAATACTTTGAAAAGTTATGATATTATTTTTTAGTTTCCTGTTTTAGTGTAAATTTCCAAGTTTGACGACGTAAATTAGTGAGGGAAATAGACGGGTGTAACAGACTTTGCTTTTCAACCGTATAGACACGTCGCTATTTAATTTTTCGAAAATTTCTTCCAAGGGATGTTCACACTTTTCTCTATTTGTAATTAGTTCTTACGTTAGTTAAATGAGATTTATTTGTCTAGGTAAATATAGGTTTCCACATAGAGGTATTTTAGTATGGTTCGTTATGAAATTTGTTTTATCTAAATAATTTCTAAGCCTACTTTCATCATATAGAGAGTTTATCATTAGTTGAAGTTTTGTGCTTTCTGATAGCAAAAATATATCGTCCGCAAATCTGAGATGGCTCAGGTAATATCTGTTAATGTATATGCCCACTTTGTCCCAGTTTAGATTTGGGATAATAAACTCTAGCACTGCTATGAAGATTGTTGGAGAAACTGGGTCTCCTTGAATGACACCTCGTTTTATTTGTAAGAGTGACCCAGTGGTCTCCAATTTCACTCTGCAATACTACTGTCGTAGATGTTTTCTAGGACTTGTACGTAATCCAATGCCACTTCCTGAGACAGTATAGCTTCCCAGACCGCTTAGTCGAGTGTCGAAGGCTTTTTGATAGTCTATAAAAACTGCATGTAGTGGTCTGTTGAACTTTTAGAAATCTGTGCACCGAAAACCGAAAATCCGCTTTGTTCAAATCGTTGTTCTAATTCCTAAATTTCAAAGTGAGGTAAACACCCCACTTATGGACAGTTTAAGAGAAAGAAATTGGTATTTGTGAAATTTTATCAATATTATGAAAGTTTCAGAACGGAAAATACCTAAAATGTATAGTCCTGTCCTTATTCAATATTTCTACTGTGTTACGCGTGAGATACTGCAAAGCTGGGTTCAATTTATTTAACAAATATAAGTTTAAGTTTTTTAACTAGTTATGGACTGATAAAATCCAGTTCTGGACATCCAGTAATGAACATAACCTAGTTATGGACATCCAATAATGAAGAGAACCTAGTTATGGACATCCAATAATGAACAGAACCTAGTTATGGACATCCAGTTATTAACATGAATCTAGTTATACATACCTTACTAGTCATACCATAGTACTTACCTAATCGAAAAAACTATGACGAATGCCAAACATGTGGTTATTTTAATTAATAAAATAAAAATAAAATAAAGATTTTTGAAAAATGTAATGATTTATAAGTAATTTACGAACATAACGTTAAACAGCCTTTCATTACATGACATTATCATCCTTTCAGAATGCTGGCTCAGCAAATCTCCCATTTTACCTTTACTACCAGGTTACAATCCTACGGCTTCTAATTTCGTTACACAAAATGATGGGGTTGTAGCCTATATCAGAGAGGAGTTAGATTTTGTTGTCACTCTACCTGAATTTAAAGATGCCAACTGCGTACTTATTAAATTTAACCAAAAAATCGCTGTTGTTGCTCTTTATCGTTCTCCATCATACACGAATATGAATCCCTTCATAAGCAGTTTGGATAATGTATTGACTTCATTATCTAGTTTTCCAACAGTTATATTAGTCGGTGATATTAACATTAATATTGCTGCCGATAATGTTGATCAGCATTCAGATGATTATTTAAATCTTTTAGCCTCACACTCCATGACTCCAGCTCACCTAATACCTACTCGACTATTAAATTGTTTGGATCATGTAATTATAAAAACCCGCTATCGCTCTGTTTCCTTAATTCTGGACTCTTATATTACCGATCATTCACCGATATTTTTCTGTACTGCTACAAAACCTAATCCAACAAATTTTAAGGGTAGTATAGTTAAGTTGGACACCACCTCTATTGTAAAAGAAATAAATAATACAGATTTTTCTAGGGTTCTTTCTTCAACTGATCCTAATTCTGCCGCCTCGATGTTTGTCGAAACCATCTCGAATATTATTAAGAAATATAGAAGTATAACAAAAATATCTAGCCGAACATTTATTATTAAACCGTGGATAACACCTGGACTCTTGAAATGTATCAGGCATCGAGACAAACTCTATACCAAACTAAAAAGGGACCCTAACAATGATTTAATTAAGATAACTTTTAATAGGTACCGTAATTTTTGTAACAATTTATTAAAAAAAGTTAAACGGCAGTATGAACAGAACGAATTTGAAAAAAAGAAAAATGACCCCATAGCTACTTGGAAGCTCATAAAACAAATAGCTAACCTCAGACCTAAAAAAAATACTTCTGAACAATTGCTCAGCATTGCTCAGAATCCTGTTACGTCTGTAAACGTTGTTAATAGCTTTTTTTCAAATGTTGGAAGGCGCTTAGCATCTGAAATTAATAAAAATACAAACGCTTCAACTTTCACTGACCCTTCTAGTATGTCTTCCTCCCTTCTCATGTCTAAACACACAAATTCAAGCTCCTTGGTATGGTTTTCAATAGACAATATTGAATTAAACGAAACCATTTCGGGTCTTAAGGATAACTGCGCTGTAGGCTGGGATGATATTCCCGTATCAATTATCAAATTAGCTAGAAACTCTCTCATACCCATTCTCAATTTCCTATTTAATTTATGTCTAACCTCTGGTGTTTTTCCTGAAGTTTTTAAGAAAGCTGTAGTACATCCCATCTACAAGACTGGAGATAAGAATTGTATTAGCAATTATAGACCAATATCAGTACTCAGCTCATTATCTAAAATCTTTGAAAAAATTCTAAATAAGAGACTTCAAGCTTATTTAGAAAAATTTAACATCTTATCACCGCAACAATACGGTTTTAGATCGCGAAGATCAACTGAAGATGCTGTTATTGATCTTACTACCACAATTGTTAAATGTCTTGATCAACAGATGAAAACATTAGGTATTTTTCTCGACATTACTAAGGCATTTGATACTGTGTCTGTGTCCTCATTGCTTATAAAGTTAAATGATATTGGCATCCGGGGTGTGGCTTTCAACTTGTTGAAGGATTATTTGACTGGTAGATGCCAAGTAGTAAAAATTAACGATTACGTAAGCGCTGAGGAGGAAATCACTTTTGGTGTCCCACAAGGTAGTGTTCTTGGCCCTACTCTCTTTCTTATTTATGTAAACGAGCTGTGTGATTTGGCAATGGATAATATTAAAACGATAATGTACGCCGATGATACGGCTTTAATAATCTCTAGTAAAACTTGGTCTGAAACCTTTTTGAAAGCTGAAACTGCATTGGCTACCATTTCCAAATGGCTAACTATTAATTTACTAACGATAAATTACACTAAAACTCGCTTTGTATGTTTCACTAACCGCACTCAAGATCTTCCATCTGGTTCTCTCACTCTACGGATCCATAATTGTGTTCAAACTTATAATGCCGTCTCTTGTCAATGTCCCAAAATAGTTTAGTAATAGTTTAGTTTAGTTTAGTTAGTTAGTAATTGTCAAGATATAGCAGTGGGCCAGTACAATTGATCTGTCTCGGTTGATTACCGTAATCATCTGGCCAAATCTTAAGAGGTTGTAGTGTAATGACACCAGCACTTTACCGCCAAACACTCTTCGCCACTTTTCACGTTAATCACTTTCGCTTGATGATGGTTTTGTTGGTTCTTTAGGTTCAACCTCGTCTATAAACGCTAAAAATAATGTAGGTGTTTTACTTCACAAGGATATGATTTAAAATTACCTTGAAATTGCGACGCTAAAAAAAAAGCAGAACTCAAAGCGTGTTTGTTATTGGTTTCACTAATTTTTTGTGGTAGGCTTACTGTGGTTGGTTTCACTAATTTCTCTAGAAAGGGGTAGACAACCCATTTCTTGAGGTTTTTCACTTGCCAATTTCTTTCTAGTAGATAAACATTGTGTTTTCACTAGTACCGAATCCTAACGTTAGTTCTAACGTGATATGCCACGGATCGATCCTTTTCTCAGCGGTGGAACAAGTTTTACTAAACAACGTTTTAGTAAACAAAAATAACAACAAGTGTCCAAACAAAGGTGTCCATTATTTGATCAATATTATATTCAAGAAATGCCATTCCTTTTCCGAACAATATCCGTTAAAAAATAGAAGTTTGGGATAACCGGTTTTGGCTTCTTTTGATTGTTAGGTCTTTATGGTGGTATCAGGCAGGAAGCCCTTGAAAATAATGAGAAGCCTTTGAAATAAGGAATCATTCTATTCAGGAATCAATAAACATTAAAGTGTAAAATTCGATTGTTCTGGGAAATCTACTTGCATATCTTCTATTCGTTTCAAATTACAAACGAAAAGTGGTGAAAACTGTCTAAATCAGTTAATCAATAAATAAAATGAAATAAACAGCCTTTGATTTCTAGCGTTACAATGGGGATTTACAATCTTACACAGAAATATAGAAATACATACACCAATCAATAAAAAAAAAAACAGTGTCACAAATAAAGTTTTTGGTTGCAAGAACCCCTCTCAAAGGAATGTAAAGACCTCCAGAGACGACAATTGATCTCTATCTTGTGCTACTCGCATCTAGTGGGTGTTATTTTTACAACGTCGTCTGCCCAGCGCGCATTTGGCCTGCCCTTGTTTCTAAGACCTTATGGTTCTATCCATGACGTCGTCTTTGTTGTCGGGTGATTGTCAGTGAGTGTCTATATGGCTAGCCCATTGCGATTTTAGCTTTTATGAGTACCACGCAGTGATTTGCCACTCCACATGACGCACTTACATACATAATAAAAGTTTACAATCTGAAAAACTAATTTTCCCCAACACTGACTCCGTCCATCCATGGGGTGGAAAGTAGTGAACCACAAATAAAAAAAAAATAATACTTTGAAAAGTTATGATATTATTTTTTAGTTTCCTGTTTTAGTGTAAATTTCCAAGTTTGACGACGTAAATTAGTGAGGGAAATAGACGGGTGTAACAGACTTTGCTTTTCAACCGTATAGACACGTCGCTATTTAATTTTTCGAAAATTTCTTCCAAGGGATGTTCACACTTTTCTCTATTTGTAATTAGTTCTTACGTTAGTTAAATGAGATTTATTTGTCTAGGTAAATATAGGTTTCCACATAGAGGTATTTTAGTATGGTTCGTTATGAAATTTGTTTTATCTAAATAATTTCTAAGCCTACTTTCATCATATAGAGAGTTTATCATTAGTTGAAGTTTTGTGCTTTCTGATAGCAAAAATATATCGTCCGCAAATCTGAGATGGCTCAGGTAATATCTGTTAATGTATATGCCCACTTTGTCCCAGTTTAGATTTGGGATAATAAACTCTAGCACTGCTATGAAGATTGTTGGAGAAACTGGGTCTCCTTGAATGACACCTCGTTTTATTTGTAAGAGTGACCCAGTGGTCTCCAATTTCACTCTGCAATACTACTGTCGTAGATGTTTTCTAGGACTTGTACGTAATCCAATGCCACTTCCTGAGACAGTATAGCTTCCCAGACCGCTTAGTCGAGTGTCGAAGGCTTTTTGATAGTCTATAAAAACTGCATGTAGTGGTCTGTTGAACTTTTAGAAATCTGTGCACCGAAAACCGAAAATCCGCTTTGTTCAAATCGTTGTTCTAATTCCTAAATTTCAAAGTGAGGTAAACACCCCACTTATGGACAGTTTAAGAGAAAGAAATTGGTATTTGTGAAATTTTATCAATATTATGAAAGTTTCAGAACGGAAAATACCTAAAATGTATAGTCCTGTCCTTATTCAATATTTCTACTGTGTTACGCGTGAGATACTGCAAAGCTGGGTTCAATTTATTTAACAAATATAAGTTTAAGTTTTTTAACTAGTTATGGACTGATAAAATCCAGTTCTGGACATCCAGTAATGAACATAACCTAGTTATGGACATCCAATAATGAAGAGAACCTAGTTATGGACATCCAATAATGAACAGAACCTAGTTATGGACATCCAGTTATTAACATGAATCTAGTTATACATACCTTACTAGTCATACCATAGTACTTACCTAATCGAAAAAACTATGACGAATGCCAAACATGTGGTTATTTTAATTAATAAAATAAAAATAAAATAAAGATTTTTGAAAAATGTAATGATTTATAAGTAATTTACGAACATAACGTTAAACAGCCTTTCATTACATGACATTATCATCCTTTCAGAATGCTGGCTCAGCAAATCTCCCATTTTACCTTTACTACCAGGTTACAATCCTACGGCTTCTAATTTCGTTACACAAAATGATGGGGTTGTAGCCTATATCAGAGAGGAGTTAGATTTTGTTGTCACTCTACCTGAATTTAAAGATGCCAACTGCGTACTTATTAAATTTAACCAAAAAATCGCTGTTGTTGCTCTTTATCGTTCTCCATCATACACGAATATGAATCCCTTCATAAGCAGTTTGGATAATGTATTGACTTCATTATCTAGTTTTCCAACAGTTATATTAGTCGGTGATATTAACATTAATATTGCTGCCGATAATGTTGATCAGCATTCAGATGATTATTTAAATCTTTTAGCCTCACACTCCATGACTCCAGCTCACCTAATACCTACTCGACTATTAAATTGTTTGGATCATGTAATTATAAAAACCCGCTATCGCTCTGTTTCCTTAATTCTGGACTCTTATATTACCGATCATTCACCGATATTTTTCTGTACTGCTACAAAACCTAATCCAACAAATTTTAAGGGTAGTATAGTTAAGTTGGACACCACCTCTATTGTAAAAGAAATAAATAATACAGATTTTTCTAGGGTTCTTTCTTCAACTGATCCTAATTCTGCCGCCTCGATGTTTGTCGAAACCATCTCGAATATTATTAAGAAATATAGAAGTATAACAAAAATATCTAGCCGAACATTTATTATTAAACCGTGGATAACACCTGGACTCTTGAAATGTATCAGGCATCGAGACAAACTCTATACCAAACTAAAAAGGGACCCTAACAATGATTTAATTAAGATAACTTTTAATAGGTACCGTAATTTTTGTAACAATTTATTAAAAAAAGTTAAACGGCAGTATGAACAGAACGAATTTGAAAAAAAGAAAAATGACCCCATAGCTACTTGGAAGCTCATAAAACAAATAGCTAACCTCAGACCTAAAAAAAATACTTCTGAACAATTGCTCAGCATTGCTCAGAATCCTGTTACGTCTGTAAACGTTGTTAATAGCTTTTTTTCAAATGTTGGAAGGCGCTTAGCATCTGAAATTAATAAAAATACAAACGCTTCAACTTTCACTGACCCTTCTAGTATGTCTTCCTCCCTTCTCATGTCTAAACACACAAATTCAAGCTCCTTGGTATGGTTTTCAATAGACAATATTGAATTAAACGAAACCATTTCGGGTCTTAAGGATAACTGCGCTGTAGGCTGGGATGATATTCCCGTATCAATTATCAAATTAGCTAGAAACTCTCTCATACCCATTCTCAATTTCCTATTTAATTTATGTCTAACCTCTGGTGTTTTTCCTGAAGTTTTTAAGAAAGCTGTAGTACATCCCATCTACAAGACTGGAGATAAGAATTGTATTAGCAATTATAGACCAATATCAGTACTCAGCTCATTATCTAAAATCTTTGAAAAAATTCTAAATAAGAGACTTCAAGCTTATTTAGAAAAATTTAACATCTTATCACCGCAACAATACGGTTTTAGATCGCGAAGATCAACTGAAGATGCTGTTATTGATCTTACTACCACAATTGTTAAATGTCTTGATCAACAGATGAAAACATTAGGTATTTTTCTCGACATTACTAAGGCATTTGATACTGTGTCTGTGTCCTCATTGCTTATAAAGTTAAATGATATTGGCATCCGGGGTGTGGCTTTCAACTTGTTGAAGGATTATTTGACTGGTAGATGCCAAGTAGTAAAAATTAACGATTACGTAAGCGCTGAGGAGGAAATCACTTTTGGTGTCCCACAAGGTAGTGTTCTTGGCCCTACTTTCTTTCTTATTTATGTAAACGAGCTGTGTGATTTGGCAATGGATAATATTAAAACGATAATGTACGCCGATGATACGGCTTTAATAATCTCTAGTAAAACTTGGTCTGAAACCTTTTTGAAAGCTGAAACTGCATTGGCTACCATTTCCAAATGGCTAACTATTAATTTACTAACGATAAATTACACTAAAACTCGCTTTGTATGTTTCACTAACCGCACTCAAGATCTTCCATCTGGTTCTCTCACTCTACGGATCCATAATTGTGTTCAAACTTATAATGCCGTCTCTTGTCAATGTCCCAAAATAGACTATAGCTCTAATATTAAGTATCTTGGTGTGTGGCTTGACTGTACTCTTTCTTGGAACTCACACATCAAATGTACGGTTTCCAGAGTTAGAAAACTGATTGTTGCTTTTAAGTCTCTAACAAATTCTGCTGATTTTCAATGTCTCAAGTCTGTTTATTATGCACTCGCGCAGTCAGTTCTCTCATATTGCATCACATCATGGGGTGGTGCTGTTAAAACACACACACACACACACACACACACACACACACACACACACACACGCACACGCACACGCACACGCACACGCACACGCACACGCACACGCACACGCACACGCACACGCACACGCACACGCACACGCACACGCACACGCACACGCACACGCACACGCACACGCACACGCACACGCACACGCACACGCACACGCACACGCACACGCACACGCACACGCACACGCACACGCACACGCACACGCACACGCACACGCACACGCACACGCACACGCACACGCACACGAACACGCACACGCACACGCACACGCACACGCACACGCACACGCACACGCACACGCACACGCACACGCACACGCACACGCACACGCACACGCACACGCACACGCACACGCACACGCACACGCACACGCACACGCACACGCACACGCACACGCACACGCACACGCACACGCACACGCACACACACACACACACTTTAATCATCTCTTTAATCGTCTCTTTAATCATCTCTTTCATCACCTTTATTATCATCTCTTTAGTCTTCTCCTTCATCGTCATCTTTATTAACAAAAAAAATAACAAATATCTTAAAAAATTAGGCAATAATTCAAATAGTAAAAACTGAGTATTTTTGCATCTCTTTTACAGTGTAAAATCCTCTTTTATTAATTAATATTGGAGGACTAATGCACTCCACAATGTCTTTTCTTTGGTACCACATTCTATCGGGCTTCTCTGGCCATTTGTAAGTATTTTCTGTTGAAAATGTCATCGTGCTTACTTCAAACTCGTTTTTGTTTGTGTTTTCGACGACACCAGGAAAATGTTGTCCCTCATATAAAACTATAACGTAACTTTCTTTGGATAATTTCTGTTGCGAAGGAACTAACGTACTCAACGGTGCATCATCCGATTCCGATCCTTCAGACAAGACACTATTATCACTTTCGGCATAAACGATTTCAGTTTCAGTTTCAGAAGATTCGGATTTATTTTTTTGCTTTGACACTTTACTCTTCTTGTTAAGTTTCTCAAGTCTTTTTTCCTCTCTTTTTTTAGCGCGCAAAGCCTTCTCTTCTAATTGCTTCCTTTTCTGTTCTTCTTTTTTAGCGTTGTAGGCCTTCCATGCAGGGCTTGTTACTGTAAATGGTATTTTCTCTTTCAGTTTACGTTTCTTATTTTTTGTTGTTTCGTCAGTTTCAGGCCAAAATAAGTTTCGTTTAAAAGGAGATGGAATTACATAGTTCGAAGTGCCAAAATTAACTGTTTTCATCGGTGTCTTGTGACTGGATTTCGGTAAAGAACTATCATCAATGTCTGTGATAACTCGTGGTACCACATTTTCCATATCCGCAGAATTAAGATCTGAAGTTTCTATAGACAAGCATTTTTTTTGAGATGAAGTGCTGGGTTCAGAATAATTAATATTTATATTACAAGACAAGACAGGAACTGTCCGGATGTCTTTAGGCGATTCGTTGAAATTTGGGTTATTAGTAGTTTCAGGTGCAGAATTTGACTTATCAGCCGGGTTTGTAGATATTAACTGTTCTTTGTCCGTCCAAACAATTGGTATGTGAAGTGCTGGATTCGGAATCATTAATATTACTAGTCAAAACTGGAACTGTTTGGATTTCTCTTAAAGAGGTTCTAGAAGTAGCATTTGTACTATTCGTTGCTGATACGGAAATTGAAGACTCCTCATTTACTACATCAGTTTGCTTAATATTGGCCCAAATCAAATATAGAGATATATCTTCATTTGGCAAAAGATTTTCTAGCTCAGAGCGAGTTTTGTAATAAAGATCTTTGAATAACTTCAGCTTGTCAAGAGCGGAGCAAAATGTTGTTTTTTTAGGAGTTGTCCCAAATGCTGCATTTTCCAATTCTTTACCGCTTCCCGCCATGACGACTTTAGAGGCCTGAATACAGCCAAATCCATTGGTTGTAAGATATGCGTAGAATTCGGGTTGAGCGCTATTACTTCAATACCATTGTCAGAGCAAAAATTCGACAGGTGCAAAGTTAAATGTGATTTGTGTCCATCTAAAAAAAATATAATTGGCTTTTCAATATTTTTTTTAGTCAGCCAAGGATGAAATACGTTTGTTATATATTCGTAGAATGTTCCTGAGCACATCCATCCACTTTCTGATCGACCAATAGCCCACTCATCTGGGAAAGTTTCTGAAACTAATGAAGGTATTCTTGCATAGTTAAATACAACCAAAGTAGGTGCTAGTTCTCCAGCAGCATTTCCTGTAACCAGAACAGTTAAATTTTCTTTATCGTCGCCTGAAGAAGTATACACATTTTTATCTCCTTTTCTAGCAAGAACATGTCCTGCTTTTGGATTTAAGAAAAATGCACTTTCGTCTGTGTTAAAAACCCTTTCAGGATGTTTCAAAATCTCAAGCAGACCTCTATCTTTGAGATCATTTTCAACTTCCGAAAACCATTTCTCAATGTCTTCTTGAGTAACATTATGGCTGTACATAAATTTTGAGCGACACGTTCAGCAATCGTAGGATGTCGTTTCAGAAATGAGGAATACCATTTTTTGCCCGGTCTATTATCTTTAAAAGGAGTTTCTTGGTTTTTGTCGACTATTATGCGTTGAACGCTATCCATTAAATCCTCTTTTGTTACAGGAATATGTTTACCCAACATTTCTTTGATCCAGATTTCTAAAATGTATTCTTCCTCCTTACTTAAAATGGTCCTGGGTCCCATTGAGCACTCGATCGGACTTTTACCCATAACTTTGTTGTACAAGGTTATTCTAGGTACATTAAACTTTTTGGCTGCTTCGGATATTTTAAATCCTTTTTTGACTGCTTCGATAGCCCAGCCCATTTGTTGAGGAGTATAATCTTTTTTAGGAGCCATTTCTAAAACAAAATATTAGTGTTATTTAATGTGAATGTCCATAACTGGATCTGTTTTAAATACCCAATAATGAACACATGCGTCTATTACTGGAACGCATCAATATTTTTAGAATGTGCAACTAGCTCATAGTAAGAAATAATATTTGGAGCAATATCAGTAAAAAATCTAAATACACAACATTTTATTTAAGTTTCGACATTTGTCCATTATTGGAACTATTTAATTAAAGCCCCCCAGTTATTAACATCAAAAAAAATCAACAAGCATAACCTCTTTAGAGTAATAGCACTGTGCCTTCTTGTCGTAATTTAATGATTAACCCAACAAACGAAACATATTCCGATTAAAATAAAGCAATACTTATTTACAAATGAAACTTTCTACTCACCGCACTAACAACTTCTTTAACAAAAGCCGCTATTATCAATTTACAATCACGGGACCACTTTGTACTCACGCCATTTTGTCATCTAACAGGTCGATTTGAATGAATGGTTGAACTTTGATAGTTCGATGCCTATAGTCTATGTCACAGTGTTGCCAATATAAAAAAACTAGTTAACGTCCTTATTCTGATGATTTCTTAATTTTTTGTCCATTATTGGTTCCTTGTCCATTACCGGTGCGTTTACCCTAGCTTTTTCGCAATGTCTCTTTCGCGGAGAGTTTATCCGGAGGAGTGGGTTTCGAAGTCTGTTCGTAACTTTTGTTTTTTTGTCTCACGCGAGGTTCTTTGAGCAGCTCTAACTCTAGTTCGTTGGACTAGTGTTTTCAAAAATACGGTTGAACTCGGCTTCTGTTTGTCGCAGGTTTTTTAACTTCGAAGATAATAACACTGCAGCTTGCGTCGCCCCGGTAGCTGTCAGGCTAGGGGCTTGTAATGTTCGAGCAAGTTGTTCACAAGGAGCTAAAATTGCGATACTGACGATGAGATAAAAAAGTGTCTCAGTTTGTTCAAGTTTAGGCAACCAACCTCGAATTTGAGCTTTTTTATCTGCTTTGACAGTTGTGCAATTTTCAAGTTTGATTAGAGTTCCCTGTACTCTTGGATGATTTTCGCGAAAACGCTTTAGAGCTAAGGCGCGAGCACACCATCGGTTTGGACACAAAGCGACCAAGCGTTTTGGAGCTCTGTCTATCGGTTCGTCATCATCTGAGTCACTCTCACACGGTTCTAGAACTACTGTCTCGTACATCTTTTTTCTTTTCGCTGAATCTAAAATGGCATTAGAAACTCCTTTAACCAAGTTCAGAGCATCGCACACCCCACCTATTTGCTTAACTGTTTCTTGAAGTACGAGGTCCAGCGAATGGTAAGAGCAATGGATGTAGAGTGATTTCGGCTGCTCATCCTGTAGCAATTTTTGAACTCCGTTGAATCGCCCAGCCATGACGGCAGCTCCATCGAAACAGTGTCCTCTCAAGTCTTCTAGTGACAAATCCAGATGAATCAGAACATCCTTGATGGCTGATGTGATGGTTTTTGCGCAGGCGTCGTCCGTAGTGTACAAACCTACAACATTTTGTAAAAAATAATTTTTGAGGTGAAATATAATTTAATGAAATGTAATTGGAAACAATCATATACAATCCTAAAAACACTTCATGAGAATCTAAAGAGTTCTGTTCAGTATATCTCGCACACATAGCTAGTTGTTCGTCGCTGGAAACATCTGTGGTTCCATCCACTATTAGTGCATACCATGGCGAAGATTTGACTCTTTTCAAAACGACTTTTTGCACTTCGTGGGCCATTATTTCAATCAATTTGTTTTGAATTTGTGGGCTTGTATAGTTATCTCGTTTTGATAACCAGACCTTGATTTCAGGAACATCCATTTCGCCTTCTCTTAACAACTCTTTGAGATTTTCGTCATTGTTCTGCCAGCCGCGAATTGAATTGCCAGACAAATGTAAATATCTTATCGAGCTGATGAGTCGGAGCAAATAGGTACGAGCGGCTGCTTGATCTTTGAGAACCGAATTTAACAACTGGGCGTTGATCGGTGTTGCACTCTCTCTTTGCACGATGAGGTGATGACTTTTCTGATGAAATGAGCTGGATTCGTGACGCGCCAAACGCATCGTTGCATCTTTCCAGTTAGTGAATCCCGTATGAATAAAAGCTAACTCAGCCTCCTTTAACCAATCAGGTTTTTGGTCACCAATAATATTGCATGCACTTATGCTCGTAAAGCATAGTAAAGCGTCTTTTTTAACATCGTAATGTAGCCATTTGAAATCTGCGAACCAGCTATGTTGCGCGCTTCTGGTTTTAGATCTGCCGATAACTTGTTTCGGAAAAACGAATGATTTTGCAGGCTGATACGGACTATCGATTCGACATATCTCATCCAGTTGATTTAGAGTCAGTTTTGTGTTTCGCGTGTTAGAAAGTCTATTCTGTTTTTCCAGTAGAATGGTCTTAATATTAGATGATGCAACCTCCTCTTATGTCGGTTCGTCTTTTTTTCTGCCAATTGCAACTCATCTGACGTGGCTACATTACTGCTTAGAGCGTCTTATTTATTTATTTATTCTTTATTGCACAGCTTAACAAAAAGAAAAGAGTACAAAAGGGGGACTTAATGCTATTTGGCATTTTCTACTAGCTAACCTTAAAGAAAAAAAAAGTATAAGAACTAACGTCTAGGCGTGCAAATTACAATTACAGTACAAAACAAAATAAAAACAAATCGAACAAATGAAACAAAATATATATTTGCCATATATATATTTATATATATACAATTTTAGTATAATATATAAATAATATTAAAAAAATCTTATATAATATTTATCTGTTTATAAAAGAAAAAAAAAAAAAAATATTAATAATGAAACTAATTATCGTTTAGGAAAAACTCGTTTACACAACGTTTAAAAACATCACGGGAAGAAATTTTACGCGTTGACTCTGGCAATTCATTCCAAAGTCGAACGGCCGTTAATGCGAACGATTTAGATTAGAAAGCAGTCCGATGAAGAGGAGTGTGGAGCAATAAATTGCTAGAAGAGCGGAGTGATCTGTCATGCGTGTCAGATAAGAAAGAGAGATTAAATTTAAGACAATTTGGTGTACGAGGATTATACAATAAGGAGTGAAGAAGACATAAAATTCTAAGTTTTCTGCGCTTGCGAATAGGTAGCCACTTGAGTTGGGACCTACAGCTTGACACATGATCAAATTTACGAAGTTCGAAAATAAAACGTACGCAAGTATTAAGTAAGGTCAAGTTTGTTAAGAAGTACCTCGTTGGCATCCAATAGCACACATCTGCATAGTCAAGAATTGGAGGTAATAAAATATTAACCAAATTTAATTTAGCACTGAAAGGTAGATTTTTTTTTAACGTAGCAGAGGATGTAATGTCCTGTAGAATTTGCGAGATAATTCTCGGACATGTATATTAAACTAAAAAAACTATCAATAAATATGCCTAAATTTTTTACATGTGAAGAGAAAGGTATCGTGTTGCCGTCAAAAATCACTTTCGGTAAAGTAATTAAGTTAATTTTAGCTAGCTGGTGAGAACTGCCTACAATAATCGCTTGACATTTATTTGGGTTGACTATCATACCAAATTCCGATGACCAGGTTAGTATTCGCTCAAGCGATACTTAAAGTATTTATAGCTGGATTAAGCAGGTTGGAATGTACATAAAGCTGCAAGTCATCGGCGTAAAGATGATATTGACAATTTAGATTAGAGGTAATGGAGCTGATAATTAAATTAAAATTGAAAATAATAAGGGAGATAAAATACCGCCTTGTGGGACGCCAGCAATCGTCTTATACCAATCAGAGAGGCCCTCATCAGTGAAAACGGCTTGTTGGCGACCCCGAAGATATGAGGAGAACCACCTGTTAGATTCACCCGAGATATTGTACCGCAATAGCATAGCGAGTAAAATGTCATGGTCGACAGCCTTGAATGCGTTGAAATCGACCAGAACAAGAATGGTCACCTTTTGGTTACCCATACCTTCCCTGATGTCTTCCGTAACTTTTAAAACTGCTGTAGTAGTGCTATGGCCAGTACGGAAGCCAAATTGTAATGGATCCAGGAGATCGTGTTTAGTAAGGTATTGGGAAATTTGAAAATAGACAATGGATTCAATGATCTTTGAGAAAAATGGTAATATTGAGATAGGACGGTAGTGAGATGGTGATAATGGATTGGAGGTCTTTGGTAAAGGTAGGACGAGAACTTTACGCCACAGACCTGGAAAAGTACCTGAGGACAAGGGAAAGTTGATTAAATAGGTAAGGGGATTTATGAGACAGTCAATGAGATACGGGACCATGATACGATTAATCTCGTCGAAACAAGTGGCCTTTGATGTTATGGCTAATAAATGCTTTTTAACTTCAGTTTCGTTAACAGGTGAAAATTTAAATAATGGAAAAACAGGTTTTGGCAAACGGTGAATATTGGAAAGTAGTGAAATGGAGGTTGAGAGTGTTCAAGTCGAGAAAGTAAGTAGGGTTGCCACCTTTTTTTTGAAGAAAAATAGTATTTTTCTTTGTAAACCAAAAAAATATAGTACTTTTGGGAAATTCAGGAAAAAAAAATAGTACACATCTATTTTCAATCATTATTTATTTTTCCAGGAGTATTTATCATTACTTTTCGCTTTGGCCATCAAGTTCCTATTATTTTTAAAATAATTATAGGCATCTGAACAATTTAGGTCTATATTAAAATAAATTAACAGTTCATTTTTTATTAAATTAATAGATGCTCTATTCCTTTCTTCTCTCCATTTCACATTCATGACGGAAAAAAATCTTTCTGTAAAAGCAGAAGTTGCAGGAATGGAGAGAAGAAAAGAAATTATTTTAAATATATTTGTTAAATTTTCATCTGAACTTTTGAAAAGCATTTGCCATTTTTCAGCAGTATTTTTAGATTGAAACACTTGTTCATTGCTTAATTTTGAAATAATATCATTTACCATAATTATTTCTGAATACAGATTATTGACATTAACATTTAACTTATTTACTAAATTTAAGGAATCCAATATGTTCTCGAATTGTTTAAATTCAATTTTCATTTTTAAATTTAGAACTTGACACTGATTAAGCCAATTAGTTGAGTTAAAATCAAACCATTTATTTAAATATGTTAAACTTTTCTCAATAAATAACAATAAACTGTGAATCATATTTGAAAGCTCAGGAGATTTTTCTTCGATTTTATGAATTTTTCTATTTGTATCATATCCAAAGAAGTGATCTGCTTTGCGCTGCTCCAATTCTTTTTTTAAATTGTTCATAATTGTGTAGACATCTAAGATTGTTATATTATTGCCTTCTAAAAGCTTCACAGTTTTGTTAAATACATGCAAAATGTGACTGGCAAAATAAAAATAAATTTCAATTATAATTTGACCTTCTCTTTCATTTAACAAAAGAATATTTTGCAAGATTGACGGACAATTATCTTCTAAACTAACAAAATAGTCTCTGATAGGTCGGTTAGGTAGATTAAGCAATACATTATCAACACAAGGTAATAGAGATAGCCATCTTGTACCTACATGCCTTTTTAATTCATGCCATTCCCCATTCACACTAGCTACAATTTTTTTTAATGCTTCCCGCCTTACCGCTGAACATGAAAAGTGACTATAAATTTTTAAAACTATATTTTCTATATCCTGTGTTAAAAAATTCATTCCATATTTAACTGTGTTATGCACAATGTGTGCATGGCAGTTACCTTTAATAATACCAGGAACAACTGTTTGCATGTTAGTGAATAAGGAATGGTGGATGCCAAAATTAGCATTACAATTATCTGCACTTAATGCTGATATATTTTCTAAAGCTATTTTTTGTTCAGTTAAGGAATTTCTAATTGCTTTAAACATTCCATCAGCTGATTCGTCAGGATTTTCATAAAAGTCTACTAGTTTATTCTGAATACCATGATCAATAGTAAAATACTGAATAACTAATGGGAAAAGTTTGATATTTTTTCTGTTTGAAGCATCACTTTGTATACAGTAAAAAACATCTTTCTTTAAATCATCTAAAACAGTCTGTATGGCTTGTGGGCCCAACACTTCCATTACAAGAGCTTCCATTTTAGTACGTGCTAAGCGAACATTAAGAGCAGTTTTAGAGTCTACATATATAATCTTATCTAGTTTAACACCACAATCCATGCTATTGTAAGACATGTTATGTTTGACTGTGTGAAATGTTAGCGCTAGTTCTGCAGAAATTACAGCATCATTAGAATTATTTGAAGATGTAGAAGATGATGAAGGAGAATCAAAGGATGTTCCCAGAAACTGTTGTAAAGTAGAAGCAGTCTTTTTCATTTCACTTTTATTTTTGTGCTGTTTAGTTTCACTATGTTGTTTCACCTGAAAACAAGCAACAAACAATATGCTCCAAAAATTACCATAACCATACCATTACCAAACAATAAAATAGGTGCCCAGAGAGAAAAATACCCAATAACACAACCAAACCTATCAATCACATCACAACACAACCCAACCCATAAGAAACGTTGAAACCAATTAAAAATACTTACTTGTCCAATCCCACTTCCGGCTATCGAAAAAGAAATCCCACATATAATACACTTCGCTCCATATTTATTATTAATATCTTCTTTGCACCATTGGTAGTTGGACTCCCACTTGCTCTTATACTTTTGAAGTCTTTTTTCTTTTCTTTCTTTCTTCTTGGGAGGCGTGCAAGAACCATCATCACTTTCCATGTTTTTGTTGTAATTTTAATCCGTTATCAAATAGTAAAAAATAACCTCAATGTTCGTTCGGCGGGTAGCAACTTCAACTTTTTCTTTCTTGGCTTTTGCGGAGGGCGGGTAGCAAAGAACGAACGAACAGTGACGTTGACGTTGACATTTGACAAAAGAGTTGGTAAGTGTTACCAACTAACTTTATTCGCTGTACATGTATGAGTTTCGTTCAAAAATTCCCTATACAGCGCTGAAGGTGCGTTCCTTCACAGTTAATTTAAAAAAAAACGCGACAATTGAATTAGCGATAAAAATATAGTATTTTTCGTACTATATTGTTTTTCTATAATATATAGTACTATTGACAAAAATATAGTACGATACTATATAATATAGTACGGGTGGCAACCCTGAAAGTAAGGGTTACCTGAAATAGGAGGTTTGTTCACGCCCAAAGTTTTGAGAAATTTCTGTGTCTGAAGGAGAGGTACAAGTATTTTCAAAGATATAGCGGCGTTTAAGTTTACGACACATTTGATTACATTGATTTCTTGCAGCCTTATATTGACACCAGTTTGATTGAAAACGATCTTTTTTGAATTTGATCTCTCGTCGCCATAGCGTTTTTAACAGTTTCATTAAACCACGGCGCTGGCCGGCGTTTTACTTTTACCGTATGAAGCGGGGCGTGTAGGTCAAAAAGGGCTAAGATGTGGGTATTTAAAAATAAGACCATGTCGTCGATGGATGTAAGATCCTGTATCGCGTCCCAATCAATAGCAAAAGAGTCCGCAACCAAATCACTTTTATAAGAAATATGTAAGAGGTCATGGTGTGAAAAAGCAGGCGCTGGTAACTGACCGTACTTAATTATGTGAGAAGTCTCTAAACACATAATTAGGTCCAGCAAAGTAGAAGAAGTACTAGTGTGGTGTGTAGGGTTCAGAGCTAATATTTCTATATTAAAAGAGGGAGCAAGACAACGTAATTGATTTGCTCTGGAGTCTTGTTTTAACAGGCAAGTATTAAAGTCTCCCATGACTATGAGATGCATACCATAAGAAATTAACCCTTCGAAAACAGACTCAAGAGAGGAGAAGTAAGAAATATTAGGAGGTGAATACACAACTCCAATTATTAACTTGATACCAACATTGACTTCTAGGAAAAGATATTCAGGAGAATCAAGAATAGTACATTGTGACTGGCAAAAGACTACGTAAGTTAATACAGACGCCACCGCCGGCTTTACCTATTCGGTCATTCCTGATAAGTGTAAAACCAGGAAGAGAGTAGTAAGAGGGAGAAAGAGATGGCTTAAGCCAGGATTCAGAAACTAATACAGCGTGAATAGAATCCAGATTAAAAGTATGAAGGAGATCTAAATGGTGAGCAGGAATATTTTGAGTGTTAATATGACAGATGTCAAAGTTATTTTGGAAAGGTTGAAGCTCGTCTGATAACAGAAATTGCACAGTTGGATAATTAGAATCTTAAACTACTGAAGGCGTTTTCGTCAGCAGTATGATATGAATCAGTACTTGAATCCATATTGTATACTTTAAATACTTAATAATGATATAAAATAAATATAAATAAATACAATAAACAATTTTATGATATTTAACAAATTTAAATAAACTAGCGAATTATATTATTCTTAACAAGAAGGATGCGCATGAATGCTCATGTCTTCCGTTGGCTCATACCGTTTTCTTTTTGTTGATTGAGCCTTAGGTGCAAAAAAATCTTTGATATTTTTTTGTCGATCCATATATAAAAAAATAAATATGAAAAATTATTAAAATGCTGACAAACACACAAAAACACCAACATAAAATCGTTGAAAAAGCGCGACATCGTCGGAAAAAACCCGCGGACGCTCAATTGAAAACGCGCAAAAACGTCGGATAAAACCCACGGACATACAATTAGAAAACGCGCGTAGACGTCAGAGAAACCAGGGAACACACAATTGAAAACTTGCGACAACGTCAGAAAACACCTGCGGACACACAATTAAAAACTCGCAACAACGTCGGTAAAAACCCGCGGACCTACAATTGAAAACTCGCAACAACGTTGAAAAAAACCCGCGGACACTCAATTCAAAACTCGAGACATCTTTGGTAAAAACCCGCGGAGGATTATCGATGGACGATGACTCATCGGCTCCACTCAAAATTTGTTTACTTTTTCCTAAAAATAGATTTATTGTTTGTCCTTTTGCCTTTTTGTTCATTTGCCTTAATCTTAACAATGTAATAAAATTTTCTAATTTTGGTAACAAAGGTGGCCGGCGGGCCCTGGAAAATTTCTGGGTGGGCAGCTGGTTTTAGTATAGAAACACTGCAACAGATGCCGCTGTTCGCGAATTTCTATTTATAGTTGCTAAATCATTGAATTTTTAGGTTATATCAGTAATTCGACACTAAGGTTCTTCGTATTCATTGATGAACTTTTACTTTCTCTTGTTTGTTATCACTGTCATACTTATAGATTAAACTGAGGTGATTCCGATAAGAGTTATCCGTTCAATATTTTAGTATTTGAACACTATTGTTAATGTTTTTACTGTATGATATCTTATGTACTGTTTTGACACTAAAACACTTAACTTTAATAAGTTTTTAAAACTTTATTGTTTTCGGAGTCAATGTTTGTAGTCGCACAGTAGCGGTCTGTACCTTTTTGAGTAACTTCCGTGTATTGTTTTAAAAGAAGAACCTCTATTTCATTACCGATATTTCCAAAAGTTAGAACGCCTTCAAAACTTCTGTATCCGGTTTGTTTTCGGACTACGCAAATTTGACCACATTACAGAATTCCGTCGTCAACTTAAGTGGCTCCCTATCCGCTTACGCCGGAATATGCACATCCTTACCTTGCTATATAACGTCTTCTCCCATTTAGCCCCCTCCTATTTGCATGAGCGTTTCCAAATTTCATTACCCAGTAGCCGCCCTAAACGTTCCTGCGTCTTAGAAAAAACTTTCGATATTCCTTCCTACAAATCTAGCTTTTATTTCAAATCATTTTCCGTACAAGCAGCGAAATTATGGAATTCCCTACCTAGCCATATTACTTCCAGTCCTTCCGTCATGGTATTTAAGCGTAGACTGAAAAATTATTATATGTCACAAACATAAGTTATATTTATTATTATTATAAATGTAAGTGTATGTATTCTTATATATTGTAATTATATGTATTTTTGTATTTATGTTGATATATATGTAAGTATTTTATTTACCATTCGTATTACTATGTTTATAAAATATAATGTCTATGTACCTTGCTCTGCCCTCTATAACTATGTCTCCAACACTCTTGGGTAGCTGGAAGAGATCTCTTTGAAGAGATAAGTTCATCCAATGTGTAAGTCTTTGTTATTGCTCTAACTTTTGTAACTGATTATGGTACATGAATAAAATAAATAAATAAATAAATAAATAAAGTTGTAGTAATAAATTGTGTCAATTAATATGAGGTTTGGATCCAGTTAATATGAAGTTGCAATCAAATGTTTACCTACCCTAAAGGTTTCCGAATATACGCTGCACCTGCTCAATTTTACTTACTATACTTTAAGTACTTCATCACCATCAACAGTGGTATTATCAGACATACTTATCTTTGTTCTGTGCTTTTAACCTTTCCTATATTTTTTGTTATGTTTACAAACTGTATTCCTGATAGCCAGTAATATAACTATAACGCTTGAGAAATTTAGGGTCTTCAAAAGATGACTGCCAATTAGATTTATATTTTCCATTAATAATTTAAATCTAAACTTGACGTTTTGTACGTGTCTTCATCTAGATCTCGTCTTACCGTGAAAACCATAACTGAAAAGCAGTAAAGAATGTTTTATTTAACCTTTCTACGCTCGCGCACGGTGTCACAGTCCGTTAAATCGTACCTCTGCAACATACTTTTTAGGCCAAAAAATATTACTATAATTTTTAAGTTTAGGATATAATGAAAAAAAAGTAGATATTGGGTTATCATAAACACTGCTTGTGTCTGCTCTTGATGATGCTTTGTGAGATGCCAATGGTCATGGATGGCCAATGGATGCTTAAGGTTCCTCAGGAGGAATTTTATTTACTAAATGGCTTTAATCTGTCTGTTTTTCATTTGAATTTTTGCTATTGGACATCACTTCAGTTGGTTCTTATTGGTTATCGATCGAAGAAGTCACACAATTTGTATTCTCCGGATTTGGGTTCTCGTCATTACTCTGCTCTTGTTTCTCTTCAGCAAAGATCGAAAACTCTTCGTCTCTAAAAATATATCGATTGCAAGGAAACAACACAGTCTTGCGAAAACCATTTACGGAGTTGCTCATAGTGACAGCTTTTTCATAAGCAGTATTATAACTATATTGCCACGTATTTTTGTTTGTTAATGTGGTCCCGGTTTATTACGCAGTCAAGTTTCAATTTCTTGGGAGTAATAAGCTTATAGTGGCTTCATAAATGCTGCATTTTATGCGTGCAATGTGGCGGCAATCAAACAACTTAATCACGTTGTTGTCTCGAGCTAAATTAATCACATCGATGTTTCGTAATGACCATCTAAAACCAATAAAATTGAATCATCTTTACTTGGCTTTGTAACGTTGATAAAATGTTGAAACTTTGTAAAATGTGCGTCTGTATCCAGCCTGAGGGATGAAAATCCCCAATTGAACCTGCTGGAGCACCATCCTTTAACTCTTGAGCCATATTTTTCCATGTAAAAACTATTAATAGATGAACTTAAGCACTACAAGCGTTCATGCAGGTCGCTATAGTCATGAGTTTTCCTCTTTCCATTGATGTCAACGCTCCAACCTGTTGCTTGCCTTTTATAATGACAACTTTAGAACATTTATGTTAAACAAATGTTATTCCAGTTTCGTCGACGTTGCAGACCCTGTGTGGAGCGGCTTTTATCTTTTCAAGTTCAGGCTTTTATAAATCAAAAAAGTTGGCGACTTCAGCTGAATTAAATTCTTTTACCCTGGCGGCAGAATTTGCTTTAGGTGTCCTAATTGATAATGTAGGAAATTTCTTAAAAAATAACCGTAACCAATTTAGCCATACTGAAACGATGCCTTGATTGTTTTTAATAGTCAACTAAAACGCCATGCATTTGATATCCTGCAGACGTAAGCCATAAAATCGTCTATCCATTTCTTTGCAATAACTTTCCAGCTCGCCTTCTAAATCAATGGCTAAGGCTGGTCGCCTCCCCATAAGAACCAGGACAAGATCTTCTGCATGGACATCTATTTTCAAATAGTGCTCAAGGGTACCCTAAATCGGAACCCTAAGGAACACTAAATCGTTTCGCCGTTTTTAAGTACCCCATTTCGTAACTTCGTCCTGCATTAACAGCTTGTATCATGTCAGCGTCCTAGGTGGCCATTAGCCAAGTAATGGCCAGGTAAATGGCTGACATGAATAGTTTCATCAATACCTAGCTATCTCATATTAGGCATCCTTACCCTATGAATACTTAATTTATTCAGTCACATGTGATATTACGCCCAGTATTGTAAATATTTTCACGCAATCGCAAAATCCAAACCACATCGGAGCTGTCAACCTGATATGGATCGTCAGGTTGTCTTACAACGTATACTGACATGGTCCGGGTATAAAACATTTTGGCATATGTCAACGCATATTTCTTTATTCCATATGTATTGGGTTTTGATGGAAAGTACTTGCGAAAGCTCTAAAAGACTCTAATTTTTCATGAATTGTAACATACTGAGACAAACTGAAATATTTTTGAACGCTCCCACAACATCATGGAAATGTTCTCTAATAGGTGCCAGTTTATCCAGATTGAATGTATCTTCTCGGGTACATTTCCTGTGAAATCTGAGACAATGTATTAATAGATAGAACCTGCTAAAGCTCATAGTCAATCGAAATATCATCGGGGATAACCCGTTTGTATTAAACAAATTTTTGACACTTAGACGACCGTTTTTTCTCACTCCAGAAAACAGTAAAAGGCCTAAAAAAGCTTAAATGTTAATGTTGTCTGTGTCGGTGCACTCTCTTTGTCTTGGGAAATTATGTTTCAATAGATTAATTTGTTCATTAGTGTACTTTACCATCAATTTGGTAGTGGTTTGCAGCTTAGAACAAAAGCTTCCGTAGCTCACCTGGTTCCTTACGATTTCTGGCTTTTCTTCTAGCGCCTGGAAGTAGACTAACTATGTTTCTAGCATATAGCCTAGTAGGATTTAAGGCAATAGATTTATTCGACCTTGTCTGTCCATCTTTTAAATCTTTCTAATAAATAAATATCTAAGTAGTAAACGCGGGAACTTTCTTCTACTTCGGATTTCTGTTAGAGTCGTCCTGCTGCTGCTCATTGCCCTTTTCGTCTTCATACCTAAAACCAGAACTTATTCGTCCGGCAACGATCTGATTCGATCATCGTTGATTTTAATATGCAGTATAACCTAAAAAATAACAAAATTAATTTAAATGTAATATAAAGCAACAAACATACATTTTACTCTCCTAGATTCTTCATAAACATAAATATATTACATTAATACTACTAAAAAGTTGCACCTATACTCGCGTCGGTCTCACGGACCGATTGGCGTCATATAATACAACACTTGCGCTTCGCACATACGCGCGGCGTGCGCTAAAATGTGGTTGGCTACAAATCCGGCAGCTTGCAAGGAATTTTTCAGTATTTTCGTGTACAAAAATAATAACGAAAATGTTTCTCGTCAGTCTCACAGACCAACGCGCAAGTTTAGTAAGGTTATTATTATTATTTTTTTATTCATTTAATATTAAAGAGGGTTTGTTCAATATTTGAAGATGACACCCTCATAGAAACATCTTAAAATCATCTTCGCTTACATGCTAAGTTATACATACTATATCACATTTTTGCGTCTGCCGAGAATGGATGACTTAAAATTACATTAATTATACCTATATCTAGTAAATTTATATCGTTAATAGTTATAAAGTCACGCCTCTCTCGTTCGACCCGAACACATTCCATAATTATGTGGTAAACATCCTCGATTTGGTCGCACTCTGCACATTTTGCAGACTGCGCCTTTCCCACCAGGTTTGCAAAGCTGTTCAAGGGAATATGGCCGGATCGAAGTCGAAAAGACGTGACGAAATCTTTTCTATTTAATTTTACTTCGGAAAACCATAGCGTAAGCGGAAGCGAAGGTTGAATTGTTTTGTACCAAATGCCTTTAGTGAGCGATCGGACATCAAAATGTTCTTTCCAAATATCGTTACATTTTATCTTAACTAATCTTGTAAGTTCAGAGAAATATGGAAGTCAAAAGGTATACCATTGAGACAAGCGCTTTTTGCAAGCAAATCCACATCTTCATTCCCAATTAGCCCTATGTGAGATGGCACCCACTGTAGTTTAATAACTTTTTCTTTTTAGACATATTTTTAATTGATTTGACTATCTCATACGCAATAGGTGTTCCCCTAAAAATTGTTGCACATTTTAAAAGATGTTGTAAGGCACTTTCAGAATCTGTGATGATCAAATAATTGCCAGTTTCCATCGAATTTATGTATGCAATTGCTTCAGCTATTGCTGACAGTTCTATATGCATTATAGACATATCGTGATTTACCCTAAATTTACATGCCACGTGTTTTTTAAAATCTAGAAAGGCCATTTCTGATCCTTCACTTCACTTGCAGCTATCTGTATAAATTCTATAAAAAAATATATATTTCTTATTCAAGTAGTTCGTACACATATTTCTAAGATTAAAAGGATTATAGCATCTTTTAGCATTATCTATTTCACTAATATTTACTTCTATTACCTCCGACAAATCCACATTGCTTACCCACGTGTCTAAACTGAAACATCCTATTTTGGCATTCCTATAAAACTTTGTTGAATTAAATTTTTCGTGAATTAAAGCCAAAGGAGGTTTGTTTCTACGCTTCCACCTATTATTTACTTATTATTATTTATATACTCATATGTGGTTTTCCTTTTTATGCCTAAGGCCGCCTCCTTTGCCAGGCTGTCCGGCCGCTCGTTCCCTGGTACGTGCGCTACGTACGTACCCTGGTACGTACGTGCGCTTTAACCCAGAATAGTCTAACGGTGTTTCCTATTTCCTTTATGTTTTGGAGGTTTTTGATTATGTTGTGCGCCAGTGGGTGTACCAGGGGATCCGCGTTTAGGCGTCTTAACACTTTTTGTTGTTGGCCAGTTCCTCCGGCTTAAAAGTTTGTTGGCGTTCTCGATTGCTAGTAGCTTCGCCTAGAACACCTGCATATCTCTGTCGGACATAAGAACGTAAGAGGCTTTTTGTATGTTCACTGCTACGTAATCGGATACTGGAATGATATTTATCCAGCTGTTGTCGATTTTCTGTGGGATTGGTATTTATCTATAGATAACGAAATGGTCTCTGATTACTAAAGGTACGTTTACTTCAAATATTACGAATGTCTTCAATGCCTTCGCCTTCACAGTAAGTAAGTTATAAATATTTGATAGGTCAGACTGTATATTATCTAATGGGAGTGACAAATCCTTAGATATTAATCCTGTAATGATATTTAATTCGTTTCTCAACTGGTCAGGTGTCAGTAAATGAAAATTCAATTTTCCAAGATATATGTTTGTTAGCCTTGAATATTCCGTAGGTCATCTAGAATATTATTTGCGATAACTGATGATAATGTAAAATCATTCATTTTGATAGCCCTTTGGAGTTCAGTTTGTTGAATGTTTATTTCCTCCTGTAGGTTATTCAGATATTGATTAAAACCTTTGTGCTGCTTATTGATTGAACTTTCTACTCGTTTTATCAGATTAAGTTCCGCTTCTACAACAGAAGTTTGATTTTTCCATAAGGAAGCCAAATGTTTCTAATTATCTCTTAAACCTTGTATGTCTCTAGCATACTGTTCGGCGAAATTTTGATCGAGTACGCCGAACAGCGTATTTGTTGATAAGGCCGCGACGCGTGCGCGCACCGCTCCGTGTGAGTTGCTGACCGAGCAGAATGCCATTGTAGTGTTCGAGTTCTGTGAACCCGTGGTGTAATTGATGGAGGATGACGTCACATTGAGGAATCTTTTTATTAGTAACGTTTAAACAGGAGCCGTCGAGATGATGTATGTATTTACCGAGCAATTCGGTACCTTGCCAATATCGAGCCATATCATAATATATTACTAATTTCCATTGATCTTGTTCGAGACGAATGTTTGCGATTTTGTCGAAATATAAACCATTAGTATTGTTTAAACTTGTCAGTTTGTAATAACAGGATACGGGGGATATAATCATTGAACCCAGCCACAAAAATATGAAATAAAGTGCATTTCTTGACTTGACTCGATGCGCCGTCTTTGATGCATACACAAGGTCGTCCATATAAAATGATTGTTCTAGGACCTCTGGAGCCAAGCTGCTACTGAAATTTGATCTCTCGTCTTTAGCTAATTGTTTCAGGGTCATCATCGCCAAGAATGGGGCTGCCTTGGTACCGTACGTTACAGTAGCTAGTTGATATTCCTTGATAGGTGCATGAGTGCTACTACGCCATATGATTTTTTGATAGATTTGATCATCCGCGTTTATCCAAATCTGACGAAACATTTTCTCAATGTCCGCGGTAAACGCAAGTTGAAACAGTCTCCATTTAATGATAAGAGACTGCAAGTCTTGCTGTAAGTTAGGTCCACATGACATTACGTCGTTTAAACTAAGCCCAGATGATGTTTTGGAAGACGCGTTGAATACGACTCTAATCTTAGTGCTCGAAGATTCGGCGCGCTCTACGCCATGCTGAGTCAGATAACAATCGGGTGTTGTTGTGTTAGCAGCGGGTACCATGTTGCCCAATGATTGATATTCTTTTATGAATGAAGTGCAGTCGTTCTGCATAGATTCATTTTTACTGAATTTTCGTTCCAATGATCGGAATTGGGTCATGGCTTTAGCTTTGGATTTGCCCAAATTTTCTTTAAAATTTGATTTTAAAGGCAGCCGGACTTCGTACCGACCATCTCCTCGCCTAGTGGTCGTGTCTTTATAGTACTGTACGCCTTGTTTATCTTCTGTTGATAGGTTTGATTTTTCCCACTCCAGAGATAATACCATGACATATTTGTCGAGGTAACCCTAAGAGTTGTGCTGCATTTTCAGTGATAAGTGATGCCTGAGAGCCCTGATCTAGTAAAGCTCGTAGGTTGATATAGGTTCCATCTGTTTTTTGCACCTTGAGCTGTGCTGTTGCTAAAAGTATTTCAGGTATGTCACGTTGTAATGACACGTGCGAGTTACTACGCCCGGCCGGTGGATATTCATATTTCGAAATGTCGCGCATATTATTCGAGTTCATTGCACCGGCAGAAGGCTCAAGTTTCTCGAATGCTCCATGCAATAAGGTATTATGTGCTTGATTACATTCACGGCATCTTTTTTCTGAAATACATTCCTTTCCGTGATGGCATTAAGACAATTTTGGCATACTTTATATTTCACTACAGTGTCACGTTTTAGCGGTTGCGACCTGTTGATAAATTGTTTGCAATGAAAAAGTCCGTGGTCATCAGTTTCACAAATAAAGCATTTGAACTTTTTTGCGACATAAACGTATTTCCTAGGTAGAGATTGCGAAATTGCTCGTCCGGTGTGTTGAAATAGTTGTTTACTGTTATAATTATTTGATTCAGGATATTTCGATCCAAAAAATGATTGATAAATTTGATTACCATTGCGTATAATCGGCTTGTTAAAACGCGGATCTTGCTTACAACGTGTCGATTCTATGGTAGTAAATTTCTTCTCCAAAAATGATAGAAATTCTTGTAGCTTAGGTACATCTCTTGGATTCTTCACGGATGCTACATATTCTTTATGAGTGTCAGAATCCAATTTCTGACACATAAGATAAATGAGAAGGGGATCCCACGAGTCTACCTCAATGCCTAAATTTTTGATTGCGTTGAGGCTTTCCAAAAGGTAGTCATGGATCCTTTTAATATGACTGTATGATGGTTGTTGCGCTACAGGAATGCTGAGCATGATTTCGATATGAGAATTTAAAATTTGTTTTTTGTTGTCAAACCTGTGATTCAAGATATCCCAACAGATCGAATAGTTATCAGATGATATAGGTAAATGCTGTATAAGCCTCTCCGATTCACCCTTGACTTTAGATTTCAGGAATTGCATCTTTTGGGCGCTAGAGAGTGAAGGGTTGCTATGAATCGTTTCAGTAAATAAGTCCATTGAACGAATTCCATTGATGATAACCGCCAGAGAAAGTCGGTATTTCTATCTGCGGAGTTGACTGATTACGATGCGAAATTGACCACATCTTTTTATTAATAGATTTGATAGCGTCATTATAAGATTGTTCATACTTGAAGAACGCAGTTTCGTAACCTGGGTCTCTTCCCCCTAGTTCGTTGTCTAGTTCCCAATGAAGAGAGTCGATCGCAGACCAACGAGTATTTAATATACGTAACAGGTGATCGAACTCCCATTTTTCTGATACAGTGTCCAACATGATATTAGTAATAGTATATTCAAATGCTTTAAAGTTACTACTTTGTTTTTTAAATAATTCATCTGTCTTCTTAGATGAACCTTGATGAGCTTGACTAGTAGATTGCTGGCCATGTTGGCCTTTCGGCACCCCTAAAGGCGTTTCCGGTCTTATTAGAGGAGGTAATGTCTCCTTCTTTAGAGGTTCGTAATGTTGGATAGCAGATTTGATATAAACGAACCTGTCCTTGATAATTTCATATTGATTTGATGTAAAATATGTATGGGACTTATCACCCAATCCACACAATTTGCTATGATTTGATTGATATTCTTGCCAGTAACCGTCTAAGGTCATTAACCGACGTTTGATATAATCATTATTTTTGCGCTCCGCGCTGTCCTTTTTGAAGTTGCTGTATAGTTGTTCTATAGCCACAGATGTTTGCTCTTGGATTTGCAGTAGATTCTCCATGCTAGTCATCCTGATATGATAGTAGAAGAAAAAATGTAAGGGTCTACTGGCTACTTTACAGTTACTGATGTATGATTTCCTTGATATTGTTTGATTGATTGATCTTTACTGGATTTCTTATTAGGATAATGATAGTTCACCTCACTTGTAAAACAGAGTCACATTTTGTCCACGTATTCACTGAATCGCGCGTGAGATCCGACTCGAAGGACCAAAAAAGATGTACGGTCCGTACAACCTTTTAGTGATAGTTGATAGTTGTGTGGATTTAAAGTCTTTGATATGATATTGATATATATATTGATTGATAAAAGTAACTATGTACTAAATGATATAATGATATGAGCGCGCGAGCGGTGTGATTGATAGCCCTACACGGTCTGATGAAATAATGTAAAAATGCTTATAATTAAATTTACTTATGCAATGAAATATAACACTGTACGCGCTGGCTCGTACAATATCTTTCTTTCTTCTTTTCTCTCTTATGTGGTTTACAAGAACGTAGAGGGCGTCTTCCGTGCATCTTTGCGGTGTAAACCCGTACTGCCTCAGGTTCAACCTGGGGAGGAGGTACCATCGCAGTCTTTTCACAAGGATTTCCTTCAAAATCTTCCCTATTATTGATAGGAGCCCGATGGGTCGATATGCTTTCTTTCTTTTCTTTTCTGACTCCTAACCTTTTTCTAGAGTTGACCAGAAAACTTGGTCTTCCCTGCGAGGGCTCTTGAGTGAATTCCTCGAAGGACGTTACCGAGGCTACGGAAGTTTCATTATCCGATAGAATTGGCCGATGAGAGGATGTTCTCCACTCGGCCATGATGTTAGTTGCCAACTGCGCTGCCTCCTAGATCGTAATTGCGGCTGACACATCGCTTGCGTCTCGCCATACGGTGGAATTTTGCGAGCTTTTTGAAGCATGTTGTAATTCTCCGACTTGGGTCGTTCGACGATTTGCGTTCCCTTAGCACTTGATGAAGGCGAAACCTTCTCCGATTTAGTTTTGGCCTGCTTGGTTAGGACTTTCTCCCTCAGCGATCGCGTCTGCCTTATTATTAGAATTTTCGTAGGAAGACATTTTACAATTGTTGAATATTATTTGTTTATTATATTTTTAAATACTATCTATTTCTAATGTGTTGTTATTAATATTACTATTATTTTTATTATTGCGTTTGCGTTGCGACTCACCTGCGTTGATGTTCTGCGGTTTTGATGTATGTCCTGCTGATGTTTCCCTTGAGCACGTTGACGCGAAGTGTGATGTGATTTAAAAAAAAATGCTTTTTTTGGTCCATAAAGTATGTTCTTATAAACGATCGTTTTATAACATGGCCATAAAAACGGATCCTCTCATTTCGAAAGACGTGCGTGAACTCGAAAGAGGATGAGAATAGCTTTGACATGTTCGTTTCGTCCGTATGGTGTAGCGGTCAAAATTCGCAACATCCATTCGTATTCTCTGTCATGAAAGATTCGTTAGTAGCATCGGGCATTAACCTCGTTTTCATTTCTATAGTCTCTAAAAAAATAATTAAAAAAAGGTGTTCTGGATTAGGTCCGCATAAAGTCCATCATATACAAGAAAAAATAGTTAGCTTTTATATAATTAGTCAGAACATGCAAATTCCTATTTTAGATAATAATTACTCTTAATATCTTAAACATCTCATCATCAATCATTGACAAATTAAAATGCGATGAATTTATACATTACAATCAAAGTAGCTGTCGCTGACTACCTACCTTTATAGCCAGACTTTTCAAAGGGTTTACATTAATACCAATCTTTAAACTCCAATCATAAATATGTTTTAAGTAAGAATTAAAAAAAAGCATTGGCATTATAAATATTATCATGGGTGTAAATTGCAAGGCGTTTGCATATAAATGGTAAGAGGTAATAAAATCTGTTGTAATGAATTTGATAAACAGACATAATAAGAGAGGAGAAAGTATGCCGCCTTGTGGTTCCACTAGGGTTCTACCAGCGTTCAGGTACCACCAATCAGACGAAGTATCGGTAATGTGTACCGCTTACTGGCGACCACTAGGATAGGATGAGAATCAATTTAGTTCCTTGGAAGAAAAATTAGGGTATGTAAGAAGTGCAACAGGAATGCCGTGATTTACCGAATTAATAGCGTTGGAGAAATCGATAAAGACTAACATGGTTAACTGACCACTCTCCTTTGCATCTCAGACATCTTCGGCAATCATGAGAAGATCAGTGCTAGTGCTGTGGCGAGGGCAGCATTTAAACTGGGGCTCAGAGAGAGTATTTTTATTATGAACATAGGTAGAAAGTTGTTTATATACTATTGCTTTCAAGACTATGGATTTAATTCGGTAGAAGTAGTAGGTATATGGATTTTTGCAATAGGAATTATACGTGCTTTACGCCAAATTAATGGAAACGTTCATGTAGAAAGTGAGGTACTGACAATAAAAGTTAAAGTAGGTAAAAGTACGTCAACCAAAGTGACGATCATAAGCCTAATAATTTCATCTTCACCAATAGCATTCGATTTTATCGAGAGCATGACTGCATGGAAGATATAAAAGAGATAGTACAATGTTTTGTTTTGAGATGGGACTGTTAAAAAATGATGATTTAATACGTTAGGGGAAAATAAATTTAGTTTTGGTTTGACAAGAAAGAAGGTTTGGAAGGAAGTTGCGAAGAAAATTATATGTCAGTGCCGATAAAGAATCAGTAATATTATTGTGAATATATTGGCATTTAGCAGCTCTGACCATCTGATGGCACGGATTCCACAACTTTTTTTAACCTTGCAACAACTACGCATAAATTAAAGAGGACATTCAACCAGTTGAAAAAAATTTATTAAGGGAAATTCCGTAAGTGAAACAATGCAGATTTCAGTTCAGGAGGCTTAAGGGAGGATATAAATAACAGGTCTAGAGAAACTACGAAGTTGGGTCGTGATTTCTTTCACCTTGTACGTCTTGTTGAAGACCAAAATCTGATTTCATTGATATCGTCCAACTTTTCAAACCGTACAAGTAGCAAGTAAAAGACTGCACGATATTAAAAGAATTCTGTATATTATGCTCCTTTTATCTCAAATCTAGAAATGGATTTTGGAAAATTTCTGAATTCATGAACAATTGTTAATTGTTTTTTACTTCGGTTAATTGTGTTGTACTTTAGCGGTTAACTGAAATTATCCTTATTGTCGTCTGAATTTAAAGAATGCATAGTGTTTCCTAAGGTTTTCACGAGTAACATATTGTATGTAGTAACATATTGAAATAAAACTATTTTTACGGTTTTAACTCGCGTATATTGAATTAAATTTGAAATTTAAATCCAATATACACCGGTTAAATCCGTAAAAATAGTTTTATTTCAAGAATGTATGTTTTTCTCATGATCATCATATCATGTGGCACGTTTACGGCAATTTATTTTTCTTATGGCGGACAATAAAAAAAAAAGTTAATCACAAAAAACATGAAACCCTTGCAATTTAAATATGCCAAAAAAGTAAACGTTGCTTGCTTTCGCATTTTAAATTTTCTAACGGTATATATTATTTATTTATTTATTATTCTAATAAAAAAAATAACTTAATATGTAAATCATTCATTAATTAATTTTAAATCCTATTTCCGCTCATTTTTGGATTGTTACGCTGAACGATGATTGCCAGGTCCGCCAGCTAATTAAAATTAAAATGTTAAAATTATCATTATGCTTTTGCGCATACATTTGCGTAATGATAATTATTTAAAATGTTATCATTATTATGATAACATTTTACATAGTATTTTGTGTATTTGCTACACCTATCAGTGCAGCAAAAACACAATACTATTTAAACTACCTTAAAACTATCACAAAAGATGAAAATACTGCCAATATAAATACACTGACATCCTTGAACGTAAAAAATAAAAATCGTGCCAGCTAAAATTTCGCAAATTCTCGTCTAATTCATTACTGTTTCTACTAACCATCTATGGGGCCTACCATGAACTCTTAAAAATTGTCATAGTTTTAAAACGTTTTGTAGCAATATTACAATAATATTACTTTGAGCCATCACTTTTATTTCGTATAGGTTCATCTCTTTTACACCATGTTGCAAATGGTATTCCTTAATACGCACTTTTTAAAATAAATTTTATTATTTGATAAAAAAACATCCATCTTTTTTATTCTTGGTATATTAATAGCCTTGTAGAAATGAAGCATCTAGAAATTAAAAATAATAACACACCATTTATCTATTGTTATTAATAATGTTATTATCACCTGAAAATAAATGTTTCGAGTGGATTGGCAGTTAGTTGCTATGGAAATACTAAATAATCAAAATGACAGGAATGTGGATAACAAAATACAATTTACATAAAAAAATAATAATATAGGATTAGAGTTTTATAATTAAATTATGAATTGTTATTATATACCGGACAATACTATGGACTTGACTTGCTATTAGGACTAATAAATGAATTCAAGTTTGTAACATGAAGAAGAAATTATTAAATATAATTTATAATATTTAAAAATACATCGATTGCCTGAAATAGAAGAAGTAAAAAGCAAAAAAAACTAAGAGGTGTCAAGGGACACCCGGATGGAACAAAGTTCCTTTCGATAAATTATTGAAGGAATTGTAATATTTTTTTTTTAAGTTATAAAAATATATTTTTTTTATTATTACATTTTTATTATCAATTATAAACTTAAAAACTTAATGGGTAGGATCAAATTTAATTAATAATTGTTACAAATTGCAACAAACTCCAATATCAAATAAATAATAAAGAACTACTAACCAATTTAATATAATACAAAAAATAATAATGATAGAAATGAAAATATCTCGCTTGCTTTCTATAAGAGATAGAGAGAGAGAGAGATAGCAAAACATGTCGTGCCAACTTTTCGTGAGAATTTTTACCGTCTAGCCCCCTTTAACAACGCGCGATAAGGAACTACGTTCCAATAAATACGAGTTTTGGGTGAGAAATTCCTTCTCTTTTTGGCTTTTTTTTTAGCTTATTGGCTTCCTGATATTTGCAAGGTCCGTTTTGCTATACTTAGGATGAACAACCACTCGAAAAAGCAGAAAAAATATGAAGAATTTATTTGTGAAATAGTGAAGATCCAATCCTTTCTTTTTTCTTTTACTTATTTTATTATAATTCCGTGTAATTTTATTAAAAAAAAAAACAAATAAAAACTATCCATAAATAAAATTATATAAATATAGAATGAAAGATAAACCGATACGGGCAGGGATTCGAACCCGCGACCTCAGCTTTTAGCAATTCAGCTACCGTATCGGTATCGTAACTAAATTTAAAATAAGCTTAACATGTCTACACATGTTTATAATTATTTTCAAATATCCATAAATATTGGTCATTTACTAACAATGGTGATGGTTTAACATCACGGCGAAGTTTATAAAAGAACATTAATAGTTTCCACCCCTGAAATAAATAAGTTATTTTTGTTTGCCTAATTTACGAATCGTTAATAAACATATTTATTTGTTAGTTCAATGGATACATTCCTATTTTTTTTTCTTTTCTGCGCAAACCCGAATTACGAAAAAAAGTCCGCTGGAACCGGTTGTGATTTAACCTGTTATTATTGGTTTATATCACTATTTTATATTTATATTTATCTTATGTCATATAAATAAACTGTTTAAAATATAAATAAATTGATTTTAAATTTTTTAATCACATTTTGTGAATAAAATTATTTTTTAATTTGCTTATGACTTTAATTTTATATAATAAAAAACACAAAGATATAATAAAAATTCATACTTGTAAAAGGTTTTTTATTTTTATATTATATTTATTTCCTACTTTTTAATATTTTACTTATATGTTCTTAAATAATGAGTATATTATTTTACAAAACACGAATAAGGTACCATATAAGAGTACTTACTGGTAAAAACCAGTAACCAACTTACATAATTACAAACATTAATTCCTTTTTGAAACAGTAACATGCTATGTATTTTAAATTAGAGATATTTATTTCAACCTACATAGATCATGTAAGTATTGTTTGAAATTATTTATAGACATGTTTTGTTATGTCAATCTTATTTTTAAATTTAAGGCGAATATAAAATCATAGGCAGGGGCAGGTCTTGAACCCGTCTGGCACCCTGTCCCGTCTGCCAATTCAGCTACCGTGTCGCTACCTACCTTGATGATATTCTGTATATATTGTCTTTATTGGTACGGAGGCGACATCTATTAGGATTCTTACGAGAATCTTTATCAATGTTTTTTACTTTGAAGTATATATTAATATTGAAAAGAAGCAAAAACCAAAATTAATGTTACTGCACTAAAGAACAGATCACGGCACCTGCTAGCTTCACCTACTGAATCCAGTTGTGATCATACAGATAAATTTTCAATAAAACACGAATAAAATACAAAAGCTGTGTCTAGAATAAAAAGTTGGCGACCTCTTTATATTAAAAGCCATCCATGTCCTTAAACTTGTGCTAGTTCGCTGTCGGTACTTGGGCTCAAAACATGTTTTGCAAAGCGTTTTAATTTAAAAAAAAAAGTTTCGTGATAAAGAAATATTTTAAAGTTTTCTTAATTTAAAAAGTGTTTCATGTTATTCTGATTTATAATGTGTTGTGTATGGTAATTTATTAGGATCACAAATTATTTTATTGGTAAATATATTTTCATGTAAATAATAGTTGTATGTAGTATAATAGACGATAACATATCAATTTGATTGCTGATTACGTTTATTAATTGTATAGTTTTTCTACTAAAATTAACTTATTTTTGACATATTTGCTTTTTCAAACTTCTCTCATAATACTATTTTCATTAAGCTAAAACTTATATCAGATTTTTAAGAATCTAAGCTTATAATAGTACAATATTAAATTGTGAAAAGTGTTTTGTTTTTTTCTCTATTGTTATTTTAAAGTCTCTAGTCTAGTTGACTGTTCGGGTCGAATTAATCCATAAAGACAATGGTGTGATAGAATACTGGCTCACTTGTAGGTAGCTGTCCTACTTGCCTCACAGACTATTTTTCTTCATTGCAAGGCACGCCTTTGTATTTTAAATGTCCATACGAAATACAAGGCATTTACTATTATTTAACAAAGAATAACCACATTAATTTCCGTCATACAAGAATTTCTAATATTTTGCTACTTACCATCAGACATAAAAACGTATTTTTATGATATGTCTTCCTAAAGTAAACGCTATTATAAGTTATATTATAATATAAGTTTATGTTCAAAATGATACTGGCTTTAGTATTAGTTCTGTAAAGTTATACTATGTCACACTTAAGAATTTATCGGACAAACTGAGGCTAGTGAATTAAAAAATGGAAACCGAATAAGATTTCTTAAAAATAATATTCTTTCTATAAATGTTATAAGAAATCATATTATAATGAACAATAATAATCTAAGCTAAATAGGCAGAGACAATATTTTTTGTTGCTATGTGCAAGTAGATAAACAAATAAAAAATATGTGTTTCAATAATATACTCGTATATATTTACAATAATACATATTCGCATATATTTGTACACGGATATTTAAATGAATTTTTAAGTATCCTTGCCGATTAAAAATATGTATTCTTAAAATGTATACAAATTAGTTATAATCTCTGATCAGCAAAATAATGTTTGTAGAAAAAAATACAGAAAAAAATATGATTAAGAAAAAATAAGGATTTTTTATAAATGACCTTTATGTTACCTCAAGTTTGATTTAAGGTCGGATGTTTGTTAACCTTTATTGTTATTTAAAATATGTTATTTGTTATATTATTCTAATTATTAAAATATATTTTTTTATATATTTGAAAGTAATATTCAAATGGCGTGAAGTGAATAATTTATTATTTAGCGTTGAAATTATATAAAAAGTTATCCGTTTATCTTTAACTGAATCGATTTCTACATTATTATTTCTCAACCATTTATAGACGGGTAACAAGAATCAAATTTAAAAGAAAACATTATTGAGGGCATCCGTTCTCCATTACGTATAATATGTTTGTAGCTCGCTCTTAAAAAATATAAAGATATCTAAGCAACAAGGGTTGCTTACTGGATCTTTATCCATATACCTTTGTACCCAAGAGAATATTTTGCAAGATGTTAGTTTCTAATATTTTCGTTAAGTAAAAGTTCATACATAATTTTTTTTTATTAAACAAAAAAAAAAAAAAAAAAAATATAGAATTTTAAACATGAAGAGATAAACCTTGACAAACAAACTTAATTACTAGTTCAAAACACAGTTTGGTCGATTAATTTTATTAACTACTAGCGGTTGCCTGCGATTTTGTTCGCGTGGAGGCTAGTTTTTTGCCGTCGAGTTTCAAACAAAATTGCAACACTATTTTAAACCCTTACAGGTGGAATTTGAAAATCCTTTCGTAGTTCCAACCATATACCGTAGCGTACCAATATGCACTAAGACAAATGTAGTAGTAACCCTAGTTAATGTATCCTCCAATTTTAGTGTCTCTACGACCTGCGCTTTAGGCTGTGTGCTATAACTAAGTCAGTCAGAACAAAGAGTATTAGATTATACAGTGTATATAATGGTATACGTAGTAATACAAACGTAATTTAAACTTCTGTATACACAATATTTTTTGTTGTATTTTCGTTTGGCGATAGGAGAACGTACTCGTTTTCACCACCACCTGACCTTAATAACTCAACATATAGTTGTCCGTGTGTGAAACAATCTTGACGTTAATCTATTCCTACGTGCTTTAATGTTTGTCTCTTTGCTTTATTAATTGTAACAGCAAAGGAAACTAATGGAAAACTGTATTCTTTTATAATTAAACGGTGAATCATTGGGAATCATTTTAATGAGAGGTATGAGCACTAACAACCAACCAACTGGTGGACCTGCTAAAAATATAACAACTATCATCATTCATCATCATTTACAACTATCATCATTCATCATTTTTATAGAAAACAAAAAAAATTAGTTCCGCTTCTTGACCATAATATTGCACTTTAGCACATCCATTGATAATCCTTTAGTTCTATTTGAACTACATCTGGGTAGACTTTAGAGATTAGATCTTCAATATTGGTAACTTTTAAAACATTTATTTTAAACTAAATCTAATCATTAGGCAATAAAGTTCATAATACGTATTATCATCAACTTGGCGCTTACGCTATTTTAAATGATAGGTACACAATACTGGTGTGTTAGGTTATTTTTGTTACGGAATTTCTGGATTCTATCTCCACGCTCAAGGCCCGCGATAGAAGCTATGCAATAGCTTAAAATTAAATTTAAAAATTAAAAAAAAACCCCGATACAAAACCACCTCTAAAAAGAATAAAAATTATTATGTACTTATTGAAGGCGTTGACCGTTATATCTACGTACATTGACGATGGTGTCTATTTTACTATCGTATAGTCTACTATACGATTCGATATCGTAATTTCTTTATTTGCCTTGGTAACTTACTTGCATTTTAAAATCTTCCTTTATTAAGCGGTCCCCGCGTACCCACATTGCCACAGACAGACACACAGATACATAGATCGACAGGTCAAACTTATAACACCCCTCTTTTTGAGTAGGGGGTTAAAAAAAAATATAAACGACTAATCTGAAGTTTCAAGAACGAATATGACTCCTGTCTGTCAAGGTTTTTCTTTTCCAACTTGTTTTATTATGAGTTCGTTAATCACTGATATTCAAAAAAAAATATGATTATTATTATTATATAAAAATACTTACTAACACTAAATAAATATGTTTTCATGCCACTTTACGTTTAATTGTTGAAACAAACGACAATTCTCTTAAATAACTTTTTTACATATAATTACTACTATTTTGCTTAACTTTTATTTATATTTTTATTAATAATGATAAACATGTCATAAAATCTGATCTTAACGATCTCATCTCTTACATCTCATCTCAGTCTTATCTTAGGCTATACATAAATTATAGGCCATATATATACTAGATATATAAGACTCATTCTTTGGTAAATATAATTATCAGTCTTCAATGTACACCTCACCAGCCCGCACTAGTATGGGATTACAGTAAACTGGTCTGAAACATTGTTGGTTTAATTCCTTTTTATTCACAATTAATCGGAAATTCTTTATAATGTAGTACAGAAATGTAACAAACAATGTTCATTTTTCGTTCAATTTTGAACATATTTAACGTTTGAATAAAAGAAAATTAATGGTTTAAAAATTAAGATCAAGTAGTCCAATATATTTGCATACTCTTTGAACTTATAATAATAATAATAATTATGAAAAAATTGATACAATACAATATTATAATAATTATATCATAAATAACTTAACATTTCCTTGTGCCTAAAAATTCTAAGCACGTTTGGCAACACAATCAGGAACGACTGACTCTATGAAGACTTTCATAATATATGAGCAGTAAAGCTGCAACTTTTGGGATGTACCTAAATTATATCTAACGTAATTTTTTATTTGTTACCGGTCTTTCACGTTCACCACTTACAACAAAATGGTTTAAAGCTCTTTTGAAATAATATTCGACATGGCTAAAAGAATAAATGCTACATTTTGGAGACGTTTAAATTCTAATAGTATAATCTTCTGAAACGTCAAGTAATATTTCTATTATATAATTTAGATCTTCAAATTAATAAGGATTTACCCTATAATACTGTATATATATTAAGTCAGAGAAGAGCGATTCTCAATACGCATTCTAAAAATGTACAATAAGAGACTGTTTAAAATAAGTTGCAATAACTTATTTCATTGCTTTTCTAGTTTTTTTTGATTGATATAATAATGTAAGAAAATATATTTTTGATTGTAAAAATTTAAAGTTTTAACAATTGTTATCCTATTCTTATTTTCGTAGTATATCAGCTCATTAAAAGCTTCTTTTATCTTGCAGTAAAATGACAAGCGTGATAAGGATAGCGTCCATCCTAGGTTTAGTCTTGGGACCTGTTATAGTGAACGGCTTCGAGCCACCCCCCGATATTGGTTACCCAGCAGGCCTCATACCAGAATGTAAGTTTCTTGTCTAAACTATAATAACATTATAAATAGCTCCGTATATCATCTCTGTTATCCTATATAGTGTTCGTTATTATGCTTAGTTAAATGGAATATTAATAAAGAATGAAAATACAATTCACACTCTCAGGGCTTATATCATTGTATATTTGGTAAACCCTATTTGTAGTAATTGACTACAGTATTCTAATATATAACAGAAAGTAGTTATATATCGGATTGTATAACACAAAATTGAAATGTATGTATATAAGTTACATCTTTGATTGCGGTTATTTCAAATATTCTTAGTATTATTACATTTATTAAAATTAGTAGTTAATTGGAAACTTAAACTAAAGTTAATTAAATGTATTTCTCAGGTCCTGGAGTAACAAAAAACGCGACAATTAGTCGAGCAATGATGCAGAACCTGCAGTTGACGGTCCACAGGATGTCTAAGTCTGGGCAGTTGTCTAGGAAGGCGTTCCCTATTCTTTCTGCCCATTTAACTATACCAAAAGAAAAATATATTGGTGGGTTTATTAGCTTAAGGACTAATTCGCAAAACATTATCTGATCCGATTTTAAAACATTTTACCTACTATTAGAGAAGGAATCTATGTATAACACATTAACGCATCGTCTTTCAACAATCTTTATCTCCTTAATTCCAGATTTTAAAAACAAAAAGACTCTTATATATGCAGTGGGGTTCTTTGACAATTCAGTATTTCCTCACAGCCAAGCTATAGGAACCGCCTACTCCAAGCGTGGATATAATGTGCTCATCACGGAAACGTTTGAATTTCTTACATATATTTATCCCAAGTGAGTTGAAATGTCAGAACTACGTAACCACTAATAACTCTCAAGAGTGCAAGCGACTAATGAATATAAAACTAATAGCTCTATAAGATGTTAAGTTTGTTTATTTCACAACATACCAAGCTCCAGTAGTTAAGGTTTTGCGTTGTCTACCTGAAATGTCATAATAGAATTGTCAAAGTATCGAATTGTTTAATTTTTTGAGGTTATAAATAATTATTTTTCATACTTATCGTAAGTGTTTGTACACAACACAAAAAATTATCAGTGAAACCGGTCAAGTGATTTTTAAGTGATGCTCGTTCGTAATAATTTTGTTTATTATGTAATATAAAATATGATAAAAACAATAACAAAAATAAAGAGATACTCATTGTGAAAATTGTCTGTATGTTATATATTTATAATTAAAGTGCTTTCGCAAAGAAAATTGATGACAAAACGGTTTATAGTATGCGTTTCTTACGAACGCTGCAATTTGTCTCTGTTTAATGTATGCTGCTATTTATCTTTAAAATTTACCTGAACATAGGAATTAAAGCGCTTAAACAAGTTTAGGTACAGGTTTTATAAAAAATACCAAGTTGGGTTGTGTAAAAACTTGATATCCGGCTTATGAGAACTTTATAAAAACAAAAAAAAATACCTACTCCATAATTACATCGAAGTTTATACATGTAATTATAGAGTTTTTATATAGTGATGTCATAAGTACTAATCATTTAATTTGTTTTTTACATGAAATGCTTCAGTTTTTTGGCATTTCTTATACTTAAGTTTTTTTTTTGTGAAGTAATTTATTAATAGTTTATCTTTTTAGTACTTTTATGAAGTGTCATTTAATTACGTGTAATTATAAACATCTGTATAAATAATACAAATTTTTCATTTGACATTTGTCGTCGAAATCAATTGATTACCTACAGGTTACTTTTATTAAACTTAATTTTACAGAATGTTTAACTTGGTCATAAAAGTAATTTGAAACATATAAATTAAAGTCACTTTAATGGTACATAATAGTTGTTGCTTATTCGTTATGTGTTAGTAAAATAAATGGTCTATTCAGAACTGTAATTTATTATCGCATGAAAATACGTTTTTATTTGCCATTCATATGTATTATTTGTTATTTAATAACCCATATATTGAAAGTCATTACAATACTCAAAACCAGTTGCATTTTTTTCAGATCAGTAAGACTAGCCCGAACTATTGGAAAGAATATTGGAGAATTTCTAGTGAAATTGACAGAATATGGATTAACAGCTGATAATTTAGAACTAGTCGGAACAAGTTTAGGAGCTCATGTGGTTTCTCATGCTGCTAAATATTTTTATTTTGTAACTGGTAAAAAACCAGCCAGACTGACCGGTCTAGACCCAGCTGGTCCTTGCTACAGAGCGTTACCACAAACGGAGAGATTAGATAGAACGGACGCTCAAAGAGTAGATATTGTTCATACTAATATAGACGGTTTTGGTATCGCAGAAAACCTAGGACATATAGACTTTTATGTGAATGGAGGAGAATATCAACCCGGGGATATACCTCATATACCCTGTCTTGTAATATGCAGTCATCTCCGCGCTATACTCTATTGGTGGCAAGCTATTGAACATCCTAAAAAGTTCATCGGAGTTCAATGTCAGTCGATTCAAGACGCGAGGTTGGCCAAATGCTATAACAATACGGTTGTTAACTACCTCGGTCTGTCGGCTAACTTCTCCAGGCCTGGAATATATTATTTGCCAACAAGTAACGAATTTCCGTATTTCAGAGGGAAGGAAGGATTGAAGGCGGAGAATGAAATTTACAAATCAACACTTACGAATATTAACGCTGACGACGTGTTTCTGGTGTAACTACATCTTGTTGATAGCAAGTTGCCTTCTCACCTATTCCGTGTCCTCGTATTGGACAGTAGATACATTTTTTAAAAAGGCTACCATTTAAGGCTGACTAGTATAATTGTTTATTACATAATAAAGAGTGATATAGTTAAAAACAAGCTGTGCCTGCGACTTTGTACGCGTAGATTTCGATAAAATAATGATATGATCATAAAACGTACCCCTTGTAATTATCAAGATATGTAAAAACTATAACCAAAAACACTAAATGTAAAGTGAAGCCCATGACAATATATTCCCGAAAACTGCAAACGAACCGGTTAATCCATTTTTGAGATGATCGTCCACAAACATACATACACATGTGCAGACATACAAACATACAGACGAACAGACAAAATGAAAAACCATTGATTTTGCTTGCTTATATGAAGGTTCAGCATTATAATCTTTTTAAATTATTTTTCATGTACAGATAGCGATCAGTTAGAGTTTTATTATTAATAGTGGATGATTAATAGAATCTTTTTATTTTTAAAAAGATTCTGTTAATTATCCGTTCACATCCTGGTTATATACGTTTTTTATATTTTAAATGTACAGAGATTACTCTACAGATTTGTTACATGTATACAAGAAGATTTGCATGGTACCTATTACTTGCTTGACATAAATTGAGATAACTTTTTTATTTCTTAACCGATTTATATTAAAATAAACACTAAATGTTAAGTAAAGAATGCTACAATATATTACTGAAAACTGTTGATTAAGCGGTTTCTGAGATTAGTGTGCACAGACAAACAGATATACATATATACCTACAGACATATAGACTTACCTACAGACATACAGACAAAATGAAAAACCATTGTTTTGGGTTCTCTTGCTCCAATAAAGGCCCCCATTATATTTTTTTATTTTCCATGTACAGAAATCAACAGAAACAATTTTATTATATGTATAGATATAGATGAACATCTTCATAGAAAATAAAATAGCAACTTGTTACTTTTGATGAGTTCTCTACTATATATAATACATAATTATTTAAAAATTGGGAATTAACGAGTACAAGATAGGTATCATTTACCTTTAATTTGCGTGACGTATCGACCAGGTTGTACCAGCCGTGGTCACTGGCTGACTGTCTTAGCGATGCAGACTCTTTGTCGACAAATCCGTGGGAATGAAATTTCTTCATCCACCCGCACATCTTCGATATTATTAATATTGTCGTTTTGCCATGTACCGCCACATACAATAATCACAGTATCCTTATTCTGCAATTTAACCGACGCGTCCTTATTGAGGTGTATAACCGACTGCACAAAAAGCGACGTGTTATGCTGTCTATCACTGCTTATAACTTAAATCCTCTTCCCGATTGAAAGTTTTGTTTTTATTAATCTGAATCGCTTCGCGTAAAACTCTAGAATAAAAGTGTCGTTCTGTGAAGATGATCTAAGGAAGTCGTCGGTTTAAGATTGATCCTGAAACAAAAATAAAGTATTTTTAAGATCTCCTGATAAGTTTTTTTTTTAGCTATAAACAATGAAATGAACACAAGGAAAAAATAAAGAGGAAAATGTAATAAACTGTCGTAGTTTTGTGTGATAAAAGTAATTTTAAGATTAAGATTATTGTAATAATTTTTAAATAATTATTATTAGTTTAATAATTATTATCTGACATTTAAACATTACAATTATGTAATTAAAAGTGAAAAAAAACGGGTATGTACATTCCTTACAACAATCTATAAGACTTTTTTTTCTTTTTACATATACTTGTTTGTTTTGTAGATAATACAGCATTTAATTAAATATATTTGTAATTACTTAAAATTTATTATTATTTTTTATTTTTTCTTTCGTACTCTTACTTTTGAATAAAGGGAGGAAGTCTATTTTAATAAAAATGACGAATGGCGAAAAACGAAAACAAATCCATGATAATACCAATCTAATTTCTAAATCTTTTAAACTATAAGCATAATTGATTGCTGTTTAAAACATACAAGCTTAAACCTAGCTATTTACTACATTCTAGTTGGAAAATACTAATATATTAGCCCACTTGAGTCTATTTCACATAAATTCTAGTGAAGTTAAGTCTGGCAACTCTATAGAGTAATTTAAACTACGGGCCACTACCTGAGTGGTTACTACTTAAATTAGCAGGTAAGAGCGTTTTCCTTATCAGTTTGGTAATTTGTGTTACACAAATTCCAGAAAATGACCTTGGGACATTGAAATATACATTTGTGTGACTGTTATGTGATAACAAATACTAAAAAATAAATATCTCTGAGACTTTTTTGTCTACTCAACAAAAGTTCTATCGTTTCGGATGATTTGGACACGATATAAAATGTACCTTTTACTTCTGGAACTTAGCGCTTTACCGTAGTTCAGGAGAATAATTATGATAAATTATTTATAATAGCCAGCTTAAGTCCAAATTAAGGGCATTTAAAAAAGTTTAGAAAAATAAAGGTTCAAGTTTAAATATCATTTTAAATAAATAAGTCATCTGAAAGCAATATTTCGTAAATAAAAAAAATAAAATAAATGGCAGTGAAGTGCTTTATAATAAATATACTTACATTTAATATTTTACTACATTATGCCGTCATTTTCAAAGAGTAAATATAAAATGAGCAACGTTCGAAGTAATCACCATTTTTGTACAAACGTACATAAGATAAGGCGCAGACTATGAATTTTCCGGAGCAGGGCGAAAAGCGCTGCGGCATAACATCGCGCTACATTGTTCTAACACAGAGTCTTAAATTGTATTGCGAGCGACTAAAGTTACCGCTGCGGTAAAAAGTCTAACAAGTTAAAACCTATTTGCGGCGCGACTGCTTTTTTATTAACATTGTGTTTCGCTGGTCTGGACAACGATTCTAACTATCGTAATAGTTCTATGAAGTTCGTACAACAATGGTGCTTGCTAGATTTAGCTATATTTATAATATATTAATATAAAATATTGAGTATTATTATTTTTTATTCATGATCAATGAAACGTCAATCAAGTTAGGAGTCTTTTATTCGTCAATTCCTTTGTTATATTACCTACATACTCAACGTATATGTGCTTTGGGCACAATTCAGAGGAACCGCCTCGGTAAAACTTGTAAGTTACCGGTAGTAAAAGAGTTCATGAAGGACTCTGTTCCAAGGGGATCATATGAGGAACTCGTAGCAGACTATGAAGGTGTGGATATATCGGTAAGTTGTTGGAAGGATAATAAGCTTGTTACGTTGGTATCTACTTATGTTGGTTCCGAACCAGCTAATACTATCAGCAGATTTGATAAGAAACAAAAGAAAAAAGTCGCTGTTGCCTGTCCAAAAATTGTAAAGATTACAATGCCCACATGGGTGGAGTAGATTTGATGGACAATTATTTGGGCCGCTATAAAATTCGAATCAAAAGTCGAAATTGGTACATTCGATTATTTTATCACATGATCGACATGGCAGTAATAAATTCATGGGTACTTTATAAAAAGCACCACCCAAACATGACACTAGGTGATTATAGATCAGATCTTGCGGAGACATTGTGTTATTATAAAAAAAATACTCAACCCAAATGAGGAAGGCCTTCAAGCAGTAATATATATCGGGAGATAGAAGCAAAAATACATCGGGGTCCAATGAAGGCCGTTCCTCCAAGAGACGTGCGGACTGATGGTATAGGCCACAATGAAAAAAGATGCACTTCTAAAAATAGATGCAAACTTCCCGGTTGTAAAGGTTTTTCGCGGACTAAGTGTACTAAATGTAAGGTGGCATTGTGTCACACTAAAAATCGAAACTGTTTTGCTGAATTTCACTCAAAATAGTCTGTATATTTTTTTTATTTCAGATTAAGTTTATATATAGGCCCCTAGAAATATGTAAGCATACATTTAGTACTTAACGCATAGTGTTGCCAATTGTTTACATATATTTTTTAATATTAAATACCTATTTTTTTATCCCAGATTTTTTTTTTATTTTTTATGTTATATGTACCCAAATATGTACCAGGAAACATTTTTTCCAGGCCGCAATTAAAAACCATGGATTAAGGTTTAATTCGATTTATCCTGTCTTAATCCAAAGGTCCGATATCTTTTGAATAGATTTATCACTAAAACTTGCATTAAACTACAAAATAAGTTTCGAATAAAGGTTTGTACGCAAGGCTTTTTTCAATTCAAAATTTTAATAGAGCGAGTGAAGTGATTCTCCAAGCAATACCCGTATGGTCGCAGTTTCATACGGGTGTGGTAAACTTTCCCATTAGGGGTGTTCATACGGGTGTGGTAACTTGGGTATTACTTTAGATGAAAAACTGCATTGATTGATTTGTCAAGCAGACTTAGTTGTGCTGCATACGCGGTTAATAAAATCGTCTATTAACAAATATGGAAACTGCTCGATTAGTTTTTACTTAAGTTACTTTCATAGCATAATGTCATACGGTATACTCTTATGGGGCAATGCGGCTGACATTGATACCATATTTACATTGCAGAAGAGGGCTGTTTGAGCAATATATAATATGAGACCAAGAGACTCTTTAAGAAACAAATTTAAAGAATTTAAAATTATGACTGTTTATAATCAATATATTTATGAAAATTGAATTTACCTTCAAAAATATAAGTTCAAGAAAAATTGTGATTTACATAAAATTAATACAAGACATAAAAATAAACTCGCTACGCCCGTCCCTAGGCTCCATAAATAGGTAAATCCTTTAAGGGTAATTATATACGTTTTTATAATAAGTTCCCAAATGAAGCCTTAAGCCTATCATTAAATAAATTTATTTTATATGTAAAAAATAATTTGATAAAAAAATCGTATTGTATTGCGAATAGCTAGTAATCTCCGCAATTTGTTTTTTGTTGTACATTAATTTTGCTTTATCCACCTGCTGCATCACACCGATTCCTTAAAAGTCACTACTTGCGTTAGCGTCGGGAGTCGGGTTGCCTTCCTCCCTCAAATATGTGCGAAGGGGGTGATGGCTCGCACTTGTGTTATGCTCGTGAACGGGTGCTGCTCGCGATGACTGGTTGTGTGACAGGCCGAAGATTATTTTTTTAATTTTCTTTTACTGTTATTATTATTTCATTTTCGTTGCCTGAAATCATTAGGCTTCATTTCCGATTAATTGCGACGGTTCTAGTTGTTCCAAAATTGCATTTAAGATTAACGTTTGTGAAACAGTGATCACAATAACAAAAAATATATCCGGCTGAGTTTGTTGTTTGGAACCCTCATAGCTTTAACATTAAGATGGAAACTGCTTTTACAGAAGGGCGATAAATCTAGTATCGAAATAGGCCCTCCTGATACTTCCATGTTGACGTCCATAAGTGATCACTGATTATGATTCTAAGTGAAAAGATATAAATAAATAAAAAAAAAACAAGTAAAACTGACCCCCTGCATGGAACACACTTAAGACCCCTTATCACACGACAACAAGTGTTCGGTCGGTAAATCGACTAGACGATCGGTGAGCTTTACTCATATATTACTCCAAATTAAATACACACATGTAAACAATATAACTATTTATATTTATCTTCACATTTCTATATTTCTTCTCTAAGAAAGTGGAATTAAAAATTAATGAAATTTTACCATCTCAAGAAGATTTTCCGACACGCTTCTTAAAAAGGGATTGGGGATGTTTCGAAGTGAATCAGGGAGTCCGTTCCAGAGTCTTATAGCGTGTAATGGGAAAGAGTTAGATACAAACTAGTACTGTGGGAAGGTTAGATAAGTTGAGGATAGATTAAGCATAAACGAAGAACCTAGTTGCAATTCGTGGGTGTTCTTTAATGTTTGTAATTTAGATTTTAAGCACTGAGAAGATGATGGATCATTAAGAATTACTTATTACTTATTACTGGTTAAGTTATCTACATGGGTGTTTTAGCTGAGTGTCGAATCTATGTGAAGTCTATTTTACTGATGACATAAAAGGTATGTTGATGTTATTGGTGATAACTGGTGGCAAATAACTGCTGTTTAATTTATTAAAACTTACGTACGTACGTACTTGCTTCCAAAAACTGTTGCTTTACACTCTTTAGAATTACCATTAATACTAACATCAAGAATGTGCTGTGAGTCATTTATTTATTTATTTGGTACACCAACGATTGTTACAACATTACTTATATCTAAGGTAAAAAATAAAAATAAAACTTAGTTTTATTAGAGTTAATTACACAGTCAAATTACAGGAATACATCACATGCTTGTTCATTTTATGCATATAGATATAACAAAATTTCTTATTAACTAAATTATGTGTTAAATACCAAGAGTAATAAAAATAAATTAAAAACAATTAATTTATCTTATGAGGTATTGCTATTTTAAATCTAAATAGAGGCATGCTGTGTACATCAACCGACCCACTAAACTTATTGTACAGCTCAGAAATTCGTGAGATTGGCGAGTTTGCACCCAAGACTGTTCTTCGAAAAGGACGAGAGAGTGGCTCAACTGGTTTGCGAGACATGCGACGCGGGACTCTCAACACGATTTTCTCCAAAAGCTCAGAGCAATTTAAATAGTAGCTCAGTTAGTAGAGCGACGGGACGGTTTCCCAGTAGTCGCGGGTTCGAATCCCTGCCCGTATCGGTTTATTTTTCATTCTATATTTATATAAATTTAAATAAGCTTAACATGGCTATACATGTTTAAAAGATATTTTCAAAACAATGTATAACTAATTTTAACGAAGGTACGATGAGAATCAATTTAGCTCTTAGATATTTAGCTTTTAGATATTTTGGAAGAAATATTATCATGAGCTACTTATTTGAATGTCGTCTCTGACGTATAGGAATAAAAAAAACGGAGGGGAAACTTCTAAAATGTGCAGATGTTTTTGTTTGACTAAAAATAAAAGTTCGTTAATTTCAGTGTAGTTAAGTAATGTAAATAAGTTTATGTTTTTTCTCCAAATTCAAAACAACAGTACAGATCAAAACCCAAAAGTTTCAAATGTAGCCAGGAAGATAGTGGTGAAACATGTAAGTTTTATGAAGATTGTATAAAATAGTGTTGTCTTTCTATATCTCTTGATACTCCATCCCCAATTAATAGATTGGCTCAACATAAAAAAAATTTGACCAGTATTTATTTACCCATTGTTTCATTGTAGTAATGTTTAGGTAATTCCTAATAAAATACTGGTTCCGTTAAATCTGAAAAACTCAATCTAAACATATCACAGGCTAGATTAGATTAGATCTCATTAGTAGTTTTAATACTAGTAGAACTCTCAACATTTACAATTGATACGACAACCATGAGATAAGGAACTTTTTTTTTATCTTTGGAATAATGCGTTATGTATCGTCCCATCGACCAGGAAGGTGATGGCCGTGAGGGTATGTGGGTACCCAGCATAGAAGACGCTGCCACTTTTAAGGCTACCCATTAAAAAACCAACGGTTGACCTCATCGCCTTAGTGGGACGCCACGGGATCGCTTTCGCACTCACCGTGACGCCCCGGCGAAACCCCCTGCGAAGAGCCCCAATCAACTTAGGGATACCCTCACCGCGTAGGCCTATGATGGGTGAGAGAGGTCACCCCCTCTCCCGGCCAGGCAATACAGCAGGGGAAGGGCGTAATCCCGCCTCTTTCGAACCACCCTACCCCGGTGTAGTTCAGAGGAGGCTGCCTCTCTGTCCCGCTCTCGAAGACCTAGCACCTCTCGTCGCCGATCATTGCGAGGACAACGCTCGGCAACGAGAGGTCCCTGCCACCCACGGCAGTGTGGGGTACCCACGGCGACAGTGGGGGAAATAGCCCCCACTGGCGCAAGACCGGTCGACGGGGACTCTAGATCCCTACTCCACCGTCGGATCAGGGTGACCTAGAGCCCTAATCCGATCCGCCTCGAGCCTTACCCTCCAGGGCCTGGCTTCCGCCCGGAGCCAATACATTCCGGCGAGCACCTCCGTCTGTAGATGAGATAAGGAACCTGCTCCATGCAAAAAGAATATAACTATGCACCCCTATAATCATAATCAATATCATATGACATTTATTATGCAGTTTTCAGTTGGCGTAACTAAACTTCTAATTAATAATTCGTCTTATTGGATTGTGGAACTGGGTACAGTTTTGAATTTATCGGCTGCAGCCGAGTGCATTTGCATTAAAAGTTTTAATGAAACATGAGTTTACAGCATGTGTATTTGTTGTTTAATCTCTTTGAACAAGGCTAGGATGTAAGTATGTTAGTGTTATGGCTTTAGAAATAGCTAGAAATAGATATAAAATTATATTTATTCCATACATCAAGAAATTCGAAATAATTAAGCTGTATAGGTGAAAACATTATAAGAGATTATTTTTTGTTATAAATCTGATAAAGTATGTGTACATAAAAAGTATATAAGTTGGAGGAGAAAAAAAAGGGGGGTAACATGTTAAACTTTTACTGTCAAGGAGTTCGAAGTGTGTCTCCACCTCCGCGCTAAGGTTTCGCAATATGGCTTTCCACTGGGCAACCTTTTTTCTATATTTATTTTATAGCCACTGAAGCCATTACCTGTAAAGACTACCTGTAAATACCCAAAAAATTGTCATAAGCTTACCTATCTGTCTTAACTAAAAATATAAAACTGGATCTACTCAAAGTAAAATGCTGTCAAAATATTGGCACTACCTATTGTTAAAAAACTTTCTAATATTTCATACTGTAAAATTGGAAAAGTTATGTAACAAGAATTAATAAGTATAAGAGAATAAATCCACCAGTCCTACAAAGCAAATTGTAAGTAATTAAAATAAAAGTAATGTTGAAATAAAAAAAAACTGGCAACTACATATCTATCACACTATTGTATAACTTAAAACATAAATACGCTGTACAGTCTAAAACCCTACAACCTAGATAAACTAAAATATCGCATATGTATAAACTTAGTAAATAAGAACGAACCAGAATAAGATAAGTAGCTGCATATAAAGAATCAATATAACACGTTGTAAACAACCTAAAATACATCACACGCGCAATAAAGAAATACAAACTCAAAAACTTATTTACCTTAACACTGACTCCGGCTCCCACATTCCTCCGTGTGGGTCTTGCAAACAATAAAAAAAAACCGTTGGCTTTTAGTGGGTATTCTGAAACTTAGCAAGCGGGATAGGTGGTAAAAAGTAAAAAAAAAAAGATAAAATGTTTTATACATTCGAAATATCTAGTAGTAGCTCAGAAAAATTTTAGTTAGTATTAAATTGCAAACAACGTTGAGTTTACCTTTAAATGAGCTATACAATAAAATTGAGCACATGGTACATATTGTATATTTTCATTAGGGTTGTTGTAATTCTACAGCACAGGTTTAGAAGTTACGAGGGCGTTAACATTTTTATGATCAGAATTTTATATGATTGCAGTGTATGAATTTAATCTTACTTTGTTCTCTACTTGTGTAATATAAAAAGAAATTACTTTTTTATACGCCATTTTTTTTTTCCCTAGGCTTTTAAATTATATTTTTTACCGTTATAGTTTCGGATAAATAATTTTCATTGATACAACCTAACTAAAAACCTGTAAGCAATAATACATCAAGCAACAGTGGGTTCGTCCATAACATGATAGATGACCGACTAAATCTCGGAAAAGGTCGCAAGTCCCAGGCACTGTTTGCACTCCTCTACATGCAACGCGATCGACTCGGCATCCGCACGGTGAATCCATGGAATGTTAAGAAGCTTATTCTGTCGTCTATGAACCAAAACTTTAAAAACATATTTTTAATTATTGTTTTTGTAAAAGAAATAACCTTAGAAATATTTAATTATGTTATTTCATTTAATTTTTTAATGAGACATATTCATCAAAATGCTGTACTAAAGTAACATATTTACTTGTACTTGTAGAATAATTTATGAGTTGTTTTCGTTACCTCAATTTAAGTTATCTTTGCATCACATTTATTTTTCTGATGAACAATAATTTCCAGATTCTTCGAACTAATTATTATTTATTTACTTTTAAACGAATTATTTAAAAGTAATTAAAATCTGGATTCGAATAGACAAAAGCTAGAAAAGAAAAGGAAACATAAAAATAACAATAAAACATATTGCTTTTTATATACTTCTACTAGCGAACCCAGGCCGCTTCGCTGGGCTAACCCTTACTTTACCTGATGGCGAGTTACATCAATGGGCATAGCATATTCGTTTTCTTCGAGGAAAAATACATGGTCATACCAATTTTTATGATAATCGGTTGAACGGGGCGGAAGTCGATATTTGACAGCGCCGCCTGGTGGCGAGTTACATCAATGGACATAGCATATTCGTTTTCTTCAAGGAAAAATACATGGTCATACCAATTTTTATGACAATCGGTTGAACGGGGCGGAAGTCGATATTTGACAGCTCCGCCTGGTGGCGAGTTACATCAATGGACATAGCATATTCGTTTTCTTCAAGGAAAAATACATGGTCATACCAATTTTTATGACAATCGGTTGAACGGGGCGGAAGTCTATATTTGACAGCGCCGCCTGGTGGCGACTTACATCAATGGGCATACTATATAAACCTTCTCCGTGGAAAAATACATATACATACCAATTTTCATAATCATCGGTCCAATAGTTTCTGAGTTCATCGATTTCATATATACAAACATCCTTCTTTATATATATAGATTATTTATAGACTTTAGTTTTGTAAAAATCTTTTAGCTACGCTGGAATGTCAAAAAGTTTGCGGAATGGAGGGGTTGGTGGAGGTAGGTTCACTTGTCCAGATAGTCACTAGTTGAACATCTCATTAATAATATTTATACCAAGTTTCAACCTAATCAGGTCATTAACTTTTGAGTTATCGACCTGTAAATAACAGAATCGGTAAGAAGTCGGCCAGTATGGAGAAAATTGAACACCGCACCGTTATTAAGTTCCTTACCAGACAAGGAAAGTCCGCTTACATTAATTTTCAAGAGTTTTTGGCGGTTTACGCGGACTCTGCCCCTGGTAAAACCATGGCTTACAAGTGGCAGGGGTTTTTTAAACAAGGAAGAGAGTCGATTGAAGACGATCCCCGCTCTGGACCGCCAATTGAAACCATTACTCTAGAAATCGTTGAAAAAGTAGAAAACCTTGTATTGAATACTGCCCGGTTGCAGAAGAAGCAGCTTGCAGCAATGATTATAGTATTTTGAATATTCTACATTATTATCTTAGCATGACTTGCTCCTTGGAAAGCTAGTGCACAAATTGCGTTACAAATTACTGTATTGTTATTTGAGATACATAGAGAACATTAGCTAGGGTAGTTACAAGTTTTAATGCAATGTCGGCTAGAGCATGTATGCTTGTTGTTAAATCTTGAAGTTTTAATTTAACGCAAGTTTATATACAAGTTTATTGGTTAATATTTTTTTAATAACGTCCTTTGGTTGTTTGTAATTTGTTTTTATGTTTGTATTGTCAGTAGCCAAAAGCAAAGTGATTATTACTACGAATATAAAAGAAAGGCTGAAAAAAAGATTTTTTAAAGCTTGTTGAGCAGTTTTGTAAAAGTAATTTAACCCGAAAAGGTAACGATGTCAGCATTTACTTTTACTTCGTGACTTGAATATAAAATTATCATTATATAAATTGATATTTTTGTCAAAGTTTTTAACTTTTGTGAATTCTATAAAAAACAAACATAAACAGTTAAGAATTTATCTTTTCATTGTCATTATTTTGTTCATTTGGAAATTTTCTTTTTCTAAATTCAATAAACAAAAAAAAATCCATTGATTGATGAAAACCGTAACTCAGACAGCTGCTACGAAATAATCAACAGGGAGTAAGGAATTCACTACTCTATAAAGATGGGCAACAATTTTCCTTAGGTATTTCTGGTATAAAACTTATTTTTAAAATATCTATGAAAAGGCATTAGGAACATAATTTAGAAAAGATCCTACAACTTTCAAAAAATATTATTGGTGTCGTATAAGGTATTACTTTTTTAACTCGTTTAGTTGCCAGTAATACTGAATGACTGATGGTCACTGATTTCTAATGGCAACATTTCGTCAATTTGATGGCGTTTGTGTTAAGCCTTAAAACGGTGAGAGTAAGAGAGTTAAAACGTTACTTTAAAATAAATATTGTTGTGTTCATGTTTACATGGGAAGAAAGCAATACTAGTACAGTAATTGATGATATGACTTTAATGAAACATTTAACACATTTTGTATTTTTATGATAATGTACATATAGTAAAAACTATTAAAAACCTTTTTTTATGTCATTTTTTCACATCCATAATTAACTCCGAATAAATTAATTAAATTTTAAATAATGAGATAACCTAAATTTAATGAAAAATCAAACGATTCATGAAGCTTATGAAGATAATATTTACAGCGGCGCAATGTTTAGTGAAAAACGTTTCAAATTGAAACGAGTTTTAAAACTACATTTTTTGTAAAGTATTTTTTTAAATTTTAATCATTGCTTTCATATTAATGGACTAGTAATTCTTGAAAATGCATTAAAATTAAAAGTTTATTTAAAATCAACATAACCAATGTTTGTTATGTTTTTGTTGCGACATGGACATGGACATAAATTACTAATAAAAGTAAGTTAAGAAATGAATATAAATAAGATTAACTTTTAAACGCCAGCATTTTTATAAATAATATAAAAAAGCAGTGTAACCTAAGCTTGAGCTAACTTAACCTTGTAAAACATTGAACGTTCTCTTGTACGTTTTAATTCTGCAGTGCCCACTCGTTATATGTCGGGGTAGCGTTACATGCACAGTTTCCAATATTATTTCTGAGACGGTATTATTATTAAAGCAATCAGCGCCCCCCTCTCACACTGATCACATACATAACTCACAAACAAAAAACGTAGCCCATCTTCCAAGCCGGTCGGTCACCGTGAAAGATTACGACCACAACCCTATCTTTGGAGGGTTCACCAAAAACAATGAAGAATCGCTCAAAGAAAGTAATAATCAACTATACATAGCAACCTACAATGTTAGAACTCTGATGTCCTATGAACGAATAATAGAATTGGAAAAAGCACTAACAAAAATTAAATACGATATAATAGGTATATCAGAGGTCCGACGCCTAGGAAACACCATAGAAGAATACAAAGATTTCATTCTCTGCAGTACTGGACAGACACAAGGCCGATACGGAGTAGGTTTCATAATACAAAAAGATCTGAAACAATATATAGAAAGTTACCTAGGCATCTCTGAACGCGTCGCACTGCTAAATCTAGACATATTAGGTAAGAAATTCACCATCATACAAGTGTATGCTCCTACAGAAGAATCAGACGAAGAAGTAGTAAACATATTCTATGATACTGTTTACGAAGCAATGGGTAAAGCATATGATGTTTTTATTTTAATGGGCGATTTCAATGCCAAAATTGGTATGCCACTAAAAGACGAATACTTAGTAACGAAGCAGTATGGGCTTGGAACCAGAAACATACGAGGTCAAAGATTAATTAACTTTGCCATGGAAAACAAGTTAGCTATAATCAACACTTTTTTCAAGAAAAAAGATAAGAGACGTTGGACATGGCGGTCTCCGAACGGACAATATAAAAATGAAATTGATTTCATACTATCAAACCGCCCACATTTATTTCACAACATTGAGACACTAAGTATAAATTTTTCATCAGACCACAGACCTCTCAGAGCCAAAATATTTTTTACAAAGCAATTGAAAACACGATGCAAATTCGTAAACAAGCAATACAGTACACTAAAAAATGTAGAAGAAATAAAAATGTATACAGAGAACTTGAAAACCCAAGTATCCCGACTTCACCCAGACCACATTGAGACAGTGCAAGGAGTCCACGATAAAATAATGAAATGTATTACAGATTGTCTACAGATCCCACGACCTTCAAATAGTAAAGAAGCTCGTAGTGTTCTCACAGAAAATACCGAAAGACTCCTAAAATGAAGACAAGAACTACAAAAAACCAAAACCAAAACGCGGGCAAAGAAAAACGAACTCAAAGCTCTATACAAACTGATAAGTAGATATATAAAGAAAGATTACAAGAGGCATAGAATCAAGACCATTCAAAAATATTTAGAAAAAGAGGGAAGTCTAAAAAAAGGATACAAAGCACTACGAATAAATAATACATGGATTGAAGGTTTGAAGGAGTCTGGAAAAACTGCATACAACCGAAAAGACATAATAAATATTGCAACAAGATTCTATAAAACTCTATATAGTACAATAGACCTAAATAAAGACACCAAATATAACCAAAAATTAAATGAAGAAATTGGACCAGAGACGTCACAATCCCGACCAATAGATTGCAAAGAAGTCATTGAAACAATAAAAATGCTGAAGCCAGACAAAAGCCCAGGATCAGATAACATCACCAACAACGCCATAAAATCTGCCTGTTGTATACTAGCGCCCCACTAACAACATTATTTAATTTGATTTTGCAAACTGGGGACATACCATCCCAATGGTCCGAAACAAATATTATATTGATATACAAGAAAGGCGATCCAACAAACATCACCAACTGTAGGCCGATAAGCCTCTTGCCTAGTATATATAAACTTTTTTCTTCAATAATAAACCAAAGAGTACTACGATAGAAATTAATCAACCTACAGAACAAGCTGGATTTAGGAAGAACTACTCTACTATAGACCACATCCATACATTAGAGTTAATAATTGAAAAGTATCAAGAATTTCAGAGACCACTATATATCTTATTCATAGACTACCAAAAAGCTTTCGATATGTTATCACACGAGAGTATATGGAGCACTCTGAAAGCACAAAATGTGGATCAAAAACTCATAACCATAATAAGGAACATTTACAGAAACAGCTCTAGCAGAGTCAAACTGGAAACTACAGGCCCAAGCTTCCCAGTCAGAAGAGGAGTCAGACAAGGCGACCCCCTGTCCCCAAAAATTTTTATTGCGGTACTAGAATCCGTTATAAGCAAATTAGACTGGAAAACTCGAGGACTATACATACACGGTAAATACCTAAGCCACTTAAGGTTTGCAGACGACTTAGTTTTATTATCAGAATCCAGCAGTCAACTACAATATATGCTAAATAGTCTGCATGACGCAAGTAGACAAGTTGGCTTAGAAATGAATATCACCAAGACCAAAGTCATGACGAACCACACAAAAGCAAGAATTACAATAGAAAACGTCTCATTGGAATATGTACAACAATATATATATTTAGGAATACAAATAGGATTCCAAAGAGATAGCAAAGAATTAGAAGTGGAGAGAAGAGTCAGACAGACATGGAACAAATATTGGAACTACAAGGAGGTATTTAAAAGCGAAATGCCTGTCACTTTGAAGAAAAAGGTCATGGACTCCTGCCTGATACCCTGCCTGACGTACGCGTGTCAAACCTGGAAATTCACAAATAAAATAAGAAATAAAATTATTACATGTCAACGAGGAATGGAGCGCAGCATGTTAGGCATTAAGAAAATACAAAAAATAAACCACACTAAAATAATATCAAAAACAAAACCAATAGATGCTCTTAGCCACAGTCTAAAGCAAAAATGGAAATAGGCAGGCCATGTTGCACGTCTTGAAGATCGCAGTTGGACTAAAACGGTTACTTCATGGAAAGGCCCACAGGGCAAACGCTGCAGACGTCGACCACTCGTTAGATGGGATGATGATCTGATAAAAACTGCGGGTCCGAAATGGCAACAAATAGCTCAAGATCGAGTGAAATGGAAAGCTTTGGAGGAGACCTTTACCTGAGAGGGGTTCCAGTAGAAATATAGCACACTAAGTGTGTGTTAAAATGTAATACAAATAAGTTAGAATAAATAAATATCAACATTAACACGTAGACATAAGTAGATATAAGTACTAACTCATTGTAGTAAGATATAGAATTACATATTACACATATAACAGTAAGAAAGCTGATATCTAAATTGTAAATCTGGAAATAAAAGGTTTTTTATTTTATTTATTTATTTATTATTATTAAAGAGTAGTAAATTTAAGTATAGGGAATATTTTAAATATACAAAAAGCATAAACAATTTTATGAAATTCGCGTAACCTTAATTGAAACAGCCTTCAGAGTTTTGAGTATTTGCCTTCCGTGTCATGATTATTAATGTATTTTTGTAAAATCTAAGAAATCTTAAATTGTATATTTCGCCCATAAAGTACCAAAAATGTCAGAATTTGGAGATATAGTCGCTTAACTACCTTTAAATTAATAACTATTTATTTACATTAATATATTAAAAAAATACCTTTTCAGGGTCCATTTATTCTTCCTAATAGACTAACTTACTTGCACTTTTAAAACCTTTTCACTCCATTAGATCGCAACACGAGTATAAAGGTTTTCTGATCTGACCATTCATCTCAATTAAGTTACCGTCTTCCAACTTTGAGGGAAGAAAAAGTATCTTTTGAAAATCATTTATATAGAAATAATAAAATACATGTTTGTATAAAGTTTCAAATACATTTTCCATGACATTCCAACTAAACTAAAAGTAAACATTCGAGGAATCTATCATATAATATCGTAGAATGTTGTATAGTATCGTTTATGAAATGAGCGACTACATGAACTCATAACAGCAGACAAAAATCGGCCAAGTGCGAATCGGACTAACACACGCACCTGTTGTATGGGATCCCTCCTTAAATATTCATGTTATTTTAATATTATTGATTATTTATTTTTAAAATGAAAGAAATATTATTCAATATTTATCGAATATTTCAAGCGTCTTCCCGTTTCCGTTATTAATATCGAGCAAAGAGAATTACGTTTGTTGTATGGTCTAGTATTTGTTGCTGTAGCGGCAATAGAAATACATCATCATTAATTTATTGGAGAAAATTGAAATGACCTGGAAAATTATGAAGTGAGTCTGGCCTGGCCTGACCAAGAAAATCTGGTAAAATCCAAATTTACAACTCAAATTTATTAAAATAAGAAGTGTACTTCACATGGATTTTAATTACATAATAAAATCAGATAATTAAGTTGCCTCTGCATTTGAAAATAAAACGTTAAAAAGTTCTAGCATTTACCATTTCTGCTTTAATATTTTTTATGTTTTCGTTGCGTTATTAATTAAAAAAAAATGAAAAAAAAGTAATACATATATAAAATTTATCAAAACAAATCCACTGACCTAGTAGAGTATTTTAATATATATACATTAATAATATCTCTGACTTATTGGGGATATCTGTAAAGAGGAATGGTTAAATAGATGACCTGATTGCCCTTACTTATTGGGGTAGTTCCTGACTTAATGAAACACGGCAAAGTATTACTACTTGTTTAATCAGGTAAGAAAATATTAAAAATCTTAAATTTTCGACATTAAAAGTTGGACAGGAGCAGATAAATGTGCTTTTAAATAAGGAAGCAATTAAAGTAGGAAATATACAGATTGTTCTCGGAACTGTTGATGCTAAATTACAATGGAGCTCTTAAATAGCTGGTCTTGCAAGTAAATTTAGCTCCGCCGCATATAATGTTTATGTATATAGATCCATTAGACTTTGACGGGACTGCTGCCCTACTAGTTTTGTTATATTATTAGTTATATAAAATATAAAGTTTTAACTCTGGTCATGAGTTCGTAAATTAACCAAAATCATTAGGCCTCTCTATCGAATGTATTGCCGTGATTCTAGTTATTCCTAAATTTGCTTACGAAATATTGACGGTTTTAAAACAGTCACCACAATAAAGATATCTGTGATTGTTGCATCTTCCTCCATCTCTCAAGAGTCCACGTACAACTATTCACACTTGCAGATTTTTATGCATACTTGATGAACTGTTTGCCACTCAATCACAAAAAAAAAAATATACAGATTCAAAAGTCTGTATATTTTTTTATATTTTTTTTGTTTTTGATTAGATTTATCAATATAAATTTAATTATGTATTAACTTTTTATTGTGTTTAAAAAGAATGTGTGTAAATTATGCTAATAAAATGTGTATAAAAATCATAATAATAATAATAATAATAATATCAGGACAAATTACACACATTGATCTAACCCCTATGTAAGCAACGATACAAATACATACACATATAAATACTGAGAATATATTTAATAAACGACCAAACCCAGAAACACAGACATCTATGCTCATCACATAAATGCCTGTCTCTGCCGGGAATCGAACCCGAGCCCCATCGCGCCGTGACACGTTAGGCGTCTGCGCTAACCATTCGACCAACGGGGTGTTTTTGTGGTCTTCAATATTATTGTATCTAAAACCGGTTCATCTAACCCTTAGTTTTGATCGAGTGATAAAACCTATAATCTCATTTCTAGCTCTCTTCGCTTCTAGTAGACTATATTAGCAGAGTACGCTTACGGAAAGGACGATGTATTTGCACTAACTTGGCTTGACTTAAAAACGAACGAACTTAAAAACGAAATTCTATTATTTCATTTTAGTTTAATCAGTTTTGTTTCCGACCTTTGTTTGACTAAACAATTATACCTACACAGTTAGGCATTGTATACACTTCGGTATATTATAAAGTAATATTACTTTATGAGAGAGAACACATGAAGAAATATCATTAAATCGGTAAAGCAGTCATAAGTTAATTTAATCTCAAATAAGTGTTTCCACGTAAAATAAGGTGGTTTACCACAGTAGCAATAATTTATATCCTTGCTAAATTTAATTAAAATTCGTGCAGTGAAACAGACATACCGACACTATTTTTATAATAATTATTGTTTGGAGTACTGTCTTCTTCTAAAAACTAACAGTTTTTGGTACAAAAAAATATTTCATATACAGTTTTGGGGTAGGTAGGTACTATTTACATTTATATAAAGATACAAGGTCAACAGACTTCATTGAAAGGTTTTTTGTTCAAGCAATCGATGAAGCGACAACTCGTAATAATTATCGATTTTAAAAAATATATGTGCAGTTTTCCCTAGAAACTTTTTTACATGTATAAACGTACACTAATACAAATTATCACACTTTTTATTTTCACTGACCTGTAAAAACTTCAAAACCTAGTAAAATTAAATATTATAAAACCATACAAATAATAAGCGAATACATGCACATTTACGAGAAGAGTATTGTTATTAGGTTAACCGACGATTGCGTCTCCTGACATTTTACTTTTTTTAAAAGACCTTTCCAACCTTTTGACTTTTTATCTTCGTCTTGTTTGAAACTTAACTGCATTAAGGACAACTTCGAGAAATCCGGAATTGAGATTAAGATATTCAAATGGCACTAAGTAGCCATTAAATCATCAAGATGAATTATGTCGGAAAATTATTTAAAATTCGTTGAAAGGATGGAAGGAGCAAATGGGTTGATGGAGCGAATAGATTGATTGTAATGAGTTTATTATTAAAAAGAGAAATACACAGCCTTTATCCCAATTATTTGGGGTAGGCCTAAAATGTCAATCTCACAACACTTTTTCTTCACCAAATTTGGCAATAGTCTATAGAACCAACTGTCGGCCTGACATAAACCTTAAATAAGTGGTGTTATTTTTTCCACCTTTTTTTCCCTTATCCGGCACCTATCCGCACTCTCGGTAAGAAATAAGACGATCGTAATTTTATACTGAAACCGAAAACTTTCGTGGCTGGCGGTTATTCGTAGCACTAACATTAATATATTAGGTACTGTTTAAAAAGTAAAAATAATATTAAGTTTTTACTTCTGTAAATCTGAGTTAGTGCGTATATTTTAAATTATGAAAAGACAATATCATTTCAGAACCTTGTGATATTTCTATTTTTAATTGACCTAATTATTACAAATATGTTAGTAAAACTTTTTGTTCTAGATTCTTAGTAAAGAACTTACTTATCTTTAAAAGATCTATAAGGAACATTGACAGCAGTAGTATTTTTTACAGATTTGTTTGATTTGTGTGTCATGGATTTTTTTAGGTTTTGGTATTTTTTGCTATTTATTTCGAAGACCAATTCGGTTCAATATCATGTTGGTATATTTTATGATATGTATGATATGTTTTATTTTTATTCTTTCCATAGTTTTTCTTTTATATAGCAGTTAGTCATTTTATTCTAGATGGTCTTGGGTGTTTTTTACAGAACCTTTTTTTGGGTTATGTTTACCGTCTTGTACTAGATAATTATGTCGTTAACCTTGTTTGGTTTTTCATTATCTTATAAAATGGTTAACAAATATTTCTATAATTAGTGACTTATGATTACGATGTTATTTGTTTAAGTGAGACATAGCTCTTTCCTATATTTTTGATTTAGAGTTGTTCGCTTATTGGTTCATTATTTATAGATGTGACCGAGACTATACTTATAGATGTGCCAAAATGGGCGGTGGATTAATTATAATAATCGGTGTAGCTTCTCTATACTACCTTCGAGACCAATACGTTTTAATAATGCATCTGTTGATTTCATCGACGTTGTTATAAATCTCAGTTTGCTTGGAAATTTAAAATTTACTAAAGACGCCAATCTGCTGCATTAATAATGTGTTTAAAGTATATATTTTTTGTTAACTTATATTAACGATTTACCATATTTGATGACCAATATATGTAACATAATCGTCGATGATAGGTACTTCGCTGTTTTGATATCGCTTTACTTGAATTTTGAAGTGAATAAAAAAGACGCGGAAGTCTTACAAATCTGTATGTCTATCTGTGGCAACGTAGCAGCCAAACGTGTCGATGGATTTGTATGCGGTTTTTCTTAAACGAAAGCTTGGTTCGTCGAGATGGTTCTTAGCTATTTTTGGGCGATATAGACGCAGTCGTCTTCAAGATACGAAGCGTTTATATAAACAAGTGAAACTAGTGTGTTCGTAAGTTCATTTAGTACAACATAGAAAAAAGTAAATAATTTTAAAATGCAGAAAAAAATATATATTTAAATAACCCCCGATACTAAAAGACGACTAAATAGTATAATAATATTATTATGTACTTATTGAAGTCGTTGCGCCGGGGGACCGCTAAATTAAGAATTCAGAATTCGACTAAGTTACCAAGGCAATAACGAAATAACAATATAAAATCATACGATTCGTCTAAGTCCTCGTTCATTAACTCCGAAAATTTTGTAAAACAGACACCATCGTCAACTTACGTACAACGGTTCCCCGACGCAACGACTTCAATAAGTAGGGTAGAGCGGGTCTAGTTGAGCAAGTTTTCATTTAATCGATTATAGTTTCTCCACGATAATTCATACTGGCTTATGATGCATACTGATGGATGAGTAATTTATCCCTTAGCAATAATGTCCATAGTAATTTATTTCTAATTAGTCAAATTTAGGAGCTACATGTATTTTAATGCATTTAGTCAAGTATGTTCAACGTACCCCATATATGAGGTAAGTTGAGCAAGAGTATAGGGCTAGTTGAGCACTTTAAAAGTTTACCTAACTAATGGGTACAAGGCTAGGATGATTAACAATAAAATTACTTTTTAATAATAAACTGTTTATTTATAATGTTATAGTGACAAAACAACAAATATAAAATAGGTTTTCTTGAAAAAATAAACTGAAAATAGAATAAACAAAACAACAACGTACATATCTTAGCCTCACTATTAGATTTATACTTTAATATTTGTGTAATTTTTATAAACGTAGCTTATAAATGAAATAAAATAAAATATTTAAGAGATCAAGTAGTCTTAGTAATTTTCTTTGGTTAATACACTAAAATAAAATCAACAAAAAATCAACTCTAACTTAAATTTAAAATAATATTAGTTAAAATCAGACTTTAATCAGAATAGTAAATAAACATTATTCGTCATTGTCACTATTGCAATTGACACAAACTAAAGTGAGACGAGCGCTTGGTGCACATTTTGTATGTGCCCAGTCCCTGCAAGCTTGGCACTGGGTCCATGTTTCCCCTGGTAAACTTTCAGAGTAATCCTCGCAACATATCAGACAGGAATATTCATCATTGTCGCTTGCACTTGACTGGAGTACTTTTTTACAGACAGTCTTCTTCCTTTTTTTGTCAATTGGCTTTTTCGGTTTCTTAGCAATTTTATTTTGCTCCTCTTCTAAAGCGTTCTTTTCAGGGATATCTGTCAGAATAGCAGATTTCCTGTTTCTTCTGTAAGATTTGGCTGCTTTTCTTGGACCTGCCTTTGGGTAGGATCGAACTATTTCCGGAGAAAATGTATAACCTAGATTGTGCAGCTCGTTTTCTTTGTTGCTTGTACAAGGTTCGGGTTCAGCTCGGCTAGAAGAGAAGGTAGACGGAGTCAGATCAAGTTCTGTGTTACACATTATAGTTTTCTCGGGACAATCTATATCCAGCCCGTTATTTCCTGGATTTGTTTCGGGATTTGGACGGTCCGTGACAAATGATGGTGAAAATTCGTCCTCACTAAAAATATTTGCATTATACGGGAAGATGCCAGTCTTTCGGAAACCGTTAACAATATTTATGCTTGTTTGAGCAAACGGCAACGAATCAGCAACAATATTTGGTATGTCGTAAATAGTTAGGGTCTTGCCCGGGTTGTTTCGTAGCCATGTACCTTGAGCAGCAGCTCAATACTTTTTAAATGGCCCGAATACTGAAACATCTAAATGCTGCAATTTGTTGCTACAATGCGGTGGAAATGACAACATTACAACTCCGTTTTCTTTGGCCAAATTTAATGTATCCACATTTAAATGAGAGGAGTGATTGTCTAACACCAACAAAACACGGTGCTCCATTGATGGTTTTACATGTTTTATAAAATGTTGCATAAATTGATAGAATTCTGCATCTGTAACCCATCCACTGGCATTACCTGCACCTATACTAAGAAAGTAGCTCTTAAATTGTTTTCTGGGAAATACAAACATCGGTGGTACCGTATTTCCATAAGCAGATATAGCTGTTACTACTGTAACGTTAGTTCCTCGTTCCCCAGAGGTCATGGCTCCGACGTTACGTTTACCCTTGGCAGCAACAATTTCATTGGGTTTCAATACAGTCGATACACCTGTTTCTTCAATATTCCAAATGTTTAAGGCACTAAAGCCATAATCGTCCATTACTTTAGCCAATTTATCAAAAAATACTTTGACATTTTGAGAATTGAATGATGTTGCTCTACCGAGGCTGGTGGGTTCAGGCTTCCGAATAGATAGCCCCGGGTTTCGTTTTAAAAATGACGTAAGCTATTCTTTTCCGGCCATCTTATTTGAAGTCCAAGAGGATGGCAATTTAATGCCAAATTTAATAGCACACTCAAAGGCAAGGCGACGAACGTATTTTGGGGAATATCCATAAAATATTGATGCCATTTGTAATAAGTAATTTTTTCAAGAAACTTCTTGCGCGGCAGAAAATACTAGCCTCGGTGTTCCATAACCCATGGACGTATCACCGCCTTCTTTTAATTTCTTCAAATATCTGGCTAACGTCATCCGTTTGATACTATATTCTTTGGCAACGGCATACACACTTTTTCCCTCATCATTGACAGCTTTTGCGGCCTCATTGAAATCTTGAGTGGTATAGGAACCTCTTGTAGTCTTTCTTTTATAATTCCGCATTCTGAAAAAAATAAATAAAAATATATATTTTTTTTAATCGTGGGGTTAGTTGGGCAACTGTAGCTCAACTAAACCCAATCCGAAATTGTAAAGCAAAAGTAAATTTGTAAAAAAACCGTTAGAATCATATTTAGATTCTCTGTAAATATCACAACTACAATAAATGTACCGAAGATTAACACTTAATAATAATAATAATAATAAGCCACTTTATTTCCACGACATATTCAGTTACAGTTGCTTACTTTCTTACTTAGCTATTTGTTATAAAGAAAAAAAATAATAAATATTTAAATGTAACAGTACTAAACTAAGTATAAAATAAAATAAAAAATCCTAATATGTTATGGCCCCTTTCGGGTATAGGCCTCCTCCAGCTGTCTCCATATTTGTCTATCCTTTGCACTTTTCGTCCAGTCTCTTCCTACATATTTATTCAGGTCGTCGTCCCAGCGAGCTCTTGGTCTACCCTTTTGTCTGGTCCCTCCAGGACCTTGCCAGTTGGTGACGCGATTTGGCCATCTGTCCTCACTGTAACGGGCCATATGTCCAGCCCATCTCCACTTCAGGCGTTGTGTGTGTTGCAATGCGTCTAGTACTTGGGTTTTCTGACGAATCTTAGTGCTGTTAATTTTATCCGAGAGTTTTACACCAAGGATGCTCCTTTCCATAGCGCGCTGACACGAACGGATTTTAGACATGTTTTTATTATTAAAAATCCATGTTTGAGCTCCGTAGGATAGGCAGGGTAATAGGCTGGAATCCATTACTATTTTCTTTAGTGGTAGAGAAAGCTTTGACTTCAGAATTTCTTTGAAGCTCCAGTATTTCTTCCAGGTCATGTTAATTCGTCTGTCCAGTTCTTCGGTATGCCTGGACTTTTTAAATGAAATTTGTTTGCCAAGATATATATAGCTCTCCACATATTCAACAGGTGTATCATTTATTATAACAGGAGTTTTCTTTCCGTTGGTGGATAATTTAGTTTTTGAGGTGTTAAGTTGTAAGCCTATATTTTTACTAACATCGTTTAGTTCGGTTAGCATAATTTCTAGTTGCTTTGATGTTGTAGCAAAAAGAACAATATCATCGTCGAATCTGAGGTTGCTGAGGTATTTTCCATTAACGCATATTCCTTTTCTGTCCCAGTTTAAATTTTTCATTATATATTGTAGTACAGATATGAAAAGTCTAGGTGATAGAGGGTCTCCTTGTTTTACGCCTCTATGAATATTAAATTCTGTGCCCAGTCTGTCTAATTTTACGCGGCTTGTGCTGTTCTTGTAAATGTTTTTAATTATGTTTATGTATGTGTGTGGTATATTCTGATGTTCCAGTGCTTCCCATATACTTTTATGTGAGATGGAGTCGAACGCTTTCGCGTAGTCTACATATGCGAGGTAGAGATCCTTCTTAAATTCCTCGTATTTTTCTATTACTAGTTCTAAGGTGTAAATTTGGTCGATAGTTGAGTAACCTTGCCGAAAGCCAGCCTGTTCCACTGGTTGACATTTTTCTAGAGTTGACTCTATCCTTTTTTCTAAACACATTGCAAACAATTTATAAATGGTTGGCAGTAAACTAATTGGTCGGTAGTTATTTATATCTTCTGGATCTCCTTTTTTATAAATAAGTATAATTCGTGACTTCGTCCATTTTGAAGGCACTTCCTGCTTTTCTAGTATTTTATTGAATAAGTTAGTTAAAGTTTCGATCAGTATGCGGCTTCCAAATATCAAAGCTTCGTTTGGGATATTATCTTCGCCTGGACTCTTTTCTTTCTTTAGTTTTTTAATTTTTGACATTATTTCGTCACTATTGAAGGGTTGAATTTTTGTATTCGTATTTGACTCTGATAACTTTTTGTAACAATTTTTATTAATAGATTTATATTCGTACTGTTTCTTGTAAAATTCAGTAGCAATTTTTACTAAGTCTTTTCTTGTTAGTTGGTTCTGTCCCTTTTTTTGTGACTTTAAAGTAGGTATCCATGTTTTTTCTGTTTTTAACTGTTTAAATGCTCTCTTTTGGCTCCCTGTAGTTAATAATATTAACACTTACCTGATTGAAATCAGATAACATTTGAGTAACACAGACGAAATATCCCGGTTTACGTTTATTTTACTTTTTAATTTTACTAAAATAAACAATGCGCGTGGGTACTTCTCTCGATCGCCGAGTCGCAACTGGCGATTGAGCGATGAGTTCCCCTCCCGCAACCCCTTCTTTCCGCCATTTGTTGCGTTCGCGTGCGGTGGATAGTTTTCGAGATATTTCGATTGCCCAACTTACCTCTACGCTCTACTAGCCCCGCCCTATCCTACATAATATAATAATATTATTTTTGTCATAGAAAAAGGTAAAATTTAAGATATGTAAAATCTTATTTTAGGATTGACTACTATAAATTGCTACTATGAATTTTAGACAATTATCTTATATTAAACCTTTATGACCAGCCCAGATTTCCACAGGTATTATATTTCAAATGTCATAAGAAAAATAAATAGCTGTTACACCTGACTACAAATCTTTTTTTATCGGATACGTATGCTATACAATTACACCTTTTTTTAAATGTCAACATTCTTTAATAAGTTGTTTTGTCCTTGTGTTATTTTTTTTGTGTAAACAAATGTCCGTTCCTTTTACTGATACTTATACTAAAGGCAAAATTTGTATGTTTAAATTAAACACAAAATGTTAAGTAAAATAGTCATGCAATGTGGTCATGGCAACAAAGCGCATACTCGTAACATAGTTAGCACTCATACAACCGCAGAATTCAATGTATTCTCATTCAGCTAAGCTCAAAGTAAAACGTGTACATATTTATGCAAACACATTTGTTTTTAAAAATAAACATCGTTTATAAATTTGTAAAGTTACTAACAAAGTATTACTTACTATTAACCTAATGTTTACGAATATATCGTTAGGATTTGAGGGTGTTTCTAAACAATTGGTGAGGATTTAATGCTATAAATTGATAAACAAGTGTCAAGTTTATGAATTCTCTTATCCGAATCATTTGAGAGCGGAAGTTCTGTAGGTGTGACAGTGATTGACGATGTGATCTTTGACTATCTTATCTAGCCTTTATTACTGTGTTAGATTTGTCCTCGTTTTTATATTATGTGAAACAAGTGTATATCGTAATTACTTTGAACTCTTAAAATTTTATATTTAAACTTCTACATGATTAATAAATATATTAGTATTTTTAGTTTGGTTAAACTGAACCATTCTCTGAATGAAGATAAGCAGTTATTAACTTAAAGATCATTTTTCGCTCAAACTGAGTATTTTTATTAACCTCAGAAAAAAGTTTTTTTTTTAATGTTTTCATATATTTGAAGTAAGTGTGTAAGTACGCTTTGAAATAAATTATAGTGCAAATTACGTTTATAGTATTAAAAAAAAATGTCTTATTAATTTTAAATTAAACTTATTTTAAAACTTTAATATATATTTTTTGTCATTACAAACCTGTAACATTTATAAAATTAATGTAAGACTGCTTTTTAATTGGATTTTTATTAAACGCGTCGTTTCCAATACAGGAAGTTATCAAATCGCCTCACTGCACTGACAAAGCTTGACTACACCTCAGAAAAATAACTAAAGCGTATTGTTCTAAGGACTACACAAACGTACGCCCGTGTAGTGCGGGAATAATGTTGAATTGAATTAAAATTAAATTATTTTATATTTCTTTTGTGTATGTAATAAATTTATAAGAATCAATTAAAAACACGAACAAAACAAACCTTATTTAAATACATTAAGTTGTTTAACTACAGATACAGGAAAAAAAATTAAAACAGTACAATTTATTTTTTTAGGTTTTATGTAATGTATTGAAGTTTTTTTTACACCTTAATCTTGAGTATGGCTTTTTAGCAAGTATATTTTTTAATTTTAAATACATGGAAAGGAAAACAAAAAACTCCTTCCGATTCCGATTGATTGAATAGGTGTGAAAAAGTAACGGAAAACCATTTTTTTACTACATGTTAAAAATACAATAGTTATTTTTTAAGGATTTAAAGATAATTAACATACAAAAAATCTTTGTGTCCCTTATTGATTCCAATACCTAAATACTTATATATATAATAAAGCTTCATTTTCTAGGGATATGTAATACGAAATATTTATATAAAAAACTTAATAATTTTCGAATAGCTGTAAACGCTTCCTTAACCATATAGTTTAACTGTGAAACAAGCTGACAAGAGAATAAAATATTTATTAGTATAAAATAAATTCTGTTGTAAATATTATTTCAGGAACAAATAGGTGATAACAAAATAAGTAAAAGTATTTTTATATGGTCTTAACAAACGGACCTGGCTCGTTTATAGATATAAAAAATAGCAAAGCCTTAATTAATATACATTTAAAATAAAGTCATTATTTATTTTAAGCTTTCATCAGTAATATCTTATAATACCTATATATTAATAACAACTCATACGGAGACTCAAACAATTTAATACAGGCAACATGTGCAACTTTCACTAAATACAAAATTATTTTACAAATTGCCGTATTTTGCACCGGGAGAAATAGTTGAAGTTAAGCGCCAACTGCCAAGTTATAATAGTTTGCTAGTTGTTCATATATTTGAATAAAGCCCGAAGTTAATATATTCGTTTTTTATTTTTTTATTTTTTACAAATACTTGTAATAATTTTGTGAACGTCAAATTGCAATGTATCGATTTACTAATATTTTTTTTTATAAAAATACAATTGTTATAAATAAGAAGTTGTCGTAGGTTAATTATGTTTATTTCTTTATAAAGTTTAGTGGACGATGTCAAACGAAGATATCGTTAACATTTTTTTTCAAAATTTGAATAACTTCTTGCAGGGGAAAAGTATGAACTCCGATTAAGCAGTCCAAATCGACTTCAAAGCCTTTATTGATTCCCGTCCGATTGGTTTTTTTAGTAAAGGGATTAATGAACCTATAAGGGTGCAAATGTGCATAGAACACAATGGTTCATACTTTGATTATTTTTTTTAAATTTTATTGAGTTATGTATTTATTAAGGACAACATAAAAAACATACACAATTTTTCAGTTTTACAATAAAGAAAATATTTTTTTTTGCTGAGTGTTATTTCATTTAAAAGTTGCCACGGCATGGCAAGGGACAGTTTCATATAATAACCTAACGCTACTTATCCTACTATTACAATAAAATAAATAATTATTAACAATAAAATATACAAATGCAAACCAAAAAACAATTACAAATCTCTTACAAATTACCAGACATATTGCCACCAGAATAAAGAAAATAAACATTTAGATATTTTAACATATAAACAACAGAGTCACAACAGCAACGTATTATAATACTAATTTAATAATTAAATACATTACATAACATTTTTTTTAATTAAATACATTTTTAATTTATTAATGAAATACATTACATTAAAAAATAGTCGACTTTTTGTTTCTCCCATACAAACGACAATTTTATTTTTAATGACCTAATATTTGTCATATATAAATTTGTTATAAATTGTCATTTGTTAAAATCTTTTCTACAAAGGAAATGTTGGGCAAGAATTATAAATTGATTGATGAAACGGAATACCTGATGTCAAATTTGAAGACCTTCCAGGTTATTTTTTAAGGCCGAGGGTAGCCTAATTGATTCTTACGGGCACAATGTATTATCTTGCTAAGTTATATAGTAATCTGTTTAGTGACTTAGGCGTAAAAAGGTAATTGGCAGACCGATAGATACTTAATTCACATACTCTTACATTTATACTTATTATCTTAAATGTATACTAATTATTTGTAAGTACTTTAAGTAAAATGTATTTATGTACTTTTTATATAAATACTATTATATGAAAGTTGTTTTTCTTGTTCAACTAAGCTTGTTTATATTTCTTAACGATCATTTAAACTATTCTGTAGTGTTAATATGTCTGCGCAATATTTAATGAATGTCAGTTGATAAGACGCAGGAGGTAGAAAAAACAAAAAATATATTATGATTAGCGATATGATTACTACATAATACTAAGAATATTTGTGTTTTGAGAGTAGCTCGGAGTATGTATTAAATTGCTTCAGATGAAATATATGGAATTTATTAGGTTTTTTAATTTGAGCCGTCGTCTCTTAGCCCCTTGTGGATTCACTCGGATTGCACTGGAATTGAACATTTTATGATGTTCGAGTAACAATTTTTAGGAAGGGTTCAGCATATATAACTATTGTATTCTTTGTCAGTGGATAAATGATATTTATTCTATAGGTAGGTTTGTACAAACTCTTTTACACGTCATGTTTTTAAGGCTAGATGAGGCCGGCATTTCCTAACTGACTACTCTGAGAAGAAATACCGAAACAAACTCAGAACTCACTGTCTCTTTTCAAGTCCAGACATCATAGTGTAAAGATATAGTGAGAACCATGTGGTGAACCATGTGTTAGTCTAAGATTGGCTCTTGAGGAGAGTACCATGCAGATCTGAGTGGGCCTGTCCGGGCAAATGGCACGCAAGTGTCAGGTATTAATTAAGCTCGACTTAATTAAAAGGAGCTCAATGATTTGACAAACACTACCATTAGACAGGACATTTGTGTAGGCCCCATAAACTACTCAAATCGCCAGGCTATTATGAAAAGTATACACTTTTATAATGTACTTACAAACCCACTTAATCCTGACTATTACAAAAATACTTAATATCAATAGTAATTACAATAAATAATAACTAGAATTAGCATACATTTAAAAATTGTTTACATTTTAAACAGTGACGTCCGTTCAGTGAACCCTAAAACATTAATTTATACAAATTGAAATGATGCAAACAGGTTGGTCGTCCGGTAACCCGTATTGGTTATTTCGCATTCCATTAACTTTCGGGATAACTTAAAAGAATTTTTTAATTACTGACTGACCGAGGATAAAAAATATTCATGTATGAATTTTATTGGGTTTTTATTGTAAAATGTTTTGTTTGATTTTATACTAAATCAACTTCTAATACAAGGCGGAGTATGAAGAAAAAATAAAATTTCGAATCAGTCCACGCATGCAGACGGATAATTATTTTGGGTCATGATCACTTGGGATTTTGTTTTATTTTTAACCCCCGACCCAAAAACGAGAGATGTTATAAGTTTGGCGTGTGTATTTGTGTGTATATCTGTGGCATCGTAGCTCGAAACGAATGAACGAAATTGATTGCAGCTTTTTTAATCGAAAGCCTGGTTCTTCAAGATGGTTCTTCACTTGTTTGGTCGAAAAAGAAGCATTTGTCTCCAAGATATTGAGCATTTATTGTGATGGTAAAAACTTTTATACAATATTGATAGTAAAAACATAAAAAAGTGAAAATCAGTGTGATTGTTAGTTCATTTAGTACAATATAGAAACTAGTAACATAACTTTAAAAAGCAAAAATTAATTAAACTTTAAAAACCCATATACAAAAAGATCTCTAAAAAGGATAAAAATAATATTATTATGTACTTAATAAAATCGGGACCTTAAAACAAAGGAAGAAATAAAAATTCAAGTAACTTACCAAGGCAAATAACGAAATAACAATGTCAAATCGTAAAGTCTGAGTACTCATTCATTAACTCGGAACATTTCATAAAATAGACAACATCATCATCATCGTACAACTAATACCTCATTATTGCTTAATATGTAATACTATTTCAATTCAATATTGCAATAGCAACTTCTTACATTTGCACCACCATACCACACCACTGATAATTTCAAGATTTCTAATGCGAAGTCCTAAACAAACACATTGTTTGGCGCTTACATTGCAAACGCTGGCTGAACTCTACGAGATAGATCAAAATAATTTGAGAACTGACTATTGAGTTTTGATTGACTAACTGAGTATTGTATAACTTAAAAACTTTTAGAAGAAAGTTCGCGATGGTATATGTTTATCTCTTAGGTATAACCCACAATAGTAAATTTTTATCCCTTACTTTTTACGAGAAATAATGGCTTTTTGGAATAATGGGATTTTAAGCAATGCAGTATTACTCTTTATCTAATAAAGTACCTTAAATACATTTTACATTTAATATGGAACAATATAGCCCTTTGCTTACGGATGAGATTTTTTTTATAATTGAGCAACATTTTAACAAACCGTATTTATGCTTAAAGCTCTAAGGAAGCTTCCCAATTGGTCGACAGAGTGCAACGTGGGCATTAACCGACTTCGTTGATGGTTTGGTACCCCACCACTCAATTAGCTATGAAGGAGTGACAGAGCCACATTTTTGTGAAAAAGCTATCAAAATATCGGCACAAGTGTATCAAGATTCCATTCTGGAGAAGGTAGTTACGCCTTACACATCATGTTCAATAACCAAGTATGGTCCTTCCAGCAAGACCCGGCTCCAAGCGGCGGCAAGCGAACGTGTCTGACTTCATCAGAGCTGAAAACTGGCCCATCGTTTAGTCCCGATCTTAATCCGCTGGATTATGATTTATGGTCAGTTTTAGAGATTACAGCTTGCTCTAAACGCCATGATAATTTGGAGTCCCTACGATTGGCAGTGAAGAATCCATACGATTGGCAGTGAAGAATTTCTCCATGGAAAGAGCGCGTGCTTATATTGCAGCCAATTGACTTCACTTCTCAAAGCTTAATAATAAGCTTTTTATATTTTTAATTGTTTTATATTTGTGTATTAAACTAACACACTGTAAAAGTCATAAATGTTATTTGCAATTAAAAAAATATTTTTTTCTTTGTTACAATATTTATGGCAAGACTAGGTATATATAGGGTGTGGTTTAAACAGATTCAACGACAAGCACATATGCTCTAGCCGACATCACATTAAAACTTTGCTAGCTAATGTTCTCTAATAAATTCAGTAAAACAAAGCTTATAATTTTGCCTGTTTGTGTCAAGTAACAATACAGTAATTTGTAATATAAGCTCCACTCCACTAGCTCAATTTTTTTTTCTCATTATAATATCATATACAATCTTACGGTATTATTTATAATATATCTATAATCGTATTGTATTAAGGTCTATAAAAATTAAAATACATACGAGTGTGGAGTTCTGACTCAGACAAATAAAGAAAAAACAACAAGATTGTTCATTGTTGTTGCAAGATTTTATAAAATACCATTCAGAATAGATTTATCTATTTAAGTCCGGCTTTTATTTACTTTTAAAGAATTCCTTTATTAAAAGATATCTTAGAGTTAAATAGTTAAGTCTCTAACAGAAATGTAATATAATTAAGATTTAAATTGGATCTTAAATGTAACGAAAACAAAACTCATACATTATTTTTAGTGTTACAATACATAAATAAAATTTTTTGCAATAATATTGTTTTGTATTTTTTTTATCTCTCAGAGATTTCAATTACTAGAATCATAAATAAAAAAGTTATCTTAAAATTTTATTACATCAACCTCTAATATTAAATTGAATTTCTTCTATTTTTCAACCCATAATGTCTCACATTACTATTTACAACCACAAATAAGCAATGTTCATTATTTATGGCAGTGTATTTTACGCTGACCATGGCCGGTCATTTTTCTTGCCATGCGCGCCCCTTCTACTATTTCTTTAAAAAATACGTAAAGTTCTGTTTTATATAATAATATGTCCGTCTGACAACATTTCTTCGCAGTTTTTATTGGTTGTCCATAATGTTCATAGTCTTTTTATTATTTCCATAGTATTATATATAATAAACAAAATAAGATTAATTCATATCCAATTTAGTTTAATCCTATAAAATTCTGATCATAAAAATGTTAACGCCCTCGTAACTCCCAAACCTGTGCTGTTGAATTACGAAGCTAATGAAAATATATATTATGTACTACTTGTTAAGTTTGATTGCACTTCTCATTTGAAAATATTCTAGATATCGTTTATTTTTTAAGTAGTAACATCTTTATTTGAATGAAATCTTTTGAAATGTATAACACCTATAATAACATCAACATCCCATCAAGTTAAAAAAGAGGGAAGATCTCATCAGAACATACTATAAGGAATTTTCTTTCAAAATATGTATTGTCTACACGAGGATTTAAATTTAACTTCGTTGCTAGAATAAGGTTAGCTTAAAACCAGAATTAATTGTTGAAGATGACTTCTATATTGATGTCAATTAATTATTTATTTTGATCATACATGTATTGTCATCAGAAGTGATACATGATTGTTTTGATATCCTCTTGCTCTTAACCTTTTTTTTTACATAGTGGTGTTATAGGCTTACAAAAAATATTATAACAAAATATTATTTTAATTCTCTTAAATATATGGTATAGTGGTGAAAATAGCACCTTTCATTCTTCTACTAAGTACGTCGGAGGAGCGCTCACATGTTACATACATGCTACGTAAGTTGTAAGTAAACAAGGTTTACGTATTTTGAAATTCCCAATAAATAGACAAATTAACAATTATTCCAAATATATAGTTATCATTTCTATGCAAACTAAATTGTTAACGTCACTAAAATATATTTGATTATATGAAACACCAGACTAATTAAATAGTTTATGTAAATTGTTAAAAAAATGTGTAGGTACTAGTTGTTTGTTTATTCTAGAACCACCCTCTCAACAATTTAAGTAAAGCTACAACTTTTTCTGGACAATGGCCGTTATGAATTGTAATGTTTTTAGGTTATATTAAATACAGTTCTGCTATAACATTATTTATTATTGAAAGTTATTCTATTTTAAGACTATAACACTTTGGAAAAGTCCTGTTTTACCTCTTTGATCCCTACGGTTTTTAGACTTTACATTAATTAGCATATAACGAAGGTTAAAACAAACTGACACACCTAACATACCTACTTACCTCCGAGCCTTGTTCAAAGAGATTAAACTACAAGTAGACGTGGTGTAAACTCGTGTTTCATTAAAACTTTAAATGCAACATGCACTCGGTTAAGACCTATATATTCAAAACTTTACTGTCACAATCCAATAAGACGATTAATAATGCATTTAGATACGCTAAATGAAAACTACAATAAATGTTATATGATATTGATTCATCAATAGAGGAGCATAGTTTTATTCTTATAAATATTGTGAATATCAAACATTCCTCAATTCTACGAATATGCGGTTTGTATAACCTATTTTGCTTCAAGGTAGCAGACATCGACATTTCGAATGATTCAGCAACTTTGTTCAAAAATATTTAGTATTTTATTTTAAAAATAATCGTCTTTTGTCATTTTAATTGGATTTCTTGATTTTTATTTTTTTTATTAGTTTTCATAGTTTTAATATTGTAACTGTTACTGTAACTTACGTGCTTAAATCTTGTATTAACTATTACTAAAACCCACGTAATGAATTATGTGTTAAGCTTTTGGTGTGTAAATAATTAAATTCAAGATTACTAGATAAATAGTACCACCCTTACGCAAAGGATAGGAATGGAGTAGCTATTAACTTTCCTCAGATGTGTCTGTAATTTTCATGTTTTACAATTTCAATAGGCGATTCGTTTATCATCAAGTGGTCCGTTTGATGATTTGCTTATTTTAATATATGTATAGTGACAAACCATTTCTTGATAATTGTAAGCAATCAAAAAATATTATTAGCAATATGTATATCTTACAAAAAACTAAAAATATTTTTATTTGGTCAATATCTTCTTAGCAAACTTAAAAGTAGTTGGTACTCTCTATACTATACTAATATATACGAATGCAGGCTATGGTGTAAGTCTCTATTGCGCAAAAGAGTGTAATTATCTGCTACAATTGTTGTTGCTTAATAAATAAAACTATATAAAATGAAAGTATATTTGTACATAAATAAATAATAGTCTTAATTTGTACATTTAACAAATCGTGCCTTCTTAAAAGACAAACTACAAGTACTTTCTCATTAGGTCTTACATTAGTGCCCAGTTAAAGCTCTTGGCAGGAAAAAACATTTTGTCAAAACGCCAAATCACCTCCAGGATCTGGACTTTTGTTACATCTAGAAAAGCGCCATTTTTAATCAGTTAAACTTCAAAGTATGAAATAAAACACAAGAAATGTAATTACATTTACAAGTAGGTATATGAATTACACAAAATAAATACGTTAACTTTTAAAAGCATTTTTTTTAAGAATGTAAACATATTCTTCCTTATAAATTATTGTAAAATATTTTATTCCTAAATCTCCGCTTACGATTATATAATTGTGATGTTTATACTATAAGGGCCACGTCCGATTGTAATGTTTAAAGATAATTTCTAACAATAATTTTTGTTGTAGCATGAGATGCAAAAAATTAACAACAAACTTTAAGGCTTCTATATATATCTATATATATCTTCTTCTTCTTCTTCTTCTTAAAGATAAATCATGCTCTTCCAAAAATAGTGTAACTCTACATATTAAAAAAAAAAGAATATATATATATATATATATATAATTAACCCAAAAGCCCATCTAGATTCCATCCCTAATTTATATTTTAAGAGCGTTGCCAATGAGAGAAAAATTCTGAGCCTTTCAAATTTCCAAGCCACTTAGATATGGCTGACTGGTGGTGCCCGAGTTTTAAAAAAACATCAAACCCAAATTGGCCAGTTTTCAATTCTTTGACCGGGGTATACAATTTGAATAAATTTTACACTATCGTTCGGATAAAAAAAATAATAAAAAAATTTTTTAGGTATATCATTTATTTTTGGGTAGAGATTTTAGTTTATGGTTACAATTATTTTCCGTGTTCAGCTTCCAGTAAGAAGTGTTTAGGTTGTAGTTCTGAACTAGTGGATTGCAGGTATAATTTCAGTCTTTACTGATCGCAAGTTTACTTTATCTCAGAAAAAGTAACCAAACAAATCAATGTCGATAATGTGGTTGACGTTTTTTTAATTTTTAACCCCCTACTAAAAAGAGGGGTGTTATAAGTTTGACCTGTCGATCTGTGTATCTGTGTATCTGTGTGTCTCTCTGTGGGAAATTTGCGGCCAAACGCGTGCATGGATTTGAATGCGGTTTTTTTTAATCGAAAGCTATGTTCGTCGAGATAGTTCTTATCCATGTTTGATCGAAATAGAAATAGTTGTCTCTAAGATATTGACATTTTATTAGTACAGGGGAGAGGTTCTTATGCAATAATAAGCTGTTCCCAGCGGCTTCGTCCGCGCTATATAGGAAAAAAAGCAACAGCTAATGATAATATAAATAGCTTCATCATAGTGTTATTAGTGATTGTAAATCATTTTAACTCTAAATGTTTATGTTTATTAATATTCGTATATTTGAAACTTACCTATTTACCTACCCATATGAAAATGTCTAGAATTATGTTACTTAATACATTTATCTAATATATTACATTGTCGAAACTTTCACGCGGATCCTTATCTTATTAAATATAATATATTAATTTTTCGTATTAAATATAACCTTTGTACATCACAGGGATAATGTGGGATTGTAAAGGTAAAATATTTTATTCCATCGGTCCAGTAGCTTCGGAGTCTTTCTTCTTTATATTATTAGGATAGATTAAAAGAAATACTTAAACAATTGAAAACTTTGTGTGTCTGTAAGTTCATTTAGTATATTCTGAAACCAGTAACATCACTTATATATCGATAACATAGAGATAGTAACATAACGATATCGAATCGTATAGTCTAAGTCCTCAATGAACAACTTCGTAAACTAGACACCATCGTCAATGTATGTACAACGCTGCCCCGATACAACGACTTCAATAAGTACATGATAATATTATTTTTATTATTTTTAGAGTTATATTTGTACCGGTGGTTTTTAACATTTTTAATTTTGTTATGAGTAGTTGGCCTTATTTTTTCCATTATTCTTCATGGTCCATTTATTCTTTTTAATATATATTAACTTACTTGCACTTTTAAAACCTTTTCACTCCATTAGATAAGCAACACGCGTTAAAGGTTTTCTGATTTAAACAATGAAATTACCGCCTTCTATCTTCGAGGAAAAGCGAAAATGTCATTGGAAATCGTTTATAAGGAAATAATAAAAAAAAAAAATATGGTTGCCTGTAAAGTCGGTTTTACGGGCAAGATTTACGTGACCACGTCTTTTTCTCGGTAGAATATTTATTGATATGAATATTATTAAATTGCACAATATTTTAATAATTTGAGTGATTTTGTTGAGGATAGGACGATGAAGACGTTGTCACGTAAAATCATTTTATATATTATTTATTTTATATTATATTATTGATGTTATTATTTTTTACAAAATTTATTTACAGACTTTTTCGATACATCAATTAGTTGCGGAGATATCGATCATTGAAGTTATTGTTTGCAACCAGTATTTTATATATTTATTTTTTTCAGATATAAAAAAATACTATTTCCAATTGTGTCTACCAAGTATGGTCACATGTACTGGCCTACATATTAAATAATAATAAGTACAGATAATGTTATGTGACGTCACTTCTGATTTTATATATTTTAATATTTTTAATTTTAAAGAATTAATTTGAAAATCAAAACACTTATTCAGATCGAAGGTTCAAATTTTTGCTAAATAAATTTCGGTGACTCATCGTAACGTTACCGGGCGTTACACTTTTTCATAAGTGACTCCCAGCTTAACCTAATTTAAGACATTGTCACGTCAAAAGGTTTTTATGCTTTAAAGTTTAAAGTATAAAATATATTTACTAATGTTTGAACTTTATCTATGATTTGCAAAACTGGATGTATTATATAGTCAGTTCTGAGACTCTAAGTAAAAAAAAATAATTATAGGTAGTAGATCCTAACTCATTTGAATTCAATTAGGATAGACTAGCTCGACGGGGTGGTCTTATATATGGACTGGACCTATGGGTGGACTATCCCTCAAAAAAATGTCTTGTGAAGTAACATATTGTATCTATTTAAAATATATCTTTTAAACATAGTAGCAACTATTTAAAATCTTTAAAAGGTCAGGATATAAGTTTATAAAAATGTATAAAATTTATTTAAAATTATGAAAAGACTCCGTAAAACACTGGTTCCCAATTATTCATATTTTATTAATTATTAGAATTTATTGATTGAATGTTTCCGTTTAAGTAAGAGAATTTAAAGGTTAAAGACATTTAAACTTTTCGTTCACTTGGGTAATATATAAGTATTTAATTTCAATATTTATTTTGATTATTATTTCTTGGAATTATTAATATGTACAACAAATAAAATAAAAATATAAACTTAAACATTTAAAATGTTATAAGCAAGTTAGCACAGCAACAGATAGATGCTTGAAATATTCACAGAATATTTACTTACTTCTATTTACTTTAAAAAAATACATTAAAATGAAATAAAAATTTTAGGGGGAGTATTATATGTAACCCTTCGTGCACGAGTCCGACACGCTCTTGGCTGATTGTTTTACTTATTACACCTAATTTTACATTACATTGTTAAAGTAGATTTAAAGTTACCACACTGTGAAAGAAACTGGTAAAAAAATAAACCTTATTAGTTTTCTTTATATTTGAAATCTATTGTCGATATGAATTTAAGAACAAAGAGATGATAATAAAGAGGAAGCAGTAATTAAAGTATTATGTAATACTGTAATACCTATATACCTCTAATACCTATATGAAGTTATTGATTTCGGTCATTTAATTTGAAATTCAAACAAAGACTTAATTTATCTCGTTTCAAAAACATGACGTCATTATTTATTTTAAGTTTCGAAGTTGGTTCGTAATCTTAGGATGTAATTTGTTTACAACAACTCGTACAGAATATTTAGACAAGTTAATGCAGGAAACATGTGCATGTGGAACTTTGGTAATAAATATCAAAATATTTTACAAATTGTCGTATTGGGAGACGCGAGAAATAGTTGAAGTTATGAGCCGGCTTCCAAGTTATATTGTGGCTAGTTCATTCACTTCATATACTTGAACAAAGCGCTGTGTTAGATAAACTTCTTAATGTAAATACTAACATTCGTAGTCACGAATATATGCAAATTATATTTATAATAACAGTTTTATAAATTAAAAGTAGGCTTGCGAGGTAAAACATTACGTTCTTTGCCAATTGGTTTGTTTGTTTAGTAAAACAACGTAATTTTATTAGAAGAAACAGACGGTGTCAGGGTTTGCGCTGCGTGACTCGAATAATGGGGATATATTATTTAAAACAAAAACAAGTTTTGGCCCAATTTATATTCTCTACATTGATGATTCTCTCATGATTTTACTGAAAATACAGTATTCGTTGAATGTTAATAGAAAAATGTTTTAATATCGCAAATGTTATATCTATAGCATTGGTACATTAATGAAGCATAACTAATTGTTATTATATTGAAACATAAGTAGTTTAATATCGAATATTTTAGAAACTTAAAGTGAAAGAAATTGTCCGTGTTTAAGTGTCACAGTTACTACAATGAGATAGTAATTCCAAGTATGCTGCAGTGAGCTAAAGATACGTTTAGATAGCTGTTACTGGATCTCCTAAACGAATAGAGTAGGTTGGGCCGAATTGGGTTTGTTTTGTTACTTTTGATTCGATCTTACCGTCAGACTTCATAGCGTGACCTGAAGATACAATGATTAATGGATGCTACTAGATCTAGTAGTAGAATAGAGCTGGGTAAAATATTTTATCCTAATATTTTCTTCCATATCAATTCTCTTTTCCTCCGACAAATTTTGGAGGTTAAAACTTTCCACATAATTGGTTCTCTTATTGTAAACAAAGTACGCAGTACGCAACTGCAAAAGAAAGGCGATTACGCAAATCCTTGATTTTTTTTAATATACCAAATAAGTATAGGTTAAGTTCAGGTACCATATTTTTATAAACTATTTTTATAGCAGCTGTGTAAAAATAATACACATACTTGAAGTGATCACTAAAATATGATATAGACTAGAGATTTTTTAAACTTATCTTCAAAACTTATATTGTACCGTTCCAATGTTTAATCCTGCTCTCTATACCCTGTTGCATATCTACAAAACATTTTTATTTATCATTTTTCATGTTATATATAGTGTTATAGATATTGCTAGAAGGTCCTTGTAATAATATTTTAACAAATGTGTTTTGCATTCATTTTTACCTTAACATTAATTAACCTTCACGTTAACATTCCCTTCTGTAATCATATCTGATTCCATCGCTGTAGGAAGCTTATGAAAGTGTTTGAAAAAAGTAAGTTTAGTAGGTTCTACAACTTTTGAAAATGCTTATGAGCAAATATTATATTGTATATTCTTAACATCATAGAAAAAATCTTTGCTAGTATGGTTGGTATGAGTCTCATTAGTATTTTAGGTATTGATACCATTATCATTTAGGCTTCGAATAGATATCGTATACATTTTTTTCTCCATACTTGCTTCAGCCATACAGTGTTCTGCTGTTTTACGCCACTATAGACTTATTGTATCATGTTTTAATTGATACAATCTTAATGAAATAACTGGTATGTTAACATGGCAAAGAATTGTGTTCAGCTATGTAATTCTAGCACCATAGTCATATACCATCCACAGCATTCACACTTATTTAAATTTATATAAATATAGAATGAATAATAAATATAGAATAGAGCGACGGGACGGTTTCCCAGTAGTCGCGGGTTCGAGTCCCTGCCCGTATCGGTTTATTATTCATTCTATATTTATATAAATTTAAATAAGCTTAACATGGCTATACATGTTTAAAGATATTTTCAAACACTTATTTTATTATTCGAATCTTCAGAAGATTTCAAAACAAATTTTAAACTACACCTTTGGCATTTCATGTAAAAATGGATTTCAGTCCAGTTCTTTTTTGATTTACCAGTTCCACAGTGTCCAAGTTACTAAACAATGAACAATGACTTGTAATATCCTAACGCTGTTTCATGAAATAACTTATTTCTACTATCATGCGTCTTAAAATTGGCAACTGTCATGTTTCTTCACTGTTCGTGTTTTATTACCTATGAGAAAGAGTTATTTGAAGTACATAATAACTTATGCAGGGCATTTCTCAATTGTTATTATCACAAATATCAATACTCATATGGTTATATCTTTCTGAACGTACTTCTGGTGTATGATCAGTAAAACGGGTCCTGTAAGTTTCAAACGATTCAAACCTAAGTACCTACACATGTATTTCTTTGAATTATACTAACCTTCTTGATTTTTTCTCCACGATGTCTAATCTCATAAACCTTTTTACGACTCATGTTTTCATCTATCTAAAACATTAAATTGAGCTACTTCGACCAAAGTAATATTATTATTACTTGAAAGCGCGGCTGTGCAGGGCTAAGACAGTCAAGTATCACTGCGATCTAAAAGATCTATTGTGATCGCCATTGCCTACAGTCCACTGCATAGGTCTGCCACTCTGAGGTATTGCAGAATTGCCTTTGCAGTGAGGTGTCGGACTTCCACTGGGCCCAGGATGTGTCTCCCCAGGGTGTCACTGCGCTTACTCATCAGCGGACCTCACTCGCATAACAGATGGATCGGGGTTTCATCCGTCTCGTGGCAATACTTGCATACTTTTCCATCCTCTAATTTGAGGGTCGCTAGGTGCTTATTCAGACAACATGCCGTGTAAGCGTTCTACGTATGATGCGTAGATTATTCCTGCTCACCCCAATGCACTCCTTAGCTGCTTTCGCATTAAAGGGTTTGATGAGTGCTTTGGAATGCTTGAGGCCAGGGATCTCCTCCCTACGCCTTATAGCCTCACACTTAGTGAGGTTATTCAGGGTCTATGACCCTGAATAACCTCACGGGCTAGGCTGTTTTGGAACACCATATATTGGTTTTAGACCGTATGTTTTGCTCTGAGCACCTGCACGGGCTAGCTCGTCAATCTCGTTTCCTATATGGCCTTCGTGGCCCGGGACCCATTTTAGAACCATACTCCTATCAACCTCTGTTTTTGCAGCCCAGAGTGTTCAATTTCGTCAGGCAGTCAAGCACTAGTCTCGACGTGATAGTATTCGAGTTTAGGGCCTTGAGTTCCGCCTGAATCCGAGTTGATGTAAATGGTCCTATTCGTCTAGTTGCGCTGCAGGTTCAGGTTTGTACAAGCAATTATTTTTAAGTTTGAGAGCAGTTTTTCATCGATAAATTCAATTTATCTTTAAAAAATTCAACTAGCTTTAAAGATTTATCTAATGCAAAATTGACATTAAAATCTTTACTTAAAATCATCGGTATTTCATCATTGTTGTTACGGAGTAAAGGCGCACCTCCTCTAGTGTATGGCAATAATGATTGGTGAAGAAAATCAACACTATCATCTACACTTTTGATTAGGAGATATATATAATGCTACAATAAAAATTTTCTCCCCTTTTTCATTTGGTAGTGAGCCATACATAAATCACCAACTGCTGATGCTAGTGACCCATTAAAGTTACGAGAGAAATCAGAAAAACCTATAGATGAAGTTACAATATTAACAACATCATTAGAATTATGATATATTCCTACACCTCCTGCTCTCCCGTTCGACCGTTTAAATTTTGCGCTGCATTTGAAGTCAGTAATGTTTATTCCATTTTCATTGTTCAGCCATGTTTCAGATAGAACTAAAACATTAGAATTGTTCATAATTGAATCATCCAGGTCATCTAAATGAGCTCTAAGGATTTGACAATTGAAAGTAATAGATAATAATGGTGCGGAACGGAAAAAATGTGATTTAGAAATAAAGATGGCACATAACAGAAAAAGGTTAACCTTTTTTAACATTGCTATAATTTTTTAAGCATCCGTCGATAAAGAAGTTTCACTTCAATTAAATTAATTTTCTGATGTTTTATGAAAGTTATTTAATCTAATTAAATATATATATAATAATGTTGGGATATCAATAATATCCTTTCAGTACTTTACGTACAGATATTGTGCAAAAGGCAACACGCAACTACATAATGTGGTATTAAATCAGTAGGTGTAAATGGAAGTTTGTCTAAAAGACTACGGCATCTTTCTTTCAGTAAACCTATTGAAAGTTTCACGATCATGCGTGCTGATGAATAAATTCTATCATAATTAAGTATAATTTAAATAGATATTATTTTTAAATGGTACCCTTACACATGATTGTAAAGTGTATGTTGATAACCCAATAAATGAGTATCTCGAGAAAAGTTTGACGAAGTGCAGATATTTTGTAATCCTAACTATCTAAATACTCTGGAGTCATGGACAGATCCCACTTCACCAGCATATACATGTAGATGTCTAAAAGTACGATTACAAATTATCAAAAAAAGAAAAATGTCAAGAACCATTCTATACACAGACAACATAAGAGTCAGTAAGAAATAAATACATAAAAGGGATTAGACTTACTCGTGTATGTATGGAATGTCTTCCTTTTTTATTATTGCATTTTTTTTAATTCACACGAGGTGTTGCAATTACGATATGGGTTCCATCAATAGCGTCTAGCACTCCTGGAAAACCAAATCTCCTTTGGACATATTTTGCAGTTGTTAAGGTTTTTTCTTCAATAGTCCATTTAATAAATGTTGGCAAATAATTATATGAAGCTTTTACAAATCTCTGAACTGTTCTCCAACCAGTGGCTTTCCCGACATTATACAATTTATATGTATTATTCAAATATATTTCTCTTATCTATAAGTATTAGGTGTAGCCATTATCATCATCAAAGACTCATAAGAATTTGGGTATATACAGAAATAGGGCAACTACCAACACTACCAAATACTTGAGATAAATCATTTGCCAGCAAATCCCCCAATTGGTAGGGCAACTACCAACACTACCAAATACTCGAGATAAATCATTTGCCAGCAAATCCCCAAATTGGTAGGGCAACTACCAACACTACCAAATACTCGAGATAAATCATTTTGCCAGCAAATCCCCCAATTAGTAGGGCAACTACCAACACTGCCAAATACTCGAGATAAATCATTTGCCAGCAAATCCCCCAATTGGTAGGGCAACTACCAACACTGCCAAATACTCGAGATAAATCATTTGCCAGCAAATCCCCAAATTGGTAGGGCAACTACCAACACTACCAAATACTCGAGATAAATCATTTGCCAGCAAATCCCCCAATTGGACAATATTTCTTTCAATTTTGTAATAAATGTAAATTGCTAAATACAATTTATTTCTTATGTTACAAATAAAATCAATGTAAGCGATATAATTATCGATTCTAGGAATTTCTTTTTTACCATTTTCATCAAAAGCTAGCGCCTCAAGAATCTTCACATCATCTTCAGAGTGACTGGACGAGTCAAATTGATCTTCAATAATAAACCGCTTGATTGTTAATATTGGTATCTTTGTCCTCTGTGAAACGTTTATGACATCAAAGTGCTCAGCGCTGGCCATCATATTTGAGAAAATTTCATCAGCACAGCGTAAATTTTAGTATGGTACTGGTATTTCGGAACACATCCTTTATATCCGCTTAATTTAACATTGACAATTAACAGTGCTGGGTAAAACTTTAAATTTTTTCACAAAACTGCTCATGTATAAATATTTCTTTTTTTAACTATAGTGAATTTCTAAAGCCCAAAATTTAAAAACAAAGAGATCTCACAGTACTGCATTATTTTTTCTCGTTAAAAACAGTAACACTTGTGAATATGCTTTTTTAAATTCCCAATCTCATAAAAACATTAAATGTCTTTAATCTGTGTAAGTATTTGTTTATTTATTTATTGAAATGCAACCAAAAATTACCGGAATTAATGCTAAAAAGTACCAACGAATTCAATAAAACGATTACAACTGTTGCAAATACAACGGGTCGTTCTACCAACGAATCTTGGATGTAGAAGGAAAAACACGACGCTTAGTAATACTTAAAATATAGACAGATTTACAAAAATTGTACCTACCCGTTTTTATTATATATTTTTCTATTATTTAATTCATATTTATACTATTATATCAATGAAGAATACTACAAAATTACATTTATGTGAAATGATTCTTTAACCTGACTTATTTAAGTAGTGCCACAAGAAGATTTTATTAAAAATTCAGGTAATACGAACTGCAGTTATTTTGTTTGTCAATTGATTAGTTGAAGAAAAAGGCAGCAAACAACAATAAAACTCAATTTCATTTAAGCTTTTTCTTAAAATTTGCATACTTGATTATTTTATACTATTAAATATATTTAGAGAAAAAGTCTAAGCTGGAAATTCGTTATTTGCTGTGTCAGGAGAGTACATAGTGTGTATTACAGCTTCAGATGAAACAGTCGGAATTCATTAGCTTTTTTAATTTAAACCGGCGTCTCTTCGCCCCTTGTGGTTCCGTTCGGATTGCACTGGAATTGGACATTTCATGATTTTTGAGTCGCATTTATTATGTAGGGTTCATCATGTATGTCTTTTTTTTGTCACCTGAAATATTAATTTAAAGTAATTATATGTATATAAATTATCGATATCCATCCCATAAAATATATCGACAATTAAAATAAAATCTGCGCTGTGTGGATTTGTTATACTTAAATAATGACTTTAAAATTAGTTACACATTGCTATTGCTAACGTATAATTATTGTTTAACCCGTATAACTTTTGAAGTAATGTAAAATGTGATGTGAGATGATTGCGAGGAACCCTAATACATTTATTTATACAAATTGAAATTATATAAACATGTTGGCCGTCCGGAACCTGTATTTTTTTATTTCGCATTAACTTTAATTTTCGGGATGAAATAATAAATATTTGTAATTAATGAGTGACCGGATAAGGTAAATAATTTAAGAGAATTTTGTTACACTTATATAAACAAATGTTTAAAGGTTTAATTACCTTCTTATATATTTTTATTACTGACCTTTATTTTAATAGCTAAAATATATATTTTTATTTTTTTACTAACCCGAATTCTGTGACAAGTAAAACAAATAAAATTCCGAATTAGTCAACTTGTTTCGATAGATTATTCTTTATTTGGTAGTACATATATTTTTGCAAGCAGCTTTTTTCTCGCATGAAATATATTAAATCGAGAACGAGATCGTCTTTATCAGACAATCATCTGACAGGCATTCTGCGCATAGCTACTTCTAAAATACCAGCTGACATAAATACACTGTGCAAACAGAAAAAATGTCAAACATCTCATTAATAATAAGGTTTTTGGAGTGATAAGTAAAACTAAGACTTTCTTCCTTAGTAAATAAAACAATTTACTTTCAAATTGTCCTTTTATTTATATTTAATTTTACTTTGAATTTGTCTTGGCCCGCTACAGTACAAAACTACAAATCCGGCCCTCCACAAAATTATTTTGGACAGGCCTGCACTATATATCATATATCATCAGTTGTATCAAACAAAAGTCCATAGTATTTATTTTTTTTAATATCGTTTATAATTTGGTTTCAAACTGTAGATGCCAGAAGATGAATAAACTCATTTTGAATTTATGGTGATAAATATGAGACAGTTTTTGGGTTTTCTGTGGCATTTTTAAAATGATTTGCCAATAGCGAAACAAACTGAGCTACAAGTGTAAGCAATGATAAAAGGTTTCCTACGTTTGTACCATCTTGAAGTGCCATTTTTTCAACATGGCCACGTAGCGGAAGATTTTGCGTAATCAAATATTTCATGCAGGCTAATATTCTTAGCAGTATATTTCGCCATCGTTCTTTTTCCGACAGAATGTTTGCTTATAATGAAAAATCAATTCCCGTTCTACTTAATAATCTTCGTTCTGTTTCTTTTCAAGCCGTAAAGGATTTTCGATGATTTGTACTTCTTTCATGGCCAACGAATTTATTTATTTTCTTCCATTTATTGAAGTCCGCAGATGTTAGGAACGATGATTGTGAAGCAGAACTTAATGTATTGAATAGTAAGCAACACAAGCAATATGCTGCATTGTTTTTTGGTGAATATAATAGCCGAGATCTATTTACTGTAGGTCCTTCTTCTGCATTGCCGACCCGTCGAGGAAACCAAGACTTTGGCATTAGACGATTAGTAGGTGTTACTGTTGTGTTTAAACTAGCTTCGTTTTGAAAAGTGCAAGATCGATATTTTTGGAAGATCGTTTGTAAAATGTAAATAAGCAACATCCTTCAACTCCAGAACGTCTGACATTACAGCAAGTGTTTCTGTTGTATTTTCTGTGCTTTTTATTAGATGTGAATATGAATTTATTATTTCTGAGGTACTTGGGTCACCAGAGTCTTGTTCTTGTTGAGTTGTGTTATTTGTACATAAAAGTTTAGGAGGAGTAGGTGAACGACCTGAATCTGGATTCTAACTCTGAATTTGATTTTATATCTTTTTAATCTTCGGGATTTTCTTTTTGAGATTTTTTTCCTAAGTATGTTTCCTTCATTACTCTACATTTCTGAGCTTCTTTTACTTGTTGTAGTTTTCTTTTCCGATTCTGGAAACCGCATAGTTTTTTTTCCTGGCGTTCTAAATAAAAAATAATTTAACATTTTAAAAGGAAATAGATTCTTGTTTGAGAACAAAACAGGAAAGTGAAAAACACTATCTTATATTATTATTTTATAGTATTCGGTATTCGTTGTATTCGGAATCTTTTTCTCTATTCGTATTCGACCGAATTATTTGGTTTTGATGCGGACTATGTTCAGCTCGAGTATTTCCATTTATTTGGCTACACGACATGGTAAAAAACTAAAACTACAAAATTAATATTTATGTTATATAATAAGTCAAAGAAATTTTATAAATAATGTGTTGAATATATCATAATAATACAAAGCAATCTAGCTTCAAATCAACAATTACTTCGAAACATATAGTCAACATATCTATTATGTTATTGCTAACCTACAATTAGTATTTAGTATAGTTAACATTTATTTTGAAACTCAAAATTACTAGAAAATATTTTCAAAAAATCATAATGCTGGATACCTTTATATAACCAAGCAAAAACAATGGTTTTTCATTCTTTCTGTTCGTCTATCTAATATGTTTGTGCACATTAATCTCAGAAACGGATTAAGCGGTTTGGTTGCAGTTTTCGGGAATATATTGTCATGGGCTTCACTTTACATTTAGTGTTTTTTTTCATATAAACAAATAAAGAAGTTATTAAGCCCTTATTTTCGTACCATTGCGGTAAGACTTTTTTTAAATCGAAGAGGGGTCATCCCCTCAAGGAATAATAGTACCCTTTCCAATAAAAACAAAAGTGCAATCGGACTACTCTGTTACAAATCATCGGTGATTAAATACAAAAAAAAAAGATAAAAATAAACTAAAAAATACTCCTACACGCAAAAACTACTTGACGGAGTTTCATGTAACCTTAAAGGTTTATAGTTCATACATGGGTACCACAGGGTACGTTTTATCGAAATCTAAATCTACGCCTACGTAAGTACTACGTAAGTCGTAGGCACAGCTAGTATAAACTATAAAAAGTTAACCCTTCATACTTTTTAAAGCAGTAGTAACAACAGTAGACTTTTCATATCGACGTAATGGTTAGACACCCAAACTTTGACTTGAAAAGCTCTTCAGATTGACGAAACTTTTTTAGTTATATAAATTGAATTTTATGTAATAAAAAAGAACATGTTATTAAAACAAATTGCCGTATTGGGATATAAATAGGAAAAGGTATGAGCAAGCTTTTATGAATGTTTTGGAGAACATTTGCATGCGAAGTTTTAATATTACACAAACTTACATATAAGTTTGTAGCGTAATAATTTATGAACATCGTTCTATGTTTGTTTGTATAGTTGTGTTGTTTTTTTGTATGGTTGTGTTGTCTGTTTGTACGATTATAGTGGTCAAAAGTAAAGTGATTATAAATACTAATATACCAGTAAAAGAAAGCGAGGGAATATTATTTTTGAAGCTTGCCAGTAGCCAGCCAGTTTGTAAAAGTAATTCGACCCGAAAAGGTAACGACGTCAGCATTTACATTTCGTGACTTGAATATTAAATTATCATTATATAAATTGAATATTTAAGAATATTTTTTTAATCTTGTGTCAATCCTCTTATAATTAAGTTTCGAATGAAAGGCAGATAAAAGTTAAGTGATTACCGTAAGTCGAAAAGGTTTCATTATGGCTATAACCTATGTCTAGTATTTAAAATATATCTTTTATGTTTACTTAAGCTATTGATATTGCTGCTGTTTTAAAAAATATTATTTCAATATAAAAACTGTATTTATTTATAATTGGGGAGGTTTGGTAAAAATTAATAATATATCATTAGTTTTAAGATGATTTTAATTATTAGGTAAATTGATTATTGTTCTACAAAAGAATATTTATAAATATTGCAGATTCTGCAAGACAAATAAAATTAACTCTTAATGAACATCAAACATTTAAGCTAAGCGGTGTTTTTTTTTTCACTTAATTTAAAAATCTTTTTTAAGTCAGGGACTGAAGTTTAATGAATTTATAAAAGTAAATTCCCTCAATGGTAAAAAAGCACCTGTTTCAAAGCTATTTTGTAACTACGGAAAATAAGCTCTAGGATAAAACTTCACCAAATAGGTTACGTACTTTTATTTTCATTCCGGTCTCACACTCCGCCAGCGTCAGCGCTTTACGTTGGGAACATTTCATAAATTTGATGTCTTTTATGTTAAGGCCTAAATTCCAGAGAGTCGCAGCGTTAAAACTTTACAAAGCAAATTAGTAAACAATATTGTATACGTATACTTGGAAAAAATATATACTATATTTTTATTAATATTATAATGATATTGTATTTAGTAGTGTCGTATATAATATGACAATACAAATATTTTCATGTTAATTTTTCACTTCCATCAAATGGGGTAAACTTATGATAATAAATTTATAAACAACTATAATATGTCAGAAAATAAAGATGCAACATATTCAGTTAAAATATGTAGTTGTATTATGTTAAATAAAAACGTTTCAAATAAAAAAGTATCTTAAAGTTCCTTTTCTTTGTGTTGCGGATTTCCTTAGATGTTTTAATAATGATGGAAATACATTTCTAAATAAATGTATTAAAATAAAAAGTTAAATTAAATCGAAATAACCACATTCAAGGTTCCACTTCTAAATATATTAAATTAAAAACACCTTTCTTAATATTATAATAATAAACAAATTATTTTAACGTTAAAACGCCAAGATTTTTGTAAATTGAGCGTCTGATTGACAAAAAATTTGTTAAATTATTTTTCGTCCTCTCAAGTACGTAAGAGGTCTCTAGTGCATCCTATTTGTTATATAACATAAGGGTGGGACACGCAGAGTTTCATACCTTCTGTCTGAGATAGTATTATTGCTCATAAGTAGCCACGAGTTCATGAGTACACATGCAGGTTTTAATGCCATTGTCATAAGAAACAATAGAAAAATATTGCACAATGTAAATTGTTACTATTTTGTACTAAAGTATTCATAACTTTTTTTTCAATTTGTTTCTTTATATATGCACATTTATTTTTTTATTTTTTCACAAAAATTAAATTAATTGTGATAAATAATAATTGCGTGCGTCGCTCGCGACTTCGTCCGCGTGGTTTTTAGTGTTGCCGCCGAGTTCCATACAAAATTGATATTTAAAACCCTTAAGGGTGGAATTTAAAAATCTTTTCTTAGTACACCACTACGTAGAAAAACAAATGTATCCTCCAATTTCACTATCTCTACGACCTGCGGTTTAGACTGTATGCTATAACTAAGTATAAGATTATATTAAATTTTCAGAATTTTTCATTGCTGCTTAACTTTTATTAGTCACAGCGAGATGATATATACCCTATAGCCTTCCTCAATAATAAGGTCTTAAAAATATTTACTTTTTTGTGAACGAACGTGAAGGAACAGAAGTAGATGAAATTGCAAGCAATAGTGAATACTAAATATATACAAATTAGGATTTAAAAAAATATTTAAGAGTTGTGGTCGTAAAATCATGAAGAGCTTATATATTTACGACACACGAAATGGCGAAGAGAGACAGCGTGAAACGATACAAGGGACGCGGTCAAGTGCTTATAAAATCAAACGCAGTTCGCTTTATTCTGATCATAAAGAACGCGTCGAAGTGTTAATAAGTACCGCGATGTAAGCTCTCGTTAAATTATATTTGAGTTAAAATCATGACTTATTGACAAATAATTTTAACTAAGCAATAATTATTATTATATAATGAATTATTTTGTAAAAAAATATATAAATAATTCTTACTCAAAAAAGTTTATAAATAAATAGATATATACATATAATCTATATATATAATAAAATCGTCACTAAACCATATCTGTACATGAAACATATTTAAAAAAAACATCATAGGGGACCTTTATAAGAGCAATAGAACCCAAAACAATGGCTTTTCAGTTTGTCTGTTTGTCTTTATGTTTGTGCACGCTAATCTCAGTAACGGCTTAACCAATTTGAATGCGTTTTTCAGAAATATATTATCACAGTATTCACTTAACATTTAGTGTTTATTTCATCTAAATCGGTTTATATATAAAAAAGTTATGTCAATTTATGTCAATTACGTAATAGGTCCCAAGCAAATCTTATTCTATACATGTAATAAATTTGTAGAGGAGTAGTCTTTGTACACCAAAAATATTTAAAAAATTATACCAGAATGTGAAGTGATAACTAACAGAATCCATTTTCAGCATTTTTAAATCTTTGTATGAGTTTGTATGTTCATTTGTTTGTCTTTAGTTGTGCAAACAACACGAAAATAAAAAATATCAATAATTCATACAGGGGACCTTTATTGCAAGAGCACCCAAAACAATGTTTTTTTCATTTCGTTTGTATGTCTATATGTTAGTGCACCCTAATATCAGAAACGGATTAATCGATTTGGATGCAGTTTTCGGGAATATATTGTCATGGGATTCACTTTATATTTTGTTTTTTTTTAACAATCGGTTAACAAATAAAGAAGTTAATAATCTCTTTTTGTCGTACCATTGCTACTTACCAGTTTGAAGGTTTATAGTTTTTACATACATTGATAAATACAAAGGGTACGTTTTATCAAAATCGAAATCTACGCTTGCGAAGTCGCAGGCACAGCTAGTAACTAAATAAATTAATATATATCGATATGTCAACACAACGCACTCAGGCCCAAAAACTAAATAAAAAGCTGTTCGTACTAGAATACAAGTCAGACGAATAGTTTAATTGAGCTAGATAAAAATGTGACAATGTTTCTTTTGCTTGTTTATCGGTATAACAAGACAAGGCATATGTTTAAATATATATTAATATAAAAAGTATAGGGATTAATATAGATAACATAATATAGATAAGCATAATCACATTTATATGAAATTCGATAACTTTAATAAACTAAATAAAATTACCTTCTGAGTTTGTAGCATTTGCCCCTCGTATAATGAATGTTTTTAGCTAAAAGTTTACTGAGAAACTTAAATGGATATAATTCACTATAACTATATAAACTATAATCACTATATAAACTATAATTCACATATAAAGGAACAAAAATAGTTTAGAAAACGTCTAATGTAGGTAAAATAGTCAAATTAATTGTTGTTTTATTCCCATATTAAAAAAATCTTTTTAGGGTGCTTTTATTCTTCCTAACGGAATCAATTTCTTGCACTTTTAAAAGTTTTTTGTTCCATTAGACCGCAACACGCGTTTAAAGGTTTTCTGATCTGACAATTCATCTCAATTAAGTTAACGTCTTCCAGCTGTGAGCGTAAAGAAAATATCTTTCAGAAATCGTTTACAAGTAGATAGTAAAAAAAAAGGTTTTTATTTTATAAAGTTTAAAATAATTATATATTAATAATAATTAACTATAGTGGCTTAAAATTTTCATGTTTGCTAATTTTAATGGAAACTTGATGAACCATTTGCTTATTTACCAATCTATAACTCAAATAAATAAATTATGAAGATGATTAAAAGTGGAACAGACTATTCAAATATTTTAATTTTTATTTACTTTTTAGGCAAATGTTGTCGTAGACTTTAATATTAAACTGAATTGAATCTAAAACCGCTTTAAATAACCCTCAACAAGGTTTGCTCGAGAGATGAAACCGATAATCACATTTCCAGCACTTTTAGCTTCTTGTAGACTAACTTAGCCCCGTACGCTTTCAGGAATAAATTTTAACCTATAATTTTATTGTCTTTTTTTTAAAACATGATTGTTAGTTACTATTAATACAAGTATGCAAGTATCACCATTTTTGTTTCAATCGGTTTTGTGTTCTTTCTTTCTTTATCTAATCAAATAAACTTACTTCCACCATCAGGTATATATATACTTCCGTAAATTATATAGAAAGATTAAATAGGTAATAGATCGGAGGTTATTAAACAAATAATTTCGTCTTTAAATTTCGCATTACGTGAGGAGATTTATTAGTATCGGATACATTTTATATATTTGTAAAATACGAAATAACCATATATAAAGTAGGTACACCAAGAAATGCTTTTCTTTAATCGATATATGATTTTTTTGATAAGAGTTTGTGACTGTTTGAGTATTATTGAATAGGTATATTAAAAGTTGTATTTTGTACCATCTATTTAAAAGTTTGCCAATCGTCGTGTAAGACAAGACTCACGACTTGTATCATTAATTTTGTATATAAATGGTAAACAAGATGTAGGTTTTTTTTAAGAAGGATTAGTTGAATCATTATTTTCGGCAGAGTAATAATTGGTTTTATTATTGCTATAAATTGGAGTTATTCTTCAATGTCTTTTAAAACGTCTGTTATTAATCTTACCAAAGTAAAATGTAACACAAAAAACTTTTTGTACCAAAAGTTGTGTACATCGTCAAAACCAGTTTCGTTTCTAAGTTCTCGTTCGTTTTTAAGTCATAAGCGAACAATAAAAAATATTAGTATTACAAAAATGAAAAACTGCTTGTAAATAATAAGTACCTCCGATCTATTACCTATATAAGAACAGTGATATGATATGTAACATATGCAACTTTGAAAGTATTTATCAAAATATTTTACAAATTGTCGTATTGGGACGCGGGAGTAATAGTTAAAGTTAGGCGCCAGCTGCCAAGTTATAATAGTGAGCTAGTTGTACATTTCATCTATTTGAATTCCTGAGTTAAATACAATTGTTTATGTAAATACTTGTACTAGCAATCACAAGATTGTGCAAACTTTATTTTTGAAAAGTTTCTATATTGGGAAATTTTATAAAACAAATTAATTTTATAGGATGAAACAGACGCTGTCAGTGTTTGCGCTGCGTGACTTGAATAATAGAGATATGGTATTTAAAATCATAACAATTTTATTCTCCAATGATCTTCTACATATTGATTTTACAGAAAATACAGTATTCTTTTTATCTTTAATTAAGGATCATTAATTCTAATTCTATTTAAAACTAATAATTTATATATCTAATATTTTACTATTATATCATATCATTTAGTAAGAAATTGCTTCTGCTTGTGACAACGGTTGGTTTAGAGTGTTACAACTGTTAGTATTTCTAGTCAGTTACATTGTACCTGCATTACATAACTGACTCTGTCAATTTTACGAAAGTAAAGGTGAGAGATTATGTTAGGAATATCATTTAAAATAAGAAGTTGTATTGGCCTGCGGATAAATCATTTTATTTAGCTGACGACAGCATCATCTATCCAGGTCCAGATAATGAATGTAGTTTCCATTTTTAGTACCTACATATTCTGTGAAATAGTTTAGATGTGAAAAGGTAACTGACAAACAAATATATATACTTGAATATTTTTTAAGTATTATTTGACAAGACTATACGATAACTATTTTACGATAACTACCGACTCCACGGGATGAGCCTAGAAATTCAAAACGAATGAGTGACCATAGGAGATTTTTGTATTCTATAGCTTTGAAGTGGCGCACCTTAATTTATGATTGGTCCCCAGCATTATTAACATTCTTTCTTAATGCATTCCAAATGACTCTCCCAGATCAAAGTAATTTAGTAAGATGGGGCAAAGCCACCGAAAAGTCTTGCAACATCTGTGAGGAGGCAATAGGAACCGCGAAACACCTATTAGTAGGGTGTAGGGTACTTCTAGATAAAGGTCAATACTCGCGTCGCAAGGATAAGGTATTAGAAATTATACGGGAAGCGGTTAGTCTTTCAGTAGCAAGAGCTTGAAGGGTATAACAACCACCAAACGATCTGTAGAATTCGTAAAAGAAGGCTCCTCCAAAAAATCAAAAGCTAAGCCTTATTCAATTTTAAGCGCGGCTCCTGATTGGACTCTCATGATGGACACGTATGAAAAGCAATCAATCAATCAACTTTCCTACTTGATCCTAGCCCTAGTTTATTCGTTTGAGCACCAATCATAATTTTTTTATGGAATTGAAGTCATGACTCGATCTCTGAGGCAACTTTGTCTTTTGGGAGAGAAGTTGCAGTATCATCTTTAGATTTTCCGATGATATGTCTTTTGGTAACTCTTAGATGTTTGAAAAGCTCCGATGGTTTCTTTAATTTTAATCCGAAATTGTTTCGGTCTCTAAATAAGGTTGAAGAGTCCGCTGAGTGTGCTAACCCGAGCCATAACTTCAATGTCTTTATGACGCTTGCATCTAACTTTGACAAAAGGGTTTTATTAATATCATAAACGAGGAAAGGCCAATTTAGACGTGATGTTAAAAAATTATCTTAAATCCAAGCTTTTTTGACGGTACTTATTGGTTGGCTGTCTACCTTTTTGAGATCATTTAAAAAGCTATCGACTATTACATCCAACGATGGAGTACGGCCTTGGTAATCGATTTTTTTACCTAAACATTTAAACGGAGCTGCTTCCCTAACCGTACTAACGCACTGACCGCCTATTATAAGACCCGGATCGTAAGAGGTATATTTGGTATTCCGCCTACCCAGACACAGACTAAAGCATTTACTTGGTTTTGTCCTCAATCCGCCCGTCCACGTATAGAAATCCTCAACTACATTTAAAAGTACCTGACTTTGTTTTGGATTACGACATTGTATTGGATTACTTAACAAACAAACATAACGCGTTTTGTATTAAAGCGTGCTTTACAATGTCTCTACACAATTGTTGAAATTGTGCATACAACATTTTAACAATTGTTGTTGTTCTGGTTCGCAGATGATATGATGATATGATCTGGTTAGGAATCTATTTGTATGCAAGTTTTTATACTAGTTCTTTCGTGTTAGAGTTGAACTTCGATTTGTATGAAATAAGGGCATCGTCACATCATTTGCGGGGGCGTTGTTCTTATTACTCGCATAAGGCACAAGATTTCATACACTGTACCAGAACATATTGAATGTACACGTAGTAGTAGGTACTAGCGCTCCCACATTATGAGAACGAGATAGTATACATAACCATGACCATACCTCAGTTTAATTTCGGAGAATGTAGATTATTTAAATTATTAATAATATCAAACCAATTCCTCATTCCTAAGCTCACTGCATTATATCTACCTAAACAGAGGTAAGTCACTCTTCAAGTAACTGCTGTTAACTAGTTGAGTAACATTGATTCACATTTTTTTTTTAAATAGAACTGTGAGCAAATAAGATTTTATAAATAATTGAATATAATGAATTCTTTATTTTAAAAATAATCCATGCTTATCTCTACCAACCATTTACAAATGTAATGCTTATACTATTTTTAGATTATAATTAATTCAACCAGAATTTGCTTTCATATAAAACAACAAATCGCTACTATTCAAGTCACGCAACGAAAACCCTGACGCCGTCTGTTAAATAATGTTATTTTGTTTTATGAAACAAACAGTCCAACTTTCAAAACAATAATGTTTTTAGATAGTAGCTAATAAAGGATTAATAAAATTATAATTCGCCTATAACGGTGAATATTAGTACAAGAACTAACATAAACAAGAATATTATAAGAATTTAAGGATTTGTTTGAATAAAGGAGCAACTAGCCCACTGGTACTATTACTTGGCAGCCGACGCATAACTTCTAGCAATTTCTCTTGTGTCCCAATACGACAATTTACTAAATATTTTGATATTTATTAAACTGCCACATGTTATCGGCCTCAACTTGTCTTTGTCGTATCAAATAATTTTCGATTTGAAGTTTGCAACCATACTAGTGCTTTGAAACTAAAAGAATTACTTTCGAAACCATATACAAATATAGTATTTCTGAAAATATAATGACCTTTGTTGTTTTTTTTTCAATTAATTTAATGGCAATTTGAAATGGCAGTTTGATTGCTGACAGTTAATATTAGCAACGCCGTGCTATTTCAACGAAAGTTAATTCACTTTTGCCTTCCCCGGTACCACCAATTCAAAGTTAAAGGCAACTTATTTTCAAATGTAAAATTTTGCATACATTGCGTTCATTCGTCGATGCTCCTCTTTGTTTGATCTCTATATGACAAGCCACAATCGCAGTCAAGTTTATATACTCCAGCACATTGTAAAGGAATACTTACTTACTTAATTTGATAGGTCTTAAGAATTGACTCACTTTCCTTTGAGGTTTGTAGATAGTTCTTATAGAAACCATTTTTAAGATGTTGCTGATGCTGTCAGTGGTTCTGCCTTTCACATATGGTAGAAGGGCTGGTTGACGCTCAATTGTGGGTGGCTTGATGTGGTTTCTGCGACGCTGGCGAGGTACAGGCAGGTGGTGGTTGAACAAGGCATGCTTGACATGCTGCAGCTCGCCCACCAGATGTTCAGAGTGACAGATATATTGTGCTCTCTGATGCAAAAATTTGTCGGTTTGACGGTAGCTAACTACTAGGCTAGGGTGGTGGTGTGATTTACCACTGCGGTACCTATCTGTATGTGTGGGTTTCCTATAAACAGTGTGTCCTGATGTGTTGTCAGGATTCTTGATGGTACGAATATCAAGGAAAGATAAAGTATTATTTAACTGCAATTCCATTGTAAATTGTATTTTATTGTTAATGTAATTAAGGTGTTCTAGAAAAGCAGATGTTTGATTCATAGGTAGTATTGTGGAAATGTCATCTACGTACCTTTTATAGTAGTTTATGATACTGTTGCATAATAAGGGTTCTTATAACACGAGTGTAATAAGACCAAGTTATGTAAAGTGTCATACACTACTTTATCTACTCTCATACTATAATACGTAAAACAATATTGCAAATAACGCTGAATATTACAACAGATTTTTTAAATGTCAAATGTTGGTGCCGCGGATTCGTTCACTGAAACCTTTTTTTTTTAAGTAGAGGTTCAACTTCCTTGGTCCAGCTGGAAGTTGTATAGGTGTATCGTTATGATTAAAAAGTTATGTTATGATACAGATGTCCATACAAGACCTGTATCGTAATAAAAAAATAGATATATATTTTTGGCCTATACGTAATGTTTGTCATAAGAATGTTATTTTCAGTTTTATAATCTTTGTATTATAGTATCAGAGTAGATAAAAGTTATAAAACACTAGAACACGAGATTGTAGAAAAGAATTACAGGATCTGCAGACTGCAGTGCTATAACGAAATTCGAATCATATGAAACAATTTTTCTAAACACTTCTATTGATACATGCAGAAGAAGAAGTTCAGTGATGCGACGTTTATATGTAGCGTCTACTGATCCGACTTTTCACAGGGCACAGTTTTCCCAAAAACCTTAACTTACGCCGGAATTGTGTTTTATATAAAATCAATCTCTGTTTCATTTTGAAGTGCTTTCTTTTTGTATTGAACAATCCAATTTCATCGAGGCCATTTTCTCGAGATGATCGTGAAATTGATATACTTATGTATTATTCTTTATTAAATGCATTGAAACATGAGTTAAAAGTTAACGTTTGTTTAATTGGAATCTGAGAAGAATTGTAATATAATTTTAATCTTTAGTGCCATAAATAAAGGTAAATTAAAGCCATTTTAAAGGTTTCTAATTCTAAACACTGGTTACAAATTGCTAAGCATTGCAAGATGCTTGTCGTGAAACTATATACATAAAAATATGCTAACTTTCTTTAGAAAATATAAGGCCGTTGATCGTTTGTCGTACTATATCTTAATAAAGAATTTAAAACATCTAAAAATTGTTTGTGGAAAGTAATTATTTTTTTAATAACATGTCACTACCATTATTTGTTATATAAAAACTTTTAAAAAGCACCAACCAAATACTACTACAAAATACTACTTTATTATATTATAAAAAATAAAAGTTTAGAAAATAAATAAATTGATAATTTTACGAACATTCAAAGGCTTTTTCTCAAGAGCCATTTATGTAATATTAATTTATATTCGTATTAAAAGTAACTAAAATGTTTATCCAAAATTAGTCTTTAACAAAAACATGTTATTGACAAAGACTGCGTAAAATTAAATATCTTCCGTAAAACTTTTCATTTATCAAATACGTGTCTCGTATTTAACTTTATATTTATAACTGACTCCGCAAAAGCCTCCTGTATAATTAATAACCTAAAAACATGTTCACGTTTGTAAATTGTAAGGAAGAGTAACTTTTAATGATTCAAGTTATATAATAAACAACTAAAAGAGAACATTTCTATTACAAAAGTTTATTGAATGTTTTAAATGTTGATATGATTTTATTGTGCATATCGTGCATCGCAATAATTAATAATAATCACATATAACCCTAAAAAAACATAAACATTGTCCATTGTACGACCTTTGTACGTGGTGTCTATTTCACTAAGTTTTCGAAATTGATTAATGAAGACTTTGTTATTTCCTTATTTGCCCAGGTAACTTACTTGCATTTCGATTTTTCCTTTGTTTAACGGTTCCCCGACGCGACGACTTGAATAAATACGAAATAATATTATTTTTATCCTTTTTAGAGGTCTTTTTGTATCAAATATCCAAACAAATGAATTCTGCTTTATCTTTTGATACCAATCAAATGTTAGTAAATAAAAATATTAATTATTTCATCAAAGAAAAATTTAGAGTGTATTTCGGATAAAACATTCGAATAAATAAGTTTTTTATTGTATTGTGTAAATGCTATTTAAAATTTTCATTTCTGTGGAACCGCAATCGCTTTAAAACTTAATACATTATGATAAATGATTGCTCTGAAACCCTTACACATTAATAGAAACAAATTAAAATTAGGTATATAAACGTGTTGGTCTTTCAGAAAATCGTGTTAGTTATTTCGCAAACGCTTAAATGCTTTGAAAGATCCATAAATTAATTGATTTATTTAATAACATATATTTGTGAATTATAATAATAATATATTTATTGAAATAGGTTTTACATATAGTGTTACAAAAAAAACAGTTGACCACCAAACTAGGTGAAAACCTGTGTCTTGGGAATCAAATATTTTAAGGTTAAAGCCCGTGTTTTACAATTGTTTTATTAAATTTAATTATTTACAGTAACAATATTTTGATTTCTCTTAACTGTCTGTGTATTATTGTGTGTGTGAGAGAGAAAGTATATGTGAGAGAGTGTCTAAGTGTGTGTGTGGTGTGTGTCAGTGTGAGGGTGTGTGTGTAAGGGTGTGTGTGTAAGGGTGTGTGTGTAAGGGTGTGTGTGTAAGGGTGTGTATGTAAGGGTGTGTGTGTAAGGGTGTGTGTGTGTAAGGGTGTGTGTGTGTAAGGGTGTGTCTGTGTAAGGGTGTGTGTGTAAGGGTGTGTGTGTAAGGGTGTGTGTGTAAGGGTGTGTGTGTAAGGGTGAGTGTGTAAGGGTGTGTGTGTGAGAGAAAGTGTATATAGGAGAGTGTATATGTAAGGATGTGTGTCTAAAGGTGTGTGTGTGTGCGTGTGTGTGCGTAATGGTGTGTGTGTGTGTAATGGTTTTTTTCAACAATCGTTTAGCAAATAAAAAAGTTAATAGTCTCTTATTGTCTTACCATTGCTGCTTACCAGTTTGAAGGTTTATAGTTTTTAAATACATTGGTAATTGGTAAGTACGTTTTAACGAAATCTACGTGTACGAAGTCGCAGGCACAGCTAGTATTATAAATAAAAAGGTATATTTTAAATTTATGCCACTTGTATTTTTTTTTTACACCCCAGACCATTAATTTTCGTTTTAAAAATAAATTATGCTATTTTTTAAAAACAAACTTGCCAATTTTTAAAGTACAATAGCTAGTCACACTATTTACTTTAGGAGTGCCTAAAACAATTCGCATTGCGCTGAACTGCATTTCTGCAGATCCCTTTATATACCTACATGTTTTTTTCGGATTGAAAATAATAATTGCAATAAGAAACTCAGTCGGCGAACGTTGTGTATTGACCGGGAGGTACCTCTAAATATAAAATGGTAACCCTGAATATATGAAGCTAGTGTCCTATTACAGAGCAGGCAATAAATAAGAAAGAATAATAGCACCTCATTATATCGTGAAATGGGTAATATTGTTGTGGAAAATTGTTTTTTTAGTATACTTATAAGGCAATATGATTTATGTAGTTCGTGTATGTCCTAAATCTTAATAAACTATGTTCCTGCTTCTTTGCTCCCGTTTCACTGACAAGTGAGGATGCCGGTAAATGTTATATTTCTAGTTTTTTAGATATCATGAGTTGGTAGAGATAAAAAGAAAGCAATGATGCCGGGATAGATACAACGCCGGGATTGTGGAATCATTTTCAATCTTGAACTTGATTTTTCTTTAACAAAGTTAGTTCCGTTACGGAATATGTTCTATGTTTTGTATTAAGACAACGAGATATGAATCTCTTAAATATAGAAATGAAAGACGATGAAAATAATAAGATGTTAGTTACCAAATCAATGAGAACTTTCATAGTAATAAAACAGACGAATAAGTAAGTAAAATCTTGTTTAGGTAAAAGAGCGGGATGCTGCGCTTTATAGGAAATGTTAGCGTTAGATAATATGCTACCAATTTCAATTATTTGTTCCGTCATCTATAAATCAATGAAGACATTTAAATTGAGGACGTAACACTTATCCTTCTCAATTTCTTCGATAATAGTTCTCATTCAATTTATTAAAAACATTTCACCAGTATTGAACCGATAAATGAAATAATTTTATGACATTTCTCACGACGATGTACAATTATGCGTTATTTTTTTTCCACAACGATTTTCGTTGTGGTAAATTGTAAATTAAATATCGCGGAAAATCTTTCTCCGCGGTAAGTAGAAGCGGTACAAGTATTATTATTCTATTCTGGAAGAGATTTCGTAAGCAAGTCGGTTACTTGATGTCAAAATCATTTTAAGACAATGCTATAAGCGCCACAACTGTTTCGGTAAAAAACATCTATAGCACTGGGTCTTTCCTTACTAATAACATTATAGAAATATTGAGGATCAGATTTTTTAACACATTTAGAGACCCGGTTATTTACAGAAATATTCCATTCATGTGGTTATAATGGAATTCATGAAAAAGTAATTTTAGAATAGGAGAAAGCAAAAATATTATTTATAGCGGTACGATTGTGATAATTGTCATAATGCAATTTGAGAAGTTTGGTTGACGTAGACGTTTCTTTATTTCCTACGGTTGTAAAATGTTTTTAATATCGGTTGAAAATACTAATGAAATATTAAAAAAACAGGAAAATTACAGGAATTTATAAAAGACTATGGTTATATATTTTCACCTAATAATAGTTGTGAGATATATATAGATAGATCACTAATAATAGTTGTGAGATACATCCCACAATACGTGGGATGTATCTCACAACTATTACCATATGTCAACATGTCATATGACTGACGGATGCACAAACAGTCTGTGTGTCAGTCAAAACATAAATATCGTATTATTATCTTACGAGGACAGTTGGATCGGCCATAAGTATTTTCGATTTAAAAATTTCTTCAGTCAATATTTTCAGTGACAAAAAATGTTATATGCTAAACATTTTTCTAATTGTAAAGTGTTAAAATATATAAAAACTATTTCGGGAAAAAACACACATTTTTAAGTTCTTTCACAAGATGTAATCAGCATATCTAAAGCCTTGTTTTGAATTTCTTTTATACTTCTAAGTCAAGTGTGTCGAAATTTTTAGAGTATAAAGACTTTCTTTTATTACCATAATATATTTATTTTACTTATATCAAAATCAGACTCTAAAAGCAACAGGAGAGTAGTTGCTTTAATGTATTTTATTTCTTTTCTTGTTCCAAGCTAATGGAAAGTAAAATTTGTAAAGCCTATTCAGCGATTTGTATTAAAAATGATCTGGACACATTATTACAACAAATGGTTGCGTAATGGCAGCTCATTAAAGAAAGGTCTAGCCTTAATGGTCTACCGCTTTATTATATTACATAGTATATAAAAAATAACAGGATCGTTGTCTGTATTGAGTTGTACCAGGGACTTGTTCATATTAAGTAATTTTTATGAAAAAATATTTATAATTGATATTTAAAGTTATAGAATTATTTCACTTGAAATAAAATCTTAATATTTTCTTGTCTGACTACATGTACGTCTATCTACTTCTTTACATATTTATTATTATACATTTGTTATGTAAGAACTTCATCCTGTGTTATATGTAAAAAAAGAATATGAAGATATATAGCAAAATAAGTTACAGATATATTGCAAAATCCCATACTTTTATCTGTGTTGTAAAATATGTATAAACATATGAAGCTATTTTAAGTTTATTTAAATTTTAATAAATATAGAATGAAATATAAACCGATACGGGCAGCCTAGCCTAATACAATAGTTATTAAAATACAAATAACTATTATATTAGACTAATTTCTTTTTTATACAATAAATATAAATAGTCTCTAATCTCTATATTTTTTTATATAATATTGCGGGCAAACGAGCAGACGAAGCCATCTGATGATAAACGACTACCGTCGCCCATGGACAACTGCAACACAAGGGGAGTTGCGGGTGCGTTGCCGGCCTTTAGGGAAAAGATGTCTATATACTCGACGTTTAAATACCTCCAAATTATAGCTCTCAGGGAAAACCTCTGGAGGAAGATCATTCCATAGTTTGCATGTGCGTGGAAAGAATGAGCGTGAAGCTCGCACATTGCTTGCAAACCAAGCATCTAAGTGGTGCGGATGATATCTAGTCCTTCGGCGAAGAATGCGATGGTAGAAACGTGATGGTGGCACTATATCGAAGAGCTCTTCAGAACACTCACCATTGTATAGTCGGTAAAAAACACACAGAGAACCAACGTCTCTCCTAATGCTTAAAGGTTCTAAGCCGTCTATGAGTTTGGGATCGTTGACAATGCGGACTGCCCGATGTTGTATGGAGTCAAATGGGTGGAGTTGATATTGCGGGGCACCAGCCCAAAGATGCGAACAATACTCCACATGGGGACGAACCTGAGCTTTATAAAGCAATAGCCGATGTCCCTGTAATGTCGCAGTATTTTGTTAAGGTAACCTGGCTCGTCAACACACACACACACTACACAGCATCAACCAACACGTACGTCACGCTCGCCGGTCGGTGTCATCTGTCAACTCACTCACTATATCGCGGCGTGTGCGCTCGAGACTAGGTTCATACACTACATCCCTTTCTTGTTTTATTTTAAATGTATGGATTATCCATGTAAAAAATTGTGAGTTAAATAAAAACAAACATACTCATATTTATTCAGGAATCATAATCCAATATATGTTTTCTTCTTGATTTACAGATACATACTTACAAAATCCTTTATTTATTTATTTATTTTGTTACTGGAATTTCTGAATTACTTTCACTATTTAATTTATCTCCTTCTTCCTCATCTGTTGGCAAAACTTTCCATTCTCCTTCAACTTTCTTTAAATGTACTATATTTCTTCTAAGTTTCTGCCCTGTTTTATCGTTCCGGATCTCGATATCTCCAGCCGAGCTTTTCTCGATAGTATGTGTAGTCTCATCAAAATTCAATCTCAGTTTGTTGTCCCTAGTCATATTCTTCACATATACTTTGTCTCCTGGTTCCAAGCTGTGTTCTTTTGCTTTCCTCTTTTTATCTGCATATCTCTTTCCTTTTTCTTTCATTTCCTGGTCTCTGTCTCTTACATCAGTAACTTGATCCCTCTGTTGCTCAACGTCCACTATCATTGGGATTTTGTCCCTAAATTTCCTGTTGAAAAATAACTATGATGGCGTCTTGCCTGTAACGCTATGTGGTGTACTATTATACATAATCATGTATTCCTGTAGACTTTCTCGCCAATTCTTTTTTTCAGCTTGAGAGATCTTTAGTCGCTTTAGGATATCACGATTTTGACGTTCAACTTCTCCGTTTTGTTGCGGCCAGTATGGAACAGTGTTAAATAAGGTAATGTTTCTTTCGACACAGAATGATTTAAACAATTCGCTACAAAATTGCTTCTCATTATCCGCAGTTATTGATGCTGGATAACCCAAGCGGCAGAAAATTTCACTCAAAAGTGATATCATATCCGTACTTGTAATCTTGCGGCAAATTTTGATGTCTTTATATCTACTGAAGTAATCCACCACCACAAGTAGATGATCACCACTTGAAAGTGGACCCATCAAATCTATAGCTATATCAACCCACGGTTCTTGTGGCAAATCTCTACGCTTCAAAGGATTAGGTGGGTTCGGAGCTGAGACTAAAGTGCAACCTTTACAAGATTTCACTAATTTTTCAGCGTCTCTGTCATATTTCGGCCACCACACCTTTGTTCTTAGTCTGCCTTTCATCACCACAATTCCCGGGTGACCCTCATGTGCCGCATTTAATACACGAGACCTGAGCTTTGTAGGAATAACAATTCTTGTACCTCTTAATAATATTTCCTCGTAGAAACAAAGCTCACTCTGAAAAATTTTGTACAAATTAACATCTTCATGCCATTTGTTATGGTATAAGCCTTCTTTTACTTTTTGTATTTCAGTGTCTTCTAGTGAACTCTCAGTGATTTCTTTTAACGATACTGCGACTGGCCGAGTATACTCCACAATATTATGTATATAGTCTTTATGTATAATCTTTAACTGAAGGAAGATCTTTGGGAATTTTGCATAACCTTGATAATGGATCTGCTATATTATTTTTCCCAGGTTGGTAAACGACTTTATATTTATATGATTGTAAGCGCAAGATCCATCTTTCAATACGTGCACACGGTTTAGATTTTGGTCCAAAGATTACTTCAAGTGGCTTATGGTCGGTTACAAGCTCGAATTCCTTGCCATACAAGAATACGTGGAAGTGCTCTACTGCCCAAACAAGAGCTAGTGCCTCCTTTTCTGTCTGGCAGTATCTACGCTCGCAACTTGTTAAAGTTTTGTGTCCATATGCAATAACTCTTGGACCTTTATCATTTATCTGGATAAGAACACCTCCTAAACCTACTGAACTTGCGTCAGCGATCACAACAGTCCTATCCTTTATGTCATAATAGCCTAAAGTTGTAATATTTGTCAGACTTTCTTTCAAAGAGTCAAAGGCTGTTTGTTGTTTCGAGCCCCACAGACTACTAATATTAGAACCCTCGCCTTTGTGACTCCGTATTATTTCTCTGAGAGGGTCAGTCTGTGTTGCAAGGTCTGGAATCCATTTGCTCAAAAAATTTACTAATCCCAAAAAACTTTGAAGCTCTCCCAATGTCGTCGGAGGTCTAAATTGTTGTATAGTTGAAACATATTTTGGCAGTGGCCTTACGCCATGCTCCGAAAGTACATGTCCTAGAAAATTAATCGTCTTGGTTCTGAAAATGCACTTCTCTTCTTTCAAAACTACGTCATATTTCTTTAATACTTTCATTACTTTGTCAAGGCGTTCGTTGTGGTGTTCTAGGTCTTTTCCGTATATTAAAATGTCATCAATGTAGTTAATTACTCCTTCGCATCCTAACAACATCCGTTCCAACGTCTTCTGAAAGATTTCAGGCGCGCACGAAATTCCGAACATTAGTCTTTTGAATCGGAATAACCCCCTGTGCGTAATAAAGGTAGTAATATGTCTAGAACTTGGGTGTATTTCAATTTGATGAAATGCGTCTTTAATATCGAGCTTTGTAAAATATTTAGCATCACGAACCTTGGGTAATAACTTATCCATAGTAGGCAATGGATGATTTTCACGTACTATAGCCTTGTTTGCACGTCGCATATCTACACAAAGTCGCATCTCTCCATTATCCTTAATAGCAGGGACCATAGGCGATACCCATCTAGAAGAACCTTTGACCTCCTCAATTATGTCTCTTTTGAGTAACTCTTCGATTTTAGTGTTAATTTTCTCTTCAAGGGGGTATAGGAATTCTCCTAAAAGTAACAAAACGCTTAATTTGTCAGAATAGTTATTTATTGAATACAAACAGATCATAACTCTAAAGCAAAAATATTAGATAAAGATGAATGTACAAGAATGTCTAATATCATCGTTAAATCGCAATGTTTGTCTGTAATAAATTATGTTTAATAATTTGTAAGTACTCATACATAATTTAGATAGAAGATATATAGGAATAATAATAATAATAATAATAATAGGCAAATCAATCATGATGTTTTTAAATTTGGGGAACTCGCCTGAGTTAATGTGGTTTATTTGCAAATTTAGTCCTATTTTAAGAATCCCCAGTGCCATAGCAGACACTTTTCCTAGCAAGTTTCTTGTACCATTCGTTATTACAAAGAAAGTTGTGTCTTCGGACTTGTCTCCTACTTGTAAACGTGCTTGAAAAGAGCCTTTCACCTTTAGAGGAGTATTACTTCCATAACCCATAAAGTTCACGTTAGGATTTGCAATTTGATTAAAAACTTTCACTTTTTTGGTTTTCATCCTCTCCCACGTCTCTTCAGTGATCAGGTTCTTTTTACACCCTGAATCGACTAAAACCTTTGTTTTCACTCCCCCGATAGTGCAGTCAAATTCTACATCTTCATCGATATGAAAAACGTAACGGGTATCTTCGTCTTTGTTCGGCTCTTCTACATCTTCAATTTGATTGATAGTCTCATTTCTAGTCTTTACGTTGGTCACTACATTGCTTCTTCTGCTCAGATTTCCTTTTGAAATTTTGCTTTGTTCTACAAAATTGTCGAAAATGTCCCTTAAGTCCACATTTCAGACACTCTTTGTCTCTGGCAGGACAGGCTAAGTCATTTGACTTGTGTCTCCAATTGCCGCATCTGCTGCATGCTAACTCGAAAACCCTTGGTTCCCTATATTTCATTCTAATTTTTGACTCAATTTTATTAATTGTTTCTTCCTTATTTTCAGTGTCGAATTGATTCAGTTGGTTATTTATCACCTCTAAAGTATTCGCTTCAAATATTATTTGATCCAAAGTGATGCTGTCTCCGATTTTTAGGATTTTTTTCCTTAGTTCAGTGCATTTGCCTTTTTCGGCAATCTGGTCGATTATATGTTCGTCTTTGTCAGTGAATTTACATTTATCGGCTTGGCTGCGTAACCTGACTAAAAACTTATCGAATTTCTCGTCGGGTTCTTGTTTAAGAAGCCGAAAGATATGCCGCTCATATACTTTGCTTTGTTTTGGTGCAAAGTATTCGTCCAGTTTTGCTATAGCCACAGTGAACACATCAATTTCATTAGATGGGATCACGTTAGCTCCTGGAATATTATAAAAGATCTCTTGCAATTCCAATCCGCCGAAATGTAACAAACTTGCTCTTCTCTTAACATCCTTATCGATGTTGGAAGCTTCCAGATATATTAGCAAAGCCCTTTTCCACCGTTCCCAGCGCACACCCACTGAGGTGGGGTCACCTTGGCAATCAAATTTGTCCAACGTCAAAAACGTTGAAGAAGACATAGTTAATTATTTTTTTTCCCTTGTTTTGTTTATTTTTCGTCCTGCAAGATACAATTTAATGAATCAGATTGAACATAACAATCTGCTTATCAATTTAATGATCAGATTTTTCTGCCACGAAATTATCAAAACAATTTAATGATTCAGATTAAACATAATAATCTGCTTATCAGTTTAATAATCACATTTTTCTGCAAAAATAAATAACTAAAACAATTTAATGATTCAGATTGAAAATAATAATCTGCTTATCAATTTAATGATCAGACTTTTCTGCAGTGAAATAACCAAAACAATTTAATGAATCAGATTAAACATAATAATCTGCTTATCAATTTAATTATCAGATTTTTCTGCTAGTCAATATAAAAAAGTAATTCAATTTAGTAACTCAGGTTGATCACACTTATGTGCGTACTCGTATTAATGTAATGATCAAGTATTAATTTAATGATCAGCATAACTGCTGAACATCATTATATATTTTATTAACTTAACTAAAAATGTTCTACCTTCTCATTTTATGTTTATATCTAAACAAAACAAAAAAAAAACACCTAACGAATTGTCATAGTTACAATCGTAAGGTATGTGTTTACGTATCTTGTATTTTAGTTACGTGTTATAATTTATTTTAACTCAAGAATTACAATCAGTTTCGTTGTATAATAATGAATATTATGTTTAAGTTTTGTATCCTTGTAACAGCTGGTAAACAATAAGTTTTCTGTCTACCTACAAAGTTATTTGTTTTATTTTGTATATTTCTTATTTTTCCCAACTGAATAAAAAAATGTACTTACTTTAACCTTCGTCGCCACATGTAATGTCGCAGTATTTTATTAAGGTAACCTGGCTCGTCAACACACACACACACTACACATCATCAACCAACACGTACGTCACGCTCGCCGGTCGGTGTCATCTGTCAACTCAACTTACTATATCGCGGCGTGTGCGCTCGAGACTAGGTTCATACACTACAGTCCCGATGTGAAGTACCGGGCCGCCTTGTTCAGAACCCCGAGCTTCTTTGCTGCCAATTTGGCTTTGTTCTCCAAGTGACCTCGGAATTGGACCACGTTCGTAATGTCAACTCCGAGGATCCCAATACTCTTATTGATGTTAAGGGCTGTGTTCCGAAAGTCCGGCGCTATATTGAAGGGGGTCTTCTTAGCGGTGAATGCGCAGACTTGTGTCTTCGAAGGATTAAATTGAACGAGGTTTCGCTCACCCCATTCAGAGACCTGCTCCAAGGAAGTCTCAATTTCGGACACAAGTTGTGATCTTCTCTCTTCCACATCCGTCCGAGGGATATTAGCCTAATATATAAGTATCATAAGAATTCGCTTACTGCGGAGAATCACCAATGACAGTGGTTCTATTGTTTAAAACTCTTTATTGCACTGCTCACAAACTGTTTACTATTTAAACTCAATAATATCATTGTAACATTTTATTATACTAGTTCTGTTACACAGCTTAGTCTCTTGATCACACGCTGCCTTGTCTTAGCTGGAAGAGGATTTATATTTATCAAATCAGTATCCAATATTACCATTATTTATTTAATCAATTAAATTTCTATGCAAACATTACATGTTTTACTGAAATCGACAACTGATATCTTTATTTTTTATCAAAACCTACCCTCCAATTATATAAAAGTAAACAACGGATGCTTGTTATGACTTGACATTTATTGTACGGAATAATAAAAAAAAAAGAAAGACATATAGTTGGAAGTATTTTTATGTTTGTTTATTTGTATAGTATGGCTGGTTATAGCATTATCGAGGATCTTGTTATTGTAAGTTGGTGTAAGCATTTTCGTTCACTAAGTTTAAAATTTCAAACTAACTTGTCAATTTGTCAAAGTCGTTATCTCAGAGCCGCATCTACACAGCGTTAACAACCGCTTTAAAGACACATTTCCAAAATAGATAGATATGAAATATCACTACATTGACAAAGTTTGATTACATACAAGCGGTACATATAATCCGGGAATAACTTGTAAATAAAACAATTTTAATAATTTGATATTATAGTTTTTTCATAATAAATATTTTTAAATAATTAGATTATTGAAGTGAAACTTCTTTAAAAGGGCTTCTTTTCTTTCTTTCTTTCGGGGTTGGAAAAAAATTTAGGGTAACATTTTTTCGTTACGGTGACATTTGTCCGGTTTTTTTAGCTTTTTTCGTACAGCTTCATCTCTTTTACACCATGTTGTTATGGAAATACCAAAAATAAAATTATCGGATTAGAGAGACGAACAAAAACTCGAAACAGCAGAAACAATTACGAAGAATTATTTTATTTGTGATATAGTGACGATCCAACATGTTAAGAAGTCTAAAATTATTATTTTTAAAGTGAATTGTGTACATTTGTCTGTTTTTTTATGGTACTTATGTGTTTCTTCTATGAGAATATTATACGTCAGAAAGAGTCGATTCACTTCTTACGTTTTAATTAATTAATATTAATGAAAACTATGACGTTTTTCTGTTACGCGCCATCTTTATTTCTAAGTCACATTTTTCCGTTACGCGCCATAATTGAAGTGAAACTTTTTTATCGACGGACCGGAGAAATTTTATAGAAATGTCAAAAAATTGTAACGTTTTTCTGTTACGCGCCATCTTTATTTTTGCTTAAACTTTATCTAATTTAGCTTAATTCGCCATTCCTGTAAAGTTGTAATTAGTGAATCATTTTTCAAAAAATTATGTCATAAAGAAGTTTCACTTCTTACATGTGTACACTAATACACACACACATATTTTTTTTGTATTTTTTTTATATAACTCTACTAATAACTAATACTAATAATACTATCATCTTATCACTAGCTATTGCCCGTGACTCTTTATGGCTATGATCATAAGGTATATAAATATAATTTTTACAGTCTACGTGGATGCAGTCACGGGCAACAGCTATCCCTAATATAGTACTTTACCTCAGTAAGTAAGTTTAAAAACCTTTTGGCCTACATAACAAGGTTTTTTTCTAATTTAGCGCGAGTGAAGCCGCTGGGAACAGCTAGTATAATATAATTAAATAATATTATTGTTCTATGATATTAAAATGTTGTGTGAATTATGAACTGAAAATGTATACTTCAGTAGTTGCTACTCGATCGAACAGAGGAAAAAAGCTAGGTCAAACGTGTTTAGCCAGTTAAGTATAATAATATGTTACCTCCGGACACCTAAAGGTACACTACGGTAGTTGCTACTGGATCTTCAAGACGGATTGAGTTCAGTGCACCGAGTTAATGTTCGTTTTGTTAGATTTGATAAAATCTTATCCTTAGACTTTATAGAGTGACCTGAATGTAATATTATGTGATGTACATACAATCTATTTTTTAAGTTCTTTCATTACTTTTTTAGTTCCGAATATCTTCTTTCCCAGGGTTTTTTTTTTAATATCTAGTAAGTAATATAAATATAAGTTTTATAAATAGAGCGAGCGATAACAGAAATCAATATATTTTATATTGGCAAATTTTCTTGCTAATTTTATACTAAAAGATGCCACGTCATTCAATTGAGGCAGAGCAATGATCCGGCGGTTATAAATAAAAATATAAAAATAAAGTTTTTATAATTCTAGATACGAACCACAAACACTAACAACATTACTTTATTTGCTAAAGAAAACAAACTAACGGCTACAAACGTAAAGTTTTAGTTTCTGAACCTTTCTTTTGTATAATACACATTTAAAATTTAATTACTCTGTAACCTTTGTTATAACATATTGTTCAACCACACTTGAGGAGAATGTTTAAAAAAAAATAACAAACACACATGCTCTGGCTTTTGTTAGATTTAAAATGTGGAAGCAAATACTTTGTTATACATTTTATTAAATCCTGTTCATAATTTCACATTTTGTAGGTGTCGCATATTCAATGATTTTTATAAGAATATTTGCACATGTATCCCAAACCTACATACACTGGTTTGTGTTTTCTTTATTAATAATTTTACGGATTTGGTTTAACATAAATGTTAAATAAATTAAAAATATATAATAAACAAAGCTTTTATTTATTAATACTATTTAATATATATAATATTAAATACTATGTTCAGAAGTCATAGATCCAAACTCTTTGACACTTTAACGCTTACAGTGAGTTGAGAGAGTGAGTTAGGAACTGTAACTTCTGAACATAGTCTCGCCCTTAAGATCTTTTTCTGGATTAATTAAGAAAAAGATCGTAACGAATCGATAATAATTGACAATACGAAAAGACGATAATTGAATGGATTCTTTTATACCCACCTATTCATAAGTTCGTACTAGTATATACGTGTTTTAGGAATCAGTTGGTGAATTAAACTTACCACCAGCGTTTTCTCATGGACCTTGGCCAACAAAAGTTTTTGGTACGATATACTTTAACCTGATTGATTTCCATAGTAGGTGTAAAAAATACAAATTAATCCTTTTTTACGAATTGACTACTGTTTTAAAATGTTTGAAGTCTTGGGTTGAGACAATACTATAATTTTGAAATACAAAGAGTTATATAGGTTAGTTACATAAAATAAAAAAGTTTTTAATTAATACATGCACTTAACACAACATACAGAATGTGTCTCACGTAATCAAATCACATATGACCAAATGTCAATACACGAGAGTTATGTTATGGGTGACGTCACATGAGTGACGTAACGAGTCTGTGCATACAAATAGCAGTCACTATCTAACAAGGACAGTTTGATTGACTATCAATATTGAATTAATATATTCATGTAATATCTACTAAATTAACTTGTAATAAACAAAATAATGAATGTTAAGCTAAAAGAGAAATAACTATCAAATTAACTTCGAAATTAATGTTGGAGACAAATTGTTATAAATGTAAAAATAAAAAGAAATGAATCTCAGAAACAACTCAGATACTATATTTAACAGCCATAATGTGGATATTACATATTGGGCAATAACAATGTTCTTAACAATCAGCTTCGCCTTCGCGTCTGTTTGAATGTTGAAGAACTGCTTAAATACTACTTTTTGTATACCTATAAGTAGTTTTAATTTCTGTTGTGATTTTTAAATTGTTTTTTTTTAGACTGTATTTTCTACTTTGTGGTGTGCAATAAAGTATATTATTATTATTAATCCATTTGAATTAATTTTTCCTTGCTTAAAACTTTTATTCTAGAACAGGTTAAAGTATATACCTATTACATCCTAATTCCACCAGTAAAAGTTGAACAATTCGTGTTAAACTATTCTCGTGGCGGCATATTTGCATGATTACAGCTCACAGTACAAAGTGCAAATTAACATATGCATGCAATTAAAAGATACAATTAAAACAAAATATGAAATAGGCGGATGGAATTGTAATTTATAGACAAATAGATTATTTATTAGATAGAATAGATTTTTATAATACGAGAAAAAGATAGGAGTATTATGGTCGGGTTCAAAAACTTTAAAGCAATAATTTGATTATTTGTAGAGGCAGCGCGGCGCTTGTATTTTAGATTGGTGTATTTCAATACCGGTAGTACAAGCTTTGCTTTGTTTGGTACTAGATGGCGTTGTGTGCAAATGTCCAAAAAATGCTTAGGGTGATGTTTGCAATGAAAAAAGCTAATTCACTTAATGTTTTGATGTTCATTTTTATTTATTGATAGTTGACTATTTTTACTAATAATATTTGAAAAATCTCCAAAAATCTAACTTCATGTTCACGACTACTTTTGTCGACAACTAACAAATACATTTTTGTAAGTATGCAAGTTGGTCAAATAAAAAGTAATCATGATGTTTAATGGCTTGTCTTGGGTTTATTCTCTCGTTAAGTATAAAATTTAATATTTTATTAGCTCAAGTTTTTTATTTCCATTTATTTTTATGACCTTTCTTTAAAAGCAACAGGAGAGTAGTTGCTTTAATGTATTTAACTTATAATCTCGTTCTAAGGTAATGGAAAGTTAAATTTATAAAGTTCGTTAAATAATTTATATTAGAAGTGTTCTGCGAAACACATTGTTAGTTCAAATGACTATACTATGGCAGTTCGTTAAGAGAAAGTCTATCCTTCGTAGTTTATTGTTTTATTATATATATCACTCCTCTCCTTGCAACGCGATGGGCCCGGCACCCGCACGGTGAATCCATGGATTGCTAAGAAGCTTCGTCGTCTACTAGCTGTGCCTGCGACTTCGTAGATTTCGATTTTGATAAAACTTACCCTTTGTACTTACTATTGTATGTAAAAACTATAAACCTTCAAACTGGTAAGCAGCAATGGTACGACAATAATAAATTATTAACATTTTTATTTGTTTTCCGATTGTTAAAAAAAAAAAAACAAAATGTAAAGTGAATCCTATGACAATATATTCCCAAAAACTGCACCCAAATCGATTAATTTGTTTCTGAGATTAGCGTGAAAAACCGAATGTTCTGACGCGTAAAAACGTATGTCTGTATGTCTGTACAGACATACATACGAAGCGACAAAAATAAAAACATTGTTTTGGGTACTCTTGCTCTTATGAAGTCCTCTCTGTATGAATTTTTGAAAATATTTTTTTTTCTTGAAAATATTTTCTTTTTTGAAAATATTTTTTTACAGATAAACAGACAAAGATTTAAAAAATGCTGAAAATGGATTCTGTTAGTTATCACTTCACATCCTGGTTTATATTTTTTTATTATTTTTAATGTACAAAAACTACTCCTGTACTGATTTGTTACATGTATAGAATAAGATTTGCATGGTACCTATTACGTGATTGACATAACTTTTTTATTTCTTAACTGATTTAGATGAAATAAACTCTTAACATTAAGTAAAGACTGTGATAATATATTCCTAACAACCGCATTCAAATTGGTTAAGCCGTTTCTGAGATTTCCATGCACAAACGTATAGACATACAGACAAACAGACAAACTGAAAAACCATTGTTTTGGGTTCTCTTGCTCTTATAAAGGCCCCCTATGATGTTTTTTTTTATATTTTTCATGTACAGAAATGGGATCAGTGATAATTTTGGTATATGTATGGATAACAGTAAAATAATTAACATAACTAATCGTTACCAATATTAATCTGCAGTGGCAATTTCCTTGCATTAAGTTATTTACATAACTTATACTCAATATAAATATTTGGTTGTGTAGCACACTTCAAGGCGAGGGCCGTCTCCTCTGCATCGGCTTTGCGGAATTGTTTTTAAAGTTTTGTTGATGAAACATTTGCCTTTCTAGAACCTTAATTTTATTATGAAAAATACAATTAACAATGGAGTTAGAAACAAATAATTTTATCGCATACTCTTCATATTCTTATCATTAAGAATCCTGACAACATATTAAGGCACATTATTTATAGGAAATCCAAACATACAAATTGGCACCCTAATGGTCTAATTCAATCACTACTCTACCCAGTTAGCTACAGGTGACCAATATTTGTTTTAGAGAACACAACGCGCCTGCGAGCACAGCACAGAGAAAACGATCATGTCAAACATGTTGTAGTCAAGGGCGTCACAGAAATAGGCCCCTGTTGCCTCTGTACTGTTAGTGCGTTCTGTGTACTACTGAACTGTATGCTCCAACTGACTAACAACTTTATATACTAAACAAATAGAAAATTGGAAATTATTATTTTTAGCTCTTGAACCTTTCTTTGGCATAGTTACACATTTAAAAATTATTTAAGTACTTTGTTAGGTGCTTTAATAAAAATGATAATTTAATAGAAATACACAGTGATTAAGGTTAGATTAAAACTTTGTAAACAAAGGGTCCGTGACAAATTTATAACACCTAGCGGAAATATTCACATTTGCAGATGCGTCGTAATACTGAAGGCTCATTATCAAATATGAAGCGATACAAGTAACCTATGTTATGTAACGTAGGTTATTTTATATTTGCTTGTTTAAATAATCAAATAAATAGAAACAGTGTGCGCCAACTTAGTGCTTAAAAGATTTAAGTTTTAGGTCATTCAAAGAATAAATAATAGTAAAATATGTACATACATGGCATAATTATCCGTCGTCATTATAGAAATATCGCATATAATCGGTATCGAATATAATCGGTAACAGAATAATTCTATTATTCTGTTACCGATTTTTTAATATATAAGTTATAATTTTAAGCCTTACTTTTATATTTTTATTGCAAGAAATTTGTAAATTTTATGAGTGCATGTTTCTAAAAAAAAAAAAAAAAAATTGTTAACTTATGCATATCAAAATTGTATTTGCACGCCTAACGGTTGAATGTACTTGGATACTTAAATATGAATAATACCTACCTTGTACACCTACATTCAGAGCAAATAAATTATTATTATTATTCATTTATTTTATTTTAATCTTATTATTTACATTTATACATATAACATTTAAAAAAAAAAACATTTTAAATATAAATATAAAAAAACAGTATCCCGCCGACGTGGGCCTTACAACCAGTCCGTCGGTGGTTAGGGCGACAGCGAAAGAAACTTCCTCACAATGCGTGCCGTACCCAAAACTGCTGCTCTTTGCATCCGACCCTTGATCCAGTTTTTTAGTGAGAGCCTCTTGAGATGATGATCGAGACTCTTCGCTATAAGACCATTGACGGAAACTACCATCGGGACAATTATTGTTGAGTCAACATCCCACATGTCGGTAATCTCGTGAGCTAAGTCCAAGTATTTTGACAGTTTGTCCTTCTCAGCTTTCACAAGATTAGCGTCACACGGGACACTGATATCAACAAGAAATGCCCGGCGCTCTAACCGATCTACCAGCACGATATCAGGCTTATTGGCTACAATAGTCCTGTCCGTTATGATACATCGGTCCCAATAGAGCTTAGCATGACCATTTTCCAAAACTGGCTCCGGTGAGTACTTATAATAGGGCACTTCAAAAGGTATAAGACCGTATCGAAGAGCAAGTTCTTGGTGGATAATCTTGGCTACTTGGTTGTGCCTGTGCAAATACTCTCCATTGGCAAGATGACAACAACCGGAAATAACATGTCTGATGGGTTCTCCTGGTTGGTGGCACGCACGACAAATGTCAACAGTGCCATCCTTTATTATGTATTTCCGATAGTTGTTCGTCTTGACAACTTCGTCAGCAATTGCACAAGCAAAACCTTCGGTTTCACCAAAGAGATCACCAAAGCGTAGCCAAGCCACGGACGCCAGAAGGTCGACATCAGGCCCATAAAGTGCCTGGTGGAACCGTCCATGAAGCTCCTTACTCTTCCATATACTTATACGGTCGTCAGTGCTAAGTACTACCGGTTTATGCCAGTTATCTTTGGCTAAGGAGAGCGGTGTAAGACCATTATCTACTGCAACAATGTCCCGATGCATTCCACACTCAGCATGAAGGAAATATTCCCTAAGATTGCATACCTCACGGTTGTGTAAGTTTTTGGCATTAAGGAAGCCACGACCCCCACACTTCCGTGGAATATACAATCTCATCACTGATGAGCGCGGATGATGCATGCGATACATTGTCAATAGTTTTCGGGTCTTTCGGTCCAGGGCATCTAATTCAGTCTGAGTCCATCTTAATATGCCGAAAGTATACATCAGCACGGGCATTACCCAACTGTTGAATGCACGCACTTTGTTACCTCCTGACAAAAGACTTTTTAGAACTTTTGTCAAGCGGTTAAAGAAGCGTTCCTTCACTAGCTGTTTAATGTCCCCACTTAGTATGCCTAAGCATTCCGACATACCAAGGTATTTGTAGCACTCGGTTTCGGAGAGGGATCTGAGGGACGTTGTCTCCGAGAGTTGTAAATATTCGCTATTTACAACTCGGCCACTCTGCACATGTGCAACCGCGCATTTATCTACACCAAACTCCATCCTAATGTCATTACTAAACGTTTGCGTAACGTTTAGTAATGATACCAGATCTGCTTTATTTGGTGCAAATAATTTGAGATCGTCCATATACAAAAGATGAGAAATGATCTCACCCCCTCTGCGAAAGCGAAAGCCCAGCTTTGAGTCCCTAAGCAACGCGCTTAAGGGGTTCAAAGCTAGGCAAAACCACAAAGGACTCAAACTGTCACCCTGGAAAATACCTCGCTCAATCCTTACAGGTTCGGAAGTAAGAAGACTTCCTCCGCCCCCTGGAAGACAAAGGACCGTTGTCCATTGCCTCATACATGAATCAAGAAAAGCGAATAGATCTGTGTCTTTCTTATACACTTCTAGTACTCGTCTTAACCATGTATGAGGCACCGAATCATAGGCCTTTTTATAATCAATCCAGGCGGCGGAGAGACCCTTCTTACCTCGGCGAACCTTTTCATTAATGGCCATATCAATAAGGAGGAGCTCCTTAGTACCACGAGACCCAATCTTACATCCATTTTGAGCGGGATCTAAAATGCTATTTGCATACAAATGTGTGTTTAATTTTGAAGTCAAAATGGATGTAAGAAGCTTATAAGTTGTTGGTAAGCATGTGATAGGTCGAAAGTTCTTTGGATCCGTGATACTACCAGACTTGTGGAGCAGAAAGGTTATACCTGTTGTCATAAAAGATGGTAGGGATCCGGACACGATGGCTTCCTGGAATTGCCCAGCCAAACGTTCGTGTGAAGACCGCAGCCATTTGAGCCAAAAGTTATGTAATCCGTCCGGCCCAGGACTTTTCCAGTTATGGGTCGAACGGATCGCATCCCTGACATTATCTGGGCTTATAAATATAGCCTCCATTGGCTGCAGGTGTTCACACGCGCGCTCAACAACACGCATCCAGCCACCATCGTTGTGATTAATAGGCACCGACCAAATATTTTTCCAAAATGTGAACATTTCTTCCATATTTGGTAACTGCCCATCAATCACACTCGTAGCAGATTCCTCCCAGCTTCTATAAACCTTTCTTTGGTCACTTTGGAATATGCGATTCTGCTTATACCTATTTACACGTTGTTTATAACGACGGATACGATTTGCCCACGCACAAACTTTCTGCTTCAGGTAGTCTATACGTTCTGTTACATAGGCCATGTAATCCTGAGGTCTAATGCCAGTACCGGCAAAGGCCTGTGTAACATAACGCATGACTCTCGGCCGGATGTTTCCCGATCTGAAGCAGATTAACTTGCCAATAATGACCCTAGCTGCACTGATACGCCGTTCAATCCTCATCTGCCATGCGGGTGTGTCCTCAGTGGACCGCACCACCCTATCAGGCTCAGGAAATCCGACACGGGCGGAGCGGCACGCTGCAACAGCTGCACAATAAAGAATTGAATGGGTATCAGTGAGATTATTGCTAGAACGAAGATAAGAGTCTAGCATGCAGTCTAGAGCCATTACTAGCGACATATTACGTCTATGCGTGGGAAAACGGGGTAACCGTGGCCTGTCGCGGGCTGGTATGTCTTTAAATTCCAAAATCGCATCCTCCAAAGTCCTCCTTAATTGCTCATTATCTTGGATACTTACGGTTGTAATCTCAACGCCCCCCACATCAGCATTTCCATCCACTAACCCTGCCACCGAAGGAGCGGACGATAACTGGGCTCGCAAATGGATGCTTTCGGTGGTGGATGCAGAGATTGTCACCTCGGAGCGAAGCCGGTCAAGTGCGGAGTCATCCAACGCTCGATTACGTTGAATAAACCGCACCTGATCCGATAGTCGTTGGGCCGAAACGGTCAACTCTGGTTCAAGGATCTGAAACAAAGATAGCAAACGGGTTCGCCACGCAGTGAGGTTAGTTCCACCCTCTGTCGCCCTATAGTACGCTCGCATGACATTTTCGTTTATATTTTGCGTCCATTTCATGCGGCGCACTGCACCACCGACGGCGGGGGCCGAACGCGGAGCGGATGCCCCAGTAGGCCCCAAGCGCGGCAGCGGTGGCCTCCCTCGGCGCGGCGCTGGTGCTCGGCGCGGCGCTGGAGGCGGCAGCTCGTCGTCACTGCTCGACACGACATTCTCAGGAGGAGTTGCGTACTCCTCCTCTGATGACGTGGAGCTGCTCGGTGCGACGGGCTGCGGTGGTTGGCGTGCGTTGACGTTTTTACTCCTGGTGATCATCGGATCATCGAGTGCTAATTGTCACAGTTCTCTTATTTAATACTTATTTTTGGTTGTTAGTTTTGGTAACATTTTTGTTTGGATTGGTTTTTTCTTTTTATTTTTCATGTTGCATTAGTGAATTCATTAATTTTAATATTGTAAAAACTTGATTTTTGTTATTAAATATTTTTACCAAAAATTGACAATTAAAAACGTGACAACTCGTGGCAGTTACCAAGGAGTTATTATTATTATTATTATTATTATTATTATTATCGCTATGTAGTTATTAAGAGATATCAGACCTTAAATGAAATAAAAATTTTGTATGACTTAAAAGACACGAAAAAAATATTTCATAAGTCTTTTTAAGCTTTGCTTTGTATAATAACGTTATTTTATTAAATATGGAATATTTAATAAAACGTGATGATGAACATGGCTAGCATATTTACTCTATAGATATTTCCGTATTTTTAACCTGCTATACCGTACATAATATTATTTTATAAATTTATTGTGATTAATATATTTCATACGCTGCAAATCGTTTAACAATTTCCAAACAAATGAATTCTGATTTGTCTATTCAAACAGTCAAAATGTTACTAAACAAAAATACTCATTATTTCATCAAAGGAGCGTATATTACAGCGCTGCGGATAAAACATTCTGAATTCATTAGCTTTTTTAATTTAAACCGAGGCCTCGCGGTTTTACTCGGGTTGTGGAGGTTCGAATAACGTTTATTATGTTGGGTTCATTATTTCTTTGCGGCGTTTATATATTCAAGTAAAATATTTCATTCCAAAATAATGACACGAAGCAGGAAAAAGGAATAACGTGTGGTGTAAATGAAGTTAAAATTAATTAAAGATAATGCAATACGTTATTGTTGGGCGACACAATCACTTTAAAATTTAAGATGTGGTGATAATTCATTGCTGTGGAACCGTTTATCATTATTTTCATTGAGTGAAACAAGTAAATGAGTTAACGCATTTTTAAGATACATATTTGATATTTTAGTTTACTAAACCAATCCATCGAAGCTAAGAAATAATTAATTGCAAAATTAGATACAACTACAAGAACTGTTATAAAACTATTTAAGTAGTTAAAACAAAAGTTCTGTTTTACGATTTATCTATATGTAAAATAAAATAAAAACTATTTTAAAATGTTTAGTTATTAAATGTAAAATTCATTAATACCAACAACAGTCTAACTTCGTCGTCATCCTTGGTATATATGTTTTTCATTTTTCTTTTGTTAATGGTCAATTCTGAGTAAAATTTTTATAATTTTTTTATTTGAAAAACTATAACAAATATTGCATGACTTATTACAAAGTCTTTGACAAATTAAGCAATAATCGTTATTCCTTTAGGAATAATCATACATGAATTTCATAAACATGAATTTTCATATATCTTTTTTGATATCACAATTAAAAATTATTATCAGTAGAAAATCATTTAGAATACGTTTCCATTTTATATTCGAATTTCGTTTTATGTCTTATAGTTAGGAAGCCCACGATACTACAGGTAGCCTCTCTACATCTATCCGAATAATAGTATCTCGTTGTATACAATGCCTGGAACTTTCTACCCATGGGTAGGTTTAAGGGGCTTCGCGATGTGCAAACACGCTCGCCTTCAGTCTACACTCCTCTTTCTACCTAACTAAATTTGGAAAGAACCTACTAACGCCGCCTTTGAAAGACGTTCTAGAAATGAATCGATGCTAGTTCTAGAAAGGCCATGGTCTTAAAGTAAGTTATAGAAAGATTTTGCTGTAATACCTCTCGCTCCCACTTCCCACCGCGTACTAGCAAACTATAAATTTATTTCTGGACAGTTCGTTTCTCAGTTCGTAATGCTTATTAAGCTTAAATGTGATCCCTGGGGATGTTTGTTTGTTCCTCTCATAGATAGTTGCTAATAGAATGATTGTAATACCTTAAATATCGAGCACCCCACGCTTTTTACTCAGAATTGAATTATTCTGTTAATAACTTAAATTTTATTATAATTTTATATTAAGGCGATTCACTATGATTAATTGTTCCATCTTCTACTACTGTAATTTTATACTCTTTGTCATTAAAAATTATTTTCTAGTTTTTAGTTCGGTTAGCAATAAAAGCGTGTTTTTTTAGTTTTTTTAAACTATTGTTTATTTTTTATTTTTTAGTCTGTGACAAACTCATAAATTGGGAAAGCATTTCATTACTTAGATTTTTTTAGAAAGAATCACTCAGTGGAACCTGAGAAACGGCTACTACATCCAAGGAAGGCAGCGGCGCGCAAATTACCAACTCCCGAAAGGAAGAGGTACCGCAGGATATACAAACAGAATTAAAATGCTATCAAACTTTTTCCCATGTATATAGTTAATTGGATCAGATCGCAGATCGCGAACTAGCTCTATCTCTCTTACTCTCCCACAGAGGATCTATGAAAGAATTTATTAATCCTGGTGGTCCTAATAAGGATAATGGGAAACTTTTATCAAATTATTGCATTGTCATCGGTCCTTGATACGTGTGTAAAGTTTCAATTTAATCGGATCGCTGGAACCTGGTGAAAATGAAGCTCGAAGATTCCGTTACATTCATACATACATACAACCCAAGCTAATAAAAGCGTGTTAAGAAAGCCTGTTATGAATAAATTACAGGTTAAATTACATAAAAACACCAACCTCGCTTTGATCTATTCCAATAATAATAAGTTATAATACCTTATGGAGGAAAAAGGCCTGGAAAGCTATTGTTCGGAGTCGATATAAGCCAATATTATTATATTAGCTTATGTCGACTCCGAGGGTCTAAGCAGGACAAATACTGAAATATTACGATCCAGTAACATCGAATTAGAGTGAAGATTCATTAAATTTAATTTAGAGTAAAGATGCAAATTACTTACGAAATATTGTTCCAACAACTTTGAATCTGCCCGGAAAGTGCTGGCAATAGGAGTTATAATTATTCCAGATTAATAAATTAACCCTGCAATTAAACAATCTAATGAATTTAAGAAACAACCCTTTAAATGCGGTTATAATATCACAAGTAACTATAACACTTACCGAAGGCTTATAAGACATTGGATTCGAAAGTCTAAGAAAGACTAATGTACCGTCACCGAAAGAAAAGACTAAAGGTCACGACATTGAATTTTATAATCAAAATATGCATAATGAGCAAACAATGTTGCGCACACGCAGCGTCCAACGAAATGTGGGTAAAATTAATATAAATCGGAAGAAGACCAATATTTAAATAATTTTAGAACAATGCACTACTTATCTAAAGGAAGAAACAAGTGTAATAAATTGATAACAAATTAATTAAATTGCTTAGTAGTTCTTTATTATATACATATTTGATATTGGAGTTTGTTGCAATTTGTAACAACGCCATCTATTTAAACCTGAGCGAAACATAACTACATCTATTATATAAACATAGTGAAACCGCTAGGTGGCGCGACAATAACTCGCGGGTTTATTGATTACCACTTTTTAATTTAGTTATTTTTCTTTTATGTTAATAAAAAATATTAATAGCTTTTAAGGTATTTTTTTTTTATTACAATTCCTTCAATAATTAATCGAAAGGAACTTCGTTCCATCCGGGTGTCCCTTGACACCTCTTAGTTTTTTTATACTAATATATGTATATAACAATAAACAAGCAACATTCAACATCTTAAACAAAAAGAAATGTTAGACGGACAGACACATAATAAGAAATCGATAATATTAAAACTAATAATATTTAAATATCTACAGAAATGAAATTTCTATGTAATGAAGTTAAAATTGAAACCAAAACGAAAAGGTTATTGAACCGGATTTCGAACGAACGATTAATTGTCAAAATTAAATGGATAGTTAAATGGATCTTGTTCAGTATTCATTCAATCAAACATTTAGGAGTAAGTTTTTTTTTAATATTCCACAGACTATCAAGACACGATAGTGTTTTCCAATTGAAAATGAAACCAAATTCTTATACATTTCTCGTGAATCATTTTCAAGAAATAGTTCTTTAAGAGTTTTTAATAATTTTGAAAGCTATTTGATAAAGCATATTTAGTACTTTAGCTATACCAATGCAGTTGGCTTGTTAATTAATTATTGACAATAGTATTTAGGGCATATAATCATCTATGAAATACGTGATTTTTATTAAAAGTTTTTAGGAGAATGAAAAAGATTCGTCATTTGTTAAAACTTATCTCCTGAGTTGAATGTTTTTATTAAACTAAAGGGATAAAATTAAATTAACTTACAAAAATGATAACTTTTTTTTTATTAATGCTGTTGTAAAATACAGAAAAAAAATATTTCCGGTCCAAATGAATAATAAACTGATACGGGCAAAGATTCAAACCCACCACCTCTAGGAAACCGTTTCCTCGCTCTACGAATTAACTACTCCATTACTCTCGTCTCACTACGTCGCGCTGCCTTATAGCCACCCGTTTCGTTGAAAATAGTTGTGTATATTATTATGACAATAGATGTCACCACAGTCCCTATAAAGACGATTATATTTCATCGACGGTGGTGACATCTTTTTTCATAATAAAAGTGAAAAGTTTCTTCATTCGAACATTTTAATCATTGGAACCACCAGTTCAGTTCTAACAACATTTCTGACTTTTATAGCATTTTTTTTAGAAAAGTTATGGGCCATAACACCATATTTTGAACCTTACAACCAAGATTAGAAAATACCTTATAAATAAAAATGCAAAATATTAGAAGGGCGTTTCATAAAATATGCTAATTGCGAATAACGTTGTTTTCTTCCCGAGATCGATCAGGAGCTCGGTACTAATGTCCCTAACGTGTATTGACTTTCTGATATACTTTTGCGAGATGAAGTCTGGGACCACACCTAGGGCAATTTATTACTTTTTTTTACTACGAAGGTACCCCTAAATACATAACCTTACCTTATTTTATAGCAGGCAATAAATAAAAAAGAATAATAGTGGCTCATTTTATTGCGAAATGAATAATTTTGTTTTGGAATTTTGTTATAATAGGTACATTTATAATGCATTACATGCATTACGGAATACGAATGCCTTAAGTGTTAAAAATCTATAGGTTATCCTCTTCTTCGTTCTGGTTTTTTATACTTTTGATTTGCAGTTCAATCTGGTCAGCCATTTATTTCTTTCAAGAACGAGAGAGAGTACTTATCTAATTATAAGCCATAAATGTGTGAAATAGCATCGTTACAAATATATTTAGGAATTTAAAATCGTTTTGTACTATAATAATGTTTTATGAGACATTTAATGATGTATAAAGTTGTGAATATGACCAAACTCTAAAAGCTATTGTTAGCGCTTCTGTCGCTTTTATTTTGTTATAAATATGTCCTCATGCCACTATTAAAAGTAATCTGTATTGATAAGTTAGGAAGAAAGTGATCTTTATACTTCGTTTTTGTTATAAATATTTAGTTTATATTAATTGGAACTATTCGGAAAATAACCTTATACTCCGGTTAGGTAACGCAACCATTCTGATCGGCGACCTAAATTGCAACCGCTGGAACTCTACTCGCGCAAACAGTAGGGGAAATCTCTTAAATAGGCTAAGTTACAAGGCTGGTCTCGACTTCGAGATCAACGCGCCTTTCAGTCCCACGCAATACTGCGACACAGACTTCCGACATGACAGACCCGACGTGCTCGACATAGTACTCTTGAACGGCGTGACACTCCAGTTACGTTCTATCGAGACGCTCGACGCTTTGACCACCGACCAGTCCTATTTCAGCTCGGACCACCCCCCTACCGAACCCGCGACAAAAACAATTATCAACTGGACGAAGCTTCGAGAGCAACTACAATACACTATCTGAGTGTTTGAGATCTTAATTAAGTTTTGCTTCTCAAATAACTTCTTACATTTGGTCTTTGTGTTTTACGTTTTTTACGTATTATACATATTATATATTTTTTTAATTTATGGAATTGTATTCACTCCCGGACATATTATCCTCCATGCTGGTTTTCGCGTTCGTTTTCTTTTTATTGTTATTTTAAAAAAATGGCATATCTGTTAATATAATAAAGCTTGACAAAAGAGGTCGTGGATTTAATTAAACCGCCCCGTTGGTCGAGTGGTTAGCGCAGACGCCTAACGTGTCACGGCGCAATGGGGCTCGGGTTCGATTCCCGGCGGAGACAGGCATTTATGTGATGAGCATAGATGTCTGTGTTTCTGGTTTGGTCGTTTATTAAATATATTCTCAATATTTATATGTGTATTTCTATGTATTTGTATCGTTGACTAACACCCTTAACACAAGCAAATAATTTGCTTATTTAGGGGTTAGATCAATGTGTGTAATTTGTCCTGATATTATTATATTATATTAATTTTATCCCTTCCTGTTCGGTTTAAATGTCATTTTCTATTTATTTAAAATTTAAATAAGCTTATCATTGCTATAGGTATTATATGTATATATAAATAATAAAAATGTACAAAGATCATTTAGACTTAAAGTGTAAGTTTGTATCTAAATTGGTTTATTGCTTTCAGTTTATTTTGTTCAGTGGAAGTTTTATAAACTACGTATTCTTGTATCAAAATGAACTTACTAGAGACATCTATGTTGTGGTGTGTCAAATATTAGAATGGAAAAATGTAATGAAGATGTAAGTATATGAAATGAATTTAGTCTGCACTGAATTATCTATACTTTTTCTTTAGTTCGTAATTGTCCAACTTTCTATTTATTTGGGTCTGTGGTTGGTGGCCACATAGCGTTTATTTTGGGCAGATATTTGGTTCGTATTTGCAACTAGGACTATTTCTGAGATGGAACCTTGGATGGATGGATGATATGAGTATTCCACAATGTCCCGTGTAAGCTTAGGTGAGAGTAGAGTTCCTTATTATCTATTCTGAACATTGTAAGAAATTTCATATAAACTGCATTTTAAAACTATTTAGGCTAATAATTTCAGTGTGATTTTTTTTCTAATATTTTTTTGTCTAATTTTATTATTTGTCTTTATAATTGATTACTTTTATTAAAACTATTTGAAAAATGTTCCAAAAATTATGTTTGTAATCATGTTTGCACAGATACGTTTTTAAGTGGTCTAACTATATATAATTGGCATTTTTAAAGCTTTTACTGGGATTCTCGACTAATAAGTCCGCGAAAACTGTTAAAGCGCAAAGATTTTTTGTACCTAAAGCTTTTTTTTCTATTAAATTTTATAATCCTATTTAAAAGCAACAGGAGAAAAAATATTTAAATGTTGTTTTATTTATATTCTTTTCCATTCATTCTTTTGGTAAGGTCCATTAAGTAATAAATATTTTAAATGTTCTGCGGAACACATTGTTACGTCAAATGGTTCAGTAATGACAGCTCGTTAAGAGACGGTATATTCTTAATGGTCTATCGATTTATTATATAACATATAATAAAGAAACATCCTCGTTATCCATAATAAGATGCTTTATGTGTATAATACGTTGCTTCGAACCAAATGTCAAGATTTGAAAGATTCTCAATACCTACCCTGTACATTTTGATTCACTTGTATTAGGGAAAATTGTTTCAAGGATTTTACTGTTAACGCTTCATTTTTAAATACTTGTATTTAAATCCCTCTTGGTACTATATAGCAGCTTCTCTCTCGAATATTGTCCTAAACGTAGTTTATATATCTACCCTTCTTTATAAAGTCCCTCTTCACGTAAACAAGAATCATAGTCAAATGGAACAAAAATAACAACTACTAGTAAATGCACAATTGCAAGTATCGGTAACTACGGTATTAAATAAATTTATATAAATACAGAATAAAAAATAAACCGATACGGGCAGGCATTCAAACTCGCGACCTCTGGGAAACTGGCCCGTCGCTCTATCAATTGAGCTACCGTATCGCTGTCCGTCTCGGTGAATAAGGTATTCTTTATGTCTTCAACGGGGCGGTGGTAACATCTATTAGGCTTCTTTCGAAAAACATAACCAATGTTTCTAACTTTGCAGTATAGATATAGACCTAATTGGTCCTTCTTATTTAAGTTAAATTAACAATTCTTTTATTTATATGGATCAATATAGGGACCATCAAAATATTGAAACGAATCAAAACATTGCGATATATTATAAAATAGACGTTTAACTATAATGTAACCTGACACTTGCAAGTTTTGAAAAATTGCGGAAATTTGCGTAAACGGCTGTATCTTTAGATTGGTTGGCTTAGAAGTTTAATTTTTCACAGCTTCAAGGGACAGTAGACTTGAGTATTTGATATTAATTTTAGGTTGATACCTCCACACGTTCTTGAGAAAAAGTGTCTTGACAGACGGACCGACGTAACGTAAAGAATTGAAAGATTGTTTATGAAATTTAATTTAATTGGTCATTAATAAACTAAATTATTATTAGCTAGGTGCTGTACAAAAACACACATAGTAAATAAAACTCTATATAAATGAAAGGAACGAATATACTTTTTCAGTACTCTTTTCATATTCTTAGTTCTAATTTTGTAATGTAAAATTACATTTCCTAACCAAAACATGTTTTCGCACAGATTTAGATAAATTTCGATTATTCTGGAAAATGTATGACCTTATCGTAAATGTAATCGAAAATATCTTTGAAACATTTTAAATAGTATCATATAAATCCGTTTTAAAGTTTGGTTACATTAGTATAATTAATAAAGTGTGTAATAATTATAGTTTTTAATATAATTATTATTACAACATTGAACTTATTTTAAATATATCAATTTTAAATATAGACTGAAATACTTATCAACCCGGGACTACAGCCTTTGACGTTTGGAGTCCATACAAAGACCTGGGGTCTCGTATCGTATCGAACTTGCCTTGATAAATTTATTATACTAGTTATAATTATTTATTGGTATATAAAAATATAATTTGGATAATTTAGATTAAAATCATGCCATAGCCCATATGTTTGTTACAGTGCAGAGTAACATTAAAAACCACAATCTATAGATAATTTCATATTTGATACTCGCTATGATACAACAAGTATAAATATTGTTTTAATAAATTGTTATTCGTATATTTCACGAGCAGCAAGTGGTTTAACAATTTAAAACCAAATGAATCTGATTGGTCTGTTCGAAAGGTCAATACACAAAAATATTCATTATTTCATCAAAGAAGCACTGAGCGTGTAACACAGCGTTTCGGATAAAACAGACTGAATTCATTAGCTTTTTTAATTTAAATCGACGTCTCATCTCCCCTTGCGGTTTTGTTTGAATTGTACTTGAATGATGTTCGAAAAAACATTTTAGATGTTCGAGTAATATTTATTACATTACGTTCATTATTTCTTTACAACTTTTTTAAACTCAAATCAAATATTTATTTATAAAAATATATAATATACACGAAGCGAGATAATTGAATAATATATTTAGTAATTACTATTTAAAATCACTACAAAATAATAGATATAATTAATAATACATTATAAATTATTACTGCGGAACCCTAAAGTATTAATTTACACAAATTGAAGTTACGTAAGGTTGTTGGTCGTCCGGGAAACCTGTATTTGTTATTTCAGTCACAATTGCTGAAATTCATTCATGGATTTCATAATTACATTTTTTTGTTCATTAATAAAGAATGTTATACCTATATTTTAACTTTAATTATTACTACTAAGCCAAAATTGCTTTATAAAAATAATTACTACATAATCTATAAAAGTTAAGAGATTTCTTCAAGATTTATATTTTTGCTAAATAATAAAGAAAAGTAAATTTAAAATAGATATCAAATGAAAAATTCATAAACATGAACCACAGTCGAGCTTCCTCGTCGTGCCCTTGATAAAACTTCTTTTTTTGCTGTTATTAATGTTAAGTTGTGAGTGCTTAACTCAAGAATCTTTAAAGCTTATATTTAATATAAAAAAATACATCACTCAGTAGAAGTACAAAGCAGCAAATAAGTAAGTTATTAAGTAAGCAAGTTAGACATTTGTCTGTAAATTCTTGTGTTAATCTTCTTAATTGATTGATTGTGTGTGTGTGTGACGTGTTACATCTAAATTCAACGAGTAGAATTTGATTAATTATCGAATTGTTCCCATTCGCGTTTTTTTAAAGGTCAGCGTACATTGGAATGTCCAAATTAACATATTCATGATATTCAAATACAATTAAAACAATAATGTAACTGTAATTTGGTACAACGTTAGATCTCATAAAAAAGATCGGGAAATCATTATCCGGTAAAATTGAATAAAATGATTGAAAACATTTAAATCAATTAATTATCACAATACTGATTGGTGTAGAATTGGTAACTCTAAATCTAAATTTAATTAGTTTTTGTTTTATAATATTAAAAGTATGTATGTATATTTATATATGCTTACTAGCTTTTTCCCGCGGCTTCGCACGCCTTAAAATCGTAGTAAAGCAATTTCCCTTTTCCTTTCTTTTGTATTGGCTTCTAAATGACTTATTTTATCAATATCAAAAATCTATTTAAAGTTTTTAATAAGGATACAATATTAGATACTGCGTTTTTATTTCTCTATTACTTTATACCTCTCTTGTTTTTACCTAAACGTCCAAAAAATTTTTAAACATTAAAAAACGTTAACAAATTAAACGTAAAAAAATTTTAAACAGAGCACTTAATAACCATTCTAACCATATTAAATCCATGTAAACTTGAGGAATTTTGATCTACACAATCGACGTTATTTTGACCATCAACTTGCAGGTCTGGTTTTATTAAAATTAAAAAAATTTACTTCTATTGCTAAATAATATGTATTAGACATTTAGTTAGCTATATGCATTAACAAATACTAAACATTCACATAAGCCATTTTTGAGACCGTTTGCACGGTTCCATACCATAATGCGCCGGCCGATCCTACCACCGCAAACGCGAAGACCGTATATTTTAAATCTGTAATATCTTCGAAAATATTCATTTCAATTACATGCTATAAAAGGCTGTATTGTTAAATATTAAATGTAAAATATATTTAAATTACTTAATTAGATAAGGATTATAGCAGTATTGCTTAAAATCGATTCGTAAGTAATTTATTATTTCTCGTAAAAAGTAAATGATAAAATTTGCTATTGTGAGTTATCCCTAAGAGATAAACATATACCACTGCGGACTTTCTTGTAGAACTTTTTAAGATATACAATACTTAGTACATTATTTTGATCTCTCTCGTAGAGTTGAGCCAGAGTTTGCAATGTAAGCGCAAAACAATTTGTTTGTTTACGACTTCGCATTAGAAATATTGAAATTATCAGTGGTGATATATTAAACATGTTGTTATACATATAAACCTTCCTCTTGCACCACTCTATCTCTTAAAAAAACTGCATCAAAATCTGTTGTGTAGTTTTAAATATCTAAGCATACATACAGACATGGGGACAGACGCGGAAAGCGACTTTACTTTATACTATGTAATGATAAGTTCTCTAGCATCCATTAAACTAGATTGGTACTAGATGAAGTTGCGTTAAATATAAAAATAATACTTTTACAATATTAAGAATCGAAAGAGTATTTATAATGTCTCAAATCTCTGAAGTTATTAACTGAAAGTTTATGTTTATGAAAGTTTATATCAGGTGTAATAAAGCCTGAAGTCATGGCGGAAGGAGCTATAGGGTCGCGGGTAACAGGTAGTACCTAACTGTAAAAATAGGTTGAGATGTGGCATACGAGCTCCTTTATGTTGCATGGAACTCGGAAACAATGATATGAGTCAGAAAACCTTGTTTGTAGCGGCTTCATTCATACGCCCTTTGTTCTGAAGCTTGTTTGAGGAGCTGGAGAACAATACGAACAAATAAAATACGATGCATGTATAAGTCATTCACACCTTAATTAGGTGTTCTTTCTTTGTTTAAGGAACTTGGACCTTCTACTCCTACTGCACTAACTCGCTCCACGGAACAAACTCTTAATATTTAATTAACTATAAAATACATAACTTAAAACAAAATAATTAATAGCTATCTTTGACATTGTTTTTAAAAAAATTTTAACTAGCTGTAACAGTCCCCTGACTTCTCTGAAAGAGGATGAGCTGGGCAATTTTCCGTAATATGAAAATTAAAAAAAATCATCTTCCATTTTCCCGTGTTCCGGACACATTCATAAAGAATATTAATTAGGTGTTGCTTTTTAAATACTTCCTACATCTTTCTCTTTGCATTTAAATGTTGCAAATTAAAAGTTTCTCACATTTTTATTTACTATATTAACTACATAATACAAAACAAGAGTAAGATTTTATTGTATGAATATAATCAAACTTATAAACGCACACATCCCCTCATCTGACATTGTGTCAATAATGTTAATGAAATTGCAGACTCTTACAAGTTCCAGTGATAAGTTTGTTTTCTAAATATTTTTGCGTTTGATTGCAGATTGCTTTAACAGAGACGGACTGAAAAGTTTACAAAAATCTCAATTCCTTTTCCGATAATTTTGGTTGTTGGAAATGTTTCCTCCATATCTAATGCTAAGAGTTTATTTTATACTGTAAGTTAAGTATGGCGAAACTTTTAAAGTATAAAGACTTCTTTGATTACCTCCAGCTCTTTATTTTCCTTATTTTAAGATCATTCTATAAAAGCAACAGGAGAGTATCAACTTAAATGTATTTTATTTATAATCTTCTTTCACGGTAATGGAAAGTAAAACTTGTAAAGCCCATTAAACAATTTCTATTAAAAATTATTTGCGGATCACATTGTTACACCAAATGGCTCTGTAATGGCAGGTCATTAAGGGTCCATCCGTAACGGTCTACAGCTTTATTATACTACAAAACATAATAAAAATAACATCATCTTAGTCTAGGTATATTAAGCTGTGGCGGGGACTTGTCTATACTAATCAGTATTTAAATGTGCGAAATCATTTGTGATAAGTCTTTACAGCGAATTATTCTCATTGCAGCACATTTGTGTTTTTTTAAGCTCAGCTCACATTGCAAATTGAAAATTAACATGTTAATGCAATTAAAAGATACATTCAAAAATAAAACATGGAATAAATATTTAACCTGATATCAAAACTATTTGTGTTTTGGTCTGATTGTCTGTATATTGGTTCATGCCTTTAATCATGTTTGAAGAACTCACCCATCAAATTTGACATGTAGATAACTAAATACTTTCTCTATCGTAAATTATTTATTTTATTTTTTTTACCTACATATTTTTATATCTTTTGTTCTTTTAAAAGTACAGAGAGCTTTCCATTAACTTCCAGCTATGATTCAATTCCGAAGCCAATCAATATTCAAAAATGTTTCAAACAATCGTTCCACTTGGCACATTTAATCAAATCTTCAACTAGAAACTGTTTCGAGTAGTTTTATATTTTATAAAAACTAGGCCGTCAGTTAATGTTACACTGTTTATTATTTCCTACATAATAGCCAATGAGGAAGGGAACATAATAACTGCTTATTATATCCTAAATGAGGAAAACGATAAATTATTGCATTGTTATGGAAAATTGAATTTATGGTTCTTATATCAGGCGATCTGTTATGACGTTGCGGCCAAATAAAGTAGAAATGAAAAGGAAAATCTTTTTCATATAAAACTTAGCTTAAGACAATATTCAGGTGAATAACAAGTTTAACAAAGAAAACAAATATTAGTTAACTAACCTTTTTTATAAACCTCTTGTCACTGGCAACATCTGTAAAAATGACGTTTCATTTCAGAAAATTCATGACTAATATATTCGTTCTCACCAGTTATTACCACCCAGAGAGAGACAGCATTCGGCATGCAAATTAACACGACTATTGCAAACGTTGTGGAGTGTGATATGTAACATGAACCTTAATACATTGTGTATAAGGTTGTTTATAGTTTTATTTTTAAATAAGGTTCGCTTTGTGGTTGTAACGTGTTAGTACTGAAAGCGAGGATGTAGAAACTATAAAAAGTGGAATGAATAAAAATACATGTTTTGTAATATTACCGATTTAAAAAAAGATCTATTTGAAATAATTAATTAACCGAATGGAATATTTTTTTATATGAAGGAATAATATTTTATCACAATTTTGTATTCATATTATATCTAACTATTGAATTACATAGACACTCAGCCTATCTATTCTTTTAACCGGTTAATTTACAATTACTTACATTTAAGTTTGTAACCATAAAATAAAATATCAATATTATACATACATGTAAAACCACAATTTTAACGACTAAATGTCATCGTTTGTTAAATCGATTTGCGCGGATAGACCAAAAGCAACATATTAGTAAGCATATCATTAACATTATATAAATATTGTACAAAAAAAGAATCATGTCGATTAGAACTCTTCCAAATAAAAATATATATATGTGAATAAAACTTAATAGCTTTCAGAGGTCTAAAGCCTGAATACAATAAGTGTTTGGTTTCCTGCAGTTGCGCTACCCGCAATCGCGTTGTTCCACAAGAATTTTCTTTATACTTTTTACTTATTTCAATACTAATAAAGGGATGTAGAACGTTTTTGTATTTTTGCGTTATAGAGTTTGGTTTGTTCCTTATTGACTTTCCATTTGTTTGTTTGTTTGTTTACATAAGGTGTTCGTTTGTTTATCAGTTTTCAATTATCGTGTTTCTATTAAATTAAAGTAGATCTAATACATTATTCTAAATCCTTTGACTCATTTGTATGGTATTTATAAAATATCTCTCTTAAAATCTAACAATAAAATATATTTCTAAAATGATAAACTGTAGACAAAGTCTATCCTAATCAAATTTAATCGTCCAAAGGGAAATTGGATAGTCTGCAATGACTATACCAACCCTGGTTTCTGAATAGGTTCGTATCTGTTTCGATAGCCTTGTATTTGTAGATTGAAGATTGAATATTTGTTGGATTTGGACAAGGATAACATCGCGAGAAACCTGTCATCTTATATTTAATGATATGTAAATAACAACCCAGGAGAGCGGTCGCTTTAGATCCATACCTCTTACATAATTGAGGAAGCCTTTACCTGGAGCAACAGGACACTTATAGGGTACAATTGATGGTCTTACAGTTCACATAAATATAATTATTATTGGAATAAACAAGTATTATTATTTTAAAAATGTTTATATTTATTAACAAATATACAAAGTTTTACTTAACTCCTGCGTAAGATTTTTCAAAAAATCTTGAATCTGTAATGTGGAACGAAGGGACGGATTGAGGATAAGGGACAAGGAAGGAAGGGAAAGTGGTGTGTTTTAAAAATTAAGATCACGTTTGTTCAAGATTGTGTGACGAATTTGTAATGAGATAAATGTTTAAAAAACACTCTGAGAACTCGTACGTTATGAAGAACGTTTATGTTAATTCTATTAAAATATACAGTGAAATTTCCAAATACGTTCTGGCTACAACAGCAATGGTATTTATTTATGTGAAGTTATAAGCCTTTAAACAGACATAGGTGTTTTAAACCTACATGTGGATTTATAAATGACTAGCTGTGCCTGCGACTTCGTACGCGTAGATTTAGATTTTGATAAAACATACTCTTTGTACTTACCAATGTATGTAAAAACTATAACCCTTCAAACTGGTAAGCAGCAATAGTACGACATTAACTTCTTTATTTGTTAAACGATTGTTATAAAAAAACAAAATATAAAGTGAATCCGATCACAATATATTCCCGAAAACTGTATCCAAATCAAACAGACAAAATAAAGAAACATTGTTTTGGGTTCTCTTGCTTATATTAAGGTCCCCTTGTATGAATTTTTGATTTTTTTTTTGTGTTGTGTGCACAACTAAAAGACAAACAGACAAAGATTTTATAAAGTCTGTAAATGGATTCTGTTAGTTATCACTTCACATCCTGGAATTTTTTTTTAATATTTTTTATTTTTAATGTACAAAGACTACTTCTTTACAGATTGATTACATATATAAAATAAGATTTGAATGGTACCTATTACGTGATTGACATAAATTGACATGAGTTTTTTATATCTTAACCGATTTAGATAAAATAAACACTAAATGTAAAGTGAAGATTGTGATAATATATTTCTGAAAACCGCATTCAAATTGGTTAAGCCGTTACTGAGATTAGCGTGCACAAACATATAGACATACAGACAAACTGAAAAACTCTTGCTCTTATAAAGGCACCCTATGATGTTTAACTTTAAACATTTTCCATGCACAAAAATGGATGAGTGACAATTTGTTATATGAGTAAGATGAAATTTGACAAACACGTTTAACGTACAATTTTTTTTGTATTTCAAAGGAATAAAACAAGACTTTTCATATGCTCAAGTTGTAACTGTCTGCAATTAACATTTGCATGAACTGCAGAATGAACTGGGCAGTGAGCAGTGCTCCCATTAATTGTGCGAAAAGCAATTGTAAAAGATAGTTCACGTTGATGAGGTTAGAAGAGGTGTTTTTTTGTCGTTAGGAATATGATTACACTATCGCAGGGAATGTTATTGCTATTGGACAACTTCCGTAAATAAAATACAGTCAAATGAATATACGTTTTTATTGTGAAGATTAGATATGGCTTAATTTTTAACAGATTCTGACACTTTTTGTCAATTATACTTACATTTTTTAAATTACAGGCATATGTTATTTTGTAATAATATATGTGATAAAAAAATATAACCAGATATATAAATATTTTATAGATTTTAAAAAATATATTTTCATAGATTTGTATAAATATTTTTTTAGTTACATATATTTATTTAGTTTGTAAAACCTTTTTTAATTATTACAAGAATTATAGATACAATACTTTAAAACAATCTTAAATTATATTCACAAGTACAGGTTTCATGAACATATTTTACTGAAGTATTTATAGATAAATATTCAAATAATGTCGTAGACGAATACGTTCGAGACATTAGGGTCGCGACTTATTTTATTGAAATACTTTCGACTCGCTGAATTTTCACTACTACTGGATTTATACTGAAACTATTATTTATAACCTTGTATGATATTATTATAAGGCCTTTTATAATATTATTCTATTCTAAACTTGAATCAGTTTATGCTTTTTTATTTACTAATAGCTAACCCGCGTAAAATTTAGCTAGTTATTGTTTCTTAGTTGACCAGTAAAAAAAATTTAGGACACTGACAAAAATCTTGAAACACGTATTGATTATCTACCCCCGAGAACAGTTTAAGATAATTCGTATAAATCTTACCGATTTTTTATAATAAATGAGTAAGTACCTAGGTCATAAAAGATATTAATATTAAAAATTTCCAGATTCTAAATTCAGCGATATGCTATGAGTTTATAAATTAGTCAAGTACAAGTCTCCTCATTGTATAATTGGCTATATCTTGTTACATAGAAATTTCATTTCTGTAGATAATTAAATATTTGTAATTTTAATATTATCGATTTATTATTATCTGTCAAATTCGTAGACAAGGTAAATTATTTATCTGTTGACAGCTAATTGCAATATCTTAATTAGTCTGTGACATTTCTTTTTGTTTAAGATATTGAATGTTGCCAGCTGAAGCTAACTTTATAGTCCCCAAAATGTTATTAAAAATATAAACATTTTATTAATAATTACTATTCTAAATTTCATTTATTAATCATTATTAAAGTTAGCACATCGCTAGATACTTATTTAAAAGTAGCTGGCATTTTTTCTTAACATTATCTTGGCATTATGTCATTATTTAAGACATTCTCCTTATCTGTATTAACTGTATTAACTTAATCAATTATAAGGTTTCCTGTTTTCTTTTGTGTATTATTAAACAATAAATTATTTAAAACTAAACCCACTCTTATTATTTTTGTAACAGTGGCGCACAACAGTCGGGGCATTACTTGAGATAGTTGGTATATCTTATAGCTATATCAATCAATACACTTTTTATATATATTTCTTTTTATAAATAAGGTGGTGTTGATATAATTTGAAGTGTTTTAATATGGTATTAATATTTGTTTTTTCACTAGGTTATTTAGTGTACTTAATATAACTTATATTGTTATATTATGGTGAGCAATATGTTTGCTTATGTGTAATATTTTCATTTTTGTTTATGTTAATATTATGTTATATTTAAGTTAATTTTATTCTTACCTTACTGTGAAGCCAGCTCGACTTATTAGTTTTTATAAACTTTAAATATTTAACTTTTGGTAGTAGAAGTGAATATTTAAATATTATTTTTTAAGAATCTTGAATATTTATTTTTTATAAATATTTGATACTACTATTGAACTAGTTTATTGTTTGTTTAATAGTTTGTTTTTCAAGTTTCTTTAATTTTTAATTAACTTTAACTTTGATTTTTAATAATAGTAACTTAAAGTTTACTTTTGTTTGAGTTTTTTTTTTAAGTCTTTTGCTTTGCCGGGAGATATTTTTGAATTCAAGTTAGAACTTAATTCTAATTAGAAATAGTTTAGTTCTGTTAATTTATTTTCTTTTATTAGTCAACATGGAGCGTTCAATTGCTTATGGTTTTCTTTGTAAGGATGAATACATATATGATGTTGTTAGGTGTGACAGGCTTAGGGGTGCTGATGAGGAGTTGAGAGTCCGGATTGTGGACTCTGCTTCTCTAGATGGGATTTTGGAGGTAAGTTTTGTGTCGGCTTCTGAAATCAGGATTGTTGATTCCAGAGCTGCAGTTTTAAATACTTTATTGACTCCTCCACCTTTTAAAGGTTTTGACTGCTTTAGGGCAGTGGCTCATCTCTTTTAATCTCTTGAGTTTATAATTCGTCCGGACAGCTGAGTTGTATGGTATGTAACATCAGTCCTGACAGTTGGTTAAAATATGGTTTGTATTGTCCGTAGGTTTTGCTTGTTTTTTTAATACTTTAATTTTAAGTATCACTTTAAATGTAAGGGATATCTGTGGTTAAGTGTTAATTATTTTTATTATATTTTTTTGTTTTTTCTTTTAGTAAGGATTCTATTGCTGATCTTTAGTTACCTTATATTCCAGTATCAATACATGTTTTATTTGATATCTGTTAATAAGTGTTATCTTTGGTTAGTTAATGTTTAGTTTATAATTCGTCCGGACAGCTGAGTTGTATGGTATGGAACATCGGTCCTGACAGTTGGTTAAAATATGGTTTGTATTGTCCGTAGGTTTTGCTTGTTTTTTTAATATCTTAGTTTTCAGTATTTCTTGAAATGTAAGGTATATCTGTTGTTAAGTATTATTAATTTTTTTTAGTATATATTTTTTTTATTTTTTTTTATTGCTGATCTTTAGTTACCTTATATTCCAGTATCAATACATGTTTATTTGATATCTGTTATTAAGTGTTAACTTTGGTTAGTTAATTTAGTTTATATTTCGTCCGGACAGCTGAGTTGCATTGAATGTAACATCGGTCCTGACAGTTGGTTAAAACATGGTTTGTATTGTCATTAGGTCATTCTATAACTAAAATTGAATACCTTAAATTCCAGTATCACTTTAATTATATTTGATATCTGTTATTAAGTGTTATTTGTTCTTAGTTTTCTTATATATTTGTTTAGTTTTGGGTTAAGATTTCTGTGTTAGAAACCTTAATTTCCAGCTATCTATTTAAGAATAATAGATATCTGTTGTTAAGTGTTGTTGTATTTTTAATATGTTTTATTAAGTTAAATATTATGTTCCCAGCTATCTATTAGATAATTATAGATATCTGACATAGTATTTTGTTGGGTCTTACCTTAAATATTAAAGTTAAGGATTTATTTGTTGTATCTTATGTATGCAGCAATGTGTTCTCAGTAGGGAGTGACTGTTGAACATTTATTATATGTACTTGGACTTATTTGTTCTTGTATAATGTGGTTGCTTTGATAGCTATTATCCTTTTATGGAATCATTTTGTACCTGAGACAAGATAGTACCTTGTTTCGGTTTATCAATTTCATATTATGTTATTGATGATTAGGTGGTGTTATGGGTGTGATCTGTATTTGATAGCAGCACACATATGTTGAGTTGTGGGTTCGGTGTTACTCTAATTGAGAGTTTTTGGTTTTGCAACACTTATTATTATTCATGATAAGTTTTTGTATTTTTATTATTTCTGCAAAACTGTTTATGTTATCAAGTGTCTACTATTTAGTAGTGGATGCCTACTTAATTATTTTTATTAATTAAGTTTATACCTTTCTTATGTTTAGGTTGCAATTAATATGTTTTTCACAATTAGGTAGAGCTTATGAGCTGGAGGGCCAGCTCGAATTTTCCTCTTATATCGCGTAAAATTCTTCCGGGAAGGGAGGTACTGTTACATAGAAATTTCATTTCTGTAGATAATTAAATATTTGTAATTTTAATATTATCGATTTATTATTATCTGTCAAATTCGTAGACAAGGTAAATTATTTATCTGTTGACAGCTAATTGCAATATCTTAATTAGTCTGTGACATTTCTTTTTGTTTAAGATATTGAATGTTGCCAGCTGAAGCTAACTTTATAGTCCCCAAAATGTTATTAAAAATATAAACATTTTATTAATAATTACTATTCTAAATTTCATTTATTAATCATTATTAAGGATAGCATATAGCTAGATATTTATTCGAAAGTAGTTGTCATATTGTTTCAGAAGTTTAGTTGCAGCCAACGTTGTTTTATTGTTATATTTATTAGTATAACAATTTGTTATAAATTTATTACACTCGTTTCTTTCTATAGATAATTAGTGCATTGTTCTTAAATTGTTTAATTATTTGTCTTCTTCCGATTAATATCAATTTTACCCACATTTCGTGTAACGCGGCGTGTGCATAGCCACATTGTTTGCTTATTATGCATATTTTGACTATAAAATTCAATGCCGTGACCTTTAGAGTCTTTTCTTTCGGAAGCACTTCCGAATTGAATATCTTATTAGCCTTCGGTGAGTGTTTTAGTTATTTGTGATCTTATTAACGCATGTGATGCGTTGTTTCTTAAATTCATTAGCGTGTTTAATTGCAGGGCTAATAATTTAATATGGAATAATTATAATTCCTATTGCCGGCACTTCCCGGGCAGTTTCAAAGTTTGTTGGAACAATATTTCGTAAGTAATTTGAATCTTTATTCTAAATTAGGAGATGTTTTATAGGTTTTGAGCATTATTTAATCTTATTACGTGGTAATATTCCAGTATTTGTCCTGATTCGACCCTGTGAGTCGACATAGGCTAATATTAGTGCTTGCGAGGCCTTTTTCCTCCATAAGGTATTATAAATTATTAATATTTGAATAGATCAATGTGAGATCAGTGTTATTATGTAGTTTAACCTGTAATTTAATCATTACAGGAGGTTTTTTGTTGGTACCCTAGAAGATACGGGTAAATTTATAATTGGTTCGCGGGGGTAGACGTGAATCTTCGGAGCGTCGTCCTGTTGGTCCTGTATCCTGCTTCCGAACTAGCTGAGTTTAAGAAGCTCGTCTTTATTGTAATCCCGATATTATGGTGATGTACAAAATTTATTTATATCAATAATCAACACTTCCATTTTTGAAAATTTTATAAAGAACAAGTGTTTGACTGTGGTTCTCCAGTACTGACAAGCAGGAGGATCATATATATGTCTTCGCTTGTTATTTGTCAGTGGCGCCTAGGATATTACTATTTTAGTAATTAATATATATATAATTTAAAATAAAGTATTATCTCAAGTAACCCACCGCTGAGTCTAGCTGGCATTATTTTAAAATTATTTTAGCATTTCCCTATTTTGTAGAACTTAATTAATTATAAGGGATAATGTTTGTTTTTTTGTATATTAAATAAATAAATATTTTAAACCTAAACCCACTTTTATTTTTTGTAACAATCTAAAATATAATTTTAATTATATTCGTGACATAGTTCGAGTGCCAATAGTAAGATCAAGTACAGTATGCGGCATAATAAAGCATTGTGGAGTAAATTTGCATGTGGAACTCAAGACAGCGAACTAATGCAGTTTTAATAGCTTATATTATTAATAATTAGTATAAATTAGTTTCAATAATTAGTAGTGTTGCCATACTTTAAGCTGTTCATTCTAAAGATGTTTTGCGAAAAATGTATAGCTTGAGTTTTAATAATATTTAATCACTGTCAATTTAAGTAGATTCAGTGGTTTTTAGTAATTAGGTAATAGTTCCTTGTAATATCTAAGATATGATGTTTATTATTTAAATATTATAAGCTAGTGGAAATTAATAATATATGATTATAAGGCTATTTATAAGTTTTATGTCAAAACTGTCATAGAATATAAAATTACTATGGGCCTCGCCGGTCTTACTATCTTGTTAACTTTTAGGCTATTTAGGGGATTTTCGGAAATAACCGGGGGCCTATATAATAAAAGTTTCAGATATTCAGAGTGGTTACGAGAGCAGTAACACCTTTGTTACGCTTTGTTGGTCCAAGTGACAGAAGAAGCGGAATTACGTATTGTTTATAGTACATTAGAAGTTTTGATAGTAGGTACTAATAAAATTATATTTAATTTAAATAAAAACTAAACGCATGTGATGAAAAAAGTGACTTGTATGTATACTATTATTATCAACATTACTAAATATTTTGGTTTCTTAATTCAGTTACACAGGTTTATAATGAGTGGAAATTTTATTTATTTATTTATTTAATTTGAAACAAAATACAAGTATTACATTAACAAGATGCATGTTGACAACTGCAAAAGTTAAAAACTGCGGCGCAGCGCCAACGCCCACTTCATGATGTGTAATATTGCTCCAAAATTATATAACACAAAAACAACGTGTGTGTGTGTGTGTGCGTGGGTACGTGTATGCGTGCGTGCGTTCGTGCGTGCGTGTGTGTGTGTGTGTGTGTGTGTGTGTGTGTGTGTGTGTGTGTGTGTGTGTGTGTGTGTGTGTGTGTGTGTGTGTGTGTGTGTGTGTATGTGTGTGTGTGTGTGTGTGTGTGTGTGTGTGCGTGCGTGCGTGCGTGTGTGTGTGTGTGTGTGTGTGTGTGTGTGTGTGTGTGTGTGTGTGTGTGTGTGTGTGTGTATGTATGTGTGTGTGTGTGTGTGTGTGTGTGTGTGTGTGTGTGTCCAGGTTATTTAGAGAAATTCAAAATCAAAGTCTCGGTTTCTTCATAAGATAGACTTAATAGCCATGAGGTACACTTGGATTTACATTTATATTTGGTTAGGGGATAAATTTCTAATGTTTTATTTATTTTATTATAGAGTGAAGAACTCAGGTGGAAGAAATGACGACTTGCTAAAACAGAACGTCGTTGCTCTATGTCACATATTCTATTTGTTCGACGTTCCGATAGCTCAGGATCATAGTGAAGTTGTGAGTGTTTCCGCATTATGGTCGCCAAAATAAAAAGCTGCCTGACTGTCAAAACTTGGCACTGTGAAAAAAGGGTTTTCGTTGAAAAAAAGAATGCTTTTATGTGTCATAACTTTCAAAACTGCACGTTGAGCTCTTTCTAGACTTAGTATATGGGTTTTAACAGCACCACCCCATGATGTGATGCAATATGAGAGAACTGACTGCGCGAGTGCATAATAAACAGACTTGAGACATTGAAAGTCAGCAGAATTCCTTAGAGACTTAAAAGCAACAATCAGTTTTCTAACTCTGGAAACCGTACATTTGATGTGTGACTTCCAAGAAAGAGTACAGTCAAGCCACACACCAAGATACTTAATATTAGAGCTATAGTCTATTTTGGGACATTGACAAGAGACGGCATTATAAGTTTGAACACAATTATGGATCCGTAGAGTGAGAGAACCAGATGGAAGATCTTGAGTGCGGTTAGTGAAGCATACAAAGCGAGTTTTAGTGTAATTTATCGTTAGTAAATTAATAGTTAGCCATTTGGAAATGGTAGCCAATGCAGTTTCAGCTTTCAAAAAGGTTTCAGACCAAGTTTTACTAGAGATTATTAAAGCCGTATCATCGGCGTACATTATCGTTTTAATATTATCCATTGCCAAATCACACAGCTCGTTTACATAAATAAGAAAGAGAGTAGGGCCAAGAACACTACCTTGTGGGACACCAAAAGTAATTTCCTCCTCAGCGCTTACGTAATCGTTAATTTTTACTACTTGGCATCTACCAGTCAAATAATCCTTCAACAAGTTGAAAGCCACACCCCGGATGCCAATATCATTTAACTTTATAAGCAATGAGGACACAGACACAGTATCAAATGCCTTAGTAATGTCGAGAAAAATACATAATGTTTTCATCCGTTGATCAAGACATTCAACAATTGTGGTAGTAAGATCAATAACAGCATCTTCAGTTGATCTTCGCGATCTAAAACCGTATTGTTGCGGTGATAAGATGTTAAATTTTTCTAAATAAGCTTGAAGTCTCTTATTTAGAATTTTTTCAAAGATTTTAGATAATGAGCTGAGTACTGATATTGGTCTATAATTGCTAATACAATTCTTATCTCCAGTCTTGTAGATGGGATGTACTACAGCTTTCTTAAAAACTTCAGGAAAAACACCAGAGGTTAGACATAAATTAAATAGGAAATTGAGGATGGGTATGAGAGAGTTTCTAGCTAATTTGACAATTGATACGGGAATATCATCCCAGCCTACAGCGCAGTTATCCTTAAGACCCGAAATGGTTTCGTTTAATTCAATATTGTCTATTGAAAACCATACCAAGGAGCTTGAATTTGTGTGTTTAGACATGAGAAGGGAGGAAGACATACTAGAAGGGTCAGTGAAAGTTGAAGCGTTTGTATTTTTATTAATTACAAAAGTACATTTAATGATAGTTTTAATTAAGAAGATATAATTTAATACTGAGTTTATAAATAAACAAAAACAAAACTTTTCAACATTTTCCACGTGTCAAACATTTTATTTTTTTCTGGTTTGTTTTCTAACTACATATTGCTAAATTTTATTGTTATTTTCATTCATGTTCATTTAACTTTTTTTTTATTTAATGAAAGTGGTATTGAGCTTTTTTGTATAGTAAGTGCATATAAAAGTGTGCTATTCAAATTCAAAATATCTTTATTCGAGTAGTCATTTATACGCATCTTAGGATCGTTAATTATTACATTAAAAGGTCAGCATAGTAAGTCCGTAATTAAGCTACCACGAGCTAGGAATGCTGCTCTGCTAAGAAAAGCTGTCCGAAAACTCAACAGTTGCTATTTTTTAATGAAATTTAACAAATGAAGTATACATTATAACATTAATTTTGAAGTATAAACTAAAATATCAACTCTGCAAATAAGTAAAAAAATGTTTTTCACCTTTTTTAGTATAAAAAATGTGGTCGAATTTTGACCACAAACGTACAGTAATCTAAACTTAACAAAAATTAAAAAAACATTTTTGACTAACTCAGTCAGAATATATTTAAAATTACTTCTTGGACCAGACCATTGCAAAGAAAGTAGCGATTCGTTGAGTACCGAAACTTACAATATCCAATTTTAAAGTCTTGTAAAGTCGGTCCAAATGACTTGTAATCAGGAACCAAGTATCAACCTTCTGACATTCAGCATAAAGTAGTTTTTACTTTACCTAAAAAAGAGCCTGAAATTGCCATCATATATTGGCCGGAAGATTCTAAAAGTTTTAGCCTCATGAGAAGTAAAATGAACATAAAGTCCACACGAGCGTAGTGTGGTTGTTAATTTGATATAAGATTTTATTGGTCTTTTATATATTTTGGATCTAGGTTATATTGCCTTAATATAACGTAAAACTACGCTAACTACGGCAAGGTAATGATGTATTTTAGTGGCCACTAAAACAGTTTTATTACAACGATTCATATATAATTTTAAATATTTTTATCTTCGTAGTGATACGATTAATTAAAAACGGTTAGCTAGATTGATATTTTATTCATAAGTTCAAATGAATTGTCGTTTTAAGAATAAAGGCATATAATGTAAGAAAGTAATAAAAATAACTTTCTTTGTCAATAACCTTAAGTTCCCTGAAGTTGCTGTAGTTTATTTGTATATTTTGTTTATTAATTACTATTCACAAGATTGTTAACTTTATCTCGAAACTTCAAAGTCAAATTAAATTACTCTTCAAACTATTAATGGTTTTGATTATTAAAAAAATATGTCTTAATCTCTTTCTTATGTATTTATTTTATAGTATTCTTGTTCTTTGCCCTTTTTGGCTTGTCCTTCAGAGGAATGACATTTAAGTTATTGTTTTATCCTTAACTATTTAACTATCTTAAAGTAAAAAATCATAATAGTCACTATTATGATTTTGACTATTTTGTTAATATCTAATAAAACAAAAATAGATAAATAATGTTCTGGAGCATAATGTGCTTAATAAAATGGTTAACATAGTTTATTATTACTGTTATACTATTGAATAAATTCAACTTAGTTAACGGTCTTTTATACGCAGGTTAAAATCCGTTCAAACTATTTCTATTTAAACGTATAATAACTTAGTCACTTAACGTTAACACCTGACACATTCATCATAAAATTTAAATTCAAACATAAAAAGAGAATGAATTTTCAACTCGCCGGTGAGGGCTTACAAAAGGGTAGAATTTTTCCAACGTTAATTGGTTAATCCAATTCAGCTGTTACCGAACAATATAGCCGTCAGGTTATCATTTGAGGAAAAATGTGTGCATTTTAATTTATAAATGACTTAGAGTAGTTTAAAATAAACATGCAATTTCATGACTAAAAATATTTTTTTTTGTATTTTTTTTTTGTCTCATATTAATATTATATTTAATTTAAATATTAGCAAAAGATTTGTTTGCTTTTTATTTACGTTATTAATATAGTGTATTCATATTAATTGAATGATACCGTTATCTGTCTTATTGATTTAAAATATAATATTAAACCGCCCCGTTGGTCGAGTGGTTAGCGCAGACGCCTAACGTGTCACGGTGCAATGGGGCTCAGGTTCGATTCCCGGCAGAGACAGGCATTTATGTGATGAGCATAGATGTCTGTATTTCTGGGTTTGGTCGTTTATTAAATATATTCTCAGTATTTATATGTGTATTTCCATGTATTTGTATCGTTGTCTAACACCCTTAACACAAGCAAATAATTTGCTTACTTAGGGGTTAGATCAATGTGTGTAATTTGTCCTGATATTATTATTATCCTTCTTAGACTAAAAGTTTTCTCAAAGTATTTAAGATACCTTGGTAATACGATACATCCACGGGCATAAGCCAAGTGTGTTGTATGTTCTGGTTTGTTTTAAATTTTTCTCTGGGTAATAGAATCATCTAGTAAAAATTTACGGACAATACGGCAAGTATTTAAAATCGCAGCTTTCTGCATTTGTATAAAACTATTTTCGGATAAATCTAATGTTCTTAGGTATATGAGTAAGGATTTTGGTACTACTCCGGTGCTGGAAAGTACTAAGGGGACAATGTACACGCTATTCATTTTCCAAATTCTGTGGACTTCTTCTTTTAACTCTGTGTATTTATGTATTTTCTCTGTTACTGTTTTTTGTAAATTGTGAGTGTTAGGAACTGCTACGTCTATTATAAATACTTTTTTATTAATTTTATCTATTAATGTTATATCAGGCCTATTATTATGAATGGTTTTATCTGTAAGAATTGCGCGATCAAAATACAATCTATAAGTTGTGTTTTCCAAAACGGGTTTTGGTGTATATTGGTAATAAGGTGCAAGTTTGTCGGCTATTAATTTATGTTTAACGGCTAGTTTTTGATGAATAATATGTACTATTTGGTTGTGTCTATGAGTATAATCGGTTTGTGTTAAGGTAGGACATGCACTCGTTATATGTTGGATCGTTTCAGATTGTTTGTTGCATTTTCTACACCTATCATCTCGTGTCATGGGGTCCTTAATAATGTGCTTTTTGTAATTTTTTGTGTTAATTATCTGATCTTGAATTGCAATAGCAAATCCTTCTGTTTCAGGAAATAGATATCCGAGTTTCAACCAAGTGTTTGATGCTTCTAAGTCTATATGGGCTTGTTCGAGATCATGGAGGTGTCTCCCATGCAACTCTTTTCTGCGCCAGCTGTTCAGTTTTTCAATATCTGAGTTCTGTGATATGTTTACTGTATTTTTATTACCTAAGTTAAGAGGAGAAAAATTTTTATCCGACTCTATTATAGCTAAATGAATATTACTAGTTTGTGACTTTTTGTAGAAGAAATCCCTAAGCTTTTGTATCTGTCCCTCCCATAGTACTAAAAGGTCCAACATCCCTCTACCTCCATTCCGTCTCTTTACAGTCATTCTTTCTATAGCAGATTTTGGGTGTAGATAATTATATTTACTGAGTGTTGTTCTGGTTTTTATTTGTATCTGATTTATGTCTGTACGGGTCCACTTAATTATTCCAAAAGAGTAACTGAGAACTGGTATGGCAAATGTATTGATAGCCTTAAAAAGGTTTTTCGAAAATAAAGATTTTTTGCAAATCAAAGTAAGTCTACTGAAATATTCTTCGGAAAGTTTTTTTTTTCATTAAAGTATGGTTAACAGTTTTTGATTGATGAATTCCTAGGTATTTGTAAGTTTCTGTGGTTTCCATGAGAGCGAAAATAGGTTCTTCGTTAGTGTCCCCGGACCCTATTATTTTACCTTTACGTATATTAAGAGTTCTACATTTATCTAAGCCGAAGGACATGTTAATATCTTTACTGAATTGTGTGATTTTAATTAATAAGGTTTTAAGATCTTTCTTAGACTTTGCGAATAATTTAATATCATCCATGTACATAAGATGACTAATACCTGTGTGTGTGGTTAATTTATATCCACTATTTTCATCATTTAGCAGACGGGATAAGGGGTTGAGGGCTAGACAGAACCACAGAGGACTGAAAGAGTCTCCTTGGAAAATACCATTTTTGATTGGAATAATATCCGTAGTAATAGATTTGACGTTATCAGACAAAAACAATTTTGTTTTCCAATTTTGCATTGAATTTCTTAGAAAATTTATTAGATCCGGATTAATTTTATATATTTGTAAAATATGAAGCAACCATGTATGCGGTACACTATCAAATGCTTTTTTGTAATCAATGTATGAAATATTTATGTTTTTATTATGAGTTTGTGCATGTTTGAGTATTATTGAGTCTATTAAAAGTTGTTCTTTGCATCCCCTATGAAACTGCCTGCAGCCTTTTTGTTCTTCGGCAAGAATATTATTTTGAGCTAAGTGGTTGCTTATTTTGTGTGTAAGACAAGAAGTGATAATTTTGTATATAGTTGGTAAACAAGTTATAGGTCTATATTGCGAAGGATTAGTTGAATGATATTTTTTTGGAAGCATAAATGTTTTTCCTATTGTCATAAATTGGGGTAATTCTTCAGTACCTTTTAAAACGTCTGTAATCAATCTTGCGAAAGTAACGTGTAATACAATAAACTTTTTATACCAAAAATTGTGTATACCATCAACACCAGCGGCTTTCCAATTCTTTGTATTTCTAATTAATAGTTGAAACTCTACTCCAGTGATATTGCTAAATTCCATCTCATCTATATGTTCCCATCGTTCTTCTTCTTCCTTAATCCAGCTCGCTCTGATGTTAAAATCTATTGGTTTCTTCCATACATCAGTCCAGTAGTTTTTGAGATCTGAGGCGTCGGGTAGTTTGAAATCTTCATTGGTTGTTTGGTTGCGAAGCAACCTATAAAACCCTTTTTCACTATTTGAAAATATCTTATTATCATTTTTGCGCTGTAGAGCTTTCTTGTATCTAGCTAATCTTTGTGATTTAAGGGACAACTTTTGCTTAAGAGTATCTAAGAATTCTTCGGGTCGAGTATTACTATTTTGATGACTGGAATGAAATTTGGTGCTGTTAAATATTTTTTCTACTTTTTTCAATATTTTTTTAGACCTGTTGTTCTTTATATATTGTGTTAATCTACCTATATCAGCTCTTAAAGCCTTGATATCATTTTCAATTCTAATCTGCCAAGCTGGTTCATCTGGTTTTCTTTTCTTACTTTTCTTAGATATTTGTTTATTTGTTATTTTGTATCCTAAATTCTCTGATATAACTAGAGCACTACAATATACAAGGGTATGTATGTTATTTAAATCTGAGTTTATAGTATAAAATTTATGTATTATTTCTTTATTGAATGTATCGACTAACTGATATAATTTCCTGTTTTCTCTGATTTTTGGTAGATATGGTCTAGTAGTAGGATCTGTTCCAGTATATAAAGTGAGTGCAGTGTTTAGTTGGTCTGTCAGATTTTGAATGTTTGTTTGGGCAACACCTAAGTTAGATTGTGAGGTATGGCTCTGTGTTGTTAAGTTGTGTATAGTTGAGTTGTGAATTATTGTGGTTTGTGTGGATACGTCGTTTGATTGAGTGTATGCTATACGAGTATCTATTGGTTTTGGAGAAATTGATTGTAAGTTTTTTGTGTTAGGTGATTGTTTACGTGATACTAAAGGTTGAAGACTTGAAAACTCTAATGTCCGGTTTGTTGGAAAACTTTGTGTTACACTATTTGTTTCTCCCTCTCCATCCAATAAATCAGATATTTCTTTTTTAATATTTTCAATAACATCATCTGATAATAGCTTTTTATTGAGAATCGCTCGTTTTTGGTCTGCAATTCTTTGAGAGGAAACTGTGATTTGAGGATACTTTAATTTAAATTGATCGAATAGTTTTTTACAATACATGGTTTTATCTGTTTCTAATTTTGTAATAAAATAATATGTACGCATGATGAATAAATTTACACTGTCATCCCATTTCATGCGCACTCGGGGTTTGCCGGCTTTGGTGGTCGCAGGTTGGTTGACAAAGGTCTCCTGCGAAACATCCTCAGTCGGAATATCTGCTCTACTACTATTGTTAATGGTCACGGCTGTAGTCCTTGAGGACATTCCCCTACCCCCCGTGTCCCCGACTTCCGTACAGCCGCCGTTCCGGAAGTCACTGGCTAGCATGCTGTCACGTCCGTGGCCAGCAACAGACGTGCCCCAGACGTGCCAGAATTATTATTATTATTATTATTAATATTATTATTAATATTACGAGTACCTACATCAGTAACTTAAATTTTCCAGAATACTTCGTAAATTATTTATTAATTATGACGAATGCACTCACCAACATATATTTAAAAAGGAACTTATAATTCTTGTAGTTCTAATGTTATTGGTTAATTAAAATAAAGATTATAAGGACCGAAAAGAGTTTATAATATCATTAGGAAGGTTACTTTATTTTAAATTTTCTTTCCTAATACACGTAAATGTTTTTAATTTTATTAATAGAAAATTTTGATGAATAAAAACGTAAACTATAAATTGGCGTTATAACCCACAATAAAAGTCTATTAAGTTGAATGTCTATTGAATCCAAGCAATAAAATGGAATAGGAAAGCTGAAACCGATATTGCCATATCAATTAGTCAAGTTTAACCGTTTCACGCCTAGAGAATGTTCAGTAAAGGTGTATTCACAGTAGATGAGATAATTTTAAGGTTTTAGTTTTGTAAGTTCGAATAAACATCACCTCATAATAATTTTGCGATGAATCATGAATGAAATATAAGATTATTGAGGGATTATTTGGGGTTTTAACGAAACTGGTTGTAATGATCTTTATTTTTTTTGAATTGAAGAGAACATGACTTTTTTATTTTATTTTATTTATAGTAATTGAAGAGACCAGATATTTTTTTTCTTTATTATTAAGTTGATACTAATCTTCCCATTATCTTAAGTTTAAACAGCTTGGTAAATCACCAATCTTTCATAAGGTTTTACTCTCTATGTAAGGTGTATACATTTATGATATATCTTTGCTAAAAGTAATTAGGTAGTACTGGCAGCCAATTAATAAAAGCTCTAAATTCTTAATAAAACTAGATTTATAGGCACCGTTGTATTCATAAATAAAACGATTTAAAAATATGATCGGTCAAAATTCATATAAACAATTTTGGGTTCGTTTATTCAATGTAAAAGGAGCCTATCTTAGGATCACATGTGAGAAGACTATTGAAGTTCGCAATTGTCTTGTGGACAATATAACGAACAACGTGAAAACGGAAAACCAAGCTATTAACACTGAGTCATTCCTGACATTTATAGTGGATTAGCACTCTAATGAATAAGTTATGAGCAATATAATTCTAAGCTCGTTAGCTGTTGTTTGACTTATAAAAATTAAAAGCCGTAGCCTAAATAAATAAAAAATGGTTTTAAGGGTTTCGTATATTTATTTCATTATTATTTACGTACTAATTACAATGAAGATTAAAAGTGGCCAATAATAAATTTATAAATGGCTATTTAGAGTCACTAAGTCGAATTAAACTAAAGAATAGCGTTCAGAGTACAATACGTAATGTATTACTAGTAGTATTACTGATCAAACCCCAGATAGAAAAAGATTTTCTTTACAGATTGTAAGGGTCGTAGCACGATCTTGTAATAATCCTAACTTACGTGTATAAAAATGCAATAAAAAAAACGGTTTGTAGTTCCAAAGATTAGTGAGATGAAATAAACAAACTTTTTAGGATAATAGAGGAGGTTGACTAAAAAGTGAAATTTAATTTAGGTGAGTATTTAATAGCAATTAAAATAATACCTAGTAGGTACTCATGTCAGTATTCTGAAAGAATAAAGTAATACCTCGGTAGAGTCAGCCCATGAAAGTTTTAGAACTTGAAGGCTTCGAGAGTATTTTTTTTTCGAAATAAGAATACTGGGAACACTGAAGAACATGACTTTGATTTACTATCAAATAACCTTAATTTAAGAAATGTACTTTTATTAAAAAATTTACTACCTATATTAAACTTTTATTTACTGAAGTTGCCATCTCAAAATAAAAAGAAGGTGTAAACTTTTTAAAATTTCTTTCTGTTTCTGATTTGGTAGAAGTAGTGAACATATGCTCAAATGTCACCCTTAAGGCATCTGTAAACTCAGTCGTACAACTGTTCTTACTAAGTATAAAGCGTTACAACCAAATATTTCTAAGAAATAAATGTAATCTACGTTAAAAAAATCTAAATCAAATTCTGCCTTAAAACGAATACAGTAGTTTTTGTTGTTTGCGGCCTTATAAAATTATGTCTTGTATGTTATGACTTTATTTGTACTCATGACAATTTCTGTGCTAAATATCATGATGACCAGTTAAATAGTAAGCATTTATAATATTAGTTAGATTGAGAATAGGTATATGAAAACAATTGAAAAATTTTTAGAATAATTACTTATTTCTAAGTCTATTTTTATACATATTGCCATTAATCATAATAAATACCCGTTTTTTTTCGATCCACAAAAATTCAACACATTTCTTTTGTACAACATGAAGTTTAAGATTAAATATACTATTTTAATGCCTATGGTGATAATATACTTCACTTCCACACTATTCGCAGTCACTTATCTTATATATAACCGCAAACTTCCACTACGCTAATTTTAATAAACTGCCCTTTTTATGACAATGATAGATGTTGCGTATAGAATATTATGGGTAATTTAATAAATATTAATATCCCCATCCCCATTATCCTTCTTTCAATACAACGTCATCCTGTCCTAGACCATCCATCACTATGAGTCATTATAAGGGTGGAAACTTAATGAATAGACTTGAATATGTTTGTTTAGAAAATTTTAGAAGCTCAAATATATTATCGAATAAAGAGCACTATATTTTCCAAAACAATGTTCAATATTGTAATAAAATTAGCCTATGTTCTCAGATAATTATATTAATTTTAGATCGACTCAATATATCAATTGCAACATAGTATTTTATTTTGGATATATTGAATAGTGTTTATCAAAAGTTTTTAGGGACCGTCTCTGTGCAAGCCTGGCGTGAACCCTTAGGATGCTTTTTGGTAGAGTTGCCGCCCTCTTTTAGATAACTGATGTAGAATTATATCCACTCTAATTGTTCCCTAGTTGACAAAGCACCCTCGAGTAGATAAGAGTATGGTCAATATATTAAAATAATAATAGTAATATGTTTTTTTTTTAGTGATATATTATTTATTATTATTTCTTTTATTTTATTTATCGCTTTCATCAGGTTATTACCTGTTATTTTTTTACCAATTGCTTGCTTGCTTGAATAAATTTTCTTTTAGAAACTTTGTATATTATTATATAATTATTGCGTTCATTCAGTTTACCTGAAAGTAAGTTTTACACCTGATCAAAATTATATATTACTAAAAATGATTACGATATATTTAATGGGGTGGAGGCTTTTTAATAATAAAAAGTATAATATCTTCTTATTCATACTTCTGTGTTTATAAGATTGGAATTGAAATAAATAAAAAAGATAAAGATAAAATACATGTAATAAATATACAAATATAATCTTACAATTCAGAACTTTAATATGATACAAATTAATTCTACAAACTATTCTTCAGGTGTAGGTACGAAGGTCTAACACAAAAACGAACCAGGTAGAAATTCAGATACAAAATGCCTACAGTCAGAATCAAATTGCTTTTTGATGATAAAAAGAGTTGAATGCAGGCACATCTGCAGAATTATTTATTGAACGCTCAAAATCGTTTAGGATACGGAATAGAATTATATTTCAGGATATTTTGTGTGAAAATTGTAAGATATAAATGACATTATTATATATGATATATTACCGTTCTAAGTCAGACTTACCATATTATACTTATAGTATCAAAATCTGTAGGGATTATTATGATGTGATAGATATATCAAATGTACATGTATTTTCCCCCATTGTTGTTTTTGTAATTAATACCCCCAAGTCGTAATTATTACAAAAATAAACATAGGTTTGCTTTTATTAAAGTTCCTATATGTTTTTCTATAAGAAATAAAATAAGTTTGTGAGGTAATACAGTTATCAGCACTTTGGTGTGCTGATAACATAAAGTATTTGCATTTGCGTTGCATAAAGTACATACTCTAGCAATTATTTTCTCATTTTGAGAAAAATGTGAGACGTCTAAATGTACTGTTATTTGGTCTAGCAAATTAAGATAATATTATGTTAGTGTTTATATTTATTTAACACAGATAATAACGATTAAAGAAATGATATACTTAATAAAACATCATATTTTTTTTTTCATGTAAATAAATTTATATTTAAATTAAAAAAATCTAGGGCTAGTGTGTACTCCTTTATTTTTATAGCAATATAGCAACAGATACGGAATCTTGCAATCTTGATACATTTCGTCTCTTTTTCTTTATTTATATAACGAGACATATGTACCTATATGTATATCCCCTTAAATTATAAATTAATAAATTATTTACATATTTATTAATTTATAATTTAATATATATATATGCCTATAATTAAATTAATATCCAATCTAGAATAGATTCACATATTTATTAATTTAAAATTTATGTTACTAAGATTTATTACACAAAACACCATTATAATATTAAAACAACTACACTAAGCTCGTAAGACCGGCAATTAAACCTGTAGGAAGGTTAAATGCAAAATAATTGAGTTTCTGTATCAATTAAAACTTATAATAACATACAGAATTACATTCTCCTTAAAACGCAGTATAAGATCTTTTAAAAACCTATTAAAAGCATAGATTGTAATGTATTGAACTTCATCAAAAGTGTATTTATTTTAACGTGGAAAAGGAATACTTAAACATTTGTCTAATATTAATGTTGTCTTGAAAACAAAGATAACTGCAAAGAAGAGTTAGGTATACTAAAGTTACACAAAATATTTTGTTACGTGTCTTTGTTTTTCTAAAACAGTTTACTTTCTTTAATATTAAAATGATTAAGTGGTCGTTACCGGACATTTTACTTTTCCCTATGTTTTCATTATATGACCGATCAACCATTAAATTGACGATGAGTTCTCTGGAATAAAGTGATTTTTCAGCAATAATTCGATTTATTTGTGGTACAGCAAATTATTAAATGTATGAATGTACTCATAATTGGACAGAAGATGCGCATGAGTGACGTAAAAATGTTAACGTGTTTTTTTATTTATAAACTATTATCTTTTAATACTTTTTTAATCGATTAAAATATATAAATCGATTAAAAAAGCTGTACATTTTAAGTTATATATATATCCGTTTCTGTTATCCACAAAATTTAAATTTTTAGAGATTGTGTCTAGTTGTTAATACAATCTCTAATCTAATCTAATATCACAATCAAACTAGAAACAATTTTATTTTGGCATCTTGGTCTGACCGGAGCTGTACCTTTACACAAAGGACGATTGTCTATGAGCTTATATAATATATCAATTATTATATAAATTGTTATATATATTATTAAATATAACTAATAGAGGTCCTTAGGCAACAGCATCACATATCAATACGAGAACCATCTGCTCTTTATCCACCTAATCCCATAAATGATATAATGTTAAAAACGTTATATTAAGTAATAAAATCTTTATAAACTTTAAAATATTATCGTTACTAAATCCACAAACTATTTATAGAAAATAAAAAAATAATATTATATCTATCCGCAATACAATTGCAATATATCATATACTTTCATTGTATTACCAAGGTTTATTGTTTTTCAACACGACAACCAATTTAGTAGGGACGTAAAAGAAAACAGGACTAAAAATATAGTATTAGTTCTAAGTTATTCAACAATAAGTTTTAAAGAACAATGGCAAACATCCAAACCACAGACTAAATAGAAATAATGTCTGTCCATATTCTATACCATTTTTGTATACAAAAGCGTCACGACATGAATTAACTTAAGAACTTCTGACCCATTTTGTATTAAGGTTTGCCAAAGATGAAAGTTTCTAAAAAAGATATGTCAGTTCAAAGTTTTGAAGATTAAGACTTAGTGTTAAGAAGGATTATAATGCTATCTTATGAAACAAAGCACAGACTAACAGTTTGCTCAGACGACAAACTGTCAGAAAAATAGAGGCATTACACAATTAAATAAGTACGTGCACCACTAGGTTAGTAGTTTACAAGGTATTTATTAGTAATAAATAATTGATGTCTCCTATAAATGATAAAATAGAAACATCAAAAGCTTGTTTTCTTAGCGGAAATATTAATTGTTTTACTAGTGCTAATGTTATATATTTTAATGTTTATGTAAAAAATTTTCATAAACGAAAACAAATAAGGAAAATAAAATAGAACAAATAAACTTCCTCCTTTCTTTTATTTATAAAGTCATACTTCTATTCTGTCAGAATCGTAATCCAAGTGTCATAGAACAATGACTTAGAAGAGCTGATAGGTAACTATTTAATAAAATATCGTATAACAGTATAAATTAAAATAATCCTTTGTCTAACCGTGTATATATAAACGTAACGTGTATATTTATAATAAACATATTATGAAATAAATTCAAGCCTATATAAACTCATTATTATTTTTAAGGTACAGTCACAATTCTATATTAACATTCTAAACATTCTAAATACTATCTTTAACGACGAAAACAATGATCTACCCTGGCCGAAGGTTCCATAGTTTAATATACTGGGGTAAATAACAATGGCACAAATATGTTCAGGATTTAATATCGTCGATGACGCTGGTACACTGAGCCATTCATCAAGAAATAGGTCGGCAGGTAGCGAGTGGTGAGACTGACAGCGTTTTAATGGAATAGTTTCACTTTTGTTGTAGGCGTTGCAATCTTGTCGCATACGGGAATAAATATTAATAGTTCATTAATAATTTTATACTAAAGGAGCTGTTAGGTAGGGATACTAAAAGTTGTTTTTTACTTTATTTCACAGAACTAATACGAGTACTTCGGTTTCTTTAGTATGATGTTTGAAAGTCAATTCCGACGATATTATGACAATCATTGTCATCATCATTAATTTTCCTTATTCCCTATTATTTTTAGTATGCGTCAGACATTTATTTATTTCGGAATATTTTATTGTATAGGTACCATATATTAACGTTACAAATGAAATTTAAAAACAATAACACAGGGGAAATACAAAGGGCGATCTTATCGCCTAAGGGTGACTTCTTACAGACGACCGTATTGAAACGGTTTAAAAAAATGCAAAATTAAAAAAAAATCTTTATACCCAATTGTCCATTAGTGATCATTTTCTTTTTCACAATCCCTTTCACATAAAAAATATACTTTTACGTCATAACTTACTACTACGTCCTTGTCTTACTTAATCGATCTCTTCACATTTACTATATCATGCATTATACTAAGGATAAATAAACTTTATCACAAGTACAGTTAATGGTACTATAGAAATGTTATGTATAAAAGTTATTCAACTGTAACATATTACACTTTATTTATGTGTTGAAAGAAAAAACCAATTATATAAATCGCTGTCAAACGCACCAGACATTTTATAAACTTTGAAGGCATACAATGTTTTCATGCAATAATAACAAACAAAACTTAATAATGCCGACTGAAATAATGCTCGATTACGTTATGTTTGTTCCTTGAATAACTTTTGCGTTTAGAAACTATCACTTATATTTGGGAAGTTACATTTACTATAATAGATTTATGGAGAGAATACGAATTTAGTTATGACATACTTATACGCAGAACTTCTACAAATTTCTTTTACTAAAATATGTTGTATATAAGTTATATAATACTGATAATGCAAAATCTTTACATTGAAAAAATACTGTGCAATCAGTACACATAGACGATACAAAACTCAAAGGAATAGTTTTTAATCACCTTTTGAAAATAATAGTCTCAAACACCTATTTATCTTTTTGTATCAGTATTAAGTGCGTTAAAAACTACTAAATATATATTCAGGGGCTTAGGTATGACCATATTTGAATACCCGGGTCAACATATAGAATACTTGGACTATAATTATAATACAACAAATCTAGTATAAAGGTTTTAATTAAATTTTGTGTAGTGTTGCCTTATTATGTAAGCCAATATATGGAATACATGACGTAAAATTTACATATTTTTAAAAGTAATCAGTACATTATTTTGGGATATAATTATAATACAACAAAACTATTGTAAAATTTGGTTAGAGTTAGTTTAGTATGTTAAACGACGTATAGGATACTTTTCTTAGAATTCTCTTATTTTTATAGGCATACGATAAGAATAGATTTGGTGTTAATGACATTCAAGTTTAATTTTATTTATTTTTACATTTTAAGTGATGTTTTAGCTGGTTTATGATTTGAGTCGGGACTGGGAGGAGAGAGGGGCAGAAAAAGTCGTTGGTAACAGGTTAAATATATTTAATTTTATTTACTCATAATCTGAAAGGTATAGGACAAACCACATAATAATAGATTATAAAAAAAATATAAACTGTAATTACAAAATCAAACCACTTTCGAGAAAAAACAGTAATGTACAATTTTATGAATTATCCGTTCCATTAATTACGTGTATTTGAAACTATAATTAAAATGCTTACAGTAAAAATAACTTAAATACAAAAGTTTTATTCATATTTCTAGAAATCATGGCAGCACTTAGAGATAAGAAAAAAAAATGTATTTCTATAGGGACTATACGAGGTTTGTTATCTATCTTCATATTATAACAATTGTTTGGTCTCACAGACGTTATTACAATTTCCTCGTATCAGTTTTATATACCCCTTAACGAATCTAGTATGGTTCAAAAATATTTCATCGTTCTAAACCAGGAATACACTCATTAATATTCAAACAAAAAAAATATGTTTGAAAATGTCAACACACCTGTCAAGCCAGGTTTAGTCTATTTAAATTTGAAATAAATGTAAAATAAACCGATTACAGCTTTGGGAAACGGTTTTTAAGAGGTCACTGGTTCGAATTCTTGTCGGTGTAAATTTATTTGCCATTATATGTTTATTAAAAATTCAACAAGGTTTTCCTTTTATAAGAATACTTTATAATTTAAATATTTAAAATGTTCTTAGATAAATATTTACTTTATATTACAAAAATACTTTATTTTGAAACATAAATAAACGTTTTCTAAAATGGTAGGGGGATTTTAAGATTTTGTAATAAACATCGTATTTCCATAAAAACGCACACATATTGAAAGTGGTATATTTTTGGTTGTAAATCTTGGATAAAAATAGAAAAAAATCTTTTAAAAGCTATAAATTCCTGAACAAAAGTTATAGTACTTATTCTGTTCATGAATAATAGAGATTTATAGTTATCAGAAATACCTACGTATATTTTATAAAAAAATTACACTAACGTATGAGGATGGTTGGTTCTGTTAAATCGTTATAGTATGTAGATAATCAGTGACCATTTATTGATACTTTTGTTTTACACTAGTAGTTTTTTATATTAATTAATATTTATAATTTACTGTAAACCATGAAATTATAGTTTTTTTCTTAATGAAATCCTTTTTCAAGTCGATTCTATAATCGTTAGGTAAATAACCTGTAAATTTTATGATATTACGCGATTTCCAAGAAATAAGAATTGTTCTTTTTATATAATAAGATCCGTAGAATTGTTCGGAAAGCCATAATTTTAGAGATCGTAATAGGCTTTTTCGATATACCTGTTTTGTTTGGTTTACCTTTATTGTTTATTTATTTTATTGTTGTATAATCTCGATTTCATATATTATTTACATATAAGTAAACCTTTTATTTATTTTAATAATCTTTTATTTATGTATTTAAAAAATTCTTTAATATTAGTGTTATCTAAGGTTTTCACGAGTACTACATATTGAAATAAAACTATTTTTACGGATTTAATTCGCGTTTATTGAATTAAATTTTAAATTTACATTTTAAATCTAACCCGACGTTTCGAATGCTTTGCAGCAATCGTGTTCACGGTAAGACGAGATGGAGGTGTCTGTCAGTCAGTTAATTAGTCATCTACCTCCAACAGTTTCTAAGCTTCAGGGCGTACAGTTCAGGATTCACACAAAACGCACTAACAGTATCTTGAGGTCTTACAGTGGGGTCACAGACATGGGATTTTATATTTTTCAAGAGTGGGTCCCAGATGTTAGATAATCTCCAACCATCTTCTCGAAGCCTTTTACTTGTGAAATGGATTTTATGTTAAAATTATATTTAATAATATAACGTACAAATAAACTTTAAATCAAATTTATAAGAAGTTAAATTGTAACAAATTCTTTTTATTGTTAAATTAACAAGGTCCAAGTTATATGACAAAAACATAATGTGAAAAAAGTTATTGAGGACTCTGAAAACTGAAGGATATTTGGGTTACCTCTCTAGGGAGAGCCACATCCGCCCAGTAACGCGTTGTCTGCAGAATGGCGGATTTAGCGGGTACTCAAACAAAAGTTATGGGAATTGTGGATCTTAGTGAAATCTCAAATCTTACGATTTATGAAGATGGAATGTATTTTTTGTTTATTTTTGTAGATTCAAAGTATATTGTACTTTATTGCTATAAAGAATACGTAATTTATTTCTTCGCTAATTAGCTCTCGTATAGCTCACTAGTATATTTTTTAATGATTTTATATTTTTATCCATACGATGTTGACCCAAGGCTTTTATTATTATTATATTATTTTCTATTTGTACTGTATGTCTGAAATTGCTTATAGATTTTATCAAGAAAAACCGGTTATCACGATGCTTAGTACAAAATAACAACAAATTAAAAAAAAATAGTTGCTATTCACTGATCGGGTAAAAACAATTTAAATGTTAAATTTAGAACTGTCGTTGCTTGTTGTGAGGGTTGACAGCTTTTTAATGGCAACATTTTTGTAGATATAATTTATCCTGTTTTTATTCAATCTAGAAACCACAATCGATTTTTTATGAGTTTAATCATACAAATACAGTGTCAGTCATGTTTTTCACATTTCTTTTTTCGATAAGGGCTGTCGTCGCCCTAGGATAACATAAAGAGATGTGTCAACGAAAACGTTGATAAAATGTTGACTTAACAGGGTAAGAAAACATGTTTGCTGAACAAAATTTCATGTTATAAAAACAGGAGTCTATTCAATAGTCTGACTAAATAATTTGATTTATAATTTTATTATATAGCACTTGTTTTTATTTTCCTATTTTTTAATATTTCTAAATTTATACTCTGATTTTTACCCAGTTTTAATTCATATTCAGTTTTTTTATTATTATTTCTTAAAATTCAAACTCAAAAGTAACATGTCATAATTACCATTCTTTGCACAAAACCCCTTTTAAAGTGATAAGTTAATTCCAGCATTTATCATTCATATTTCTGTTATGAAAGAATTCTTCGAAATAAACGCTTCGGCGAGCGCCGCTCCATGTGGACCAAGATTTCACACACCAAGGTATATTTTTAGATTGCTTTTTGTACTTTTTTATCATTTTAAATGTATATGGTATGTACCAATTTTTGATTCTCTGATTAAATTTACCTAGAGAAATATTTGTATCTCAGAAACTTTACAAATACGAATTTATAAACACTACACTTAAAAATAATAATACACTTAGTTTTTTAATACATAAAATATAAACGCAATATATTATAATATTTCGTTTTCGACCTTATTCTATGTTTATATAACATTCCTGTCTTACAAAGAATTTTAAATATTCATTTGAACATCTGTTTAGAGTAGAGGTACATGACATCAAGAGTTCTCATTCAGTTCGAAATAAAAAGTAATAATGTGCAGGTTCAAAAAGTTTCAATATTTGGAAAGACAGACTTAGGTTAGTTAGTTTATTTAACGCTAAGAAGTTTAATATAATTATACAATTTACTAAGAAATACATCAATTTTACAATAATACCACATTATAAGTTTTTAAATAAGTGATACAATGCAAATATTATATCATCCATAAATGTGGCCTTTCTGAAACCGAGATCATTCATCTTATTGTATTGTTTTCATTTAACTTTCAAAGTTGAAATTCACTTGTAAAATGGTTGCCTGCTGTAATTGTTTCAGCTTTAATATTTATATTTAGGTACTGTATAAACATTTTCGCCTACAAGTATTAAATTTCTTTGTACTGTGATTGTTCAGGTTCAATTTTATAAGATAAATTTTAAATTAATATTACTGTAGTAAAACTTTAAATTTTTGTTAGTAACTAACTTTTTACTTTGTGAATCTTATCCGTTAAAAACATTATAATAAATTACTCTCATTCTCCCGGATTTACTTTTGGAAGTCAGTTTTTTGTTACAAGTTCTGAGAGAATTGCCCCACGAACTCGGCCTCTTCTAAATCAGAATGATTAATTGTAGGTGATTGAAAACCACTTTTAACTTTACGAAGACATTCCCATTTTAAACATCTGACATTACTAACTGCGTTCAGCACTTTCCTGACACCGACAGAGATAAAACTCTCCTTCTCTTTCATGCTTCAGAATACCGTAGTAGATACACTTCTGAAGTTGATTTTCAGTTTTGCCCTAACCGTCGTTGGGAGAGGACGTGATCATCAAAGCCGGACTTGCGTTCGACTTTAATATTGTTGTCCTATCGAAACTTTTTTGTGATTAATTTGTGAATAGTGAAGTGAAACTTGGTTGTGTGCCTGCCAATTATTTGGGATGAAAATAATCTTAATATATCAGCCCAGCCGTTGGATCTCAGTGAGTTATTTTCATAATTTATTATTAGTTTGGTATGTAAGTAGAAGATTGTCGCCGTGTGAGATTTGAAAATAGTTTTAATTAAGAGAAAAATGTTATTAACGTCAAACTAACGTTACTGAGATGTAGTTTTATTAAAATATGTTTTCATTGAAGTTGACAATTTAATTAACAAAGATGAGATTGTTTTGCCTCTGTGTGTCGTTGAAAGTATGAGTATATTAAAGTTGTGTGATGAAATATGTGTGTTTAGATATTTAGATGTACAAAACAATACACTTAGTATTATAAAATATATATATATATATATATTAATGTATCTATGTAATATAATGTATATAATAGGTAACATCAAAATATCTTATGATAGGTATGAAAAAATGCTACAGATTTTTAAACCCTGGAAATCGCAATGGTAGTATCAGGTGACAAGCGCACTAACGTTCATTCGTTAGAATATAAATTGAAAAAATACATTCGAAATCACAAGACAGTTCAGAAATTAGATTCATTAATTATATTTATAAAAAGGAGCATGAAGATACCGTAACACCTAAAAATATGAACACAAAACAATTCAATACAGGTATGTCAGCATCGTATAAGTGTAGCATTACTATATTGCCATGATAATAGTAAAAAAAAATCTTCGTAAGTTATATTTATTGATGAATGAAGCAAAGCATCTGAAAGTTTTTTTTTCGTAAATGAGATCAAAACTTTAGTGTCGATCGGACAATTATCTTGAATTTTAAATAATTTCACAAATTCGTTTACGTTTTGTGTTCCTATTATATACTCTATACTCTCAAACAATAAGGTTCATGTTGCATTATTGATATATTTTAGTTTTATAGTATTTATGAAATATGAATATTTCATTTTTCTTTTAGTATTACATCTGAAATTTTAAACTGAAATTTATGATATTTAAAACTCATTATTTTAATTTCTTTGTTATACAAAAATGATATACTGATTATATATTGTTTTTTAATTGAATGTTCATTTATAATAAATTATAACATAATCTGAATAACCGTGAATATATTTCGCAAATAAATATTTTTATATTCGAAAAATATCTCACAATTCTTGTGTAAGTTTTTTTATCATTTACATAAACTCTTGCCATAATCGAATTATAGAGCAGCCCTCCTGTCGCCGTAAAAACCGTTTGGACTACAATTCTATATTTCTATTGGAATTCCAACCCTTTCTGATTTGACTCAAATAAAAATAAAATTGAACAGTTGTAGAATGTTAGTAACAAATATGATGGAGTTTCCTTTGTATATGATGTGAAAAAAGAAAGCAATAAATTTCTTTATTTATAACTAGACATCTAATACATATATATTTTAAGGTAGAAGAACCTAGGTGTATTCATCTGACTACACAAAGGGCATTGTACAAACTGGCTGGACCGGAGCACTAGTGCCCCATCACAAAAAATCGGTGCTAATTAGCTTTCGGTACGTTTTGTACAATGAGGGATCTATGAACCCAAGTCAACATATATTGTAATATATTTTCAGCTAATGTTAATGTTTATAATATTAAATAACAATAAGATCTTGATAGATTTTCATCAAAATAGTTACAACATATAATATACACAGGTATTCCTAGCGGTAGAACTTTGGCAAAACTGTTTGAAAACGTTGTTTGTATGTTGATCTCTAAGTTGTTGTTGCTGTTAGATCTCTAAATTTGTCTTATATAAAAATACTATTTTTTTTTTAATCTCAGACTTCTTTTTATCTCGAACATCAAACTTCATACTAAAGCAATAATTTAGATTAAATTTAATATTATAACTTTGTTTTCTTATCTGAGTCATTTTTAATTTCCTCATGTTTTCAAATGTTTTCTCATTTTTGATCACGAATTTCATTAGACTCATAACATAAATTATATTATATTAACAATGAGTGGAAGATGTAGATATATTAACAGGAGGCTTTCTTTCTTATATGTTTTATGTTAAAATTAATAATGCTGTTTAAAAATTCCGGATAAATGACATTTTGTTAATAAGATTTCAATGAAATTTAAATAAAATCCGTTTTGTGGTAAATGTGAATCTTATCTTACGCATGACTAATTATAAAACCACTAAATAAATAATGTACCCAGGTTCAACGAATCCATTTTCCAGTCTGTTGAAGCTTAGAACAAGACACTTGGTGAACTGTCTAGGTAAACGACAATGTTATAATTCAATTATACTTTATATAATACAGATATTAGAATAATTTACAGTTTGATGATTCGATGATAAACCAATATTAAAGACTTATTAACATAGAATAAATTCCAATACACTGGCCAAAATCGTATGTTTATGTTTATCTAAGTATTATTTTTTATTATTTATTTTCAATATTATCTATGTTAATTTTCACACATGATTAAAGTTTTTTAATTAATCTAAGGTACCATGTTTTTACAAAATCTAACGAAATTATTTTCATAAATAGAATAAGAACTATAAAAAAACATATTTCGATATAATTTATAAGGAAAACCGTTGGCATATTTTTTATCTAAATATGATACAACTCGATCAAGTAACTTTTTGTTAAAGGTTTTTGACATTGTATGATCCACTTTCTTTATGATGTGTAAAGTTCCTAATTTAGAATTATGAATTTATTTGACGTATAATTTAAAATCATGAGCCAAAAAATGTTGTAAGACCTCATAAACAAACTTTATGACAACATATAAACAAATTGATATAAAATGTTTTCAGTAAAATTACCAAATTCTTTAGAAGTTGTAATATATTTATATTATTTGAAGAATGAAAATACTTTGACATTTCACCGACTGGTATTTTCTTTTGTTTGAAAGATACAATTTTAAACAAAATTAATTTAAATTATTTAAAATGTAAATTTTATAAATATTGTAATATTTTAAAATCTAGAATATAAATATTACTTTAGTATGATTTTTCAAAATTAAAATTTCAAAATATTCACTTATAACTTCAGTAACAATTAAAACATTCTTATCAAATGCCATGCGAGATAAGACGAAGCTTCTTAGCATTCCATGGATACACCGAGCGGATGCCGGGCCCATCGCGTTGCAAGGAGAGAACTGCAAGCAGTGCCTGGGACTTGCGACCCAGGAGTAGGTTTAAGGGGCCCCTTTATTATGCGCAAAAACGCTCACCTTCACCCTCCACACTCCTCTCCCTACATAACCAAGTTTGGAAAGAACATACTAATGCCGCCTTTCAAATACGATCTAGAAATAAACCGGTGCTTGTTCTAGAAAGGCCAAGGTCTTTAAGTAAGTTATAGAGAGATTTTGCTGTTATACCTCTCGCTCCCACTTCTACCGCGTATAAGCTAACTATAAATTTATGCCTGGATAGTTCGTTGGTCAGTTCGTAATACTTATTAAGCTTAAATGTGTGATCCCTGGGGATGTTTGTTTCCCAGGGAACAGTAAGCTTCACAAGTATCACGCGCCTCAGATGTTTAGAATACAGGAATAAGTCCGGTCTAGATGACGAAACACCAACATCCCCTGGGTAGAAGTACCTTACACCCTACAAATAAGTGTTTCGCGGTTCCTACTGCCTCCCCACAGATGTTGCAAGTTTTCGGTGGCTTTGCTCCATCTTACTAAATTACTTTGATCTGGGAGAGTCATTCGGAATGCATTTAGATAGAATTTTAATAATGCTGGGGACCAAAGGTTAATATTTTTTTTTTATTTATCGGTAAAGGTTATTTCAAGAAATAAATGAAGAACTTAAATTGAAATCCTTTTATTGAAAAAAAGGTTTTACATAAATCATCATCCTGAAAGTAAATTTTATATAGAACTTTCAATTAAACTCTTCTATAGTTTAGTACAAAACATATCTTTCGGAAAGTTATTTGTCAGAAACCTAAAAATAGCTGACGACAGAAAATATATTGTAAATCAAACAAAAAAACCCCATAAATATACTATCTACTCTGTTATCCAACAAATATGTAAAAACGATGAAAGCACTATGGAAGCTCCGAGCATAAAATAAGTCTGAAATATTATAATAGCCAACGACGTAAGGGTATCGTATTATGTTTCGTCATAAGTACACTTTCTTCCTGGATGGAGAAAACAATTTCCGTAAGCATAAGAGTTATTATTAAAACCAGTTCCTTATCTGAAGTTAATGTTATACTCTAGAAGAATTTACCGGAATAGGCATAACTTGCGTCATTCCATCTCCACTTATAACTTTTTCAATTTAAAGCTTAATGTATTGTTGCATCCAGATCCAGGAAAGGGTTAATCTTATCATAAGGAATTTAAAATATGAAGCTGTACCTAATGTTAATATTTGAATTCTATTATTAAATTAAAAGTTGTAATTATTTTTATTTCTGCACATATTGTACGTAAGTGTTATTCATCTGTTCAATAAAGGTTGTAAATTCATCTAGATAAACCAAATGTACATATACATTTTGATGTGATGTATTTAGATACCCGACTTTGTAAATCAGTACCTTGTATCTACGCGGGCGTGGTACTGAGATAGCGGAGACCACATAGAAAAAGATAAATTTAAATAACAGATAGACACACCGCTCTCGCACATTTTGGTGTCTAATGGTGTCTGCATGTATTTACTTTGACAAAACGATTTTTTTTGGACAAAAAATAACCTATTCTTTGTGAAAAATATTATTCGCGTATTCGAATACCTGCCCGTATCGGATTAAATTTCATTTAAATTTAAATAAACTTAAATATGCTTAACATGGCTATACATGCTTATAGATATTTTAAAACATTAATTTCGGCAATGGCATCTTTTCAATGTTTATCTATACTGCAAAATTATAAACATTAGTTAGGATTTTCGAAAGAAGTCTTATAGATGTCACCACGGTCCGGATAAAGACGATCACATATATATATTATTATTTTCAAGTTACTAAACAATAAATAAAATACGACATAATCATGTGCGAAGTAAGAAAATAACGCCTGCGAGGGAAATGCTTAGCGGAAATGCGACATGCCAGAATAATATTCCTATGAAGAACTTCCGGTTGTGGATGACATATAAAATATTTGTGAAGTACCTACCGAGTCGACTTCAGTTTTTTCGCGTGCTTTGGTATGTAATGGTTGTGACTTAATGTTGTAACGCTTATTTTTGAATATATTTTAAGATTATAGTATTATCAATTTATTTATTTTGTTTATATAACAAATAAATTTATAGTTAAAAAAATTATGATAAATAACGATAGATAAATAAATTAATTTATCTTTCGTTATAGTCCTATGATAATATTTATTCTTCACCAGAAAGCAACAGAACATACAAAAAAATTAAGCTAAGAAAATTTAAAAGTTATGTGTCCCTTTTCTAAGAAACTAATTCCATTTTTAAATGTTATTGAAATAGTATAATAGCTGATAAGCTCCTAAATAAAAACCAAACTATTGTTTGTGACATGGTACAGTTTCAGATTCGGACGTGTGTCTTCTACAGCTGTCGTAGATCATTTATTATTTTTTAAATGATATAAATTAATGCTTGTAACGGCTTAACATAAACTTTAACGAAACTTTGATTCTCAACAAACCATACTATCAAAGAATTTTATAAAATTCTCTTTTATAATATAAAAAGCTTCTTCTAGAGCTGCAGAAAGATTTTCGCTCCAATAAATTTAAAAAGGGATGAAATGGGCGGGTTCCGTATTAAGACATTCGAAATTCAAATAATTCAATTATAATTTATGGGAAATCACTTATAAAATATATACTGTAAATAGAATTTTATTTCTATAATTTGATATTGATTAAGAATTTTATTTACAAACAACAGAAACAAAACATGAAAAGTAAAACCATTCGGTTTTTTGTGTTTTTTTTCGAAAATTTTTACGAAAATTTTGAAAGATATTGCAAGAATTGTAGTAATATTTCTTAGTAACGACCTTAATTTAATATTTATAACTCTTTTAGACTGCATGTTCAGTTCGTCAAGTGTGAAATAAATATCAAGTCAATTATTTTATTTGCAGATGTATATTTAATATTTTATTTAATATTGCAATAGGTTTTACTAATAAGTATTAGCGTTATAATAAACTACTTTTGTGTTCTTTGAGTTTTTAATTTTTAGTAAAAAATAACAGACTATTTGTTGAGAAAGAAAATCTTTAGACATAAAAATAAAAGAAATGTTGCAAAAAAGGGGGGTTTTTAAGATTGTAGAAATTGTGTATTTTAATTTAAACCTACAGATTTGAGATTCAAATGTTGATTCAAAAGTTTGAAAATGGTTAAATATTTAAAAAAGTGTATGTTAGGACTTAGGGTTCCTTTATTTTTTTTTATTTTAATATTAATGTAATGTATGATTCTAAAATTATAACTGTAATAAACACTTTTCAAAGAAAAGGAGTAATTTTTAGTTTTCACATAAATTTGCTTATTTCTTTAAAGGGTTTAAAAAGAATAATTTAATTTATTGGAGACCGTTGGAAATGATCTTAAACACTTTAAAAATTTAAGTCTAATTTATTATAATATTCTGTTTATTTATAAAAAAAAACAATAAAAGCCATAATGTGGCAAATTCGTACTTTACTGTATTTCTATTCCTTATTTATTTTTAGTTCATATTGAAATAGTTGGACATAGCAAATCACAAATACTTTGAGTAAGCAAGTCGTAAGCAAGACGATAGTTTCCGCATTTGTTATGGACATAAAAGATAGTAGTTTTGATTTGTCTAGTCCTTAATGAATCCGTCAATCATCATTCATGTCAAATTTTGTCGTGTAAGAATTGGTATATAAAAAGTTTAATTATGTTTATCTACATAATAGAATTCTCTTACTGCAAGGAATCACCAATGACTGTCGTTCTATTCTATAATACACTTTATTGCTCTGCTCACAAACACACTAAACTGTTTACTATTTAAACTCTTTACTATCACTGTTACTCTTTATTATACTAGTTCTGTTACACAACTTGGTCTCCGGATCACACACTGCCTTCTCTTAGTTGCGAGACGATTTATATTTTCACTACATGAGGTCTACATGAATTCTGCAATGTAAGTGGATGACTTGTATGAACTATACATATTCCACGAGTCGCAAGCAACATCTGATGTATGTATATTGTATGTGTAACTTTATGTCAAGGTGAAGTTATAAGAACCTGATCAAAAATATTTTTTGTATAACGATATATCATGTGGATAATATACAATTATATACAAAATTAGCGACTGACCAAATATAATACATATATATATTGTTATAATAAGTAAGTATTTAATAAGGATATATTGGAGATTCCCGGAATTTCCGATGACCTTTTTAAGACGTGATTTGACTTTCGATTGAAATAAGAAAAATATGTTTTAGTTAAACCTTGTTTGTTGGACTCTACCTATGCAAGTTTTATATCTATAAAAAAATATTGACTAATGTGTTTATTGTATACGAATTATATAGCTACAATAAATAATATTTAAAATCTTTACAAATACAAAAACGAGAAGAAAACAGCGTCATTAAAATGTTTTGTACATGTCACTTTAGTGCATTCACTCCATTAATATGATAATATTTTACAATAAAAGCATAATTAAAGCATTAATACTACTTATGATTTTGAATGAGATTCGAACCAAGCAATTATATATTTAAGGTATTAAATATGAAATATTCAGAATATATTAATTAATTGTAAAATAGTTTTTAGTTTGCACTACAAACATTCAGTGCAATATACAAAGAGGTTTCTAGAACTTTATCTCTTATACTAGCTCATAGAATGCGTGAACTAGATATAAACTTAATGCAAACGTTTAAATTACTTAAGTTTTATCATAAACGGTCACTTAAAGCTCTACAAAGTTTATTCATTCATTATTAAATAATTTCAAATTCTTTAGCTATTTAATATAATAATTTACTAAAAAACATTCTTATCCCTTGTGATAGTGGCATTTATATTGAGATATAAATGTAATATATTTTTTTAAAATACGTATTTGAAATTATTTCTTTCAGATATTGCAGTCGTGATAAGACTGAAATGTAATTACCACAGATAGATTGATCAGTAATGTCATAAAATCGTAAAAGCTGACTTTCTAAATGCCAAGGAATTCTATTTCGGGAAGCACTTTCATTTCCCCGAGAACTTAGTTTTGGGGTTCCGTTTCTAAATTGATAAATTGGAAAATATTTAATTTCACCCTTACCATCCCTTTTAGTTTTTATTTGTCTGTATGTATGTCCCAGAACTATTCAGCAGCCATTTACGAGCACCATCTTAGCAAGCATAGCTAAAAAATTAATAAACCTACGTATTAAGGTTAGTAGCTATATGCTAGCTATAAATATTATAACTTTATATAAATATAGAATGAAAAATAAATTGATACGGGCAGGGGCTCGAACCCGCGACTACTGGGAAACCGTCCCGTCGCTCTACCAACTGAGCTATCGTACCGCTGTCCGCCTCGGTGAATTATACATTGTATATGTGATCGTCTTTATCGGGACGGTGGTGACATCTATTAGGCTTCTTTCGAAAATCCTAACCAATGTTACTAACTTTGCAATATAGATAAACATTGAAAAGATGCCACTACCGAAATTAATTTTTCATTCCATATTTATATAAATTTAAATAAGCTTAACATGGCTATACATGTTTAAGGATATTTTCAAACAATATTATAACTACCAAGAAGTAATATTTGGAACAAAATAGTGTTTTTTTGAAAATCAACGGTCTTCTGATATCCAGTATAAATGGATTTATATTTACCGTAGATTCAGTTACATAAGATCAAAGAATTTGTAAAAATAGTAAAAATATACTTATATGATCTTTACAAAAAGTGATTTTTCTTATGTCCTATCGTAACTAAATTAACTTACGTTAATAGGTCTTTGATGCACTTTTCATACATGTCAATTGCCTGAAAAAAAATCACGATTGGGGCTCTAGCTTTTGAGCTACCCTGACAAAAGTGACTTTATTAGGTCTATATATTAGTTATCTTGCAATCTTAAAAATAAAAAAGCAATGTAAAAATTTTAGCATAGAATTCAACACTGCAAAAGAAGATTACCACAAAAGTATTCTTGAGATTTACTTGAGTATATGGTGGTAGTTTAATATGGCGACACTATCTAATTTTTCAGCTTTCCTCCCGGGCTTGGGCAATCCCTGCGACCAAATTTACTAACGGATTATTTTCACATCTCCTATAAGCTTAGGTGCATTTTTCCATATTATTCAGCTAAAATAAGAAATTTTCCTTCTAATACTAAATAATTGACAGATTTTTAAGATCTTGCACGTTCAACATGCAAACTTATAACATAACTTACAACAATATACATAAGAATATTTCTATATTGATAGTAAGTATTATTATTTATATATGCAACACGGATATTTATATTATAAAAATCAATTCGAAGCGCACAAAGCAAATGCGGAATAAGATGATATTCAATTTAATTTTTGTCGTTGGCAACATAAACCATGTTTAATATTGTGAGCACACGTTATTACATTTATATTTGAAATCGTGGCTTTACCATAAGAAATTAAATTTAAAGCAGGAAGTTATACAAAATGTTATCTAATTAAATGTCCCCATGTCCCCATTTTTTTCTTTAGATGCTCCTTTATACTTATATTATCTGTGGAATATTTTGTTAAAATAAAAAATGGAAAAAAATATGCTTATTAATAAACTCAATTTCGCCATTGTAAAATGTAATATTTATATTAAAACCATATCTTGAGATATTTATGTTAACAATCGTAATATTTTAAACTGCCCAAATCTAAAAATCATTTCTTAGAAATCTTGTAATTTTAATAAAAGGAATCCTCATCTTAAGTGATGACAAAGCTTTCATTTTAATTAAAATGGTTTTAAAGTCGCATTGGTTTCCCTTTTTATAATTTTATATCTTTATTCTTTTGACTTGAATATTTGTGGTCTTTAAATGTTTTACCTTCATTCAACAATATCAAATGTGGACATAGTCCAACTTCTCTTAATATGTGAAATAATAGAACTGCATATAGATTACATGGTAAAAAATGCACCCCAAAAATCTGATTTCCAAAATTGTTTTTAACTCATGCTGTACTGTATTTGTTATTAATTAACCTTTTAATCAATAGTAATGATCTCTTAAAAAGTGACAATGTTTGACTGTTTTAGTTCACCGCAACTTAAGGAGAGTTTATTTTCCTGTTAAGTGTACAATAAATAAAAAGTTTGACTTTTGTAAGTGAGACCTTGAATATATTTTTTTGTTGATATAGTTTGCTAAATGTGTTTTTTATAGTTGTAAAGAATAGTTATTGAACCTGTTAACTATTATTGAGTAGTTAAGTTTATTAAAGTTCATTTCGTTTGTAATAGAAAAACTATGTTCTTGGGTCGGTATATAGTTTAAGTATAATTATTTTTTTTTGTACAATAATGTTTTTTGCTGCTGTTTTTATACTTTAAAAATATGAGGCAGGAATAACGCCATTTTTTTAGCCATAGTTTTAAATAACACAACATATTTTTTAGGGTTTTGTACCCTTTGGGTAAAAAAGGAACCCTACTAGTAATACTCTGCCGTCCGTCGGTACGTCTGTCTGTCTGTTTCCAGGCGGTTTCTCATGAACCGCGACAACTGTAATTTTTTACAGATTGTGAAATGCTGTTGCCGTTATAACAACAAATAATAAAAATAAAATAAATTAAATATTTGAGGAAGCTCTCACACAACAAACGTGATTTATGTGCTCGATTTTAATAAGGGCTACAAGTACGATAAATATTTTGTGAGTAATTGAGATGCTTGAAATAATTACAGAATATTTAATTATATTTTCACTTTAGAAATAAATAATTTAATTAAAGTCAAATAAAGATACTAAACGAAGAGATCGACATACGGACCGCAAAGTATTTTTAATAGAGTTGCACTTTTACCCTTTCAGTGCGGAACTCTTAAAGTGTCATAACAACTTTCCCAATCATACTTCTCTATAATAATGTTATAGATATTTCGTATTTGTTTCAGACAGAGATGTATGATACACAACGGGCCTATGATTTTAATCTCAAATATATAATAAGACAGTAATCGAGTGTCTGTACATTAAATATTTTTCAAGAAAACTGATAGGGGGCGATTAAAGACGAGTAACAGAAACCAAAAAACAATTTTTGAATTTTTTGTCTGTCGGTCTGGTACGTTATAACGTCAAACTACTCAACGGATTTGAACGCGGTTTTTACAGGTCGATTATACATCTGGAGCGTTGTCAAAACTTTGTTTTGTCAAAATCGGTTAAAGGAAAAAGAAGTTATGGTCAATTGAAAATTTACTTCAAGCACTGTTTCAAAATTGCAGATTCAAAATGACAGAATTGAATGCGTTTTACATAAACATATGTAATTTAGATAAAGCTAGAATTTCTACTTTGTTTTATCTGAATTTTAATAAAATAACAAATTGAATATGAACATATGCCCATTTTAAATTTAGTTACATAAAACCTCAATAGATGGCGCTGACTTTTTTTAGAATTCGCAAGATTATGTTTACGCATATGGTATAGCAGTTTGAAATTCTACAAAGAAATTCTTTAATTGAGCATAATATTTGATTAAAAATAGAATAGGGTACTAATTACTATAGAATTAACTATAAGTCTATTATAGATCTGGATAATTGTAGTTTTCACAGAAAAGCGACCTACACGCCGGCGTACCCGCGGTCAACATCTAGTATTAAATAAAAAAAAAATCTAGTATTAAATAAAAAATAACATCTAGTATTAAATAAAAAATAAATGACATAGGTCACATGTTTCTAAAAAAATTGAGAGCGTATAAAAATGAATTTAAATCAAATTTAACTACAGATTTAATGAAGGCGTCCCTATTTACTATCACATACATCTACACAATCTCATAGTTGATACGTATGTACGGTTTGGTTACAGAGTTTTACCTTTTTAACTGAGGTTACTAATTAATAAAAATACATTATTAACTAAAAGGGTATATACATCAAGATATTTCTTGTAAGATAATCACTGACATCATTTTCATTTATTAACCTTCAGACTCTGTTAGTACCTAAATAAATAAATACATATTTGTAAAATATTGATTTTGTCATTAACCACATTTCTCTAAAGAATTAAGCGTATCAGTCAATATAGACAAAATAATTCTTAAGTAGTCCTGTATTATTGTAATTTATGTAATAGAAATTATTTTTTTTTGGTCATATTGTATCAAAACATTTAAGGAACATTTATTTTCCTTACACTCCTTTGTAGCGAAGTTACGCTATATTGGTAGTAATTGTAAACATTTTATATATTTATGATACATTTACCGTTTTACGGTCATATTTAAGCGATTGTCCTCGTAAAGTAAATAGACATCTGCACTATAGCGTCGTTAAATTAAGCTCTTAACATGAAACATCTTGGCATAAAATATATACAGCATGCTTCACTATGTATATTTATGATTTAAAAAGTGCAGGACATATATATAAAATATTGACATTAGTATGATATAATTTTGTTATAAATACTGAAGGTTTCTTAAGAAACGCATTTACTCTACCTTTATAGTTAATTTATTTTAGAAAAATTGCTCTCAAAGCCATCAACGCATTAATATGTTTAATTAAATGATAACAGTTCCTATATATTTAGTAAAAGATTTTCAAAGTCGGATGGATAGTTTTGAAAATCAACTCTTACACTTAAACCCACAAACTTATGTTATCATAACCAAAAGGTAAATATTATGGAGAGATAATTATTTATCTCTCCATAATATTAAACTTTTGGTTGCGGTTTGATCCCTGCGGAAAATCACATAAATCATAACAACATGCTACGAAAATTACAATCTCTCATACAAACATTTATCTACTAATTAAACCATTCAGGAATTAACGTCATACTTACTGATGAATCTTCAAATATCTATCTAAAAAAATTGATAGAATTGAATTATCTATCTAAAAAATAGTCCTTTGGTGGTATAAAAAATAATATTCTGAAAACGGAAAATGTATACTTAAGTCACGAAATAAATAAACTGTAAATAAATTTATTCGGTTGGAATATTATTTTTTCATTTTCCGTATTGAATTAATTAATTAAATTATTTATTTATATATTTTTTACTTTCAACCCATGCGACTGTAATATATAATGTAAATAATATTTCCCTAAAATGTGTTTTAAGATTATGGACTAAGTTTTTTTTTAGAAACCTATAATCTGTCATTAATACTGAAGTAAGGGAAAATGGCGTCAAAGCAGCTCGGAGCTTAAATAGTCATTTACTGTTCGTTCTGTACTCAAACTCATTTGTTTCCGTCAAAAGAACTCGAGTCACACGACAGACTAAATGAAACCTTTCAGGTTTCAATGAATTATTTCGTCTGCTTATTCTATTAAGAGATTGCTTAAAATGTTCAAGTTTTTAGTTAAAACATTAGTTTTATAAACCTTTTGGAAGATTTTGAGCTTTAATTCTGTAATATAGCAATAAAGAGATATGTATAACTTATATAAAATACGTTTCACACGTGGATTAGGTTCACAGAGATTGGTTCAGATAGATTTCAAAGGATGTTGCTATGTTTCTGGTCTTTTGCAAGCAGTAATTGCGTTCGATTGCAAATTGCGTTGCACTCTCGTAATGAATACATGGAATCGAGATCTAAATTAAGAGTATTCATTAATAATAATGGTATATGTTCAAATCATTAAAGTATTTATATTATTTTTTTTTCAATGTTTTAATGGTTTGTAGGTAAATGTAAAGTATATATGATAGACATTATAGGCACTTGTAGGCATTGTAGATGTTGATAAAAAATGTTTTAACGTATAAAAAAGAGATTCCGAATAGAGTTTGCGTTATTAATTAATTAATTATAAAAAGTTATACCAACACAATATAATAATTTTACCGCCGGATGCCTCTTATGGGTATAATAATTAACATGCTTTAAAAAAAATGTTATAAAAAAAATACTCCGACACAAGAACACCTCTAAAAAGGATAAAAATAGTATTATTAAGTATTTTGAAGTTGGTGCGTCGGGAAACCATTGTACATAATATGTCGAGGATGGCGTCTGTCACAGATGCTTCTCAAATTTACAAAACCCCTCTCTTTGGGTCGGGGGTTAATAAAATAGATGCAGAATTCATTATTTTCAGAAGTCTACTAATGCAGAATATTCTACTAATGCAGAATATTCTACTAATGCAGAATATTATACTACTGCAGAATATTCTACTAATGCAGAATATTCTACTAATGCTGAATATATTAAACATCCCGCCTTCTGATTGTAGTAAAGAAAACAATTTAAATGAATTTGAATGTGATTTTTTGTTATCAACTATAAATTGTAAAAAATATATATTAAAACATAATTTATTCTAGTAATATTTCTTAACTGATACTTAAATCTTACGATCATCAAGATCATAGCTCAATAATACTGAGTAATGTAACTGCTATTGCACTTTAAATTTATGATTCAAAGACATAAATTAATATATAAACCTGAAATAGAAATTCTGAAACGCTGGCGTTTAAAGACCCTTTTGTAATATAAGCTTTTGGTGTTGATTTTATAGTGAGTATAGTTGAGTTAATTAGTGTATTAATTTTTTATTTTTATGTTTATCTTATTATTATTATTATTATTATGCTAGATTAATACTGAAAGTTTGTTCCCTCTTATTATAAATTTGCTGAATTAAAGTTATGTACTATACCTATATATTAGTCATGTAGCTCATATACAAAAAAACTAGAAGAATAACAGAAGTTTAGGACTCCGTGCTATAACAATTCTTATATTAAAGATGAAATTATTAATCAAACAGAAATAAAATTTCAGTTTTTATTCTGAGTTTAATATAACGTAGAAAAGAATATTGTGTAATTGTAAATGTTTTAAAATAGGGTAAGAAGCAAAATACATGCTAGAGAACACAACAGCATTTTTGTATTGTAATTTCTATGGCTTTTTAGTACCCCTGATAAGGTGTGTTCAAAATTGTATGTTCAGTGGAGTAGCTCATAATAATGATATCAATTAGAATGTATTTTCGTATCTTAATTTGTTAGTTGTTACTATATAAACTCTTAAATATATAGTAAAGTTTAACTAAATGTAAAATAATGTTATGACATTCTCAAAATTTGAATAAAAAGATTTTCATCTTAAGTAGCGGGAAAGGTCTTTCGCTCCAATTACGTTAAAAAGGCTACATGGGATCCGTGCTCAAATATGTGATGTGAAAGGTCGGACGGAGTCTTTAATATTAAAAAATGTTAGTAATAAAATGAGGGTTAAATGTATTTACCATAATAAATGAAGCTAATTTGGAATCACTTTAATTTTTTTAATTATTTTACGTTTTAGGATAATTTAATTAAAAAACCGAATACATTTCCTAAAACTTCAAAATAAAAATTTATTGTCTACTTTGAATATTGAATACAAATCTTTCGGTATTTTTTATAATCTTAGTAAAAAAAAAGTAAAGCTAATAAATAAAATAATACTACAGACGTATAGATTCCATGCATTGTATTACATTATTTGTATGATAATATATATCTTATTACTTGGGCTGGGGAGAAGAAAGTGGGAAGAATGTCTGAGTTGATTAGCTGCAAAACTATAAAATAAACTTGATACATTTTAATGAATTAAAATGAAATGTTGAATGTGACTTAATTCTCCAATTTCATCCAACAGTCGGATATACAACGTTACTACGTTAGCAAGATTGCGGGTACTTCCTCTTTGGGCTTGGCAAAGACGAATGTATCTCGAGACTGTCGGTTCCGTTTAGATGATTTCCGCATTCAGCTTAGATTCTGTAAATGTTATTTTGTACATTTTTACTAAAACTATTTCTATATTTTGGTGCAAAATTAACTGCGTTCAACCGTCTGATTATTTTCTTTTTTATCATCCTTTTTATATAATCTTGAATAAAATATACTAAGTAATATTTAATTAAATGAGACAACTTTAATTTCACAGAGCTGGTAGCCAAGTTAAAAGGTCATGACCCCAATTGTAACTAGAAGCTTCAGTTATCAGGTACCGTTAGAATACTGTCATTAGAATAAATTATGCCTTGCTTGCAAATGAATGTCTGAATAAATTAATGAATGTAAGAACTTAAAAACTATCAACATTATGGAAAAAGTTGTTAAAGTTAACGTAGAAGGGTAATATAATGGCATGGAGGATAACCTTGCTGAAATAGTTATGTTACAAAGATTTTAATTGTAGTCCAAAATTTCGAAGAATACAACGACAAAGAGAGCTCTCGAAAACAATTTTATACATACCTGACATAATGAATTAATGATCTATGTACACTGTGCAACATTCAAGGTCGGCCGCCTGACTTGTAGGGAGGAGCTTGGACTGATTTCGAGGCTATTATTGTCGGCTTCCACAAAGGTTAGGCATACCGCGGCCAAGGATTTTTTGTCACAATATTACATTTTTTTGACATACATACATATTTTTTGTATTGTATTTAGGTAAATGGATAAACTGTTTATAAATTTGGATTTATTTTAGTACATATTATTCTTCATAGGTCACTTTTTGGAACTGTTCATATAATACGTATATTATCCATTTAAATTTTTAAGATATTATTGAGTTTATATCTATAATTCTTATCTGCAGTAGAATATGCCATGGTAAAAAAAATCAAGCGTAAGCCGCTAGCTTAACTACTACGCCAATATCCGATCGGCGGAGTCTTAATATATAGGAGAATATTTAAAGAGATGTAGTTTCATTCGAGAGATATCGGAAATCTAGATATCGTTATGGCATCAGTGATACGGTGACCTGATTAAAATATTCTTTGGACTTTGCTCAGAACGAATTTTACAATGAAGTATATTTTTATTTTTTTTTACTTGATTTTGTTTACTTGCATATTTAATTTACGGATTCGAATTTTAATAAAATATCATGATAATTCAAATTAATGATATTTATTTTTTTTATCAAAAGACAATAATATTTACTATTAAATAATTAATAGTAAAATTTGTTATAAAAGTTATCCACATTTTTAATCGTAAAGCCACTATCAATATTCTTGCAGTTTATAAAATATATATTTAGTGATACAAAAATGGATGTTTAGGTTATGAATGTTTAGATTTTAAAAAAAGTGTATGAAGATAGCAATAATATAAAAGGCAGTTTACAAAAAAAACTAAAAACAATAAAATAAGCTTTATTAAACCTTATAATATATCTTTATTCATAAATGTACGTCTCTGTGTGTATGTTTGTATGTGTGTGTATGTATGTGTGTATATGTATGTGTGTGTGTATTTACGTGTGTGTATGTATGTTTGGAAGTTCGCCCGTGTGACTTATATATAATCTAATATAATGGGTGATATGATTGTGATCTAATTTAAAATCTTATCTAATCTAAAATCTCATAAGATTTTGGTATTTGAAAATACCCTTAAATCAATGGAAAAGGTTAATGTTGAGTATTATATATTATAACTAGCTGTGTCTGCGACTTCGTACGCGTCGATTTCGATTTCTATTAAACGTACCTTTTGTATAAACAATGTATAAACTACTTTCAAGTTTCATCAGAATACGTCAAGTAGTTATTGCGTGTAGGAGTATTTCTAGTATTTTTTATAGTTATCCGTTATAATCCGTAAAGTCTTTTAAACTATCCGTTCACATCCTGGTTATATATTTTTTTAATGTTTTCAATGTACAGAGATTACTCCTAGACAGATTTATTACATGTAGGTAAAGAAGATTTGCATGATACCTATTACGTGATTGACATAATTTGACGTAACTTTTTTATTTCTTAACCGATTTAAATGAAAGAAATACTAAATGTTAAGAGAATACTTATGTATTCAATATATTCCTTAACTGCATCCAAATTAGTTAAACCGTTTATGAGATTAGCGGGCACTAACACCCAGACATACATATATATATACATACAGACATACACACAAAATAAAAAACCATTGTTTTAGGTTCTCTTGCTCTTATAAAGATATTCCATTGGTTTTTTTCACAGAAATCATTTAGTGACAGTTTTATTATAGATGTATCACGGGTATACTTGAGGTGATACAATTGTACTAAAATAGTAAAAAGTACCTTAAATGTAAAGGAAACATAACTTAGAACATTTATTGATAGCAATTTTATCGTTTTATCGTTATATTAAACGAATGGTGTCATAATTTTGATAAAGATCTATGGTTCAGCGACGTTAAATGGTGCTATCAACCTAACGACTAAGTAATTACACAATGATAAATTATATATAGTAGATTAAAAAATAGTTTAAATTATAATTATATGAAAAGTGGTTTAAAATAACATAATATTAACTTCTGTTAATTTTTTATAGATATTCTTAATATTGGGCTTAATAGAATTTCGTGTATTGTTTATAAAATATTTCTAAAGAAGTCTTTTGTAAATTTGTTATTTTTATATCAATTTATAAAAAACTTTTAAGTTCATTTCCTAACACTTCTTCTGTTTTGCCTTACTTCGCTCTTATATGATAACCTTAAATAAATTGTTTTAAACAATCTACTAATTTATGATACATTTATCGTTTTATGGTATTATTTTAAGCGAATGACATCATAAATTGACATTTAGATAGAAATCTGCACTTCAGCGTCGTTTTATGAAGGTTTTAACATAAAACGCTTAGGATTACAACTGGAATAAAAATATATCTTATTTCATTTAATACAACCACAAAGACTTAGACTGTGTGTTGGAACATCAGTACACTATATATATATATATATATTGATAAAAACAAATATATATTATAAGCGTTTAAATAAAATAGTAATTCTATACAAGAGCCACTATATTACTTATCTGCTATATTTATAAAATATATACAAGTTTTTAAGGATTTAGGATCAAGTTGTTTTAAAAATCTAAAATTCTTGTCATAATGCTGAAGTCAGGAAAAATGGCTTCGATTCTACTCGGAGCTTGAATAGTCATTTACTCTTTATTCTGTGTCCAGATTCGTTTGTTCTCGTCAAAAGAAAGCATTTTATACTCAATGGTTTATTTCGTCTGCTTATTCTATTATTATATTTCTAAATATTTTCGATGTTTGAGTTCAAAGAACAACGTTTTAATATTTTTTTATGACTTAGAACGTTTTTCATAATGATACTATTTAGGAAACATCTATTATTTGTATAGTTAGTTATAGTTTACGTTTCATACGTCATGTTAATGTATTTAACAAATTAAGGATTTAAGTACAGTAATACATTTTTAAATACAATTTAAATACATTACACATTTAGTAATATAATTATGTAATTTAGGATTTAAGTTTGACTTTAAAATATACATATGACATGCCTGCGGAATAACTGTCGCTAGCTCGGTGGTAATTATTCTTCAGAGTTGGAGAAAGCTCTGCCAATGTAAAAAAGTTTTGTATAAAACTGGATTTCAAAAAAGATATTTCATTAGATTTTTGATTTTGCTTGTATACTAAAAAAAAATGCTGATGAAAGAAAACGAAACCTAAAATAACAAATATTTGAAAAATTAAAAGTAGGTATATATGTTTTTTTTATGTATCTAGATAGGGATTTTTAGGCTTCAATTATTTTAAAGTGGTTGTAAGAAATTCGTACGGCTCGTTGCTATAAAATAATATGTGTTTATTATAACAAAAGTAGAGGTCATGGAACTTCTTTTGCTTAAAGTCAGCTGTTTTTCAAGAGCAAATGAGGCATTTTACTCTTCCATCCTGTGCCATATTAAATGTCATTGTAAGTTCTCAGTGCTCTCAGAAACTTCTAGCAAATTTAGCCAGCCGTCCCTCCTGCTGTTGTGCTTGGGTAATGACTCCTTGGCTTCTAGTGCAGAAGGAGAAAAAATTAAAAGGTGATGAAGATCCAGGTAAATAGAAACCTAATTCCAATGCCTTCCTTTTTCTTCACAAAAATGGAGTGCTTTATCAATTGCCAGGTTTCAGGAGAGCATTCATATATGGACGTTATTCTTCCAAAATATAGAACTGCCGTCAGCGGTGTCTCCAGGTCGGTACGTCATGAGTAACTTGTTTTGTTTACCTAATTTTATCTCTTTTCTCTATTTATTTTGTTTTTATTTAAAGCAAATTCTAGTATTGATAGAAGTGCCGCCTCAATTTCGAGTTTCACCTCCTCCATACTGTATAGAGGCCAGCAATGCTTTTGTGATTCCTGTTGTGTTGCAATTTGGGAAACACTTGTCATCAGTGCATCATCATGTTCTCGTTGCAATATAGAGACTCGTTGCAATATCTCGTTGCAAACCTAGAGTGATTTCGTTTGATGGTTTTGTCGTTTGGATTTTAGTTTGAGATAGATAAAGAGAAGTACGTGTTATTTGTAGATTTTAGATAAAAACATATCCATGTAAAGTTAATATTGTAATTGCATTTTATCAATTTGGGTGAAATTAAGGATAGAATTCACATAATTTTGTTTTGTTAATTTCTTTAATATTCATCCAATAAATGTATACTTAGATACCTACTTATAACTTATATATTTTTTCTTCTAACCATATATATACATATTAGAAAAAAGATTATATATAAATAACATATATATTTATTGGTTAGTGTTTTCTAAGGTTTTCACGAGTACTACACATTGAAATAAAACTATTTTTACGGATTTAACTCGCGTATATTGAATTAAATTTTAAATTTACATTTTAAATCTAACCCGACGTTTCGAATGCTTTGCAGCAATCGTGTTCACGGAAAGACGAGATGGAGGTGTCTGTCAGTAAGTCAGTTAATTAGTCATCTACCTCCAACGGTTTCTAAGCTTCCGGGCATACCGTTCAGGATTCACACAAAACGCACTAACAGTATCTTGAGGTCTTACAGTGCGGTCACAGACATGGGATTTTATATTTTTCAAAAGTGGGTCCCAGGTGTTAGATAATCCCCAACCATCTTCTCTATTAAAATTAGGATGTTTTTTAATTTCAATAGCCTCACGAACCATTCTTGGAATATAACGTTGTTCTTTAGCGAGGATTTTAGGTTTATCAAATCTTATATAATGATTGGGCTTGTCTATGGTATGTTCACACACTGCAGACTTCGATGTACGCTTATGCTTGATATCCGATATATGTTCTTTAACTCTTTTACCGATGCTCCTCTTTGTTTGACCTATGTATGACAAGCCACAATCGCAGTCAAGTTTATATACTCCAGCACATTGTAAAGGAATATTACTTTTGATAGGTCTCAAGAATTGGCTCACTTTCCTTTGAGGTTTGTAGATAGTTTTAATAGAAACCTTTTTTAAGATGTTGCCGATTCTGTCAGTAACTCCTTTCACATATGGTAGTAGGGCCGGTTGACGCTCAACTGTGGGTGGCTTGATGTGGTTTCTGCGACGCTGGCGAGGTACGGGCAGGTGGTTGTTGAACAAGGCATGCTTGACATGCTGCAGCTCGTCCTCTAGGTGTTCAGCGTCACAGATGTGTTGTGCTCTCTGAAACAAAGATTTGCCAACGGTAGCTAACTGGCTAGGGTGGTGGTGTGATTTACCATTGAGGTACCTATCTGTATGTGTGGGTTTCCTATAAACAGTGTGTCCCAATGTATTGTCAGGATTCTTGATAATAAGAATATCAAGGAAAGCTAAAGTATTATTTGATTGCAATTCCATTGTAAATTGTATTTTGTTGTTAATGGAATTAAGGTGTTCTAGAAAAGCAGATGTTTGATTTATAGGTAGTATTGTGAAGGTGTCATCTACGTACCGTTTAAAGATGTTCGGTATAGCAGGTGCAGAGGACAGGGCCCTCGCCTCGAAGTGCTCCATGTAGATATCGGCAACAACGGGGGACACCGGGGAACCCATTGCCACTCCATCAACTTGTACATAGAATTCATCCTTCCACATCAAATAGCCAGATGTTAAGCAATGCTTCAGTAATTCTGCATATTCTACAGGCATGTTGTTATCCTCCAGCTTTCTCTTGACAATTTCAATGCAGTCAATCACTGGAAGGCTGGTAAATAGTGACTGTACATCGAAACTAACCATAATGTCGTTGTCATTTAATTTCACTTGTTGAATATCATTAACAAACTGGTAAGAATCCTTGACATAAGTTTGTGTATGTCCCCGGAGAGGTGTCAGTATCCTTGCAACGTGTTTAGCCAGTTTATATGTTGGTGTATCAATCTGGCTGACTATGGGACGTAGTGGGACATTCTGTTTATGTATTTTGGGTAACCCATACAATTTTGGTGGTTTTGCACATGATGGTACGAGTGATTTTATGTCTAAACTTAATTTAGGACTGTATTTTTGTATTAGATCGGCGGTTTGTTTTAAAACTTTATCGGTAGGATCTTTTTCAACCTTTTTGTAAGTGTTATTGTCCGCGAGTATTTCTGATATTTTACTATTATAATCACTCGTATCCATTATCACAGTCGCGTTCCCCTTATCTGCACGGAGGATAGTAAGGTCTTCATTGCTGCGTAGGTGTTTTAGAGCAAGATGTTCGTCACGGGAGATATTATTCTTCGGCAATTTGCTCCGGCGCAGAACACAAGAAATATCCTGGCGGATTGCTTCAGATTCCTCTTTCGTGATTCTATTATTATAAAGACACTCCTCAACGTTGCAAATAATGTCTTCGAACGGTATTTTAGTTGGAGCTGGTGCAAAATTTAAGCCTTTTTCTAGTATCTCAACGGTTGGTTTATCCAAATGTTGTTTTGACAGATTGACAACTGAGGTATGTGTTGCCAGACTATTACTAGTTAATTTTGTTTTATTTGAATTAATATCCGATTTATCCTTTAAGAGTTTCTCAAATTTATTTATTTGCCTGTCTTTAAATTGATTATATTTACTTGTGGCGCGTTTATTAATTATATCAAAACATTTTTGCCAATCTGCCTTGGACAATTTTAATTCTACATTTTTGTTAAGGATATCAATCTGATCACTTAATTGACGTGCATCCGAACGGTGTTGTTTTATAAGATGACTAAGTAATCTTTTACTTGCCTGGCGAAGTATCCCGGCGCAATGCTTTATGTCCTTCTTAGGTGATATTTTAACGCATACCGGTACAAGGTCATGATCTCGGCATCTTTTTAAGAAGTTTAGAGATGTTAAAAGTCTTACATGCTTGGTCTTCAGGTACTCCAACCGGCGGATTTGATTTGATGTTTCCAGTCCGTACTGGTTCACATAGTGTTTTCTAAGGTTTTCACGAGTACTACACATTGAAATAAAACTATTTTTACGGATTTAACTCGCGTATACCATTGAGGTACCTATCTGTATGGAAACCCACACATACAGATAGGTACCTCAATGGTAAATCACACCACCACCCTAGCCAGTTAGCTACCGTTGGCAAATCTTTGTTTCAGAGAGCACAACACATCTGTGACGCTGAACACCTAGAAGACGAGCTGCAGCATGTCAAGCATGCCTTGTTCAACAACCACCTGCCCGTACCTCGCCAGCGTCGCAGAAACCACATCAAGCCACCCACAGTTGAGCGTCAACCGGCCCTACTACCATATGTGAAAGGAGTTACTGACAGAATCGGCAACATCTTAAAAAAGGTTTCTATTAAAACTATCTACAAACCTCAAAGGAAAGTGAGCCAATTCTTGAGACCTATCAAAAGTAATATTCCTTTACAATGTGCTGGAGTATATAAACTTGACTGCGATTGTGGCTTGTCATACATAGGTCAAACAAAGAGGAGCATCGGTAAAAGAGTTAAAGAACATATATCGGATATCAAGCATAAGCGTACATCGAAGTCTGCAGTGTGTGAACATACCATAGACAAGCCCAATCATTATATAAGATTTGATAAACCTAAAATCCTCGCTAAAGAACAACGTTATATTCCAAGAATGGTTCGTGAGGCTATTGAAATTAAAAAACATCCTAATTTTAATAGAGAAGATGGTTGGGGATTATCTAACACCTGGGACCCACTTTTGAAAAATATAAAATCCCATGTCTGTGACCGCACTGTAAGACCTCAAGATACTGTTAGTGCGTTTTGTGTGAATCCTGAACGGTATGCCCGGAAGCTTAGAAACCGTTGGAGGTAGATGACTAATTAACTGACTTACTGACAGACACCTCCATCTCGTCTTTCCGTGAACACGATTGCTGCAAAGCATTCGAAACGTCGGGTTAGATTTAAAATGTAAATTTAAAATTTAATTCAATATACGCGAGTTAAATCCGTAAAAATAGTTTTATTTCAATATTTATTGGTTATTTTTTTTTATATCTTAATTTTTTTTTTATATAATAATTCATAAGGTGAAGGATTAGGTCACATCTAGAAATTTTATTTTTGCTTGTCAAAAACATCGAGTGTATCGAAGCCCATCTTCCCCAACTATAAACCAGAATATTCTATCGCCTGAAGCATAATATATTGGAGAATATTTTAAGATATATTTATTCAAGAGATATCGGAAATATAGATATCATTATGGCATCGCTCACACGGTGACCTAATTAACATATAAACAAAACATTCAATTTCACTGTATACTTATTTAATACTTATTTTTATTACGTTACGTTATATTATTTTTGGGTTTAGTGTAGTGATTAGTGACCTATACTGCTGAGACAAAGAAGAGCTTGATTCAGACTTTACCATTTTCTTTATGAGATGTACAGTTTATCGTTCCTAATTGTTGTTGTGTATTTTGAATATATTATATTAAGGCTTGTGAAACGCCGGCGACAGATATTTTTATCTAGTGCCGGAGTAGTTTATAAAAAAAGGCTATGAAATTTCAGATATTAGTAATGACAACCCAAGCTGTTCATCCATGGATCTCTCGAGAGTTGGTTGATTAAATGTCTCATCGTTAAAAGCATTCAAACCCATTCCTTCCAATTATTATCTAACATCTGTGACTAATAGGTTAGCCCTGAGTAGTTTGGAATATTCACGTCTAAAGGAGGTTCCTAGGTTTTGATTACATTGGTGAATCAAATGAATTAAATATAAAGAACATTTGAAGAAACTTTTTCGTTATATTAAACAAATGATCTCGTAATTTGGATTAACATCTATTTTTCAGCGACATTAAATGGTATTTCTAAACTGTAACGCAGTCACAGTCTAAACAACAATAGTCCAACAAAAACATTATTTTAAAAAGACGTATTTACTGTTTTAGCTTATAAAATTGGTGAAGCATGGATTTTATATAAAAAATATTTATATCATAAAGAAGGTACGTTGCTAAACTTAAACCTTATTTTATTTTAAGTAGCTTTTACCTGAACTCGCTCTCTTTCTTAGGTGATATTTTGCAGGAAACAATTTTTCTAAAGTAGCTTACTTCACTTCCTAACATACACCAATGCGTCGTTATATAAAGAATCAAGCTCTGCCTAAGAAAAGTTTATCTTGATTCATGAATAATGTTGCAGCGGATTTGAATCATTCATGTTCTTTTTAAGCTTAACTTACTTGGTAATTAAAATCATTGGTTACAATGATACTTAAATATTTCCAAAAACATTTGTAATAGAAACTCACTCATTACGAACTAATGCGCCTCGTACAAAATGAAACAATTCATCGAAAATGCCATTTTTTCCCAATCACTCAGTGTAAGATTTGAATTAAATTCCTTTAAATTTCATATTATCGGCACAGAAGAATTTCATATCATGTTACTTCAATAGTAAAAGATATAACGGCATAAAAATTTTGCTGTGCTATATATAGTGTGCTATAATTTATATAAAATTTATATAAAATTATAGCACACAGCCTCCATTCTGAGAGCTTACGATAGATTCATGAAGCTTTCATTAAGCAACCCAATTTTAGATTATAACATTTCACATACATACAGAGTTTTGGCCATTTATTGTTTCGAAGGAGTTATTTTTAAGTATTTTGAGATCAAAAATCCATGCTAATTAAAACTGTATGAAATCATTAAGATGTTTTTTTTTTAAATAAAGATATGTTTATCATAAGAAAACATTTAATAACATTCCAAATATAAATTTCCACATAACTAAAATAAACGTCGAAAAGTAAATCTAAAACTACTTAAAGTAACTTCAAAAACTTCTTTAAAGAGATCTCTAAAAGAGGTGAGTAGTACTTTGTACTATTTTTTTTATTTGTTTACTAAATGGCACATGAATATAATAATAATAAATAAGTTTAAAATATTTAACATTAGTAAAATCAAGGTAGAATCAACCTTGGTATTCGTAAGGGCTAGCTCTACCGAGGTAGCACCACCCCCTAAGAGAAGGTAGGTAAGAGAGCCGAACATTCACTTTTCTCTTCTTTTTCTAGTCAAAGTAAAAGGATTTATCTCTTTATCAGTATTCTAACATTAAAAATGGCAACACATTTACTTCATGTTTCTAAATGTTTATTGCTGAAGGTACCACTTACCTATTAGGTGGCCTATCTGTACCTATCGCTTACCACCCAGAACAATAAAAGCAATTAATACAGGTGGTTACCACAACACAATAAATGTAAAGATTTGAGTTTCTTTTGTATGGTTTTTACATAACTACCGCTAGTATACCAAATATTAGGTTCTTACATAACTATGAGATTAAAGTATTGTACGCAATAAGTACAACATATATTTAATCAATTGGAGTATTATTATAATTATTACCTATGCATATGTAGTATCATTATTACCTATGCACATGTAGTATCATTATTACCTATGCACATGTAGTATCATTATTACCTATGCACTTTCGTCAGTTTATAGTTAATTGAATCAGTTTCTAAAATAAATGTTAGAGCTATTAACAACAAAAATTAATGAAGGGGGCTTAGACTGCCTCTCATCTTAATCTCAACCTTCTCGGAATCTTTTTTTTTGCAAGTAGGTATAAGTATGAGAGATAAAAGTTAAGAAATATATTCTGTTGGAGAAAGGTTCGGGGAGTACGGTGTGTCGGAGACAACACAGTCACAGTACCATTAATTTAGCAACCGTGTGTAGCAATCTCGGTTGTTCAACAGATAGCTTATTCATAATGATTTACAATTGCTGATAATACAGCTCTGCGTACATTTCTAATACAATTTTAGGAAGCTGTAGTGTACTAGATTAGACCACTAAACATTCAGCAGTACCTAAGTTTTGGGGTTAGCGTTCACTTAAAAAGATTTGATACGCGCAGAATTCGCTAGTTTTTGTAATTGTTGAGTATTCTAAGCCCAATGTCACATATTTAACATTAAATTGGCCAATGTATCAAAATACAAGAAATCAAAATCAGACTAACAAAAGATAAAAATACTTAGGAATGAATGTTATATTTATCTGCAGGAGAAATCTTTGTACTGTTGTCTAATAAATAACACAAATGGATTTTAAAGCTCCTAACCAACCCCGCATTTAAAAGAAATGTGTATAAAAAAAATGAGAATGTTGAAATGAAATTGCTATATACCCTTTGGCTGTTTAGTTAAATATTATTTTATTTATTTGGAGATAGTAGTTTTATTTCTTTTATTGTTTGACGAAGCAAATAATTTTACCTTTACTAATACAAGTTTGTATTTTAAACGCTATTTCAGTCTAATTTTCAAAACGATTTTAACCTTTTTATTTAAGAAGGTTAGAAAGTTAAGAAGGTTAAGATAGCCTATATATAATAAAACATTACGTGGAGCCAATGAAATCATATTATATGAATAGTCAGTGATATGATATTAATTCAACAAGACACGGTATTAAATTTACAATAATGCATATTGTTGAACAATTAATTAATTAATTTTCTGCTTTCTATAGTACACACGTTACGAGTGGAGGGAAATAATTAGTATGTTAATATAAAATCTATATAATCTTAACTTCGTAAATATATTTAAGATAATTGAAAAATTAAGTCTCTAAGGAAGATTTTTGTACAAGAAACATAAAAAATGTAATACTTATTATACACCTTACATTTAATTATTTAACCTAAAACAGTAATATCCTTAATGTAACAAAGGTATCAAAATCAAATTAGATTTACATGTACTTTATACAATTGTTACTTGATTGTAAAATAGATTAGTTCGAACGATTTGCATTTAACTGCGTTATCCGATCTTGTTCATTAAAAAAGACAACGTATCTACATGGAACTTGGTATCTAGAAATTATTACTATCAGATGAACAATGAATTGGTTTACTTTTTTTTTTTTGGTTTACTACTTAAAATAATTGGTTCTACTTAAAATAAAAAAGCACTAGCACACTAGTATTTAAGTTTTAATAGCTAGTCAAAACTTCCTACTACTTCTTCATTCTGAGAGTATTAAGGTTAAGTGCTCCGTTGCTCTGGCGTTCTGCCGTCGGAGGACGCTAGTGTCCAAATTTCCTTAGCTTCCCTCCTGACTAACGACGCCTCGAGCCGAGGTCCGTGTCTCAATCTGAGACGCCCTCGGAACGTCGTTCCCCATGGGGGCCCATCTGGTCCCCCCTTTTTAAGGGTGGGTCTCCTGACCCACCCGCTCCCCCGGTGACGCTGTAATAGCCTACAGGGCTAACAGTATGGACAGACAAAAAAAAAAAGAGAGGGTATCAAACCCTATATAAAGTCAACTGATAGCAGCGCTTATTTAAAAAATCAGGGTCGAAAAGCAATTCGATAATGATTTTTAGGTTGCCAACAATAATAACCACAATTTTAATTGTTTTAACTGAGTGGCAAATTATTTTTGATCTATATAATTCTCTCAATTTTCTCGAAACAGATAATTTTGTTTTATTTTTGAATTAAAACTATTAGTAAGAGAGCTATGAATAAATTACGATTTTTCTATAACTTAAATCCACAAACTATTAAGCTGTCGTACCGGTAGAACGCGTGTCTAGAAAATTAATTGAATTTAACGTTAAATTGCTAAAGTTTATCACAAAAGGCTACTAAAATCTGTCAAGCATGAAATATGTGATTCATTGTTTAAAAAGCATGTTTAAATTAATAAATGGACAGCGCAATGCTTTGAAGTCTCAAACGTGTTTGCTAATCAATGAAATCACAAATCTAAACGATATTAAAGTTGTATGTCTAGGGATAAGACCCAAAATATTCCTTTTACTTCTATTTAGATTTTAACAACAATCAATTCTGTAGATTACATAAAGTTTAACGTGTTTTAAACGACATATGTAAAAAATAGTATTTCATATTATTATATAAAATAGTATTTCATATTATTATTTTTTTATGTTGTTGTATTTAAATAAATAACATCACATTGCAGTTAGCTATGAGTGTTGAGGCGTACGCTCGGGCTCAGTTCATACACCTGTGTATTATTGTGCATTTTGTACTTTCTGTACCATGCAATACATTAAAAAAATCGCTTTTTAAAGAGTTCTGTACCTTTTACAATGAGGATATAAGCAGTAGCCTCCACCTGCATTGCAGGTGTTACAGTCTCGCTTACAGTCCGGTCCACTCGTGATGATGGTCATGCCATTAAAAAGAGTCGTGATATTTTTTATACTCTAATATTAACGTTGCTTTATTTTTTCAGATTACAACTGGACCTTTATGAAATCAAACTCGGAGTTTTCTCAGGTGAGATTTAAAAAAGTATTTAAGAAACTTAATTTTCAATTTGATTTAATTTTATATACTAACACTTAACTTCAGCTGCTGGTAATATTAAATCTGGGACTGAAGTAATTACCTTTCAATGCAACTCGAAAGTCAGGCAGCCATTTTTCTTTTCATTTAGTATACTGTTAAGCAGAGCTCACTCACTTTGCTTTTGCAAAATATATTTGATTACATCAAAACACAAACAACATACTATGTAAACATGTAACTTACTGCGGATACACAACATTATAGTATAAAATATTGAATTAGATGGCTTTTTTGTCTATTATAGCTTATGGTATTTGAGGTAACTTTGATTAAAGATTTTGGAACTTTATTATTCAATTTGAGTTTAGTACAAGTATCTTAAGAATTTTTTTGCTGTTTATCCCAAGATCTACGTTTGAAGTAATGAAAATGAAATATTTTTATAAATGTAATGTTAGCCTCATTTAAACAAATACTTTAGTATGATTAAACACTGATAAGTTTTTCATTTTTATCATCGTTTGTGAATCTCCTTTTTATGTATAGTCAAATAAAGCTTAGTAAAGTTACATAAAGAAAAAGAAAATGTTCAAAAGAACCGATATTAATGAATAGTAATGAGATAAAACTCTATAGGTATTCATTTTAAACGCAAATGAAATCGATTTGGAAGACTTTGGTTAGAACGTTTAAAATTTTAGATGTTCTTCAAATGATAACGAGAGTTAAAAAAATTTTATGGACACAAATAAATATTTACGTTTTTCTACATCAAAACTATTAGAAATTTCATATAGGTATATATGTTTATGAAATTTCATTTTAAGAGAATAAGCAAATGTAAACGGAAAAGAATCTGATTGGAAAACCGCTTGAGGCTTTACACGAAATTTGAATATTTGATTTAGAATTCACATGATAATTTTAGAGATTGAGTTTGGTTTACATTAATTTTATTAATAATTAAATTAATTTAACTTCATTAACTTCAAATGCAGTGTATTTGTAACGGTAGGTGATTACCTCCACAATGGATAGACAAAAGTATAGCCAGCCCTTGAGGAGGGAGTGAACGCCATATCGTATTGATTTGAAAACTCTGCCGAAGTTCAACAAAGTTCCTAGGTAGTAGTAGCATTGTTGAAGGATGCTGGGCATCTAGGTGATAGGGACAGTATTAATCTTACTGTCTATCTAATGTTATAAAATTGTCTGTTGTTTCCGCATAGACTTCGGTTGTGTGCAGAATTAGTCTTTATGAAAGGACATTTATTTTTACTAGTTATTGTATAAACTATATCTTTATACAAATTTTAAACATTGGTTTTTTTTTTCTATCGAATGAGTCGTTTCGAAGATATCTAACTAAATCCTTAATCTAAAGTAACAAATTTGTATGCCTTGATTATATCTCATAGGTATAAATATAAAACATTTTTGAAAAAAATCGTCTGTAAGCGCCCGAAGCTTTGAGTAGAATGAAATTTACGATCAGTTTTGCATTAATATTTCTCTTTGTTATTGTGATTTTATTATATCCTCTTACACTCGTTTTCTATTCACAAAATAAAATACTTTACATATTCGTACTGAAAACAACAGGAGTTCTATGACATAGTAAATAAAATTCATTTTTACTTTTATTATACATAATAAAAAATCCCTATTGTTATATACAAATTATCCATTAGTTATTCAACAGTGTTCACAGTTGACAGTCACTATTGTCATTTGATATTTTTATTAATATCATTTAGAAAACAGTACCATTAATAAAACTCGTCTTCATATAATTCTTGCGCGTTCTTTTTATCAACTTGTTAAACTTTAAATGCAAAAACATGTTGGTTTGTTTCTCATTTATTCAAGGGTATTTCAATTTCAACCCTGAATAATAAAATCGACTACATTTTTCATCAAAAATCAACTTTTAAAGAAGCGAATTTTACAACGTGATGTTGCCTTTTAAATTAAGTTTTTTCCGTACATTAAAACTTATAACTAATATACATATATCGGCGTAAAGACTAACGTCGTTCAACAGATAACCAATTGTAATTTATTATTTGAAAAAATGTTTCCTATGTAATTATCATAATAAGTAATTGAAGTGAAACTTCTTTGTTGGGGTTGGAAAAAAATTTAGCGTCACATTTTTCCGTTACGCGCCATCTTTTGAAGTGAAACTTGTTTATCGACCGATGGGATAAAATTTTATAGCAATGTCAAAAAATTATGACGTTTTTCTGTTACGCGCCATCTTTATTATGTTGTCTTTTTGCTACGCGATTGTATTCTTCTAAAGTAATCGTTTTAGTGTTTCTTAAAGTTATTGTCATGTTTCCAAACTAAATTATAAAGAAAAATGTTTGAATAATTAAAGATCTATTAATAATTATTTATAATCTTATGGTTTTAATTTCAGATAATATTTAGTTTTGAGTCTTGTCATAGTAATACTAAGACAACTTCATGTTATTGAGTGACTAATTATAGTTTTACGATTGTAATCTAAGAAACTATTTAATTTGAGTTCTGTCATTGTCATTTTAAGACGATTCTATGTTATTGAGTGATTGCTATGGTGGGTGGCGGTCTAGCGCGTGTAATGACGTAAATATTAGAGTATTCGAACACTACGAAGCTCTCCGAAACTTTGTTACGTGGCCGGTTGAATAAACGAAGAAATATTTAGATGTAAAGATTTATTTTAAAGAACTAATAATGGAACACTATCACGAAAACTACAATAGCAATGTAACTAGCAGCACTACGGAGGCCTTGTCTCCGATATATATAACAGCCTTTTCGTATACCCTAAAAAATACATTCTTAAATTCTTCAAGTTATTTATTAAGAAGAAGCATAGTGGCAGCTACTTAGAAACTTCATACAATTCGTTTGTAATAACTAAGCGTAAAACAATAATGCATTTTCTAATGGTGTGTCAAATAACAATGTTTACTGATTATTAATAAAATAACATATCACAATACCTAAAATACCTATTTCAGTTAAATATTGAAGTTACCTTTAAAACTATTAATGCCTTTTGTAAAAAACAAAAACCTTATGTCATATGAAGCAGATACAAATATTTATTAAATCCCTATAATAAAACCATGACAGAGTCTATAAAATCTGAACCCAATAAATAAAAAAGAAATAAATCTCGCTAAGAAGTGACTTCGAATCACTTGTAATGCTTCTGTAGAGGCAGTAATTGTTTATTTGTAGCAAAAGAACACAGAAGGGGAGGTTTCGGAAAGGGAAGTAAATAAATTTCTAGCTTCGACAGTTTTAACGCAGTCACTGTAAATGGGCGGAGCGGAGGCGATTCCCACATTTTATGATTTTTTTCTTGTAAACCAAAAAATATAGCAGACTTTATTCAGTGTTTTTTTATTTATAGGTACTCCTTCTCACTATAGTATAGTAAAAAAAGTTTTTACATTCTACAAACTCAGTATGATACAAACTTAAACCACTTCATTAGTAAATACAACCGCATCCTATCCGCAATACTACTTGTCAATTAAAATAATTAATAACCATCATTCATGCTCTAAGTCTCGCGAATTAAAAAATACCAACATAAAAGTTGCTTCATTTTATTGAGATTTATTGAGATAACTTAATGACAGATTCATTTGAAACTATGTTGTTAATATTATTAATTACGAGAGCTGGGTCTTTGTTAGTAAAAGTTAGTTAAAATTTTATGTTGAGTTTCTCATTTTGTTCTGAATATCGCTATCGCTGTTGCAGTGACCGCTTTCTGTCTCCATTGCGGTTTTGTTAGATAATACTAACGTTTTGTACAACTGAAAGTAGTATTGTTTGTCATTGTTTATAGATGGATTGTTTTAGCAGATATTGAACGATTGACAAAACTAAAATAAGCCTTATGTCGTACCAGTAAAACTCAAAACAACTTTCGTGTAATAGGTCAAAATATATTCTATAGTACTAGTTTTATTTGCTACAGCGTTTTATTGGATTTCTAATACAGTAATAATAAATTACTGCAGTACTTTTATATCATACCCTATTCATATTAAAGAATATCCTTTTTATGTATTTTTTATTAAAACAGAGTAATACAAAAAAGCACTTATAAACACTCAATGCGGTGTAATTTTTGTTCAAATTCAAAATAATGATTTTTATAAATACTTAATATATTTTGTAAAGAATTTAGTTAGTAGTAGTTAGATTATATTATTTAGTATAAACAATAAAGTTTAAGTATTTTAAGTAATCGCAAGTAATAAATAATCGTAATTATACTTTTCTGTTACAATCACATTTTATTTAACTCCTACATAAAACCACAAAAACTTTGGGTTATTTATAAATAAAATATATATTTTAGAATGGAACATCACTATTATTATTTATGTAAATATTTTTCTACTTTATCTGATTGCGAAAGGATTATCAATAGTTTCGCAAGCAAATAAATTTTCGGATTTCTTTCTACATAATTTCTTGATTTTATATCAACTGGAAGAATTTTATAGGTATTGATTTGACATCCGTGATAATTGTTTTTTAGGGATCAGGATTATTTAATATTGATTTTAATTTTAAAATATATGCGTTCCTTAGAAGTAGGGATTTTAAAAGAGAGTTTCCCTTCCCTTTTTGTGGTACGAAAACCTAAAAATGTACAATGTTCCATTGACCTCTGATAGGATATTTTTAACGTTTAAATCCAATATGGTGAATGTTTCGAAACCTCATATCTGGTCTCATCATCCTACTTTTAAGAACATTTTGTAGAACATCCATCTCCAAAGGCGTAAGTTATTTCTTAATATCTAGCCGTAGCATACAATAATAAAACGTACACATGGATAGGTTACAAGTGAGATATTATTTATGTTTGCCGCAGCGGTCCATTCATAATCTGCCGTTTCATTCCACGCAGTGGCCATTCTATTTGAGACTACTGTGACTTTAGACTTGACTCCCAACAAAGAACTATAGAAGCTTTGAATAGGGCTATTTTTAAAATATTTTACATATGTTATAGAGCTGATTTATTAAGAATCAGATTAAAATTTATCCAGTAATTAAATGTGATGCTATTAAAGTTAATAATTATTAAAAAATGTATTCCTTAGTTTAACGTTAAATGAAGATTCAAAAGTGGACAACCATGAAATAATTTCGAAATATATTCTTCTAATTTCTTTTTGTTTAGTTCCTTAATGAGCAAACTAGGGTATTGTGATATATATTAAATACAGTATATGCAATGTTAACATGAATATATTTGAAGCAGATATTATTTATGTGTTCCGCAGTGGCCCATTCATAATCTGCCGTTTCATTCCACGCGACGGCTATTTGTGGCTATTACGAGCTACGTTTGACATGATTTTGGAACAAAGACAATTTTCGTAACAAACTGATATTAATATAGCTTTTGATATTATTACATGTATTAGCACTAGTATATATTCAAATTAATTGTATTTATTATACATAGAACATATGAAGGCAACGACCCATAGTTTTGCTTTACATTTTATTGTTTATCATTTATTATAATTAAGTCAGTTTGAACATTTTTTTTAATGATACAGAACTTATAACTAATAGGAATTTATTGTGGGTCTATCAAATGCCATTCCCTAACATGCCAGTCTGGAGACTTACGTGGGTTGCTCGAAAATAACGTTTCATCATTATCGGATAAAAATCGAATCGCATTAGAGGAACGAGCCATTTTCTGCATCGCTGGTCTCGAATACATGTGGCTTCTGACTTGGTGTTCTTGATGCCAAATGGTTTATAAGCCTATTTGTTCAAAGAGTTCGAACACAGCATTGGTCAGCTTAACTTCAAACAATAAAGTTTGTCAAGGTTCCACATTCCGAAATGTGGAAGTAATCAGTTTGTTTTATACAGATGAATTTGAAAGTTAGAAATTTATCTCCAGAAACAAATAAATGTCGTTATACACACTCTCAAACCAAATCTAGATACTCTATCTCAATGAATCGTCTTAGTTATATCATTTGTCTAAAGTACGCCTATCTGTTTCTGTCTTTATACAAAAGAAGGGATCTCAAGAAAACAGTTATGTCATAAATTCTGCTAATGGAGCTATTGTTAAGGAGAAACAGTTGACTATCTCTGAGTTCTACAATAGATATAATGCTCCGTTAGTTAGTAATTACATCGCCTTTGTTTCGTTTATTCGTAGACTGCACCATGTATTATAATTAGAGAGTATTTACGCCCTCTATTACAGACCCTCTTGGCTGAAGAGTTCATTCCAGGTTACAGATGTTTAAAGTAATGTTTTTAAGAAATTCAAGATGGTTTTTATTTCTTAGGTTACTTTTTCTGTCCTTGTATATTCTTATAATTCTTATAGTAGCAGACGAAAAAAGATTCAAAAATGGATTTTACACACCTGATATACCTAGATTCTAATTACCAATAAAGTTTCTTTGTTATAATTATGGATGTGACTTTCAAAGGTTGCCGTGACCTTAGAAATCTTACGCTAACATCTAAATTATTCATGCTGGGGTTACTTCCACATTTTGCACAAGATGTTTACTTTTATTGGTGAATGCGGTTTTGGATCTTAGCTTTAAAACATAAGGGTTATAATTGTGTAAAAAATCTTAATGTATGTATTTCCATTTTTTTATTACCAACCTTTCTGCCGTAGTGATTGTGATTAAAAATAGGAAAAAATGAGTTATTAATATGTACGATACGTGATTAGAAGTAGATTAGAAGTAGATTAAAGTAAATCAAGTCTAATCCTTCCCCACATTTTATTTTACATAAAGTATACTTTAGTTTTTCCCTATCTAAACATAAGTAATGATAAATAATTATTTTAACGTTCAGTTTTCAATCTGACCTATTATTACTAATATAATAATGAAAACTAATTCAGATGTTAACCATCTATTTGTAAAACAAGTTTTGGTCTATTCTGAACGACCACCAAGTTAAATAGCATTTAATAGAGTAACTCTGAAATTATAGGGAGATATTATATTTAGCCGGAAGGTTTCGCATTTAGGAGGAACAATTATTTGAAAAAGTAACTATTTCATAAAAAATATGTATTGTAATATAATAGTCAAATTTTTATGCAATAGAGATAAAACTATCTATATTTCTATCTTTGCCAACTTTACTCAGCAAGTTTTCAAACTGTTGCTTTGAAAATTATTTCCCGGAATTGCTATGAAGTGTGTATTATCCTTTACTACAACAGAAAGCAGCTCATGAACAATTAGTAACTATCTTTAAGCAAATTTGAGCCTTACCTCGTGGTATGTAAGTTTATTATCTTACAGCAGTATTCGGTTGAATAGACAAGGGAATCAACTTGTTTGAAAGCAACTTTGAAAGACCCAAATAGTGAACATTGATAACGTCCGTTGTAACTTATTAGTCGCCTAGTTTCTGACGCCGTTATAGTTCTGGCTTAAATGGGATTACATTCCTTTAGCTTATCCACCGCGGAATTACAGTTCAACAATCTAGATTTTACTGTAGTTAGATATTGAGACACCGTAGATATGTGACTGTTATTTTAAAATAATAGTTTACACATTGTTTAGTTCATCATTAATATTATCTAATGTAAGTTATTACAATTCATATATTATTGCCGCAATATGTCAATTCCTTCCACATAGTAGAGACTAACATACGTCATTTCAATATAAACTTGTTTCTTTACCATATCCACGTTTTCAAATATTGCAGTCTTTTCCTAGCATCATCTAGTCTAAACACATTGTGTTTTAAATATTACTTTGATTATTTATTATTTTTTTGTCCAGTTTGGTGTTGTGGTACAAATATTTTTAAATAAATGAAAGAAAGTAAAAAATATTTTCTTATTAAAACTATTTTCACTACAGATTATACAAAGTAAAGGAAAAAAGAACAAAAAGAAATGAATATTAAGGTTTAAAAAAGCCTATTAGCTTTAGCAGTGATACAACGGTTGTGCAGGAAATAGGTTAATAAAGAACGTTAATACTGCATACGATCTTAGAACATATTTAGCTTTCAAAATATAATTTGATGGTATTATGCCACAACTATCCAATACAAGTAATTTGTGTAACATAAACTTTCACTGTTTCTACCCGTAGTGTGCGAGAAACAGTGCTATCCGAAACGATGCACTTCAACAGTATTTATGATCTAAAATGGTATTTAGACTAGGCGTTGGAATTTGTAGCAAATAACTTTGCTTATAATTCCAGTTGGTTACTTGAGTTCCATATGAATATATGCTTAACTTAAATATACTTTTCTGAACGAGCGTTTTTATCTTTATATTTTAAAAATTGTTAAAGAATTTCAAAATTACTTTCAAAACTAGATTAACCTCATATAACTTTCGTTATCATAATTTAATTAAATAATTTCATATTAATGATTGACGGTCAGAGCTGAAATTCAGTGACCATATTAAAATATAAATTGGAAAACTTGATCCTCCCTTTTAGTTTAATGGAATGTTTCGAGGAAAATGCGGGAAATAAATAAATGTAGTTAGTCCGCCAGAATAAGAAATAATTAATTAAAAAGTTGACCTCAACCTACATCTGAATGAGAAGCTTTGAAAAGTAAACACCAGTCACAATTCATTATTTAATTTGCTATAGGTATGTATGACTGAAATGTATTTAATATTTTTCATTTATACAGTCTCCTTGACAGTGAATTACTTCAAACATATTTTTATTAAAACTAAGCTGGGTTTGTTTGAATGAGGAAATTTAATTTAATTTCATTTGCATGCTAGATTTACGCTGTTGAGTATAAATTAATTGACTTGACTACAAATTGACTGTTGACTAATGTAGAGCCAAAACCATTAATCTATTTGATGACTTGTTTCGATTGACAGGTATGTGAATACAAAACACCAAGATAAAACTTACAGACTCCCGTACAAACGTGGCAGAAGACGGGACAGTTTCCCAGAGGTAGCGGGTTCTCGTAGGTCCAACTTCCTGTCCGTATCGGTTTATTTTTCGTTATACATTTATTTGAAATATAAATAAGCTTAATAAGGCTATGAATGTTTATAGATATTTTTAAATGTTTAACTAGTTATTTTTGATGGTAGAAGTTGATAAAAACGAAACGTTGAAAAATATAAGAAGAAGAAGAAGATTTCGAAAATGGAACTTTTCGAAATAAAAAATATGTATAATGTTTTTAATTTGTATTAAGACTTTAGATATCAATGACCTAACTAATCAAACGTATACGATAGGACCTACAACAAACTATTTTAAAATTTGGCGATTGGAGTCACTACCGCAAAACTAGTCTATAATTTTAATCTGAAAGGTATCTTCTTATTGTGAATTACTAATAGAAACATCAACTATGCTTTTCCTTTGGCCAAGTTGAAATGTTCTAATTGTAAGATACTTGTCGGATCGAGACAATTAAGTTAGTCTAAACTGTACTAATAATAGTCATCTAACTACCCTTCCATTCCTGGACAACAATTAAATGGAGTCGCAATATTTTAAAAGCCATTCGCTGCATTGTATCTCAAGAAATAAGCGTGTTGTTGCATTTAGTTGGAGGATGTATTCTGTTTTGTTCTTTTGTTCAAATCTTTAGTCTGTTTGAGTAAAAAATAATTAAAACTTTCGAAAGGGAAAAACAATTTAAATTAAGATCGCCTAAGGTGATTATTTTTTATACTTATTTTGTTTTTTGTTGTAATTATATTTGTAGCCGAAATTCGAACACAGGCTTAAGTTAGATTAGTTTAATTATCAAGTATAATTTGTGTTCGTTAATATTTGTAACCAGATTCTTGGTATAAATAGGTTGATGCTTTAATCAATGAGTTGTAATTAGTTGTAATGTTAGTTGTAATATTAGTTGTAATATTAGTTGTAATATTAATTGTAATAATAGTTGTAATATTAGTTTGTATAACTGTTACATAAAATCATAGGTTAAAGATGTCTTGGCAAATAATTTATAATTAAACGACAAGAGAACGTTAGAAAATTTAAATTGTTGTTATAAATTTCTAAAGAAAGGTAATATAATGAGCTAACTAATGCAAATAATTTACAATAACTTCTTAAAGTATCAAATCAACGTGAGAAAATCAAACAAGATCATATTTGAACGCTTACTCCATCACAACTGACTTACAAATTTACCTACATTAACTCCGCTGTCTCAATGAGATAGCTGTAACGATTCGTACCTTCTTAAATATTCTGCGCAATTTTATACAAGTTCTACCTGTTTATAGTATCCATTCCTATCTTTAATATCATTGTGACAGTGATCTCCTCAGTAGATCTTCATTTATACATACGGGTCTAGTTCATCATTTCTCTGATGTTACATGGCCATTGCTCGCTATGGAGCGTAGTTAACATTTTCTATCTATTCTAAAGAACTTCTACGGTCTAAAACAAATTATTATACAATTCAGCAGTAATCCCCAGCTCTTGTTGTATTTTAAAGATTATCCCCTGACATTGGTCGATTCAAAATAAATGAATTTTACCAGATTTTATTTAAGTGAACTAACTTTTGTAATCGGTAAAGCATAAAGTTTGAAATTATTAATTATTGCTCGAACCTTAAAGCAGTAAACAATCATCGGTTCTACTTAAACATATATTTGTAAGCGGCGCATAGCGTAACCCTATGTTACCCAACGTTTTTACAATAATCTAACATTTTTATATTTAAAAAAATAAACGAAATTCTTTTATTGACTATTCCGACTTAACAAAGAAATTGTTTACCCGCTCCTTTTGTAAAACTTTGTGAGGGTTAAGGAAATGAATAAAAAAAAATTAAGTATAATATTAGCTTAACTTTTATTAAAAGTCTCGTGTAAATTTGCTACCTACCTTAAGATAATTCTGTAAATGACACTAAAATTAAAATATAACGGAATAAAAGCGATTATTTTTCTACTGAATAAAAGTATTAATATAAGTATAATTCTTACATACAAGTAACCACTTTTTAATTTCGGTGAATTTAAGATATTTCATTTGTATACGAAAATATTAAATTAAAAGCTACGATCAAACATAATAAAACACAGGACGTAAACATATCCAAGATCCTATCCCAATAAACTTTCTCATAAAGACTAACATAAATATTCTTTTTAAAATAATAATATTAAGGGAAAGGAAAGTCTTTTGTCTATATTGCCTTTCCTTAATTAAAAAAAAAATACACGAACCATAGTTGCTATTGATGGTAAATTAAAAAAAAATATAATGCTAATATGCCGAGTCGAACTTTTCGAAATTAATAGTTAAATCGTATGCGTTACACGCTAACATCATAATAGGTAATGTTTACACCAAAATAAATTTCATTAAATCGTTTGTATGCAGACGAATTTCTTGGCCAAGTAATATACTCAAAATATTTATCTATTATTATTACACTATGACTTATCACTTTATTCGCAGAAAGAATGACACGATCTTAGATTTCAGAGAATCTGTCTAGCTTTCTTGTTTTTGTTTTATTTCTACATAATTATGATTCAATATTAGTAATATTTATGTCTTCACAGAAATTCCTCGTTAGTAAAAGCTGTTATTTTCTGCGAATTATTGAATTGACTAAAAGATGCAAGGATCTTAAAATTGATGTTCAATTTGTCTGTTAACATTTAAATATTCATATTTATTTGTTTTATTTTGTTCAAAGCCACTCCACGGGCAATGGCATGCCATACTCGGGGACTCTCTTAGGGATAGAATCAGAAATGAGAGTATTCGTGAGAGAACTAAAGTTACAGACATAGCTCTTTGGAACAGCAAGTTGCAGTGGCAGTGGGCTGGTCAGGTATGTCGCAGGACCGTTGGAGTAGGCGAGTCCTGGAGTGGAGACCGCGTCGTGGCAAGCGCAGTGTAGGACGCCTTCCGGCTTACTGGTCCAATGACTTACAGATGGTCGCGGATGGAGGCTGGATGAAGATGGCGAAGGACCGGGATATCTGACGCAAAATGGGGGAGATCTATGTCCACAGCGGGACATAGATCTCCCCCATTTTGGACTGACTGCGATAGGTTGAAGCATTTATTTATTTCATACTGAGTAAATACGCGGACGGTTTTTGTATATACAATTATGTAATGGATTCTAGACAAAAAGACTGAATAACTATAACAACCTATTATATGAATATCATGAATTTTACTTAATTGTAAATATCGGTATGTTAGTTCAAAAAAAACCTCTAGATCATTTCTCGCTATTCAATTGGTAAAGTCAAGTTACGGGTCAACAATACAAGAGTTTATTGTGTGGCGAAAAATGTTGTATTAATTAACAATTTATTGATTATTTAATTCAACCTAACCAAACCACAGTGAAATTCTATTTAAACATGTTGGAAATTCTATTTAAACATGTTATTTCAAACTAATTATTTTAGATGTGAATGTTTCAATGACATTTTATATCGCAAAGTTAGAAAGGTTGGTTTGTGTCGTAGAAAATTTTCAAATGGGTGTCATCTCCGCCTCACTAAAGAAGATTTTATAAAAAACGCTACATTCACAAAGGACTAGTGGGTCAGTACCTCAATTTCCAGACCGATGGGACCGTATACCTAAGTTACCAGTACCATAAGGTCTAGTCCTGTTGATGTTGATAAAGTTTTTTTTTTCATACCACAGCACTTCAAAACAAGTAATAAAGCACCAGTTTTTTTAATATAGTTATATAATATCGTTTTCAAAATATTGGTTTTAAATTCCACTATTACGGCGTTATACTCAAATGCAACCGCAGGAAAAATAACGATAAATATAGTATAAAAACATCAAATGTGGTTTTTTATACAATTTCTTTTATAATTGTGTAATAGATAATGAAGAGTATTTCGTGACGGTTTTTCTCTTTGGTTAATTAATTACGTATTTTTTATTTATCAGCTACGTTAAAATACATTATTAGCTTTCTTCTTTTATCTATATTCGTATAGAACGCCATATTGCTAAAGGAAAAATAAATATTGTTAGGTTAAAATAAAAATAAAATTATTTTTAGGTTATCAATAATTTTAAACAATAGACAACACAGATTCACTTTACTATAAGACAAAAGTCTCATCGTCGGTATCTTGCTTCATTTATATTTAGAAGCTTTTAATATAAATTAACAACCTGGCATCAAACAGGCAACAAATAATTAATATAAGAATCAATATTCATTAAAAGGAGATTAAGGTCCATTCAGATGAGATGGATAAGATGCGGCTGAAAGAAAGGATTAGTCAAATCATTTGTTAGAGTTGAAGGGAGCGGACAATCTTAAATTACAAATAGAATGTTACAAGCAAGGCTTAACACTTTCGATTCTATAGTAATAGTAGTCGGCCGGCTTCGTATGGGTGCAATTATATTATAAATGAAATGCGATTGAAACATTATATATAATATTCTAATGTATGCAAAAAATCTTCCGTATTTCAATAAACAAACCAATATTATGAACTATTAAATTAAGCGGTTAAAATGAAACAATGTTAACGAGGTGGTTATATTATCATTACCCGGTCACTGAGCTACCCGGTTATTACCTAATATTTTGATACATCGTTTACAGAGTTATTTTAGAAATCGCCGTAAGTACTAAAAATTAACTGTTGAATTATATTATTCTCTTACTGTTTATGCATAGGTTGTCTTTCTTTCCTTTCTTGTAATTAGCATTTAAAGACTGTATTTACATTCACGCCGATGTCGAATGAGAATTGCTTAATTAAATTAAAACTAATTTCAAATATTAGGCCAACGTATATTTTACATTAAGAGGAAAGTAAAATAATATTTGACAATGTTTTTATTGGAAATTTGAAATTAATAATAATTATTAAATAAAAAATATACCTAAGAAAATTACCTGTGAGTTTCTGCCTACGATACATTTTGGAAATCAGAAATCTGTAGTCATGTGTCATTTTATTGTTAATTTTAGAACGTCAGGAAGTACAAGTTTCAAAATCTGCAATTTTAATTTAAAATTGTTACTCTTATAACAAGAAGCTCAAACGGTGTGATTAAAATAATAATGAATTGTTGTTTGTGATAGTAAAGGATAGAACTGTTTTGGCTTCGAGAAAATATGATTAATGTTACATTATTGAAAAGAGCATCGAGTATAGAGTAATAGTAGGGTATAGAGTAATAGTAGGGTAGAGATTATGGTTATCGAATGGGAGATGGGACGACGATGGTCTGTGTCTAGGAATTGTAACTGGCAGCGTAGATAACATATTGGAAATACTCTGGCCGACTTAAGAGTTAAGAATTTTATTTTTCAAAAAAAAATTCTAAAGTTTTTATTTATAGTTTTTATCAAATCATCATTGATCATCAGACAATTGCAGTTACCAACCGTAATTAAAAAAAAATAAAAAAAATATTACATCGTTCATAAGTTTTAATAAATAACAATATTTAGGTCTTAAACAATACATGTTAGTTTAAACGTAATCTTAAATAATTAATAGTGTATTCCAATTATAAATGATTTACTTTTATAACACAAATAAACATATCTATATAATAAGTAAAACAACCTATTTAAATCAAATAAAACATTAATGCATTTCTTCAAGATTTACTGAAATATGTATGATATCATTTTAATTTTAACAAATAAAATATTTAAAAGCTAAATTGTCTGCACTTTGATAAATGTTCACATTAAATCCATTGCTCAAACGAACCACAATTAAGTGGATATTAATTTGTCTAACTTACATATTAACCAATTTGATAAGTTAATAAAACAGAATAAGCATGTAATTTTACGTTCAAACAAGGCAAATTAGTTTCAGTAGTTAGTTGTTTTCAAATAATATTTTTTGTTTTATTTGAAACTACATAGCATTCCCATTGCCAACATCATAATTATATTTTTTTATAAGTGGTGTATAGCGTAACCCTATGTTGCCCAGCGTTTTTACAATAGAAAAGTTTTACTCGAGTTTCTCTTTTTATTTTATAAAGACCCAAATTTAAAACATTTAGCTTTATTATTTTTTTAGCTTTTCAGGGCGAAAGATATGAAATATTGAAAAGCCGAGAAAGTTCTTGTATTTTTACTGATGTTACAAAAGAACACGGATTTAAAAGCTGAATAGTCATTATCCCTGTTATCCATAATAATCGAACATTTTAATATTTTAACAAATAATTGAAATTCTTTTATTGACTATTCCGACTTAACAAAGAAATTGTTTACCCGCTCCTTTTGTAAGACTTTATGAGGGTTAAGAAAATGAATTTAAATAAAAAAATTAGGTATAATATTAGCTTAACTTTTATTAAAAGTCTCGTGTAAATTTTAACATTTTTAATTTTTTTGACACTAAAATTAAAATATAATCGAATAATAGCGAATATTTTTCTACTGTATAAAAGTATTAATATAAGTATAATTCTTGCATGCAAGAATTATTTTTTAAATTTATTTTTAAACTATATATATTAGGGAGATGCGATCATTTATTTTTTATTTTTATAAGATATTGGTGTACTTATTTATCGCACAACTCGGCATTTGGTTCTCTAAATTATTTTTTTTTTAAATGACATCTCTTACGATCCTTACATAGGATTGCTGGCCATTACAACTACTACCTTCTTTTGTGGCACCTTTTTTGGTGTTTTTTATTTTTATTCATATGTTTCTTGTATATTCCTTTTCATTCCACAATTCAGTTCGTTCAAATATATTAAGTAAACATTTATATTTTTGTTTTATCAAACCTTTTTAATCAAGTTAACTTTCCAACGAGCACTTAAATAAAAAATAAATAAATAAAATAAATCTTTTCAATCTAGTACAACTTGCAACAAAACTTATAGATTTGTGTTTTTCTTTCGAGAATAAATCGACATTTCACATCACTGTCAAATATGTCATCATATGTCAAAACGGCCTTCATAGCGTGCCGTTAGTGCAGTTGGTCTAGCGCTTAGTGAATTGTAAAATTAAATGTATGGTAATTGAAATAATAAAAATATCTACCCTATTATATGAATGTCATCTATTTTTCAAAACTTAATTATATGTAAGAATATGCATAAATACAAATCTTGAAATGTAGTTTTCTCTAAACCATTTCATCGCTTTTATTAATTATGATAATTGGTTTCTAGTGAAGTTACGGATGCAACAATACAAGAGATCATTATGTGGCGAGACATGTTGTATTAATTAACAATTTATTGATTATTTAGTTCAACCTAATCAAACCACAATGAAATTCTATTTAAACATGTTTGAAATTTTATTGAAACATGTTTTCGAATTAACTATTTTAGGTGTGGCAGGTTCCAATGACATTCTATATTGCAAAGTTAGAAACGTTAGTTTATATTGTAGAAAAGTTTGGTTGTCACCTCCCTCGTACTAGAGAAGATTAAATATAGAACTCTAGATTCACGTGTACTACGTGAATCCATTTCCAGACCGAGGCGACGGTGCAGCATCTCTAAGTTTCCAGTATCGCAGGTTCCAATCCTATTAAAGTTATTGGTGTATTATTTACTTCATATTCTTCGTTTTATTTCAAACATTAATATCAATAGTGGCTACTCTTCAATGTTTATCTATACTGCGAAGTTATAAACATTGGTTAGGATTTTTGATAGAAGCCGAATAGATGTCACCACCGTCCCGATAGAGACGATCATATATAGAATGCTTAATTCTCCGAGACGGACAGCGATACAGTCGCGGGTTCGAATAGATATTCGAACCCGCGACTGTACGGGCAGATGCCCGTATCGATTTATTATTATTCTAAATTTATATAACATGGTTTAGCAAATATTGGTTATAAATTCCACTAATGCGGTGTTAGTCTTGAAAGCAGCCACGGAAAAAAATAACTATAGATATAGTATAAATACATTAAATGTTTATTTTTTATAATTGTAAAATAGATAGGTAAAAGTATTCATAGTTTCGCGACAGTTCTTCTCTATGTTTTTTTAATTGCTTAATTTGTCATTTATCAGCTACACTGTAATAAGTATTAACGTTATGTTGCTAAACCAAAAAAAAAATATTGTTAGGTTAATATAAAAATAAAATTATTGTTCGCTAATCAATAATATTGTACAATAGATGAAACAAATTCACTTTACCGTAAGACAAAAGTATCATCGTCGTTATCTTGCTTCATTTATATTTTGAAGCTTTTAATATAAATTAACAGCCTTGCATCAAACAGGCAACAAATAATTAATATAAGAATCAATATTCATTAAAAGGAGATTAAGGTCCATTCAGATGAGATGGATAAGATGCGGCTGAAAGAAAGGATTAGTCAAATCATTTGTTAGAGTTGAAGGGAGCGGACAATCTTAAATTACAAATAGAATGTCACAAGCAAGGCTTAACACTTTCCATATTATAGTAATAGTAGTCAGCCGGCTTCGTATGGGTGCAATTATATTATGAATAAAATGCGAATGCTCTCAGTATAGACATATTATTCATATTATTTTTATATACCTTCGAAGGCTCAGGATTTTTTTGACTACACACTGTAAACTATTCTACACGTTTTCAATTTGAGATGTTCCAGACACTACAAACAAATTACCTATGTCTCATATTAAAAAAAAAAATGTCTGATCTTGGTGCTAATGGTCGACGGAATACTATTGTAGTGGTAAGTGACACAGACTGCTGTAGCAAGTACATACTGTATGCTGTGTATTATTATAAGACTAATTATGTAATACGGTTTTTTTTTAAACAACTGTTATGTGTGACGTAAGTGGATAGAGATAAAAACGGCGTTTGCCGTCATTTTGTATGTAAGTGGAACGCACGGTGAAAATACCCGGATAAATATATCATTGGTTTTATTTTTTTGCACGAAACCGTTGTTTATTACTATTGATTCAGAAACATAATAGGGAAAAAAGTAATTATAACATCAAGCCTATAATAATATCCTTTTATTAAAGCTTTAAGTATTGCATTTGAATTTTATTTCACCACAGGATTTTGGTGTTTATAAAATTATCACAAAGTTTAAGTTAACTATTTTAACATTTGTCTTAAGTAATATGAACAAAAATAAAACCCACTTACACTTGTATTTATAATTTATGATATAACTTAGATGGATTTTATGATAACGGGTAGTGCTTTTATGAAATGGAAGTATTAATTTTTCTCTGGAATACTTATTTGATACTTGATGTTACTCACAACTCCGTGCTCGTGAAATAGGAGAATAAATTTTATTTGAAACAATGATAACAGGGGCTAGGATACAATCTTGATAATAGTAGGTACAATAAAATAAATGGAAATGATATAAAATACCAAATCGACGTTTATATGTGGGATTGGGCTATAACAGCAAAATAACAAATCTATTAGAAAGTTACAGGTTATTAAAACATAATTAATAAAGCTACAAAACACTCTAATATACACAAAGCATCTTTTGTACCTATATAAACAAAGTAATATTATGAACTATTAAAATGAAACAATTTTAACGAGCCGGTTATATTATCATTACCCGGTCACTGAGCTACCCGGATATTACACTTTGATACATCGTTTACAGAACTATTTAAGAAATCGCTGTAAGTACTGAAAATTAACTGTTGAATTATATTATTCCCTTAATGTTTATGCATAGGTTGAGTTTCCTTGCTTACTTGTAATTAACATTTAAAGATCTTCTACTGTATTAACATTCACGTTAGATGAGAATCGCTTTATTTAAATAAATTTCAAATATTGGGCTCTTTTATTATTGCATTAAGAGAAAAAAAGAAAAGCACCATGATTGGAATATTTATAAATAATAATAATAGTTAGTTAAAAATATATCTAAGAAAAACACATTTTATTATTGTAGAAAAATACAATAAAAGTTCATTGTATTTTATTTAGAATATTTTATTGTTGATTTTAGAACGCCAAGAACAACAAGTCTCAAAATCTGCAATTTTTATTTAAAATTGTTACTCTTATAATAAGATGTACCAACGGTGTGATTAAAATAATAATGAACTGTTATATGTGATAATGAAGGATCGAACTGAAATAACATATGATTAATATTACATTATTGAAAAGAGAATCATGATTATGGTTATCAAATGGTAATGACAAGAGACGATTACGGTCTGTGTATAGGAATTGTAATTGTCAGCGTAGGTTACATATTCTGGAATACTTGATGCATACCATACATTTAACATTTATTTTGTGTTGACTTTTTTTTAACGCAGAAATTCACTGGCAGACTTAAAAATGTAGAATTTAAAACGACTATATGCACAATTGAGTAATATGTGAAACTAAAATGTCATTTTTATTTATAGTTTTTATCATATCATCCGATATATCAATCTGTCAGATAGAGCGATGCAGCTTTGGCAGCATATAATATCATGAATAAACAATTATATATTTTATAAATTTTAAGGTGGCTCAATTGTAATAATTTTAATGATCACTACGCGTTTGCAGTAGTAGCAGTAGCAGTAGCAGTATATTTATATATATTTATATTTGTACATATATACAAAACAGTCGAATAATTGTTTAACAAAATTGTTTATTCTGTCGGCTTGGTGAAATGAACTCTTAAACAAACATTACAATATTCATTATGTTGTAATTTATTTATAAACTATCTCCTCTGTATACTTGTGATTAATATGCAAACGTCGCTTGCCCTTATAATAAACATCCCGGTTCATATTTACATAGACGTTAATTTAAATATATAATATGTTGTTAAATCCTATATATTTAAGCAATAAAAACCAATGATACTATTTTAATGTACACACTTAATATTGGTAATAGATTTAACCAACACTTCCTAATAACCTGTGTCTATTAGCTTTGATACTGGGAGAAAACTAAGACTAATAATTTTCTATCTCCATTAAGTCTGTGGCCTAACTAAATTCTATTGTATTAATATATAATAAGAAAATTTATTTTAATATTATTTAACAACAATCAAACAATAATCTGACCGTTTTATTTTAATTTTATTAGTTCTACTAAATTAATTAGTACTTAATAATTGCTAATTGAAACCAATTTGAAATCTTAGTATACATATAAATATATAGCAATACAATACTATGATTGTATATGTAATATGAATTTAATCAAATCTGGGTATCCCCTGCGGCGGTATTGAACCTGCTATGTTCTAATATATATTATATTGAAACAGCATTACTTAAGAAGCCGAGAATTATAGGTGCGAACATAGTACATACCTTAAAATACTTAATACGTAGATAACCTAAAAAGGTGTTATTTATTGACAAGGAAAATATAATATAAATTACGCTGCGCAGAAGTTTATTAGCTATATAGTTATAAATGAGATTCAATGTTTAAAATCTTCCTCAGTAATATTACCGTCTATTACAGTTGTATCGTTTAAGACCGATCATTTTTAGATATTAAATTGTTTCATAATATTATTGTAAATATGTCATTTAATTTGTCAATTAAGCCTTAATGATATGAACGTCGATTTCGGATACCACGTACCTACCTAGTTGTAACTCACACTTGATTTTTGAATAACTTCAATGCCTCAACAAAACATAGTGAATTTGTAATATTTAATAGATATTTTGGATTGAGACTTAAGAAATATCAGTGAAAAAAGAAACAATAAAAATTAATATACAGAACCCTGTATATTAATTTTTATTGTTTCTGTTACAACTAACCACTTGTAATTAGTTGAAAACCTCTTGCAGACAGCCTCTCTGTGTCAATCCCAATAACATTTGTTCTACGACTTTTTAAAATTAATAGCTTTAAAATTTGAGTTTTCTCGTACAAAAACGGGACGGTTTCCCAGTAGTCGCGGGTTCGAATCCCTGCCCTTATCGGTTTATTTTTCATTCTTTATTCATATAAATTTAGATAAGCTTAAAATGGCTATACATGTTTAAAAGATATTTTCAAACAAAATAAATATACTTATAAGATTTTAGTAGGTATTATAAATTTTTGTTGTTAAAAGTATATCTAACTTGTCAATCAAAACTTTAAATTTACTTACTTACTTCATTTTATGAAATACACTGTTTTCTAGGTATATTTCTAGGGAAAGTTTTATTATTACACTAAAAAGTCTTAAATCAGAATTCAACAGAAATAAATTAAGATTTATATTTTTATACATTCTCTTTGCAATTAGAGGGATTTATTTGAAAAAAGTATATTTTCTGCGAGAAACAGTTGTAGAATAGAAATTATTGATTTCAATACCTTTCATTGTAAGACATTGGAAATTTACGTCTTCAACTAAAAGAAAACTGAAAATATGCTCTAATTTAGATTTTAACAAGCTCTTTGAATTTACGACTCGACGATTTCTGAGAAGTGCTAGCGAAAATTGAGTTCCAATTTTATTTAAACTATTTCTATACGATGGCGACTTCAAAATTTCTCATGGAAAAAATGCTATGCTATGAGAGAATCATTAATAAATACGTTAAAATATATTTCGCTTTCGCTTTGCAAATTAAGTTAGTAAGATAGAATGTTATGAAAGGAAAATGTAAAACCAGTCCACAGAGAACCATGACATTTAAAAATAATATGCAGATTATTTTGTCTAAAGAATAGAAATAGTATCTTTTAATAATATAGCTTAAATTGCTGTATCAACTTCAAAAAATTTAGGTATAAATATCTTTATTTTAAGATAAAATAAAAATATATTTCATTATGCTGTTATGATTGCTGGATTACCATAAAATATAAAAGTAAAGATCATAAATGCGAATAGAAGTGGTACTTGCATCCTCTGGGACATAGCTTATGTCCTTTTTTCAAACTGATCCATCGTGTATTGACTTGCACGTAGATATTTATATTAAACGAATATTTTTGCTACCACTACTATACAGTGTGTAAAAGATATTTATAGGTGTTCATGAATGATCTATAAAACTATTTATTACTCATTCTTCTAAATTTAATATTTATTATAAATGTTAACGGAAGGGTCTTAATGGAAACTAAGATGCAGGGTTCGTTACGACTGAGCGAAATGAAGAGATGAGGCCAGACAGCAATATCCGGTTACAGATATCCGTTTGGCGATGAAAAAATATTTGATTATATGATATGCTTTGAATATTAATCACTAGCTGATTCCCACGACTTTGACCGCGTGGACATAAAAAAATACGAATATAATACACAAAAACATCAGCTCATTTGGCATTATGATTCTCATTTTTACTAAACCAACACTACTATACAATATACTTTCTTTCTAATTAAATATCTCAGTTTCGTCCTATTTTACTACCTCACGAACCTACAAACTTCTATACTAACTAATTTACTAACTGAAAAATATTTGTAACGATAAACTGAAGAGTTTTTTTATATCTTTTTTACGCTAAGCCATCTTTACATATATAATGTTACTCTTATTTTTTAATTTATAATACAAAAACAGATAACTACAATATTAATCTATTTGGAACATGCGTAAGAGGGATCGAACGCGTGACCGATTTAGTTCATCCGGATAATTCAAATTTCAACCCGGATATCCGCCAGCGAACGTGACTTCGCCGCTTAATTGAAAACTGGATTGTGGATATCTTAAGTTATATTATACTGAATACAGCGGCTTATACCCGGATTATTTTAAACCGCCCCAAATACATTGCTATTTTTTGTAAATAGATTTTTTTATTTAATAGATTTTGTTTTCAGGTAGGTGCAAGTTCTTTTCGTTGAAATACTGTAAGTTATCTTTTTAATTTTAAATATTTAAAAAAATATTTTATGGATCAGTAATTTAGTACTGCAAGTAATTACAAAAAGCATATAATAAACTATGACGTGTTCAGTTAATATAATAAAACGTATGATTATAAAATTGATGCAGGCACGTCACTTGGTCTCATAAAATATTAAGTCTGAGAAAATTAGAACCTGAAATTTAAGTACCAATTTGACATTACTCTCTTAGGACATACGAAAGCTAATTTTGAAGTTAATGAGCAACTGTGTACCTACAAATTCTCTTGTTAAGTAAATTATTCACAGGGCCTTACCTAAAATTTAATATAAAATAATATTACTTTAGACAGATATTAGTATCGTTTAATATTTCTTTGCCAGGAAAAAACCCAAATATTTATAAATATTGCTTTATATAAAGCAAAATTTTTTTATATACAATTTTAAATCGGTTACCGGTATCGGTAATTATAATTATAGTAATAATTGTCCCATTAGAGAAATCTGTTGAAATAACGAGCTACAAATAATAAAGGTTATTTTTTATGAAAATAATATGTTAGTCATATTTATTTATAATAATTTAAATGGTAAATACATTGGAATTTACATGTTTTAGTTCATAAGTTTCAACAGTAGCGCCACCTACATAATTAATTATGGAATATTATTTAGTATTTACTGTTAAATGTTTTAAGAATTAGAAGCATAGAATATTTTAACATAATGTTTAATCTTTTATTAATTATTAGAACTTATTATAAGGTATAAATAATATCATCTGTAAGTTGGTTATGAAATTGTAAATTACCCTCACCTAAATATTATAGTGTTAAAATATTATAAAACGAGTTGTAAGGGCTGCTCTCGCCCATTCCATTACAAGTTGTAGAATATTAAACATTGGAGAACTAAGCACCGTGTATCATTGAAAAAGTCTTAACAAGTCAGAAGAGCTCGATCGCGGTATTGTTGCGCGCCACGTGCCAGTATGGATCGCTCGCGGCGTATCCTGTCTACCGATTCTGAAGAAGATGGAGTGCTGCCACCACCGAAAAAGCCACGCAAAGTGAGGAAACCTCGGCGGCCAAATAATAGCGATCGTTTAGACCGTTTGGAACAAATGTTAGAAAAATTGGTTAAGCAGCGGGAGGCGCCGACGCAATTACCACCTGGGCCCTCTGGAAGTGCAGATATAGCATCATCAAATCTTGAAGAATTGCAGAATCCAAATTATTTTGCAGGTACGTCAGTTACTCACAATATCCATACATTGCCATCTGCCTTGCAGATCGATAATCTAACCGATTCGTCAGCAGCTCGCTTAACATTGAATATTACTAACGATCCAATTAACACTGCTGAACAATCAACTTCTATTCCCGATCCGGTAAAACATTGTGCCACACCCATTTCGACACAAAAAGATCAATCTTATGTGGAATGCGGAAATACAATGAGATTTATAGGAAAGCCTGAAAACTTACCAAAATTTGACGGTAGTACTAATACAATGTCTCTCCAAACATGGTTACATCGATTGGAGGCCCTGGCGAAGATTTACGGCTGGGATGAAAAAACTCTGATCTATCATATGACTGCCAACCTGGAAGGGAATGCATTACTGTGGTTCGGACATCAACGAGACATCGACATCAACTGGAGCGACTGGAAGAAGCTGCTAAAGGAATACTTTCCTGCTAACCGAGGGTTGGCTGTGAAACTACATGACCTGGTGACAACAATCAAACGTCGGGATGAACAGGTGATAGACTTTTATTATAAGAAACTAGCTTTAGGAAAGTTATGCGAGTTAAGTGACCATATGATTTGTGATGTTATTATTTTTACTATGGGTGACGCGCTTTTAAAAGCTGGAGCCCGAGGTGCAGGTTGTAGAGACACGCGTTCTTTACTTAACTATTTAACTGATGCTGTGGTTGAACTACCCTCACAAAAAAATAATATTTTTTCTGCTTTTGATAAAGATACTAGACACGGTTGTTTTTTGTGTGGTCGTAGAGGACATTCATTTTCTCAATGTAATCATAATGTTCGATGTAAAAATTGTTCTAAAGTAGGACACAAAACCGAAAATTGTAGAACTAAAAAGTGCGACCATTGTGGTAAGGTAGGTCATGTAAAGAATGATTGTTATAGTTTAAGAAATCTCCCAGTCCCGAGTCATTCTAATATTAAACATGATAGTAAACAAGACGAAAGGAAATCCAAATTGTTTCACATTAGCCCTATTGACGTAGGTGACCAAAAATTTCATAAAATAGTTGTTGCTGACGGTTTTAAATTATCTGCTTACATTGACTTAGGTAGTGCCTGTAATACAATAACAATTTCAGCGGCTAAAAAGATCAATTTAAAATATAATAGTGAATGTAAAACAAGCATAAAGGGATATGGAGGTCAAATTATCACTCCAAAGGGTGAAAGTTTCTTAAATTTAAACATAGATGGCGTTAGTACTAATACGTCGGTTCTAGTGGTTTGCGATAACCTACAGGATAGTGATATGATAATAGGGCGGGCCTTTAGTGAATTGCCGGGAATATGTGTAACGAAAACGACGGATACTTTAACGTTTTCTAAAACGAATAACAATGTTATCGACGAACTACCATTTTCAAACCACAATGAAGTTAGTTTGTCAAAGATTAAATTTAGAGTTCCTCATAATTTACAAATTGTCAACGGATTGAATAGAATTTTAGTTTATACAGAAAATAATATTGAAACTAAGTCTGTTAAAGTTCAGCGGTCCGAACATAGATCTCTCGGCAAAGAAATCGATATCCCGGAACAAGTTACAGAAATACATGGTAACCTTGGTTACATAAACATCAATAATTTACAATATCAACCGATAACCTTATTCGCTACACGTTGTATAGCTCGCGGATGTAAATATGAGTCTGAAAACACGAAAATCGATACAGATTTGTTAGGGTCCGATCTAAATTGTCTAGAAAATCTTTTAAAAAAATTCAGTCATTGTTTCGATGATCAAGCAGGGGTAGGAGAATTTGATATAGAAATGAAAATAGAACTTTCTACAGAAGTAACCTTTTATCATCGCCCATATCGTATGTCCCTAAAAGAGCAAGATATTACTCGTAGTATAATAAAAGATTTAATTGAAAAGGACATAATAGAATCTAGTAATTCACCATATGCGAGCCCAATTATATTAATTCCAAAAAAAACGGGAGAGTATAGAATGTGTGTAGATTACCGACAGCTTAATAAAGTGACTAAAAAAGATCGGTACCCACTTCCTATCATACAGGATCAACTAGATAGGCTTAGCAATGAACAATTCTTTACTAAATTAGATTTAGCTGCCGGCTTCCACCAGATAAAATTACATCCTGATAGTCGTAAATATACTGCTTTCGTTACTCCTTTTGGTCAGTTTCAGTACAAAAGAATGCCTTTTGGATTAGCCAATGCGCCCGCTGTTTTTCAAAGAGCTATGAATTTTATGCTTAATAAGTATCGATTTGAATTTGCGACATCCTTTATTGATGACATTTTGCTATTTTCAAAAAATATTCCACAAGCGTTAGAACATTTAGAACTAATTTTGAATTTGATAAGTGAATCTGGTTTAGTACTACGTCGGGACAAGTGCTCTTTCTTAAAAACAAGTATCGAATATTTAGGGCATGTTATATCATGTGGAGAGATTCGACCATCTCCAAATAAAGTTAAGGCACTAAATGAATTTATAGAACCTAGTAACATTCATGATTTAAGACGTTTTATTGGTTTAGCCAGTTACTTTCGTAAATTTATTAAATCTTTCGCAAATAGGATACGTCCGCTATCTATCTTACTTCGTAAGGACCGACTGTGGAAATGGGGGGTTGAAGAACAAAAATCTTTTATTGATATAAAAAAGGCTTTAGCTTCGGAACCGGTACTTGCTATATATAATCCCGAACTTGAGACACAATTGCATACAGACGCCTCAAGTCTCGGAGTGGGTGGTATTTTATTTCAAAAACAGTTGAATGGTGATCTAAAACCAATAGCATATTTTAGTAGACAAACCACTGCTATAGAACAAAAATATCACTCCTATGAACTCGAAGCAATGGCAGTTGTTTTTAGTATCAGGAAATTTCGCGTTTATCTCCTTGGCCGACCTTTTAAAATATTTAGTGATTGTCAAGCTCTTAGTAATACTTGGACTAAAAAAGATTTGTTGCCAAGGATAGGACGATGGTGGCTAGAATTACAAAGTTTCGATTTTGAGGTACAATATAGGCCTGGCACACAAATGCAGCATGTAGACGCTCTAAGCCGGAACGCATTACCTTTGCAACATATTACAAAAGAAAATTGGGTTATAGCTGTGCAATATGACGATCCTAAATTACAGTCCATTATTAAAAATATTAAAAATCCTGAATATAAGGACTTATTTGAATTAAAAGATAATATTCTGCATAGGAAAATAGGAGATAATTATAAAATAGTTATCCCGAAATCTGTTCGTTGGAGAATCACAAAAATGTTTCACGATGATAACGGTCACATGAGTGAAACCAAAGTTATTGAGTTAGTGCAGAGACAATATTGGTTCGAAAAATTAAGACGGTTTATAACTAAATATGTAAAATCGTGTATTTCGTGTCAATTTGCAAAAAAACCACCTGGTAAACAACGAGGCCTTTTAAATCCTATTGAAAAAGGAAATATTCCATGGCATACATGGCATCTCGATCATTTGGGTCCCTTTTGTATGTCCAAAAATAAAAATAATTATTTATTGGTAGTAATAGACGCTTTCAGTAAATATGTTTGGCTACAACCAGTTCCTAATACTTGTACAAGTCATGTAATAACAACAATGAATTTTCTTATTCGCGTTTTCGGACTACCAACTCGAATAATTACAGATCGCGGTAAAGCTTTTACTAGCCAAGAATTTTCAAACTATTGCACGCCTAAGCAAATTCGCCATATATTAAACGCCGTTTCTTGCCCAAGAGCAAATGGGCAAGTTGAACGTAGCAATCGCACCATTCTTCAATCTTTAATAGCTTATACGGGGGAAAATAATGAAGATTGGGAACAATTTATACCACAAGTAGAAAAAGGTATCAATTACAGTTTAAATAGTAGTACTCAAAAATGTCCTTTCGAATTATTGTATGGTTATAAGCCTCGATTTGAACTAGATATATACAATGTACAACAAAAATCAGAACTATCTGAATTACGAGCTCAGGCTCAGAATAATAATATTAACACTTCTATAAAAAGTAAAGAAAGATATGATAAAAATAGACTTAATTATACAAAATTTTGTGTAGGTGACTTAGTGCAAATTCAACGTAGAATAATAAAGAAAGGATTAACGAGTGGAAAACTTGTAGACAAATATGCTGGCCCTTACAAGGTTGTAAAAATATATGATAATCATCGTTACAGAGTAACATCTTTAAATAAACGAGGAAGAAAATATAATAATGTCATAGCCGCGGACAAAATGAAAAAATTTCTAGTTCAATATATTAGTAGTGATGATACGGATAATTAAAATTAAAATATAAGTAATAAACACGGCTACGTGTAGACAAGCTAAAAATTTTAAAGGTTACTGATAACATAATAAAGAAATAAAAAAAAAACAAACAAAAAAAATGTAATAATAATATATTATATATATTTATGTAAACAATAATTATGTTCAAAAGATAACTTCTCTATAAATATTTAGTTTTATTTTTTATGTGATAAAAAGTTATATTAATTACAAATAAATAATAAATAATTAAGAAAATATTTATTTAAGAAAAGAAACATATATTATATATATATAATTTAATTAAATATCATTACTATACTGATAAAAATGTAACTTTAAATTTTTAACTTATAAAAATGTTCATTTGATTTTGATATGATAGTACTATAAGCACTTGTATAATAAGATTCGAAATTTCACATCTCTTAAAATAAAAAAAAATATATATTTAGCAGTACAGAATTCAAAGATAAAGTTAATAGTGAAAATAATTGTAAAACATGGTATAGTGTTTTAGATCAGTTTAATTGCTTAGAAGTTAGTTATAAAAAAAGGAAAATTTGTAAATATGATCTATGAGCAAGGATGTTAAAATATGGATATAATTGTATTGGATATAATTGTATGGATATAATTGAAAATTATTGTATTTGTAATTTTGTGTGTTTATTTTGGTATAAAAAAATAAATAAGAATAAACTACCACATGTGTGTGTTCCGGTGGTAGTAGTGAAAGTATAAGAATTACCATCAATGGGCATGTCCCGTAGTATAAAAATAATAAGAATAAACTACCATACTGGTGTGTTCCGGTGGTAGTAGTGAAAGTATAAGAATTACCATCAATGGGCATGTCCCGTGGTATAAAAATAATAAGAATAAACTACCATACTGGTGTGTTCCGGTGGTAGTAGTGAAAGTATAAGAAATACCAACAATGGGCATGTCCCGTGGTATAAAAATAATAATAATAAACTACCATACTGGTGTGTTCCGGTGGTAGTAGTGAAAGTATAAGAAATACCAACAATGGGCATGTCCCGTGGTATAAAAAAAAAATAAATAAATAAAAATAAGAATAAGCTACCACATGTGTAGTAAAAGTATAAGATATACCATCTGTGTGTGTTCCGGTGGTAATAGTAAAAATGAGATTTATCCCATGTTGATGATGTGTGTCCATGGGCACCAGATCATATCGGCATGTCCGTTGATCTGGCTTTTTGTAAGCAGCCTGGTTTGTCCGGTGCAAAGAGAACAAGTATTTATGATAAAAACTATTATTATTATATATTATTATGATTATTATATATTATTATTATATATTATTATTATATATTATTATTATGATCTTAACGGCATGTCCGTTGATCTGGCTTTTTGTAAGCAGCCTGGTTTGTCCGGTGCAAAGAGAACAAGTATTTACGATAAAAACGATTATTATTATATATTATTATTATATATTATTATTATATATTATTATTATATATTATTATTATATTAACGAGTATTTATGATAAAAATTATAATTGTATTACGAGGACGTAATAAGATGTCAAAACGGCCGATAGTAAAGTTATATGTTGTATAAATGTCATGTAATTTCGCACATTAAAAGTATAATTGGATGTTTTTTTTCTTGATGCATTGTATTTTTAATAATTTGTTTTTCTGTATAACATTGTAAGATCCTGAATTCAGATGACCATTTGGTATACTGGTTTCCAGAATGTTTATTAAATTAGAAATTAGTCATTTAATACATAATGGTTGGTAATTAAAGAAATTAATGATACAATTACGAGGTCGTAAGATTACAAATCAGGAAAGGCCGAGTGTTAGTCATATTTATTTATAATAATTTAAATGGTAAATACATTGGAATTTACATGTTTTAGTTCATAAGTTTCAACAGTAGCGCCACCTACATAATTAATTATGGAATATTATTTAGTATTTACTGTTAAATGTTTTAAGAATTAGAAGCATAGAATATTTTAACATAATGTTTAATCTTTTATTAATTATTAGAACTTATTATAAGGTATAAATAATATCATCTGTAAGTTGGTTATGAAATTGTAAATTACCCTCACCTAAATATTATAGTGTTAAAATATTATAAAACGAGTTGTAAGGGCTGCTCTCGCCCATTCCATTACAAGTTGTAGAATATTAAACATTGGAGAACTAAGCACCGTGTATCATTGAAAAAGTCTTAACAAATAGTAAGATATATTAATATTTCTGCAATCATTGGCAGCTTCAATATATTTGTTTCTGTTCTTCTTAATATTAATCCAACTCTAAACTTATATTTCTTGTACAAACACATTGCATTGGTATAATGTAAGTTATAGAAACTTTATGTAGTTTACGTATTTTGTTTTGGCAATTTTAAATTTGATTAAATCGTAGCTCGCTGGAACGTCCTCGTAATTTTAGGGTCCTTATTTCCCCAAAGGTTTTGTTCTTTATGTTTTTCTTTGTTCGTCGCTTTATTAATATGTCAATCAGAAAATCAATTTTCGGGTGAATTCCGTTAACAATGTATAACGATTTTATTTCTGTGTACTTAAGGGAGAAGAATAGTGTTGTAACATAACTTCCGTCGGCAAGTGTAGGTGATTGGATTATATTTAAACAATGCTGATGGTTCTTTTTTGTATTAACTATTTCAGATTTAATTGAAATACATTGTGGCACATCTAATGTGTGATTTCTGCCTGAAAACTATTCCATATCACAAAATCTACAGTGTAAATGCCTCAGGCGGCTGAAAGCGCAAAACCTCAAAGCATGTTTCTCGTCTAAATTAATTTTCACCCCAAAAAAAGTAAATCACGGCAATCAATTTGAATGTGGTCAATAATTATTTATGCAACCTTTTTCAATTTACATGGCCAGTGTACTTTTATAATATATCAATGTATTTGCGATAGAAAAAAACATTTTAGCACTTAATTTGTTCGTTATAAATCTTCAGACTTCAAATCGAGATTACATATATCCTAATAAAGACCGCATTATTTATTTCATGCAAACCTATTTCACTTATTTAATGATCTCGCTTCTTATTTAATATGGTAGGTCGATGGAAAAGAACCGGAAGGAAATCAAGTATCCATGGTTTCATCAAAGTATTTAAGCAATAATCTTTTTATTTATTTTTTATAGCCGCTTAGTTCAATTTTATTCATAATTTCCCAAACCTGCGGTATCGGTTCAAAGTTTTCCTTTAAAACAAACGTCCCTTTGATTTGTCATTACAGCCCTCGTTATCAACTTTGATCATTGAAATTCAGTCGCAGCTGCGCAAAGGCTAAAGAAAAAGTTACTCAACTTTTAAGGATCTTTACCGTCGTTCAAACTTAAATCGCCCCGATGGCCGAGTGGTTAGCGCAAACGCCTTACGTAAAGCGCCGCAACAAGGCTCGGGTTCGATTCCTGACAGGGACAGGCATGTATGCAATGAGTGTAGATGTCTTTAGGTTATCGTTAGGTTTGGTATTTTTTTTAAATATCTTCCCAGTATTTATAATGTGTATTTCTATGTATTTGTGTCGTTGTCTAATACCCTTAACATCCCTAAGTAAGTAAATAATTTGCTTCCTTAGTAAGCAAATTATTTGGTTTGATCAATTTGTGTAATTTGTCCTGATATTATTGTTATTATTATTGAATAAATTGTGTTCTGTGAATATTCACGATTTAATAGTCTATAGTGTGAGAAAATAACTTAGTTGTATGAGCAAGAAATGTAACGTATCATTAAATTGTATAACGTGTAAAATCTATACATTTTAAATTCATATTATTTCAAGATAATTTTTCATATTGCACTTTATTTATATTTGTTATTTGATTTTTTTATTGATATAGTGCTAAATTATGCTATAGGTATGTATAGGTATGACTTTATCTGATTAAATGATTCAACAGCGAACTATAAGTTTCTTTAGTGTGAAACTAGAGTTTGACATATCACAAGTGCAAAATATTAATTTTGTTGCGTTAGATAATCCTTTATGGATAAGAAGATGGCGATAGGAACGGTTTTGTAGAACTACCCGACTCCTCTGTCTCCTATCTGACTCCCTGTCTCGCTCATCCGCTGCGCTCACATGAAAAGGCTATTGAGACATACGCAGTTTCGCAGTCGTGTGCTATGATGATCAATGTCCATAGATCGACATTAGGTAGAAACCCGCCTATTGCAGCAGTAGTTACTAGCCCCGAATCAACACCTCCCGACAAGTTTAAGCAAAGCAATAAACAGACCTTAATACCTATTTTATTAATAATTTATAATAAAATAAAAATCTTAGACTTAGACGTAAACTTTACTACTTACTAAAGCAGGTATTTATAGGCAGTTGTAGTAGGAAACTATTTATGTACAAAAATCCGTTATTAGTAAAAAATAAAGTCTACGGGTGATGTCAAGGCTGAAATTTTGTAGTATTAAAAAACTATATATCCAAAGAGTGAAATATAATAATTAATAAATAGAATATCATTATTATATTATTTATAAAACTGTATTTTGATATATATTTATCATAGTATAATATATCAAAATACCATTTTGATAACAATGAACAAAAATGGAACAATAATAATCCCGTAATCAAGATCTCTGCTATAAGAACAAATCCCTTTAATTAAATTTTAAGTCCATTCTAATTACCTAAAGCATATTAAGCACAGTTTATATGCTGTGGAATTTCAAACCCTATTTTCCTATAAATAAGGTCTTATCATAATTTAGGCAGAATGTAGGCTTTAAACCTAATTAGTTGGCAGGTTGCTTCTGCAGGCCCTGCAGTGTCGTTTACAGAAATAAATGATATTAAGTATTGTAATATCCATATATATTGAAATTATATTAAGATTGCTTATTAGGATTTTTTAAATTGGAAATAGATTCTCGACCCTTTGGATCAGCAGTAAGGAACAGTGATCAAAAGAATCATATGTCATCATCATCACGATACAAATTACACAAAGTCTGCTCTTCTTCTTTTTTTGGGCTTCAGAGCTGTGATCTAATAATGTTAGTGGGAAATTAATAGTGTATCTATAATATTATACATACATAGATTTTTAAGTCGCCACACATTATAGATAAATCTCAAATAGATTTACTATTGATCATCTCATAAACGTGTTATACTGTAGGTATATGTTTAACTTAATTAGAAATCGAAACAATACCAGAAATCAAATTTTATAAAGATAATCAAACATCTTGTATAAAAACAAATACATCAAATATATTAGCAATTCTTTTATAACACAATTTTTAATTAGGAACAAAACATTGAGCGTACCTAATAAATAAAACCCTAATAAATAAAAACCCAAAGATTTAACCAAGTAGGGAGTTCATTACATCTAACTTTCGGGTATTAGCATGAGACCTTAGTATTTTGGAAACTTCCTGGCCAGCAAGAAACTTCAAAATGCTAACACTCCAATGTAAAGTGCGGTGACATTTTGATTGAAGTGGCAAATGGTGTGGCCGCCATTACACCCGGTCAAAACGGATATCCGGACCGCTATAAAGATACCCGGCAGCTGGTCAAACTGTGGGGCGGTTTTATCAAAAGTATTCTGGGACGCGTTATCTAAAACCGTTTTCGAGTTACGTTTTTTCCAGGAAATGGTTTTTTGCTTTATCATTTTGGAAGATTTATTCTGCGAGTTCCGTCGAGTGAAATAATAGGTCGGGTGATTTGTTATATACTCGTATACAACAAAATGCGACTTAAAATACGCGCGACTCTAAAAATAAGATAAAAAAAGACTAAAAAATTTATAATAATTTCATTATTTAGTCATTTAGTTGTAAAAACTATTTTTTAAAATTGCCATATAATGAATTACTGATAACTTATTATAAGTAATTCATTATATGGCAATATATATATACAAAAATAATAATGCAATTAGGATACATATTAAAACCACATCCTGTAACAATAAAATAATTGTTAACAGTTAAATAGTTCACAAAAGCAATATATTTATTAAAACACTTTTACGCCATTCCTTACAATTTTTATTCAAGCAACAAATAACAAAACAAATTTAGAATAACAGAATTAAGAACCTATTTTCAGAAACGCCGACGCAAAATGGCCCTCAATGAAAATTATGAAGTAAGTTTTGTAAGTCCTAAAGTATACGAAGACAATATTGACATTTCTCAAGAACTTGAACCATGCAAAGTTCAAAATGTTTCTCTCATGTTGCAACATGAGAATACATTGATATGTCTGAGAGTTTATTAAATATAAATAACAAGTTTGAATGTTAAGTTGGTAGAGCCAATTTTAAGTTTTATAGGAGTTGCATATTTAGTTTGATAGTGAATTTTGGACTATTACTTTGACTTTATTGAAAAAGTATTTTGGTATAGTCTTAAATTTAGTAATTCATCTGTTTAATATGTTTCGCTGTTTCCCCGAGAAAGTTTATTGTTTATGATTCTGTATAGTTAGATATGTAATCTGGGTGTATATAGTTAGAACGTAATATTTTTTCAAAAAAATGTTTAATGCTTAATATAGATGGTGATTGAAGATAAAACATAAATTAGCCTCGTAATTACAAAATTTTCAATTTTCATCGATTTTTAGTAGTTTTGTCTGTACCTACTACACAGATTGGACTAATTGGAGTACTTAATAATATATAGGTATTGAAGAAATGTGTTCTGGACGAACTTGTAACAACACGGAGGGTATCATATTGAACCATATTTATTTTATTACCCTGAAGCAACAGAATATTATACAATATTTATTAGGATTCTCTAAATCCTATGTTTAATCCTTTAAAATATAGCAAAGGCCAATTTCAAAATGCTATGAATAAAGTTTATTTCAAACCGCTACGTAACACAATTTAATTTCATGTTTCAACCGAAAAGTGTTTCTTAATTTAATAAAATATAAAATATGTATATATTTTTTATACAATAGTCTAGAAAATGTAGTGATAAAAAATCTGTAATCTACATTAGATAGATGAATACAATTTATCTCAATAAACTTGCACTTTCTACTACTGCGAGTAATAATACTGTTACATTAATGTATATCCTAGAGAGAGAGAGATTAGAGAATACAATATAGTTAATTAATGACGGAAGTGACATAATAGAGTAAAGTCAAGAAAACAAGTCATTAATGGAATCCGTCACTTGTAAACAATATTATACAAACTGTCAACGAATTAGGTGATTGAATAATGAGGGTGGGATTTCAGTGTTGTTACCCCTTGTGATACGATACTGTAATAATTTAGCTACATTACATTGGCTGTATACCTTGTAATTACAATGCAGCTAAATTTAGAAACCCTTATTGTTTAGCAAGGAGACGAGAGAATTATGTAATGAGGACAATAAAGTGACGGGCTTACTAGGCAGTATAATTTATGCTAATGTTTCGTGTATACCATGCGTTCTGCTAAAACTTAAATATATTTATCAAAAATCATTCAAAGTCTTACAAAAAATAAATATGCTATTCTTATTACATAACTATTTAACCGTCTATGTTCACGACAATTATCGTTATGTTAGTTGAAATTAATACCCCTGGAGCATTGCCTACTCGTGTCGTGAACTATAGTACATATTACCTACGATAGGGTAAATACATATATTTTAGTCATCATGTTTTACGAAAGTTTACAAACATTTTTTTTGGTAAAAAGTGCCTTAATAATCTATTTGGTGACAAAGCGCAAGTGTAGCCGCCAGTTTTGCTAATCTTGGCGCTACGCCCCTTTAAGGTCGAAGTCATAAAACTGGTCCTACATTTCGAAGCGTGCCCAATAAAAACGTATAAAATGGGAATTCTACGGAATCTCTCGACTCGTGTTTTGTAAACAGAGGTAGGTTTTGTGGTAGTGTAGTGAAGGGATGTGATTGTATCGATAGTCTTTATATCTATACCTTATATTATTTTAAGTTGAAACAAGATAAATATCTTTTTATGACAGTCATTATATACCTCTTACAGTTCTTGTATAATGAATATTGTATCAAATAATTTTGGACAACATTTACTAACATTGGGTTAGTATCCCGGATACTGAATCTTCTATAATCTTTAAAATCTTTTATATAATCTTAAGTAATTTCTATATTTAACCAAAATTTGAAACTTTTATCGATAACTTTGTTTGCATTACTATAAAAAACCGCTTCGTTGGAACTTTGTTTAAAGCATTTTTATTAAGGTTTGCTTTGCAAAAGTCTTGGTTTACGTAACAGATAAGTAGCATAGGGCTGCTGCTTATATATCTGCTACTGGAGAATAGCGTTTTTCCATAATATATCTCCAACTATATTTAATACCTTTTTTGCAAAAAGTAGTCGAGGTATGAAAACATGGAGTAAATTAGTTGGTAAGTCAATTAAAAAAGTAAAATACTTATTTTTTATCTTTATTGTTTATATATTTTTTAAATAACATGAATACACGTGAAATTCTTGATGTAGGTACCACAAGCTGTTGAAAAAAAATCAACACGAATTGATTCTAAATGACGGTGAATCTCAAAATACTGAATGTGTGCTAAAGTTTTATTGATCAAAGAGAAAAATCAAGTTATAGTGGCTGGAATTGTACGGATAGGAAAATGTTTAAGTTAAAATTTTAAGAAATTAATTATGTAAAGCCTCCGCTACTTCATAAATCTAAAGAATGACTTTGTTGGTATAGTGGTTAGTAATGAACTGAAGGGTTCGATGAACCAAACGGGAAATTTTCTGTGTGATCCACAGCTTATTTTTCCGTGTCTGGGTATACTTTGTGTCTGTTATTTTTATGACTGTGAAGCTCCTGCGACACAGGGCTAATATAATGCCTAATGCGGGAGTTGTATTTAAAAAAAAAAAGGTATCAATCCTTTACATAATAAAATATACATAAATTTTATAAAATTATTTATAAACTAAATCATGTTGTATTCTGTACGGCTTATTTATTATAATTTAAATGATTCAAAGATAAATAATAAATATTGTGCTTAAACTATAAAATACGCATTTTATTTATTAAATATTTTTGTATCTACAATGTTAATGTTAAGCAAATATTACAATTCTGAGTACCTGAATAACTGAATAAATTGTTTAATCTGTATGATAGTGATTTAAAAAACAATAAACGAGACCAGAAACAACGAGAGAAATGCAAATTAATAAAGAATATAATGTGAAAACAAGAAATAAAACGGTTTTAACTTTTCGATTTTATTTTCCAGAAATCCAGTAATGACCAGTAGTTAAATGATATCGCTTCATGCTTCGGTAAACAGTTCTTGCGTTAAGATTCCTTTTTTAAATGTAATTTGAATTAAGAATTTAAAATTGTATGAGAATTTTCTATACCAGCGTGGGTATGAAAACCTTATGAAGTCATTAACATACTCAAGCATTATTTAATTTTGTGGATGAATAAAATATCATAATGGTCTTTGTATATCTTCATAGGGTTCCTTTAGTAAAATGCTGCCTCTTCTCAGCTTCATCGGTTAAAAAAAAAGTATTTATTTCAAGTACCAACGATTATAAGTTTACCAGCCTTCTTATAAAGATACATCTTTTGTTATACTTGTACAAATAAAACTATAATACTGGGAAAATGAACGGTGTAAGCTGTAATACTTAATATTTTTAATGAAACGATTAAATAAATAATTCTCAAAATATATAACTAATATTGATAAAGTCTTCCTGTGTTTATTTGCTTGACATCTAAAGACATCATGCCACGAAAAGACGGTTCGGGGAGATAAAACGTATTTTTTATTATGATTAAAATCTTTTTTTTTTTATATAAATATAGAATGAAAAATAAACCGATACGGGCAGGGATTCGAACCCGCGACTTATTTTTCATTCTATATTTATATAAATTTAAATAAGCTTAACATGGCTATACATGTTTAAAGATATTTTCAATCATGATTAAAATCCTTTTTATAATTACTAAACATAGTAGTGGAACTTTTGTTTTGTAATTTAATAATATTAATAATTTTTGTGTTTGATAATTAGTTAAACTTTTTTTTCGATAAGTATGACGTATACCGTGTTATATAAATACTAACTTATATCTACGTATTTCCCCACTGACCTACAATTTCTAACTTAAGAAACTTAGAGATTGTAGAATCGTTTGGAAAAGTTTGTCACGAACATAACGTAATAGCGCGTTGCATTTTGCATACTACCGCCATCTTGTACCTAAAACTATATAACTACATGGGCGAAGAATTTATTTTCGCTGTTCTTTCACTTATACAAAAGTGTTGCTAAGAAATGTCCAATGGGAAAATTATGCGAAAGAGTCACTATATAAAAGTTTTTAGATATTTGTCTCACTTCTGGTCGTTGAATTAAGATGTTTTTACATCCTACTAATATTATAAATGTGAATGTTAGTTTGTTTGTGACGCTTTCACGCGAAAACTACTCAACCGATCATTACGAAACTTTATACACATACTTTTAGAGATATTAGAAATAACAAAGAATACTTTTTATATATATTTTTTTGAAATTAGAAATTTTAAAAATTAGAAAGATAAAAACATTGTTTGTCAATAAACACGTGGACGAAGTCGCAGACAACAGTTAGTAAATTTATAAACTAAGGAATGCGCCAACAGACAAACAAATAAAATAAATATGTATAATGTTTTGCCACTCTTGAGGAATATTTAGTATAGAAGATGCTAGGACATACGACTAGGGAGGTAGGCAGTTTGGACATCTAACTCATTCACCGTACATAAGGTTGCTATTGTAGCTACTATACACTTATCTTTTGTGAGCGAGTTGTATTCTCCCAGTCCCAGAGCCGTGATACGACCAACTGAAAACAACACGACATCTGCAAAAAAATATCCATTTATCATAAAAAAAACATTTTTATGTATAATATTAGTTACAATTAATATGGAGATCTGCATAACTCTTATCAGAGTTAATTATAGTTCTTTTACTTGCCTTTACTACAGATAAGTAGTTTAACCTAGTTACATGGGTTCGAAGTTTGCACACTTGTGGGAATGTGTTGAATCGTCGACAAGTTTAGAGATAAAGATCTTGAAACTTTTAGCACATGATTACAGTGGTTCAGTTATCCTATTTACCTCTTAAAGTTCTTCACCGTATCTATTATAACTAGCTAAGTATATATAATAAAAGTGAGTACAGTCAATAATTCTTCCTATATATCACTTTTAGTGGTAAGGTCGGCTTTGTACCAAATATTTTTAATTTTTCCATTACCTTGTTGTTTTTGTTTTGTACCTATATATAAATAAATATTTTTACGATAAGTCTTCAGTTTAAATAATAAATGTTATGAACACTAATTAATATTTTATTTGTGGATATTGTTTTGGAAATATATAACAATTTAGTCACGTTATTAGCATTTATTTAATGTTTCAAATGAATATTCCTAATAAAAAATTCTTGTTTAAAATTAGAATTTACATCTGTCTGTCAATGAAAGCTGTTGCTCAAATAATTGGTTCGCAATGCAGACAATTTTCTCTAAAATACCGAAGCGGGACAACGAAATAATATTAAAGGTTTAAAAGCTTTCCATTTCTTGGTATATTTTTAACCAGACCTTACACTGTTAATAGTTAAATGCTATGTAGTATTTTGTAAATAGTATGTTTAAATTTACTACAATTGATTTTATTAACTATTTATACATATACGTATAGAAATTAGATTTTATAAATGAATTTTAAATTACTTACCCTTTTAAAATGTTGTTGCTTGTACACTTATAATCCAAATCAAAATTATGCAGCTCAAGTACATAATTATAATTTTTTAAATCGTTTCTCTCTCAAAGGAATAAATAGTTCAGATTTTAATACACATGTCTTAGTTGGTTGGGATTCATGCTTAATTCATGTTTTAGGCAACTCCGCGCCCAGATGCGTACGTTATTAAGATCCACACGTGCATACGTAATCTTCTTAGTGAATAAAGGAATAATTCTTTTTATCTTCACACTTTTCTCTACACACTTTTTTATTATACTCTACGGAGAATATATGGTATCGAATCACGTTATGTTCGTTTCCGAGAAATTATGTCTTAAGTAATGCTTAAGATATGTGAACTATATTATATATATATTATTAGACTTTAATTTAAAATCTCAAAAGTTAAGATATTTTTAAAATGAAAAGTTTTAAAGAAACAATAATTTGTTGACTACACAAACTTTTGTCCCTGGTGGAAACTAACACAGAATCTTGAATCAACAGTTTGGATTACATCAACAAGACATCTAAATGTTGTTCTTTATTTTCCATTTAATTCAAAAGTCTACGAGTACTGTAGACATTATAAGTTATAAATTTGTCAACCTATCACCCACAGTTGGTACTGATTATAATTGCAAGAATTCATTTTGCTGTAGACTAATTAATTCTAGATGAGTTTAGCAAATTAAAAACAACACAGTTATTAAAAACCTTTATCTTTAATTCTTTTTATGTAATAGAATTATAAAAAGTATGTTAAGATTATTGAAAAATATTCTTGTACATAATATATTCAGAAAATGTTTTTAAATGTTTTATATTACTTGAAGCTTTAAGCTTTGAGATGCTTTACTTAAAACTATATCTGAAGCAATAAGCTTAAACGTTTCCAACCGCTGCGGACTTGAATAGTTATTGTCTCAAAGATAAATACAGTTGATTTAGTAAACATTAATTTATGAAGCTTTATTTAATAAAATTAATGACCTAATATTAGGGTTAAAACCGTCTGTGAAAAAATGTAAGCGGTCATCTCAGACTTTAGTCCTTTTTATAAAAGATTTATGTATAAAATTAAATGTAATTAAACCGGGTTCTCAATCTGACATACTCTTATAAAGTGAAACTTTAATGGTATTTGACGAACATTTATTATAAATTCTGCGATCTTTATTAATTTTCCTATGAGGTCGTTTTAGATATATTGCTTCAAGATTTTATTTGATCCTTAACTTAGTGTATGTAAAGTGAATTAATTTATTATGTCAGAAACAACTAATTAACGTTTGAAAATCTTCTAAAATAATACCAGATCTTAATAATTCAATTTCTTTGATGCTTAATTATATTTAGTTACACAGCGTTAAACCATTTAAAGAAAATCTAAGCGCCTGTATTGAGCTTTTTGTTTCCATATTTGTAAATTAATAAAAAAATAATAAAAAATTATAGTAAATTAATTTTCAATACATTTTTATTATAATCTCGAAATAATATTACATTCTTATTCTTTTCAATCATTGATTTCGTAATGATAGATACAAACCATCTGCTATAATTTTTTCCTTGACTTGTCAATCGTGCTGTCAATGCGTCATACAACTCATCATTCATGTGACTTCCAATACAAATGCTATTCAGATGTCACGAGGATGAAACGAGACAGGCCTGAAGGTAGATGTTTATGGATATGTCTGTGGTGTTTGAACCTATCTTTGATTTTACATACATATGCATGAACTTAGTGTATGTAGTGTTCACAAAACGCGTTCCATACTTTTGTTCTCTTGTTAAATTATTGTATGAGAAAAAAATTACCTATGTATTGTAAAAGATTCAAAAAAGATTTTTAAAAAATCAGTTTTTATTAATGAACTTCATTCTCGAATTCTTTTGTTATAACCTTTTATTAATGAATGCTTTATAATTAAATGCCAGAAATGGAAATTACCATTGTTTTACTAAAATAAATGTAATGTAATAGAATAATTAATTTACGTTCTATTATATTATACTTTATAACTTATACCTTCCACATATTTTTATAACCGAAAACAATTTATCGGCCATGCAGCGGTGAGATTTTACACAATTACCCAGACCTCATAAAGTAAGCTTATCTTAGATCTCCTCCAGGATGCACTACTTTATTTTATAACATTTTTATATTGGGATGCATTTTATATTGGAAACATAAACACGACAAGATATTAGACAATTTATTGTATATAGAAAATTAAGTTTAAAAATATTTACAATATTTATATTTTAGATATAACAAAAGAAACAGATATTGAATTTGGAACTTCTTAAAAGTAAACATATTTTTTAGTTTTTTCGCATTTTGAGCATTTGACATAATGATAGAATAGTTATGAGAATGTTGTACCGAGTTTATCAGTTAGAAATTATTCTTACGTTATTCACAATTCACAGCTTAAACCGAATATAACTGATTCATAGTTTAAGTACGATATAACCACTGCATACCATTTTTAATAAGTAACAGGGTTAATGTCATAAATCATCAAGACAAGTAAATAAAGAACGTAATCATATTTTAAAATAATAAATTAATAATTACATATACCTATTTAATACCTACTCACAAAGTTATAGCTGTTTATATCTTCTAAAAATAACCCTATTAAAAGATAACACAATTAACCGACATATTTACTCTGCTCCACTTTCAGTTTAAATTCTTCGCGAGATAAGCCTCCTTTATATAATTATACTCACGACAAAAAGATCTTTAGTTTTACCGACACGACATGATACTATACGACACGTTTTGTTTACTAAATAGTATATGCCACTTTTTTAATTTGAGAAAAAAAATCCAAAACCCCAAAAATCTTAACATTTACTTAACATAAAAACCAAAAATCTTAACATTTTCTTCGATCACAAAGTATATATACTGCAGTTATGTTCAAAGTAACAATTAGAAATAAGCTAATAAAAGTAATAATTTGTCGTTCTGTATAAAAAGCTTTTGTCGAGTTTTCAGCCACAAGAAGGAGTTTTTATTTTGCTTGTTGAATTAGGGAGATTTAAATGCAAGCTCAAATTTATGGAAGTTTAATAGTTTGTTTTGCTTAAAGGTTAGCTCTCGGTAGTATTCAAGCAAGTAATTAATAAATAAGGTTTAATGGTCTTTAAGAGATAATAAGACGGATTGAACATTTGACATTTAGTTAAACTAAGCCATTGTCGTTATTCGGTAATAAACCAACACACTCCATATAATAACAATAGTGTAATGACTACAGCTACGATGTTATAAGATGAAGGCGGTACGCTCTGTGGGTGATGAGAGGGAAAATTTAGAACCGGATGTGGTTCAAGTTGAATTATGGAGTATATTGTCATTAATTATATTAAATGTAAGTAATATATTGGTACTCTATACCAATATTTTTAATCGACAATGTTTTTATTTGCTTATTTTTGCACTTCATGACACCCTTTTTAAGTTAATTATAAGCTTTATAATATTATTTTACGACTATAAAAACTAGTAATACAAAATGCCTTTAAAAAATATAGCAGCTTATTGCAAACATATTTTTTCTGTTTTGTAATTCCTGCTTTTAACTAGCGCTTAAGCCTTGTAATACCTTTCTGTACTTTACGCGGACAACGCGTTGCAAGTAAAAGCTAGTATACAAATTATTATAATTATCCGTTATACACAAAAGTAATACAAAAATATATATTAAAGAACACTAACGTTAGCAGTTACTTACATTGTCTCTTTTTATTCATTTCCATTTGAGAATAGCAAACCTTTGATTTTTCAAAGCTTTTTTGTAAATATCATATACCTTTTAAAATAATCAAATTGGAGATTAGCAAAAATTTGTATTTTCCAAAGTAAATATAATAAAATATGTAAATATTAAATCTGTATTCGGAACAAAGTGGATTTTTTTATATTAATTTATAATGAATACTTTTTCTAATTTGTTTTCGCTGATTCTTAACACTTGGGCTGAACATTAAAGGGTGTTCTAATGAATGCTTTTAAGTTAGCATTGTTTTGCATAAACAGTTTCGCGTGGGTTAACTTGTCAGAGTTTACGTACGGAATAGAAGATTATATCTCTCTACCCACTCATGGTAAATTGATATCTATTACACATTTATTAATTTATTATAAGTAATATATATACTTCTCATTTAAAATCATAGTTCTTTTAAAATAGATAAAATAATATATATTTATTAGGATTATTTCTTTCCTGGAGACAAATATATGAAAAACCTATAGATATGACTAATACTAATAAAACAAAAGTTAATATAAATTGGGTTTTAAAATTTATTAAAAACTGTACACACACAAATTTCTTTTACTTTTAATTTAGAATTTCTAACATTTCTATTAAATATTAATTATTATGAGATATTATTCTACACATCAATAAAAGCTTTTGATTTATATTTGTTATTATTTTTATATTCTACATTATTTGGGGCGAGAAAAAGTAAGAAAATATTAAGTACATACATAAGACACAAATAATATACCATAGCTCTAAATTAAATATTGCAGTTCCTTAGCTCCTTTCATAATAAGTAATAGCGTAACAGAATATAGAATAACTTTTTTCAGAACATAAAACTACAAAATAAATAACAAATATATTTCAAAAGCTAAAGTTCCAATAAACCAAGTTACTTATAAATAAGTACCTATCCTTCCTTTACTAAGTAATGGATGGCATATGTTCCAAGACGTTACTTAAATTCTCTGAAAAGAAATATAACTTTTCATTCTCCAAGTAAAGGGGTGTTAAAGTGTGGCCATAATTCTTTGAAAACTGCTTTGTTGTAATAAAGTATTATGTACTGAGTAAAATACAAAAATTGGCAATATTGAGATATACGGTAGTGTTAGATGACTATAAATAATCTTTATTATTACAGTTTTTTTATAAGTTCTAATGTGTGTTTAAATTATAAATTCTTAAGTTTGGAGACTATTATTAAAATTTATAAATGTAGACAAATTATGAAGAGCAATATCGAACTTTATACATATGAACTTTGCACGGAAGAATCTTGAGTAAGCCAATAAAATCGATAATAATTATCGATAATACGTAAGTGAGATGTTGCTATCATCGATTCCATTTATGTTTCAATGAATAAAATTGACGTCGTTGATTACGATGACATTGCTAAAAACATGAATGTTTGTTGACTTTTCTCGATTCAAGGTGGATAATTCTATTAAATTAGTTATTAAAATAATGTTAGCAGTCGAACCTTCGACTGCTAACATTAACTTGCGATTTAAAGCAATTCTGGGGGATCTGTTGCTATAAATTGGAAAGAAAGTGTCAAGTTTATGAACTTCTTGTGTCGTACTCCATTGAGAGCGGAAGCTCTGTTGGTTTGAATAGTGACTGTCGATGTGATCTTTTAGTGTATCTATATGAGTTTATCTGTCGTTCTGTGGCATAGTTTTATTACTAAATTAGTTTTAACGTTGTTTTAACCTGGATTTTGTGGTATTCAATTATGTGAAAAATGTTAATGTTGTAATTACTTTGAATTCTTATTATTTTTTTAATTAAATTTCTACATGAAACCCAAAAATATATAAAATATTTATGGATTTGTATAAATATCAAAACATGAAAGAGGGCTCATTATTTGAGTCGTAGATAAAGAACACACGAAGCCACTGGCAACAGTTTTGAATATATATAATGTTAAAGATCGGTTAGATTAATTGACCTAGCAAAGGTTATCTTGGACCAGAGGGAAACCAATGAATTGATTAGATTGTGCTACTTGTATACATGGGAGTTTAATTTTCTGTGATGTTTTGAGAATATTTTATGTAGATTTGTATTCAACATTTAAAGAAAATTCCTTTTTCTAGAAAGAATAACACAAACAGCAGAGAAAAAGCAACGAAGAGATCAGTAAAAGATAAATAACATTTAGCAATATATATATATATATATATATATATATATATATATATATATATATATATATATATATATACACTCGGCGTCACAAAAATCGCACCTTTTAAAAAAGCAACTTCAAAATAATTTTACTCAAACTTTGTGAATTGTAAGGATATGATTGTAGGATATCATTGGAAAGGTAATTCAATTGCCTATTAGAAAATAAAAAACATGTGTATGCATTTTAATTCTTTAATAAAAAAAACTTAAAACATGACAAAGTGACAAAAAATAAAATTAATAACATCATAAAAAATTACAAATAAGGCCTTAAAATCTAGTGTTTCCACCCCTTGCTGTGATGGTAGCTTCCAGCCGATCCTTCATGGAGCTCACGAGGGTCACCACTCTTGCTTGGGGTATGTTGTCCCATTCGTCTTTCACGGCATCCTGGAGCTCTTGTAGAGTGGTGGGAGCAGGATCTCGTGCTCGTACGTGCCTCTTTACATCGTCCCAGAGATGCTCGATCGGGTTCAGGTCTGGACTTCGTGCTGGCCACTGCATAACAGGGATCTCAACCTCTTCCAAATAGTCCCGCACAGCAAACGCAGTGTGGCAACGGGCGTTATCATGCATTAACATGAACCCATCGCCAACAAAACCAGCATACGGAACCACAGGGTCTTGTAAGATCTCCGTTATGTACCGCCGAGCATTAAGCGACCCTTGCCCGCGACCACCACCAGTCCGAGAGACTCACACAAGCTCCGTTTTCCCTTCGACGGATATGCCACCCCAGAACATACAGGAACCACCTCGGTATTCGACGGATTCCTCTATGCAAGCCTGGGCAAATCGCTCTCCTCGTCTTCGGTATACTCTTCTGCGTCTGTCGTTGCAGAAAAGACATACTCGTGTCTCATCGGTGAAGAGAACGGCTTTCCACTGTTCACTCGTCCAGTTGACATGCTCCTGGGCAAATCGTAACCGCTCTCTTCGATGCTGCACGGTCAATTTTGGGCCCCTAGCAGGTCTGTGAGCTCTCAATTCCTTTTCTTTCAGTCTTCTTCTAATCGTAGAAACACTCACAGACGTTCTGCAAGCTGATCTGAGCTCTTGTTGCAACTCAACAGCATTGCTGAAGCGGTGCCGCAAGGATGTGGAAACAACGAAGCGGTCGTCTCTTTCTGACGTGCAGCGTTTTCTTCCGGATCCACGTCTTCGAGTATAGCCACTAGTCTCAAGGAACCGTTGGTATATTCGTCGAACTGAGAATCGGCTAAGGTTCAACTGTCGAGCAACGTCAACCTGTCGCAGTCCTGATTGCAATAGCGCAATTTTTTAGGCTTTATCAGGGGTTGTATCCATCTTCAGGTACTGTTCTCTTGTGTATGTTGTTCCGGTGTGTTCACTCTGAAGTCTGAGTAGCGACTGACCCATTTTTTACCTTTACATGAGCTTTTATACCCTTATAAGGTAGCACAAGTAGTGCTCCTTAAGTGAGCATTTTTTTTAAACATTTTTTTGATTGGTCCCTGGTTAGAAATGGTAATTGTTTTTTTAATGATACAGGTAATTAATATAAAGGTATTGAAGTGCACTTTAGAATGATATCTTTTTTTCATACGTAGTACTTATGTGCTAGATTCTAGGAGCGATTTACTGAAAAAAACATAGAGGTGCGATTTTTGTGACGCCGAGTTTATATATATATATATATATATATATATATATATATGCAGAATTACGGGAGGATTTCCCACAGGTCGCTGTGGACGCTTTAATCCTTGCTTGATTGCTTGTTTATATAAAATAGTTTATATAAGAGAAATAGCCCACTTAAGAGTACGCACGTTTTATGTAATTTCTTTATTATATACGTAATTATTAATTTGAATAAAGATATTTTAAATTTGTATTTTATTTTATTTTATTATTAATAGGCAAAAAGTTTTTTGCCGCAACACGTTTAAAAAGTACCATTTTCTAAGGTTTCGCTTACTTTTGAACTTGGCGAAGTAAAGAGAAATAACCATTTAATCTAAAATAACAATTTATTAAAAGTTAAAATTTTAAAGTATTTTTGTTAACAGGTAAAAGGAAATAAAATACAATATGAGTTTACATTTTACAAAAATCAAAAGCAAATATAACAAAGTTATATGTGTCACGTTTTGTATGTAAAAGTGTAGACGCATGGTTCACGGAAAAAATATGATCCGGACGATTTTTGAATTTCAATGCGGTACGAAGCACAAAATAGATTATTTATATTTTTGTATTGGGCTTACACTGTAATAGATCATATATGTATATTTTGTACTCATACCGCTTCATCATACCGCTGTTATCAAACTTGAACTTCACACATACTAAAATCATTAAGAGCGTTACAAACTTGGGAACATAATTCATTTCTGCGCTTAACTTTTTATTTAAAAACTCAACATAGTAGGTACAGGCTAAGTCTGTGCCAACAAATTTTCTAAACATCACAAAACATTTTAATCCATCCATTTAAAAATACCATCCGAACCTTCTCAGTGAGATTAAGGACTTAATTTGGTAAAGTACGTTTTTGTAAATTTCGCAAATAAATCGGCAAGATGGCGGCCAAAACACGCGGTAATGGCGGTAATTTTTTAGCGAGTTACAAGCCATTATACGTATTTACCGTTATTCGTTAGGATAAGAGACTACTTTATGATATCTGTAATTCTGTACTAAGTGTTAAAAGATATAAAACATAGGTATATTATAATTAGAGTAATAATAATAACACTTAAAATTAATTTATATATTAGGCCAACGATAGACAAGACATGAAATTCTAATCTTAAACAACGATTAGAATTTCATGTATGTATCATTAGAAATATAACAATCATCTTTACTTAGTAAATAATAGTAAAGGATTTGCCTTTTATGAATAATTTTGTTCCTAAAAATAAAGAATATCAAGTGACCTACATTCAATACTTTTTAAAATAAAAAGGTGTCTATGGAAAGTGAAATTAGGAAGATGTTTTAAGTCTTGGAATTTAATTGTGGAGAAGAAAGACCAAAAGATGGTTTCCTAAGGAAGCTCCCGTTTATTTTAAACTGTTTCCATTGCGCTGCGTAAATATATAAATAAGACGCCTATGAAAAATCTAGTCACATATTCCATAAGTTCAACAGCTTTAAAAAATTAACATTTTGAAACTAATTCATCTCATTCTAAGTGTTCTAGTAATACCGATCACGCAAGTTCTATTCTTATTGAAAGGTAAGATAAAAAAAATATCCATAATTATGATGATCATAACTTAGAATAAGGTAAAACATTTCGTTATATTGTTAAATAAGTAAATGTTATTTTCACTTGAAATAGTTGTATGACTTTATATGATAATCAAAAATAACTTACAAAAATAAAAAATACCTTTAGATAAGACAAGGCTTTTAAAAACTTGACTGACTGATCTAATTATATCCTGACTAGAAAGCTATTTTTAATATTTCTAATAATATCTATATTTTACATGATATAGCTACCGAAACATTGTATGTAATCAAAGTAATTGCCTGTAAATTTAAACTACAATATAATGATAATAAATTAATTTAATTTTATAAATTGTTAACTGGAAATGTTTAAAAACAATATTTAACTTTAATATGAATGTGCTGACTTTTAATTTTAACAATGGTAAAATATACTTAATTTGGAATAAAGCTATATATTTATAATTTTAATGTTTAAATTATATGCTATAATGTATGTTCCCGTATATAATGTACCTTTTAAATGGATAAATAAATATATGTTAATAAACATTCACATTTTTAACCGCTTTATAAAGGAAGGAATAGAAATGCAAGTAAGTTACCAAGATAAATAAAAAATACCAATATCTAAGTCTAATAGTACAAGTCCTCATTCATTAGTTCCGAAAATTTCGTAAAATAGACATCAGCTTCAACGTAGTTAGATATAACGGTCCCCAACGACTTCAATAAGTGCATTATAAAATTATTTTTATCCTTTTTAGACGTTTTTTGAATTTTCAATTTAATTTTTATATCAAATAATTACAATTAAAAACAATATAAATCTGAAAAAGGGGAAAATTGGATTCCTTAACTGAAACTCTATCTCTAGCAAAGAGAATCACACTTAGATCCTGAGTGTCATCATTTTGGAAGTACGTTACCTGTTTTTAAGGGATTGACAAATAAGCAGACGGTTTATTTGAATGTGACGGTGAAACCATATTATTGATACCTTATTTATTTTTTATTATCGTGTTACTTTTTGTTTTTTCAATTTAAATTTTCATGCAAACTACGAAACATGGATTTGTAGAGAAAAATTAAAGAAGTTCACATTCGGCTCTCTCATACTGTAAGTAAGAGATAGACATACTGCATCCAGGCGTGAATATAATTTTACCTCCTAATATACACTTTTATAAACAAATCTGTCCAATGAATAACACAGACGTCACTTATTACGTTTTGTTTGTTCATCATTCTTTGTTTAGTTTAATTTTGTTACATTTAAGGTTTAGAGAATTATAGTTGTATTCTTATTAGTTTTATATGCTTTGTTTTTTAAACTTTTAAATTAGAGTGTTCGACGAATCTGACACACGGTAAAATTCTAACGAGTTTATGTTTTGTGTCTAAAATGTGTATAAATATGTGTATGTTTCTTTATTTTATAATAAAAAAAAAAAAAAAAAAACCTATCGCACATAAATTTATCTGAATATATTTCGCAGCCACCTAGCCAGCCACTACACACCAGTTTTCCTTTCGAACGTCCAAACACCCATCTTTCTTAACTACAGTCAGGCTTTCCTAGTTTAACTAGCTTTATAGTGTAGAGGTAAGTTACTTTATTCTTTCCACAAAAGATACGTAATTACAATCACATAAAAAATTCTGTCATAATAAAAACGTATACGACAAACAGAAATTATCGTATGCTGTCACTCCAAACCTTCATCTCAAAATCCTTAAGAAATCCTTATTATGGACGATCACATGTATGATGATTACATGTATCAAAGTCTTTTCATTATATACAAATATCAAATATTCTTTCAAAAGCTTAAGTATTTTATGTCTTACGTTTGAGAGGTCAAAGGCTCGGAATGACATTTTATTCCCCTTACCATTACACATATATTTTGTATTTAAATAATACAAAGTCGAGGACTGTGTATGAGAGATTCAATTTACTATTAATATTACTATCATATTTATTATTATTATTGGGTTGTGAAACAATATAAATGATTTAATAAATGTTGCTACTAGAACATCATTTATAATGATACCACGTTATATGATTCATATAAACTTTACTATTTTGCTTTGGTATTTATATATTTCAATGATGAAAAATATTAAATTGTATATAGTTGGTAAATATATTAATATATATATAACGAAACTCATTTTACACGATATTAAAAAATATCTTTAGTGGGATTTATTTTACTTATCAAAGGATAAAAAGTGATTTATTTCTATAGCCTAAAAGTATGGTCTTTGATGTCTTCATAGATATAAAATTCTGTATCAAGTCAATTGACCCAAAGCTAATAATTCTGTTCATGATACGGGGAAATATAAAGAAAAGGAAGACAGAAAAATGTGATACGTCTGAGAACTGAAATGTCAAGTGGAAAGACGGATAGCTCATATGAGTAGTTATTACATGTTAATAAAACATCTGGGTTGGTTTTATTAATATAAATCAATGCAGTCTAAATATGTAATTAGACTAGGAGTATTTTACTCTTACAAAAAAATATATAATATTTATGTTCTATTATTTGGTCGTAATGAATGAATCAGACTTTTAGATTCACCCTTAAACGTAAAAAAAATATTTGTAAGAATCACGGCAATAAAAAGTGTTTATGGTTTTAATACGACGTTATTTGTTTAAAATATTAATTTTTTATTTACTTGTGGTATTGAATTACGTCTACGAAATGCTAGTTGACATCAATTTCTATTATAAATTTCTATTGCCATTCGTAATACAAACTTCGTGTGGCTTGTGCGAATGTTACGAATTTCGTATCTCGGTAACACAGATATATCCTTTTCGAGTGCCATTCTGAAATAAAGAATCATCTTAATATGAGTTATGTGACGGAAAAAAATATATTATAGATTCCAGGTATTTGTAAATGTATTACACTTTGTGATATTTTTTAACACCTTCACACATTAAAATAAAACTATTTTTACGGATTTAACTCGCGTATAATTAAAATTAATTAAAATTTTAAATTTAGATTTCAAATTTAAGCTGACGTTTTGAAAGGTTTGCAGCAATCGTGTTCAAGGTAAGACGAGATGGAGGTGTCTGTCAGTAAGTCAGTTAATTAGTCATCTACCTCCAACGGTTTCTAAGCTTCCGGGCATACCGTTCAGGATTCACACAAAACGCACTAACAGTATCTTACCGTGCACGATTAAGCGACAAAACGTCGGGTCAAATTTAAAATTGAATTATTTATACGCGAGTTAAATCAGTAAAAATAGTTTTATTTCCATATTTTTTTAATTAACTGAAGAATATATATTTTTATTAAATAAAAAGGTTCGTTTCTCGTTATAGTTTAATTTTATTCCTTTTTTATTTAGGTTCCAAAGAACTAAATGTCTTTGAGGAAAAGCTTATTGTTCTAACGGCTCTTTCTAGCGACCATTTTTAAATGGAATCTTTTGTAGAGCTTTTTGTATGTAACAATAAAATCCAGACATTTTTTCAAACATATTTAATACAAAGTAAATATTTTAAATACAGAAAAGAAAACCATAACTGTTAAGCTAAACATTAACTAACTTTTATCCATACATATAATACTACTTCTATCTCAAAATAGAGATAGTGCATAAAGCAGAGTACGGTAAAAGTTTCAATGAATAGGAACAATAACGAGAGTGAACAAACTTTCTGACAGACTTGTATCGTTATATGACATATTTGGATCAGGTTCTGATTAATGAAATTACTACCCATAACAATATAAACAACGCAAAAAGATTTTTGCTAAGCTTTTGTTTGATCAGATATTAATTGGGATTATTACGTAAAGTTTTCGTATTCATATTTTTCTATTGTCCCAAAATAGATTAAGGACTACAACAAGTAAGAAGATTATTTTATTAATTCATCACAGCACATGTAACTAAATCCTCTAAACTAGGTTAAGCTAAAAGCTAATTGGCCTTTGGAATACGACGAACTTAATAATGACTTCATAATATTTTATGCACGTAAATATTTATAGCACAACCAAACCACACAATGTTACAGTGTTATTAGAGTTATATTTTGTATACATTTTATTTATTATAATAATAAATTAAGCAAATAGTTTCGTTTCCAAAATTACGAAAGTTTGTCTTTAAATAATAATAGCTTAGGATGGAACCTGGTCTATTGTTTGTTTGTTTATAAACAATGTTTTTAATAAATCATACATAGTCAAGTTCCCTACTCAGCGAATGGCTTTTTAAAAAAAGATTTTATTTTAATTAAGATGGTATTTAATTAACAAGTTACCACTTAGACTACCTTAAACAGACTAAACTTAATATTAATTTTATAAGCTAATACGGGTGGGAGCAGACCACCCAGTAGAGTTATGCGCATTGTCCAGTTACTTAGAATATTGGCTTCCCATGGGTGGTAGACGCTAACTCAGCGGAGCCACCTGGCTGGCGACTAATGGAATGTGTCAGCTCAGCGGTTTGGGGCGACGTAACTCCTCCCTCCTTAAGATCGAAGTTATCCGGTAAAGCAGGAGAACTTCGGAGACACACTCTTAATATAAATTTACGTTTTTTGAAAATTAGAATACACATAATCACTGAAACTATAATATACAGTCCAATTGTCCATACACTGATATTTTTCACTATTCGGTTATTTTCAGCACTTTCACTTATTTCAGGTTTCTTCAAAGTGTAGGCCAGAAGTTTCAGGTCCGTAAGGTCAATACCTTTTATATTTATTGCTTTCAAACTTGAAGTTTCAGGAACGTATATTGAAGGCAAATTAACTATTGGTAGCATAGAATAAGTTTCGTTTTCTAAAATGGTCTGATGCCTTTTCAGGGTTATAGATCCAATCTTTACCTGGCAGGGGTCATCTAGGGTGACTATGTAAGTTCCTTTAATCTTCTGTCGGTAAATTTCATCAAAACATGTTCTAGTAAGTATTTCTTCTTTTCTTGCAAATAGGGTCCATGTATTAGATTGCAGCGGTTGCAGCACGATGTCCTCCGTGATTACAGGAACAGGGTTGCAAATTGATGTATTTTCAGCATAGCTCATTAATTCAGTAATACAGGGATCAGTATTGAATTGAATAACTTCACTCTCGTAGCACAGGAAACTCGCCTTTTCAATCTCCTTGCAGGGTTTATCTAAAGACCTAGTTTTCAACCCTTTTGCTATTAGGTAAGGATATTTAGGAACAATAATGAAAGTGGAGTCATGGGACAACACAGGTAAAGGAAGTAATTTATAATAGATATAAGTGTCATTTTCAATTATAGGTATTTCTAAAAGGTAGTTAATGTAGTTTCCTTTGAGGTATGCTTTTATTGAAATAGTTTGTTCAATTTTCATTAAATTATTCAATACAGGACTATATGCTAGCTTTTCTAACTTACTTATATTTTCTAATGTATTTAAAAGCATGTTAGAGTTAATAATTGATTGGTGTAATACTCCTAATCTACTTAATGCAAAACTGGTTTCTATTTCATTTAATTTTATATAAATAGTTTGAAAATTATGTATTAACAAATTGTATGTACTAATAATTTGGGTTTCTATATGATTAAGGGCATCTTTCTTAATTATTTCTGATAAATTATGTCTTAATTCTTGAATTTCTAAATTAATTGATATAATATTGTCATTTAACTGGAATGTAGAATTCGTAATTGTCTGTATCATTTCAGTGATCAACGTCATTTTATTTTTATATTTACTTTGTTCTAATTTAATTTCATTAATTAGTTTTTCATATTTAATAGCGTCATTATTATCTAGATTTCCTGTAATTATTTTAATAATAGATCCTAAGGGGTTAATAAGTCCACGTTTAACTCTAACAGTTGGATAAATCTGTTCTAATTTCATCATGGTTAAATTTTTAACATAGGTAGCTTGTATCTTAACATCTATAAAATTTTCAATAAAATCATTTTCAAAATTATTCACTAACTTATCTAACTGGGTACATTTATAAAAATTGTCTTTTAAATCATCTATAATAGGTTTTAAATCTAACGTTTTGACAATAGTCCATTTATCGTTACTTACTATAGCTAGACCATTTCTTAATGGCAGCACTCCAGGGTTTTTATTTAACTCCTGAAGTTGAAGGGCCTGGGACCACGTCACCAGCATCATGACCAGCAGGTGGTACCTGTGGAGGTCGTTTAACATTCCTTATTGGAATTTTGGTACTGTGATCGTTATTTCTTAAAACAGGGACTGTGCTCCTATATATTTCATTAGTTACTTGAGCTTTTACATAGCGAGGTTTATCTTTACTTTTTCTTTTATTAGTGCTTTTTACAAATATTGTATCTCCTGGTTTTATTCTAAATTCCGTTTCACCACCTCTCTTTTCAATATATTTTTCTATTTTATCTATAAATCTAATTTAATAGTTTTATCAATTATATATTTATACAAGAATTTAGTTCGTTTAACATTTTCTTTAACGAGTTGTTGAAAATACTGTTTTTCAAAATCTATATCAAATGTATTTCTAGATTCCGTCTGTCCAAATAAGACTTCAAAGGGGGTAAAACCAGTAGTTGAATGAATTGAATGATTATAGGCCATTATAGCGTACGTCATTACGGAAGCGGCATCAGTATATTTATGTTCATATTTAGCTATCCTATATATTTCTAAAATGGTTGAATGGAACCTTTCTATGAGTCCCATGGAATTAGGATTATTAGCTGTTCCTATGTGAATTTCAATTTTATACATTGCTAAAAGCTCTTTAAATAAGGCGTTATTAAATTCAGTACCTGGATCAGCACTAATTTTGAGAGGTACACCGTAAAAAGAGAAATATTTTATTAAGGCTCTTACTATTTCAGGTGTTGTTCTATTTGGGATCTCAAATGCTTGTCCAATTTTACTAAATGAGTCAATAATTGTTAAATAATACTTAGCTTCAATAGAAAATACGTCTATAAAGAGTTCTTGTAATGGTTTAGTTTGAGTTTGGGTTAATTGTAATTTGGGTTTAATTGGGTTTCTATCGTACTTCATTTTTTTACATATTTCACAAGAGTTAATAACACTTGATACAGTTTCTTCCATATTATGCCAAAAATAATTTCTTTTAATATGTCCTAAAGTTTCTCTAATGCCTCGGTGGCAAGTTTTTCCTTCGTGATATTTTTGAACTATTTCTAGTTGATCAGCTTCGTCTTCCATCAAACTTACGCGTTTTGTACATTCCCTAAATTGAACACATTCTTTTTTAAATAAAGATATTACTATTTCTGTAAATTGCTTGCGATGTATATCATCTTCAAAGTATATAAAATATTTAGATTTATTCTTAATATATTCCTTTAAAAATTGCTTAACTAAATCTGGTCTATTTTTAGGTAAATGAACTTCTAAAATACGCTGTTTTGGTTTAGATATATCCTTTACTGTAAGTCTATCTATGAACCAAGTATATACTAAAATTTGATTGGGTTTCGTATCTATCGCTTCCTGTAATATAGGAATACCTTCTGATTCTGTGTCACGTGCAGAATGAATCGTGTCACTTTCAGAAGCCGTTAAAGTAGAACTGGAAGGACATGGTATAGAATAAGGTGAACCATTCCTAGATCTAACTGAAAGGGTTGTTTCTGAATCTGTATCTTGGATATTTATGGATTTTTCCTTTTCAGTTTCAAATATATTAGATGGTCGGGATTCGGGAAAAGTAGCTTTTTTTGACTTTTCTAAATCTTTCAATTGTTCAGTAACTATTCTAATTTCTTCAAGGGGATCTACATTTACCATGGTTGAAACATTCTCGTCCTCATCTATAGCGTTCAAACGGATTCGTGATAGTGCATCAGCGTTACAATTGCTCTTACCACTTTTGTGTATGATTTCGAAATCATATTCAGAAAGTCTCAAACGCCAACGTGTTAATCGACTATTAGTATCTTTTAGAGAGTTTAACCATGCAAGGGGCTTATGATCGGTAATAATTTTAAATTTTCTACCATATAGATAGGGGCGGAAATATTTTACAGCCCATACTATGGCTAGAAGTTCTTTTTCAGTGGTACTGTAACGTGTTTCAGCATTGATTAATGTGCGACTCGCATAAGCAATAGGCTTATCGCTTCCAACCGGTCCTTGTGATAATATAGCGCCAACAGCAAAGTCTGAGGCGTCTGTAGTAAGAATATATGGTTTACTAGGGTCGGGGTATTGAAGGATTGGAGCATTAATAAGGAGTTCTTTACATTTTTGAAAGGATTCTATATATTTTTTATCAGTAACGGGCATAGTTTGTTTTTTTCTAAGTCGTGCTGTCATTGGTTGCGTTATTTTGGCAAAGTCTTTTATGAAACGTCGGTAGTAACCTATAAGTCCTAGAAAGCTTTTAATTTCTGTCGTTGTCTGGGGTAAGGGGTAGTTTAAGATGGCTTTAATTTTGTCATTATTTGGTTTAAGTCCGTCACTTGTTATTGTATGTCCTAGGTAAAGCACTTCTTTACGTAGAAACTCTGATTTGTCTAGTTGTACTTTTAAGTTTGTCTGTCTTAGTCTGTCAAATACAGTTCTTAATTTCTCTATGTGTTCTTGTAAGCTAACTGAATAGACGATTATGTCATCTAGATAAACTAAGCAGTGGATGCCTTGTAAACCTCTAAGTACGTTATCCATTGCTCTTTGAAAAGTTGCAGGTGCAGTTTTAAGTCCAAAAGGCATACGTGTAAATTCAAAATGTCCTGCATTGGTACTAAATGCTGTCTTCTGTCTATCTTCTGTTTTAACTTCAATTTGGTGATATCCACTTGCTAAATCAAGGGTAGTAAAATAAGAGCTTCTTCCTAATTTATCAAATAAGTCAGTTATGTTAGGTAATGGGTATTTGTCGTCAACAGTTATTTCATTTAATTTTCTATAGTCAATTACTAAACGGTATTTTTTTTCATTACTAGCGTCAAGTTTTTTTGGAACTAGGTGGACAGGGGCACTCCAAGGAGAGTGGGAAGGAACAACTATATTATTTTCTATCATTTTCTCTACTTGTTTATTAATTTCGTTATTAATAACATGGGGTTGTCTGTAAGGTCGTATATAAATGGGATCTTCGTTGTGAGTTCTGATTTGATGTTTAACTTCGTTAGTAAAGGTTAAGGGTAGTTTATCGCAATGAAAAATATCTTTATATTCTATACAGAGTTGTCGTATAGATTTCTTTTCTTCTGAGTTCATGTGTTCTAACCTTAGTTTTGTCAAGTTTTCAGTGAGTATTTGGTCTATTTCTAAGTCATTAGTGTCATCTAATTTATTAATATGGCATTTACTTGGGTTATATTTTGTCACTATAAAGGGACTAGTGATAGTCAAAGTCAGTTCTGTCTCAAGGGTATTTTGAATAATTGTAGTAGCATATCCATTTATACAGTTTACTAAAGCAGTAGGCATTCTAACACCATCACAAAATTGTTTGAAATTTAAAATAGCATTGCCATTTCTTAAGCTTGTTGGTAACTTTACTCTCTGTTCACAACGTCGGTCTAAATGAATAACATTAGTGGGGTTGTAAATGATAGGTATTGATGTGGTATTAGTATAAAGGATTTCATTTTTCATGTCTATTGTAGCATCTAATTGTTTTAAAAGGTCACTTCCTATTAATCCGTCGTATCGTCCGTCTACGTCATATATATAAAATTTATGAGTTTCAGGATTGTGAAAGGTATAAAATAAGGGGATGATGATAACTTCATCATGTCTACTAGAAGCATGGGTGCTAATTACTTCAAATGGTTCTTGGTATTTAAATTCATTAAAATATTCTTTTACTTTATTTGGACTGATAAATGATCTTGAACTTCCTGTATCTATCATGAAGTTAGCATTAATTTCAGGGATGTAAATATAGGGCAATTTTAAAGAGTTACAGTTTAAATGTATTATCTCGGGACATGGTAAGGGGTATCTATGTGAAAATTTTCAAGTTGTTCAACGGTCTCGTCATGATTTGTCATCTTATGCGTATTTTCAATAGTCGGGTCACTATGGTCGTCGTAATAGTCGCTACTGTTATAACTTTCAATTTCAGGTTCGATTTGCTGAACTAAGTGTTCGTTCAGGCGGAAACCTTGTGGTTTCATAGGTGGAGCTGTTCTCATGCTCACATCCGTATTATGTGTTGGTCGTTGGTTACCAAAAGGGTGTTGACCTTGATTTTGATTAAATGTAGGTCTATATCCATTTTGATTTAATTGGGGTTTATATCCAATTTGATTTTGAGTAAATTGAGGCCTATATCCATTTTGATTTTGAGTAAAATGGTTTTGTAAGGGTAGCTTAATTTGGTTACTAGGGGTGATACCAAATTTAAATTTAGATGATTGCTGTGGTATAGTTCTTTGGAATGGAAGAGGTTTAAATGGGGGTTGTTGCTGATTTTTAAAATGTGAAGGATAATTATTTGATTTCATAGTATTGAAAAATGGTTTCATCATATTCCTTTCTAGATAAGGGTTAGATGATATTGCAGAATTAGATTGGGGGTGCTTCATCATTTTATTTCTTGAGTTATATTGGTGCATGAAATTAACTTCCTCTAATACTATACTTAACGCTTTTTCTAGTGAGTTGCATGATTTTAAGCGTACTATCCTTAATAAATCTTCAGGTAAATTATATAAAAATACATTCATAGCTAAATTATCGTATATCGTGATTTTACTTTCTCGTAAGCTTATATTTGTTAACAAATTTACTTTAGCAATTAATGTGCTTTTGGTATGCTGAATTCTATTACAAAAATCTAGATAAGATTCGCTATTTTTAATTTTTAAAGTTTCTAATTCTATAGCTATGCATTCTTCTGAACGCGGATCACCGAAATGTTGTTCTAATGCTGATTTAAGACTGTTCCACGTAATTAAATCTTGTCGTTCGCTAATTAAACTAGCCGCTCTACCTATTAATTTAGAAGTTATTATGTGAAAAAGATATAAATCTTGTGCTGGATTATTTTCTACTACACAAGTTTGAATTACATATTCACATTTACGAATAAAAAGGGATAATAATTTTTCATCTCCATCAAACTTAGGGATAATGTTGCTGATTTCTACGGGAATTTTCACTATATTTTCCATTGTCACTAATTATAGTACACACAATTTAATATAATAAAATATTTTAATATAATTAATATATTTTTACAAATTATATTTATTAGAATTATTTTTTTTTTTTATATATTCAATTATAATTATTAATTAAATTATAATATTGATTCAAATATGAATTATAACTTTATTTCACTTCGATATTATTTCATAACTTTATAAAAACACTTAAAACAAACGTCAAAGAAATATCTAAGAACCTTTTTAATTTTTAAAAGGAATCTACAATTAAATTGACACATATATCTAGGGTTGATTAGGAAATGAATAGATAGGAATAGCTTTAGGGTCTACTCACCAAATCATTTCCCTCGTGAGCCTGAAGGTAGCAGTGTCTTCAACAGCCAGACGCTCGTTCACGTAATATGACAAATTTATTTATCTGGTTCGGATTCCGAGAATTACGCTTGAAAACGTACGTCGCGGTAATTTTCTTTTATTTTCCGGACGCGGAATCCTACCGGCTGCGCCAGTCAAGTTCCCTACGCAGCGAATGGCTTTTTAAAAAAAGATTTTATTTTAATTAAGATGGTATTTAATTAACAAGTTACCACTTAGACTACCTTAAACAGACTAAACTTAATATTAATTTTATAAGCTAATACGGGTGGGAGCAGACCACCCAGTAGAGTTATGCGCATTGTCCAGTTACTTAGAATATTGGCTTCCCATGGGTGGTAGACGCTAACTCAGCGGAGCCACCTGGCTGGCGACTAATGGAATGTGTCAGCTCAGCGGTTTGGGGCGACGTAACTACATTCAAAATATTTCAATCAATACATTCAAAACAATCCAATTTCATTACAGTTAAATTTAATTTATAATGATAACAACATTATAAATTAATATATTATTATTAAGTGTTGTACGAATACAACACTTAATAATAATAATCCATCCATACATTCAATACTAAGGATATTACTCTTTAAATAATACAAAGCGATTAAATTTTAATAAACATGTACATTGAATAAATGAACTTAAGTGATATAATGTCAATTTATATTAAAGAAAATTTGTTAAACAAAATAATTGTCATTTGTATTGTATATATACATACATACATATAATAAAATTGTCACTGATCGTTTTCTGTACATGGAAAATATTAAAAAAAAACATCATGAGGGACCTTTATAAGAGCAAGAGAACCCATAACAATTGTTTTTCATTTTGTCTGATTGTCTGTATGTTTGTGCACGCTAATCTCAGAAACGGCTGAACCAATTTGTATGCAGTTTTCAGGAATATATTGTAAGAGTCTTCACTTAATATTTTGACGGGCCGACTTTATTTATATAAGCAATAGAATCTAAAATAATGTTTTTTTCATTTTGTCTGTTCGTCTGTATATGCCTGTTTGTTTGTGCACGGTAATATCAGAAACGTATTATACGATTTGAATGCAGTTTTCGGAAATATGTTGTTAATGGGTTTGACTTAACATTTTGTTTTTTTAACAATCTGGTAACAAATAAAGAATTTAATCTCTTCTTTTCGTACCATTGCTACTTACTAGCGATTAGACATAAAAAAATTACATAAATAAACTAGAAATACAAAGGTATACAAAAACTATTTAATTGAGTTCGATGAAATTCGAAAGTTTATAGTTTTTACATACATTGGGTACGTTTTATCGGAATCGAAATAGGAAGTCGCAGGCGCAGTTAGTACAATGATAAAATTGAAAGGTTTAAATAAAGGGAATTAAATAAAAATACAAACGGTTTACAAGTGTAAATTAAGACAAAATAAATAACTAAAATTTTTTGAATTTTTATATAGGTGAAGATTATTATTTAAATGATAAAACTTATATCGGGTCACATTTAACGCAATATTAAATGGATGAGAAGTTGGACTAAAGATTGAAATATTTGATTTGATTTCACTATGTTTTTTTCCCTTTGTGACTATATGGAATAAACTAAGGAAGTCATACAAATTAATATCTAAAGATATTTAGTGTACATTATACAAAGTTTCTATCGAGATTATGCGTTAATTAAAGACGAAGAGTTAATGACCAAACAAAATCTCGAAACAATGTTTCCATAAGGACCTCATAAGACGATTAATAACGGTCGAAGAATTTATAATTAAGATTGATCGAATATCATTAACGTTAAAATTCTATTGGAGTACGTCGGATAAATAACCCAATTTATTTAAGTAACTTTTTGAATCCTGGTTAACAAAAATGTTGTATTAGTGAACCTCTAAGGTGCACCAAAAATAACTGTAAAATTACCATTGATGCTTATTTATTTTATTTCTTATATATCTAACAAAGTAAAATAGTAATTAATCCAATTAAAATCAATTTTATTTATTTGTTATATTATATAGAACTTTTTCAATTAATTGAATACTAGCTGTAGCTGTAATGAATTAAATAATTAAAATGTGCAACCTTTTCTATCAAGACCGAGCTTAGTTAAAAAAATAATTATTTATACAAGAAATTAGCCTTTGTTAAAGATTTTTGTCACTCAATTACGTAGACTACTAGCCTTTGATCTGCAGGCAAATAGCTCTGAGATCTAGAGAAAATTTCGTTGGTTTTCTTTGCAAAAGGACAACCCAACAAGCAATTCCCTTGTGTTATCTTCGCTATAGTCATTATGTTGAGACTTCATAAAGGTCGGATCAAATTGATGTTTATTGCAAGATACATTTACAATGTTTGAATATTTTTAATATTATGAGGTCTTTAAAACATTTTACTTTATAATTGTACAAAATGTAACATATGTTACAGATTCATCAGATGTTACATAAATGTTACATGCTGTATATATATAAAGCTTATTCGGTTAATGACAATGTTTATTATCTTTATATTTTTTACAACAACTTTTTTTGAAGTTTTATTCTTCGTTATCTATTAAGTATATAAAAAAGCGATTAGTTATAAAGTTTCAAGACTTGAGTTTTAATCTTATAATATAGAAGTAGAATTATATAGCTTTAAGCTTATTTAGTTTCGTGAACCAACATATTATGGTAAATAGCATTCTGAATGAGCAAAACATAATTGCCATATCACCATATTAACTCGTAAGTCACGAGTAAGAGGTCATTTTGGGGACTGAATAAAGCATTTCTTGCTTCATATATTAACTAATTTCTCTTGGCTTTTCTGTTGTTTCTGACAACTTAAAGAGAGTGATTACTTGATGTTAGTTTTTGGATAATTAAGGTTACAATTTATGTTCCCCTTAACAACATGTGCAACCTAAACTTGAAATTAAAGTAATTTATGATGTTTATAAATTGAACGATTTAATACGCAATAAATAAATCAGTATCTATTTCTATAATAAATCTAAAATATATATAATAAAAATGTCTTATATTGTTAAAATAGCGCTAATATTTTATTATAAATCAGATATTCCTAATATTTTATAATGTTTCGTTTGGTTTGGATTGTTATTGTTATAAAACTAAAATAATATATTCTTTACAGATGGTAAATGATCGCTGTTTTTGAAAGTGAATAAAACGGTATATCAAGTCAAGTGACCTTAAGACGTTCATGAGATAAAGAGAGATAAGGGGAGATAGGGAAGGAAAAACAATACGTCACGTTAAATAAAAAGTTGAATGTCTCCCAGACAGATAGCTCTTGTTACTGCGATGGAATTATTAATAAAATGTTTTTGTAAATAAATGTTAGCTATTAGAAGAAGAATTGCTTTCGTAACTTAGGAATGAAAAATACGATTTATGAACGCTTCAGTTCGTATTTATTTTAGTATTTAATTTATATTTCATGAATATAAATTTTAGTTTTAAAGTACACTTCACACTGAAACATAATTGTTTCAGTGTCATTTGCACTGTAATCATGAAAAATTCATGTTATTTATAATATTTATATTGAAACTCTTAAATCACGAATAATAATATCCCATGTATAAATAATATCATGAAGCCTGAGAGATTGGTAAATATATTTTTTAGTCTCCTTAACCAAGATTAAAGCTTTTAGGTCACATTAGAAGTTTTTTAGCAAATAGAGTTTGAAAGGTAAAAGAAATTTACATTAGATATTTTCTCAATGATTTTATTTTTATTTAGGTTTTATAATAAAAATAGTTTAAAAAATATGCTAAAAATAAGTTTTATATATTTTTAATCCAAGGTTTCATATAAAGTAATTTAATATATCTTTTTATTTATAGGTATATTTAATATTATTACATTATACTTTATTTCATTGTTCACCTTCTTTTTTTTGTGAATTTAGCCATGTTAGCTAAAGTTAAGTATACATATTTATAAAAATATAATTTTACTTTAAAATGTATTATAGCTACATTTCAATGTATTGTTTCTATTTGTTGTTATTATACCACACAAGCAGCCATGTCTGGCTACTGTTAAATAAATGGAACTTTGTATGTATTTCATTCTTTACATCAATTTCTTTCTTTCTTTTCATTCTTGGGAGAAGTGGCTTAGAATACAAAACGCGAAGAAAAAGAATTGTAGAAAACGGAATAGAGGAAATGATCACTTACTATGTCAATCTCATGATAGTGACAATTGATATTCGAAATTCTACTCACTTTAAATAATGTTTGTTTATTGTTGTGAAACACTGATTTTTACTTGCAACTTAGATCTAATTAAAATTCTAAATATTCTTATTTCTAATTCATACACGAAAAAACTGCATTGAAATTTTGAACCCTATTTAAACATCTTACGATTTATATTAGCAAAATACAGAATATGAAACCAAACGCAAAATTTTTAAAAAGCTCTTTTATATTCTGGGATTTCATATAAGGTCCACTGAGTTTTATTTCTCTTTCAAATATAAGTATGTTTTCTTTAAATTATACAATCCAATCCAAACCAGGGTTTTGTTGAAATGTTTAGAAAGAAGGACGTTTCAAGTGAACCATTTCTTTAACTTTGAATAAGTGAGCAAGCATAGACAGCTTTAGTATCATCCAACAGAATGGAGCTCGTCATCTTACGAAGGCGATGTATAGATGAATATTTAATTTATATCTGTAGGTTTTATAAAGTTATATGCTCTATGAACCACCAGTATTATTTTGATAAACTTACTGGAACTCGCTAATAGAGATCATTAATTAAACAACTTTTATTTAGTAGTGTGTGATTTAAACCTAGATAATAACAAAAAGAAAATAATAGAAAATGAATACATATAATGCGCTTTAACTTTATTACGTTCAAATTCTATAATTTCCTTTCAATGGAAACGTATTTATTTTAGAAAAATACTGTAATGTACTGTGGAGTATTTCAAACATTTACTTTACAGTTTGGTATACGCCAATCCAACTAGATAACCTGACCACTGCAACTGGTTGGGTGATTGGTTACAACATACTCAAAGCCAAGTACAAGTAATTGATTTAAGGTATTGCAACAATCTAACAAACAAGATAAAGATCTTTACTTAATTAAGCAGCTGCCAGCTGTACTGTACTATGTAATGCATTGAAATTAACTCATTAGGTGATAGTATCTAATATGTAGATATCATTAGGATAGAATAATAATTGGCGAGCATATAATATGAGAATAAAACCAAGAACATTTTTTTATTTACAATTTCCATAAATTTTAAGCGTTACATGAGCAAATGTATTTGTACTTTTACATTATATACCTACATGATAGAAATATCTAATATTCATAAGTATTTAGTATTAAGTATTTGTATTTCTCAATTTGTTAACATTCTATTACTGGTTATTCTACTTCACAGGTGCATACATAATCATATCTGAGTTAACAATGACTATTGATTTGCGGTTTCGACATATTATATAGAAGGTTATATATTTAGTACATAATATGACCAAGTTATATTGTTATAATGCTTAACTCAATATTTTAACTATTTTAAATAATAGTAACCTTTACTAGTAAACTTTACTTTTCGCGTTAGGAAATTATTTATTCACGCGCACCAGCCAGGCGGGTTAACCGATGTGGTTATGTGGGAATAGCCGACTAACAAAATACCCTGGTGTTTGCTGATACTCAATTAAACCTAAAGACTACCCTTTTTACCATTAACTATATGTCATAGAATTATTTACGCGATTAACCACCAACCTCGACACTGGCTCCTAAGGGAATCCCGAAAATCCCAGTTGGAAAAACATTTTTTATTTAACTTATTATTTTTATTATTCCATAATACATATTTTTTATTTTGTTTTAGTATATCAAGGGATTATTTAATTTTATGTCAAACATTACTTATAAATGAGATTCATCGACTTTTACTAGTAATATTTTATATTAGAAATCTTAATTGTAGATGATTATCATCACTTATTACGGAAAAATAAAATAGAATACAAATAGAGAAAATAATTATAAAAAATATATCAATATGTATTATTATTACCTATATCAGTACCTACTGTAAGCTTAAAGATAAATATAAAAAGAAAATGTGAAAGATCATCCGAAAAGCTGAAAGTCGGCGATAAAGATATATCTCCAAGTTGTCGACAATTGCCTCAAGTGTAAAATCTTTTGTTGAAACTTTCACATGGAAAGTGCTAGTTCTTCGAAACATTACATATGTTCTCGAGAACTTTTAGAATTGATATTCGACCTCTAATTTGACATATTTCGTCGAAAGCTTGTGTCAACAAGTTCGGAGTACATTTTAACTGTTATAAAAATAAATCCTTCTTGCGCGAAGGGTTCCCTATCATTTTATATAAAACGACAACATCTTTTGTCATAGAAAAAGCTCCTTTAAATATTTATATTCTTTTAATTTCATTATTTATTTTTAGAGTTCATGTATAACCTCATATTCAGTGAACATCAAAAGCGTCTGTCTGTTGCCCTTATTAAAATTGAGCAAAAAATATTGTTTGTTGTACCCTTAAGTATTTATTTTATTTTAATTTAAATATTTAATCTTGAAGTGAATACATAACTAAATATTCTGTTAATATTCCAAGTCTACCTCTTGCCACCCTAAAAACAGCCTTGTTATGTCGGACAGTCTAAAAGTTAAAAAGTCCACCTCATACTGAATCTAGGAATTGAATTGACCAGGAAAAAGATTTACAAAATTACTAACGGACGAAAGATTGGTCGAGATTTAGATTTTTAACAGAAAAAGCAAGAACGAGTATCTCGAGGTCCAGTTTTACCACTCAAGTACAGTCAATACGTGGTTCAATAAACATACAGTCAATACGTGGTGCATTTTTTTATATATTGTTATTGACGTCAAAGCCATCTAGGGAACACTTTATAACATAAAAAAATAACAAGTTATCCGCTTTTGTGTGATTGCGAAACAAACATACAAACTTTCACATATTATAAATGTGATAGTTTGTTTCTAAAAAATATATAAAGTTATTTGTTCTTGTTCTATGAAGCCAAATGACAGTATTAGAATCCAATGATGATTGTTATTCAAATTGAATTATTGTGAACATTACTTTGCTTAGATAAAATTACACTTTTGGTTCGCAATCTTTAACAAGGACGTTGGTATTAAATTACTTATCAAAACCAATAAATTATTAATTTATAATGAAACATGATCTATAATTGAATTTTATATAAAATATTCTGATAACATTAAAATAATAATATAAATGACTTATAAAACTGAATTACAATAAAATAATACATAGATTACTATTTATTCGTTTAATAAGATTGTTGTTTTTTAAGCACTTACTTTCTTAATAATATCATAAATAAAATCTTTTCTTGAATACACAATACACTTACTATTCATCCATGCGTCATAAGAGATTCTCCGTGAGTCCAGGTAAGTTGGGAAAACACAAAAGACTTCCAGGGTCCACTCACTTATTCATAGAAGTAGAAAAGGTTCAATTAAAACAACCCTCTCTGTAAACAGTTCAAGAAAACCTACGTATGAGTAGGGTTGTCTAATGATAGTATATTATAACTAGCTGTCTCCAGTGGCTCGTTTCGTTTTTTGAAGGTCATTAATTGTTGTAAGGGTCTTTATATATGCACATACATAATTACAATGTAAATAATATGCCTACAATTTTTGCTACGTAAATGCTATGTAAATACTACGTAAAGAAGGAAATAATTATTCAAATACAATTTATAGTTTTAGAGATAGGTGAATTGCCACCCACAAAAATGTTAATTTTTATTTTTATAATAAAGATGAACTATTTTTTTTTATTATGGATTATAACAAATATATCTTTTTTTATATATGAGGTTTTAAACGTATATTATTAAATTATTATAAAATTGTAGTCATTCTTCATCGAAACATTGAATATCCTCAGTAATGTTTAGCTTTCATAAAATATTTGTTGCGTTCAAAACATCGTGGTTATGCGAGGCTGCAGTTTGTAACTACTCTCATAAAGTATTCAAGACTGAAGTAGTTTTACAACAATATACATTTACTTGATACAAGCCTGAGGGACCTGTTACGTAAATAAAAATATAATGTTCTTTACAAAGTGTTAAATAGCGTTGACAAAGATAATCTAATCTGAATAATTATAATTATCATAGAAATCAATAACAACGAGTAAGACTTTGTTGTTTGAAAACGTTCAAATCAGATTTATGCAAAAACTTTGTTTGAAAACAAGTTCAAGCAAAAAGAAATTCATTTCATCATATTATGATGAGTGATGAAATCTCACAACTTCGACTTTTGAGCCCAATTCCTTATACAGTAGCTGTCAATTTGTTAGATATTATATTTTTATTTGAAATAATTATAAAATAAATTTTTAAGACTCTGAGAAGCATGTGAGATTTTTTTTAACGCTGACGATTATTTTTTCAGGCAGTAAATTTATTACTTATTCGGTACAAATAAGTAACTTGTATTAAAATATTCTTCTTGTCTTAATTTATATTATTTTAATAAATGATATTGATTGTAATTAGTGCACGAACAATAAAATAATAACAATGTTCTGAGATACTCTGCTGAATTGAAATCCCAGATTTATAGCCAGAGACATGTTTTAATCTCGATCTGTTAAAGGGTTTCTCTAGTTAGAACAATTAGAGCGCTCCGTTAACAGACATTATGAATCTGCAAACGTGCCGATTAGTTTACGAAATTTAAATTATTGACTAGACCTATCTTTTTTATTCTTTTCTCTATTCTTTTTTAACTCTACATTTTTTTCTTGAATCTGATTGAATAAATGAAATTGGACTAAGGTTGTTCTATTTATAACTATCGTAAAATTATATTGAGATCCGACAAAAGCGTGGCTTATTTTCGTTTAGCAGACTTTAATTCTATTTATTATTCCAAAACAAACTGACGTTAATTGACAGTTTCGAAATTTAAAATCTTTTAATTCTCCGCACGCATTTCATGATTTGGTAATAACATAGAGTTTTGAAAGCTTTATCTACAAGAAATTTATTTTTTAAGATAAAACACGCTCCATGATCATGTTATATTTTATTGGAAAGTATTTTATAGAGAGAAATTCTTATTGAAACATAAATTGATATGAATGTCTTATTAATATATCGAAATAAATTATTTTTAAGAATATTAAGAGGTCCTTTTATGTTATAACAATTACTTTATAGTAGAAATAAATTGTCTGTTCGGACTATTTACTACTATTTCTATAACAGCTTATAATACTTTAATGTGAATTTGATTAGAAGCAGATGACCATGATTAATCTGTACCTAGACCTTATTTTCCTAAACAAGATAGTAATCGTAGATTCCAAAAACTAATTACGGTCAAAGGTTTTTATTCCTTATAAAAGTTTCTATAAATACCGAAAACAGACTCTAATTAGATATTTGACATCAAAGCTAATTGATTGACTTATTGACTTCTAATCTATTTTAAATTACTTTATCATAGATGAAAATCATGTTATTCAAACTTATATATTTATTGTACGTGTGAGAAAATCATGGATTACTTTCATATTAATATAATAATATTAATATACAAATAATTCATAGAGTATTTATTTGTGTAGATTTTTTATTTATTCATGTTCCTTACCTTAGCTGAAACTAAACTTTTTATTTAAAAATAGAATCTGTAATTTCATATATTTAATCTTTTTAATAAAAACTTTAAATGAAAGTAGCTTCTATTTAGTTCTCATTTTCACTGCTAAGCTTCAGTTGCGTCAAACAGTTTTTCGGGCCATCGAACCAGAGATGAGCAGAGTGGGATCTGCCTTTATGAAGTTGATGTAGATGATATTAACTAGTCTAACCACACGAGTCCAATGTGTTCATGGTTCATAAATCTGTAGCATGTTTTAATTTGTTAAAAATACTTATGTAAAACACCAGCTGCCTTTTGTGTACGTAATTATTGGCTTAAATTAACTTTTTTATTAAACATTTCATTTCTATACTAGATTTTTAACATCCTTTTTATATCAGTTAAAAGTCCAGAATCATCTTAAATTAAAAGACTTCGATTCCAGTGCAATTCTATTAGTCAGTATGTTATATTTTAACATTTTTGAAAATCCTAAACTGTTTTAAAACAAATGATATCTTTTAAACTCAATTAATGTTATAAAAGCTACATATTTCGAGATTGAATGAATGTTTAAAATAGCTTCAAATGCTATATGAAAATTTGGCTATTTTCCAAACCACTTCATACCTCGCCCTGGATTGGTGACTATATTAATATTATCAATTAATTTTGAACGTTGTGAAGATTATTACTCATTTTCTAGAATTCATGAAATTGTTTTATTATATGTTCAAATAATCGCTTTATTTAAAATATTGTAGCTAGTAGAAAGAAGTTGGAACGGAAAAAAATACGTTTAGGTAATGTCGCACAAATGTATTATGTATTAGTTGCACAGTAGGTACAAATGTATTAGTTGAATTCAATTAATCCTGCCATCCTTTTTGTACTACCTTAACTTTTGAAATACCCAGTGCAATAAAGCTTAATTAAATAAATGTATTTTCCAGATTTTCCTCTAACATTTACTTGAGTTTCATTTGATCCGATTACTTTTATTATTCAATAAAGGCTTTCGAAAAGTTCTATTTTGGGATAAATCTGATGACCTTAAATCTATTCAAATAATAAAATACGTAGATACGTCAGTGGACAGTTTTATGTTCTTTTTATATAGAGCTCCAAAAAACGTTTCAACCAAAGCTTGCATTTGCAATTATGCGTCGGTTTTTATGGGGACCATAAACCAGCTGTTTCCGAAACATTTCACTTCCCAAAATTCTATAGTAAAGTGTACAAACATTTTTATTATCACCCCAAAAATTTACATAATGTTTCCTAAATAACCACTTAAAATGAAAAAAAAAAGTATAAAAGAAATGATTAAATATAGAAGTTACACGTAGTTTCAATAATTACAGAACAGAAATAATAATATAAGTCTTTTTATTATTGATTATTACAATATAAGAAAATTAAACTTATAACCAAATATTTCTTATTACTTTCTTAATTCGATTTCACGTGTTTTTTATTATTTTTGTTTCCATATATCTTTTTTACACACTATATACTATTATATTCTATCCCTTTTAAACCGACCATCTTACGGACAGCTTCTAATAAGATTTTCCACTTTATATAAGTGCCTGACATAATGCTATCAAACCAAATTTACTAAAACGCTCCTGACCCATCTTTAGATTAAATTAAGGATTTTGAATATTTTCTTGTAGTACTTTATGTTATCAATATCCATGATCTTAGATCGATCACTTACAAAGTGTCCTGGAACCGTGCCAGAAGATGACCCGTGACCCTGTTAAAATTATTTTAAAATATTTAAACGTGAGACGCCTTGACCAGAAATTAGGTTAACTTCTAGATTATTCTCAAGGTTTCTTACCCAGCATTTATTATTGAAAATTTTAAATAATTGAATGAATCGAAAAAAAATGTTTTTATGACAATGGAAATAAGTGCATATATTTTTTTATTTGAAGCAAACAAAAATATTTGGGCTAGACTATTTTTAGGCGATACTTTGTTTTACGGACCTTAGAACAACTATGATTTAAAAGCTAAAATAATCTATGGCTTTTCTTATTATGTTTGCATTAAAGCTCAGAATATTATTTTAAAGAGTGGCCATGCGTCCAACCTTTAGCATACCGTCACGTAAAACGTCTGTCAAGACTATCGGTATGTTAATGTCATTGTCATAAAATATTATCTGTGTTAAACAAATATGACATGTGATCAAGATCATCAGATTAGATCGTTTGGTAAATTTTAGATATTAATACATGTGGTAATATAATACATTTAAATTGTTATTCCCAATTGCGTCATCTGTTTCGTCTCAAGAAATACCTTGTACAGAAATCCGTATACTACAACTTGTGGTACTAGTTTTATTACAATTTTAGGCCAAACCATTTTTCTGTTTTCTCGTAAAAATAGGAAACTCATCAAAAATTGAAACAAAATCCATCTAGTACTTAGTCCTCTCAGAAAACAGATAAGACGCAATAACAGCTATAGCTATTGCTTAAGAGTCTAATTTTAAAACATTTAATAATTACTAATTTGTTTTAGGTACCTATGTACATAATTATATATATATATATATATATATATATATATATAAATATTTGTACTATATATTTAAGTACATATTAGCTTGTACGTGTTGATATAATAAACAGTGTTGATATAACTATAATGTTTATTGTAAAATTATTATACATTCTAATGTCCTAGTTCTACCGCCTTATTGTTATTGTTCTTTTTTTGTAGTTTTCTGGGTTGACTGGTTGAGAATGCCTTGTTGCATTAGGTGGTCTTTTACCTAATTAACTTTTGGAAAAAAGTTTAATAAAGAAATAAATCATATATAAAATACTGCTATTTAAATGGTCTTATGTTTTTAATTACCAAAGTTGGTTTTACAATCTTTTCGATTTATATTTCAATTTGAATATTATTTAATCGAAATATTTTAAAACGCTAGAGGCCCTTTAATGAATAAATTAATACATATCTAGTATAAAATGATACGTACAAACTTGATATTAAAATCTACGTCTAAACTGAACTGAAATAACCTCGCCTACTTGGCAGCGGTTCCCCGGTCAAGCCAAGCCAAGGCAAGGCATTGAGGAGCATCATAACTGTAATATGCAGTGCTAATTGACGGGACATATGAGTCCAACGTGTGAGATTCAGTTATTTGTAATGTTATAAATAATAAACAATTCAAGGTTCTTCATCTGCATTTCATTGCTTTTACAAAATACCTCATTTAATTATTTAACCGATTTTTACATCATTTATAATTTTACTCAATACACCTTGTTGGTATTGTATAAAGAAAAATACAATACATTAAAGAATGTAACAAATATATGGCATTTAAAATAAATTATATTATTTATTTTGTGATATTGTTTTGTAACTGGCTTTCTATTCGATGGAGACCTAACTGAAGTTTTCTTTCTACTTTATATTTTGCTGTGAATTTTGACTTCTGAAATTTACTTAATTAGACATTTTCTGTTCCTTCGCTGAACTCAGGACAGAGTGCTACGCTCCTCTGGTAACTATTTAGTTTTTATTCATCGTATTCTCTCCGTCGCAGAAAGATTCCAGATTACTCCGGTTCGAGTCCTGTTCATGTGGATGAAAATATTATTTTACACATATTAAAAAAAAACACGGAAGCATTATTATAGAGAATTACATATGTTTGGACATTTCATTGTAAATAAAATACCATTTTATACTATTTATACATATTTTTACAGCCCGTTTATAGCATTTGTATTATTATGTTATTTATATATTATGTTTAGATTTTAGAATAGAGACACTAACAAAAACGGTCAGAAAGTACGGAAAGTACCGAGTACGGTAATCGGTTAAAATAATACTCGGAATAACAATTCTCGTATCACACACACATACATCCCTGTGTAACACTATATTACAGCAGCTCAGTCGTCCGAGCGCCGGCAACGGATTTTCTGGACGAAAGTTCGAGGGCCGCTTGTGTAATAATCTTTACGTCCTAGATTTATTTTAAAAATATATATCATGTCTATTATATAAGTCTGATAACAACAATTTTCGTTACAGGTAAATAACATATTACATACTAATTATTGAAAACTTAAGATAAGTAACAGAATTTCAAACAGAACAATTTAGAAGAATATATGTTACTTAAATTTGATGTAGTATATGGAAAACTTCTTTGTTTGTCTTTCAACTACGAAAAAAGAACTAGATATCCATTAACTAGTTTGCAAACAGATAAAACATGATCTGAAAAAGAAATTTAGGTAGGTTTTAGCAAAATACAAGGATGTCACTAAAAAGATCTGTCACAAGTACAAGGGTGATTGGCTGCTTCTGTCTGTTATTTTAGTTACCAGTTCAATTTAAAGGTACTTCGCTGTTCGCTATCTCCCATAAACAAAGAGCAACCGTATTTTAAAACTAGATTATCTTTAAAAGTAAGAAGATGTTACCTCGCAATATATTTTTAAAGATTAATAGATCAAATATCTTTACCTAATTGAGGAAAACACATTTTTACAGGCTGTTTACAAGCGTATTTAAGCTAGTTTATTGTGATCATCATGTTTTTTTTTCTTTTTAAGAAAACGTGGACAAATAGCACGTATTCTAGCTCTAAATTGTTCAATAAGTGTACCGCTGGAACACAACGGGCCGTTAGTGTTACGTATGGCACAATATATCGAACTGTGATATTTAATTTAAAAAAAAATATCATGAAGAAATATTCTTAATTATAGTTTAGCCTATGCTAAACATATTTTTTGAAATGGTAAGAAAATGTATTTAAAAAAATAAACATTTAGAGGCGATTTCACCGTAATCTAAATATATTCAAATTATTGTACAAATAGTAGTAATCAGTACAAAATAAATTTTATTTCGTTTAACAATTGTTCCAAACAACAATTATGCCTTAGCAAGATCTGTTATTGGCTTTATTTTCTAAATACACAACTCGACGAACTCAAAGTAGTTGTTATAGTCCAATACAAAAGCTTAATTGTGGAATTTATTTTACAGATACTCTTGTGTATTAAAGACTTGGACGGAAAACTAAGTATAATAGCTTGGTAGAAATATATAACCAAATAAGTTGTATTGATATTTCTAGTTTTGTTATAAAATAAATCAATTAGTAGTTTTATATATTTTACATACAAGGTATGTAATGTAAGTATACAATACGTTTTTTGATTTAGTCATGCTTTAAAGTCAAATTATCCTACCGAAAATCTGACGTATTATATATTTACAGCATTAAATTTATAGTTCAAACTACATTATTTTATAACGACATAAGTTCTGGATAATAGTAATGGGTAAATTCAGATTTTATTATTCAAAAGTATTAACAATATAACGTAATTTACGATCTCGCTCGAATTTTGACCTAATTTAGAGCCATTCAGTAAACTTCGATCATTTCGTACAAAGTTTAATTCTATAAATTTTAAAGTATAATTCTGTTTGCATTTTCACAAATCACATTGTTACGAGTTTTGCTTACAAAAATCACCAAATGAATTCCCCAACTTGTACCTACAACAAATTTCATAATAAATTATATTAATTATGATGCTTTATGTTAATAATTACTTTTGGGATTGTTATGAAAACATTTGTGGCTTAGTTAAAAATGTTATATTTTTGTTGTAATTTCAAACATTATAATTAAAAACAAAGAAATTCTTTTCTTGTAGCGTTTTAAATTGTACTGTCAGAATGATCGTAACTTTGCGTGAATATAAATGTGAAAAAGCCTTGTGTAATCTCCAGTAATCCGTTATCTTCAGTAATCTTGAGAAATGTTCAGCTCATTGAGATCCGATGATGTCGCATCAAACAAAAACGACCCCTAGGGCTCTTCCTCAAAGATTACTGTAGAGTTCTAATTCTGAATCAGATTTGTAATAACACGATTGAACAATTTTGTTCTTCATTTATTCGTTCTTTTAGAATACTTTAAATTGGTCATATTAAGCTTTAAATAAATATATCAAAATGAACCTGCGATCACTGGAAAAACGGTTACTAAAGAAATGGATATTAAGCCTTTATTAACCTTACCATGGCTAAACATGTTTATAATTTCAAACATTAATTTCTGTTGTGACGTCATTTCAATGGTATTCCAAACTGTAGAGGTAGAATCACTTAAATTTTCGAGTTAAGGCCAATTGATGGCACCTCTCTATAAAGACGATTATACAAACCATTCTGGATCGAGACACAGTAGTTCAATTGTCTGAGTGACAGGACTGTTTACCAGACGTCGCAGCTTCTATTCCTCAGTGAGTTGATAAAATGGCAATTCTTTATTTATTTAAGTTATATTTATTTCATTTCTTTATTATTAACAACCATCTGGTACATATATTTTTATGATATATATATTTATTTTATGATGTATATAAATATTTTTATTATGTTTACATTTATTTAATCGGACTAGTTAATAAAAATAAGAAATAGAAAACTTTTGAAAAAACCTAAAATAATTCACATACCCTTTCCACTCTAGAGGATCGTGATGGGTTAAGAGTCCCGCACCCTTTATATAATATAATTGGATTGAAGACTCGTGCTCAAACGTGGAACATGTTTACGCTGATACTTTTTTAGGAAGTTAATTTATTTTAGAACTTACTTTACAAAAACGCAAACAATATTAACTTGATAAATATAATATAGAAATGTTTTCTTCAGGAAATTACTACGAGCTCCGTTGTTTGTTAGTAACTTATTGCAAGAATATCAACATAATGTTTATTCTTTTTCCTCAGAAAGTACAAGGAAATGTTAGCAAAAACGCGTTCATTTAAAATACTATAAAAAAGTTCAAAGGTATTAATTTAACTGCTTATTAGTTTCCTAATGAGCATTGTTCGTTATAAAGTTATATTAAAACAAGTTTTCTGTTGTCACTACTAAAAGGAGTTTATTTTTAACTGTTTTTTATTTCAAAATAAGAACCAACCATGGAAGAATATATTTAATCAAACCTTTAATAATTACCCGATTATAAAAGTACCAAATATACTTTTATTATTGACCAGAGTAGTGTCTCTCCCATATTTCAAAAAGCGTCATTTTTATTAGGCTTTTTAGTAAGTCCTTGACGGTCTTCTCGGTTATCTCATCCCTTCATATCCTTGCGTATTCTTATGTTCCTTTTAGTATCTGATCCTATCATATATATTTAATGTTTTTTTTTCAAATGTAAGATTTAACTTTTTCCTGACAGATTTTACAAAAAATTGACCAGATTCCCACATATATTTTTATTTTAAATTTGTCTTTTTGTCCTGTTATTTCTAATATTTTCATATATTAATGTACTAAGTATGTTTATATAGTAGTAGTTTATCTGTTAGCTATAAGACAGTCTTAAAAAAATTTTTAGTAGGTACTAAGAAAATTGGTGGCAAAACATTGTCTAAAGTATAAAAGAGTTCAAAATTGTAATTTTAATTTAATTCTGTACAGATAATCACGGATAAAGTTTTCAAATCACATTGTGTTTACTTTTACTGTGATGGAAGTTTTAAGTGGAAATCTTTGCGGTTTGCCAATATCTTCTAACCGGCTACCCGGAGGCTGTTCCGCAACTCCCCCCTTCTATTGATCTCCTTTTGAATCCTCCTTTCCAAATTTAGATTTTTCATGTTGTTGTTAAGGACAGTTATGATTGTATCAGTTTAAGTCCTCTTTAGAGACTGATACTTCTATGACGTTTTTATAACTTTTAGTGTTTTATTATTATTCAATAATCATCTACTGCTTTTTAGATTCTGTTACAACACATCTAATTTAACTTTTTTGTATAATCGATAAAAGCTTGGTAAGATGACGTTTTTACCTTTTTCTTACATCGTTATCATCAAGATAATTCAGTCCGGATTTCGTATTAAAGTTGGAGGCTTATTTTAAAACCTTCTTGTTAGTATTTTCTATTGTAAGGCATTCTTCAATAATGTTTATTTTTTTTGGTTATCCACCGAATCGTACTTTAATTAGCAACATGAACAGGATTTCCTTTTCTTATAAATAAGAATATTTTATTAAAATAACTTGTTATCTTAATGTTTTTATGGCTATCTTATTTTATCTTATAAAATTTTAGTATATAAATTATTATAAAACTATAATGAAATGTGCTTATAATTATAAGCCCGATAAAACATATTTAAGTACCTACTTTAAAGAGTTTTAAAATTTTTTAAACATCCATTAAATATTGTGCAAATATTTACTTTCCTCAGTTTTCGTAACAAAAATATTTTTATAAAGTCATTATTAACTTTTTATGTTATCAAAGGATGTTAAATATTGCATAGTATTTATTTCAGAAATTACTAAGAGCTATAATACTTATAGTAATAAAACTAGTTAAGAAATATAAAATATACTTTAGTCTAATTATTCAAAATGTGTATGTATTACTTACTATACAGCTTAATGAAACTAAACTACTTAATAAAACTAGAATAAAAACAAGTAAATGTAATCGTGTAAGATGTGTGTTGCTACGTCTAAAAGTTCATAGAATACTAGTTTCATGTATTTTATGTAAGACAAGCTACAACTTGTAAAAAGAGAGACCGCGAACTCAGGCTTGTTTCAGGAGAACATCGTTTTAAATGGAGTATGCGGCCTGTGATACTTGTGTGAGACATGCCTCGAACATACCACAGACATACGAATTTGTACAAGCCTCGAAGAAACTTAAAGTCACTCGAAAAAATATTTACTTTTATATACCTATGTCTTAAAGAGTTGATTTTATGTTTATTTTTTTTTACTGCACGTTGCGTTGGACAAAATCTTTTTGAATTTGATAGTCTATTTATTAAGGAACAATTAACATTTAAATATTATGAAAATTTTTGATTTATTTTTAAAACTTCTTTATTCCACGTAGACATTTATTTTGTCAAATACAGATTAAATAGGTACCTTCTAGGTTACACTATACGGTAGACTACAGTGATGCTTAGCATCAGGCAGTCTGGCAAACGCAAACCTTTTAAAAAAAACATGGCGAGAATCGGAAGAACATTATTAATTGTTTTGATTTTTATAATATGGTTTTAGTGTAATCTAGTTTTGTTTTTCTGTATTTTGTCAAAATTGTATTTTTTTATAATTAGACAAATAAGTCAAATAACCCAGAATTTAGTATTGAATTTAAAAAAAAAACAAAATAATCTGTGAATTAAAAACTGAACAGAATTTGCTTCAAAAAGGTTTTATTTCAGCAATTTCGTTAAGACCTGTAATTCTTATAGCACTCTTAATGACGTCGCTCAACTTTTATATCACTTTTAATGACCTGCACTAGATTTCCCTGGGCTTTAACTTACTTATTACTAAAGGGATTTCTCGGTAAATTTAGTTTCAACTCGCTGCTTTTGCGCTTTTATCGCCTTTTTAAATTTTTTAGTGTTATGTTAAAGTGTTCATATTATTAACTAGCTTTTGGATCGTGTTATGGACCAATTGTAAAATATTCAATATTATTTACTTTATAAATCATCTTAGATATATAGAATAAAATTTATAAAGACCTTGTCTTAGGAAGTTGCTAAGCCCGGGCACGGTCCTTAATAGTTCACTCAGATGGGATAACTCCTTTACAAGTAGATAACAAAGTACAAACAGATATAATACGTTGCAACATCCTTTGACGAAAGGAATGTTCTCGAATACTGTTTCTTTAGACAGCTCTAAGACGTCATTTAATGTTTGGAGTTCTTTGTATAATTTGAATGTGGTACATACAAATGACCATGATTTTAAAATTAAACACGGAGAAATTGCTCTCATATCCAATATATGTATATTATATATGTTAGTAATTCCTGCTTTTGTTCAAAAAGTCAAAGCAATAAGTAATATTGCTTCAGCATTTATTATAATGACTGCAACAACCTACTCGACAAAAAAATACTTGCACCAAATTTGAAGTTACGAGGCCTTATAGTTACAGAGATACCGTGTTGTGTATATGTATTCACATGTATCACACAGTATATAGGTCGAAATTTCTTTTGTACATATATATAGATAAGTTTCTAGAGGCAGTTTAGTAGGCCCGAATTGTCTTTATATTATATTATAGAGTTTTAGATTTTATGCAAGAAAGATATGTTGCGTACAATTTTTTTTTAAATTTTGATATCATATTGAAGCGGCAGCCATACCGTGAACTAATCTTACTTAGATTAGCTTAGCTTAAGTAGCTTTGCGGAGTGTCTTCAGCTTAACCAGAGCTCATACACTTGAAGTATAATCATACATCTCAATGGTCACATACTTGTTTTTATACGCAATAATAGTTACCAGATCATTTTAAATAATATATATTTTTATTGTAACGATAACTTATTACTGTTATTTTATACACAGTTATGAGCTTTTATTAGAAGCTTATAACTACTTCAAATTGTTAAAATATTTATATTAATTTAAAATTTTAATGACTCTTTTCGTATCTTTAATAGTTTTTTTTGTAAGTTACCTTAAATTAATTTATTAGACTCATAAATAAGATAAAGCTTTTCTCATTGCCCATTAATCATTAAGGTTATGAGTCATTAAATATTAAAAGATCAATAAAAATGAAATGAAGTAAAATTAGAAAACTTCATATATTCAATAAGTTCTCCTCTCAATGGGCTGATCTATCTGCTGGTGTTCCTCAGGGCAGCATTTTATCCCCTTTACTTTTTTCCATTTTTATAAATGAATTATCTAAAATATTATCCTCTCCCTACCATCTTTATGCAGACGGTTTACAACTATATAGGCTTAATGACATTGACCACAGTATCGAAATAATAAACAATGATTTGAACAATATTTAAGAATGGGCAGAGTCTTTTGGCCTCGGCAGTAGATTTTTTCTCAATAAATTGCACCTCAACCAACTTGCCAGTGTAATATACCATAACTCTGTCATAACTTTTTCTAAAGAGGTTAAAAATCTGAGATTGACATTCGATAAACATATATGTTGGTCAGCACAAGTCAATAAAACTAGTAAGTTAGTTCACATGTCATTCCACTTTCTCAGGCGTTTGCAGAATTTCTAGCCTCGGTGGACTATAATCTTGTTACCCCTTTTTGACAACGGTGACATTTGCTATTTGGATGCTTCTGAAGAGCTACTTAATAAATTAGATCGTCTTTAAATGTTGTGCTTTCGATTTGTCTTCGGTTTGCGCAAATTTGACCACGTTTCAGATTTTTAGCGTCAAGTGAAGTAGCTCCCCATCCGCCTTCACCGGAATATGGGTATATTGACCACGCTATACAACGTTTTTAAAAAATCAACACCTCCTTATTTATACGAACGTTTCCATCTATGCTTATCTAATAATAGCCTCGCTCCTGCATCAAATTCAAAACTTTTGATATCCCCTCCTATAATACCACCTCTTCCCCCAAATCCTTTACCGTAAACACTGCGAGGTTATGGAACTCACTTCCTAACGACATTACAAGTAGCCGATCTGTCCTAACTTTCAAAAGAAAACTAAAGCAACACTATCTGTCACTGTCGTAAGTTTTATGTTTATGTAATGTAAGCGATTTATATTCTTTAGTTATATATTATAGTCATTATATTATATTATAGTTATTATATTATATTATAGTTATTATATTTGTCATTATATATTTTACTGAATATTTATTTATGAGTAGGTGTATGTATTGTATATATTATTAAAATATATGTGTACCTATTTCTGCCCTCACAATAGTTCTTTTCCAACTCTCTTGGGTAGCTGGAAGATTTATATAAATATAGAATGTAAAAAACCGATACGGGCAGGGATTCGAACCCGCGACTACTGGGAAACCGTCCCGTCGCTCTACCAACTGAGCTACCGTATCGCTGTCCGCCTCGGTGAATTAAGCATTCTATATGTGATCGTCTTTATCGGGACGGTGGTGACATCTATTAGGTTTCTTTCGAAAATCCTAACCAATGTTTCTAACTTTGCAGTATGGATAAACACTGAAAAGATGCCACTACCGAAATCAATTTTTGAAATTATCTTTAAACATGTATAGCCATGTTAAGCTTATTTAAATTTATATAAATATAGAATGTAAAAAACCGATACGGGCAGGGATTCGAACCCGCGACTACTGGGAAATTTTCCGTAGTTTATAATAAATAACTACTTCGTAAATTAAACGGTTTCCCAGTAGTCGCGGGTTCGAATCCCTGCCCGTATCGGTTTTTTACATTCTATATTTATATAAATTTAAATAAGCTTAACATGGCTATACATGTTTAAAGATAATTTCAAAAATAGCTGGAAGATATCTCTTTATAGAGATAAGCTAATCCTATGTGTACTTTTATATCCATTTTTTGTTGTTAATGAAATCTCTGGTACATGAAATAAATAAATTAATAAGTTTAGAATGATTTTTTAAGAGATGGGCTATGTTTAATTAATTTATTCATTTTGGACTCTTTTCTAAAACCACTGATGTAATAAAGTTGTCCTCTAACTTTAATCTAACTGATCCTATCTCAATCTTTATTGGTCGACACATTATGTCAATTCCTTCAATACATGTATGTGTCCATTTCTAAATATTTTAAATAATATACAGTAATCGTAGGAGGCCGTCCGACTTTTTAATCGCCCAAGGGTTTTAAGGCATAGTCATTTGGTATATGTTAGTTTTGAAAAATACTATTTTAAAAAAGGAACAAAACATTTACATTACATTTATCATGTTTATACTCGCACGTATTAGCTATTTTCTTTATTCGAATTATTTAATACTTTAATATCCACTTATTTCGGAAAATCGTAAAACAAATCCACATAAAATGCATTCTCATCAGGGTGAAACATTTTAAAATTATTTTACAGGATGTCGGGATAAAATTTTCTCTTCGTGTAGAAAATATTTTCCTTCCATCGCAGCATTATCATTACTGGGAAAGATTATGTTATAGTATTTTATATATTGCAAAATATAATTAATTTACTTGGAGACAGAAGATTTCTTTATTAAGTATTCTTTATTTATTCTTTATTATTTCTTTATTAAGTATATTTTACAATTATTATAATTTATTTTTACCAGATTATTATATTAAGAGTTTTTGCTAGTGGTTCTGTCCAAGGGTGTTAAGAAATTAGGTCCTTTATACGTACTTTAAAATCGATTTATTCTACATATTCTTAAAAAACGAAATCTTATCATTGTATAATATTTATCAAGAAAATATAAATCTGTATTAAAACTTTTATTAAAATAGCAATTCCTTAAGAGTTGAATCAACAGATTAAATCCTAAATACACTTTCGTCGTGTAACTTTGATAATTTATGCTTTTATAAGGGCAAGAGAACCCAAAACAATGGTTTTTCATTTTGTCTGTTTGTCTGTATGACAATGTGTTTGTGCACACTAATCTCAGAAACGGCTTAACCACTTTGAAAGTAATTTTCGGGAATATTTTGTAAAATTCTTCACTTAATATTTAGTGTTTATTTCATCTAAATCGGTTAAAAAATAAATAAATTATGTCAATTTATGTCAATAACATAATAGGTACCATGCAAATCTATACTAATATTATAAAGCTGAAGAGTTTGTTTGTTTGAACGCACTAATCTCTGGGACTACTAGCCCGAATTAAAAAATTCTTTTTGTGTTGAATAGTCCGTTTATTGAGGAAGGCTATAGGGTATACATCATCTCGCTGTGACTAATAGAAGTTAAGCAGAAATTTAATATAATCTGATAGGTTCTGACTGACTTAGTTATAGCATACAGTCTAAACCGCAGGTCGTAGAGGTAGTAAAATTGGAGGATACATTTGTTTTTCTACGTAATGGTGTACTAAGAAAAGATTTTTAAATTCCAGCCTTAAGGGTTTTAAATATCAATTGTGTATAGAACTCGGCGGCAACACTAAATACCACGCGGACGAAGTCGCGAGCGAACCCTAGTCTTATCCTATACATGTAATAAATCTGTAGGACTAGTAGTCTTTCTACATTGAAAATATTTAAAAAATATACCAGGATGTGAAGTGATAACGAACAGAATCCATTTTCAACAGTTTAAAAATTTTTGTCTGTTCATCTGTTTGTGTTTTAGCTGTGCACGCAACTCGAAAAAAATATAGCTAATGTAAACTTTTATACATAGAAATTGAGCGTCACTCTGAGTAACATTTCTATTATTCTTCTCTCTTTTATCTTTATATGTACATATAATAAAACTGTTACTGATCGCTGTCTGTATATGTAAAGTATTTTCGAAAATGTATAATGGAGGAATAAAGGTCCTCCATTATACATTTTTGAAAGCAAGAGAACTCTAAACACTGTTTATCATTTTGTCTGTTCTTCTGTATGTCTGAATGTTCGTGCAATTTTAGGGAATATATTGTCTTGGGGCTCACTTTACATTTTTGTTTTTTTTAACATTCTATTAACAAATAAAGAAGTTAAAAATCTTTTATTTTCATACGATTACTGCTTACTAGTGATTACACATAAAAAAAATTATACATAAACTAGAAATACTCTTACACGCAAAAACTACTTGATTTAGTTTGATGAAACTTTGAATGAAGGTTAATAGTTTTTACATACATTGGTAAATACAAAAGGTACGTTTTATCAAAATCGAAATCTATGTGTACGGAGACGCAGACATAGCTAGTTGTAAAATAAATTCTAAAATGGATTTCACTTGATTATACATTTAAATATAATCTTATAATAACGTTACAGAGAGTTTTTGTGAAACAATTTCCAATAATCAAACTTTAAACAACCTCCTGGTTTTTTTACTATATGGAAAGTTTTGGTTTACATTAAGTAGTTTTAAAACGGGAGAAATTCAATTTTAACTTCATATTTCCGAAATTCCTGAATCGCCTTTTGAATGTTAACGAAGTTTTGACGTGAAGTGCAAATTTATTAAAAAATGTTGGTTAGTTTTACGAAACTATTTTAAGTTTTATGATATATTGCTTAACTTAAGTCATAATTAATTTTTAACGTATTTCACTCTTTGTTCTCTAAGTACATTCAAAAGCTATTTAAATAATGGTTCTGTTAATGTTTTTTTAAATAATCTAATGATATAATTTCACTTCAACAATCAATATTTTTAGAGCAAAGCCCATCATTATTAGACGCTTGGTCGTATGTTGTTCAACTACTAGGTGGTATACATAAATAATGTCTTTTGTAAAACTGGGAACGCAAACTGCCTGCTAGCTATTTATTTAAAAACACTGAAAATAAACAGATAAATGATAAATTAATAATTGTGTTCAGAGCTTTCAATTGAAACGGTTTAAGAGCAACTATCAAAAGCAGTCTTTGAAAAATATATTATAACATTCCAAGATAAGTTCTCAACGACAGAGTTTCCAAAAGAAAAAATAACTTTCCGGCGCAATTTCCTCTCAGAAAAGAAAGAGTGCCAATTTGTGAACCGAGACATACTGCTACGGCAAGGCGGCCAACTTTGATGTGTTTCAATTAGATCAAGTCCGAATATATTTCATTAACACTAAGATATATCTCCCATTATCATTATGAAATATTAGTGTCCGGCTCAGAATTGATAGCAATCATTCTAAAAATAATAATAATATAGATTTGGACAATTCTACACAAAGCAAATTAGCCCCAAACTAAACATAGCTGGGTACTAGAAAAACATAATAAATAAACATTTTTTTTCGTCAATATTTATGTTAATCATATAACACCTCGACCCTACAAAAATACAAGTTTATATTACAAATGTTTGTCTACCTGTTTGTTCGTGCATCACACAAAAACTACTGAACGAATTTAAGTGGAATCTAAACTTCCGATATGTTGTCTTACATAATAAGACAACGTATCGGGACCTTTCACTCTTGACTACTTTCTTATTTTCACAGGAGAGCACAAATACTGATTTAGGTTATAAATTATAATATAACAAAACTACAACACAGATTGTAATATAAGGTTGTATGTGTTGGTTTCTTAATCGAGTCAACGTGTAGGATACTAAATAATCCGGTAAGTTTTTTATTTTTTTTTCGGGAAAACATAAAGATTCACTGGCAACAAAAAGCTAATGAATGATGATTGATGAATTGATTGATTAACTGGCAACAGAAAATCCTATTATTTTTTTATAACTTTTTTAAGCCACAATACAGCTTTTTCCTATTCAGATAAAGTAGATTTTTAATTATAAAGATCGACAAACTTCTTGCCACTATGTACACAATGACGTTTACTTCGAAGGCATTGTTTTAAGGAAATTATTCTTTAAACCTTAGAGAGTGTTGCTAAAATTTTGTACATCTTACAAGTGATAAAGTCGTAAATCTGTTTTATGAAATTGTTCTTGTTCTTTTGAATAGGCTACGAAAATTTATATATTATAGCAGTTGATGTATATTTTATTGTAGTACTTGTTTCTTTCCCTTCTACAGGAATGAAAAATAATGTTTTTTTGGTTACGTATAAATTACAGCCAAATAATGTTTTATATTTGAACACGGCTTATAAGTATAGTAACTAAATGGAGACAAACTGCTTTATCTTATGCTGGTATTAGTAATAAATTATTTTTATATCCAGCTCTTTTTCCCAAAAAATAACGGCTATAATATAGTAAAAAAATACTCATAAAAATATAACTGCGTTTAAATCTAAAACATAATTTTTAATATTTCAAAGAATATAACGTATAAGAAAGTTCGCAATGCTTCAATATTATGAAGCCAATTAAACTTCCTTTTACAGATTGCATTTCTAATATAATTGCTTCCACAAGTTCATAAGTAATTGATGACCGAGTGTTACCGAAGCGTACGAAACTAATTATTAGAACTAAGAATTTCAATACCATTTGAGTATGTTTTAAAGAGGTTATTTAGGAGTTGTACAAAGTAATATTATAGGTGTTTTTACTTTACTGTCCGGAGGTATGTAAATTATCTTATAAAAACTAAAATGAGTAAATCTAGAGTATACATACAAATAAAGTATTTTTAACCCCCGACTAAAAAGAGGGGTGTTATAAGTTTGACCTGTCGATCTGTGTGTGTCTGTCTATCTGTGGCAAATTTGCGGCCAAACGCGTGGAATGAATTTTGAATGCGGTATATATACTATATAACGACTTCAATAAGTACATAATAATATTATTTTTGTTCTTTTTAGAGGTCTTTTTGTATCGGGGGTTTTGTAATTTTTATTTTATTGATTACAATGTTAACAAATTGTTAATGTATAACACCAAACTCACTACATGATGTAATTTTAAAATATTAATATCTTTCTACGTTGAATTTTAAAAAGAGTATAAACTGTATGCTATATTTTCCTGCACACCATTATTCTCGGCTCTGTTTGAACAGCGTATCACAAAGCTGTTCCTTAAATTGTTGTAAGCTTTACTATATTCCTTGGTAACATTCTAACATTGCAATACAAAACAACAGTCTCAGTGCTGCCTATTACGCTTTGTTATCCAACTCACTGCTAATATGTTCACAAATTTACTTAAATAATATTCATATTTCATTCAATGTCTTTTGAACATACAGCACATATATTTAGTGCAACGTTTATATGTTAATCTGAAGTATTCCCTACGGCACGATCAATTATATTTAGATAGTAGAATTTAGTAGCTATTACCGTACATTGCCAGTTATAGTACTCCATTGCTTAAATAATAAAGTAATTAACCGTTTAAAGCTAAAGTGTATAAGAGTTAATAATTTGTTTTCTTGGTCATATCGAACAATATTATATGTATTTGCATTGACTTCAGGAAAATAAATATAAAAATTTTATGAAGGAACTACTCATTTTTTCAATACTCTATGTTAAGGAATACAAGGTAAAAATATATTTTGCAAATCTTATCCATTTTGCAAATATAATATTGAATTTAATTTAGACACATTAACGTCCTATCTGCGACTAAGCATATGAGTCACAAAAAGCCGGAAATGTGAACAAACGGATATGAGGACAAAGGACTGGCTAATGGCATCTATATAAGAATACCTATTCTATTATAGGATTCTACGGACCCAAGTAACACTTTTGATCTTACATACACGAGTCAGGGGGTCATGCTCTCGAGGCATAAGTAATATGAACCACTCATATATAGCAAGTTACATATCAATAAAGGTGGAGAGATTTATTTTTGTTTGAACACTCTTATCACTGAAACAACTAATGAGATTAAAAATTATATTTATATTTAATAAACTATTTATTAGGAAACGTTATCGGCTTAACATTAAACTATGGAATAAACCAGACGACTCTTAAAACAAATAATAAACTTTTAATAAAATATAGTAAGCCACTGAACGTGCTATCCGCGTAAAAATGAGAAAATGTTGACGATATATGTTATTTTTCAGAGTTTTATTAGTAGTTCTGCAATAATATTAATATCTGTCCACCAAATATTTAGGTAAATACTTGGTGTAATTTTTATGAAAGGCAATATATAAGTAAAACTTAATGGATTGCAGGATAAAAATAATGTCTTATTCTAATTGAAATAATGACTTTTAGTAAACGTTTAAAACGTTGTGTAGTGTAGTTTCATGATGTAGATATTATCTATATCATGTTTTTTTTTTAAATAAAAAAAAACAGTTATTCTAATAATTTACATTATTCGTGACTAAATCACGTCGTTGAGGATTAAGACTATGATATATTATATAACGAACATTTAATAAACAATTTACACAATTTAGTACGTGGCAACCCTTAGTATCTTTATACACTGTAAGATAAACCACGTACACTGCAACCTTTAGAGCTGTACAAACAAGCACCCACACATTAAACTGTGTACGCAATAAACCTCCCTATTCCATGTACGAAAAAGAGCTTTTCTGTAGACAGTTTATACCAGACATGTCCTGTAAGTAAGCAGAAGTCTGAACTTAATTTTTGTAGCTATAAGGTTGCTTATTGTGCACAATGTTTTTGATAATAAAGTCTGTTGTCAATTTCTTAATATTTTTTATTATGGTTTTCTAAGACGTAATAGATAATAAGGTATTTTAAGCTGGAGGGTTGGAAAATTTTAAAATACTCGAAATGTATTTCATATTAATTTTTTTAGAAGTATAATTATAATATTAAATATCTTTTTATAATACGTTAGTTGCCAAATCTTTAACGCTGGGTCTAATATTGTGTACACAGACAATTACTTAAAAAAAAGAAAATCTTTAAAGTTATAACTGTTCCATTCATTAGGAAAAATAATGTTTGGGTTTAAAAAGTGGGAACAGATTAATATTAACATTTACTTGATAAGGGGTAAAATAAGCTTAATACTTTTAATTTTTCTTCGTTTTAATTATTATTTTTGTAATTAAGCTTTCGTGATTTTTTTTTCATTTTCTTTCCAAAATTTCATGATGATTATTAAATATATATTTACCCGGCTATATTCACGTTATTTAATCGGTATTTTGCCCGAATAGTTTTAATATATATTTAATAAGTTTAATTTATTCTCAGCTTTCTGAGCTATGTGCCAAATCCAAATATGTTATAATAACCGAGTGTGAGAAAATATATTATCAATGTCAAATAAAAACGTTTTTCATAAATAATTTATATTGTTTTGTTTGAAAACAGTTTATTAATTTTACAAAAGGAAATATTCATTTTTATTAAAGAAAAGTATTTTTGTTAAGATACATAATAATTTGATAATAATGTTTTTGTTTTAATGATATTTTATTTTTGTTGTTCATTTTGTAAAGATTCATACTTTTACTTTATTTTCAAAGGTCCAATAATGGTCATCTCGTATTAAGTCCGAAAACTAAACGTTTATATTGTAATAAAATTATTGTATTGTATTTAAAAGAATAACAAATATCATTTCAAAATTAGAGGAATTAAATAACGCATTGTAGAATATAAATAACTATAATTAAGACTAAACAGATATTTTATTGTTTTCGTATAATGATAATACAATCTGAACACACACATTAACCAGCCAGTAGGCCAAGGCGACACCTCACTATTTTTAAGAGGAGTAGTTCCGTTACTGACATCACTGGCTGGCGATTTGAATTGTAATGGTTTTTGAATATCGTGATTTATAGTTTGACGGATAATATTTTTTTATGTACCTGGACTTTAATGGTGTATGAACTAAAGATTCTAATAGCTGATCAGAATTTAGCTATAATTATATTATAATCAAAAATCGATTATTCTATTTATATTTGTGTATCAATCCTATAATTTGAACATTCTAAGTAGACATTATATATTTCATTTTCAAGGAATGAACAGCTTTTTAAGTTCTCTCATAATATACAAATAAACTGCGCAGTTTTATCCACTTTCACAGAATTCATTAAAACCAACCATCCATCCAGGTCACCTCAAACAGTTGGTTCAAAGTACTGGAAGAGCTTTATCGTTCACTAAAACCGCAGTTGCCTTCAAATAGTATATTATCTCAAAACGTGCGATGTTTAGAAATGTGTAAACACGTATGTCTGCTCTTAAGTCGTTTTAAATAGATCAAAGAAATTACATCCAGAGTCATGATCTCTTTAATATTTTCAATGAGACGAAACTCCATTAAAAGTCTGTTAGTGAAATGTTTAATAATGTCATATATTCGAATATCTTTATAATTAATATCTGTGTCATTTTAATGTCTTATATATTCTTTTATATATATGTTAATATTATCTTTTGCCCGCTGCTTCGCTCGCGTATAAGTGGTTAAGGAACAAATGAATACTAAAAAAAAACATCTAAACAGACAGACATCGCGTTCTTGATGGAAGAATGGATAATCTATTATATATATATTTTTTAAATGAGTAAATGAATAAATAAATAATAAACATACAACTATCATATTAGTAGGACTTTAACAATAAAATATTGTAATAAATCTTATATAACTCTATTTGTTTTTTTATATCCATATTTTAATATTTAATTTAACTCTCAACTTGAATATATAGACAAAATAAGAAACGAATATAATACATTAAGAATATTCGCAACTCTTTACATATTGAATGTGGATATTTAAATAAAATAATAATAATATTTAGTCACAAAAATATAAGAAAGTGTAATAAAAGAAGTATTTCGAACACTTAGAAAATTGAAACATTTAATTATCTTTCTCTGCAACTCTCCGTACTCTCCTTTGATGTTTTATTTAATAAACTGATAGAACTCTTCATTCAATGTTCCTTCGTTAAAATGTCACTTGATCTTATTTTATTATGATGTTGAAAATAAATATAACACTATATTATTGTATATATTGTAGCAACCACAAAAAATATTGAAAACATTAGAGAAGTTTGTTTTTTGTGGATAAGCTTGTAAATGTGAAATTAATGTTTACTTGTGTGAGTAAGATTATATTTATAATATTTTTATACTGACACGTTTTAGTGCAACTGGTTAGTTCTACAAGTACCTGTTATAATTGGTAACAATTACTAATTTGAAAAATATTTCTCATTCTTATAAAGTATGTGATTATCTTTATTCTACTAAACTTGGTTACTTTAATTTCATCCATCCAACCATCTACCGTCCAACTTGATAACCTCAATCTAGTATGTAAATGAGTTTTACTTACTTCTCGGATTATTTTGCATAAAACTTTACTATTGGTTAGATTATAAGTTTAATTGTCAGCTTGATAAATTAAATTACACGTTTTATATAATGATGTAAATTAAGCTGAACAGATAATGATATGTATAGGAAACATTTTCCTTGTCTATAATCTGAAACAAAAAAAGGATTGAGGTAATTTTCGGATAAATATTGTTGAATTTAGCAAAACGATGGTTCATTGCTATACTATGAATCGATCGAGACATAGTGAAGTTATTAATAAATTCTAATTGTGTACCAAAATTGTTCATACATACGAACCAACATATGAACACAATGTTCGTATGTTGGTTCAATGCCAGAAAATAAAATAATTACTTGATTGAATATAATGTGTTATGTATTCAAAGATGAGGAACTAGAGACGTTGTGGTAGCAAGATAGATTAATATGTTGTCATTGCGAGGACAGTCGGAAACAAAATGTAGTTAAACATCTGATAAATCAAACTCAAATGAATCTGAATCGGATCTCGGAAACTTAATGGCTTGTCTCGTCTTCACCCAACTTATGTAATAAAACGACACTCGCATCAAAGACAAAAACTTTATAACGGAGACAAGGAAGTTTTGTGTTTGAGTTGGAAAGCCCTTTCGGTTGTGAAGTACCCTTTAGGGAATATTAAATTTGGTGTAAAAAGCGTTTTACTCGTTCAGTTATCTTTTAACTACTAGCGATAACATCAGTATACTTCGTTTTACGGTAAACAATATGTATTACAACAATTTTATTACCTCGGTAGTTTGGTGGAACTGTTTAAGGAAAAGCTAGATAAATAGTCATAAATTCTAAAGTAGCTGTTTCTGAATAATAATTTATTTAAATTATTAATAATGTTAGCATTAACGTCAAGTTTCAGTTAACTCAATCCATGTGTTCATAAAAATAATGCGTTAGCGTTTGAGTAATAAGAATGGTTTATTTTTAAAAGGATGCTGTCTAGACGACGGAATGTCTGGCGTTCTGCCCAGAGCTGGAACTAGTGTCTGAGATCACGTACTGAACCAACTATGAAGGTGTTCATAAACCTCTAGTAGGCTATATATAAAAGGAATTAAATTAACTGATTGTTTACTTATCTATTTCTTATTCCTACCAAAATATTTTAGTCTTTTAATTTTTTAATTATATGTGTGTAGTTTTTTAATCATTATTTTGTAATTATTCCTCACAGTTTTATCTTGGCTGAGTGCCCGCATGCAAAATATTTAATAAAGTCACTGACTTTTATACTATGTAATGAACATTCTTTAAAAATAATTGTATACAAACTCTTTAGGTGATCAGAGAGATATAAAAAAAATATTATTATTCGCATTTCAATTCGTGACATGATGCATAAATTGAAGTCATTATTTTAATTACCGCACCAACGGGGCATAAATCGGCATATATAAGTTCTTTATAGAAATCATGAAACATATATGTGACTATTTAAATTCACAATGCAATTAATGGTCCTTATTAAAACCTTATTTTTGTAAACCATACAAATATTATTTGTAGTAGAATCTGTTAAGCCAACCTTAAGCTTAGACTACATTATATACCTAAGAACATATATCTATAAATCCACAACTATCTTTGAAGCTTTAAATTAAAAATTAGGGTAGTTACACAATCAATATAAGTATGCATCGCAAGTTTGTAAACAAACTACCGTTACAATGTTAAACTACCGCACAAAGTTAGTAACTAAGAGCTATAAAAAATGGTAATAAAAAGCTTACTATGAATAGAAAAAGCTGATCAGAAAAGTAGAAATATCTCTCGCAATAAAAACTTTTATCGGTCAGATCGGATTACTGGCACCTTTTGTTTCTAAGAGTATTTTTATTGACTGCTATTTCTTTTACTGGATTAAGATTTTGTTGTGGGTTAAGGGAATTGATCATAATTAATAACTTCATAGCTAACCTATAACAATATAATGTTTTTTTTAGCTTTCAGTTACCTTATAAAAAGGATTATAAATAAGACTCCTACAAAAATTACCCATTTACTCTCCGTTTGATTATCTATATTTAATAAAATACTTCATATATATATTTTTAATGGTCACATGTATATTTAATACATAATTAGTTATTTAATGCATATAAGTTATTTAATACATATAATTTTCTTTTGCTTTCAAAGCAGTAAGGGAAAGAATTAGAAGAAATCCTATCTGAAAGCAAAAAAAAATATCTCGGGGTAAAGATAGCATCTAGAACCATGTCGCGTATTTCAAGAGATGACTTAGGACTTGCAGTCTATAGGAGATGCACTCGTCGTTTCTTAACTGATAAATTAAACATGATTTGGGTGGTAAAATCGAAATAACTACTAAAGCGGTACAAAAATGCGAAAAATTGTATATGGATGAGAATTTTTTTACAATTGATTGAACAACAAATAAAATGAATTTGAGTATTTATGCTCAAAGCTCTAAGGAAGCTTTTCAATTAGTCAACAGAGTTCAACGTGGGCATTATCCGACTTTAGTGATGGTTTGATGGGGTGTTAGCTATGAAGGAGTGACTGAGCCATATTTTTGTGAAAAAGGTATCAAAACATCGGCATAAGTGTATCAAGATACCACTCTTAAGAAGGTAGTTAAGCCCCTTAATAACAACATGTTTAATAACCAAGTATGGTCCTCCCAGCAACACTCGGCGCCGGGTCATAAAGCTCGATCCGCGTAGTCTTGGTTGGAAGAGAACGTCTCGGACTTCATCAGAACTGAATATTGGCCGTCGTCTAGTCGCGCTGGATAATGATTTATGGTCAGTTTTAGTAAGTACAGCTTGTTCTTAACGCCATAATGATTTGGAGTCCCTAAAACAATCCATACGATTGGCAGTGAAGAATTTCCCTATGGAAAGAGCGCGTGTTTTTATTGATAACTGGCCTCAACGTTTAAAGGATTGTATTGCAGCCAATGAACACAACTTCGAATAAGGTTTTTATATTTATAATTGTTTTATATTTCTGTATTAAACTAACACACTGTAAAAGTAATATATGTTATTTTGCAATTAAAAAAATATTATTTTTTCTTTTTTACAATATTTATGGCAAGAATAGGTAGACACTATTGTCAAAGTACGTACCTTTTTCATACGAACACATAGTAGATGGCCAGATCTTTCTCTGTCACAAACAGAGGAAATCTTATTGTACCTGTTATATACCTAATAGCCCGGTACACAAACTTTTGACTAATACCAAGTGTATGGAGAGTTTTAAAAATTGCATTTGGTTGCATACCTACTTTGTGTTATCTAATGCAAATGTCACCCTACTCCATTTTAATATCCCAAAATATTGTACAATGTATTTACGCCAAAATGAGAAAACACAATGAACAATCATATAAAATTGACAGGTTTCAAATTCAAATGTAATATGTTTTTATTGTTAATTTTAACAGAATTTATGACTAGACTAAGTATTTTACGAAATTTTCGCAGCTAATGAACTTAGAATATACAATTTGTTTTTTTATGTCATTATTTGCCCTGGTAATTTACTTGCATTTTGAATTCTTCTTTTATTTAGCGATCCCCCGACGCAACGATCAATAAGTACATAATAATATTATATATAAAAATAATATTATTTTTATTCTTTTTAGACGTCGTCAAGTATGGGAGGTTTTTTATTTTTTTTTTCTCCCTTTTAATATATTTTACTTTTTCTATGTTGTACTAGATGAACCTACGAATACATTTATTTGACTTATTTAAGATTTCAATATCAATATTGTAAACCTTCACAAATAAAAGCTCCATATCTTGGAAACGACTGCTTCTATCTTGACCAAACATAGCTAAGAACCATTTCAACAAAAAAAACTATTCGATTAAAAAAAACCGCATTAAAATTTATCCACGCGTTTGGCAGCTACGTTGCCAAAGACAGACTCACAGATATACAGATAAACAGATACACAGGTCAAACTTATAACACCCCTCTTTTTGGGTCGTGGTTTAAAAATTTTAAATCGATTTTTAGATTTCTGGCTGTAGTAATGCCATCTCGTTTAAACACTGAAAGTCCTTTTATACATTTCGAGTTACCTCTTGAGACAAAGGCAATAACATGTCTTCTATAAGGTTGTATTTACAATAAAAACTAGTTAAAATATACATTTAGAAAGTTCAGAAAATATTCTTTTCTTTTCTAAGCAAAATTCGAGTAGGTCTTAATAATTTTAACAAATAAATAGATACATAAAATATATTACTATATCTAATCTATAAATATAAAGTGACTTGACCTGACCTCTCAACGCACAGCCTCCAGCAGTAAAATATTGATTCTAGGTCTTTTATAATTTATGAAATATAGGACGGAAGTTAGTATGAAAATTGTTTACATTAATTGTTTACTATAAAATGATATGGGATAGCAGTTAATATTTAAAAAATATATGTAAAATTTATTTGAAATGTCACTAACAGATAAATTATATAAAAATGAAAAGTAATACTCTAATTTTATATATGACTTACTATTACAAAAAAAAAAATGTTCAACTCTTACAATCACACCCTTATACAGTCACGATGTGAAGTAATCTTTAAGTGTCTACGTGTAGCAAAGAGCTTGATGGTTGTGTGAAAACGCCATTTATTCACTCGTTGCAAAATATGAGTAGAACCTATAATAAAAAAATAACAAAATATCACGTTCAATATCAATCATCGTTTTACGTTACGTCGTAAAAATCAGTTAACACACATAAACCAACGCAAAACAAAAATTATAGCTTATTATAATCAGCCTTAAACACGGGTCTATTTATATTAATTATCATATAAATATCATTATAGTGTATATATATATAACTAAGAAATTAAATTAATAATACGATTTTCGTACTGAACAAAGAACCATAAAGACCAGCAGGGCTATTTCGTATCTTTTTTGATAGTTAAAATGAAAATCACTATCAGTAAGTGCGGACATAATGATTGTCAAACAACTAATTTCGTATTATGTAACTATAGTAACAAACTGTCATGACGTCACAGCTGATGGTCATTAGAAAAGTCAAAGTTAGCGAATAGCCCTGCTGAAGGCTGATAAATACGGACTTGGTCGAAACGTAACATTTAGAAATTTAACGTTCAAAGTATGAAAACCAAATATAGCATATCTGTCTATAATGGCCTCTTTACAGTCGGGTGCGTAGTACTAATGCCTGGGATATATTATATTTAGTATAATTATTACAGTCCTTAATAATATCGTTATTAGATTATATCTTCCAATGTATATTTATTTTTAATTAGTTGACCACCTCTTGAAGGCAGATTGTCTACATCAATCGCAACTACATTTGTTTTACATTTTTTTTTACAAATCTTAATAAACAACACAAAAAAAAACAAAACGAAAAATTTTGCTACCTTTTTTACTTATTACTCTGTATTTTGTTAGAAGCACGTAAAAGGCCAACGCTCTCGGGCGCCATACCGACACTCAGAGTTTATGCCAAATTAGAAACAACAAACAAATTTTGTATGGAAAACTTTCAATTTTAGACGAAGCCTCTTAGCACTCCATGGATTCACCGTGTGGGTGCCGGGCCCATCGCGTTGCAAGGAGACGAGTGCAAGCAGTGCCTGGGACTTGCGACCCAGGAGTAGGTTTAAGGGGTTTAACTATTTCTTTTAAAAAGTCGTAGAACAAATGTTGTTGGGATTGATGAAAAGAGGCTGCCTGCAAGAGGTGATCAACTAATTACAAATAACCCTGTACGTAACTTTGCTAATGAATTTTGAATATTATTAAAAAGTACTTAAAAGCTGTAAGTTCTATTTGTTTAGAATAATTCAAAGTTTTTTATTTAAATTATTTTATGATTACCAAACCGAACTGAGAACGATCTATGCCCGTTCTATCTATCTACTTTCTAGGTCCGTTTCGAAAATTGATGAAACAAGTTAATATTTAATCTTGTTGATCGAATAAATATAAAAAAAAGTTAATAAAACTCTGTGGATGCTCGTATTACTTTTAATTTATTTAGAAATCGCCGTGGTGTAGTCCATAAATGGAGAAAAAAACACATGTCAGTATACGACTACGCTTTTATAAATATATTATATTTTTCAAAACAGCTCATATATACGTAACATTTCATAGATACATTATTCTCAAATGAATATTTATTACAGTACCGTCAGCATTTTGATAATAATATGTATTTAAATTCATAAATCTAAGCTTAACATTATAAGCCTCGAGGAAAAAAGAAATTCTTATACAAAAAAACAAGTCATTTTCAATTATTTTAAGTGAAATTCAGTAATTACTCACTCGGATTTCCTTAAACCGTGTAAGGTATTTCTTTTGGAACAAGAAAGCTCTCAGAAGTATTACATCTTAATACGACCACAATAAATAATGGAGATTAACGTTGTAAAACCAAGAACCAAGATAGATGGAGTTGAAGATCGTCTTTGAAATCTTTTAAAGCTATTAAAGACTTTAATATATTTAAAAAAATAATTAACTAACATAATACTAATTAGAAGTGAATATATTAAATAAACCTATGGGGATATAAAACATAGGGTTATCATAAAATCACAAAACTACAGAAAATCCTAGTTCGTTTTATGGACCTTTAGGATGCAGGTTCTTGTTAAGGCGGCACTTTGCCATATTCCACCCCAAGGGAGTTTACATTTTGTATGCCAATATAAATTTTAATAGGAATTCGTCTTTTAATTTATGAACTAATATCAGATAGTAGGTACCGGAAAATATTAAATCATATTAGGACGGAAAGCTGATGGACAATTTCTAAAATATGAGAGAAACTTTTTTATATTACGTTTATTTTATAAGTGTTCTGAAACTTTAATATAAAAAAATTGTTTGTTTCAGAACATAGCTCCAGAGCCAATGTGAAATCTGAAGACTATTTTGAAAAGTGCAATATATGTAAAAATATCTACTGTGAAGAACTGGTAACTGTCAACTGGTCATGGTGTGTATGTGATAAGTGGCAGTGATGTGTTGATGTCCACGCTACTGATGCGGGGTGACGGCTGCACTGGCCGGCAGGTCAATGACATCGCCGGCTGTTTTACTATGTTTCGTACTTGGTAAGTTAGATTTTTTAGTATTCAATTATTTAAATGTTTTAATTACAGTGCTATTACATTTAGCTTACATTACATTAACATTACATTAGCTATATTTCGCCCCTTTAACTAAGCTTAGATAAAACATACACTGATATTTGTTTATGACTAAACATTCACAACAATCAAAAAATATATATTTTTTTATGATATTTCATAACCCGTTCATCTTTTATAAAAATGTTTTGTATTTAAATACTTAATACTCTCTTTAATATAATTTATAACAATTCAACACAACACACCACGCTATAAGTCGCTAAATCACCAAATTGCCAAGAAGCCTACATAATTTTACGAAATACGAGGGAAATTCAAAATAAATGAGTTGTGAAGCGAAATCCGAATTATCCCCGGAATCCAGGGCACTGCAGATGATTGATTGAGGAAAATCTCAATTATCTTTATATCATGTTAAAATCCGTTTTAATTTATGACCTCGTTTGATAATTTTTATTAATAATCAAAAAATAAATTGATAAAAATGTAACCATTTACAGTAATGCTTATGGTTAATTATGTATTAGGTTGGTATATCATTATTTAGAAAAAATATTTTTCATTTTTATTATATTAAATTAATGCCTTTGTTATTATATCATTAATATCAAATGCATTAATTCAAATGGATTTAAATGAACAATATATTATAATGTATTTTTTAAATTTTGGTTTAAAAACCTTAGTTTTTTTAAATAAAGATTTATATTTTAAGATTTGACTGATAAGGATTGATTTCTTATTTTATATATGATTCGTATTAAAACTTAATTTTAAATTCATTATATATTTATTATTCTATTCCAGGAATCCTACTAATCTAATATCCTAGGAATCATACTAAAATTCTAACACTTTTAGAAAGAAAATATGTATGTCAACTTGGATAAACGTACACCATTAATACTAAGGAGATGACTAGATTACAATTTGTCAAATTTGTATTCTATTATTTTATTTGAACAAAAGGATTTTTATTTTAAAAACTGTTGAAAATCTGATAATGATTAAATCGTTTTCAAGTGATTGACAAAGCTCATTGCAATACAATGGAGTTAATGGACTGTACAATTTACTGAGTATTGATCCATACTGTCAGTAGAGATTCATGCTAATGTGAGTTTGAATAAAATTTAATATAATTCATACTCCGAGAGCTATATATGTGCTAATCCAAGGCTACATATATATCTGAAATTAATGCTGTATTGCGGTGGTAAGGTTTCACGAAAAGAGATGAGGAGGAAAACTATTAGAAAAAAAAACTCTCCTAGCTCGACGGCAAACAGCATCTAAAGCCCTTAGTTGTTATCTTTCGAAACGATTACTAAACTAACCTTACTCAATTTGATATAAGATGATCAACTGTGGTTTGAAGTAGTGTACTGACTTAGTTCATAATACTAACCTCAATTGACGTAATCATCAATAAATCTCCCAAAGATTAAATGAAACTTGTATGAAAAATATTGGCATCACCCCAACCTACAAAAATTGGTAGAATTTAAAAAAGTCTAGTCTATGTTGTTTTGTTTAATTGCTCTAAAAAGTTAACAACGTCTATCTGAGATCATTGCTCTGAGCTACTATCACAAAGACTGTATATGTGTCTAGCCAATATTGTTCTGTATTCTATGTACCTAAAGACTCCAATTGGTAACAGACCTTTTATATAATCCTTGAAAAGTATCATTATTAAGAGAGCATTCACTGCACTGAAGAATTGTTCTCAAAAGAAGTTAGATTCGCAAAATCACATAAGGTCCTTATAACCATGTAAGGTTTGAACGTCTGGTATAAATGACAGTACTTACTTTAAGTTGTAACATTTGATAAAATCCAGTATTTACATACTCGAATCGATACCTTTAATGAGAATGAGTTTTCTCTGAGATTTTTCAATACCTTCCTGTGATTAATATATACTGTGAAGGCACAAATAAAGTTGTAGGTAGGCATGTAAAACAATGCGGGCAGACACCTTTACTAAAAATCTATTTATATCAACAGCGAATCAGTAACATTTATAACGAACTCCTTCTAAGAACGTTACAAAGTATTCAAATTTCTTCCTCATTTTCCAACCATAATATTTTGCAGTCTTAAGATAATAAACAAGTATATTTAAAAAGTTAGTTGTTTTATAAGTATTTCTTTTAGTTTGTATATTTTATAAAAATGTTTTTTGGTTTAAAATATATTCAAGCAAGTTTATCAAAATTGAAAACGGTTACTTTCACCAATAAACCGAATTAAATTTCGGTTAAAATTTTGTCTTCTTTAGGTAGATAAGTGACTATGATAAAGGATTTTTTTATGTAATTTGTTTTGTTTATTATTATTTATTTTTAGCCTATACTTATATTTCAATATAACCCATAGATAAATAAATATTTCATATTAAGCAGTTCAAAGCAAATAATCCAACAAATATATATTTTTTTGCAATAGTGTGATGTAAGGGCCATGTTGGATTGAGTTGTTTCACGTATTTTTCTATTAACTCTTTACTTTTAATTGCTTACTATTTAATTTTTCGTTGTTACTGAATAGCGACCTAACTCCCAAATATCGCCCTAAACCTAAACTAAAAGTTTTTATACCCCTTTTTTACAGTTGTAAAACAATTATTATTGTAAACAATAAATACTTATGTAAAGAGGGAAGTTTCCCTTTTTATATAAATAATAATCATACTTTAAACATACAAAAATTACTATAATTAGATATAACAACTCTAAATATCACGACGCCAGTTATTTAAACAATGATTGAATAAGACCTTATTGGTTTTTATTGTGTAAGTTAAATCAATAATTATTTAATTTATTTGAATTAATACTTTTAATAATACTTTAACAATAATATTACCTTACAATAAGAAACGAACACAAAATTTAACGAAATATATTTAACTATCAGTACAATCGATTCTGTTTTACATAACTACCATTTCAATACAAGAATCATTATCTCACATATTAAATAAATGTCGCCCGCAAAAGCCTTAGCCATTAATTCAATATTCTAAGCTTATTTTAATATAACCCCTCGAGCTCTGGCTTTCCGCCAAGGAAACAGCTGCTTTTTGATTATAATAAAAATACACCAGCTAGGGCATGTTTTTCTGTAACCCTTTACATTTCCTGTTACGATCCACATGGTCATACGTATCAGTTGCTCTAAAAAACTCATATTAGTTTATCTTCTGTTTATACAAAGTACAGATTATTACATATTATTATATGTATAGGGTATATGTGACATCATCATGGACGTATATCCAACAATAGTGAATTTGGTTATACTTAAGAACGAATTCACCAAAATTTTGTAAATCTTATAAGACTTACACCTAAACCTGATCTGTGATTAAAATTTCTATTAGCGGCTGCTATGATATTTACATCCATTGCCGAAACCTGATAAGCTCGAATTTCAATATGGCTTTACTGTTTATTATCAGATTATCATTGATTGGAATTTGATCCAAACTTTACTTAAAAGATTTCCGCAATGTTGTCTTTCCCTGTCATGACTAGAGTGATTTAATATTTCGAGATACATGGTTTCATAGGTATATGTTATAGGGACACACAAACAAACGGTACTAAAATCAAGTATGCAAAAATGTAGGCCATTTTATTTCTGCAGTTTGTGCATTCGTTTGTTTTATTATTTGATTGAACAACACAGAATTCATAAACGAGTCTATTTTTACTGTTAAATAGCCTTCTTTATTGTTTGAAAATATCTATAAACATGTATGTAAAGCTTCTTTATTACCTAGTAGACAGATTTTTACACCTAGTAGATCATTGACTGAAAACCAGTTCGTTTATAAAAGAAGTACTAGATAGTACGATAAAGTGATCAATATAGTTATAATGTTAATTTGTAGAATTAGATTAAGGTCTAAGATTTTTGATAATAAAAGTTACACTTAAGGTCGATTACACTCAACTAGTTGAGTAGGTATAGTCGAAAAATACCTTTGTAATTTATATAAACAGATAATATATAAAAAAAAACAACTGTAATCATATATTGTAAGTATGTAATATATATATATATATATATTATATACTAATACTTTTTTAATAAAGATACGTAGTAAAAATATATAACTTTTGAGGTATAATATATAATAGTCCTGTGAACCAAAGACAGAGTAGGAGAGATGCATACATATAAATATGTTTTACAATAAATTTGAATTAATAGAGAATTATGATTATGAATTTGAATTGTAGAATTTGAAATAAAAAAGTATTTTTTGTTTAAAGAAGAAGAAGCCAAAGAAAATAAAATATAAAATTTATACGATGTGTCATTTTATGTTGTCATCAAATACACTGTTATCTAAAAAGAGGCAGAAAAAAATATGAATAATAATTAATTTTAATATTTTTTCAATGTATTTTTTGGAAAAAGATGTAACGGTAAAAAATATGAAAGGAAGTTTTTTATGTCTATTAGCGATACATTTTAATCAGACAATGCTTCACGCAAATCTTGCAATATTAGAATTCTTTATCCTCACTAAACTAAACAACGAAGGAATTATTATTAAAATTTGTTTTAATTTCGTTATTTTTCATTCAATATTTATTAAAAATTAAAAAAACTTAACATGGTTTACATGGCATACATGTTTATAGACATTTTCAAACTATAATTTCGACTTCGACTTCAAATTGTGGAAACTTTCAATGTTTATCTATACTGCAAATTTGAAAAAAAATTGTTAGGATTTTTTAAAGAAGCCTAATGTCACCACCGTCCCAATGAAGACAATCAAACATAGAATACCTTATTTACCGAGACGAGACGGTTTCTCAGAGGTCGCGGGTTCGAATCTCTGTCCATGTGGATTTATCATTCTTTATTTATTTTAAAATCCATAAGTTATTTACCACAATTAATTAATAAATTAGCTGTAAATTACTAATGATTTCTGCAACAAACATGTAAGAATTATGCAGGAACCTTATCCAATTTTTAAGTCTTTTAATATCTTTTGAGATTCCAAATGAATTAGCACTCATATCTTTTATATTAATCAATAATTTTAACCTAAAAATAGGTGTTGCTTAACCAATTGAAAATTGATTGCGAAATGTTTACACATTCATACAAATAAACATAATGGCAAAATCTATAGAAGTGGGTAAAACACCGTAGCAAAGGTCCCCGAGGTACCGCATCCGGTAACGTTAATTTGTTCGTGGAGCATCACCGGGGTAAGCATTTTAAGGAGAACAACTTAAATTAACACTTAATTTAAGGAGGCTTTACAATTGATTTATCATCTTTTATCAACAATATTCGGCGCAAAAAGCAATAGTATTGATATATGTATTATGGAAAGGAATTACAATTGCAATCTTTTAAAAAGGTATTTAAACCACATTGATAGGCAAACCTCGTTTAAAAGCCTGCCTCAGGTCGCCTTAGTTTATTCATCACGAGCGGTTATTCACGTCACGGAGGCAATTTAATACTGCAAGTCCCATCAACTCCAAAAGATCTCAAATAAAAGTGCAGAATGATAAATTTATGTGTATGTATTGATGTGCATAGTAAACTTAATAAAAACGTTATCTTAAAAAAGGTAATTATTTTGATAAAACATTAAAACAAATTTGAGATTTAGATTGTTAAGGTTTTTCGTATAGAACATTATTATTCGATTTGATTCCAAGCATTAATTAGAAAATCAAATACTAATAGTTTATAATTATAAATTGAAAATAATTTCGTAGAATATTCTACAATCAAGTATACTCTACGAAATGATTCATTATACACTATTTGCAAAATACTTTAACAAAAACACAACTACAATGACGTAAACAAAACTTTTATTATAAACCTACCCCTTAAACCTACTCCTGGGTCGCAAGTCCCAGGCACTGCTTGCACTCCTCTCCATGCAACGCGATGGGCCCGGCACCCGCACGGTGAATCCATGGAATGCTAAGAAGCTTCGTCTCTAATATTTTTACATACTAATATAGTATTTATTTTGTTTCAGTTTGTTCCACGTATGGATTAGCGTTGGACCAAACAGCTGATGATAAAATTACTAAAAAACGGAGCATAATGGAGCCGATGCATGGATTAGTTAAACAAGCTGTAGATAATATAAATCTGATCGCAACTAGGACCAATGTACTTAATAATGGGATAAAAAAGACGGAAAATATAAAATATGAGGGTGGTGACTATGGTTTAAAAGCAAATTCTTTTAATGAAGTTGTAAAATTTGATGACATATATACAGAACATGATGAAGTTTTTGATTCAAATGTTCATGAGAATTACGTAGATAAATTAAGGAAAAAGAATACCATCAGAGATTTTGTTATTGAATTCGCACCAAAGAAACGTGTTAAAAGAGATGATGATCAAGACACAAAATGTGAAAGTTTTAATTTTGATAAAAATAAGAAGTATATAACACACCCACATGACGGAGACAATAAGAAAAAATACTATTACAGTCATATGGATTGCGTTACTGTTATAAGTGGTGAGCTATTTTTCTTCCATTTAAGTGTTTTTGCAATACATTTTATTAGAATCCAATATTGGGTAATTGAAGCTCTTATGTAAATAGAAATAATGTATGACTACAATATGATCTTCTTTTAGAAAATTAATGTTATTCGTTATTACAAAAAAGGCTTCTTTTTGTACTTTTTCATTTTCAAACGAATAAATATAGTTGAAGGTTTTACAGAAGGACAAAGTAAGTCATCCTCACATGTAACTGTTCAGTAAAACGTCTAAGGGAAGGGAAAAATATATTTGTTGAAAAACCAAGTCAAAAAGACATTTTATGAATTTTACTGAATAAATATCAATGTATTTAAAATTCATATTATTTTGAATTAAAATATTTGATATTTGATCTCACCCATCACTTTGTTCTTAATTTAAAATGCATTAGATTTTTAAATTCTAAGCTCAAGTCCGAATTGCTTGATAAATATACGACTTAAACATGCGTTTTAGGAGCTGAAGGTGAAGTAGTTCAGCTAACCTTTGTTGATATGTTCCACATAGAGTACCATCCAGAATGTAGCTATGACTATTTAGAGGTAAGTTAATAGTATTGCTTATTTATTAAATTTCAAATGTCTTATGGAATAAGTAACAATTACACAAAATTAACTAGAAGAGTTATTATATGAGAATAATTATCCTATTAGCCTTAAAAATTAAATAAGATGGTCCTATTTTTCAGATTCGTGATGGTCAAAGGGGTTACGCAAAACTTCTCGACAAGGTTTGCGGAGAAGCTTTCCCTCGTACTTACACAACCACAGGTCCCCACGCTTGGCTGAAGTTTCACTCAGACGACACCATTGAATATGAGGGCTTCCGTATCGATATTAAATTCATACATGCTCCCACTAGTTGTAAGTTTTTATGATGTACAGCCATATCGACCAATTAACGAATAAACCATTAATAATCGAAGTTAATGATATTACATTTCTATTGATTTATTGCAAAATAATTATTATATAAATTATTCTCCACAATTAATGACGAATTAAAAATCAACGTATATCTACAAATATACCGTTATATTTGTTATACATGTCATATTTTCAAAAGCAAAACAAAAACACACACATATTTTTGGGATTTTTATTTGTGAACTTTACATCCAAAAATAATTATTACAATTAGTTGTCATAATTATTTAAATTATTTATTAAAAAATAACAACCTATGACTGTAGTTTTCGGTTGTCTTACGATCGAATTTAAAATAAAAAAGCGAAAGTTATTCGTTATAAGTACCTACAATATGAGTCGAAAAGAACATCATATCATATTTTTATAGATTATAGATATGTAGATACTAAATTTATGATAATTTCAGATAGTATACCAGAGTCCTGTTATAAGGAATTATCAGGTAGTCGACACGCGGTCATAGTGTCTTCACAAATTGATCAGGACTGCTTAAGTAGGACTGCTGACCAGGACTTGGATTTCTTATGGAATTTCACAGCACCTCTTGGTCACAAGGTTTGTTAGCAATCAGTTTCGGTAAAATCCAAACCTCAAATAATCAATAAAGGATCTGTATTTAAACAAACTAAATTGGAACTGTAAAAATGACATAAGAATATATATATGATACTTATGTGCCAAGTTCATGATTTTAAGTTGTGTTATCATCTAGCTACCCAGTTTATTGGTTACTTAATTCACTAGCATTTTTTTATTTACAACAGTCAAGTTTAAAGCGATGTTGCATATTAAAGGACTATCAAGTATATATTTAATGAAAAGGAATTTTGTCCGACTACATTGAACCAATTCGGAGTTCCTATTCATGAGCTCAAAGCATTGCGGGATTGCAATGTATACGTCAGAGGAATTGTATAGGTCTTACTTTTGTGTATTGAACGATAATATAGATGATTCAAATAGTTAGGTCTAAACTCTAAACCATTTCATTCTATTTGTTTCTAGATCTATCTTAACTTCACGCAATATTCTTTGGCAAGGCCGAATGAGTGCGAGCATAATTTTGTAGAAGTTTTTGGACATGTATTAGAATCGGATGCCAGGTTTGTATAAAAACAAGTATTCTTTCTACTTCTATTGTAAATAGTGATTATTTTCACAGATGCTCAGTAATAAATAAAGTAATACACATACAGGCAAGATTATTTTTAGACTTAGCAAAAACTACAAAAAAAAATAATGCACTTTGTTTTTCTTTATTATACTTTAGTCGGTCTCTAATACATATACGAATAGAACAATAATTTTACCAAACACGTAGCAGTATACATTTTTTGTCCTAAATATTTGATAAGGGAAATAACATTTTTTTTTGTTATGAGATTAATTTTATGAATTATAATTAGAAATAAATTCGAGTTATGTTTTATTTTTAGACTTGTATTATATTGTGGATCTGTAGCAAATCCAGTAACCACAAAAGGTATAGAAGGTATTAAAGACGGTGATGACAAGGGCAACATCATGTATGTCCGACTTTATGTTTCTAAAGCTGGAAAGGGCTCTTATTTTAACGCCAGTTTTATAGCTTATAGAACTCTAGATACGACTAAAGAAGGGGGTAAGTTCAGTAACTATTTTATTATGTCAGTCTTAACAACAAAAAAATCTAAATTAAAAATTGATAGGAATTAAAAAATCGCAATTAGTATATCTTTCCGTGCATCTCAAATGAAAAAAAAAACATATAATATGATGATGATGATATATTTTTAAGATAAATGCGATGAAGAGACTGAATTTGACTGTGAAGACAATACTTGCATCGATAAAAATTTGAAATGCGATAACACTGCCCAGTGCAGATTGAAAGCAGACGAGGAGAAGGATAGATGTACGGTAAGTTGATTCATATCAATTACTTTTATTTAATTATATAGCCACAGCATCTTTTAGATTAAACTATTATTTATCTCATCCTTAACATATACATGAATTACACATGAATACATAAATATGTTTATGTATTAATTTGTATGTATGATCAGAGAATTTATAACTTTTTGCACCTATCTATGAACACTAGTTTTTTTTTAATTCCTTAGAATATGGTTGTCTGGAAGAAGTCGCCTTTTCACGATAAAACCCTCTTAGTCTCTTTGTCTCTTTAAAATAAATAAAAATTAATTGAACTCTGTTTCTTTATATGCTGTTTATCATTATTAAAGAAGTATATCCAATCCAATTATATAAGATAAACTGTTGTTTCTTTCAGAGTCCAGCGGATTCCATGATCGACCAAACTCACATCAAAGTGATCCTCATTATCTTCTGTCTTATATTGTCCGGAATGACTTTCGTCTTCTTCTTTAAGTGTATAAGAAAACTTTATGAGGACCATAAAATCATCAAAGTAAACTACATTTATTTTTATTACTATTTTGTTTTTTTTAAATTTAAGTTTCTAGCGAAATTAATAAGGTAAGTAATATATAGGGTTCGTTGATATAGCTACCCTAATTATGAAGTTTTAATAAAAGTTTTTGAAACCAGTCTTTTAACAACAATGCCCTCACAATCTGAATCTGTCGGAAAGTTATAAACCCTCTTCACAAAGTGGTTTGTAAAACCATAACGATCCAATTAAATATACATAAAACTAATATAGGAACACACACATTTAAAGAATCAACACTAAATCTAAAATATATTTTAAACGTTGGTTATATTTATAATAAAATTTTAATGCACTTTTGAAAATCCTAAAGATAGTTCAAACGTTTAATATAAACATAATTAAATGAGAATAAGTTTGTCTCATTTTATTGTAAATATAAAAATAGGACAGAAATTATAAGAGAAAAAAAAATGTTTCTTATTAAAGCTTGTAAGACTAATTGGCTAATAATACTTCTTTTCGGTACTTTAAAAGCCTTTGAGTTTTGAAAAATGTGATTTAAATTACTTTTAGTCAAGTAACTTTTACTAAAAACAAAGAAAATGATTTTAATTAACCAAATGGATATTTTTCCTGCATCTTATTTTGGAATCATTTGAAAAAATGAAATTTAAATTCTTACACCCATTGTATAATTTAATATATTTCAAAACTCCGCTTGGTATAATATATGAAATTTGTTTGTTTTTAATATTTCAAACGTGTGTATTAAAATCATAATAAAATATCGATTAGTTTCTTGATGATCTAGATCTTTGTTCTTATCATAAGGAACACATACGTCAATCATGCGAGGACCGATTGGACATGGTTAGCAGTCGTCTGACGCTGGATGCAAAACGACTGCAGCGTGATAGCGAGCCTCGAGCTAGCTTAGAGAGAGATAATCAAACCAATGAAATGTTTAAGCAGCAGAGAAAATTCTCACAGCAGAAAGTCCGGGTACGAAAAGCATATAAATAAATTAAAAAGTTTATTAAATAAAATATATTACCTAAAGTTATTCAGCTTTTATTTCAATCATTTTATATAAGCACACATTTAAATACTTTAAGAAAAGCAAATTTTATTTTCAGCCAACCAGTATAGATTCAGACTTTATCCAAGAAACACGCTTAGACTTGGACGACGATGATCCTTGGCGACGAGAAGTCAACACTGTTCCTGTTGAACAAGAAAACGTTAGAATCGAGCGCAACGGAAGAAGTAGACGAAGTGAGAGCAAAAAGGAAGAGTCAATGAAAAGTAAAAAAGAAAGCGTCGAGAAGAAACAAATCAGAGATGTATCAGTTGGTGCTCCTGATACAAAAGAATCTGGCTGTCAAACAAGAGAAAGCCTATTCCAAACTGATCCAGCAATTAGTTCAGATGGTAAGTTTTGGAATTAACCTATAATAAAATTGGCATATATTTTATCTTCTACTTTTCGTCCGCAATAAAATGAAATTGTAGCCCCAAGGATCTGATAAAGCGGAGTTGCAATTTAGATAAGTTTGTTTGATTGTCTATTATGATAAGTACTACATTTTGCACACTGCAAATATCTGGAATTCCCTTGAGTGACATAGATTTTCCTAATAGAGTTTACAGAAATTTTATGCTAGTAAATTTGAATTATTTTCACTCCATGCCCGTTGTTATGTATTGATCAGTAAATAGTGTCATAATAGCAAAAAAATACTCTGTAACTTATAAAAATGTACTTGTAATTATGGTCTGTAATAATTACTAAACTTTACAAATTATAAAGCTTAAATTATAAACTGAGAAAGAGCGCAATGATTAGCCATAATACATATTTTATTTATGAAATGTATTTATAATATAAATACGAAAAGAACTTCGTTTTTATACTCAAAAGTCATGTATTAATATATACATAGTTTCTTCTGATGAACACAATTTTAAATTATTTGTTCCGATGTTACGATGTTTTAAATATATCTTAAACAAAAATTGTCGTCATTTCGTCACCACATTAATTTATAGATATAATACAAAATCTCCGGACCGTTAAATAAATGAAATTAAATAGACTCTACAGTTCATTTATTACACCTTTTTATGTTACAGAAATAAATAATAATATTACTTTTTCATTAAATCCATACAAATTCAACCTAGCGGATATTAAAATTTTAAGAAGCAAACAAATTTGATATTTTCCACACTTTGTAACGTTTTTTATAAGAAATATATCGTTTGATCGCACTTGATTGATTGTGTTCTACTTATATCAAAGAAAAATTGAGTTTCGAAACTGTAATAGGATTACACGATGTTTTTCGTTGGTTATTTTGGACTCAATTTTTTTATCGCTTTTTATAAGTTAAAAACATATAGCGTCATTGACTTGTTAACTATTTTTTTTTGTTGGAACTGTAAAAGGACCTCATGTTTTCCGCACTGAAGAAACATTTTTACGAAAATATACGATGAAATAAAAAATATTATTATACAATATTATACTATAATAAATAAATAATTTTGAAATGTAATCAAATTAAAAATTGGTATATATTTGGTTAGTAAAATTAATCGACGAGAATTAAAATCTGTACTGCGTAAGTAAGAACGTAAGAACGTAAGAACGAACGTTTGCTGAATTCTAAAGAATTAAAAGAATTTTCAGTAAATTTTCGTTATGAACATTTATCAAAGGGTGTTATTGTACTATGGTTTTAGAATTTAAAACTGAATGTTAAGAATAAATCCAGTTGGCACAATTTAAATTATGCTGACTTAACGGTGAATGGACGGGCACATAAAATAAACTTATAATACTCGATATTGTATCTTTTGGGTTATACTTTCTAAATTATTTTCCCTATTATAATAACGGTCTTCAAAATAACACTTTATACCCTAGGTTCAGGTACAACAAACAGCAGAGGATTCTCCACGTTTGGCTACTCCGGCGCCACCATCGCCAGGCCTTCGCCCCCCCAAACCAACACTTCGCAAATCACGATAGAGTTACTACGACATGCTACTGAAAAAGAAGAGAAACCACGTAAGATATATCATGTTATGACAAATTATAGAACAAAAAAAAAACATAAATTATAATTGGTAAAGAATTATTTATAATTTATCAATAATATGTTCTCTTAACCTAAACAGTAGTTCTTATTTCAGTCTAATTATATTCTCAATAATTTATTCGTTTAGGAGTAGGGTAACCTAGTTTTTTGTTTAAAAACATTTTTTGTGGCGAAATATGAACATATTTATTAATTCTTTTCCCGACGCAATACATTTTGAAGATGAGAAAATAAACACGTTATTATAATTTATTTTTTTCAAAATTGATCTTAAACTTGTGTACTTATATTATACTGCTGCTTACTTATATTATAAACATTGGCTGTAAAGAATTTCGAGAACAAACTAATAGAATGGTAAATACATAAAAGCGGGTCCATCCCGTACCATCAATTAATTGGCAAATTGACGGGATGTTATCCGAGAATTTACAGTATTGTCCGTATTTATATTTTTTTCTTGTATATTACTGAATTCCTTGTATACTAAAAAAAATATAAGTTATTATTATTATCTAAAAATATAAGTTATTTGAAATTAAAATGAACTCCTAATACTTGTAGGCAGTTATTTATTTGTTAATATAGTTAATGCAAATCAAAAAAAAAATACCCAATTCTTAAATCTTTTACAATGACTCCGGGTATTCGGACAAGCTATATGATGTCATCTGATTTGCAATTCCTTTCCCAATCATAGATTTGTCCTAGATTCAGAGCTAGCACAAACCGTAAGTCTGTTACTCGACAACTGATTTGCATACTGCTATAATAGAATAGAGAATCTCGGACTGTAATAATTAATGCATTGACTTTATACGAAAAATTTATTAAACAAATTTCCTATACTAAAGTTATAACTTAACTTTTACTTATTAAAAGCTATACAAAGGTTCTTAATAAAAAGTTTAAATTATTTCTGGCAATCTATTCACAGAAAAGAAATATCCAGATCGAAGACCGATGAGCACCGAGACTACCCGATCCGCCCCCGACGTCATCATCGTGTCCAAACCGATTCGCTGAGATTGACCTTCGGGGCCTCAGTGGGGCCATTGGCCCTGCGAGGCCTCTTGGCCCCACGAGGCCCCTCGGGAACCTCGAACTTGCCCCGAAGGTTCCTACCAGCCCCACACGTGTTACGATCTATCAAAAAGTGTTTCCTTCGAATCTTGTGATGGTTATTATAGTCAACATTTTGATGAAGGACCAAAACTTTTTTACGATTATTGCCTCAAAAGTGATTTTAAAGCCAAAACACTGCCAAGAAATGTAGGGTCATCTGTAGATTATAAGAAAGTGTATCCGCAGAGGAACGTGTGTTTTTATGGTGTAGAATCACCAACTAAGTGTAAAAAGACGTTTTTAGTACACGCGGACATCGAGCCTCCGAGATAACGAAGATATTAATTACAGATATAATTAGATAATTTACACAATCTATATTAAAATAATATTTATAAAAATTTTATTTGTTATGAACAAACACCCTTGTTATTTAAAGATGGCATTAATTATACATTGATAGTGTACGGTTTTTTATAAACATGTGAAATTAATTTAATTGTTGTTGTTGGTTTATAATTTTTAAGGAATTTCGTACATTTAAGATTAATTTTAATATTAATCCGTATTAGTATTAAATATTTTGTTAAGAACAAAATATGTTCTTAATTTTTATGACTTATTTATACTATAATTATTAGATTTTAACATTTTTTTTTACAATAATTATTGGATTTTAAATATTTAACAGTTTCTTTAGACAATTTCTCGAAATCATTGAACAAATCATTTGGTCAATCGAATTTATTTGAAATTATTTTTTATTGGATATTATATTTTTTTCTTCAAATAAATCTTATAAATTGTTAATTAAAATAAGACAATACAAGAGAAAAGTACGAATTGCTTAGTTACTGCCATGTTTATCAATCTATTACACTTTTATTACTCTGGTAATATAAATATTGTAGTGCGACCACTTAGTAAATGGATCTAATAATATTTATAAAGTGGATTGCAAATATCTTATACTAAGTGCTTATAAGTGCCCGTTATTGATACATGTCTCATGAGATTATTATACTACCAATTAATTAATATGCAATGATATAAAGTGTGATAAAATCACTGCTGTAACAATCTTTATAAGGAAAACTACAAACAATAAATAATCGCAGTATTTTTGAATCAAGGTAATTAATTCGAAGTGTATGAAATAAAATTCTGAGAGATTTGTCTTTTATTGTCTTATTTTATGGTTGCTAAATTTATTTTCGGATACTGCGTTAATTACAGAGTTTTTACTAGTAATTATTGTTACTTTAGACGCTTATTAGTTCATATATAGAAAAAAAAAATTATTAACAATAGTTATGTTATATGTTTATTTTCTTAATCTATCCTAATTATCAATTCTTGTGTAAATACTAAAGTGCTTATGTTATTTATCTCTTATAAAACATATAAAAGTGGGCACCTTACATGTTTATTCATTTATTAGTGTATCTAACCAATTATTTTTGTATCAGTTTTTCTCTCTTTTTGCTAATATTACTTGTAGATAGATAATTAAGACCAAACATGTTTTAATTAGGTTTGCAATTTACTAATGTTGTTTTTGTAAAAATACAATTTGTATTGAATTTTATAATAATATTGTGCAATAACTTGTAATTTAATAAAAGTAATTATAAATGTACATAATATTCATCATAGGTGAACTAATTTACACGTATTGGTAAATTTTTAATTTATTAAGAAAATAAAGTTATGTCGTTTTTAGTTTATTATTTTATCACCCACCATACGAATAATATATACAAAATATATATAAATTATTATATATAAAAAAAAACAAATTATAAAACTGTTTCTATCAGTAATTTGGTATGAGTTGCTGAGCACATAGGCTTCTAACTTATTTCAACAAATTTCGTAATGACGACTTCAAAGGATATATAAACTTGCTATCAGTTTGACAAGAGTTCAATTTCTTTATTAATTGATTACTTCTTCACAGACTGTACATCTGAATCATTTTGTATGGACCAATCATCGTAAGCTAAAGAGCAGCAACTGAATTTAATTGGCTGAATTTAGTTGGTAATTTCTATTACCTTCAAAGCCATTTGGTTTTAAACTATTCACCGTGTGACCCTAAATAAAATGAATTATACTTGGCTTCTTTTATTCGAAATGTCATAATAAAATCGTGTTAAATATATAATAACACTTCAGAGGATAATATTCATTCTAGAGAATGAGATGAACGTTATATTTAGTATAGTATGAAAATTTGTTTTGTTATAAGGTAACTCTTACAATAGAATTTTCAAAGAATTAATCCATTAACATATATAGAGTTATATCGCCAACACGATTTAATATTAAACAGTAATTGATGTTATCTTATAAAATGCTAACGTTACATTTTATTTCAGAGGTTGTAAATATAGAATGAACAACTCGATGCAGATCAAACGTATTATCATAAAAATAACGATTTGATCCAAGCTTCCAAGTTGATATTAATATTATATTTTTAAAATACCAATTAGTTACTAGATACAGAATAAGAAATACAAGTATTAAAAACAGACTAAAACAATTACTATTATTAATATAATAAAATCTGCTTGTATAACCAGCACCTATAGACGATTTTAAACCACTTTTGTACTACAGAATAATCTCACGGAATAATCACAGTCTTGTCCCCTATGTGAATCAACCTCACAACCTTGGTTCAGCGGCTATCACTACACTACACTACACTTACTACTAAATAATCAAAATAACGACATTGAAAAAAAGCAATTTTCGAGGGTTACTCAATGCACTAATGAACATTATTTGCAAAACAAAGCTATCGTTCAGATAAAATTTAAATTAAAATCATACTTACAGGGTATAAAGCTTCATTTGTAATTTAATAAATAAATGTAACTAAATTATAACAGATTATAACAACTGCATTCTATACAAAAACTTTCCGCCATTTACGAATAAACATCACATTTTATAATTAAAAAAATATTATTTTTTGACTATGAAAATACACCTAAACCCATCTTAATCAATTTTGATATAACGTATATTTACCACTTACAACTCACAAAGGTTACTTTAGAGCATAAATTTTATCAAAAACATCGGAAATAAGATATTAAGAAACATAATATACTTAATATATTAATTACATAATAGTTCTAAAATTCCAAGCCACATGTTCCTGTACACAGTGTACAGGGTAGGTACATGTAAACAACCAACATTACGGGAGGAAAAATAAGAAGTAAATATATTTTAAAAGTATTAGAACACTCTTATCCTGAAATGTCCATAATTTATAGTCATACTCATTCCCGATCAATTTGTCCTAAAGTATAACCCTTATCACGTTAAAAGTCCAAGCGTGGCCTTTCATATAAAAACCTTTTAGCTATTATCAAGAATGCTTAGCAGCTTGTATTTGTGAAAAAAATGTAATAAATGATTTACTTTATGACACATTTAAGGTCGAGGGTAATGTAAAGAGAAGATACCTAACATTTCAAGCAAATATTATCCATACTTAAAAATGTGTTTGTTTTCACAAATTTCACAAAAAAATTATGTGCATCTATGGAAAAGTTAAGCTTGTTTAAAATTTAAATAAATTATAAATAGATATCCGAACCCACGGCTACAATTCTTTCTGAGAATAAATGGAGAGGTAAGATTGCTTTTCTGAACTGTCTTCCGGTCTTGTTGTTACATTATTTGCTTCACTGCTTGTGATAAAACTGCATATTGTATAATATATAAAATGTCAGTAGATTTAGAAAGCAATAAAACTCTTGAAAGAGCTTCTTTCTATTTATATGTTCTAAAAGTTTTAAATGATAAATGTTGTACAATAGCAAAAATAGACTAATGGTAGAGGCTGTAGTCACTTGAAGATGTATATAGAGAATCAAACAATGATCATATCATTATATTTTCTGCAGACTACTTGTTGTGAAGTGAAATATATTAGATGACGTAAATGCTAAAATTGTAAATTTTGTCACTTAGTAACATATTCACCACTAATAAACAAATGTATACTTTTGAATTGTGTGAATGTACCTATACTTTTTTGAATTCATCACGAAGACAAGATCGCAGAAAACAGACTTATATTTCATATAATATAATCTTCACAATTGTATATTAACGAGGTTTTCAAAAAGATCCCCACATGGTTCAATTGTAAAACTAAATTTCAATTATTTCTGGAATCCACAAAAATGTGATAATAAATAAGTTATGTTCTTTCATTACGTAGTTCAATTAGGCAGACCAAATGCCACTTATATAAAGGCCATGACATAATTACAATATTTATTGTATTTTCACTCAATAAAAAAAAACCAATAATTAATAGGTATATTTTAATTCCTTTGTATAATTAAGATTACAGATCCGATAGTTGAAGATTTTGGTTTTGTTCAATTTATATAAAAGATGAGCCTTTGACTATTAAGTTTGAATATTTATTTTATAAAAAGATATTCGATACAAAGATATTCGATATTCCAATGATCTTTTTAATGATGCAGACTGGTTATTTTTATTACAATTATATTAACGTAACAAATCATTCTCTTATTAAAGTATGATTTTAAGTCAAACTTGATACGTTATACCTTTTTTATTCTTAGAGAATTACTTAAATAATACACGGGTAATGAACTTTTCAAATTCCACTTACAATTAATTTTTTTTCTTTCATTTAAATAACTAGTCAAAAAATCAAAATCCTTTATAGTTTTCTTAAAATGAAACAATATAGATAAATAATGGAAAACTAAAGGATAATTGCAATGAAAATATAAATTAATTAATTTTATTCAGTGAGGATAAAATTTAATAAACCTACACCTGGGTCGCAAGTCCCAGGCAAGGCGATGGGCCCGGCAGCCGCAGGGCAAATCCATGGAATGTTAAGAAGCATCGTATTTATAATAAATAACAAACAAGACATTCTAATTAGAAATTAATATTGTGTAGAATAACTTGAAATATAATCGCATCAAATATCGCGAACCATCGTTTTAAATTTTTGCTAAAGGGTTATAAATGCTAAAAAAAACATTAATTTATATCTCTATCCATTATGTGTTATACAACTACCATTTAAATATAAAAGTCATGAACTCACGTATTAAATAAATGTTGCCCGAAAAATCCTCTGCGATTATTTTAATATTTAAAGCTTATTTTAATAAAACCACTATAGGCTTTCCTATTCCAGCTTCAGAAAGTACCAGTTTTTTGATTATAATAACAATGAATTAGATAAGACATGTTTTTCAACAACCTTTTACATTTTTCTTTAATTTTTCTCCTCCGTTCCTCTACGCCACTCTACTTTCAACGGTTTTGTAACATTCTACATATAGAGATAGGTATCTCTAGAGTGAATCTCACTATTATCCTAGTCAGTTTGCTACCGTTGGCAAGTGCTTGTTTTACAGAGCATAACATCTTTGTGATGCCGAAGCACTTGTTAAATATGTTACTGATAGAGTTGATAGTATATTAAGAATGGTTTTTATATGAATTGTTAATTTTAAATCTTATAGGAAAGTAAGCTAGTTCTTGAATCTAATTAAAAATAACACTCCTTAATAATAATTTACTTGGCAATATAAAAGTAACTATTATAGTAGATTGTCATACAGAGGCACCGATCAAGAGTGGTACATGAATTAGAGAATAAATGTCGAATATAAAATATAGCCGTATATCGAAGTCAGCAGTGTGCAAACATACCATAGACCAACCCAATCACTTATAAATCAAATGTAAAATATAAATACAATTATACGCGTGTCCAAATACTTGTCAAAAACCACCTGTTATTACCGATAACGATTCACGAAGCCTATTAAATTAAATAACAATATAAATTGAGTGGAGAAGGTGGTATGACATTATTATCTTACCACTCGTGAACCATATAAATCCCCTCGTATCTGTAACGGCTCTGTTAGACTCAAGATACTGTGAATACGTTTTGTGTACATCCTGAACTCTATGTCTATGACCGGAATCTCAAAGGTCGTTAGAGGTAAATGACTAATTAATTGAATTACTGACAGACACTTAAATCTGATCTTACCGAGAACACAATTCCTGTAAAGCATAAGAAATTTCGAATAAAATATAGATACAATTTATTATAAACCAGTTAGATCCATTATAAGTAATTTTATTTAAACAAAGAGTATTAAAGTTAAAAGGGAATGACAGAAAACTTATGTTTTTATACAAACATAAATTAGTTTTATACAAGTGTAAGTTTTTAATCAAAATGTTGTCTACTGAGATTATTCTTAATAATTTTTGGTGAAATAGAATCTTTGTCTCCTAAATATTTAACATAATAAAAAAGTAAAATATGCTAAATTTCATTACAACATTTTTTATATATCTTATGTATTAAAACAAATGTGGACTTTATAGTATTTACCGGTAAGGTTTTAGATTTAGATTTCTTTATGTAACATGCTTTTCTATATCAACAAACTATATCTAATTAATAAAACGGTTATACATAAAACTCTGATAATATAATAATAAACAAATAATCATAAGTAAGATGGCTTAAATCTTTGTATTAACATATATTATTAAAATAAAAAGAGCTGAGTCTAAAACTGAAAATCATAACTTTAAGGCCCAAAAAAAGCTACGAATGAAAAAGCAAGGAAACCTTAAGGAAATTGACTTCGCTTATAAAAAAAATAATAACAAACGGACTCAGGAATTTTATGTTAAAAAATTACGCGAAGGAAATTGTAATAATTATTTAATTTATATTATTACAATTTCTTTCGACATTTTTATTATATATATTTTTTTATTTCATGATAACTTTGATATCGAATTGATATTATTTTGGTATCAAAATGGTACTTTATATTTATACTTAAAAAAGATAATTAACGTTAAAAAAACATTTGAGCCACAGTGGCTTTTAAAACAATTACAATCCGAGTAACGCGTGATAACAAAAAGAACTAGTCTAAAATAACTAATCACATCTTTACTAGTTCTGTTCTTACCCTCAAGTATTCAAAATAATGACAATTATATAATGTCATATTATTAGACTAATAAGGCTAATAGTAAATACCTTTTTGCTTTTTTTTCCTTAGGAAAAGTCCGTTATGGCCGGGGGTTATGTGAAACTCTCCGGCAGCATAGAGGATGCTGAAACTTTTAACCTACACGGTAAAAACCAACAATTGACCCTATTGCCTTAGATGAACGCCAAGGGATCGTTTTGTCACTCACCGTGATGCTCTGGCGAAACCCCCCATATGAAGCTGCCCCGATCAACTTAGGGCACCCTCACGGCGTAAGCCTATCGCTGGTGGGAGGAGTCACCCTTTTTTTTTTTTTTTTTTTTTAACGTCTGGAATCCTCATGGATACACACCTCCATCCAGGGGAAGATGGAAGCGGTTATGTGAGACTCTTACTCACTAAACCAGACGGTCAACACCTCTCCGTCATAATGGAGCGCCACGGGAACGCTTGCGCACACATCCGCGTTGCTCCGACGGAAGGCCGCGTGAGCGACCACCACCTCCATGGAGTGACGCGCCCGGTTGACTTGAGCGCGTCCCACTCCGGTGGCCGGCTTGTTGAATCGCGAAGGGCTCCCCTGCCCTCCACCCAAGCCGGCCGAGCCAAATCAGGACTCCCTCAACTAAGAAGGTGTCCCGATCCGACTCAACCTCCCGGGGCCGGACCACGTCCGAAAACGGTCGTGGTCCGGGGAGGAGTCACCCTCCCCTTACACCAAGGTACTACAGCTGGGAAAGGAGACTGCGGGCATAATCCCGCTTCTTTAGACCAAGCCTACCCCTTTTTTTTTTTTTTTTTTTAATCGTTGGAAAAATGCGTTACGCATCATCCCAGCGGCCAGGAAGGTGATGGCCGAGGGGGTATGTGGGACTACCCGGCAGCATAGAGGACGCTGCCATTTTTTTTTTTAGGGCTACCCACTAAAAAAAAAAAAAAAAAAAAAAAAAAAAAAAAAACCAACGGTTGACCTCATCGCCATAGTGGAACGCCACGGGATCGCTTTCGCACTCACCGTGACGCCCCGGCGGAACCCCCTGCGAGGGGCCCCGATCAACTTAGGGACACCCTCACCTCGTAGGCCTATAATGGGTGGGAGAGGTCACCCCCCTCTCCCGCCCAGGCACTACGGCTGGGGAAGGAAGCGGCGGGCATACTCCCGCCTCCTTCTTCCCAGCCTACCCCTACGGAGCGGGTCAGCGGTAGAGGCTAGCTCCCTGACCCGCTCGGCGGCCTCCTTTGCGGCAATGACTTGTTCGCAGAAGGAGGCCATGGCGACCCAAACGTCCTCACTGTCGAGCATCTTTGGAATGACGCTCGAATGCTCGACAGCGAGATACTGCTGCCGACCACGACCGCCAACTCTTCTCGCTGGCGGTCCCACGCCACACACTCCTCCAGGGTGTGACGAGCCGAGTCCTGTAGCTCATCACAGTGGTGACAACAGGGGGTCGCCTCTCTCCTCGCCACCTTGTGCAGATACCCCCCGAAGCATCCGTGCCCCGAGAGTATCTGCACAAGGCGGAACGTCAGAGTCCCGTGCCGCCGGTCCACCCACCGCTTGAGGTGCGGAAGCAGCACCCCAACAGTGAAATAACCGGCGGCCGGAGACTCCAACTCTCGCTTCCACCGCCGGATCAGGACATTTTGCGTCCCTGCCCTGATCCTAGCCACCTCAGGCACTTCGCCCCTGGCACGAGCGTCGGCCCGGTGCCAGTACACTGCAGCGTGGACCTCCGCCTGGAGCTCCCAGGGGGGGTCACTTGCTAGCAGTGTCGCCGCAGTAAACGACACCGTACGGTACCCCCTGATCACCCTCACCGCGATGGTCCTCTGCGATTGTCGCAAGAGGACCTTAGAGTCTCGGGTGAGGGCTCCCGACCATATGGGGGCACCGTAGAGGGCCATGCTTCGTAAGATGCCGGCGTACAACCGCCGGCACGGAGCGCCCGGCCCACCGACGTTGGGCAATAGCCTACCTAAGGCAGCTGCGGCGGAAACGAGTTTCGGGGCCAAAGAGGAGAAATGAGCCCCGAAACGCCACCTGCGTCCAGAGTAAGGCCCAGATATTTCATCTGAGCCTTAACCGCCACCTCCGAACCCTGGACGATGATGGATGCCCGACGAGGGGGACCCCGGCGAAGGCCGTGGAACAGTAGGGCTTCAGTCTTGGAGACCGAAACCTTGAGTCCCAGCAGCCCTATACGGTCCGCCACCAGCGTAGCACCGACTGTTGCCAGCCTAGCCGCCTCCGCAAAGCTCCCCCCCCTCGAGAGCAAGCCTACCCCTGCGGAACGGTTCAGTGGAAACTATATTCCTGTCTCTCTACGGGGACTCCTTTACGGCAATTACTTGCTCCACAAAGGAGGCCATAGCCACTCAGCACCTTTCGTCGCCGATCATTGCCATTTGCCATTTGCCAAAAATGATCGGTTATGAAAATTACTGTTTTATTCTAGAGGTAAAAACTAATTTATTCACATTAAATCATTCAATATCATGTTTTATAGAAACAGTTCAGTGCCAAAATATCTCTTCTTCAATCATTGCTACCATTCTATGGTATGTAAGTATGTATGTATGGTATATATTTTAAAAATTGAATACAAGAATTATTTCATTCAAGTTATGCGGGCAAAATAATAAAAGGAGGGAAAATACAACAAATTAACAACCTATTTAAAAAAACACTATCTTACATATCTAGATAATCATTTTTTAGCTGACTTACAATAATTAAATTAAGCCGATATATCAATGTATTTTTTTTAATATCAAACTTGGATATTGATATTTTTTTATATTTGACTTATGAATATAATCTTTTAGGAACTTTGAAATTGATGCAAAAGTAATTAAAACGTTAGCAGGAGCATTTTAATTATTATATTTGGAGAGTTCTATTAAACCGTGACGTGGTGGTAAATCCCGTGACCACAATATTAATATTTATTGAATATCCTGAAATTGGCTCTGATTTAAGTAGGGCTTTAAAACGCTTGCTTGCATTCCTCTATATATTACTTTAGGGCTCTAATTACTGTTATATGTTAAAGTTAGAATCTTTTAAACCCTCATAAATGTGAGGAGCGTGTAAGTAAGTACTCGTAGTACCCGTGATAAGTTTTTACAGACTTCTATCAGTACCACGCTTTACTGGAATCCTATAAAATAAATGGCTAAAGTAAATTTAAAATTTACCATACAGTTTGTCAACGATTCTCATTCATCAACGTTCCAACATTCAAAATAACTATCAAAAATAAGTCTCATAACTATTGAGTTATAAGAGTTATATTACCATTTTAAAAAACTTTTACTTTAACTGTGACTAAAAGATAAATAAGGATGGATATAAAACAGACTGTTTGAAATTACGCTCGACAGATAACCTACCACAAATTAAAAATTGGCATATGATTTTTTAATATAATGATTCAAATTACTTCTAGACCAAACCAATGTGAACGGAGTAAACAATTTTAATGAATTAAATGCCGCAGCTTTGATGTCCAAACTGGTTGTTTCACTAATCCATTTAAATGGTACTTAGATTAGCTAATCACGCGTTTCAGAATATAATTAAATGATCTTTGTTTCTGAGGCTCAGTTGTTATATAATGTTAATATTTACAAATTTATTGATACTATACTTTCTGACGTAAAATAGTCTGTTCTTCGTTTGTTAATATACGTCATTGTATCAAAGTATTTGATTTACGAAACCATAATAGGATTAATAATGTTTCTCATTGGTTATTTATTAAGAATTTATATTTTATTAAAAATGTTCTCTTCGGAATATTTTTATATCAAGGCTGGGCACTTTTTAATTAAGCCAATGAGATTTTATGCTTTATTGGAAATGTTATTGTAGTCAATACGTGTTAATATAATGGTTATTAAAATATTACTTTACACGTCATTTATATTCATCTACTGGGCGCTTGACTGGAACCAACAGATTACTTCTTAATATACCTACGCTACAATTTAATATTAAAAATCGCATTGATATATTAAAAAACAAACGAGACAAACCCAAACCTGTTAATGAAAATTGATATTAAGCTACGTTTATATTTTCTAATAACAGTAGAGTCTAAAATATTATGCTTAAATCATAAGAGTAAAAACACTTTAAAAGATTTGGATAGTATTTGTTTTTCATTTTGAATTAATCACTAATTATTTAATTAGTACTTCCTAGGATAAGAACCTTTAGGTTCAAATACAGTATCAAAGCTTTGTCCTGTCTTACGAAATTCTCGTTTAATATTATATTACATAACATACTAAATACACAGATAACCAATTTATACGAGTACGATGATCACAAAAAGTTCTATAGATAGCAATTACTAATCAATAAAAACACGTCCTTAATTATAGTAACAACTCGATACCATTTGTTTATGTATAAGGGTGTTAGTTAGCCTTTTATAAAAATAATGTTACGAGACTAAAGACGAAACTATCTAATTATAAGGAGCTTAATAAAGAAATGTATGTCACGTATTTAAGGCGTTATGGTTATTGTTAAAATAAAATGTTATTTTATATGAAATTTATTTTCTTGCCCACTGTACGTCTCTTAGAGGACCTGCTATGAAATGGGTCAAATTTATTATACGCCGATATACTCAGCTCATCGGCATCGTATAACTACTCTCTGTAGTACTCTCTCAATAAAATTAGTTTACATTTTCGTACAATGTCAGCCGTGGTGCGTTCAGGCAATGAACCACCGTTTAATTATGTTAGTACATTTAGTTACTCTAAGCTTATACACTATTCAACCATCAAAATTTGTCCTCTTACAAATTGTAAAAATAGCAACTTATAATAAAAATTAGTATTAACATGCATTTTTTCTGAAATCCTGTATAATGCTAAAATCATGTACGTAAATAATAAACCTAACCTTACAAATTATAGAACACCTTATAAGCTGTTCTTATAATGTTAATAACATCATTTAAATATTATTCAAATGTATTTATTTGTAAAATGTTAAATATCAATAGTTTTTTTTTCTATGGTACCAAATGTCTTAGGTATCATGATTATAATATATAATATTGGTTTTTCCTATTTTAGTGTAATGACATATAAAATATTTTCTGTTTGTAGTTATATATAATGTTACATTATGTATAAGGAAAATAGCAATTAAAAGTTATAAATCACAAATATTTTTTTAAAAACATAAATAAGAAAAGGCTAGTTACATACATACATACATACAGTATAGTATGAGTTTTTTTTTACTACTTATACTGTAGCCGAATATATGTACCTTTTTTGTTTTTCATATTTGTATATTAATTTTCAAAATTAATAAATAAAGAATATGTTTGTAAATTAAATTCAAATCATTTAAATTTCTTTATGTTTTGGGTATTCCAATGTTGCCTGTCATTAAAATAATTTTATGAACGCTGTTAAAATTTGAATGTTGCGATGATTGGTCATTTGTGTGTTACAATGTAATTAAAACATGCTACAATAAGTCATCAGACAAAATAAACTACGTGTTTTGAGTTTGTACGATATAAATTGTTTTTCTGGCAAGTATTGTTTACATATATTTGATATGTGTGAAGCGTACATCAATTCCCTGATATCACGAAAGGCTGGTTGGTGATTCGTTTTTCTCAATATTGATTACTTTTTGCAAAATAATTACTCGTATTACAGCTCACTTACTCGTAACCTCCAAAACCAATATCCAACATGGCGGCGTCAATCATGGTATTAAATTATTTATCGACGTTTTATTATTATAGGCATTTAGGAAACGGTCATTTCGGGAACATTCTGGTCTACGGAGGGCACTCCCAAAATTATAAATTACACACAAAATGATAAAGTTTGAAGAAAATTCATAATCATACTAAACTATGGTTTTAGGTATTCATTTATATAAAAATAAAACGAAAAGGAAGTAAAAAAAAACGATAAATCTGAATAGTATGGCTTACAGATGCTTTTGTGAAAACGATAAGGCTAGGATAAAATGACACTTTAACAAAAATGATGCTGAAACTGACAGGTATGGAGTATTACCAAAGAAAGAAAACTGAAAACAAAGTTAAGAAAACGGAAGAGAAGAAATGTAGTAGTCGTGGTAAAAAACTCAAAAGTATAGACAGAAAAAATAATGTTGTTAAATATTTTAGCTGGCAGTCCCTAGATTCTGAAAATGAAATTACTTTTCCTGTAAAAATCGGGGAGATTTAAAAACATAAAACGCAGGTTTACATTTAGATAGATGGTGTCCCCAGATAACCAAAATTGTTTGGTAGAATGCTTTTGATGTGTCCATAATACGGTTCCAATTTTCCGGAAATTGAACTGCAGGTATTTTCAGTTGAGAATAGAGAAAAGAAAGCTCAGCACCATTAGAAATGATAGAGATGATTTAGACATAGCCATGAATCAAGAGTTTCTGAAACCTCTTCATATCAATAGAGAAATTTTACAGTGTCATATATGACAACGATCAGACAGCTCAGATAATGAGAATCTCCAAACCAAAGTTTCAGATCGATTTCAATATACCTAATAATGACAAAAGTGGTGCTGGAATATCGTACATATATATTTTATGTACCTTGTTACTCAAAAATTTGGGATTAAGTATATATTTCTTAAAATTTATTTTATTTATTTTACTGTCAACTTAATTTTACTATAAATAATAGATACTTATTATTAATGTATACATATTATGTTTTTGCTACCCAAAGAATTTTCGTAATATAAATGAAAAAATAACAATAAAAATACGGTTATATATATTATCAGGGACAGTACCGATAATTATAGTCTTACATAAGGTCTCTTGGGAGATATTAGCTAAGAGGTAATAATGTTAACTGAGATTAAAAGATTCATAGCTGACCCAAAAACCCCATAGGCTTGCGTTCTGTTAATTGAAAGTTAAGCAAAAACATTTCCTCATAATTTACTCACAAAGTAATTGAAACTAGTATTTTTTTATAAATTATTATTAAGGGTTAAACATTATACTAGATACTAAGTAATGGTTTTAAAATTGACTATTTATTAGTGTTATATCTCAAAAAAATTTAAGTTGAAAATACTTTAAGTATCATCAAAAATTAAAAACTGGTTTATTCTATAATAACAATAAACCTAATATTTACGGATGCTGTATCAAAATATGTGCAGATAGATTTCGTTTGAAACTCAGAAGAAAATAAAATGTAACTCGCTAACTCTCAATGGGATGGTAAGTTACGCTAACCACAATTAAAAAAAAGCTTAGCTACTGCTAAGCTTAGGTAATTTAGTTTTTATTTTAACAAATTACTTTCAGTCATACTAAAAACGTCTGATTTAAAAAGAGTTTGTTACATTTGGAATTATCAAAAAACAATTATGCCAAAGGTTATTTATATGTTGCAATTTGTTTGGTAACAACAGTTATCGTTCAACAGTAAACGCACTGAAAGTTACAATCTGTTTTAAAGTGGATTAACTTTAATCATTTTAATTTATAATACCCATGAATTAATAAAATGTATTTAATTATTTTAATTTATCTTTACAGATATATAAAAATAATGCAATTAATGTTTTAAATAATTATCATTATGGGATTGTTTAAAATAATATTTAAATCACATTATTAATAATTTCCGTTTTTATTTTTGTAATTAGACTAGTTCTTGTAAATATTAGAAGTTCTTACTTTTACTAAAAGAAGCCATTCCCATCAGTAAATACATGAATTCTCTTGGTTCTGAATACTTGGTACTGAATAATGAATGTGAATTAAAAAAAAATCTTTGCGTTTATTATTTTTTAGGATTGTTAAGTCATTTACCACGCATTTTTAGCATTTCATGCATTTTTAGCAACTTACTGTATTTTTCCAAACACATTTTTAACGTACCTTACTATCACATTATTTATTCGTTATTATAACTGATTTTGATGATTAACTTTATATAAAAGAAAATATAAATAAGACATAATCAGATAAGTAATCATAGGTATTTAATTAATTTTTTGAGTTGATTTCAAAGCCTTAAGTTTCTATAATTGGTAACTTAAAAAAATATAAGATTTTATAATAAAAAAATATCAATTGTCAATATACTTAAAATAGTATATACTAGAGGATATTTATACATTTCCATAAATATCTTGAAACAGATTTTAATTACGATAAAATTCCCCATGAAACTCATTTAACACCGCCAAACGCCATAAGAACTTCAAGATATTAGACGTGTACACAGTACCTACACCTGCGCTCCGACGTTACCTTCATCGTGAGTACAGGAATAATAGAGAAGTGTCGTTCACAAAAATGTTAAGAAAATTATAATATTATATTTGATGATAAATATTTTAACTAGGAATATTTGCACTTTTTTTTAACTATACTAATATATTAAAGAAAAAAATATCTTTCAAATAATTAATAAAAACTATTTTTTAGAATAAAAAAAAATAATAATAGGTAAAATTGAATTATTACACAATAACTGTTTTAACAATCTAGCTATCTCCTAAACAATGTAAAACACAACCCAAATTTGTTTACTTAATCAAACGCTGCTGTTGTATTGTAAATATTATTAAATAATAAATATGAAGTATCAAGTACGTTTGTTTGACTATATCGAGTAAGACCGCAATACCTCTCTGCACGCATTCACACGCGTGTCCACGTGAGTGTATTTTGCTCCCAAATACCTAAAATTAAGGCGCATTAAAGGCGATAAACGCTGTTAAATATTATAAATGATTTTTTAAGTATAACATAAGTATACTATTTTTGACGGTTTATTTATTTAGTGCCAAATTAATAGTTGTTTCAACACCCATATGAATAAAAAAAATCAAAGCAATTTTAAATAAAATTTAAAAATAATTCTTCATCTACAGTCATAAATAATTATCAAATAAACACAATATACCTTTTAGAAAGTCGATGACAGTAAGTTTATCAAAGGGTACCTATATAAATTATAAATTTAGGTAAATTATAAATTAAGGTACCTCTATAAATTAATAAATTTAGGTACCTACCTACCTACTGTAAATAAAAAGATTAAATACTTTGTCGACGCAAAAAGAACGCACAAAAGATTCAAACAAAAAGATAGATCGAAGATCCTGTCAGTTATTTAAGTTCTTTAAAAAACCGAACTGCTTTGTTGGTTCATTGCACATATTTACCTAAATATAAAACAAGTAAGGAAATAAAACGAATCTGATTAAATTCAATATGAAGTACCTAATTGGGATTATAACGCATAGTTCAATAAAAAATTATAAAATGTACATTATTATTTGAAATAAAACCAAGATATTCTTGGGTTGAGGAACTTGAAATGTAATCGCATCACTTAACTTTGTCTAAAAAACTTTTATCCCATATTCTAAGCTTAATTTAATTTTAATAAAATCACTCGATCTTTGGCTTCTCGCCAGAGAAACAGCTTTTACCTTTTTTTATAAAGATACCAGTTAGAAAATGTTGTTGTGTTGATTTATTATGCAAAAAAATATTTTTCATGAGCAGTTTATAGTAATGAAATTTAAATATAATTATGTACAAGCTACTAAAATCCAGTTGAGCTTTGTTTCCCAAAGATTTGTAAAATAAATTAAATGTTTACTCTGACCAAATTTTACATAATTTTATCCAATAGTTTTAGAATGATGTGCGAAAGAACAAAGGAAGAATTTCTTTTTGTCTACAGAACTATATCATTATATAAAATGCTGCAATTGTTTTAAGAATACGCTATAGTATAATGTTTATTTTGAGAGGTTAAGCAAAAGACATTTAAAAATTATTGTAAATTGTCACTAAATATGTAATAACATCTTTTATTTTTTTAATTAATACTAATATTATAAAAGACAGAATGGAACGTTAACTACCCTTATGTCATGTTGGCTTTATTTAATATATTTTCTAGAAGACTAATTTACGTGCCATTAAACATGTCGAAACATGTTTACCGAAGCGAAGCGTCCCGAAGTTCAGGCGGTTCTTTGATGTGTTCTTTTAATTAACCCTTATTGTTAGTATGTTAATGCCTATTTTTGGTAAAATATGCTTCGTTTCAGAAAAACATGTTTTCTTCTTAATTTTTTTTACGATAAAAGAAATAAATTTATACTCTATTTAATTTATATAATTTATTTATACTGATTACCTGAAAGGTATTAATTTGTAATTAAGTTTAAATCATTTTGGAAAATGAACATTTTATTATTCAAACATTTATGTATGAATCTCTCATTATTTAACAATATGAAAAAACTGGGATGCTTAAAACACAGTGTTTTGGGAGTAAATCAATTCATTTTCATTTATTCACAGAATATGGCCTTGGTCAAAAATTAAAAACAAATAACTTAATGACTCCTATTTTTCATTACCTTATTTTTGTATTACGTAGAATATATATATATATACAAAAAACGTGAACGAGAATATTGGTTTTCAAACAAGCATACGTCAAGTATTTCAAGTCAAATAAGTGAAGAAAGGATAAATCTTGTGACAGAGAGAGTCTATAGAAGTGGGTGAAGTACCGTGGCAAGAAAAGGTCCCTGGAGACGCAGCCCCAGGTCACGTTAATTTGTTCGTAGAGCGCATCAATGCGGCGTCGCTTCTAGTAATTTGTGTCACCGGGATAAGCGTTCTGATAAAGACATTCGTCCGTTTATAGAAACGCCGTAATACTCCAGTGGTCTTAAATAATTTATAAATCATGTAGTTTATTTACAGTACAATATTAATACAATATTTTGAAAAAATATATATAAAATTATTTTCAATTAAAGGTAGTCAAACAATTATATTATATTTGTATATGTAATATTATCGGTGATCTGTAATAAGTCGTGATCTGTAATCATGATCTGTAAGATGACGAATTAAGTCAATACAAGAATTAAAGTTATACAGCCTCCTAAGTATTTTTTATTTTGTTAAATACTTAAAATTGGTATAATCTGTTTACAATCAAAAGTTAGTTCAATTTTAAAGTCTATAGCTCCCTTGTGGTAGGCATTTGGTGTTTTTTTAATTTGACAAACTTGAACTTTTATACTATAGCGAGGTCTAATAACTGTGAGTATAGTTTTGTTCAGATATTAGATTTTTAATAGACAGTTACGTTTGTCCAAGAAATAAAATTAATTCCGTTATTTGTTTTACAAAAATAATTCTATCAAAGAATTTCTAAACGTTAAGAGAATTAAACAAATTTGTTTTTTGCTTTTAGGGTAAAACAAATATTTTTATTAAAGTTATAATTTCTGTCTGTATATTTAACTTAATTTTTAACTTTTTATGTTTTTTATATATTTTTGCTGGTTATTATAATCATTGCTTTTCAAAGATACGTAAATTATAATATATATACTGCAGTTACTTTTGAATGTTTATTCAAATCCCGGGGTAAACTGAGAGTTCCTGCATGGTTTTTATTACATGGTTTCACCATTTTCCTAATTCATGAGTAAAAACCCCGAATGGGTTCGAATCTAGTCAAGCAAAATTCGAAAACCGTCGATCCAACACCGACCCACCATCAATCACTATAAACACCTGTAGGTGTAAATCTGTAGACCTGTAGAGCTTCCGTTCTTAAACACTCATGACACAATAATACCTGAATTGGATACTTGGGTTCATATTTATAACAATAAATCCCCACCACTTACTTAGATATACACGCAACTTAGCAAAATCTATACATATAATAAAATTGTCACTGATCGATTTCTGTACATGGAAAATTTAAAAAAAAATATGATGGGGCCCTTTATAAGAGCAAGAGATCCCAAAACAATGGTTTTTCATTTTGTCTGTTCGTCTGTATGTCTGTATTTTTGTGAACGCTTATCTCAGAAACGTATGAAACGATTTGGTTGCGATTTTCGGGAATATGTTGGGTTGTATGTTGTTGTTGTTGTTGTATGGGTTTAACTTAACCTTTTTTATTTTAACGAACTGGTAACAAATAAAGAAATTAATAATCTCATCTTTTCTTACCATAGCTACTTACGATTAAACATAAAAAATATACATAAATAAACTAAAAACAGGTATGCAAAAACTACTTGATTGAGTTCGATGAAACTTTGAAGGTTTATAGTCACATATCATATCCTTAATACAAGTTGTCAAGGCAACTTAGCAAGGGCGCTGGTGTCGCCACACTATTGTATAGCTACCTTTAATTCTATATACTGCCATGTATTTAATGTAAAATGTACAACTTGATGCAAAATATAATATTATTATACAAGTACAAAGAGTACGTTTTATCGAAATCAACATCTACGCCTACGAAGTCGCAGGCACAGCTTACTAGCTGGCCTGTCTTTATATATATATATATATATATTTATCTTTATATATATATTTCTTGTGTGCGTGTGTATGTCACTGAACTCCTCCTAAACGACTGGACCGATTTTTATGAAATTCCTTGAGTGTGTTCAAGGGGACTTGAGAATTGTTTAGATTCACAATTTGGTCCACTGGAAAATGGTTTTTTGATTAATTTTTAATGTGTAAGTAGGTGGTGATTTTGGAATGTTTCACATTGGTTCCGACGGACTGCGTTACCATGGCAATGTCAAATATTAAATAATATTATATTTTAACTATAGTCTACCCTGACCGTTGGGGTTGCGATAGGAATAAGAAAAATATTTTAGTACTAGCGGCCCGATAAGTACTTAGCTACGTAAAAAGTGAAATAAAAAAAAAATTGGCACAAATTCATTTATTCAAACAAAAAATCTTTATTTACATATTCATACGATATCGATTGGTCGAATTATGATAAATGTACATGTAATGACGTTAGACATTGTGATGACTTTTTAATATATTTTTGTTAAAGTTTGATTTTTTTAATTAAAAACGCGTGTACAAGACGTCTTTCGGGTCCGCTAGTATACTTATAATATAACCATGAATGATGAGAGTTCTAATATAATTTATTAATTTATTTCCATGGTAATTTCTGTCCATTATACGTTAAGTTTATTTTATAACTTTCTCAATTTTCTTCCTAAAATAGTTTTCTTAGTTATTCATTTGCTTACCACTCGGTAAGTTTTCCACGAAACATCTTAACCTAATTATACTTTTGTTAAGTCAAGGATCTTTATCTGTTTTCTTTGCGAAAGAATTTAAAATAAGATTTAATTTTCATTACAAGAAGCCCAATTGTAATTTAATAATTTTAGTTAAAAAATATGCTTCATAAAATGATAAATATAGCTGACCAACTCATGCCCCACTAAAAATACTAATTTCATGATTGAAATGCATTATCGTTACTAACAGTAACACAAGCAAAATAAGAAAAAAAAACGTGCAATCATAGATTTAAGACTAGAAATTGATTGAAAAAATATTTGCTTTCAGACATTACAAAAAAGCATATTAAATGCATCTTTATATATTTGAGTTTAAAAGATTTTTAACAGTCTACCTTAAAGATTAATTTGCGTTACATATTTGTAGAGTTATTGTTATTGCATTGTTATTGAACCATGTTATTTTACCGGCTATGTTCACGTAAATAAAACGGAATTTTAAAGGATAAGTTTCGAACTCGACAGTAACTTCGGACTCGTGAACAGTTAACGCTGAGTTCGCCATGTTTTGAGCTCATGAATGGGAACCCCGAATAGGTTCAAAACTACTCTAGCAAAATTCCGATTAATTTGCGTGACAATAGCTGGGTAAATTTTTATTTAATATTTGTACAGTCTTTTATTATTAATTTAAATATTGTGTGTTTTTTAAAATTTTGGCGTCTACTTATAAATTTACAGACATACTGGATACCATACAAAAATATTACTCTGGTATCTAAATAACCATTTTTACATAAATATGTTTTTATATGAAGATTTTTAAAATTTGTTTTTAGGTTCGATAGATTGTAGACAAGAAAGAAATAAAAACCATACTTTTTATACAATATATTTACCAATAATTTTCCATTTCCCATAAGATAATATAGATTTACATAAGATAGTTAATTATCAAAACTATCAAAAATAGCCTCTAGGAAACCGTCCCGTGAGTCGCGGGTTCGAATCCCAGCCCGTATCAGTTTATTTTTTATCTATATTTATATAAATTTAAATAAGTTTAACATAATAATAATAAAAATGTAAAACTAAATGCTTCATGCATTTACACTTCCTAATGTCAAAAGTAAAAATTGTAGTTTATTCCTTAACAATAAAGTGTTAGAACTGACTGACTCAACAATTTTCTTAGGTATAGCTTTAGATAAAAAGCTCCAGTGGAACCTCCATCTCGCAACACTCGAAGGCAAACTCAGCTCAGCCGTCTTTTCAATTAAAAAAGTATGAAAATTAATAGCTAGATACGGCTCGACTCGTTTATTTTAGTTATTTTCATAGTATTATGACGCACAGTATTTTTCTACAGGGGAGTGCTGCCGAAATTAATTCTATCGTTGTTTTACAAAAAAGAGCTAGTCGGGCTATTTGTAACTTAAAAGCTAGAGATTCCCATAGAGACGTTTTTAAAGAAATCGGTATTCTCACGGTCGCTTCTCAATCCATTTTTAATAACATACTATTGCTAAACAGCTTACATTACAAAAAATTGAAATGCTTATTTTAAAAACAGCGACAGACATCCGATCAATACAAGAACTAAAAAATAAACTTGTAACGCCTAAACTTCGACTTCAAAAATTTAACAAATCCTTCAAGGGCTTCAGTGTACGCATATATAATAAAGTTCCACAAGATGTCTTTGATTTTCCTTTACTTAGTTTTAAATCTAAAATCAAAAGAATATTATTAAATAATACTTATTATAATATTCAAGAATTTTTGCTTGATCGAATTGTGTCAAGTTCCAACTTGGTTATAAATAAAGAACCATAATTCCGTAACTAACAAAACTACATATAGTGAAAAAAATCATATTTTATACTATGCTGATGATTATTGCTTTCGAGAAGTTAGGCAAAATTTTTTAACAATGTCGTTCCATTCCATGATGTTATGGACTCGAGTCTTTCGCCGTATAGGGACTATATTTCACCCAACAAGTAATTTTCTAAAAACCGGAAGTCAAAGCATGAGATTTAAATTGTATCTCTAAAATATCATAAAAAAATATATTATCAATATAACTGGTGTCAATAAAATATATATTAAATTAAATGATACTAGCGAAAGGGTCACCTCTTGTACATTTTGTTTATATATTTTTTTTCATTTTATTTATTTTGTAATACATGGAAATGTTATACTTTTGAGGATGTACAATAAATAATATTATTATTAAATATTTAATTAATTCTCTTCGTACACCTACATTCATATACGTATAAAGATAATTACTAATGTCTGCATTTCTTAGCTGTAAAGAGAACAGCACTTCACTTTTACGATAGTTACCGCAACGCTTCAGAATTTCTGCAAATTATGTATAGTATTGATAATTGAGTACATTTCTTCTCCTTGATATGTATCTACAATATAACTTTGTTTATAACTATAAAGAGTTCTAATTTTTAATTTTTAATTTAATTTAATCTAAAATTACCAATTTATGTCTTTTTCTGTGTTAATTTCAAGAAGCCGGGCCAGCGTTGTAGTCTATCTAACCTTACATGTTTTGCTTAAATATGTGCATCACTAGCATCATCTAGTAGGTCCTAGTGGATCGTAGGGTAAACAGCAGAAGAGTTTGTTTATTTTGTGAGAAACATGGTCCGTCATCTTTGGAAAACCCTTTGTTAGGTTAGTCGAGTCACTGTTCGTATTGTACTCAAATTAGAACCGGAGAAATCTTTTAGAAAGCATTCCATAAAATATCGAAAATATAGAATCATATTCGCAAAGGACAATGGAGGGATTAAAGATGTTCTTAATATTCGTCACGAATAATGAGGTAACTCTTAAAATGTATTTTTGAAATTAGTATTACAATATTAAATGAATAATTTAAAAATAATATAAAGTAAATCCGCTTCTATTGTTACTTATTATTTATTAGTTGCGAGCTAAAAAAAGATAACCAAGTATTTATTGAATACAGCTAAAACAATTAATATAATTAACATAACCTCCTCCGAAACCCATAAACGAGTTTTGAAGATGCGATGTTTTTGGGGCAGCTCATCCCCCATTTTACCCAACTCAGGGGTCGAAATAAATTGAAATTGAATTTGGGAATCCATGAGGTCTTAAATTTGAGTAATATTATTTTATACGAGTTTTTATTCAAAACTTTGTTTCAGTGTTATTATGTGTGCTTAACTTAACATAACTTTAGTTTAAGCAATTGTACGTAATTTATGTTAATAATTCATTTTAAAAGGATAAATTGATAATGAAAGAGAGTCTTCTTGTTTGGTCCAATTTTGGTCAGAAATATTAAGTCTAACTTACTAACTTAACCAACCGTCAAGTTTTTAAATTATTAAGAATTTTATATCAATAGGATCATACTACTGATACCAATTAAAATAACTAGAGAAAAAGTTGGTAAACATGTTATCCTTTTATGCTATGCTTTTATTTTATGCTTTTATGCTCTCCGTGTCCAGAACCCTTATCACGTTAAAGGTTAGTCTGGCTTTTTATATAAATCATTATGCTACTAAGAGGAATGAAAGTAGTTACTTCAGAAGGAAAATAGTTTTAAAATCTAAATAAAAAAGATGTATTTATTTAAAAATTTATTTACTCGAAATGGGCTATAAAGTCAATATAATTATATTAAAATAATTCGATTTCATGTCTATAACTCGGTTAATCACTTGGTGCATTGGATACTGAACTTGGTGACTCAATCGGTGACTGAACTTGATGGACTTGAGCATTAGAGGCTGTATCCCAGAGGTAGTAAGTTTGACTTATGTAATTCTGTTTCTCATGTTAAGTTTTACTCATGTAATTACATGATGAACAGAATTCTGTTGCTTATGAAATGAAATAAAAGTATTTTATGAATATGACGTAGTGTTTCAGTTTATAATTTATCCTTTTTTCATTTACCCATTTAAAAAATATTTTATTATTATATTATTATTTTTCTTTAAATATGAATTCGAACCCTCGATCTCTGGGAAGCCGTCCTCTACATCGCTCGTCGCTCAACATATGATCGTCTTTATCGGAACGGTGGTGACATCTATTAGGTTTCTATCGAAAATCCTAACCAATGTTTCTAACTTTGCAGTAACATGACACATGAAACATTAATTTCGGTTGTAGCCTCTTTTAAATGTTTATCTAACATTGAAAAGAGGCTACAACCGAAATTAATGTTTCATGTGTCATGTTAGGCTTATTTAAATTTAAGTAAATAAGGAATGAAAAATCAAAAACCATCATTCTATATTTATTTAAATTTAAAGAAGCTTACCTACATATGTTAAAAAATCATATTTGCAAACATCACATCGACAAAGTCGCGGACAAGAGTTAATATTTAATAAATTATCTACTTCACAGAAAGTACATTTTACGAGGAACATTCAAAATGACCTGTGAATCGAAATTCGATTTATTACCTGAATTCACACAACTGCAGATGAAAAATGAAGAGACATCTTATTTATCTATTTCTTTTCCTTTTTTGTTCAGTTTACCGAATAATGTTATAATTATAATAAAAAGAACTACATGAATAATTATATCTTCAATCATTGTGTAGAACAGTAAAAAGAATACAATTCCAATTGACACTTATTTAAATATTGTTATAAAATGTATGATTTTTCATAACCTAATAAAAAAACGTTTAATAGACATACTGATATGATGAGATGTTATATAGAAAACTGTGAAATTTGTTTGCTACACTTATTTATTGCAGAAAAATCTTTTATATTACCTTGCAAAACACCTTTATGAAACGAATCCAATATATATATTATAATAATGTTTACTTCATTTACACTGCAATATATTATGTTTTATACACCTAAGCACTTTAATACTACCTAAATACTTTATCTTTTAATTGAATATTCTAAGCTTATTTTAATAATACCGCTTGAGATCTGGCTGTCCGCCAAGGAAACACCTGCTTTTTGACAATAATAAAGATACGCCAGCTATGACATGTTTTTCTGCAATGCTTTACATTATTTGTTACGATCTGCTCTAAATCAGTTCGGATTGATCAGTTTGGAATATTATCTCTAGGAATTACTGGAATCCAGTTGATCAGTATTTAAAAATAAAATAAAAATTTGGTCAAACGATCTATTAGTTATAGAGTGATGAGTAAATAAACAGACAAACATTTAGAATTTATATTCGTGTTATATTCCCATAGACCGTAGGATTGCTAAATAGACATTCATTATATTCTCACGCATCGTGGAATCGCTGATGAGACGATGGTGCAATATATCAAGCATATTGCATTAGAATCCGAGAATGTAACGCTAGAATATCTAAAACCCTTGTTTGTTCAACTTATTTTTCTATAATTCTTTTAATTATTATTTTTATTTATTTAATTCAGTTTTGTATCCAACTTTGAGCAAGTAACAGTAAATATAAATGTTATACAGGACAGAGTCTATAGAAGTGGTTAAAGACCCGTGGCAAGTGAAGGTCTCTGGAGACACAGCCTCAGGTCATGTTTATTTGTTGGGACAGCGTGAATGCCGCGTTGCAGTTGGTAATTTGTGTCACCGGGATAAGTATTTTCCTGAAAAGTTTCATCACAAACTTTCATCAATGCAGTTAAATGGAAAATGTGTGTATTTATTACTTTTGTATATCAATTGTATGAACTTGCATATTAAATTATATAGTAAATATCATTAATGTACTGTATCTTAGGCTGCTTATAGAATTTATTCTTTAAGTAATTGATATCTTATATATGTGAAATTCCTATTCCTTTTTGGAGAAAGAAAAGGTATAGAGGTACCGTCAATCTTCTATCTAGGTATGAATATGTAGATTTTGGAGATAAATTTATTAAATTTGGTTCTGCAATGAATAAAACCATGTAAAATATATTTGAATCCAAACTAATCGTAAGATTCTTTTAAAAGTACTTGAATCACAAAACACAAAAAAAATCGTTTATCCTTCAATAAGGTTTTAGTTATGATGCCTTCACTCAGTTCAATTATTCTAAATTATATATGTTATATATGGAATTTTTGGTGGTAGACCATAACATCCGGTCGCCGGCAAAGTTACCACCCATCGGGCAGAGTCGTGCCGCAAAGCGACCTAGTCGTGTTCCGGCACGTTGCTCGATGAAGCCGTTTATGGGAAATGGGTCTGAACAGTTGCGGTGCGTTGGCGAACCGGTTTGACGTCGGGTTGGTGTTTGTTTTGTCGGGTGTCTAGTCGAGGAGGGTAGCGGGATCCGAAGCGACGGCTTTCCGCTGGCCGCCCGCAGATAGTTGGGGGCCCAATTAGTGGGTTAGCCACCCACGAAAGGCTGCCCCGCCAGCTGCGAAAAATCCCAGGGTGGCTCCATCGTGCTGGTTGGCGACCAGTCGAGGAGGCCCGATGGCGATCCCTGGGGGGGTTCGGGCGTCCCCGCAGTCTCCAGACTAGTCTCCCAGTGGCAAGACATCACCAATTTCGACGTCGGGTTCGATATGTACCGCCTCGTTCAACTGCCATTTCCCATCCCTATTCACTTTTATATTTATTTTTTTATGAAAAAGTTTAAAAAAGAGAATAAGTTAAAGCAGCGGTTGCACTCCTCCTCATATAAAGTGCACCTCACTAATATCAGGGGTTTGCACTCAAATCTTTTAGCTGTCCACCACCACCTGGAGACAGAGCAGCCGCACTTGCTCTTTTTGACGGAGACGCAGATACAATGTCCTTTGAGCGCTGCATACTTGGATTATCCCGGTTACTCGTTAGAGCACAACTTTCGCTCACGGGCCGGAGTCAGTGTGTACGCGCGGAACGACCTCTGTATTCAGCGTCTCCGTCACCTTGAAGACCCCACTTTTTCTTCCCTATGGGTTTTAGTGGACACAGGAAACGAAAAAATCCTGTATTCCTGTGTCTACCGTTCGCACAGCGGTGACCAAGAGACAACTCGTTTATTTGAGTATCTCAGTGAGGCTGCAGATATGGCTCTGCATCAGTACCCTTCGGCGCAGCTCGTCTTTCTGGGGGATTTTAATGCCTGTCATCAGGACTGGCTGTTCCCGTACCAGAAGACCGACCATGCTGGAAGAGAAGCGCGGAACTTTGCGTTGTCCTTGGACCTCTTTCAGCTGGTGAGGCAAGCGACAAGGGTACCAGATGTGGTAGGCCATACAGCCAATTGCCTGGACCTTCTGCTGACAACTGATCCGGACAGGTATCGTGTAGAGGTCACGTCCCCCTTGGGAACCTCCGATCACTGTCTGGTGAAATCTGTATTTACATATTCCCCACCAGCTTTCGAACCACATGGTGTTAGGCGAGTATGGAAATACAAGTCAGCAGATTGGGATGAGATGCGGCACTTTTTTGCGTCTTATCCTTGGCGGCAGGTCTGCTTCTCTTCTTTGGATCCGTCGAGTTGCGCGGATGCTATAACTGATGTGGTGCATCAGGCAATGGAGTATTTTATTCCTTTTGCTGACGTACCCATCGGTGGCAAAGCTCGCCCATGGTTTAATGCCGAATGTCGTCATGCACATGACCGAAAACATTCGGCATACCTTGTTTGGGCTGATGCTCGAAGCCGCAAAACTCCGGATGTAAGTATAAAGAAGAGAGCCTTTAACCAAGCTGCCAAGTCCTACAAAAAGGCATTGCGGAAGGCTCGTCTCGATCGAATCGCTAAGAATGGCGAAAAGCTCTCTGCCAGACCAACTGGCAGTCGAGCTTTCTGGTCTCTTGCGAAAGCGATAGAGTCGAATTTCTGCCAACCCTCACTGCCTGCTCTGCTGAAGCCGGATGGTTCCCTGGCCCACACAGCAACAGAGAAAGCAAATGTATTTGCTTATCTGTTTGCTGATAATTCGCATCTAGACACTGGCAATGCTTCTCCAGCACATCTTCCTCACTGCGGTATTTCGATGCCTGAAATCCGCATCACTAACAAAGAGGTATGGAGAACATTGTGTCGTTTAGATGTGAATAAAGCCAGTGGTCCTGATGGTATACCAGCCATTCTGCTCAAAACATGCGCAGCTGAGTTGTCTCCTGTACTGACACGTTTGTATCGTCTCTCTTTCATGACTGGAATAGTGCCGAAATCCTGGAAGCTTGCTAATGTGCAACCCGTGCCCAAAAAAGGCAGCCGTGCCGACCCTGTCAATTACAGACCGATTTCAATCACCTCCATACTCTGCAAGATTATGGAGCGTGTATTGAACTCGCGCCTACTAGCATACCTAGAAGGTAACGATCTCCTCAGTGACCGACAATACGGGTTTCGCCGTAATAGGTCTACTGGGGACCTCCTAGTGTATGCTACACACATTTTAGGCGAGGTCATCGAGAAGAACGGAGAAGCGGTCGCCGTCTCTCTGGACGTCTCGAGGGCATTTGACAGGGTCTGGCATGCGAGCCTTATAAGCAAGCTTTCAGCGTTCGGTATATCTCCTGGTCTGATCGGCTGGGTAACGGACTTTTTGAGCCAGAGATCTCTCCGAGTAGTTGTTGACGGGTGTTCCTCGGAACCCTTGAAAATAAATGCCGGAGTGCCTCAGGGGTCCGTTCTTTCTGCAACTCTTTTTTTGCTGCACATTAATGATCTGTTGAAGCCCGGTATCTATGGGTATGCAGACGACAGCACAGTTGTAGAAAGATATCTGCCGAGTACTCGGGCTAGTCGAGATCAAGTACAGTCTGAAAGAGAAGCCATGGTGCAACGTTTGAATGACAAACTTCAGGCAGTCTCCGCATGGAGCAATGCCAATCTTGTCAAGTTCAACGCCACCAAAACGCAGACGTGTCTGTTTACCGCCAAAAAGAGCCCTTTCACCTTGGCTCCTACTTTCCAGAATGTATCCTCGGAATACAGTGACCGGCTTCAGTTGTTAGGCTTAGAGATTTCCTCGAACCTCAACTTTGGTCGGTTCATTGAGTCCAGAGCAAGAGCAGCAGCAGCAAAGCTTGCCGTTCTTGCGAAGGTTCGGCAGTACTTTACACCGGGACAGCTTCTTGTTCTATACAAAGCACAGATCCGGTCGTGTGTAGAGTACTGTGGTCACATATTTGCTGGTGCCGCAAAGTCTCATCTTGCGGTTCTGGACTCAATTGAGAGGCGAGCAAAGAGGCTTATCGGCGATCCCGAATTGGTCGAAGCCGACCTCCAAAGCCTTGAACACAGGCGTAAAATTGCTAGCCTCTCAGTATTCTATAGGATACATTTTGGTGAGTGTGCGCAGGAACTACACGACTTAGTTCCCCCGTCCCCCTTCCATCACCGGACGTCCCGACGCACGGCAGGTATCCATCCTTTTGTTGTGGACATTCCACCTGTCCGAACGAAGCGCTTTGCTTCCTCATTTTTAGTGCGTACAGCGAAGGACTGGAACAATTTGCCTGCGTCGGTATTTCCGGCCAAATATAATGTGGGTGTCTTCAAGAGAAGAGTGAATAGGTTGCTAGGGCAATGCGCCTTACCATCTAAGACTACATTCCACTTACCATCAGGTGGAATGTAGTCAAGCATTGCCCTAGATCGTATAAAAAAAAAAAAAAAAAAAAAAAAAAAAAAACAAAGTATATATTGAAAAGTTAAATTCTTACTTAAAGTCAGTAATACGGGTGTATAGACCAAAAAATAGTTGGGCTTCAATGTCTTCTTTCAATTTTCTGGGATGTGTTGGAACATGGATATTGAAGCATAGTAATGACAATATAACATGATTGATGACTTGATACTACACCTAAATATTCTGTACGTTATGCCTAAAAATTAGCGTAAAAGGTTTCAAATACGCTTACGTTACATTGATTAGAAAAAAAATACATAAAAGCCTAAAATATTCGTTGATTTTATTTCGTACTGACTTAAACTAGACTACTCAAGCCAAAGCAAATAATTACGAGCACAACGTTGTACAAATAATTAAATATGTAATTAGAATACGTCATCTTATTCTTAGCGCTAAAAAAATATAATTCTTAATTATTGTGGGCACAAGCCGAGCATTTTTTTTAATACACAATACATTCATTATAACGAAATGTTTGTTTAAGCTAAATCAAAAATTTTATTTCAAGGATTCTAACTTGCATTTATAAAAGGTCCATGGAGAAGATCTAGGTAATAACTTCATGAATACTTTTTTATTTTATTTTTAGTTTTTAAATATAGTAACACTCTTATTAATTCGTCAGAACAAATTACAAACCATGTAAAGTAAAAATAGAACTACAATAACTAACCACATCTTAAAAATATAATTTGTGCATATTGTGTGAAAAAGAAATGTAAAGAAATCAGAGTGCGTTTGAAATTTGGCTTGTGAGATATTGAGAGTCCATGAAAGATATACGATGTTTTGGGTTGAGTTAAAGCCTTTGAATATTTAAATTTTATTACAATTTAAATCGTTTTACTTAAATTGCTTCTAGACAAAGCAAATGCGAATAATCTTTACAATTTTTATTAATTAAATGTCGTTTCTTTGATGTCCAATCCAGATTTCACAATATTCTATTAAATTGGAACTGATATTGGTAATTACGTTTTACTGGGTGGAATTAAATAATTTATTATTGTTATTATTGCATAAAAATAAATATAGAATAGTATGTAACCTACTTCCAACCTTTTAGATATATCTATAACTATATTTAAATAAAGTAAGTACAATCTGGTAAACATAATATATCAGAATATTCATTTAGAACAAAAGCCTAAATATAATAGCTTCAGTATACATATTGCTCGTTTAATAGCAAGTGACATATATTTATATCAATATTAATATACATTGAAAAACATATTGATATACGTCTAAATTTGTATGTGATTTGATGTTAATAATAACGTTAAACATTTAATTCAATAACTATTTAAAATGAGTTTATTTCACAAGCGTAAATTCTAATTTCAGAAATGCTATGTTCTACCTGTAATTTATATAAAATGTATAGATATTTCATCTTGATCAGACACATAATGAAATGAAATTAAAGGTTAATAATGATTGTATTATACACAAATCAACTAAGATTAATCAGAATTTAGATAGATTAGGTACATTAACTGCTTTTAAAACTGTCAAATGAATAATAATCTGTTTTATTAACAATATATTAAGATGATAAAAAGTATTAGTATATATTAAAAAACTGATTTTCTAAATTCTTGAGAAAACCATTATAAGAATCTCTGTGGTATTATAAATTTTGATAAGTTTCGATATTATACATAGATCCATCTATCGATAGCAGTCTTGAGGAATACCAGGCTTGACAAGGTAACAAGAAACCTTTTGCTTCATTCAGTAAAAAGGTCCGTTTGCATAAACTCTCGGGAAGCTCATAGAAAGGTAGCTTTGAAAGAAACACCTTGTGAGTTGGGCCGTACACGATCGAAGGCTTTAAAAATATCCAAACTTACTTTCGATCGCCGCCTTCCATCGGTGTATACACACTAGAAAACACCAACTAATCGACCAGAGTGAAAGCATTCTGCGAGGTATTGATTATACAGTATCCCACAAGTAACAATCCTGCTTCCATTGGTAGGACGCCAAGAAAATCAGCATTACATCCCAATCTGCTGACTTGTTACTGATAGATACCCTGATGGGAGTGATGTGTAAGCTAATACCCGGGGTATATGAATACGCTTCTCAGCTTGATCGACATATCTGCGTATCCGCCACTGCAATTGTAAGGCCGGTTTTGCCATCTCGAGATAGTAGTAAAGGACGTTTAAGTTAGTATGCAATTCCTTGACATTAGAAATCCACATTCAAATTTTAGCGGGGTATGAAAGTGTAGAAATGTTTTTGGTCTGTGGCAACACTAAGGTCAACAGCTGATTTGAATTGTTCCTAATAGTTTTATTAAGTAAAATTATTTATAGTGTATAATTTTAACTAAATTCCCAATCAATTATTCAATTAAAGTGTATTAATACTAGTGTAAACAGAATTATAGTGTTTAAGTTATTCTTCAATATTGTAAATCTCTAAGAAAGTGAAAAGTGACAGTTGATTGGTAACGTACAAACTTTAAATTTTCTAAAATAGATATATATTCTAATTTTTAAGTGTTTTTAGTTCTTCTTTATTATTTGACAACTGTCTCATTCAATTTCATATTAGTTTTGTTTCTGCAAATCTCAGTTTCTTTGTTTTGTCTAATTTATTGTGGAAACAAAGCAATATAGGCCCTTTGTTTGGTTTTGCACATTGGTACCTTATTTAATATTAAAATGATGACTCGTTCACGTGCCCTTTCACGCCAAGAGGAGAACAAACTCCAACTGGCATTACAAGAATTAAAAGTGAGTAAGGACTTGTGTGCCCAGCTAAACAATGAAAGAGATGCTAATGAGAGGGACCTATTAGATGTTTTAAAGAATAATGACAAATTAAAAATAGAACTTTCTAAGTTACATGTTAAATATAATGATGTTGAAGAGGAGCGTAACAGGCTACAGTTATTAGTGGCTAGGTTTGATGAGTGTGGTCTTGAGTATGAGCAGGCCCTTCGGCGTACCAACACCCTGGAGCTGGAGCTGAGAGATGCCCACCAACAAATCTTGGAACTGGAGGAGGCCGCTCAAAACTCAACTAACATTCACACTCACAGCTTGTATGAAGAGTTAATTGGCAGCGCTTCTCAGTTGGTCAACTCCCCGACTACTGCAACTAAAAACCCCTGTGTCACTATAGATTTAACAAATGACACATTGAAGTAGTTGTTGGTTTGGTTTTGCTCCACAGAATACGGATAAGCCACTGAACTTAAAACTCTTAGCGGATTCACATAAGCGTCCCGCTGTAGTTTTGAATCTGAAAATATACCTAAAAGTACGGTTTTATCATTGGTATCAAATACTAAACAATAAATAAATTGAGTTATATTTGTTATAATTTGACATAAGTAAAAAAAATGTGGTAATTATAAAGAAAAAGCTATTTACCCAAATACCCTAATCAAAAAGCCAAATCAAATAGCCTTATCAAATTTTAAAAAATACAAGTAGGTTTTACACTAAATTTTCGAATAAACACTTAACTCATATTATAATTCAATTTGTTTTGACACAACCACTATTTCATAATATAAGAATATAGATCTCCCATGCTCCATAAATGTCTCCCACAAAGATCTCAGTCATTTATTCAATACTCTAAGCTTATTTTAATAAAACTGCTAGAGCTTTTGGCCTTCCGCCAAGGAGGCAGCTGTTTTTTGATTATGGTAAAAAAACAGCTAGGATATGCTTCTCTGTAGCCCTTTACATTATTAGTTTAGCGTTTGGAATATTATTTCTAAAAGTTTTTGAAAAGTTATTGAAGTTAGTAAATATTTAAAATAATATATTGAACTTTGAGTTTGTACACACTTTACATCAAAGTGTCTAATAGTTTTTAAGTGATGTGCGTAATTACGAATATTTGGTAGACGACTGCAGACGGCTTTTATTATGAATTATATTTAATTAGAAAGAAACTATTTGAATAAAATATATTTTTTTAATTAAGATAAAATAAGAAAAAAAAATCAATGTAAATTGACATCAACTTTATCTCTTTTCTTTTTGTATATTTTCTTTTCTTTTGTTTTGTATTTATTTAATATATATAATGTTTTATAAAAATTACTTATCTTTCAATAAACATATTGTGTATGTTTAATTTTAATTACATTTTAATAAAATGTATGCATATTTTGTTTTAAAAAATATCAAATTTTTAATTTATTTTTCGAAAGAACTCCTTAATTTATAATAAATTCTGATTGTTCATACAACCAGCTGTACTGTAAGCAACGGGTTGGTCCGTTTTTAATCCCCAACGCAAAAAGGACTAGTGTTACAACTTTAACATTTTTAATCAAAAGCCTTGTCTTTCTAGAATCTAGATGGTTCTTACTTTATATTTTGTTAAAATAAAAGCAACCATCTCCAAAGTATGCAACCCTTTGTGGCAGGATGTAATATAAAAATCAAGAAATTATATAATAATTATAATAACATATTTATTATATTAATTCGGTTTGTTTCTAAGTTCACCTTAATTTCAATCAAAGTACTTACATTTTTATTAATAAAATTGCATATTTTAGATAGATATTTAGATACATACATATTTTAAACTATTGAAAATATTATTTATTTTTCGAAAATAAATAATTAAAAAAACGCTAAATGAAAATTGACTTTCTAAACTTGTATATGTCAAGTTTAAGACAAGGAAGTATGAAGCTTATGAGAGAATCTATAGAAGTGGGTGAAGCACCGAGGCAAGTAGAGGTCCCTGGAGACACAGCCTCGGGTCACATTAATTTGTTCGTAGAAAGCATCAAAGCCGCTTCGCCGCTAGTAATTTGTGTCATCGGGATAAGTATGCTGATGAAAAATGAAGTCTCTTTTATGAACAAGATCTAAGCATTTTATTGGTTTAAAATAATTTACAAATGATCATAAATGATACAATTAAGTTAAATGAGAAATTGTACGATGTAAGTGAAAGTTCTTATGTTTTGTATATCAGTTGTATGCAATTGTAAATTTAAATCATGTTGCAAAACATTCTAATGGTCAGCTAAGTTTTCAATTTAATAATATTTTTAGAGATAGATATTATTTACAATGAATAAATAAACAAAATGTAGTTTTTTTTTAAATATTTTTTGGTAAAAATTGACTTTATGAATAAAACACAAAATATTAAAGTAAGCTCTAAATAACCAAATACAAATTAAAACAACACAATATTCATTATTGGCGCAACGTAAAATAATTTTCATTATTCAATATTCAAAGTTATACATTTTGAACGAGACTTCGTAACTCATTCAAATATTTTGTTGCTTTGAATATGATAAAACAAATTGAATCTCAAACATTTGTTATGCGCATAACAATAAAAATATAGTCTCCATAAGGGCAGAATTCTTTTTATGAAATTTAAATTTCCTAACATTAAAAGGTTTACTAAGAGTCCAATTAATTTGACATTTGAAAAAAAATATTAAATAAAATATTCAAGTTTTAAGATTACAAAGTAGTTACTGCGTTACGTTATCTCTTAATTGAAATAACTACTGAAACTATCCGAAAAATAAACAAAACTTATAAATATCTTTTCCTTTGTAATTATATGTGAGAAAATTTTACAATATAGGATTTTAACATAAAAATTGATCATCATAATAATAACAAGCATTTAGAGAATAATATTTTGAAGTGAAACTTCTTTATCGGGGTTGGAAAAAATTTAGTGTAACATTTTTTCGCTACGCGTCACATTTTTCCGTTACGCGCCATCTTTTTGAAGTGAAACTTCTTTATCGACAGATGGGATAAAATTTTTATAGCAATGTCAAAAAATTATGACGTTTTTCTGTTACGCGCCATCTTTATTTCTAAGTCACATTTTTCCGTTACGCGCCATATTTGAAGTGAAACTTTTTTATCGACGGATGGGAGAAATTTTATAGCAATGTCAAAAATTGTAACGTTTTTCTGTTACGCGCCATCTTTATTTTTGTTTAAACTTTATCTAATTTAGCTTAATTAGCCATTTCTGTAAAGTTGTAATTAGTGAAACATTTTTCAAAAAATTATGTCATAAAGAAGTTTCACTTCTTACATGTGTACACACACACATATTTTTTTTCTTGAGCTAGTAACCTCTTGGGGTAGCATCTCATTTAGGACCGAACGAAGGTAGTTCGGGTGCCGGTTTTGTATACCTATACGAAACGCAGTAATAATGTTTCACGGCGATCTTCTGTGTCAATGATGCTACTTGTACATAGAATCGAATCTGGCCATTTGTGCGACTATCACAGACAGCAGCCACATTCATTCCATTAACATTTTAGCCCCGTATTTCCCTCATAAGACGCCTACAGGGGGTATGAGTGAAAATGCAACCAAACTTTTTACTCGGGACTACCCGGGCTAACATTATGATTCAAATTAAGTTACACAATTTTAATAAATTAAATGTTTTTTAATAAATTAAATGTTACGTTACTTTGATGTCCAGAGTAACATTTTCAATAAAACAATTTTTCAGGGATAAATTAAATGATCATTGTTTTTCAATATATTGTATTTTTATCTTTTAAAGATCTTTTTTTGTCTAAAGATTCAAACGATTTTTATATTTCCTTACTTTCTATCATCACGGAGTGTGGCGTTTAGAGAAAATCACCTGTTCGCCATTAATTGATCAAATACTTAATTTTACAACAGAAAGAAGAATTCTATTTTAGAATTTCAATAACATTTAATAAGATTTTTGTTTGGTTATTTGATAAGTAAATATTTTTCATAAAAAGTATTAATTCTATCTTTTAGATATTTTTCTTGCTAAAGTGGGTTTTTATGGTTGTTATGTATGTTAGTTATATGTTTCTATGTTTGTTTTGTTATGAGTTTTATAGTTGTTATGTTTTTTTTTAAGGTACTTATTATTATGATTTATATATATTTACATGATGATTAAAGATTATTAATAACATATAAATCTACTCAAAAGTTGTTATTTATTTCTTTTATTACTATTAAAAGCTCCAAATCACTTTTTTTTATTATAACCAATAGTTCTAGTCGTTACAACGACGATAAACATTTTGCCTCTTTTTCAAATTACATTATGTACTAAATACACAGATAACTAACTTAAATAAGTACCGTGATCACGAAAAGTGCTACAGATAATATGTAATCAATAATAATAGATCCAGAACTTTAATTACCAACAAATACAAAATTGTTTGGAAGCGAACTTACATTTTTAAATGAATACTCAGATTGGAAAAATTAGAAAATATTTAATTAAAAGGAGTATTAATAAAGAAATGTATGTTACCTATTTAAGGCATCTTTAAAAGATTAGATTATTTTTATTTTCTTGCCCGTCGTACTTATTTTAGATGGCCTGCTATTAAATGGGTCAAATAGATTATACGTCGATACACTCACCTCATCGGCATCGCAAACCTACTCTCCGTGGTGACACATTTTACATAAAATAACTTATCATTTTAAACAACCTCAGTTATAGTGTACTTAGGCAATGCACTAACTTATAGTTAGGTAACTACGTTTAGTTTCTCTACTTTTTTATAAACTATCTAACCATCAAAGTTATATTGAGAATTTCCTCTAAAATACTACTCATTTAATTTTATTTTGTAATATATTAAAGATATCTACTTTAATACGAAGATCCATGTTATTACTTAGTGTATGTATACATAGTCTTGCCAAAAATATTGTAACAAAGAAAAAATATTTTTATAGTTGCAAATAAGATTTATTACTTTTACAGTGTGTTAGTTTAATACACAAATATAAATCAATTAAAAATTTAAAAAGCTTATTAGAAGTGGTATTCATTGGCTGCAATACAGTCCTTCAAACGTTGAGGCCAGCTATCAATAAAAGCACGCGCTCTTTCCATGAGGAAATTCTTCACTGCCAATCGTAGGGATTGTTTTAGGGACTCCAAATCATCATGGCGTTTAGAACAAGCTCTACTCTCTAAAACAAACTGAAGTCAGATAATGCGCACGTTGCACTTTGTCGACTAAGTAGGAAGCTTTCTTAGAGCTTTGAGCATAATTACGGCAATTTTATTCGTTGCTCAATTGTAAAAAAATTCTCATTCATATACAATTTTTTTCTGTGATCTCCCTTTTCCGTACCGCTACAATAGTTGTTTCGATTTTACCACCTTATTCATCTTTGATTTATCAGTTAAGAAATGACAAGTGCGAGTTCTAAGTTATCTCTTAAAATACGCGACATGGTTTTAGGTGCTATCTTAATTTCCCGAGATAAATACTTTTGCTTTCGAACAGGATTTCCTCGAATTCTTTCCCTTACTGCTTTGACCACCTTTTTCGTTCAAACATAATTTTTGTATAAAAAAAAAGATCTTTCTCTGTCACAAACAGAGGAAGTCTCATTTTACCTATAATTAGCCCGGTACACAAACTTTTGACTAATACCAAGTGTATGGAGAGTTTTAAAAATTGCATTTGGTTCCATACCTACTTTGTGTAATGCAATCACAGCGATTTTGTTCTCTTTATCATCCCACTCCGTTTTAATATCTGACTGTATAAAAATGACAGATTCTAAATTGAAATGTAATATTTTTTTATTTTTTATTGTAATAGTATTTAAGGCCATACTAAGTATAATGTATAATAAAGTGATTATATATAATTAGGTATAGATTCAAATTTCATAAATCTAGTCGCAATACGCAATTTGTAAAATTAATTTAATTTATGTTTACTAATAAATATTGCTTAAAAATGTGATACGTTTATTTTACAATTTACAAAGAACTCGAACTCGAACCTATCAATGTTTTAATAATGATAGTATTTTATTCCATTTACTGAATAATAAAATGGTCATTCTTATTATTTTCTATTATATTCGCTTAAATATTTTATATTATCTGTTATGATTACGGTAATTATAGCAGTAACAGGATCACCACAAGGCCTCTTGGGAGATATTAGCTCAGAGGTAATAATCTTAATTGAGATTAGGAGATTCATGGTCGACCCAAAAACCCCATGCGTTTGTCTTCTATTAATTGAATAGGTTAGCAAAACGCAATATATTTCATCCTTATCTACCAATAAAACATAGTAACTAAGTAGAAATTTAACCGGTAATAGCCTTTTCTTATGTTTATTGGTTTACCATAGCTAAATGTTTATTGATGAAAAATTCTCATTCCTACGATAAACAACATTAGACTATAATAACAACAAAACAAGATTGAACCGATTTTGGCTTATTATATCTGGTGAGAGAGGGTGATCATAAAAAGTATAGCTAGTTAGTAGGTATATCAGAAAAAGAACATCTATATTTTGTTGATTAATAAGGGATAAGCCAGTTGACCCGGAATAAAACGACTGTATTTGTAGAGTAAACAAATAATAACTGATTTCAAATAAATCATGTTTCTAAATATTTTTGATTATTGAATTACTCTTAATCTTAAATTTATAAGAGCTTTTATTGTAAACTATTTGTGAAATTTAAAAATAAAAATGTTTAGACTTTATATACATATATGTATATATATCTATGTATTTACATATATTATATACATATATATAAGCCCAACGGTAATAATAATGCTTGCCTTTGTATTACCATAACCTCGGTTTAATCCCCAGCGTGCAAACATGTCCTTAGTGTTTGTACAATGATGTTTATTTGTTTGTTTGTATTCAATAAAGCAACCTTTGAGAAAACCACCATAAGAAATTATATAAAATGTGACTCAATAACTCTCAGTGGAACGGCGTGGTGATTTACGCCTTCCATAATTGAAAACAAACATTTGCCCAGATATAGATAATGTTTACATTGTACCAAAATACTTTTATAAAGACTAAAGGATATATGTAACGTACGTAACATGCTATAACCAGCTAGCGACTTATCCCTTTGTAACGTACAATAATAAATACAATTACATACAAATTTAACCAATCGCAGTTAATTGGATATTATTTTACTACTTTCATAAATATACTGTTTTGGTTTTAATAATTTTAATTTACATTCAAATATATTTAATAATAATTCAGTTCATAATTTTAATTTACATTACAGTTTTGTTTAAAATAAAGACCAAATAATATAATCTGTAGCAAACATGATAAATATTATTTGCCGGTTATATCACAAATACATTTCATCTTTTCCCGATAAAAAATATAGTACTGAATGCCTAACTGGATTTTATAAGCTGTTAACTAATGTCGTAGATGGTTTTCAACTATAATAATGGGTACCTACATTTTTGACTGTAGAAGAGAAAATTCATAAGTGCCTCATCCCATGCTAGCTTTTGTAACTAAACCCATAATTGTTTCAAAAAACGTAACTCTTTATTCAAAACCGTAGCAAAAAGTCTAAAAGACGGTGTCTTTGAACTTAAGTAGGTATATAAGTTTATGACTACAACATCTGCACCTTACTTCTAACTGCAAATGAAATGAACTAAATCCCTGTCTCTGCAAAGAATAACGCACAAAGGAACAAAGAGATAAAATCCCTTTCAGTTATTTCAGTCTTTCTAAAAAAAGCTTATTCCATTGCTGGTTCATTATATTTATGCAAATAAAAAAAAAATAAAAATAATTGATTGAATCTGAACTTATTGAATTAATATTGAATAAGTTTTTTTTGAATGCTTATATATTTTTTTAAGCTTATTAACATTATCTTTTTCTTTTTCGTTCGTTGCGGCATTTTTCTTCGTTTTACTCTATTAGTCTTGAAAGGAAATATTTTTTAATTGGAGACTTCAGTAAAGCGTTTTCTATTTGAAAAGTCTGTAAAAGAGTATTATGGAAATAATTAATATTACAAGGACAAAAAATCTTCAACTATTTCAAAATAAAACAAACAAAATTATTATCGAAAGTAAGTTTTAATATCAAACTTGTTTCTTTGTTAAAGCTACTACCAGAAAGAAAAATATTTACCGCAGACCTAAACTGAACTGATGCTAAAATCTAGCGGCTTAACTTTGTTATTTTTCGTTCTATCTCATTGCATTTACAGGAAATAGTGAAGTTACCTGGCAGAGATCGGTTCATACCCTTGGTTAATGCTCTTAATAATCGGTATTACTGCAATATTCATTAGAAAATACATTTTCTGTGTTATTTTCTTTCAATACGGTAACACTAAAATATCTAGGGAAAAATAATATTGAAAACAAATTGAAAATGATAAGTATCGCTAACTTGTGATGGTTCCTTATATAAATATAATATTAATGCTAAGTTCAAGGAGTTGTTAGTATTCTTATAAACCTATTTAAGTTCTTCGAAAATAACCGACCAATGGTCATTGGTACATAAACTATTTTACCTTAATTTATTTCTTTAAAAAGAATAGGTAATTATTATAACGATATTTCTTTATTCACATCCCTTTATTATTCAATTTTAGTATTATTGTTAGGTTGTTACTTTCAAAGGGAGATAATTTTAAGAATTTTAACAAATTCTGTTTAGTAATTTTAGGGTGATACAAGAACAGAATATCAGATAAACAAACAAAAAATCTTATTTTATTATTTAAATCGAGAACCCTTGAAATTTTAGTTATTTAGTTTATTATACGTAGCAATAGAAAAGTCATAAAACTTAAGTATTTATCAAAAATATATAAATGTGATTATATCACGAGAGACACTAAACCACTGTAACACGAATCCCAAAACTTTGTAAAACTGTTAGTTAGACTGTGATTCTGTCCAAATTAATTTTGGTTAAACAAAGCGTAGCAACTATCAACAACATCTCGGATGTCATGAATAACCAAACATCTAAGTCAGTGTGAACATACATCAGACAAACCCACACATTATTCAAAATTTGATAAACCACAAACTTTGTTTGTGACAATCTATATGGAATGGGTCGCGAGCCTATTGAAATTATCTTTAGGTCACTTTATGGTTAGTTTTCGGGTGTACATTTCAATTTCAAGTTTTGAACTATAAACGTATAAATTGGTCAGCTTATAAATGTCGAATGCTTTTAGCTTAGCCCCGTCCTCCATGCTTAATAGTTTCATTAAAGTTTTATACTCCAAATATAAAATATATATTATTGTTAATATAAAATATATAAATTTATTTAAAAAGTTACTATTTTCTTTCAATATATTTCAAAAATAACAATATTACTATTATTATACTATTTTCTTAAAATACAATTTTATCATTATTGAACTTTGAAAGAGACCGGATCTTGTAGACCGGAATATGAAAAAAAAATATTTTAAAGCAGGCCTATATTTTTATAATAAGTATTTTTATTTGAGATATACATACCTACTTACTTTTATTAACATTTACATATTTCTTTTTAATGTCCGTAAAATATCTATACAATTATAAGAATACTAAGGAAAGTTCCTCAGTATTCTTATAATCAACCCACAAACAGATAGAGAGCCTTCTTAGAATCAGCACGCAGGTACAGACAGCAATCACTAGCAACAATTAGTTTTAATACTCACGACGTACCTACCTATGAATTGCATATTCACATTATTCGACGCTTATTAGATATATTTCTAAAAAGCGCTTTGAAGTGTAGTTTTGTTGTAGCAGAATTAACGTTTCTACATTTTGATAAAATTGACTTAAAGAATGTAATAAATTAAAATTATTTCTTTTTTAATAATTAAAAAATAATCTATATATCTATCTATCTCTTTTTAATAATTAAAAAATAATCTATATATCTATAATATTCACTTAATAAGAATATAATATATGTTGCACTGCTATATGCCAGCAGCCAGTATTGTAAGAGCGCTGGTGCCGTAAACATTAATAAAAGGCTTAAAAGAAAGAAAGTATGAAAGGCTAATACTCTAGCAGTTTCTCATTTAGTTACAATAAAAGTCTTCGTAAATAAAGAATTATCTGTACATTTTAAAACGTTATGTAAATATTGTTTCTTTATATTTTAGCCGGATTTTTTAATTCGTTTTCTTATTATTTTACTATCCTTTATATAAAACACTATCAGACCCATCCTGACTTACTGAAGTGAACTAGAATTTTCTCTGTTATTTAAAATTTCAAAACATAAGTATAATTATATTATTTATTAACTGAAGACTCAAATACCAACATTAATTATACTCATAATTAGATTATTTATGTTAAACCAATATTCTAAATTTCAATTCTCTCGAACCATTTGGGTTTTGAGTCGGAAATTAATTAATAATAAATAAGAAGGGTACTGACGCCAAGTCAAAGGGTCAGCCTTAAGTATTAATTAAGTGTAATATTTATGTACATGTAAATATTTTAAAAAGTGCTATCAATTCTGTCAAGAAGTATTATGAGCCACACCAATAGCGGGATACGATGTTATAGATAATTAAATGTTATATATTACTAACAGTATTATTATGAACAGTATTTTGAAGTACTAGTAAAGAAGTACTAGTCAATTTAGTTTATAATTCACCTTATTAACTTTTATAATATTAAACAGTAAGAGTTAATAGCACATATAATTGTTTGTTTTTGATACGTCTTCGCAAATCAATCAATAATAATATTAATATCAATTTGATAGGTCTTTTAGAAATTATTTTGGGTAAACAGTGTTCCTAAATAAAACTGACGACAACTATGTGGGAACCAAAATAATAATGAATTCCATACCATATAATAAACTTAATGTGCGTTGATATTACTGCGTGTATAAACACTGAGTCAAAATGTTTATCCCGGTGGAGATAAATGAGCAGTCACCAATCCGTCACGTTTTGACAAATTGGTTCATTTGAGATGTTTTATCTCTCAATTTCATCCCCTAATTAATTACATCCGTGAGGAGCCATCGACTAATTAACATAAATTGATGGATACGAGTATCATTTTTTTATATTCTCGAGGTGTAATTTAATTCCATTAAGACCAAGAAACATTTATAATTGTTAGGATATATATTATTGGATAAACAGACAAACAGATTAACGTATCAAAAAGTATCGAGTTTTGTGTTATGTACTTAATACGGAGCAGAAATTGTGACACTATTAAAATGAAATCAACAATTCGTAAGTAGGTATTCATAACAAGCCAAAGTAATGAAATTATTAATAATATTTTTATTTTGTATAAGTTTTCGTAGAATAATTATTGTAACTGTTACTGTATCTTATGTACAAAAATGTTGTTCACGCCTATAATTGGCATGCACACGTGGTCTATGTTTTAAATATGAAAGAACTTATGTAATGAATTGTGTGTTAAGCTGTTGGTGTGTAAATAAATAAATAAATAAATAAATATTTCTCTTTCTCTCTCTCTCTATTTATTAATTTGTACAAATCAACTTGAAATATGAAATAACATTTTATGTGTGCTGATTCCATAAATAATATAGGATGTCGATGTAAAGAACAAAGTAATATAAATAAGCGTTATAAAGTTAATTAATTTACCTAAATGAAATCCGCCATATTATTAAAAATAATACAGGCGTTACACAGCTTATGGACCCCACATATAGTTAACCTTATACGAATGTGTCTAGTAAACTAGAATGATTAAGTTATTCTTAATTACTTCGATTTACCTTAACCACTGAATGTTATTAATTTATTCCATTAATTTATCACATATTATACAGATTTTGAATATAGTCTGTTTATATACTTGTATTTATTTTGTAACTCATAAAAACTATCATAAACGATAAATAATATCGTTTGGTTACACAATAATATTGAAAGAAATCAATAGAAATTGGTACTATATATCTGTCGGAACGTTAGAATGGCTTGCACTATCTTCAAACAAACATCTTGTAGTCTAGATAGGGTAATCGACCAGAAGGGTGACAGCGAATAGAATATAATCATGTCATTATAGTCTATTCAAATAAATGTTTATTAGGCAATATCTTAAAACACAAAAGTAACACTTACGTACACAACTGAACTTTAATGAAATTAATTACAGTTTCTAGCTCGGAGACTGAACCGTACAACTACCACAGGATAAGTGTCCGTCGTCTCAGCCTCGCTCTACGTTATAGACTCTATCCTAGCACAAAGTTAGTCAATTGATATGGCAAGTGATTCGTGCTGCGTTTCGTTTAGCGTCCGTGCTAATGACGGTCCCATATATATTTCATGCATTTTATATCCGATTTATTAAATATAGTAGGATAGATGGAGAATTATGGGTTTTAGAACACACATATATAACATTGCAATCTGAAGTGAATTTTTACATAATAGGACAAATATGTGAAGTTCCTTTATTAGCGTCAGCAAACTTGTATTTGGGGTTTTAAAAGTAACCTAAAGTTATTTTTAAGGAAATTAAGGTCATGAATTTATTTCTATACTTTCAATAACATCCAATATACAAAAACTCACTTTTGAAATCTAAATTAAGAGTAAAATTCCTTAATTTAATAAACTAAGAATGTAAATAATATTGTTTATTTTTAATATTTATTGAAAATTAATATGAAACTGGAAATATTCTGTCACGACATTGTTAATAAGTTGTATCCGAACGATTTATTTAATTCTTCCTAAATCCAAAGATCATAAAATTATTAAAATTAAAGGCTTGAGATTCTAGATCTCAAAAAAGAACATCTAACCCATGATTTGGTTTTAGTTATAATTTTTATAGTAAATCTTCGGTTTGAATGAATACAATAGCTAGTTGAAAATCATTTTGCAATTTATCCTGATAGTGCTAGAAATAAACTGAAATTTGTTTTCATTTTCAGTATATAGAGGCTATTTGAATAAATATTGATGATTGGTAAAAGTATGCAAAATAATATCATGTAATAACGATATTATGAAATCATTATATGATAAATAGTTAAATGAAGTGAGTTTTTCAAAACTACAATTTGTAACATATTTTATGCAAACGATACTATCATCAAATGGGAGTAACACGACACCACAAAATAAATACTTTAAACGCGTCCATCCACTTACGCTAGATAAGTAAACTTTGTTTTTATATAAAAAGGGGTAGTTTTAAGAAACCACCATACTGACTTCAGTATCGTTCCTGTCATCTAGTCTTTCTCGTTACGTGTTAACATGTTGAAAATAACAGTCATTGTATCTTTAATGCTTATAGGTAAAGAAATAAAAAAAAAATAAAAAAATATTCTGACTTTTGCTTAATGTATTATACATTATTTTTAACTCAGTAAATACAACAATGATGGTGTTCAAAAGAAGTCAAAAATATATTTAGTTTAAAATGATTTTATTTAATAAATTAATTTATATTTTTAATTTTAATTTAATTCTTCTCTGTGCTATCAGGCAGTGCAGTATGTTTTATGAGTCTCTCGTGTGAGTCTTGTGGCAGCGAGTGCGCTCCAGCGTGCGGGACCCGTCGCTTCCGCTCATGCTGCTTCAACTATCTGAGGAAGAAGCGACAGGATCACGGATTAGACTTCAAAATTGAGAACATTAAACAACCGAAGCACCAAATGATGGTATTAGATGACTTCCCTGAAGCCTGGAGCAATGTTGCTTCCAATGATTTCAAACTTTATCCGCTAGACGATGTTATGATGGCATATTAAATTGAACTCTACATACAAAATCCATATTATCAAATTATATCCTTTTTTTGTGTAATTTAAAAGTAACTATCACAATTTGACAGTTATTCTTTAGAAATAATGTAAAAAAAAGTAATTCTCTTGTAAAATCTTTTTTATATTGTAGGCTATTTTGGACAGGCGTGAACCGTCGCGTCGTCTAGCGGTGTATTTCATGAATTATAATGTCAAAGCCTGCTACCAATAAAACGATCACATTCTATAATGGTGTTTTTATTTTTAATTAAATACTGTTTTTATTTTTCTACTTTTCTACAGTCTCGATCAGCATTATGTTCTCAACGATTTTCATATAACATCAACAACATATAAATATATATACAATAACTTCTATTTTTTAAAATAATAATGAATTAATCATATTTTTTAATTTATGTTCAATTTATTCAAAAATTTTAAATATTATCTTTTATTCGATTATAGATAATAATTCAAATTTTTCAATAAATTGAGCTAATTCATTACATATTAAAAAAAATAATTTACTAGTTTCTACTCCCGGCTTGTTTCACTCAACAATAAGATTTTAAGGTCTATAAACTTATTTTAAATACCCATGAATAATGTAGGTATCTTTCTGAAAGTTAATTGATAATAATTACAGATAATCATACTTATTCTGCTTATAGTGTGAGTACCGATATAACATATAAATATCTATTTATATAAGCATTTAACGTATAATTATAAAAACATGATTGCACTATCAATATGGTGGATAAGTTATATGAAATATTTTAATTTTAATTTATATTTTAACTATGCTACTAATTCTATTAAATCCACGTCGTTTTTACCACGACGATTGTTGTGAAGCATTCTGGTTTATATTAAAAATTAAATTAAAAATGTAAATTCTACTAATATATAAAATTTATATTATTGAATATATGTGAATGTTCACTACTCGTCAAAAACGAGAAAACTACTTTGACTACTACTCGAACATATCAATGATAGTAGGATGTACTTTAAATTACTAAAATTAATAATTTTATTGTTAAATTGCGTACAGAATTGCTTTTAATTCATTGCTATTTATCGTATTATTACATAAATAAAACAATTCACTTTAGGTAAAACAAATAATTGAAAAGCAATTTCAAATAATAACAAATAAAAAAATAAAGTTTGGAAGGAAATAAATGTAAGTTCTGTTAAACAATTATCAAAATCAACAAAATTAACTTTTTAAATAAATAGAAAATATATACGCGTAGGATTACAGCCTGTGCACTGCGGGGAACCGTTTTGTCGCTCTGCAAAATGTACATTCGCTTTTTCTCATTCCACATAGGCCTAATTCATTAATATTTGATATTGTCTGTAAGCATGTTTTTTGTATGTTATTATTATTAATTATATTTAATTAAGCATTAAAAACCATAGTAAACAACATTATCAATGTCTTAAAAAATATTAAGGTTATTTCATATATTTTTTCGTAAAGAAGAATGATAATATGGAATTCAATTTCTATTTTATTTAAAAACGTATCTTGTCCTAAGTGTCTAGAGTATATAGGTATTTATGAGTGTACCTTCATCATAACAACACAAATAATTAATTAATAGTCGTTTTATAGTTGTAGCAAAATATAATATGAAAATAAATAATTACTTTGTTTGTTACAAAACAGACACGTTGTGTAAATTGTAAAGTATAAAGTTTGGTTTTATTAACTATTTTGTATTTTTTTTTATTCAGCTTAGAACCAAAAGCCACAGAAACAAAGTCAGAATAAGAGCTTGTTGCAAGTACGAGAGCAATTATTTCTGAGACTGAGTTTTGGGGGATTCTCGATACTTGTGTAATTTGACGGATAGGGTGACGTCATTTCCACATTATTGGAACGTAGTTCCTTATCGCGGGTTATGAAAGGGGGCTAGACGGTAAAAATTCTTACCAAAAGTTGGCACGACATGTTTTGCTATCTCTCTGTCTCTTTTATAGAAAGCAAGCGAGATATTTTCATTTCTGTCATTGTTATTTTTTGCATTATATTAAATTGCTTAGTAGTTCTTTATTATTTATTTGATATTGGAATTTGTTCTTTTAGAATCAATTTGCAAATAAGACAGTTTAAATGAAAATAATAATACGAATTTGTGATCACTTACACACCTACTCGTAATGTTTTGTAACAACGCCATCTATTTACACCTTTGGAAAACATAACTACATCTGTTATATAAACATATCTGTACCGCTAGGTGGCGCTACAATAACTTGCGGGTTTATTGATTACCACTTTTTAATTTAGTTATTTTTCTTTTATGTTAATAAAAAATATTAAAAGCTTTAAAGGTATTTTTTTTATTACAATTCTTTCAATATTTAATCGAAAGGAACTTCGTTCCATCCGGGTGTCCCTTGACACATCTTAGTTTTATGTAGAAACTAATTTTAAAATTATATAATATTTTTTACAATTTATTCGTAATTTTTGTTATCACTTTTAAATGGTGTATACTTACTTGGATACAATTATTATTACATGAATTATTCCAAATCTTTCATCAATTTACTTGAAGTATGGTTACAGTAGAGAAGACGGCTTTCGTTCAATCGACACAAATTTCATCCCGCTTCGCAAAACCAGTCAGAGAACTAGACGATTAATTTAATTACATTATAATCGAGTTGAAATCACTATTCGTATTTGCACGTTTCGTAACAATTTTGATACATTAACATTTAATATTTTGAAGATTGGAATACCAGTATTTTATTTACATGTTATATTTCAGTTACAAGCAATTTTTTTTTGTAATATTTTATTTAGCGACAAATTTGTAATGATTACTAATAATTTGTAGTATATTTGTATATATGATGGTGTGACCTGATGAAGGCACACTGATGGATGGATGCTAATGGATCTCCCAGACGAATGAAACTGAGTCTCTCCCGGACCAGACGATCTCCCAGTTGAATGGATGTGATTCAATGACGTGACCTAAAGGAACACTGATGGATGGATGCTACTGGAACTTCAAGATAAATGGAACTTGGTGCACCGAGTTTAGGTTTTAGTGTTTGAAGTGGCTAAACTCGGCGCATATAGGTCTATTCCTTTAGGAGATCAAATAACTTCAACTAATTAACTTTAACTAACAAAACTTCTTCATGTCCAAAAGGAATACCTCTTTATAAATAACACAACAAACACAACACACACAAAAACACAACACAAAATATAAGGTAACTATTGATGTTACCTCCTAAATTAACTAATCAACGTTCCTCTAAATCCTGAGCCAAATGTCAGCTACAATTTAATATACTTGAAAGTCCCATAGGCGATTATTCAGTTGATTAAGCATTCAGGGTAATTACATCGGATACAACTAATGACATGTCGGATGGCTATGGCGTCACGTCAATAGACGTTGCCATATTAGATGGTAATCTGCTATCACGGTGTTTTTGACGACATTATTTTACTACAAAATAATTAAGATACTTAGCACTACATTGTTTCGAATAAAATGGTGAACAGTCTCGATTTTATTGAAACTCAAAATGTAACTAAAATGGCCACTAGCATTTAAAAAAATACGAATCTCGAGCACATACACACATCGTAACATTAATAGGTTCATTATGATTATAATCCTTTATATTATGTTATGTATAATGCTACCAACGATTCGTAGGTAGCATTATACATAACATAATATAAAGGATAGATATCTAACATCTAAATGTGAATCTAAGATTTTTCTATTGTACATAAATAAAGCTAAACAAAAAAGGAAATGATGGTAAAATGACACCACAAAATAAATATCTCAAACGCTTCCTTCATCCTACGCGGAGTATGCAAACTTTAGTTTTATATAAAAAGAGGATTTTTGTGTAGCTGGCATTCAATCTTTAGCTACGTAACGACCACTTTCGGAGAGTATCGTTATTAAAACAATGTTGAAAGTCACAGCATTGGTATATCTGATGCTCTTGGGTAAGATTTAAAATATATTTTAAAATCTTATAACATATTTAAATATATGAGAATAGCAGTCTCATTTTTCAGAATGAGAATCATTCTTTCACCAGATCGGTGGAATTTCAGATGGAATGGATTTTACAAATTACAAAACGATATTTGAAATTGCGAATCCTTCAGCAATTTGGAATACTCCAATTGTGGTGTTGGTATTTAAATTGTTATCTGTGTTTTTCAGTAAGCACACTCAGCACCGCGAATCTGTACTGTGACTCTTGTGGGACAGAGTGCGCTCCAGCGTGTGGAACACGTCGCTTCCGCTCCTGCTGCTTTCACTATCTGAAAAAGAAAAACCATGATTATGATTATTACCTCGGAACTAAGATTCCAGAATCAAAAAAAACATTATTTGCCATCAAAGATTCCCCTGACTGGAGCTATGCTGTCGCAAATAATTTCAAACTCTTCCACCAAGACAACAAGGTTGAAAATAAAGATATATAAGAGATAAGATATTCGAAATGATATAAAAATGATAATATAATGCAACTGTTAAAGCCATATAAAATATTAGAAATAAATATATTATTTAATAATTGCTAATTTAGATGAAGTAAAAAATGGAGTATAGGTATTTAAGATAGAAAATAAATTATCTGTATGAAGTTTTATTTTTACAAAAATGATGTATGTTCCTTGTAAACAATTTAAACTTGACAAAGTAGAAGTCTTAATAAAAATATTTTACTTAACACTTTTGTTTTTTAACACTTTAACACTTTTGTTTTTTGTTATTTAACACTTCTTTACAACTTCACTAGAATATATTTTTTCTAACCTAATGATCATAGATATATATATCATAGATCATCATTACTGACTAACACTTCATTTTATTTTATAAACATCATTATATTTGTTCTGGACGAGCTGTTACTGCTGACACAGGTATCTTTATTCTTTACGCTCACTAGGATACCTCAAGCTTGCTGTGATTACGATTTTGTTGTTGTAAATATTTTTTAGAAGTTAAATGGCCAATTATTTTAGTGTTAAAATTGTAAAAACACTCTAATGTACTAATTCATTACAATAAAACAGAAATGGTTCTATTATCTGTTCCTTTTCCATTAACCAATAATGAAAGGAAAAAACAATACTCTCTACAACCGAACAGGAAATCAAAAATCAAAGGAATGTTAGCAGTGGTTCAATATCAATGTGTGAATTCACTTTGCTAGTTTTTTTATATAATATTACTACTTACTATATAAATATTTCTAAACGTGTTACACATCTGAAACTAAAAATATAATATTTTAACAAGTCCATTCTTACAAAGTTTTTAGAATTATCTTAAACTAGGAAAAACCTCAAATGCTTGTTTAAATATGTACCACAACGCATTTAAAAACACTCCAAGTAAAATAAACAAGCTCACTTGTCATTATAATAAAAACTAAATAAGAGTTGAATGAAAAAAATATATTATTTCGATTAAAACATCTCATACATCCAGAAAATTGTTACAGTTAACTTATTACAACAGAAGGTGTGTCAAGAGATTTTACACTCGAGAGCAACTCGCGTCACCTTCGACTCTTGTGTAATTAGACCAAGTAGGGTGACAGTCGATTTGGCTTAGATGTTAATATGTTATGTATTTATGTTTTTTTTTTAAATAAAATACAGAAATTCAAAAATAAATAAGACTGCTTTTAGATAAGACTGGATAAAATATCAAATATATCCATAACGTTTAGTTCCTTAAAGATACTTAACATCAGCTATGCAATATAATATTTTAACAAAAAACATTTCAAATTTATATTAATATAGAATGAAAAATAAACTTTATGAGGAAAGAATACGAACCCGCGACCTCAGGGAAACGGTCCCGTCGCTCTACCAATTGAGCTACCGTATCTCTGTCTGCCTCGGTGAATTAAGCACTCTATACGTGACCGTTTTTATCGGAACGGTGGTGACAGCTATTAGACTTCTTTCGAAAATCCTAACTTTGCAGTACAGATAAACATTGAAAAGATGTGACTACCGAAATCAATGTTTGAAAATATCTATAAGCATGTATAGCCATGTTAAGCTTATTTAAATTTATATAAATATAGAATTCTATATTTATATAAATTTGAAATGTTTTTTTTGAATTCTATATTTATATAAATTTAAATAAGCTTAACATAAACATAAGCAAAAAACATTTCAATTTAAATTAAAAAAAAAGTATTGGTTATGCCAACAAATTTAAATAAAAATAAAAAAATCCAGCTTATTTAATTGTCAGTAGATAGTACATAAAACAATATAAGAACATGTTTTGCATTATTATACGTCTTAGATTGACTAGGATTTTTTATGTATTTTTTTTGATGTACTTATTTATATATGTGTATTTATGTAGTAGTATGTATTGTATGAAATGCTTTCTTATTGTTTTTTTTTTTTTTTTTTATTAATTTCTACATTTATCCACGGACACATCGCCCGTGCACTTTTCGCATTTGGTTTGTATTTTGCATATTAATTGTTGAAATTTTGAGATAACATACTCAAAAAGGAGTCTATTACTACAGGTACCTTAAAAACTATATTAGTAAGGTAAGTCCTTTGCACAGCAATTACACATACTTATATAAATATAAATATTATATATATACATATACACATATATTTTTTTTAATTTTTATTTATTTATTTAATTATTTTTTTTTTATTGTACAATGTTATAATGTGAAGTATAGTATAAGTATTTGATGTATAAAAAAGAAAAATATTATTAAAGTTAAATTTGTTACATTTTCTCATTAATGCCTTCCTACGAAAACACTATTGTGGTGACCTACTGTTATTTTTATTTTTTTCACTCATCACGAGCAAGGTTTCCACGATAGCGAAGTTTCTGTCTTTTATAGCCATCTTGGTATTATATTCTATGATGTTATATTTTGTCGCCTTCATCGCTCTCCTGATGAATCTGCCCGTCGCGTCGTCCTCGCTGTCGGTAAAATACACACAGCTCTCGGTATGACGCGACACTGCTACAACCGCGTGGGGAACGCTGTCGTGCAGTTGCATCTTACTCCTGGTGTTGATTATAAAAACGGAACTGAAAGTGAGTCCTTGTGCTTCGTGTATGGTTAAGATACGCGACCCTTCGCCTGATCCATAACCCTCGTTAGACAATGCTATCTTCTCTTCCTGGGTGTGTACTAAGTACAGGGTATTAGGTTGGGATCTGGGTATTTTCGATCCTGTGTAATTGAGCATTGTTAAGGACTGCACTAGTTTCCTGCTGGAGTAGATGCCGGAGTAGACCTCTTCTAAGGCATACGCGACATCTAAGGGATTCCGATGTGTGCACAGTAATTCTTGGCTGATGGACGTTATCAGGGTGGGACGACAGTACCTCATCTCGAATAGATTATCTCTATCGATGTAAGGTAACTGGTTCACGTCACCGACGAGGAGAATTTCGGCAGCGCCGGACAACCGCGTAGCCATCACTATGGATCCGAAATGGTTCATAAGAGCCTCGTCTACCACCAAACGTTGATAGATTTCTGACTCTTTGAATCCATTTACTAATACAGAGGCCATCGTACGCACTCGATTCTTTGATTCGTCACCTATACGCTGAGAGATCTTCTCTCTTAGATCTTTAGCGGCCTCAGTTGTGGTTGTAACGATGACGTCCTTCTCCGCGTCGAAGTGCGATATTATCCACGTGGTTTTGCCACATCCTGGAACCCCGTTGACCCAGTTTAGTATTGGCACGGTCCAAGCTTCGAAGTTCGTTAATGTGCTAGCTTTGTCTAGGATCATATCCTCTAGCATAATCTTGGTGCATTGGGCCGTGACAACAATTGGGTCGTTAGATGGCGTCGTATATCTGGCTTTGCCTGTTCGCTTCGTCTCTTCCCTATCCAACATAACGAAACCACTGGTCGCATTGTATGCTGCCATATGCTCTCCTGCCATTGTGCCGTGAATTATCTTTGCAGTTTGGTTGTTGTATATGGCTGCATCTGCCTCCTTGAGTTTCAGCTCCAAGAACTTCCGATTACCGATTTTAAAGGCCTGAAGAATTTCTTCAAGAGGTATTGATTTAGCCTGTTTAGTCGCTTTTGTTAAAGCTTGAAACTCAAGGAAAGCATTTATGAAGTGATCAAGTGGTCCCTCCGCCAGACGAAGACAAGGCGAACTGACTATTCCCATCTTTGCCTTTGTTTTTTTTTGAGGTTTTACGGATTCAGAGCTGGTTTTATTTTTCATCTTTATGAGGTTAATTGCCGCCGTTGCCATGGAGCTGGTGGGCTTTAGTGTACGAAGTGAACTAGTGTGTTGGAGATTTTCCTCCTGGACATCGTACACCACTTTCTTACCTGGTGAGGTTCTTGATGCTTTTACCATGGACGCTACGGCGGTTGTGATTGCCTTCATGAAAGATTTTGATGTCAGGCTAGGTTTTGACGTGGAGGCTTCTGCTTGTTGTTGTGCTTTTGCCTTCTCCTGTAGTCGTTCCGAACCACTCTTTGATGCTGGTTCTGTATATCCTCCGTTGCGCGGGGGCTTGGTTGGTCCCAAAACATGATGTGGCCTGAGGTATTCAAGGTTTTCTCCTCGGTCTTCATAGACAACTATCTCGTGGTGTATGGAGGCCTTTAAAATACCAATCCTTTGTGATACTTCAGCCTTCTCATACACCAGTACCATAGCATCAACACTGATTGTTCGGGGAGTGATGTTTTCCCCTCCTAACGGCTCTCCGAATTTCGACAGCAGACAATTAGCCTGAGCGTAAGGTGGCTCCACGTCTTTCCGCTCGATTAATATGATAGTTTTATTTACTTTTCGTAATAACCGGCATTCGATGCCTGCCACCTTTGTTACGGGCAATGCTTCGTAAACTTTGCGCTTCATGTTCTGTCTCGACGTGCTCCCATTTATTAATGCCGCTAGTCCCGGGGAAATCGCCACTCCACTGCGACTACTAGGAACGCAAAAACTTATACCTAGCTTTTCCTGATTAGAATTCATGAAAAGGGCCACCCCTCGAATTCTTATGGACGGATTACTTTTTTCACCACAAGATAAAAGTTGGTGAATTGTTATCGCGTTTGGCTCGGAGTTTATGGGTAACACAGGATGTCTTCGGGCAATCACTTCGCGTGTTTGTATGGGTTGATGAATAGATGGATTAGCGAAAGTACTATTCCTTCTAGCTGCGTTGCGGAAGACTTTTTCGGCAAAAGTAAGGAATGCAGGCCTGATCTCCGAATCTGCCAATATTTTAGGCAGTTCAGACTTGGCCAGATTTCTGTACATTTGGGTCTCCAGGTCATGTCTAGCCGCGGCATAGCGGGGACATTCCAGAAGGATGTGCCAAATTGTCTCGCTTATGTTTGGGTCGCATTCGCAGCCGGGACTATCTTTGATATGGAATCTGTATAAGTATTCCGCTATTCCACCGTGTCCCGTGAAGACTTGGGTGAGAGTGGGGTTTGTTTTTATTTTTCTGAGGATGTGGTATGACTCTTTTATATCTGGCCAGAATATTTTAGTAATGGCTCCTGTGGTGGAAGTTTGGTAACGGTCCTGCCATTTGCGGACCGTTTCTTTCCTGATGGTTTCTTTGACCGTACACAGAGGTATTTTATCGTATTCTGGATCACTGTTAGTTAGAGCTCCCTTCTTCGCAAGTTCGTCTGCTCTCTCATTGCCAACAGTGCCCACGTGAGCCCTTATCCAAAAGAGTCTGATTTCTCTACCGTCTGCTTTGGTACTTCCAATGTTTTGTTTTATGGCATTTGCTAAGGGGTGGGTTGTTTGAAATTTTCTTAGCAGATCCAGCGTAGATTTTGAGTCGCTGAGGATGTTAACAACTTCTTTTCTGCTGGATTTAGCCAAAAGTGTTGCCTTATATAGCGCATATAGTTCTGATTGGAAGACCGTACATGAACTGTCCAGGCTGAATGTACCGTATTCCTTCTCTTTACCATCCTCCCACCACGTCAGGGCTGCTCCTACTCTGCCTGATATTTTGCTTCCATCTGTGAATATTAAGGGGCCTGTATTTTGTATGGTTTGGATGACGTCGGGTTGTGGTTGATCCAATTTGGTGTGTTCTATATCTATTATTGTGGATGGGTGTGGCTTGTCTAAGTGATTGATGGCCATTTCCAGCTCTCTGTTTGGAGGAAGGTAATCTTTTGATATTCCCTTTTTAGTCCAGAAAAGGTGGGCTGACTCCTGGATTCTCAGGTCGAGAGGTAGGAGACCTGAGAGTGTTAACGCTGACGTCAGTGAGACCGTTCTGTATGCCTTGCAGATCTTTTGTGCGAAACCTCTTTGGAGGGCATTTAGCTGTTTTTGTATCCTTTGCAGCTCAGTTGTTTGCGACCACACACTTGAGGCATACATCATAATAGGTTCCACTACGGCAACGTAGATGGTTCTCGTGATTTCACCGTTCAATCCCCAGGTGACCTTCGCGGCGCGCGCTAGTTGTTTATATATTTCCGCAGCTTTTTTACACGATGCGGACACATGAGAGGTGAAGGTGAGCTTCCTATCTATCACGAGTCCAAGGAGTTTTATTTCTTTTACAAGTTGTATTGCGGTTCCAGTCATGTAAATGTTTGGTTCATCGTACTTCAGTTTCTTCGTTAAGAGCATGGCGCCGGTCTTGTGAGGCGCGAAGTTGAGCTTATTACGATTTCCCCATTCCACCACCGTTTTCAAGACTGTGTTTGACTTCTCCTCTAGAATTGTTGTTGAGCTCTCCGAAATTATGAGTGTCACATCGTCTGCAAACGCCTGGCAGTATACGTTATCTGCTTCTAACTTGTGCAGCAACGAGTCCAAGATTATATTCCAAAAAGTTGGTCCACCTATAGATCCTTGGACACAACCCTTGTTTGTTTGTTTTTCGTATGTTGACCGGGCGTAATTCACCGTGATCTTCCTGTCGGTAAGATACGACCCTACCAGTTCGTACAGATTTTTGGGACATCTCTTTTTTTGTAGTTGGAGTTTTAGAATTGGCCACCACGCATTATCGAATGCGCCCTCTATGTCTAGTGAGATGACGAGTACCAGCTTTTTGTTGGTTATTTCTCGTCGGATATGTGTCACCAGATTATAGAGAGCGTCCTCTGTGCCACGTTGAGGCATGAAACCATATTGATTTTTGTTAAGTGTGGGAAAAATGTGCCATTGGAGTCTGCTGATAAAGAGTTTTTCGATGATTTTTCCAAGAACTGAGAGGAGACCGATCGGTCTGTAGGACTTTGGATGAGTATAGTCCTCTTTGCCTGGTTTTCTTAAGATGATCACGTGTGCCTGTTTGCATTGGGAGGGGAAGTGTTTCAGTGACAAACATTTATTTGCGATTGTCATGAAAACATCCTTTTCCATTTGGATGGCTGCAATACAGATATCCGCAGTAAGCCCGTCAGGTCCGGGAGCTTTCTTTGGATTTAGTGCTTGCAGAACAAGTTCTAGTTCTGCAGATGTAAATGGTGGATCATCTTCCTTCAGATCCGATGGTATTTTCTCGTTCGTCAGTTCCCGGATTTCTGTGTGACACAGTTGGTCTGTATTGATCGTGTCATCGGGATAGAAGGTCTTGGCTAGAAGCTCTGCCGACATTTCTGGGGTTAGAGTAGAACCTGTATTATCTCTTAAGAGTTGGTCCTCTTGTCTTTTGGTTGTGTTCCTAAATACTCTATAGATCTTGTCCCACATACTTTCTTTTTCTTGTGTCGTACAAAACTCCTTCCAACTATCCGTACTAGCTTTATCTGCTTTTTTCTTATACTCCAGTACAGCATCGATATAGCAATCAATAACGAGTTGTCTTCTAGATGCCGCTGCATTCCTTATTCTGCGTTTTTTTCTTTTGACCTCTTTTTTAAGTTCCTCGAGCTCCGCGGTCCACCAGGGTGGTGTTGTTTTCCCTTTCCGTTGTCCTGCCTTTGGAATGGTGTTTTCACAGGCCTTGTGGATCGCGTCCGTGTATTTTCCTACTACGGAGTCGAGTTCCTCTGGAGTTTTTATATTGTTGATTTTGTGTTCGGTGATGCCCTCCTTCGTCAAGGCGATTTTGAGGAGTGTTTGAAAATCCGACCACTTTGCATTTCTTGTATTGTAAATGCGCGTTGTGGTTGGTTTTAGGGGCTCTAAACGTTTCCCTACGCATAGTTCGAAGGTTATTGCGTTATGGTCTGATGTTACTAGATTTTCATTCACCCTCCATTTTTCGATGGCATTTAGGAGCTGCAGGCTGCATGCTGTGACGTCCACGATGCTTGTGCAAATTCTGCTGTTCCTGTATGTCTCGAAGGTTGGAGCATCACCAACATTTACGATTTGAAGGTCTAATTCGTTGAGGAATGCATGATATGCTGCACCACGTTTGTTCTCTATTTTGCTACCCCACCAGTGGCTCCAACCATTTACATCTCCTGCCACTATGAGGTTTTTGGTGTTTAATTTTCCACACACTTTTTTTAAACGACATAAGTAAGGCTCTATATCTTGGTCCCCTTCCAGGTAGACTGACACTACTCCTATTCTCGTGCTCCCTCCTACCAACAGTACTGCGGCCTCGGTTTACGTTACCAGCTGTGGATCGAGTATGACCTCCAGCCGGTCGTCGAAGACTATGACCGCTGCTTTTGTGGGTTTTTGTTTATTGAGGGTGCATTGTATGACTCTAGTACCGGAGTATTCCTTTAGGATGCCTTTTCCTCCCACGTATGGTTCTTGTACTAGGGCAATCGACACTCCGGTATCCTTTGCGACTTGGAGTAGCTCCAGTGTTGCGACTTTGGAGCGTTGAAGGTTTGCTTGGATGAAACGCAAACCCGTGTCAGCCATCTCTGTTGGACCATATCTTTGATTCTTTTGGGAGCCTTTAGCAATATGAGATCTTAGATCTTGCTATTGCATCCCATTTTTGACGTACGCTACACTCTTTGCTGAAAGCGTTGTGAGCCAGATTCATACTATCACCCTTATCTGACTTGCAGTTTATGCAAACCGGTAGTTCCCCTGCGAGTCTTTTGGCGCATTTCTCCCAGGAATGTGATCCTCCGCAATGACTACAGAAATTTTCCGCTTCCTGGCAGATCGCCCTTGTATGACCGAAGCCGAGACATCTCACGCATTGTACTAGAGGAGAGTGATCTTGTACCGGTCTCCTCTGGAGGCCTATGTATATCTTTCCGGCCTCTATAAAACTTTTGTACACTGGGGGAGATACCTCTAGTACCGGGTGACATTCGTGGGGGTTCCGGGCTCTCTTGCGGTAACGTATTTTTATTGTGTTTTCCTTCATGTCGATGCCTTGCAGAAGGTGTTTGTTCTGCGCTAGTAGATTTTCTACGAGTTCTGCATCCTTATGATAGGAGAGCACGTCCTTTATTATTATCAGAGGGTTGCCCGGTTTTGCTATCACTGCCTTTAGGATTTTGTTTTTTTTTATTTGGTTTTGTACTAACTTGAGGTCCTCTTTTGTACCGCAACTTAGCACTACCTTTTGGTTTCTTGCCTTCCTTACCCTGTCCACTTTAGCTCCGGTGTTCTTTGTATCTAGGGCATCCCTAATCTTCTCTACAAGGTTTTCCCCTGTATATTCTGGGTCTGTAGAGGATACGATTAAAGTATGGTTGGGTATAATTTTGGGCGGAATTGATGCCACTTTTGCATATGTTCGTTTCGGAGCCGGTTCGGTTTGCTCCTTTTTTTTTGTGTAACCTAGTTCTTCTGCTAGGCTCAATTGATTATTTATTTGTTGGTGTGTTTGTTCCTGACGCATCGTCCTTAGCTCAGAGGACACCGCCTCCAAGCTTTCTTTAATTGGGAGTAGATGTTCTTCCATGTTTGCGGTGGTTTGTCTGGTATCGCTATGATGTGACGTATCAGGTTTTGGTATTATATTTTTAATGGCCTCCTTTATCTCCTTAATGATATAGTTCTTGTTATCAGGGGACCTTACCTGGTTTGGCGTACTCACTTTCAACAATGTCTCGTCGGTCTTTTGGAGTATGTCGCTGGTGTTTCTCTTGAGATCGCGTCGTAACTCGTCTAATTGGTTGGATATGGAGTTGACACTATCTCTTAGGGTGTTATGGTTTTTAAATCAAATCAAATCAAATCAAACAACTTTATTTGGACAACATACATTAAAAAAAATAATAATAACAATAACCAAAACATTAAATAAAAAAGTACAAAAAAAAAAAAATACAAAGAGAAAAAAATAAAAATAAAAAAAACAAAAAGAGCAAAAAATAATTAAAAGTTACTTTAAATAAGGTATAAAATAAATAATAAAATAAAATAGAAAACACAGTTAATTAAAATGTATATATGTCATCCAAAATGGAAAGCCACTCAGCTAATGTCAAAGACGTCTTCGACGCTGGTATTCTGCTGGCTGCCACTTACAGGGTTACGTCGCGCCGTAATAACAGCAATATCAAAATATTTGTTATCATAAAATAATATTCATATACACATATACACACATATATATACATACACATACATATATATACATGCATATATATTGCACACACATACATACATACAAATACATATATTCCCACGAGTGTTACGTAAATAATAATAAATGTACAGTTTTATTACTGCTCAGTTCCAAAATCCAAGCAATGGCCAATGAGAGATGGTTAGTTGACATTCAAACACGGGCGAGAGTGCACGTCATGTCGCTTCAATTGTAATATTTGTGTAAACTGACAAAACGGAGACCGTAATGAGCTGAACAAGGATATGTGTATTAATCACTCTGATATACAGCCTGTATCACAGTAAAAGCTGAAATTATTAGAAATTATTAATTATTGAGTAAGTAAATATGAGAGGGTTGTTTTTACTTTTGTTACAGTTAGAATTAAGTTTAAAATAAAAAGTTTATAACATAATGTTTCTCGACCTTTGCTAACTATGAAATATAATTTCAGGCAAGAAAAACACAATTATATATATATTTCATACATAACGATTGAAAGATTGAAAATAATCATAGTAAAACCTTCATAGCTTGTCGTGACACAAAAGGAGGTAAGTTCATAAGGATATAAGTGACATAATAAATATAATTATTAGCTAGACGTCCATTAATTACTCTGTTTATCTAATAAAAATAACTTATATTTAAATTTAAAACTATTTATTGTTCGTAGGTCACGGAAAGGCGGTGGAAGGTTATTCCAACATTTCGTCGCAGCATATTTGAAACTACCTCGGAAGGCGGCTGAATTAAACTTAGGCATGCTAAGCATATATGTTGAAGCTCTGGTCTCATGAGTAGATCGTGAATCACCGACCCATTTTAATTTATGGTATAGGTACGGTGGCATTTTATATTTAATGGTACCGAACAATAAAGTGGCAAAATGTAGTTGTCTGCGGTAATCCATTTTAAGAATTCTTGCGGTGTTTAAGAACGGTGTTACGTGTGATCGAGCTGGAATATTGAAACAAAACCTCGCGCACGCATTTTGTACTCTTTGAATGAGGCACTTAGTACGCGAGAGTAGTCTCGGACCAAATACAACGTCACCGTAGTTAAGTTTAGACAGTATGAGAGCCTCACATACTGTGATTCGCACTTTTATATTTAAATATTTTCGTATACGATAGAGGAGTTTGAGGCGATAAAAGCATGCTCTGACGGTATTCTTTACGTGACTCTCAAATCTTAGATTATCGTCTATTATAACTCCAAGATTCTTTGCCTCAGTAACTCGATCTATTTTTGTGTCTTGCAATTCCACGGAAGGAGATAGATTTAAAATTTTTTGTCTTTGTGATGTAGTCCCCAAAATCATATATTTGGTCTTATTCGGATTTAAAACAAGATTATTAGAACTACACCATAAAGCGATGCTTTTGAGATCATCATTAAGCCTTTTTATAGCGACGTCCATGTTTTCCGGCTTAAAAGACATATACAACTGTATGTCATCTGCATAAATGTGATGTTTACAATGTTTTATATTATTGACTATGTCTGCGCAGTAAAGAGTAAACAACACAGGACCCAAGATAGAACCCTGTGGCACGCCAGTTGAAACTCTTTTACATTTAGAAAAATGTTTCGAACCATCTCCGCGAGTAACCTCAACAATTTGTGATCTATGCTCTAAATAACTTTTAAACCATTTTATTGTTGTTCCGCTTAATCCATAATAAAATAGTTTAGACAGGAGTAGAGATAAGTTTATTGTGTCAAATGCACGAGAAAAGTCAAGAAGCACTAAGATAGTGGCCTGACCAGCATCCTGTGCGCTTAAAATGTCATCAACAACGGTAGACAAGGCCGTAGCAGTACTTCTTCCTTTTCTAAAACCTGATTGTAAATATGGCAACAAATCATTAGTATCTAAGTACTGTGTGAGTTGATGACAGACTACTTTCTCCAAAATTTTCGAAAGACAAGGCAAGATACTTATAGGGCGTATGTCACTCAAATTGCTCGGATTGTCTTTTTTGGCTAATGGTTTAATGACAGCCTTACGCCAAGAATCAGGAAATGTGTTCGACTGTATAGATTTATTTATAATTTTAACTAAAATGTTCAATATAGAAGGCATTGCGGCATTTACCATCTCTAGGGAAATACCATCAGCTCCTATAGAATTTGACTTAAGACTACGCAGTGTTTTTAAAATAGTGTTTTCGTCGACTAAACTAAGATTGAACAAAGATGCTTCATTTAATTTATTTGTCTCGAAGAAGCGCTTATATGTGTCTGATACTTTTAAATTTCCATGAGTTTGAAGAAAATGTGTATTTAAAGCATTGGGGTCATTAAGCCCTTCGGGGAGGTAGCTATCTTGGTTTTTTTTATAATTTATATTGTACTTTAGATGATTCCACATACATTTTGAGTTTTTGGCATTATTATTAACAAAGAACGTAAAATAAGCGCTTTTCTCATGATTAAGTGCAGAGTCCACTAAGTACTTTAACTTTTTATAATAAGAAATGTGCTGTTCCTTATTTGTATGCCGAGCCCTAATATGTGCGCTGTCACGCTTTCTCATCATTTGTTTGATATTGTACGTGATCCAGGGATATTGGTGGACGCTGAAATAAGCACAGACTACCGGGGCCAATATATCAAATATACTTATGAGTTTTCTTGCAAATTCATCAACCATATAATTAACATCTTTGTCGTCAGTATAATCCCAATCGACCGTAGCTAAAAGAGCCTTGAGATCTTCAGTCTCAATGTTTCGAACCTTTCTAAAATATTTAAGAACCGGTCTTGGCTTTTCTTTTGGTATATCGAGGTTAAATGATAACATTGCATGTGTACCCAGATCTCCTATATAATCCACCCAAACATCACTGAAGTTGCCATCGACACATATAAGATCAATTAATGTTTCGCTGTAACCTGTAAAGTTCGTTGGCTCATTAATTATTTGGCTTAAATTCGTACAAGTTAGAAAATCACGAAGCATTTGAGTTTGATCATTGTAAGTATTTAGTAAATTTATATTAAAATCACCCGTTAAAACAAAGTAATCATAATATGAAAATGAGGTAAATGTGTCTGTTAGCGCATCTAGAAACACTCTAGTATTCAGCCACGGCGGTCTATAGGCCGTACCGATTATGAGTTTTTTCCCCCCCACGTTAACACTAAGCCACATTTGTTCTACACATGGGGTTATTGGATGTAAAAGAGTCCGAACTGTGATGTTGTTTCTTATGTAGAATCCCACTCCACCACCCCGTGATCGTACTTCGGGGGGTCTGGGTCTGTGACGAAGGCGATAGCCAGGTATAGCTGGGGCGCGACCCTCTTCGCCTTCCTTTAACCAAGTTTCGTTTATAGCAAATATATCAACATCATGACGGTATAAAGCAACTATCAATTCATCGTGTCGCGTTCCCAGTGATCCCGCGTTTAAAAAACCAATTCTCAACTTTCGCGATCCTAACATTTTAATAAGATTATACTCAATAACACAAAATATTGGACAGAAACATAGTTAAATACAAAAATTTTGCAGTAAAACAAAATATATAATATAGCAATGCATTTTAAATACAAAATATTTGTATAAAATTTGTTTACTATGTAATTATTTTTATTAGATAAACAGAAAAGGATATTTAGCGCTAGTAAATAATTAACTAGTATGAAAACATGTATATATAAAAATATAAATTTAAAACTATACCCTACGATATTGTTTAAATTATTATCGAAATTAACAAAATTATAGCCATTCTTAATAGTTGTTTTACAATGAATAGTTGATACGTTGCAAGATGAGTAAGTTAACATAATTATTTTAATTGCACGGCTAAAGTTAAGAAATATTATTACTAGGTAAGAAAACAACAATACAGTATTAAGAACTAATTTACATTTATAGAAAAAAACTTAGCAACATCAGATTCCGTTCGTATACGATAGACAGTCGTTGTCAAATCACGTCTGATGTATATTCGTCCATGTTTAGTCCAAACGAAGCGCCATCCTGTTTTCTTACCTTCCTCCCGCGTTTTGTACAAAAGATAACGATTGAGAGGGGTTAAACGCTCATTAATATAATATCGTCTGGGCTCCCCGTCAGTAACACCGGCCGAGTCGGCGTGGCGACGTACTCGTGCCGCTCGCAGTAGTTCGTCGCGTACTGTACGCCGTGAAAGACGCACCACAATAGGACGAGCGGAATTTCTCCCCGCGCCTCCTGGCTCATGGCGTCGCTGGCCTGACCGTTCCGCACTCACGATATCTTGTATAGAGAGATCAACTCCTACTTTCCTAGCCGCAAGATGCACGATATTGATAACACTTTCACCTGGTTGTTCCTGCAAACCTGCAATTTCTAGATCATTACAGAGATGTTCTTGTTCGCGATCATTAAAATCCAGGCGAAGACGTGAAATCTCATCAATAGTGCTTCGTTCATTTGGCAAGGACGAGGACTCTAATGCTGATACCCTGTTGTCTAAGGTGGATAAACGATTATTAAACTCGCTCATAGCACCGTTCAAGCGTGATACCTCCTCCCGAAAGAATGACATTTCTCTTGAGACTGCCGTCATCTCCTGACGTAACAAACGTATTTCCTGCACCAAATCTGACAAATCGGAATTATCGGCTACATCGGCATCAGCGCAGTACTCTTCACTATCCTTAGGAGCATGTTGTGAACGGTCTTGGACAGGCGTGCACTGTTTATGGCGCTTATTTATATTATGCTTTGGTTTGCACTCTTGACAGACCCATTTGGGAGATATACGAGCCTCAGGACTAATATTTGAGCAGACACGGTGAAATACACAGCTACATTTGGCGCACTTAGCACCTTCTGCGGTAGCAAGGAATTTACCGCAATGGTTGCACTTATTTGCCATTATAAAATCACCGACGACTATTATTAGAAATAAAAATGTTATTTAATGGAATGTGTGTCTAGTATATTTATTTAAATAATTATGTAAAACCACTTAATAGGTGAGTGTTCGCACAATAAATCTTTGGGAGGGTACGTTGACCTTACAGCTGATAAATGTACTTGTATATTTTTAAACTGGCACTGAGATCACTTAAGTATATTACAATAATTATTAACACTAATGTCACTTTACACTAATTGATTGTAAAATAAAGTTATTCTCAAATAATATGAGTTTTATTTTAATTAAATTAGTCGGTTAGTAGGTCAACGGTCAGCTGTGTGGTTTTTAGTGAGGGGCTCAATGTTTGTAGCCACTCCAGAAACTCCCAATTGGCTGATGCTTGACTCCAGCGATGACATCATTGAAAATATATGTTGAGTGCCTTTTTCTATATCTGCCACTCTCCGGTAAGGTTCCTGGGTCTCGTGACCTAGCCAGTCTCTTACTGCCTTCGTTTGTTTGGTGTTTTCATCTATTGTACTTCTTGCTTCTTTTAATTCTACCAGCAAGTCCTTGTTTAACTCCGCTATCTTATGGTTTTGTGCTCGCTCTATCGCTAGAAGCTCCTGGGCATTTCTTTTTCTCTCTTTTTCCAGGTTGTACTTGTGACGAGACCTGGAGTCAGAGAGAGCGAGTACTGTTTCGTACAGAGACTGCAGGCTTTCAAGTGCAATGGCTTTGCACTCTGTTTTGATTTTGCCTGCAGTTTCTATAGCTTCCTTTCCCCGCAGAAACATCTCGTTGGCGTGTTTCGTAGCCATGTCCATCTCGACTCCTAACCTCTTTCTAGAGTTGACCAGCAAGCTTGGTCTTCCCTGCGAGGAATCTTGAGTGAATGCCTCGAAGGACATTACCGAGGCTACGGAAATTTCATCATCCGATAGAATTGGGCGAGGAGGGGATGTTCTCCACTCGGCCATGATGTTAGTTGCCAACTGAGCTGCCTCCTGGATGGTAATTGCGGCTTGCGATGAGACCTCGCTTGCGTCGCCATAGGGTGGAGTCTTGCGAGCTTTTTGGAGCTTGTTGCATTTCTCCGACTTGGATCGTTCGACGACTTGCGTTCCCTTGGCACTTGATGAAGGCGAGACTTTCTCCGATTTAGTTTTGGCCTGCTTGGTTAGGACTTTCTCCCTTAGCGATCGCGTCTGCCTTACTGTGTGTTCTGCAATCTTAACAGTCTCCGCCACGGTCTTATTATTACTATTTTCGTAGGAAGTTCTTTCTTATTGTTTTATCTTTTTTACTGTTTAAACAATACCCATACTACGTTTTCTGTATCTCTATACCTGCAACTAATTGGTTGCCTGGAAGAGATTGCTCTTTAGCGTCTTTTTCAGTTAATTTTTTTTTTGTTATTGTTTTATCGGGGTGTACAATAAAGAGTTATTATTATTATTTTTTAATTGTTTTAGATTCTAAAGGGATAGCCACACTACTCGCTACTTGCTCGTTCTAGACCTATTTCATCTAACGTGCGCTGAGTTACAGATCGAAACTACTAACTGATTAATTATAATATAAATTATAAGCATGATTGAAACAGAATTCGTGTTTAGATTAGTGAGTGAATTGTATCCATTATTATTTTGTATTATTATATTAAATATCTAATTTATCGTATGTGTAGGTAACTATAGAGAAAACTATACTTAATTTTTAAGGTAATTGATAAAATCGAGATCTTTATGGTTTTTTAGAAATAAATGTAAAATTGATAATTTATTTTTCAACAGAACTAGGACATTTTAAGGACACTACACCTTATTATATAATTGAGGTGCTTAATCAGCTTAAATAATTAATCCGTACTAATATTATATACTCGAAACTCTGTCTGTTCGTTTGTTACATTATCACAGCCAAGCCACCAGCCCATTTGAATGTAATTCGAAATTAAAATAGTTGAAGATGCAAGTTTGTAAGAAAAAAATAAAAAAAAAACAGTGAGCGGATGAATACAGAGAAATAACAAATACACAGAATACAACTAATAGCAAAAAACCAAATGAATACAAATTGTATATACAATGTACAGCAACAAACAATACAAAACATTTTCCTGACAAACAAACCCAATTCTATCAAACTTATTCAGAACCTTTTAGTTCACAGCGGATTAAAAAAAGTTTTAACGAACTTTTCGTTCAACTTGTCCTGTGAATTTTAAGTCCATTGTAAAAAAACTAATTTGTACGTAAATCAAAGCAAACCACAGGTAAAATAAAATAAACAAATCATAATTATTAATGTGTGTTTAGGAGTAACATCTCTTTATGGCAATCGAGCCAATTGAATATAGTGTAAAACCTTTAAGGTGTCATTTTGAAATTTTCTAATTACCGCGACTTGGAAACATATATAATAAACATAGTGGTTATAAATTAAGGTTTATTTTTTTTTGGTTCTCAGACATTACGACTAAATTTTATCAGCCGCGGTCACGAGATGACTTTTTAAGTTAATTATATCTGTTAACACGTTTGCTGCATTACGAGGTCTATTAGATCTCTTTCGGGACTTTCGTATTGTGCGTGGACTGAAATGCTGTTGTTTCACTCCTTGCGGGGGGCTCTAACTTGTAAAGTTCTTTATGTATGAACAAAACAAATATACACATTTGTATCCTATTTGAAAGTGAGTTCATAAACATAATAAAAAAATTAGGGATGAATTAGGTCCCTAACGCACAGTACTATAATTTTTTTTATTACTTGCGTTAGGGGACATTTTACTACTAGTGGAATCATACGCCTCGTAGACGCAAGACAGGGTGAATAGGCGGCGCTGGCGCTGCGTGTCTCGTTTTAGTTTTTTTCAAGTATCGATGTGAGGGGACGCGCTCACGTTTCGAAAATAGCACTCGCGTAAATATATCGACGTGTTTATATTTTAAATTGTTTTGATTCTTGTTAAAAACAATAAGTTACTTTGAAAAAAAAAAGTGTTAAAAGTCAATTAATTTTGATGAACATTCTAAAAAAGAAAAATTATCGCCGGTTAATACCGCGGCATTATCCAGTAAAATAAAAAAAATATTTCCTGAAGGAAGATGTATTGATCATGTTTTCCAACGAGGAAACAAAAAAAAGACGTTGCGTGGGTTGTTATGAAAAATTACGACGCACGGCAAACAGCTCTGAAGCTTCTAAAAAAGCATCTAGATCTAGATCTTTATTATTGTGCAGAATATCTTATACCATATTGGCCGCAAACTGTTAAGTGTGTCATATATAATAAATAAAATTTAAAAAAAAATGATTACGATTTGCCCACAATGCGAAAAGTCGATGTGCTTGCTTTAATGACAAACATTTTCCGTAGTTTATAATAAATAACTACTTCGTAAATAAAACTTTTTCTATCGACAAATGACATTTTATTTTATTCCCATCACTAGTCACTTCACATATTGCTCTATCTCTGGTTGCGGAACGAGATACAATCGATGTCTAAGTTTTGAATTGTATTTGAGGCTTATTCTTATGTCATAACTGCGTGCGAACCTAGCAAAATATAGAACAGTAAACTATCTTTGACCCACGAAATTTTTAAGTATATGTCATTGTTTTTGTTGGAGATATAAATTATTTTCAGAATTGTACTTTTAGGGGGCTGATTAGGTCCCCAACGCACCCGGGGATAAATTAGTTTCGAGATCTTTTAGATCCCTAACGCACCAGCTGAAAGTTTTTTAAATTTGATGTCGCAGGGAACGTGTTAATTACGTTTACCTCCTACATTTAAATAAAAATCTGTGGATTGTTCGTGCATTAGTAGCAGAAGTTGAGCATTAAGACAAAAATATATCTATCGCAGAACAATTCATGTAATTGAAAGAAAAACATATCTATCGCAGAATATTCAATTAAGGCAACATTAGTATCCATGAGACCAGAACAAGCGGACAACAGATTATATATTATTATATTTTAATAAGTATAATGTTTTGGATAACGAAATTTTTCGTCGTTGTATTCGCCAGCATGCGAGACTGTGGTAAGGATACAAGGTGATTATTTATTTTTTATCTGAATTCTTATAGGAACGATATATTTCAGGTATTGCATGCGGGCGAAATCCTGGGCAACATCTAGTTTTCATATAAAATAGAAAAGATATGTAATATAACGTGAAGTAACAACAAGTTTTACACTGTCAGTTGATCAGCAAAGTACCGACCCTGCTGATCCACTGACATCATTCCAATGCTGTCATCTATAGCAAAAAAAATCTATGTAGAAAAAAACAAATGGGATAAATTTCTAGCGTTATATAAAATGACTCGGTAACTCTCATTTTTGTATTCTAATTACAAAAATATTAAAATGATTTTCACCGAGGCGGACAGCGATACGGTAGCTCAATTGGTAGAGCGAAGGGACGGTTTCCCAGAGGTCGCGGGTTCGAATCCCTGTCCGTATTGGTTTATTTTTAATTCTATATTTACTTCAAATTAAATAAGCTTAACATGCCTATACATGCTTATACATATTTTCAAACATTAATTTCGGTAGTGACATCTTTGCAATGTTTATGTATACTGCAAAGTTAGAAACATTATTTTCGAAAGAGGCCTAATTGATGTCACCACCGTTCCGATAAAAATGATTTCATATAGAATGCTTAATTCACCGCGGCAGACAGCGATACGGTAGCTCAATTGGTAGAGCAACGGGACGGTTTCCCAGAGGTCGTGGGTTCGAATTCCTTCCCCATATAGTTTATTTTTCATACTATATTTATTTAAATTTAGGGAAACTTAGCACGGATTTACATATTTATAGATATTTTCAAATATGTACCTAAATTATTAGATTCTAGTGGCTTATAAACATTACTACTTTGTTTTAAGATTTCTCCTTCCCCACTTGTATAAATAATGAACATCGATCATCGTTTGGTAACTCGTAATCCTGGAGGCAAAGCTTCAGCAACATGCCCTAATGTAACAGGCTTCCAGAAATTCGAAAGTTAGGGAATGTTGTACGTCCAAGAAGACATTTATTCATCTGGATCTTGCAAATTCTAATTCTATTCTAAAAAAATAAGAATAATTACTTTTAATAAAAACATAGCGGTTGCAAAATATTTAATTCTGTGCACAAAATCACAAATCAAAATATTGTAACAGCTGTTTACTGATTATAATCAATGTTTATGTATTGGCGTCATTGTTAACATGGCGTCATAAAGATGTCCAAGCGTGAGCAGCGTTTATGTTCCTATAAAAAATATTATAGCGTAAAAGAATCTCTCGTAAAACTAAAAATAATGTAAAATAGATATGAATAGTGTAAGGTTACATTATTGTTGAACGACTATTTTATAATAATCCGTAATGTTTTGATTCGTTTCAATGTTTTGATGGTCCCTGTATTGATCCATATAAATTAATGAATTACTAATTTAACTGTAATAAGAAGAACCAATAAGGTGTAATTATTTAAATCGTTGTTTTATTAACTTAAATAGTAACATTTAGAATTGTTATATCAAGTAATGGTTATTTTCGTAGGCATATTAAAGTAGTTTATTTGACTAAGATTATTATTTATGTGAGGAGGGACATTTGCTTGATTAGTAAATACTAGAATAAGCTAGAAAAGTGAGAACCATTAAGACTTCATAATTAAAACCAGTTTTTAATACCGCTTTTACCGATACATACAATTATTCTTTTACGAGTAGTTGTTATTTTTGTACGTTTAAAGTAGATGATTTGACTATGACTATTATTTATGTGAAGAGGGAGTTAATAAAGAAGGGTATATAAACTGCTGTTAGGACGATATTCGGGACAGACACTGCTGGATAGTACCAAGGAAGGATTAATTACAAGTATATAAAAGTGAAGAGTGAGTAGTAAAATCTGTGAAACAATACAATTGGACGTGGCCCTTATAATTCAGAAGTGGGATACCCAGAAAAAACTGTCTTTTTCTGGCTCCGCGCCCATTATTGGGAATAATGTAAGTGTTACTGGCTAATTTATTATATTATATTTTATATTTTTGTTTTATGTGAAGTGAAATTTGGATAATATTTTGTGAGGGTAGTAAATATACCAATATATATATATATATATTTTAGAGCATTTACAGGAGGTTATTGTGCTATATCCGATATTGCGATATATTACGTGACGAACTATAGATGTGATTTATGTTGGTGAGGGTAGACATGATGCAAATGTAAAACTTTTTTTTTTCAGACGAGAATAGTTTCATTTATAGCAAATTTTATCTGTTACGTAAGTTCCCGGCTGACATACTAGGTAGGCGGATGACTAATAGGAGGGTTTATATTGTTTTGTTTTTTGTAGATATTTTGCGTTAAGTTTTTATTCGAATTGTTGAATATAATATTTGTGTTACTGTTGTTGGAGTGCTGTTATGCTGTTGAGGAGCTAAGGATTGCTGATGGTTGGTGGTTTCATTTATTGGCATGTGCCGTAAGATAGCATTGTAATATCCACCACTTATAGCTTATTTTATTGTAGTTAATTTACAGTTTACAAAGATATTGGTGATATCAAATGGCACTACTAAATACAGCGTGCAATCCCGATGGAGATGAAACTTTATTGGACTGGTGCGACTACATCGGTGTGCAGAAGGACGACTCATTTTACAATTTATATATATTTGGCAGAACCGAATACAAAGGCTTTGAATATTAGTGGCAGAAAGGATAATTGTTCTGTTGGTTGAGCTTGATTTTAGAGTTTGATTATTCTTCAAACTGACATCAGAAATATCTGTAGATGCCTGCAGTGAAGTTTCAGGCGTGGATGGCCGGGATACGCCCGTGGTGTATGAACATATCTTACTTGGAGCTAAGGTATCTTAAGGGATCCTGAAAATGTAAGTTTTTTCCGTAATTTCTTTATCTTATGTTTTGAGATGACTTGTCTCATAAATTTGTTACTCATAAAAACGAGTTCATATGACGTGACAGAGTTAATTAGTTCCACTGACTTTAACTTTTGAGTGCGCGGTGTAGTGGACCTCGGTATGAATTATGGGCTAAGTCGATTCGATTTATCTAGTTGTTTGTTACAATCGAAAAGTATAAATAAAACGAAGGTAATTTACATACAATTTAAAACTTCCGTAAATTATTATTTGGGTACCTACATATTTAAAAAAAAAAATATTTAATGGCCACATTCTATTTGTGAAGTTTCGTTTTATTGTATATAGAATTTTATATTGCTAAAGTAAATATTTCAAAATACCCACACAAAATGTTGTCAAGCAAGGTCGGATTAGACCGTGCAAATTGTAATGTAGACGTGAAAAAATATTGTAATCATATAGTTAACTATATTAAATTAAAAGGTACGGCTACGTTATGTACATACTAAGCGACGTTCAGATTAGTTGCGTTCTTATAATTTAATAAATGTTTTATAAAATTAGCAGTCAGAAATCTAGAAGTTAATAGAAAATTTTATCTAGGTACATTACCTGACAAACATTCGATGATCATGTTATTTTTAAAGGTTGAATGCCATAACTTTCATGTTGACTTGTCTATTATTTATCTTCTGTCATTCGTTACTCTTTGCTCTGTTATTTTAGATCTCTGCGATTCAAAAAAGGAACTGTGTTTATTAGAAGAAATCCCCGCAACCTAGATTGACCTCAATTTCAGCAAGTCATAAATATGAGTTTGGTAGCATGCATTGTGAAAGAACTTGAGAGGAACCCCGTATAATGCGAAGGAATAAAGGATTATGATTGGAGGAAGAGCAAAGATGAAGGTCGTGAGTACTTCCTAGTAATTGAAATATACATTTTAAATACTGATGAGACAGGATCGCTAAATATAGAGAACGACTTGCACAAATATCTAAAAAGTCTTCGCTCGCGTAAGGGTAATTATTTAAGCTTTGAACGATATTGAGAGATATACGAACATATTTACGAAGACCGAAATAAAACGAATGCAACTGTTGAAAAGACGATGCCATTTACTTATGTCGCATTCGGAGATGTTAGAGCAACATACATCAGCATATACAATGGGCGAGAGATATATAGATAGATAGATAGATAGATAGATAGATAGAGGGAGAAATAGATAGATAGATAGATAGATAGATAGATAGAGGGAGAGATAGATAGAGGGAGAGATAGATAGAAGGATAGATAGATAGAAGGATAGATAGATTGAAGGATAGATAGATTGAAGGATAGATAGATTGAAGGATAGATAGATTGAAGGATAGATAGATAGATGATGGAGGTAGAGCGGGATAGATGTAGAGCGAGATAGATGTAGAGCGAGATAGATGTAGAGCGAGATAGATGTAGAGCGAGATAGATGTAGAGCGAGATAGATGTAGAGCGAGATAGATGTAGAGCGAGATAGATGTAGAGCGAGATAGATGTAGAGCGAGATAGATAAAAGAAGGGGAAGATAAGTGATTGCATTAACAAAGTTTTGGTTCAAATCGGTAATACGTTTTATATGTCGATATAATACACTTAGTGAGCCTGTTACTATACGGCTTAAGTAACTTAACTCCATAACATGAGCATTCAGCTTAATGAGCTGTATAGGTCAAGATTTTTGTCAAGGGGAATGGGTACACTATTATAATCAAGGATTGAGAGATTTGACTGATGCCAATGTGTACAGCTGTCGTTGACTGCCTACAATTATTGTCTGACATATTAAAGGATTGATCTTTATGCTAAACTGGAGGCACCAATTATATATGTGTTGCAGGTCCTTAATGATATTATACAGACGATATGAAGATTGGGAGTCATTGACGAGTGCGAGGGATATTATTTTGCGAAGGTCGTCCTTTGAGCCATATTTAGTGATGAGGTAAGAAGTTGTGACTTCCATTACATTTAAAACTAAAGTTTTACGAGACAATATTAGGAATTATCGGCAAATATATGGGAGTTATTTGGTATTTATGAAAGGGACTTTTTGAGTTATAAGCATTGATATAGCAGATGAGATACGATATAGGTGAAAATACATAAAGACTATGACTTTGTAGCAATTTTGTAACTATCAACTGTTGTACTTTATTATGTGAACAGATAGAGTGTATGCGAGTGGAAACATGTGCTCATAGAAGGTTTTGACTTATCGTATAATAAGATTATCTTATAACATAAAATTTTATTCATGGCGTATGGTTAATTTTACGAAAGCAAAAATATGACTTTGATATAATGGCTAAGAAAGAGTCAATTTGTTATTTTTTTGTAAACTTACTCGGATTATGATTCGTATTTTTATTCATTTGGAGTTATACACTTATAATTTAGATTTCATTGAATGAAATATCATCACTAATATATAACTTGAATTACAGATCATACTACAATAAATGATGAAACGAACGGTGTAATGTAATGGTGGAAACCCAAGGCAAAGTTTTCCCAAGGGTAAGGGTTAAGGGAAACCCAAGGGTAAGGGTTAAGGGAAACCCAAGGGTAAGGGTTAAGGGAAACCCAAGGATAAGGGTTAAGGGAAACCCAAGGATAAGGGTTAAGGGAAACCCAAGGATAAGGGTTAAGGGAAACCCGAGGATAAGGGTTAAGGGAAACCCAAGGATAAGGGTTAAGGGAAACCCAAGGATAAGGGTTAAGGAAGCCCAAGGATAAGGGTAAAGGAAGCCCAAGGATAAGGGTTAATGTAAACCCAAGGATAAGGGTCTGGATAACCAAAGGACTGACTGAACCGAAAGCGGAAGCTTTTAGCTATAGTTGTATCAGTTGAGGACTGTTACGCAATGTGAACACCTGGGATCTCAGGTGTTTATTATAGTTGAATCAGCCGAAAGGAAGGACTAATTCCAATTACGGACGAGAGTAAGCCAAGCACGCTATGTAGTTTGGGTAGCTATATGGATGGAATCCCAAACGGAAGCCTCGTCATACGGTGTCAAAATGGAAAATGAGGAGAGAAAGAACCTACAAACCTTTAAGGCGGGGAAAAGACAGCCCGTCCTAGAAACTTCAGATTTAAGTGACGTTTCTCAACTGCTTTAGAAAATACGAATAATTATAGATTGTTTTCGTTATTTACATTTTATAAGCAAAGGGACTTGCTTAGAGCAGGACGGCCGAGCTGTAAGGTTACATTATTGTTGAACGACTATTTTATAATAATCCGTAATGTTTTGATTCGTTTCAATGTTTTGATGGTCCCTGTATTGATCCATATAAATTAATGAATTACTAATTTAACTGTAATAAGAAGAACCAATAAGGTGTAATTATTTAAATCGTTGTTTTATTAACTTAAATAGTAACATTTAGAATTGTTATATCAAGTAATGGTTATTTTCGTAGGCATATTAAAGTAGTTTATTTGACTAAGATTATTATTTATGTGAGGAGGGACATTTGCTTGATTAGTAAATACTAGAATAAGCTAGAAAAGTGAGAACCATTAAGACTTCATAATTAAAACCAGTTTTTAATACCGCTTTTACCGATACATACAATTATTCTTTTACGAGTAGTTGTTATTTTTGTACGTTTAAAGTAGATGATTTGACTATGACTATTATTTATGTGAAGAGGGAGTTAATAAAGAAGGGTATATAAACTGCTGTTAGGACGATATTCGGGACAGACACTGCTGGATAGTACCAAGGAAGGATTAATTACAAGTATATAAAAGTGAAGAGTGAGTAGTAAAATCTGTGAAACAATACAATTGGACGTGGCCCTTATAATAGTAAGACTTACATGAACTTGGAGCGTCAAGTAAATTTAAAAGTAAAAAAATAAAAATATTTTATATATTTGTACGCAAGTTGAATACTACAGATTTGTTTTACAGCCGTTGAGTACTTTGTGGTGTTATTTATTGCGCGTGCATTCCAATCCTTTTACTTTAATCCCGTGTTACATTTATTTTATGTGAAAGCTTAATAAATACACTGATTCATTACCAAATTGAAAACTTTATGAGCTTTGTGTTGGTCAGGTTTATTTCCTAATTTAAAAGTTTATGACAATTTTCCAATAACTGCATTATACTATTGTAATCTTTAAAACAGAAATAAATAGTGTTTATTCTGAATAAACACTATTTATTAATGCGTACATACGGTACAAAAATTAGAGTTCGAATGAATTGTTAAAAAAAAATGTACCAATATCAGTTGAAAAATCGATGACTTTATATTTATAAAAATATAGAATGAAAAATAAAACGACACGATAAAGTTAAATAAGATTAACCATAACATAGCCATCTATACATGTTAATAAATATTTTCAAACGATGTCTTCACATATTAATTACTTGTAAGAACTAAACAGAATTAATGTTCTGAAATAATATATTTCTTAATAGGTTCACCCCATTATCATTAATGTATGCCAATTAGCTGTTCACAAACATACCCTAATTACCAGCTGTTTATATCGACGCAGCGGTGTGTTTATATTCATGAATGCAACACTTCAATAGCGATCTGTATCGTTAAATATATATCGGAGCGTTGAACGTATTTGCCCTTAATTATATCCTGTGTACGATAAGTTTATCAAAATGTTGCGTATATTTTGCAGAATACAATAATATTGGTACAATACAAGGAAATTTTAAATTTTCGTATTAGAGTTTAGCTAAAATAGGTTTTAATAAGAAGTTAATTCCAATTGATTATTTAACAAAGCTACATGATAAATGTTGATGTGCAATTTTAAATAAAAATACCTACATAATAATAAATACTGCAAATAATATATATATATATATATATATATACGTTCTTGAAATTTTGTTGACATTTCTAAAGCATACACTGATCGACAGGTCAAACTCATAGCACCTTACTTTTGAGTCGGGGGTTAAAAATAATAATAATTACAAGTAAATAAATAATCATAAGTTATTAAATTATCGTTGCGCTTACCTTTTATAAATGATAGATTCTTTTAGATAAAGAAACGTATTTTATAACGTCAAAATATAAAAAACTAGATTGAACTATTACAAAATTCCAGTTTTGTAGTGCATGTAATCTGTAAGAACATTTTATAATCACGAAAGAGGAATCCTCGGTGAAATATTAAATTTGTATTCTTTAAAATACGGCAGCGCTCGTAGCGCCACACTTTTAAGTGTGAAAACGAGATTAGGAGATTAAATTAGGAGTTTTTAGGTGTAATATTTATAAAAAGTAAATACGTTATTTTGTTAATAAGGCTTGAACAAATTTTATCGACATTATCGAATCTCTTGGTCAGAAATGCCCAAATGTAAAGAGAAGCGTTCACTTTCGTAGGAAAAATCACTTAGATGAGATCCGATTTCGTGTTCGATTTTTACAGAATAGCATAGCATAGCTGGTCCGATAAATTCTTTGAAATGAATTTTTAAGTTATCTAAAATCATTATTATACATTGTTCAAAATCCAATTTTAAACAACAACAACAGATAAACAGATATTCATTTAAGTCATTTTAATTGTATAATGTAGTTGTAAGAAAACTGGATGGAAATTAAAATTAAATACTTTTTCATTCGTTATCGTCTTTTTAAAGTAAAATTTAAAAAATTCTTATCATTTTAGAGTCGTTCTTAATTAATTACAGTTTGAAATTCAAAATATTTGTGGATGCCCTAAATATATATAACTACAAATATTTCATATTAATTAGGTACTAACACGAGTTTTATTACCATAATATTGTAATTATAGAAACTATTACTGTTACAGGTTATATTCATGAGCTCAGAGGCAAACTAGTCAATTATAATCAAACAGTTAATTACGGGTTAGAGTTCATGTATGATTAGTACGACTCTATGTATGAAATATATTAAGACACTAGTCATACTAGGATAGTACATTTATTACAATTATTACGCACGGATGCTAAATACAAATAAAATGCTCTTCTTGCATGTTATGCTATAAGCAAATAATAATACCGAAAGAAATATTTCAAATACAATTTATTTGAGCGCTCACTCAACTCAACAAAAATGCTTCCATTGTTATAATTTTCAAGAATAGTGATGAAATTATAATATACAACAAGTAGATCAATATTAAAAAAAAATAACAAAATATTAAACAAGTTAATAAAATAATTGCTCGGTTATATCTTTTTTTAGTTATTTTGTGGGAGTTTACGCAATAGACACATGTTTACGTTATTGTACTTATTTTTTATCTTAAAATAGTAAGTGGAGCAGTTTATACACTTTTTCATCAAAGAACTATTGTATGTATTTCTGTAATTTGACTTTAAACATAAATTCTAAAAATAGCAATAGACAATGCCTACTGACTTTTCTTTTAGGTTCTGTTTTAGCTCTTCTCAGGTCTGTGACAAACGATTATCTTGTACAAAATGTTAGGCATAAAATCTTTCAAAACAGATATGTATACGTAGAGAACAGGTAGAGGAAGTAAAGGGGTTTGGGCATTACAAAATGTTAATATTTTAGCTACATACATGGCCCTGTATTAATTAAATTTATCTCTACTTAAAAGGGTTACTTTAAAATTAAATTTCATTTGAATGTGTTTAATAAATCTTATACATATTTGTATTCTGTTCTGTAGACTACTTTTTTTATCGAATAATTAGAATAAGTGGGTATAATAAGTAAATTTCTGTAAAAATATGAAACTCTTTTGTACGAAATAAAAAGTGAAATAAACCAAAGTTTTTAAGTTTTATGTCAGTTTATTGGATTGTTTGAATTTTGTCACTTAATTGAATTGAAAAGTCATCATATATACGGCTACATATCCAGTTCAAATGTTATTAACAATAACTGAAATCATTTATGCTAAATATCATTTAATGCAGGTAATATCCGTATTTAGCTTCTAATATTTTATTTCTAGTTTCTATTTGAAATATTTGTATTGTATTCTTTATTAAACAACTTCTTTGATGCGAAAACCTGTGCAGTCCATTTTAGCGTTTGAAGAGCCATTTGGAAATGTCATCTAATCTAGACGTCGAGACTTAATTAAGCGCTCAGACCGAGAACATTTTCACTATAGATAGACCAACGTACATTACCTTGTAAATGTAAAAGAAAGTATACCTACCTAAATATACGTAACATCTATTATATTCTTTTTTGCCACAAAAATAGAATACCGAGAGTATTCCATTTTAATAATTTTATCTGATTACTATTATACATAATACCATTGTTCAGCATTTTTTTTTCAGGTAATCAATCAATTTAGTAGTGTTTTTTAAAAAAGTTATATTAGTAGTGTTTTTTAAAAAAGTGACGTTGCTTTTAATATTTATACTGCAGAAATTAAAAAAATACAAGTACATTATATTAGTTTCAAATATAATTAATAAAATACTTTTTTATAAGTACAAGAAACTTAAATTATTTATTGGAGTTATAATTTTAGTTCTAATTTTATATCAAATATATAAACTTGGTACTAAAATGCCAAGTAACTTAACTTGATCTCGTCCAGAGTATCAAAGTTTCCCAAACGTGTTTTCACGTCACAATTTACTAACTCTCAAGGAATTTTAAAATGATTTATTAATTATGATTCTTTATTCATGATACTTTCAAAGATTTTTAGTAAAAAGTTAAGAATGCATCTTTGGTAGCTGAATTTTGTATGTTGTGGAAGATATTGCAGATAATTTAAGTAATGTAAAATATTTAAATGATGTGTACAATATTAGTACCAAGTATGCATTATTATAAACATAGATTCACTCTAATTACAGTCTGATATTAGAATGTTAATGAGACCGAACACTTCTTCAGATGGGACCTTCGATATCTCCTTTTAAAAGTAGATATCAAAGTTATACTATATACTATAATTTAAAGTGGATAATTATTTTGTAAAAATGAAATTTCTTGCATTTGTTAAATTTATGGTATAAATTATAAACCACTAAATATTCTCAACAGATGTATCCGTTGCTCTGACGGATTTTAGTAAAAAGGGTCGTAATAGTAACAGTTATTTTACTTTATCGCTATCACTATCACGTTACTTTTTATAGATATAAAAGATAAAAGTACTCATTTCTATTGATTAAATCTCACATTGTTATTTTTTTTCTGTTTTTTGCTTTATTTATTTTTTGTTTGTTTTTACAATTACTAATAACTCATTCCTAAGGGCATAAGATGTTGTAACTTGTAATCAAGGGAGGATACTGGCTTCTGCAACACAGTACTGCTAGTGCAGGAGTCGGAGTGATCTGTTTTCTGTATGACTTATGGTGTGTCCAATAAAGATTATTATTATTATTGATCTTTGATTGATATAACTTTATGGCAAAAGTTTAAAAAGTAATGTTTTCTAAGTATTTCGCGAGTACTACACATTGAAATAAAACTATTTTTACGGATTTTACTCGCGTATAATGAATTAAAATTAAAATTTACATTTTAAATCTAACCCGACGTTTCGAATGCTTTTCAGCAATCGTGTTCACGATAAAACGAGATGGAGGTGTCTGACACCTGACATTTTAAAAAAGAAACGTCGGGTTAGATTTAAAATTTAATTTATTATACGCGAGTTAAATCCGTCAAAATAGTTTAGTGCAAAAATTTCGTACTTATTCGTTTCTTAAATATTAAATGAAAACTTACATGCAATAAAGTTTATTTTGCTTTAATAAAACTTTATATATAACTTACTTTAATTTATGTTATATATCATTGTGTGTCTGTGACACAAAATAAATACACAACGGTCAATATTTCAAGTCTTTAACAGTTTAACAAGGTTAGACTGTTTAGGTAAGAACTATTTCAGATCAGATTTTAATATCGAATATCTTTTTTAGGTCAGGTATTCTCGCTGAAGAATACAAGATCTCTCCTTGTAAGGTTATGTATACTTCCTTGTCGGAAGAGGTAGTTTCGTATTTCGAATCAGGAGTCTTTGAATATACCAAGAAAGTGTAAAAAAATAAAAAGAAGGCGTTTAAGAGAGCGTATAAAGGAAGCAACAAATCAGATTTCACCCTTTACGCCTTTTACCGTGTATTATTGGAGCGTAGTTCCTTATTATTATATTTTGTGGATTGACTGTGGAATGTTGATAACTTACAAAATATAATTCTGGGTCATTTTCACTACCAAATAATTTACAAACATATAATATCTAATAAATAAATAATTAAATATGAGAATAAAAGAGATGAGATAAGATGTATAAAATATTTTCACGGCCGCAGAACACTGAAACATAGTCTTCACGTCTCAATGGAGCGATCGTGACCGATTGTTGAAACAAAACATTGCACAAACCTCGTGTCAGGTGAAATAGATGATAGAGTTTTGCGCGAATTAAGAATTTAATAAAGGACAAGTACATTTTATTTGATAAAATATATATATATTTTTTTTGTAAAATCGGCGTAGTGAGCGCTTAGTAATATTAATTAGTATTATAATGCTAAATATGGTCTATTATACTATTCACATACAAATTATTAATTTATCTAAATATAACTTTTGAAGGATTATATCAATAAACAATCAAAGCAAAGTAAAACGATACTATAAGATAAACAGTACACATGCGTCCTTCCACCTACATGATAAGCAAACTTTGGTTTCATATAAAAATAAATTGTATTAAGTAACTACCATTCTAGATCCAGCATCAGCTTGAGATCGGCTAAAACGCTGAAAGCGTATCGCAGCTATCTTTATATGTAAAAAATAATTTTATAGACCATCTGAAAAGGTAAAATATTATTTAATAAAAAAAATAAATAAATATAGAAATATTTTAAAATATTACCACAACAGCGAAGTAGCCGAAATTGTTCTTTAAATATATGTTTAAACATTTATAATTCCTGGAGCAAAACTATTACCTGTTAAGAGTCCTCTGCGAGTACAGCTGTCGTGTCGTGAACAAACGTAGCTTTATAGTTAGAAGGTAATTAGCAACATCAACTTAAATATAATTTAAATGTTTATCTAGTGTACTAAGTGTTATGTATCTTTCGTGTGAGTCTTGTGGCAGCGAGTGTACCTACTACAGCATGCGGGACTCGTCGTTTTATCTCATGCTGCTTCAACTATCTGAGAAACAAAAGACAGGATCATGGCAAGACAGACAACACATAATAATCAAAAGCGATTGTCTATGTTTCTTACACATACTCTAAAGGTTTTATCCATAATTTATAAAACATTTTTTAATTCAATCCACAATTATACGTTAGAAATTAGAAAGGAATGATGTAAATGTAACTTAAAGGGTAATCTATTTAGAATTTTACATGAATTACATTTTTGTAATAGGTATGTCAGATTCTTTGAATACACCTCAAGTTGACAGTTGTACTAAAACTGCCAGACTTGTTGACGGAGGCAGTCGTAGGTATAAATAATAAATAAAGAAATAATATCAGGACAAATTACACACATTGATCTAACCCCTAAGTAAGCAAATTATTTGCTTGTGTTAAGGGTGTTAGACAACGATACAAATACATAGAAATACACATATAAATACTGAAAATATATTTAATAAACGACCAAACCCAGAAACAGACATCAATGCTCATCACATAAATGCCTGTCTCCGCCGGGGATCGAACCCGAGCCCCATTGCGCCGTGACACGTTAGGCGTCTGCGCTAACCACTCGACCAACGGGGCGATAAGGTATAATAGTATCGTTACAAAGAAGCCAGGATAGAAGGAATTAATGAAAAATATATTTTTAGTTTTAAACACACATACCTACATAGAAAGTGTAAAATATGTCGGTATCTAGAGTATAATAACGGTAATTGCATAAAATAATTCGTCTCTTGCTCCCCCAACAGTCAAGAGTTTTAGTCGAGCAAGCACGAACGAATATGGCTCGATCATGAAATCGTAACCTAGAAATGTAACTTTTATCATCACTTATTCGTGAAACTCATCCCTATTAAGTGTATGTAAAGAATAAATTAAAGTGCTAGAATTATTTCTTATGATCTTAATTACAATAACCGATATTATTGCTCAAAATATGATCTATATATCATTTATCATTATCATTTAAATTATAATTGTCAGAAAAATGCTTTACGCTAACTAAAACTTTAAGGTTGTTTTACAATAAAAAAGAAATGAATATTGAGTATTTTCAAACCATTAAATAATTAACTACAATTAATTATTAATTGTTTTTTTATAATATGTAGCTAACATGTTATTGACAGATAACATAAGTTTATAATAATAATAATAATAATATCAGGACAAATTACACACATTGATCTAACCCCTAAGTAAGCAAATTATTTGCTTGTGGTAAGGGTGTTAGACAACGATACAAATACATAGAAATACACATATAAATACTGAAAATATATTTAATAAACGACCAAACCCAGAAACAGACATCAATGCTCATCACATAAATGCCTATCTCCGCCGGGAATCGAACCCGAGCCCCATTGCGCCGTGACACGTTAGGCGTCTGCGCTAACCACTCGACCAACGGGGCGGGGCGGGACAGTTTACTTAATAATGCCCAACGACTTAACAAAGCAGTATTGAACAGATGTCATATTCTATTAACAGTTACTCAAAAGAGGTCACTTATTGTAATTCTATTTACGCATCTAAATCACGCACCGGTTCATGTGAAAGTTTTGTATGATTCCAGTATTAAACTTGCAATATGGGTTGATTTCGAACAACTGCTTACTGCAAAATATACTTTATTGAAATAGATTCATGGATTATTGAAGTTAGTATTATTAATTATTAGTATTAAATTTTTCCAGTTCTCAGCAACTTCCAGAGATAATAAATGTTTTAAATTTGTCATCATGTATGTTTATCAAGTTATAAATATTATAAAAATATAGTAATTTAAAATTCATGATAGAAATAAAAAAATATAAAATAAATAAAGTTATAAAATAAATTATACCCGATACAGACTATGTGACAGGTTTTTTATTTGTGAGTAAATTAATAATATATATACTAAATCCTCTGTTTAATATATATTTATGTTTATAAGATTTTAAACTCATCAGGTCATTTAGAAAGTAACAAATGATGATCACAATGCAATAAAAGTTTCTAATGATAATATCTTTTGGAAATTTGTGAACACCTGATAATTGTGATTAAGCTTAAGAATAAGGACCCCAGAAAATATTCAATTATAATAATAGTCCAATATAGCAAAATAACTATACGTGTTAATACGTACTTAGTATGAGAAACTTGCAGCTTAATATCCTAAAGTCTTCAAGACATTATGGACAAGAAGACAAAATGCCGACTTCATGTTTTGATAATTGAGATAGTTGTCGTTCTGGTATTTGCACTAAATATAAAACAATATTAAACCTCAATGGTTAAAAAAAAGAAATTAACGTCCCTGACAATCTGTAGTAGTCTAATATTTAATAATTAAATAGTCAAAGACAATTCAAGCAATAGTGAAGGACAATCGTTAACCAAATAGATAAATCCAAAGGAAATATAAATCCAAATAAAGCATTCAAAAAGACGATAGCTCTCTCAATGGAACTTATTATTCACGTAGGTAATTTTTTTTTCCATATTCAAATAACAAACTTTGTAACTCACTAAAATATTTTCATCACTTTAACAGCTCAGGTAATGGAAAAGTCTTTGTAGTCACCCAACAACACAAAATATATAAGAATACAACACTTTTTGTCTCAAACTACGAATGGAGATTATTTTCATCAACTTTAATTTTTTACATATTTTTCTGTTCAAATAAAATGTGTTTTTGTCTTGTGTTTTTCGATTCGGGGTATTAATTTTAGGTTAGGATACATCTAAATGGGTCAAATATTTGAGCATCAAAACATTTCCTATACGAAATGAAAATTTGTAAGAGAAACAAAACAAAAAATAACAATAAATTTTGTTTTCGGATATTACAAAAAATATTTTGATACTATATTAAACAACAATAATAAAAACTATTCAATATAAATATATATAAAACAAACAATAAAAACGAAATTATATTTAACCGACTGAAAGTGAAATATTTTTGTAGACTTACTATATTTACTTATTAAACCTTAAAATCTTAGGATTGTTCTTACATAAATCTCGTACGATATTGAGTTCGATAGGAGTTTAGGTAGATGAACGAAGTAATGTTTTATTAATATATTTCTTTACAATATAGCGTAACAAATATTGTTAAAAGAAATGTATTATAATATAATAAGGTATCGATGCTATAGATCAACTCCAAATATTTATAATTACTAATATTTCATTATAAAATTTTTATAATTCTTTTAAAATTTTATAATGCTTTTAAATCAATTATTTTTTTATTTTCATCTTCGTTTCCACATATTTCGTGTTTTGTAGAGACTAACTTTTCAATCATTTATTTACCTTTTTCTTGTCGTAACCAAAATATTTTAGTGAGTTAGCAAGTTTTATTCAATATTTGTTATTTCAACATGGAACAGACAAAAACTTTTAAGTAGGTAGATATTGAATTCTATTGTGTTTTTTGATTTGATTTCTTCAACCATCCCTAAATAGTAATACATAATATATTTGCCTACAAGCTATTGCCAACCACTTCGTCCACGCTATATCTAACTTAAAGATAGCCAAATTTTTAGTATTAGGAATATTTCACATATAGGTCGAGTGGTTACCGCAGACGACTAACGTATGCGACGCAATGGGGCTCGGGTTCGATCTCCGACAGAGACAGTCATGTATGTGATGAGCATATATGTCTGTATTTCTAGGTTTGGTCGTTCATTAAATATATTCTCAGTATTTATAATGTGTAATTTCTATGTATTTATATCGTTGTACAACACCCTTAACATAAGCAAATAACTTGCTTACTTAGGGGTTAGATCAATATGTGTAACTTGCCCAGTATTATTTATTATTATGTAATTAACAAATTATCACTTCGTAGTCTAAAAAGTTCCTTAAGGGTCTAAGTTGATATACATTTAGTAGTTAACCAATAACACAACTACCACCACCTCTATTTTTTTCACATAAAACCATTTTTCTCCTCAATTTAACGCCGCCAGAAGTTAAATAAATATAAATAATCAATCGCTACTACTCGGTTTTTGCAATGAACTCTATTAACAAGGTGCCCTTAATCCACTACACCTGTTAAGGTACCACCTTTACCATTTTCTACCATATCATACCCTTAAAGTACATACATTTTTAAAAATATTATATTTGCAACGATATTTATAAAGATATTGCATTTTTGTAAATTAAATGGATGGAATGTATAAAACATTACATTAACACTTGATTTTATTGAACTAAAACGTAGACTTAATTCCTCTAAAACAATAATAGAGAAAATGTTTTAAAATTAATGTAGTTCATTTATTCATCTAGATTTAGTTTAATTTAAAAGAATATAACTATGAGTACCTACATTATTAAGTTACTTCAAACAACGGCTCGTACCGTGAAAAATATATTAGAAACACAAAAGGTTGCAAAAGGTCAACACAAGGAGCCAAAGTCAACACTTTTGGCTGCAAGAGTAATAATTATTTAATATCAAGACTAGTACTTTTTCATTTTTATTTAGTCTTGAAGATATTTATAACATGAGAGAAACATAATACAAATATTAAATTCCAAAATAACAATGCAAAATAATATAAATGTAATTTTTATGGAAATCGTTAGATATTTATGGCATAAGGAATATGGAAAAAAATGCCTCAGGATGACACAGCGGTTTATATTTTAATTTTCATTTATGCAATCCTATATGTTTTATATGTCCTATTTTTATTCATTATTTTATTGGTTATTTATGTCTTTGTAAATAAAGAGTTTATTACATGCCCCAAGTTTAGACTATATATTTCTTCTCAACCGCATAATCCCGTATTTTCCTTTATTTAAACTTACACATAAAGGTTGTCTGCCAGAGATAAGCAAGCAATGAGACTGTCTTTGAATAATATTTTATTTGTTAGAGCTGCGCTACATGTTATATTTTTATTTTGTGTGTACAATAAAGTGCTTATCTATTAAAATTTAAATTAATTTACTGGCTAAAAAGGGTTAAATCTCATTTGTATAGTTTTATTTTATAGAAATTTGTTAACTATTAAGTAATATTAGTCATTTAAAAAAAAACCCTTATATTTTGGACAACAAAATGATGATGACCGATTCATAAGACAGTTACTTAAAATATGTATTTTTTTTATTTTATAGTGTTAACGACACTATATAAAGTAAATGTCTGAATTGTTTTTTTTGTTCTAGCTTGTTTTTATTGAAGTTATTTTTCCATTTGCAAATATTATCAAAAAGTTATAACTATCACCATCATATTTTTTTTACAAAATATTTTTTTAATAATATTCTAAATTTCGTATACAAAATTATCTTTACAAATTTCGAATGCTATTAGCATAAACTCAAATAACCTAAGCAGACAGTTTGTCTCAGTATTCCGAGAATCATGAAAACGACATCTAATCTAGTCGAGTTTGTGAGACAATTAAGCTTTCAAACCGAGAACGGTCCTACAAGTAGATAGTATTTATTTATTTATCCTACTTCCTACTAATATTATAAATGCGAAAGTTTATATGTTTGTTTGTTTGTTTGTCTGTTTGTTACTGCTTCACGCAAAAACTGCTGAACCGATGTTCATGAAATTTGGCACACATATAAGGGGGATTAACACATAGGATAGTTTTTATCCCTAAAAAATGTTCCTGTGGTAATACTACAGGATGATTTTATGTTTTTTACATTCGGCTGTGACTGCATACGTCGATTACCTAAAGGCGTCTCCTTTGTGATTCCATCGCGTAGAGAAATACCACAGGCAAAGTAGATACTCATAAAACGCTTTTAAAATTTTTAACTTTAAATATTAAGTCCTTCAGCTATTTATCCCCGCATCCAAAATGTATAATTGGGGAAAAAAATCGTAACACGGGTAACAGGTAGTTTATTTATATTTACAAAGTTTATTAAAAAATGTTATAAATAATTGTATAATGTTTAATTTTTTTATGAGTATATGTTATACTCTATTTAATGGTAATCATATCAACTCATCCTCGAAATTTATCAAAAAGTATTGTGGAGTCGGAAAGTAAATACGAAGTTACTTCTACTATTTAAAATATAAGAAAATTAAAAAAATATATAATATAAAGGTTAACAAATTACTTAATTGTTTGAAAAATAAATAGTATTGCAGAGGAACATTAAGTTCTTGTGCAATTTATTAAGACACAAATTCATAGATACATTTTGATAAATATAATTCTTCTGGGACAAAGAATTCGTAAACTTTGAACTTTTACAATTTTGATTAGAATATAACGGAATTAATTTTATTAAAAACTAGGTATTTCTTTAATAAAAAGCTTTATACTTAAAAATATATTACATGACTCAGAAAATTATTAGTTTAAAATTATCTCCTCGCTATCCTCTTCGGTATTATTCCACTAGTTATTTGAATTTTAAAATAATTTTCACTGAACAGCGTCGTCCTACTTTATATCAAATATTTAAGCTTCGGTAATAAAACGTCAATTCATTTTACTTAATCTCGCGGGAAAATTATAAAGTTTCCCAAAGCGTCTATTCACTTCACAATTTTTCAACTTTAAGGAAATTTTGAAATTATATATTAATTACGCTCCATTCTATATTCATCGGTCCTTTAAAGCTGTTGAATAAAAAGTTATAAACAACGTCTCTCAGTAACTAAGTTGTTTACTGTAGTGGAAAATATTAAAAACATAATAAATGTAATTAATATATTTTTTTATTTTAATCCAAACCTGTTTCTTTTGTCTTTTATATAAGCTGCAGAATAGTATGGATGTGGACTACGGTGCTTTAGATGCTACGATGGTTGGAATTTATCAAGTGGCAAAACAGTCTGTTACAACCTTAGATAATAGCTTATAACGTAGTTCAGAAGGACAATCAGTCTATAATTCTTCAAGAGAGATTTGTCACACTTCTTGAAAAAAAAGAAGGCTACACTTCTGGACGAACTTTCGGTGTCTTTCCCTGGTAGATAAAGGCATAACATAGCTAAACTATGGCCTCCAGGTTGGGTAGTCCTTTTTGAGCTCGGTTATAATGCCGTCATCAGCCAGGGTCCAGCCATGACTTATCTGCACTAGTGCCGATCTTATCTTACCAATGTCACCATATGAGATATCTTCTGTATAATGGCGCGATAGTTGTGCACCTTCATCATCACTGTTCTCGGTCTGCGGCTGATGTGCGCGGCTAGTTTGGCTTTGAAGTCCTTTATTACAATATTGTAGAAAGTTGAAGTTGTGCCATGTTAGGCTTTAGATATATCTTCGAACAAGCTCTCAAGCTCTTCATTTGAGTATGTCGAAGTCAGCACATATACCCGTATCTTCAGTAAATTTAAAATGCCTGGTAAATGACCATAGTCATTATACTTATTATGCATAGTCATTAGACAGGATCCGCACTTCTTATCGAGTAAGATATCTTAGTAAGATGGCGCTGCTGCCCACCAAACATTAAATTCCCCTTAGTCGCCTTTCATAGTGACTATTAATATAAAAACATAACAGGCTTGGTAGATTATTAATATAAAAAAAGACGCGAAATTTTGTCGGTTTTGTGTCTCTGTTCCAGGGAAAGACTCTAAAAGTTCACAGATTCGAGGCCTGCTCATTTTAATAAATTATTCATTTTATTTTTAAAAGAAAAATATATGACTACCGTTTGATGTGAAAGAAATTTCATGGTTTTTGCAACGACATCTCCTAATTATATTTTTTTTGTCTCAGAAGATGTTTATATGATGTAGGTATACAATTATAAGTGTATATTAATATCTTCTATATTAAAACCTATTATCATAACTTATAAGGCTCGAACTCTTTTCCAGTAAACCACTATAAGATTAAATGTATATGAAAGTAGATTTAGTACATAACCAGTAAATAATTTTTCATTCTTCCATAAATGGATGGTAATGTGAGCCGCTAAAAGTTTAAACCGATGTATTCGATATTATGATGGGTTTTATTAAAGAGGGTCGTAGTAGTTACTGTTTTTTAACGTTATTGTTATCGCTTACGATGTTACTTTTTATGAAATATAATGTTAGTGCTCTGTTTTGCCGATGTTGTACACATAAAACGATATGTTGACAGTGACTAAACTTCATGGAAACATCGTATCGTAATCCTAAAAATTCTGATATTATAAATTAAAGTGTATTTTTTCTGAGGTGCAGACGCTACTATTTTATATTTAAATAACAGAATATTGAATTAATATCTTGTGTAGTGATCATATCATAATACCAGGAATAAATGTACTTTTGAGTATTATATTTGTTTTACAGTTACACATTCTAAATATTAATGTACACAAAACTTAATAATAAAAAATAATTTTAACCAAACTTACAAGCACAGCCTTAACATATTTCTAGAACTAATAAACGAAATTGTAAACAGTATTAGATTTTTTTTTTATTTCTTGAAATTTCAGAATTAGGACAATTTCATATTATGAATTTTATTTTTTGTAGTTCAACCATTTCTTGTAAATGTTAAATCAATCAAGACAATACTCAACACTGATACAATTATTGTATAGCCTTCTTTGGGTAAAACGCTTTCACAAGATTCTAATTGGTTCTAAGATAAAATTTTTGATTGTGCCTCTATGGGCAACAATGTAAAAACATTAATTTGTAAATTATTAAACTAACCATTAATTTTTTAACTGTTTATTTTCAATGATACTATGCATACCCTGTATTTTTTGATGCCTTTAAATACTTAAAATTTAAAAAGTTGACTTTTAAAAAGTTTTGTGCCTGATTGATATAAAAACGAAAAAGAAACTTCGACTTAACCGTATTACAAGGAAGGGAAAGACTTGAACATCAGGCCCTCTAAGTCGTCATTCAAATCGCAGTGATGATATCTACTTTAAAGTAATCTTTTGTAAGGAGGTGGAACTTCCTTGACAGAGCCAATATGTAGAGGAGCTGCAATCAATCTGCAATACGGGTAGGCAGAAAATAATTATTTTATTACTTTTAAATCGAAACCTATTAATAAAAGATCAAAGTATGCTTTTGATATTTGTTTAAAATATACTCCATTTGTTTATGTATCATGCTTCCATTAGCCATTTCGTTTAATTTAATTTTGAAATACAACAACAAAAATGATACAGGGTAATTATAACACAACATGAATCTATTTCATCAAAAATAATTATTTCAGTTGTTTATTGTAAAAATAATATACATTAAAAGGTTTTGTTTTTTATTTAGAATTCTCATTTTAACATTTTATACATAGAAAGTTATTTTTTTTAAATATGTTGATATATTTATCAACACAATTAATAAAAATATGATGTTTATTGCTGTAATGATTTGAAAACCTAATTAAATAAAAGACGGTAAGTTTAACATATTATATCTTTAGGTCTTGAAAAATATTTAATTTTATAAATGCATTTTGCATATACTTTGTACGCCTTTTAACGTTATTTACGCGGACAAAGAAACTTGAAATATGGCACAGTTTAGGTACAAATAAGCCATAAAGACAATATGTAACATTCTTCGATAAAGATATAACAGATTCTGTCAAGGAAACGTATGTAGTAAAAGCAGTCCTTTTTATAATTTGTATTTGTTTTATAATGTTAGATATTCTATTCTATATTTATAAAGATTGCATGAGACAGTTTCCGGTTATTATACCTCCATACTACTGAAGCCCCGGGGAAATTATTTGGCTTATTTGCTTACTGAGAGACAACTGAAAAATCTAAGCAAATAAAAAAGCCTCCGAAGTTATTGGTAGTTTTGTAAATACAATAATGTAGCTTAATATTTTTTATTATGTAGGTAACATTACAAACATACCTCGCAAGCATATTAAAACATTATCCTATTAAAATGGTAAGTCAGTAAAGGTTTTGTAAATTCAAATACCTACTAGCGACATTATAGGATACGACAAACAATAAGATTGATAAGATTGACTTTATTTCTGTTTATTTGTGAAAAGATCTTTTGATAGTAATTGAATATAACCTATCATAAAGTAGTTATGTGTTAATATTTAGTTCAATTTGAAAAGTTAGTGCCAACAGCATTCTCAGTTATTTAAGACTGACATCTGACATGGCTAATATACTTTATATAATAATTATTTTAAGTATGTAACACTTTGTACTACTTTGTAGTACAAAGTTTAAAGTTTTTTAATTCCTTGTTTAACAAAGCTTTCACGTGTAAGTTTTATTAATAAATTATTTTTTCTTATATTTTTTTCTTATATATATATTTTTTTTTTTTCTCTATGAAGCTGGTTTATGAAATTATCTTTTAATTGTACACAAAGATTTATTACACAAAGGGCATCTATTATGGCTTTATTGCTAAAAAGCAATATCTTATAGACAACTTTTTAAAATAGAACATGAAGTATAAACGTGGACCAAAAAAAAAAAAAAAAAAATGAAAAAAAAAATACAAATACAATACTTAAAAATGACCGTAAATAAACTATATATGTGATACTTAAAAATTATATTAATATTTAAAAAAGTTGATGTTGTTGACAACTTGGAAAAAAATTTTAAAAGTTAAAATATGGTTTTAGGAAGAGGTAGGTGAAGTAAAATAAACTTCTTAACTTTCGTTTTAAAAGTTTCCTGATATTTAACTCATCTTACGAAAAGGGGCAGGATTTTCATAATCGGGCGCCGTCAAGACACGACTTGAATCGTGAAGGAATCGGTAAAAATAGGACGAGTGGACAGGAATATCGAAGGTTAAATTATCCTCACAGTGAAAAGAAAGTTCATGTGACGCTACCAGGAAAATAAAAGGCCCTTTGAGGTACGAAGTTGTAGAGGGATTGAACAGAAATATTTAACATACTAATAATTGTTATTAGATATAAATACAGAATTTTATTATAATTAATACTAATTAATGTCTGAATAAAAAAGCATGTTTCATTACATGTTATGTAAGTTAGTTCAAGAACAAATATAAAACTAAAATAACTCAATGATAGCAGTCTTTATACATAAAATGCTGCTGTGTTTGTGTCCGTCAATTGTTATTTTTAATAGTGAATGACCAAATTTTATGAGCGAATGAGGTGCAAGGGGACAAGGGAAGCTCTTTGTTATTGAGTCAGATGTATTCTTTGTCACTCCGAAATTACCGAACTTATTTCATTCATTTTTAATAGATTTCTATGATTCTGCTGCGTTTTTGATAAAAACAGTCTGTAATAGTCCATTATCATGTATATGGCCATGTCCTTAAGGAATACTAAACCATTTTTTTTTCAATGATTAGCATACAGATCAGGTAGCGCGCGCGCGGTAGTTACACTATTCTTTTAATTATTTTCTTTTGAAATTAATCGTAAATAAAAACATGTCAATCAACATCGTATCTCACTTCCCCTCAGTGAACAATTACTTATCGTTTATAGACCACTGACTTCAGACGAGCTGCCGAAAGGTAACTCCTTTCGATAGTCGGCATTCGACCAAGCTTTGTTTGAAATCATTTTTATCAACCAGTGTTTAAACCACCGGCGTTATATAGAATTATTCTTTGTTGTCTTTTGTGAATAGCCAGAAATATAGTTCATGATGTGAATCTGAAATAAAGTTTGATAATAAAATACGTTATTTATTGATAAGAGATTCTTACTAGTAACAATTTAGGTTAATGTCACAAACAAATTCATTTACGTTTATGATATACGAACAGGTATGCCTATACTTAAATTGGTTACTAAATTACTTTGTTTCATTCAACGTTTTTGATCATTTTACTATAATGATTAAACATTCTAGTTAAATGATAAAAAACGTTAAAGGTTTTTGAGTCGTATTTTTCCAACATTAATTAATAAGTGTAAGTAAAAAATAAGTTTAAATGCCAGAATTATTTTTCTGATAATTATGTTTCACAATTTTCAAATATATACTATATTCCATTATCATAATAATAATGGTATTCTTTATTATACTTCCCTAAAAGTATAAAAATTCCATGTATTACAAAAAAAATAAAATAAAATAAATAAAAAAAATATGATAAACAAAGTGTACAAGAGACTATCTTATCTCTATTAAGTGATCACTTTCAAGTAAACCTTACATTAAAGGACAATACAATAAATAGATAAATTAAAATCGTCTTAATTATTATATTTTTTTATAAAATGTTTTACAAGAACACAACTTCGTCTAAATGATAAACATATATATTCTGAAATAAAACTAAAACTGAACCTAAAACCTGACCAACAGTTTGTCTCAGCATTTAGAACCCATTTCGGAAATTGCATCTAACTTGGTCAGACTTTGAGAGCCAATTAAGCTCTCAAACCGAAAATAATTATACGTTGCATTCACTAATTGTATTTTCGTTTATGAAACATAAATACAAGTATCAAATAAAACCTTAATGTTGGAGAAGGAAAAATAAACAAAAAGGAAGAAATAAATAAATGAATTAAAGAAACTAAATCTTTAAACATTTTTGATTTGAAAGTAGAATAGAATTGCAAAAATAAAATCCAGTCCAGTCATACAAACAAATACATCATTATACCTTCCATAATAAGATATCTGATTTATGCGATTATTATCTCATATATTAATATATTTTAAGAGCATTACATAGACACTACGAATATAAATTTTGGGTAATTAGCGATTGCATAAAAAGAAATGCGGTACGCTTATACAGTAAGTGAGAATTTTTTTTTTTTTGAAACTCCACGCCCTTAATCTCTTATATGCCGATGTGAAAACATCAGGCCTTTAACTCGTATAAAGATGAAACATATGAAGAAATTCCAATTTAAACTAAGTGTATTCCTGATTTGTGAGTCTACGGGGTGAGTTTCGTGTTCGTTTATATGAAGTTTCTTCGCTGCTGTAGGAATCATTATTATTCTTACGTATGAATATTAGAATATAATATGTACTTTACCATTGTTTGAGTTCTACAGTTCATGTGTAACGTATTAGTTTAACATAACGCGTTGATATTACTATTAGGTACTAAAACCCGTTTCCGCAGATTTAATACTTATACTGATACTTATTACGCATACAATATGTATACTACATTTGCATACTACATTTAATACATTTGAATAATAGTTATTCACTATACATTGCACAGTACAACTAATAAAACATTAAACATAGTAAAAAACCAATAATTAAGAAAATTTAAACTAATTATCCGAAGTACAATAACTTCAACACTATTCTTGTAATTTTAAAATCTGAGGTCGCATACCATGTCTGATATTTTAAAATATATCGATTCTATAATTAGTTAATTTAGAGTAAAAAGTAATTTGTTAGCATATCATCTAAAATTACATACATAATAAAAAAAAATGAGACAAGTCAAGAAAAGCTAGAATATAATGTATTTGTAAAAAACGGAGAGACTATTTCACTTTTTTTTTAAAGTTGGAGAAAAAATATAATATTGTACATTTTTTGTTGTACTTGTATTAATAATTAAATTTTTTTCAGAGGTCAACGATCTAGCTTTATAAATAGTGCTCAAGACCAATTGTCCTACCTCCATATATATGATGCCTCGGGGAAATTATGCGATAAATTTAGAACTGCAGAGAACAAAGAAATCTGTGCAAAATAAAAAGCAAGATCCCTCTTCAGAAATTTATTTTTTATGGTTTTGTATATTCGTATATTTAGATGTTGTCTTAATTCTTGTGTTATTTACATCTAGGAAAACTACAACAACATAATTTCCTATCCTTGATTCAGAATTGAATATTCCAGGAAAATGGAAGAAATTAGAAAGAAGTCAACGAAAAATCCATTATTCAGATATATTTTTGTTATAAAAGAAGTTACATTTAAATTAGTTTTATTTTTATGTCAATATTATGATATTCAAACATAAAAACTTTAACTTTAACTCGTATAAAGATGAAACATATGAAGAAATTCCAATTTAAACTAAGTGTATTCCTGATTTGTGAGTCTACGGGGTGAGTTTCGTGTTCGTTTATATGAAGTTTCTTCGCTGCTGTAGGAATCATTATTATTCTTACGTATGAATATTAGAATATAATATGTACTTTACCATTGTTTGAGTTCTACAGTTCATGTGTAACGTATTAGTTTAACATAACGCGTTGATATTACTATTAGGTACTAAAACCCGTTTCCGCAGATTTAATACTTATACTGATACTTATTACGCATACAATATGTATACTACATTTGCATACTACATTTAATACATTTGAATAATAGTTATTCACTATACATTGCACAGTACAACTAATAAAACATTAAACATAGTAAAAAACCAATAATTAAGAAAATTTAAACTAATTATCCGAAGTACAATAACTTCAACACTATTCTTGTAATTTTAAAATCTGAGGTCGCATACCATGTCTGATATTTTAAAATATATCGATTCTATAATTAGTTAATTTAGAGTAAAAAGTAATTTGTTAGCATATCATCTAAAATTACATACATAATAAAAAAAAATGAGACAAGTCAAGAAAAGCTAGAATATAATGTATTTGTAAAAAACGGAGAGACTATTTCACTTTTTTTTTAAAGTTGGAGAAAAAATATAATATTGTACATTTTTTGTTGTACTTGTATTAATAATTAAATTTTTTTCAGAGGTCAACGATCTAGCTTTATAAATAGTGCTCAAGACCAATTGTCCTACCTCCATATATATGATGCCTCGGGGAAATTATGCGATAAATTTAGAACTGCAGAGAACAAAGAAATCTGTGCAAAATAAAAAGCAAGATCCCTCTTCAGAAATTTATTTTTTATGGTTTTGTATATTCGTATATTTAGATGTTGTCTTAATTCTTGTGTTATTTACATCTAGGAAAACTACAACAACATAATTTCCTATCCTTGATTCAGAATTGAATATTCCAGGAAAATGGAAGAAATTAGAAAGAAGTCAACGAAAAATCCATTATTCAGATATATTTTTGTTATAAAAGAAGTTACATTTAAATTAGTTTTATTTTTATGTCAATATTATGATATTCAAACATAAAAACTTTTTTTATTCAACGTCTGGAATCCTCATGGATACACACCTCCATCCAGGGGAAGATGGAGGTGGTTATGTGAGACTCCTACTCGCTAAACCAGACGGTTGCCGCCGCCATCATAATGGGGCACCACCATGGGATCGATTCGATGCCCCGACGTGATCCACGGAGAGGACACCCCGCAACGAGGAGCACCTATCCCTTTTTGGCAGGATTGATACATTGTGGAGGGATCCCCTTCCCCCCCATCCAAGCCTGCTACGTCTGTAGGGGGCCGAGACCCCCTTCTAGCCGGACTCGGTCTCAGGGAATCAGGTGGTAGCCCGACTCGACCATCATCGACCGTGCCCAGCTCCACTGCGGTAGTCTCCAGGAGAGGAGATCGCCGGTGAGGTCCCTACGATAAACTGACATACCCACAAGACCATACATATATTTATAATAGTCCAGCCAAAATAAGGCATGTTTTAGAAAAAAACATGAAAATATGAATATTTATTTTCAAACATTATAAAGAGCATCTACCTGCAAAATATAGTAACTTTATCATCAATCACCAAGACCATTTTTCGAATATAAATATTGCCTTTCATAGGATGTCTTTTGAATGCATAGTTTAAGAAATTCGGGAACGCGCGCCTCAACGTTTAGCAAACTTTAGTCCCCACTAATAATATGAGTGTCCAGTCTAGAGCTAGCTATGCTAAACCTACAAAAAAGACATACAAAACAAAAAACTGAGTTAAAATAGGGCGCCACGTGCCATACACAATGAGTAATGCGTCGTCTTCTGGCCGCAGCAGCACGCACCAGACGAGCGGGAGGGGGAGTTAAAAAATGGGAAGTCATGTGAGGGCAGACTCTCGTTCATTTTTGGATTATTTAATTCACCAAGTTTAAGTAACACATTTATTTAATACATTTGCGTATTTTTTTTTATATTACGTTTTATTTTCATAATCTTCTGTTTTTTTAAATTTATTATTTTGCTTTTAGTTTTTAAGATACTATTTGATCTGGACGAAGTCGTTGGTAAAAGCTAGTTTACCCGCAAAAAGCCAATGCGAAGTAAAGGTAAAACGATACCATAAAATAAGTAACAGACATGTGTCCTTACACCTACGCGGGATAAGCAAACTTTGGTTTTATATAAAAAGAGATCTTATTTAGTAAGTGCTTTACCAGTTTGAGTTTCCAGTTCTCATATCTTTAACATTTATGGGTAATAAATATAACCTCATTAGAAATAAAATATTATATTACAAAAAAACCTTATATGTAGCAATTCATCAACTTAAATATTAAATAAAATTCTAAAATAATATAACAAAAGTGCGTCAGGTTTTGTATATTTAACATTTACATTAGTTTTATCGGCTTTGTCAGCCAGTGCACTGTGTGTCTCAGTCAGTCTCTCGCGTGAGTCTTGTGGCAGCGAGTGCGTGTGGGTCTCCAGCGTGTGGGTCTCGTCGCTTCAGCTTATGCTGCTTCAACTATCTGAGGAAGAAGTGACAGGCTCATGAATACACATCAACCAAGACTCCAAAATCAAAAATGACTGTGTTTGTCCTTGAAGAATTTCCTAAAACTTTAGTGCTGTTTTTCAAACCATGGCAATATGAACAGACAAGACAATACATTAAAAAATATGTTACAGACTATAAGGTAAATAAAATAATAAAAACTGTAGTAAAAAAATAACCGTTCAAATATTACTAGCATACATTTCAAATTCTTTCTGTTTTGAGTAAGTATAATATATATCAGTTCCTTTGAACACACGTCACATTGAGACGTTTACATTAGTAAACATCATGTTAGTATCAACTAACTACTACTACTAATAACTCGTTGACGACGGAATCAGCAAGAACTATACAAAGAAGCTTGGTGCTATACATAATTTTAAGTTAATAATGTTAACTGAAAAAGAAAATCTGATAGCGAAATGTAAAGAAAGATGTAGATAATTTTCTTTAAATTCGAGGCAACATTCATCAGCAGTATAGCACCGGGCGCATTTATGTGTGAATTCAATTTCAGATGAGAAGTACTAACATCGTTCATGACATTTAATAAATGAATTAATGTTAAATCACTAAGCAAGTGCTATTAGCAGGTTTGGTAAGAAAATATAAACGAAAAATCAGCTCAGGATGGTTTTAAATATGTAATTAAATATATTAATACGTTTCTTCAATCACAATTTAGTAGGTACTACTTACTATTACTACTTACTATTATTGGAAAAGAATAATAATAAAATGAAAAAAGCTTTTTGAGCATTTTTTAAGTAACTTCAACCCCTGTGTAAAAGTTAATTAAATACAGAGGAAAGTGTTGGTAATTTTTAACGTAACTCTTAATTAAAATTACAAAATTAAAATTAACGGTAAGTGCTTGTGACTGAAATGCGAATGAGGTGAAATAAGAATGGAGAAGTAATAAGGTACAAAATATGTACAGCTATCTACAAAACCTTAAGAAACTGACCTAACTAAATTAAGTAAACCATTATAAAAAGCGACATGATCTATTTAAATTAAAAAAATATATTAAAAAAAAAATCGTAAAATATGAAATTAATAACTTTGTGACAAATGTAATAACTAAGTGTTATATTCTATTATAAAAATTACATTTTCCCACTGAAATTCAAAATACAGCTTATTAACAAAGAAACATACTTAATATATTTTTTAATGGCGTCTAATTTATTTATTGTTTTAATATTTGTTTCCATTCGAAGCCATGGTGGGTAGAAAGTATTTAATTATTGGAACAGAATATTTTAGTTGGCTGTCAATATTTTCTACAAATACATATTGACATGAAATAATAACTATTCGAAACCGTAATCAATCGGTAAAAACTGATGATATAAATATACAACGAATGCAATTGGATGGAATTGTTAATGAAATTCAATTCAAATCATGATCATATCAGCAATATTATTTAACGGCTCTGAAATATCAGATTCGTTATTATCAGTTACTATAATTACTATCGCAGTAGGTTCAAGCGGGAATCGTAATCAACTCGAGGATAATTGATTTCACAATTTCCTTGCTAAGTACAAATTCATATTTACAAATAAGTCGAGGCGATTTTTGCGCCTCTCACAATACTTATGTAATTATAAAATGCAAGATGACCATGTTTTTGTTTTATCAGTTATGATTTTTTCTTTTCGTCTTCCTAAATATTTAACAACTTTTTTCTACTATGTCATGGATAACATACAATAGCAGTTCGAATAATATTTCGTCGATAGGTGTTTGTTAATTATCACACTATCTATTTATGGGTCATTATTTTATCAGTTCAAGACTAGGAATACGACAAAATAAAGAGAAGTTATTTATAAACTGTAACATTCAATGACAGTAGAACCAAAATTACAATATATGAAATACTGATCAATTTTAGTAATCAGTGTATCAGTGTACTGTAAGAATGTTGTTTTTGGATGGAGATTGAGGGAGGGGGAAAGAAGCTTTGTCCTGACATTTGGAATTAATTTGTTTCGGAAATATACCGAAGTTGAGGTTACGCAAAAACTTGCAACTAAATTAACATAAAAACTTCCATAACGCAAGTAAGTAACTATAAGTTTTTAATTTATACTGGATGAAAACAACGCCCTCCATTTCTCACTCCTTATTTTTGATAAACCCCAAGCACTTTCTAGAAAACGTCATCAAGATTAAATTTACAATAAGCCTGTGCTTACCAAAATTATTTTTTAACAAATACTATACTCTAAGGTTGCCATCAAAATTAATTAAAGACCAATATTATCCAAGTAAGCCTACCTCAAAAACCATGATTTTTCTTGTATATTAAACAAACGGGCAAGTAGGTTTAGTAGGTTTAGAGAATTTAGAGAACTTCAGGATATAAGAAAACATGATTTTTCATATACTTTTTGCTGTCCCAGAGCCACTTATTAATTTTAATTATTCTCGTTTATTACCTAAACATCACCAATTCAATTGCAACTAAATAACTTAAGATATATTCATAACTTATTTAGTTACTATAATTCAAAAATGTTTTTTTATTTTAGGTGTGTAAAAAAATATTTTACTTATTTATTAACATTTATCTTCATGTTTTTTTCACTCTTTGCCACAAATATGGGGAACAAACAATGGTTTTAACAAAATAAGACATGACATTGACCCATGTTAATTCTGTATATTAAGTACCATCTCATCCAAATGAGAATTTAACATTTCTCCAGATAGTGGTCGTAACGATCCAGTGGCAATGAAATCGTCACCCTTACTTCTCTGGATCAGTCATCAGTAGAAGGTCAATAAATTTAAATATATGAGAGTCCAGTCAGCAGAATTAGGTATAATGAGAGGCTTAACGGTATTGTTTCTCTCTCAGAAGGGTTTTGTTTATTTACAAATATAGATAAAACCTGGTGATGCAATTGAAATCTTATAAAACGAGCCAATAGGTACGCTTGTTAAGTAACATCTACATTTACGCTAGGATAGTTAATGGGCCTTGATATCTCTGTATTATCTCGTGTATAAACGACAGGTGGAGAGATTTTTTTCAGATTCTCTGTCTACCTGTAACCATATTACCTAAAAGCTGGGGTAAGATAAATACGATTCGTCGGGAGGAGATCTTCTTTGGGTCTCCGTTAGAAACAGGAGATGCGGTTTGGTCAACTAACAAGATTTTTTAGTTGACAGGCTTTTGTGGGTGGCGAGCTCACTGTTAGAGCTCCTAATGTCTGTGCTCGCAGAACTGGACACCATTCCTCGGATCCAGCTATCTTCCACGATTCTTGCATAATATTCTTCGTATATCCACTAAAATTACGTTAAAGCACTCTATTCGTCTACTCATTTTGACTACGCTGATGTTACTTAGACTTAAAAGAGGAACAACTTAAGAGGCTTAAGCGCTTTTAAAATCTTTGCGTACAGTTTAAATTTGCATAAATTTTAAAGTTAAAGTTATGTGGGTTACGCAAACATGAATTTATTATAATAAGTTGAGTTCTGAGGCTGTGTTCGAAACTAGTCTAACTTCAGATAAGTAATATTAGACAGTGTCCAATACTTAATTATTAAACATGAATTGCATATTATGTAAAAAGTATTTATATATAAAATGTATAATGTTTATTCCTTTGTATTTTCGGATTATTAGTGTGCTATAAAGAATATTTATTAATATTATTATTGTATTTCAATTATTTCAATCTTTTTCATACCGATTTTCTTGTATTCACCATTACCTACATTCTTAACGGTTTTAAAATATTTTTTTTCTTGTGATTTCTACTGTTTTACTGATGAAGGTACCTTGATCGTTATAATCTTTTTTTTAGCCAAACAAGTACTGTACGGTTGCTTACATCTTATTTGTTTATTTTTTATACAAATCCTTATTAATGTAATATTGTAACGGAAAAATGAAACAAAGGCCTTTCAGTAAATTTCAATATTTTTTTCAGTATTCCTACAATATTAAAAAATATTGAAAATTGCTTTTAATATTTATGGTAATCCGAGCCACTAGTTTAATATACATGATGACAAAATTTAAGTAAATAATAGGGGTGTGCGAATACCGTTCGAATCGAATCGAACAGTACTATTTTATTCGAAATTCGAATCGAATGATTCGAACTCAAGAACTTTTCGTAATTTTGCGACTAATTCAAAAATCTCTGAATAATTCGAATTATGGGCAAATAAACCGAAATATGCGTGAATAATTCGAGTTATGCGTGAATAATTCGAATAATTATCGAATTACCGACATATCACTTGATATTTTATTCCACCTGGAATTGATAATTTTATATAATTTATGAAAATATATTATTATGTTACTAATTTTCTATTATAAGGTCTGTACAAGTTACAACTTATTAACAAAGTGGTCGAACGACCGAGAGTTCTAGTAAATAAGTAATTTTTTTTATTCATTCATTCCAGACAAATAGACAAATTTTGATTGTTATTAGTATATTTGAAATATCATATTATTACGTTCGAAGATTTTATCCACTATAACGAAATAATTATCTATATTCGGATTGAGCAATCTTTCTATGGACCAGAGACTTGAAACTGCTCATACCAAACACAAAATAACCACGTCCATAACAAAACAATAATCGATAAATTTATTTACCTACTTTAAAGACCTTTCAAAGGCCGACATTAGATTCACGCAAGCATTGTTGAAAACAATTTTTTATCACACGGTCCATAGTTTTGAAATCATATAATACTACTTTTATAGAACTATTCTGATTCTCCGACGTTATATACAATTATAATTATTGATCTCTTTTGAGTAGCCCTTAAAATAGTTCATGAAGTCAGATCAGTACACTTTTGGTTATAGTATAGTCTTATAGCATTATAAAATAAGCCAATATAACCAGTCAATTGTTATTAATCGTTGTTACTTAACAAATGTTATAATAATTATAGCTAGGAGTAAAAAATATAGTAGATTATTACCTTACTTACCAATCCTCAAATTAAATTGAAGAAAAAAGTATCATTGAAGCAGTCGTTAACTATCTTCTAGCTGCGTTAACTGATCCACATCAACAAAAAAAACATATAATTCATTATCACAGAAGAAAACGATGTTATCAGCAGACTTGCAGTTCCTAAACATCATGAAGAGGAGTAAATATTAAGATATGGTCAAACGAACCGATAATTAATTTAAAATTTAAAGATATATCAAACATGATATGTTTAAAGCATATGAATATGAACGTCTTACAAGTGTTTATAATTTGAGTTTTATATGAAAAACATCTATTTATATAAATATAAAATAAAACCTGTATTTTACATTTTATTCATTTTTTCTGGTCAATACCAGAAATTATTTTTGCATTTGTCCAAAATAATAATTTTCAAACTCATGAAGAATACTTAATGGTATGAAGAATACTACGGATACTACTACTTGTATAGAGAGTTACAAAAGGTGTTTAGGCATTTTCTCAACATACAAAATGTTCATATATTGGCTACTTGACCCCAATCTTCTGTATTTATTATATATTATTTATAAAAATAAATCTCAAATTGAGATAACTTTTTATAGATTTTTTTTATATTTAATGTTAATATATAATAAAATAATAAGACTGCTTTAATTGAAAATTCCATAATCTTGCATTTAATTATTTAAACAGTAATCGTATCGCATTATGAAAATATGTTTAAAATGTTATTATGTTATAAAAATAAATATTGTAATGAAGGGCATTAAAATTTCGTCTGTTTCAATAAATTGCTTAACACATGTACAATTTTGTACAAATACAATAATGGGCACCCGAAATAACTCACACTAATGTTTTGAAGTTCAAAGTCGCCCCTGGCTTTATTGGATTGTTTGGTGAATTGTGGAAACCAACATATATTGGTTTATAAATCCGATTCGTTTATTGTGAATGGACACGGAGATCAATAAGGCTTAAGATTGTTAAGGCGTCGAAATCCGTAACCTTAACTTGATTCCAGTTAACTTATCACGTTCTAAGATTGGTATATAAGCATTTGGGAAGTGTAGAATGATTCAATTCAATTGTTACATTTTATAAATCATTAACTTATCAGAAGGTCATTACAAATATTTATATTAGTTCGATTATAAAAAGTTCAAGTGGGGCCACCAAATAAGGACATTAAATAAGGACTTTAAATGATTTGACTAATACGGTTGATTTTTTATTAATTGCGACAAAGCTGTTAAGAGAAACTTACAAGTATGTCTTCGTTAATCTGTTGATGTATTAAAGTTACTGAATTTGAGTTAACCATTTTATAAATTTGTTTTTTTTGTAGTTTACTTCTCTAATATGTTTGATCATAAATGAATAGGTAGTAACAAATTGAATAAATTGAATTCTTATTACGTACTTACGTTGTTTACTGCAATTATTAATTAAATATTAATTATTAGTAACTTTAAAATGAATATATTAAGAGACAAAGCAAAGTGTAAATTAAACGACACCATAAGACAAAATAGGCAAACCATAAGAAGACTTGGTTTTTTAAGGTAGAGACCGTAACTGCCAAAGATCAGCCAACAAATTGAAAACTACAGCTTATAAGTGAGAAGTAAAAACATACACTGGTTTAATTAAATCTTATATATTTAAAAAACTTTAAAATGATTGCCAGTGTAACAACTATACAAAGAAAAACCAAGACAACTACAGCCACCACTTTACCTAAAATATTTAAATAATTAATTTCGGACCAACCAATATCAAATAAAATATTTATTTCTTCTGCATGTAGAGTCGTTTGTGTACACAAATATTTAAATGAATTGGGGTGTACTTTTTAATTACAATGATAATTTTTAATTATTTATTACATTAATTTATAGTAGGTAATGCATGATAATATTTTTGACGTGACAACGTCTTAAATTAGGTTATACTGGGAGTCACTTATGAAAAAGTGTAACGCCCGGTAACGTAACGATGAGTCACACACACATAGAATGCCTTGCGTCTCTCTCCCACTCAAACATGATCGGTCCGCCGAGCAATGTTTTGATTTTCAAATTGATTCTTTAAAATTACAAATATTAAGAAAAAGTGGCAGATATAAGAAAACTTGATTTAAAATGTGTTGAGCAAGAATTTTAACATCTAATTTAAGTAAATGTTTTAATTTTTAACTTCATTATTTACAATTACAAATTTTAATTAATTTCAAATTTATTTAGCAAAAATTTGAACCTTCGATCTGAATAAGTGTTTTGATTTTCAAATTAATTCTTTAAAATTAAAAATATTAAAATATATAAAATCAGAAGTGACGTCACATAACATTATCTGTACTTATTATTATTTAATATGTAGGCCAGTACATGTGAGCTCTCTTAAGTTAGCGGGGAGAAGTAAAATAAAAAAAGTAAGACAAATTTTATCTCTCATAAATACATCAGATAAATATATAATAAATAAAAGAATTTATATACTTCAGAGTATCACGAAAACATTCAGTAAATAAGAACCTGAGTTTGTTTACGTAGTTGTGATAATATATCGAAATAGTCAATCAACAAAAATAAAAAATATTCATTTTAAGGATGTTAAAACAATTAGTTATTTATAAATAAATCCTAATCAATAGTTTTATAAGAATGATAAATAACAATAATAAATATATTTGCTTTTCAAATACCGTCCATGTACTGGAACTCCTTTAGCGTTTGAATAGCAAATATATTTTCTTGGCAAATATTTATTTGAATATGTGCAGGAGCGTGGGTGTAATGATATTAAAAAAATGATAATAAAAAATACGATCGAACAAACGTTCTTTTTAATCGAACAAACAAAAACTCATCAAAATTGATTTAAAAAAATAAAAAAAAGTACAGACAATTAAATATAAAGAGCCAGGTTCAAATAAAATTTTGAATAATTATTTAAAAAAAAGTCCTTATCGAACAAACGCTAAATTTAATCGAACAATCAAGAACAAACGACGAACAATCGAATTAGCAAAAAAAAATTGAAAAAAAAATACTTCTCCCCGCTAACTTAAGAGAGCTGTACATGTGACCATACTTGGTAGACACAATTGGAAATAGTATTTTTTTATAACTGAAAAAAATAAATATATAAAATACTGGTAGCAAACAATAACTTCAATGATCGATATCTCCGCAACTAATTGATGTATCGAAAAAGTCTGTAAATAAATTTTGTAAAAAATAATAACATCAATAATATAATATAAAATAAATAATATATAAAATGATTTTACGTGACAACGTCTTTATCGTCCTATCCTCAACAAAATCACCCAAATTATTAAAATATTGTGCAATTTAATAATATTCATATCAATAAATATTCTACCGAGAAAAAGACGTGGTCACGTAAATCTTCGCCCGTAAAACCGACTTTACAGGCAACCATATTGTTTTTTATATTTATTTAGTTTTTGGCGCATTGATCTAAATTTTATTTTTTTGATAATTATGTAAATTTATAGTTTATTAGCTAGAGAACATTTTATAATGGAAAGGGATTTAACGAGGCTGTTTGAACCTCTTTTAGTACAACATAAAATACTCAAATAATACAAAAAAATCTGTGCATAGTGCACACACACCCTCAATACCCAAACACATTGTGCATTAGGTGTTAACGAATTTATTTGATAAAGAATGTGGAACTGTTAGGTTGTTGTTTAGATACGCAAAACAAATATTAGAATCATAATATAGGTAGTTTAAAAAATATGAATATATGATAACTCGAAGTTTTATTTTAAAACCTTATTATAAAGTTTGTCTACCTTATTACAAACATTTAGATAATACAGATTAATAGAAGGACGGAAGGAGGAAGGGCGTAGCTAGTATTAGTTTATGAAATCAAATAGCAGTCTCAAAAAGCATTTCCTCTTATCGTATCTAAAAATCGATGACGTCCAAATGAACAAAAAATAAAATAGCATAGTGAGAGCACAGAGTGAACGGTTTCTGCGCTGCATTCATGTGTAAATTCGAATCAAGATGCGATCTCAACGCAAGCATTGACGTGCATTAGACTGGTTATAACATCGTACATCCTAAATAAAACATTTTTACGACTCTAACCTATAATTGGATATACGGATGTAAAAAAATACTTATCAAACTACACAGTTTGCATGCTCGACAATTGAATGATACAATTTAGATCCTGAGCAAAGATAAAAAAAATAAATAATCTAAGACAGATTATAAAAAAACATTTTAATTTACCAAATAAACGCGTAACTACAAAATATAACGAATTTAAAACAATAAAATTAATTTGAATACCTTTGAGTTACCGCCCAATCATGTATTAATTCATATAAAACAAAATTAATGATGATAATCAGGCAACACCCATTTCTGTTGACAGTCTGCCAAAACATAATTTAGATAAACCAACTATTATTTTGAGCCCTCTTGGCGCAACCAAACAACATCACAAAATAAACAAGAAGAAAAAACTGAATGCTGAGATTTTACAAAAAGAATTTGAATTTTGCACCAGCACCAACTAAAATACCGCTCGGAGAAAAAAAATATTAAAAGCACAAATACGGAATCTAAAACAATCCGCTAAAATATTTCTTGTTTTCTGCGCCGGAGCAAATGGACAAATCTCTTGACTCAAACATCTACTCAACAATGACGATATCAATATACTCCGTGCAGATAAAGGGAACGCTACCGTAATAATAGATACGATTGATTATTATAATAATATTTACAAAAAGGTAAAAAAAGTTGTTTTTATACTATAACGGGACTTAATCGCGTACAATTTTTAATCGAAGTATTTACCTCGACTCCTCGACGTTTCGGGCGTAATGCAACGGCTGTGGTCACGAGTAGACCGTTATAGTATAAAAACATGAATACAAATCGTGAAAGCTTAAAACAAAGTAAAAAAAGTTCTCACCGAAAAAGTCTTGAACCAAAACTACCGATCTAATAAAAAAATATAGTCTTAACTTGAATTTAGACATAAAATCACTCATATTATGGTGTGTAAAATCACCAAAATTGAATAGTTTACCAAATGTTCACAAGGAGGACGTTACACTACGTCCTATCGTCAGCCAGATTGATACACCTCATATCCAAAAGATTTCCCATTCAGACATGCATACAATGCACTTATAAGACTTCAGGCTCTAGTTGCACGGTCTCAAAGAGTCCATGGAGTAAAACTGGTAAGAAACTTCATCATTCTTATAATTTATTTGTTCTTTTTTGAATTTCGAGTCACAGACCTAATTAAGAACAATTAATTGAATAGCCATTTAAAATTGAAAAATCAACACACGCCATTACTAGTTCTATGATGGTCTTACATTTACAAGGGCTTACATTTTTAAACTTTCAACATTTAAAATAATATATAACTAGAGTGAAGAAACATGTACAAATTATTAAGATAACAGCTCTCGGATTAAGACCGATAGAGTAGTCACTGTTCAATACAAAGCACATCAATTAGTCAGACCTATTAATTCTCATTATGTGGAAGATACGTGGATGGAACCACACGGCTGCCATAGTCGTTAGTCTGTCATAAGAAGCAGAACATTTCAATCATCTATTCTCCTTTATCTCTATATTCATTGTATATTTAGGCATTGTCGATTCCAAAATATAATAAATACAACCATGATATAACATAACATAATAGGCAATTAAAGTCCGCTGCAAAAAAACTATAGCCAAAAAAGTAAAAGTAATTATAAGAACCGTACATATTCCTAACCTTAAAATCTCACAAATAGGTTTAATAATAAATGGTAATTTATTATCAGGCAAAATCATAATTATATTATGGCTAATCTATTTATTTCATATGTATAATCTATTTGTATTTATGTTTATTGTATTGAAATAGTCAGACATCCGGGTATACCCACAAAAATTTCGAACAAAGGCATAGTAGAAATCCTTTGGTGCGTGTACTGGCAATTTGTGCCTGCCATATTTTGTTAGAATGAATCGAATATAGGAAGTATAACTCTCACGTTTTTGGTTTTTGTATACAATCAATAAACAGAAATATAAATATCAAATATAGGTAATATAGCTTAAAATTAGTTAAAAAGGTAATTTATGACTTCAGGAAATTAAGACTGGAGGTATTTAGGACCTTACTACTTTAATCATTCCCAATGTAAATAGAAGTAAAAAAAATATTGAGCTAATGTGCTCAACGAATAGGATTTTGGAATTTTAAACATACTCAAGGCGATGTCGGTATACGTACGGTATCTCATTCGTTTTGTATTAGATAATGCGCATGCTATAGCTTGTCTAAACAAAAGAACTTCATGTGTTTTATACGTTCTAGAGGTAGACTTTCCAAAAACACTCAAATATATATATATATATATATATATATATATATATATATATATATATATATATATATATATATATATTTGAGTAGCATTAATAATAATAATTTTAAATCTCTTAAATAAGGTAATTTTGAACCTTATGATTAAAAAGTATGGAAAAATTAGTCGCTTTTATCATGATGAGAACCTCTAAACAAATTATCAACTTTCCAGGTTTATAATTTGTTTAGAGCCTGTTTAATTTGTCAAGTGATTGGACTTGACAATGTAAACTTGCAGAGCAGTGTAAGCTTTACAAATAAAAGTTTTTAAAGGCTTTTTTTTCTTTATGAAGATTCTAATCTAACCTAACTTTTACACAAAGGCATGTAAAAATAAATATAAATCATCATCCATCTAGCCCATTCGCTAACAATTATGTGATTCAGAATCGTTCATGGAATAGTTACTTTTGTCTACATTAAAATAAAATTTTATAGGGATTTCACTCAGCAAAGACTACGACGGCAGTCGGCTCGCTTAAACAAAAGACTCCTCACTCCAATTACACCCAATCTACACCTGTCAATATCAGACATTTGATTCTACTACTCGCATTGTTATAGCTTGTTTCAAAACACACATTGAATGATAAAAGTAATGTAAGTACTATCTAGTGCTAAAACAGAAATAAAAATTGTATACTTGCTCAGAAATATTTAAAGAAATAAAGAAAATTATAGCTACAAAGTAATATTAGGTACTTTATAATTACACTAGCTGACCCGGCAAACGTTGTTTTGCAATTACTTTCAGCTGTACTTTTTCAACATTACGCCACAATGGAGATGATCTTGAGCAAGCGTTGATTGGATCAACGTACGTTGAACGTAGAATGACGGGAAGTGTTTGTCTGAAATCACCTGAAAGGACCAACAGAGTGCCGCCAAATTGTTTGTCGTTGTTTTTAATATCTTTCAATGTCCTGTTCAAGGCCTCGAGCAGATTTTTGTGTGTCATAGTACATTCATCATAGATGATAATTTTACACTGTTTCAGCACGGTGTCCATGAACGATTGTTTTTTGATTTTGAGAGCATGGCAATGTGGATATTCCATAGCAGCACCAATTATCAATTTGAATGAGGATAATATTCAATATCGGGCTCACACTGGAATGCTAGCATCAGGAACGAAACAGCTGTTCAACGAAACAGCTCGATGTACCTGCTGTCGTTGTCGGTCATTTGTTCTGCTTCTATTGGCTGTGAAACGGCGTGATTGTCGTTGTTCTGATCTTGTTACTTCATTGCGTTCAGCTCGTGTAACTTTTGATTTTTCTTGACGCAATTGCGCCATGCTCACACGCGCATCAGTATTTTGTTGCTGGATTTGTTCTTCGCTTCTTTGGGATATTCTATTTCTTGTGCCTCTAAATCTACTTGTATTACGGCTCAAATCAGCCCTTTTGCATTTTTACAAAACATACATACACAGAATTAATGAAATTACTAAAAAATGAAAGACTTTGATTTCCTACCGAGCCGAATTAAATTTAAGATTACAATGGCCGTCATTTTTTCTAGAGAGAATTATCCCTTTATTAAAAATAAAAATACTTGAGGCACGGACAAATTATTGATTATTACTTTTTACTTTTCGATGTATCTATTTCCAAATAAAAGAAGAAGAAGAGTGATGAGGATTTTCGGGCTCCCGGCTCTCTTTCTAGGCGAAGAAAACGTTATTTCTACATTATAATATCTAATTGTTATCTAGAAGATGTTACTATAGTGGTCGAGCCAGGACCTGCAGCCAAATGACTACATCCTAATTCTACCACGTACAATATAAGATGTTTTATATATAATAATAGCTTATCATGTACATTTTTCGGTTATGCATTTTTATATAAAAGATAAATTATCTTTTATAATTTTTGACAGAGGAAGTGTTAATATGTTTGTTGATCCTATTACGTAGGTACTCACATACATAATAATAATAATAAAAATAATAATAACACTGGACAAAAAAATACAGCCTGAAAAAAACACACTGAATATGTCCTAAAAATGACTCGCGGTACCTTTACACTTTCACTACAATGATAATTATTCATAATTACAATAAAAATATGCACAGTAATTTATTCATAATTACAATAAAAATATGCACAGTAATTTATTCATAATTACAATAAAAATATGCACAGTAGTGGGCGGATGGTAGCACTGTTTTGGAGTTCTAGAATATTGAAACTCTTTATAAGTTTTGTTTTAAAATAATCGATAATCTCTCCGCTCAACATTCAATAAGGCTATCAATTATATATTTCTTTGTCGCGTTGACTGACATTGATTAAATTAAAACAAACCCCATAAATGTGTTTATGGTGTTTAAAAATATATATTTTATTGTAACACCACACAACAGTCACAAGATGCTGCTGCATTATATGTATCATCTTAAATAATCTTCAACGAACTTGTTATTAGAATAGTCAGTAATATGTATCCTTCGAATATTTAAATTCATGAAAATGTTTACGCTATCATTTTTGTTTCTTAGTACCGGAGGGCACTATTTATATTCAGTTAAAGGTGATTTTCTTTCAACTGAGAACATAGTACGCTTCAAAAACACCTCAATTTATTTACCTTTATTAATAAATTATAAAACCAAAACATTAATTTAACAATGTTTTCTGTGCATCTCTTAATATAGTGTTTCAAAACACACACACACACACAATGTGTTCACATGGTTATAGTATAAACTACTCCGATGGTTACATAATACCTTCATCGCTGTGTAGTGGCAAAAGCCAATCTGCGGAGTCATCAGGTCGTTTATTATTGTAATTACTTATCGGATAATGGAATTTATGGCTATCTAGTTGTACGAAATTTAAGCTTGGGTTTTTTATTGTTACAATACGTTGGTTAAGTTCCAACAAAGAACATCTCATTTGTAAATGTCAATCGTTTTATATATTTTAATATCTTAATTTATTCTTTCTGCTCTACATTACTTTAACAAACTTTCTTCTTGGCTGGGATCGCCTGCACTCTTTTCTTGATCGACAGTGTAAACTTTGTAAATACCAACGTTGCTACTGACAATAATACTTATATAATGTTATTCTTACTACCCACGGATATAACTTTAGAATCATTTATAATAAAATAAAATACTGCATGGTAACAAGGTATCTATTACCATACTGAGTGAGTTTTCAGTATTTCAGAATCATTGTTAATGTATTATTATAGTATAAAATTGGCCGTTAAACTATTTAAATTGTTTATAATAATATTCAATGCCTTGTTTGTTGCTCGTATACATTAAATATAATGTGTGCATTTAGATAGTTTTATGGCGTTTATAATATTAACTATTATTTTATCTAAATAATGCGACGATTTATATAATTCAATTATTCCGATATTTCAGTAATTAATGTTCTTAACGGTCAATTTACCATGTATTTCCAAACAAAATGTTAATATAATTAAATAGAATGAAATGATAAGGCAATATAATGAAATATTTGCCAAAACTGTCAGAAGTTCAACATGCGAGCTCTTAAACGCCCTCCCCCTATCGGTAAAAAAAAATAAAAATTGGAAATTGTTTCTTAAAAATATAAAAAAAAACTTCTTAAGAGTTTAAAAAAGAACTCCGTTATATTTAAGTTCCGGCATCTTTAAGTTGTTTAAAAAATGATTGGTCAAATGGTTCTATTTACGTTCAATATCAATTAAACACTACAGTAGGTACTAAAATAAACTAATTAAGGCAATCGACTTTTACTAAGCTTGTCGAGTGGTACGCAGTAGCGAAGAGCGGCTTGAATGAAACTTAATCATAATAATCATATGTATACCTAAATACGTAAGTGTATCGTCTTAGAATTTATCTTTGACCTCAGAGTAAGGAGTCTTACGCAACTATTCACCCATCCAACTCTAATCAGGCCCGAATCCGTGAGATGACGGTCCAAATTAGGCCTTATACTATTTCAAAGTTAACCCATTTTTTTCTCTAAATCTAGACCGGATTCGGATCACTTCCGGTGCCCGAGCGCCTAAAACATAGGAATGCTTTTCCAACAGTGATGCACTATGGAGGTATGTCATGAGAAGGTCAGAGCTAAGCAGCGAAACGCCGAAGTTGTGCCGACGTCTTTCCTTTGCAATAAATATACATAAGAATTTTTTTTCATTCCATATTTTTTAAGCAGTAAGATAAAATATTTTTTTATTATCTTGCCGGTAAAACACGCCAACTGTATTCAGTTTTACATACATATTCGTAGGTTCCTTCCGTATCTTATAGCTTCGTTGAATTCGTTTCCACCAATATAAAGTAATGGAACAATGAATGAAATGTTTGGTGGACATTAGATTAGAGTTATATAGAAAGTAAATATATTATTTTATTGTCCACCATCGCCCTTTTAGTTTGTTTACCATTTCGTTTTAAATGTAATTTAAGTAGGTACGTATGATGTCAGTAAGTTGTATTAATAAACGATTACTTGTATAATGACTTGAATAACTAATAAAATGCATGATTAATAATATAATAGAATTACATGAAATTGTTGGATAGACTAAAAGAACGCCTTTGGGTCGGTACGGCAAGAACAGATGATATTCGCGCTAAAATTGTATAGCTTTTCCACGGTAGTTAGAGACATTATTGAATCATTATGTTCAAAATTAAAATTCTCCATAACTTTTAATGAAAACCATTCAAAAGCACTAAAATATAATTTAGATTAATTCCAGGGCTGTTGTATTTCTTCAATTATATTTAATATTTCAATAAATTAAACATAAAAAAGTAAGTTTTTTTAACGTTTTTTATTTGAGTTTCTAGAAGTAATAATATACTAATCATAATAATAAAATAATAAAACTCTATACGCCACATTCATTCAATAATATATTAAAAGTCAATAGTATATTGTACGAGTAAAATAAACAATAAAACAGAGAATAGTAAGAGTAAACGGAAAAGCGAAACCAATAATAAATATACTTCTATTATCAGTTACCAATTGAAAAATATCGGTCAATAAATTAAAAGCCATATTTCAAATTTTTTGAAATATACACCTTTATGAAAAAAACAAAAGCTGAAAACATGAGGTTATTTATTACATCTAGATATAAAAATGTTATGTAACATTGTTCGTATGATATTTTTATATTTGGTTAACTTATTTAACTTAAATTAGTTAACTTTTATACAAAAAATGCTTGAATTGAGTTAGTATCAATTTTTTGTAAAGTCATTGTAACCGGATATGCAATTTTTAATTATTTCCAATTTTGATAGTCTGAATTGTTTTCAAATCCTTTTTAAATGATAAAGAAAGAATTGAAGAAAAAACGACAGGGTCATGACTACAAAACAGTGTTTGTCTTAGATTTATTTCTTAACGGGTGGAGCTGAGTGATTTGTCAATCAATTTTTAACTTTGGTTACTGGAGAAAAGAATTGTCAAAAACCTTAAAATTTATAGCAACTTGGTAAATAAAGATGGATGATACGCACAAATAACACCAAACACATCTTTGATTATTTCAAAAACAGGTAACTGTAACTTGTAACTTGTAGACCAATATTACGTAAAATAGAAAGTGTTACAAATGTAGGTTTTTTTTTAACAGCACCCCCGTGCTCCTTTCTCAAGAACCCTGGTGCCACAGACTCTCCTGGGAGGTTAGCTGATAGTGGCGGCGTTATTTAACTCTTTTTAAAGTCACTACTAACCCCTGTCACAACCAGCCCCAGTCTCCCCTACATAATATGAAACAGAACGAAAATAGCGTAAACTAAACTTTCATTCGTTTCCGTAGTTGAGTAAAAAAAACTGTAACGATTCGTGGCAACCCACATATGAAACTACCCGCAGTAATAAACGTACAAGGTTAGAAATGAATGTGTTCCATTTTAATTAAATTACGGTATAATTTTTTATATATCCCAAGACTAATTTGTTTAAGACTAAAGAGTTTTATATTTAAATAACACAAGACATAACAAAAGTAACCTGGAATGAAAATATGAATAGTTTCTGGATTTTAAAATAAGACAATAGAGTTAAAATAGCATATAATATGAAAGTAACAAACAAATATTAAAAAGGAAACTAACGACAATGTCGCTTTTAAAAAAAATAGGTACTATCTATTCCAAGTCCTTATTGTATTGGTTTTAATGTAATGAAAGTCCACCGATTTCTAATCGCAATGTGGTTAAATAGACAAAAATAACTTCATAGCAGCACCAATACATTTATTATTTTCTATGAAATCAATTAGTGCAGTTCTTTTATCTGGTTTTAATTAATGAAGAAAAAAAAAACAGAATTTATCCGGTTATAATTTATAAATATAAACAGAAACCTTGTATTTTATAATTTGTTACGGCATTTATAATTATGTTAATAACTTTCTGCATTGAAATAACATATTCCCTCAAGACTCCACTGGTGCTTTCAATGAATGTCAATTAGTTCATGATCATGTTGAAATTACAAATTCGTACAAGATTTCTAAACTGACATCTACAACTTCTTAACAACTCTACAACATCGACATCTTCTTTGTCAGTGTGCAGTGGTTACATGTTCACTTTAATAAACATTTACTCAAACGTTGATGTTGTTTTTTAAATAAACATATTTTGGTGATGAAAATAAATGGAACCATTCCTGAAAATTTAAGTTAAATCTTAAAACAGCAACACCATGACTTTTTTTTAACTAACGGATTTATACAAAAATCTAATATAAATTAAATATAAATTCTCATATTAGTTATAAGAGGTTGTAAGCAACTAGATTTCTTAAAGAAATAAAATAAAATTTAATACTCTTTTATTTTCAGATGTAATCCAAATATTTAGAAGACAACGAAGGAGATTCGTTGATCTTTACTAAGTCTGATGAATCAATATTGTAGTTAGTTAAACCAATTGGTATAAATATTACATAACTTGACATAAAAAACCCAATGTCGACGAAGAATCATAGTGCTATTTACGACACTCAACCACTTTTTTCAAATCATCACTCTTTCCAGATCTGTTCTAACTTTACTCAATATACTCAACATAGGACACGTGACGGATTAATATGAGATATCAGATCTCTATGTAAATATGACAATAATATATTCAGTGATGTCACAAATAGTATACATACATTACCATAGATATTTGTTGTAATAACTATCTAATCAATATTTCTAATTCTATCATACATCAATAAGGTGTGACAAATTCAAAACCAAAATAAACGACACATCCGCATTTTTTATCTAGAAAACATAAAATAATTTTATTTTTTTTGTTATATAACTTTGGTTATAATTTAAATTTAAAAGTTACGTTATATATATAACGTAACTTTTTTTCTCCTACGTTTTTAGTTGAGTATGTTTTCTTATCCAAGGTATTTTTTTATGTTTAAATATGTTATAATATTTATGACAAAAATTTATTTAAACTCCTTCCGATTTAAAAATATTAAAAACTACAATATTATAGTATTTTTATTGAGGAAACTAGATATAAAGAAACATTCTATGCCTTTCAATTATTGGTTTTACTACATTAAGTTTGATCTTGTAGCATTATGTTCCGAAAAGTTGATAATTTTGGGCATAGCCGTAAACGCGTCCTTAAGGTTAAGAAAAGGTTATGTCATTGTACTCAAATGTGATCAAATGTCTGATAGCTATTATTCATCAGTTGTGTGTATATTATATACTCACGTATATAAATCACTAATCATACCAAGTAATAATCATGTTTTAATGAATAATGTTGTAGGAACTGTGAACAGGCTGTCCAGTAATAATATATTATCTTAGGAAAAAAAAAATAACATAATATTTTTTTATAGGTTTGCTCTAACAATAATAATAATAAATATATTTGAAATAAACACAGAATGAATAAAATATCAAAACAGACAGAACTGTCATCTGTACGTCTATTGTTAGAACTAATCCTTCTCTTAAAGTATATGCTTTTACCATATATACTTTTTTATGTTCTATCTCAATTTTAAATACGTTGCATAATTTCCCCAGGGCATAAGATATAGTATGACAATTAGAAACCGTCTCATGCAATCTTTTGAAATATAGATCGTTGTTTTATTATAACATATTTAATATTATCAATATTTGCATGACTGATTTCTCTTTGTTTGTGTATTTTGATTTTATAAGTAAGACCTTAGACTAAGAGAATATACGTAATTGTTAATGAAGAATCGACTGAATAATCTCAAATAATAAAAAATAACAATATTAAAGATACATCATTGGATACATCCCAAGATCAAAAATAAAATGTGAAATACAAGTAACAGCCCCCAATAATCAAATATATTTAATCTGTATACTTATATGTATCAAACATATTATACGTTATTAGTTTCTATATAACATCTGTACACCACCATTATTGTATGTATTGTCCAGTAATGGTATTGTTAAAAGCACCCGCTATGTCAAGGGGTTTTCTTTTGTCCTCCGACGTTGTCAGAGATCTTTATTATTCTTTATTTATTATTAAAACAGGGCTTATATACTTTTGGCGTTTTGTCAGGGGCTTACAATAAATATGATTATTATTAAGTAAATATAACTCATTAATAAGGATAAGTAAACCGATTGTTGAATAAAAAATCGATGGAAATGATACAACCACAATATTTAGTAACATAATACATACATCATTTAGTTCCCTGACAGGTTCCAATTGTAATACCTATGTCATTTTATGTGTTGTGTTGTCATATAATAATAATATGTCATTTTATCACAGGTTTAACATGTACAGACTTTAACATCAATAATATAAAAATAATTGAAAGAAATACTAATTAAAGCTTAAATATATGAGAAAAAATATATATCAAAACTATCAAAATTATTTTTGTTCACCTATTATTCTCGCACTATACACACGACGAAATTTGTCTATGTAGTACGTAGTAGTAGACAAAATAATTTTTACCAAATATTATGTTTTTGAATACCTAAGGTTCAATTAAAGAATTTCTTTGTAGAATTTCAAACTGCTATACCATATGCGAAAACATAATCTTGCAAGTTATAAAAAACTAACATTTCATGTAACTAAATTTAAAATGGTCATATGCTCATATTCAAATTGTTATTTTATTAAAATTCAGCTAAAACAAAGTAGAAATTCTAGCTTTATTTAAATTAAATCCGTTTTTGTACACCGGATTCAGTTCTGTCTAAAAGTTTTGAAACAGTGCTTGAAGTAAATTTTCAATTGACCATAACTTCTATTTCCCTTAACCGATTTTGACGAAACAAAGTTTTGACAACGCTCCAGATTTTATATAATTTACCTGTGAAAACCGCGTTCAAATCCGTTGAGTAATTTCTACGTTATAACGTACCAGACATACAAAAATTCCAAAAAAAAAATATTGGTTTCTGTTACTCGTCTTTAATCGCCCCCTATCAGTTTTTTAGAAAAATATTTAATGCACAGACACTTGATTTTTACTTTCTTAGTATATATTTGAGATTAAGTGGGTAAAAACTCGTCTGCTTTTGAGAAAAGTCAGTGTTCTGGAAAATTCTTACTGTAAGGATTTAAATTTTATGGATCACTGCGTTTATCCCTCCTTATATAAACGGTGTAATGCTATAAATAAAATCCCTTGTGTTTTCTACTTGGATATATTTATATTAAAATCCTTATAGTAATTAAATATTTCTTTTAATGCCATATAATGAAAACATAACTAACTTTAAGTTGTAAAATATTTCCAACCAAATTTCATTGATAAAATATTTTTTTCGTTCCTATGAACTCATTGTTACTTAAATCATGAAACACAATTATTTTTAACAAATATATTTTTACATTTAGATATATTGTAACCAATTTGTTTTGTAGATATTAATAAGATATGTCATCATTGTAAGTAATGTCAGAGCAGTAAATATTAAGTGCCATTGAATATATCGTTTTTAGAGTAACAGACCCTCGCTTTAGTGTCTACTGAAACTTAAGGACAATACTTACTTTTAATGTCGTAAGTACTAGTATTAATAAGGCTTGTTTTTTATCTCTTACTGAGCCTCCGGAGTAAATATTGTTATGTTGAAAATATTTTAAAAGGATGTTATGTTGAATAATAATAAAAACATTAGAAATATAAATGAATAAAATCATAATATGAAATTACAACATAAACTATTATGCATAACGAAAACGCCGGAAAAACTGTCAAAATGATATTATAAAATTAGGAAATATTTAGCAGCTAGAAATTTTTTAGAAATTTTGAAGTAATCTAAAAAATTAAACATGTGTGAGTAGTAAGTCTGACTCAAACTTGGCCGGCTCCGAGAATTTCGTACAAACCTTTCAATAAGAATATAAGTAAAAGTTCACCCGTCACAACAATCCAGTCATGGTTATGGTATTTAAAAAAAATATGTCATGTAACTAAAAATTTTATTCTTATAAGTGCGCTATAAAAGATTGCTTCACACCAAAATCAAGATTCTAGGGCGACTAAAAGTACCCTTTGGGGTAATTTTAAAAGGGTACTTTAAGTACTAGTAAACCTAAAGGTTTTGATTCCTTTGCTAGTAGTTGCGAGTTTGAAAAAATGCGGCTTAAATTACTATTTCTTTTTATTATTCAAAGAAATTTGATTTGTAATTATTATCTTTTGAAAATTAAATTAAAGTATTTAATAGGAATTTCAATTTAATACCTTATTGGTTGGCTCCAAATTTCAAGATTCTGCGTTTACGGGAAGTACACCTTGATTCCCTTGCGAGTTTCGAAAAATTGCGGAAATTTGCGGCTGTATCTTTTGATTACGTAGGTTTGATTTTTTCCATAGCTCCAAGAAAAGTAGACGTACACCCTGAATATTTGATAAAAATTTCAGCTTGATACCTCCACCCGTTCCGGAAAAAAAGGGTCTTGACAGACGAACAACAAAGGGATCTTATAAGGGTTCCGATTTTTTATTATTATTATTATTTTTAGATCGGGTGACTCGCACAGTGAGGCTTCAGGCAGCTAAGAGCGCGTTATACTTGCCCCGAAGATGACCTTCTAAAAAGTGCAAAACTAATTAGCAGTTCAGACTTGTATACGTGAGTCAGACGAATTAATTTAAATATTAAGAATTAAAATTAAGAAAAAAAAATACACTACCACTACTCACTACTTACTAACCATTAGTTCTTAATATATTTAAGTATAATAAATGTAACTTCATCAGTACTAATACAAACAATAAAATCGGCCACTACTAACTACTCTACTAGTAGATCTATTATCACAAAAATAAAATTGATCAAGTCGTAAAACAAATTTGACACCAGATTATTATAAAAAAAGATATTTTTGCAATTTTTCATTTTGAGTAAGGTTTTTTAGATTTAAAGGTAAAACGAGCCTGTGTTTCAGCAGATAGTAAGTAAGTAAATGGTAATTTTCATAATTCTTTTTATTTTAATAAAGATTAAATTTTACACATGATACATTTTAGAAAAAAGTTCGTTTTTATTGCACTGCAATTAACACTCTAATTTATGTAAGTATATATAAAAGTAAAAAAATAAATAAAAATATATATTTATTGAAAAAACAAATGTATATATTCTTTAAAAAGGTATTTTAGTGTCTTTTCTTATTTAGGATCTTAACAATTTATTGAAAAATACAAAGTTGGTTTTTAATGATTTCCATTATTATACAAGATATATTATTCAACATAGGTAGTTGTTGTATGTACTACATAATCACTTCATCACAGTGACAAAAGTCAATCAGCCGTGTTATCTGTTTGTGTATGTTGTTTATTAATGGAATTACGTATCGGATAATGGATGTTGTGACTATTTATCTTTACTACACACAGGTATTTTTTCATATTTTCTTTAAGCTTGCAATTTACACTTAATCAACAAAGAGGTAAAGCTTGTAAGTCGGGGATAAAATTACGAAGTTAACTGATTTAAAATGTTTATTTACTATTATTATTATTGTTACTGAGCAGAATTATTATTGTTACCAAGAAAAGAGTTCTGGTGAGACTTAGGTAACGAAAAACAGTTTAGCAGTTTAGAATGAGTCACGTGGCCAAAATAGAGGTAAAAAGACAGTCAATATAACTTCAAAGGAATTTATAGAATTTGTTAGTGACATACTAATCTTAAGACGTAATTAATAATAGAATAAAAAAGTAACTCACCTGTTCGTCATCAAATAACAGTAGTATTATTAGTAGTAATCGAAAGTATCCTAAGATTTTATAAACAAAATGTGTAATCTGGATGTTTTATTAAAACTCAGAAAAATTGGTTCTTCAAGATCAAAACTTTACTCACAAACTTCAATATTCATGCTTTATTTACATTACATTCTAAATTAAACAATTACAAATATTTTCAGTACATATCACAAGTTTTATTTAGTGGTCTTTGAGAATTAAATTAAAAATCTGTTATTGATACTAATTAAACAAGTTATGACCACATTTAAAAATAAATACATGTAATTGGTTTACAATAAAAGAAGCCCTCGGCGTCAACTTATTTCTTTGGCTAACATATGCTTATTATTTATTTTTATAAGAATAGATTTTAAAAAAAGTTGTAGCAACCTACCTTTACTTTGAACAGTAATTTGAACATTTTTTGACTCAAATTCTGCACGACCATTCATTTGGTAACTGATCAATACTTACATATTGAAGTAGAAACAATTGGAGGATGAGATTGCAATAAGCTTCGTTAGTCATTAAAAATATGAACGAAACGGCGATGGTGATTAAAATCTTTATATTATATTTCTTTTTTAGGTGTTTTTTTTAAGTAGGAACCAATTTTGTCTTTGCATTAGAAACATGCTATTTTTCACCATCCATTTTTCAATTTCCGTATAAGATTTATCCCGAGAATAAATTGATAGCTCTATTACAGAATTCAGTAGAAACCAAACCAGTTTTACAATAGATATTCAATTTGTAAGTTCCTCAGTTACAATAACGCTTTCTTAACTAACAAAAATATTTACATTTTGCAAAGAAATAAGAATTTTCATACCACTACATACTATTTTTTCTTCGCAAGTTGGTTGCTGAAATACTTTAACTTATTCGGAGATTTTAATTGTTTTTTTTTGTCCAGAAAGGGTCTGGAGCCACAATAATATGTCTTAAGTTTGTGTCCGTGAGCTACGTTAGAATGGTAACACACTTTCAAACCTCGACCGTTATGTTCAAGCATTTTACTTGGTTTAAAGGTCATCTTAAGTCATCATACTATAGTAAGGATATCAATATTTACGTTCAATGCATGCCGATAACATAGTTAGTATTCGATCCGATATCATTCACAAATGCCAAGAATTCAGAATGTTTTTTTTTTCAAATATTTTTTATCGAGTAATCAAAATTGATTTAGTACTTTTAAATTTTAATAAAAACATCGAGTAATCGAAATTGATTTAGTAGTTTTAAAGTTTAGTAAAAACGCTCAACTATTTGATCTACATAATGGTGCATATTAGAATACCTTATCTTAACTAGATGAAACCTAAGCCAAAACACAATCAACTTCACAAGAGTTCCTATAAATACACGTGTCTAACGAGAACACCAACAGGATGTTATCGGTAATAGAATCTTCTACCTTACTCTACCTTACTGCGCTATAAACTTTAAACTTTACAACGTAGTCAATCTATTTTGGAATGATTTATTCATTGGAAGAATTATGTTCATATAACCTATATGATAATACGAAATGGTTAATACAAGCATTATGAATACGTTATTATGTCAACAAAAAAAATGTCTTAAATGTCCAATCAGAGTATGATATCCAACTACAGCAGGTCTAACTTCATAAATTATTATTTTATTCTTTATTTATTTATACGTTTTGTTTACCTTAGCCCCGTGAAAAAAAAACAAACTCTTCAACTTATACTGATACTCAATATTGAATGATAGACGACTGATTTAATTTTGTTTTTTATAAATTATTTAGAGCAGAAAGTGCATTTTAAGGTAACAAAGTATAACTCGGTGATTATACAATATTTCAGAGTCATGATTTTAGAGTTTTTATCGAATTGGGCTGGTTTCAATGATTGTATTGTGTATAGAATATATTTATTTATTTCTATTTGTGTATTGTTGATACATAACGCTTCGTTTACAATATACACTAAATAAAATGTTTGAATTTAGAATGGTTTATTGCCTTTATATCATTAAGTATTCAACCTAAATAATCTCATTAAATTATTAATGTTTCAGTAATTTACAGTTTTACCGAATATTTTCAATATAATTCTAAACTATTTATTATCGAATGTTTCGATAACTGTTGCAATGACCATTATCACGAACTAAACTGAGTGCTGCAGGTGGGTCATTAATATTGCTGGCAGATAAATCTATCTACTTTTTTTGTATTCTTTACTACCATATATTAAATCATATTTTTATTTTACTCCTTTGAATAGAGTCTTAGAATATAAAGAAGATAGCTTTCAATTGTTTTAAACCTAGAACCTAGTATTACCGTTCTGTCGAACATATTTAAAGACACATAGCTAAGAGTATACCCATCGATACATATACGAAGCATATTGATAGGATTGATTCAATTCACGCTTTATGAGGCTGTATTACAATATGACTAGAAAATAACCTACGTATGAATCCCATCTTAAATACTTTGGTTTACCTTTTTGGTCAAGCTTTTGCTACGCTTAAAGTTATCAAAGCTCTATGAAATATTATTGAAATACTAAGTTACTTTACACTATTAATAGGTAGCACTCGCAACCAGTTAATTTTCCAAACAAGTAAGATGAAATGCTGCAGCTTATAATGAACCTGTGCTCAGAATATGTAAGCTCATTATGAATTTTTGAATGTTTAGACATCTACTCAAAGAGTTCAAGCTCATTTAGGTAAATGTAATACTAAATGGATATATGTACCATCACTACTCTACATGTTTAATGTGTTCCTTTTCTTTTCCTATTTATTTAATTTGTTTTTGCAGTACATAGTTTTAGTATTAAAATTTAACCTGTCTTTTAGTTAACATTACATAATTTTAAAGATAAATTTAAAATTTGTAGTAGTGCCTTATAATAAATAAATAATAACGTTAGTTTTGCTATCAATGTTATGTTTTATTAATCATGTCGAGATTTTTATCCAGTCACGGAAGGTTTATAAATATAAAGCTAGAAATATCAAACACATTCTGCCTTGATATAAACAAAGCCATTTGGACTAAAAAGAAGACCCGATTTCTGTTTCCACATTTGAAATTTAAAACTTAATTAAAAAGGGTTTGTCACACAGTTTTATCAATATACGTTATTTATATTACTTTAGAGTGCTCCTACTAAGGAAAACAATTTTTAATAAACGTGTCTTTTATTTTTGCTTTTATTATATTAGCCTTTTATTATATTCCTTATTTGTATTATTCAAAATATGAAGCTTGTTATTCATAATATGATTATTCATATTATAAAGCTGATATATATTTATATCAGCTTCGTAGTATAAATATTACAAACAAGGAATATAGATTCAATGATATGTAAGTTATTAGTAATAATATGTAAGTACAATTAAGACATCAGTACGTAAACGTATTTGTAACAAGAACACCTCTTGTAATTGGTTTAACAAAGCTCTTAGTTCCTGTAGAGGGAACGGAACAATATAATCGCCGTACACAGGATGCCAAAATAACCCTTGACTTGTCATGTATCATTCATTCATTCATTGTCTGGGACATCACTGGCAGTTAAAAATTCTTCTTCGTATAATGTTATAAATCTAACTTTAATTAATATTGTTAAATTTGATATATTTTATTATGACTTTTATATAATGTTATTAGAATATATATTAAAATATATTAACATTCACATACCTCCTAACTTTTAAAAATAGAAATATATATAGTAAGAGTTCGCTCTCCCTAAAATATAAAAACGAAGTAATATAGCAAGCATTGAATATAAGGTTCCGTACATAAGTTTTAACAGAATAATATAAAAATATTAGGTAATTAAAAAAATCATACAACGAATATCATCCAACATATTTATAGAATTTCACCTTTATTTTATAGCGTTTTAATATTTCACAAGCAGTCTATGGCTAGAACTAAACACATGCACAATTGCTTAAAAAGCCTTGTTTATCAATACTGAAGAACTATTCTCTCTTTTTTTTTCAACAAGATAATCTACTTCAACTGAACAAGAATTAAAACAGACTAAAGTAAACTTTTATTTTGGCGTGTCATGTTAGTCTATTGTTAGGTCCAATATATTCTGAGTTAACACTTGTGAATTCACCTGCATCGAGTGATGTTGTAGGAACAAAAATATATATTTTATGGTCCATATTTTTGTATTTTATTAGTAAAATAAATTGTTCTCGTTGAAAGCGACAGTCATAGTTTCAACTTTCAAAGTCGCAAAATTATTTAAAATAAACGATATCGTTATTGTTACATATACACATACAGATAAAGACAAGCTTAAAAAACTTTACAAATCATATAAAATAGATTAAGTCGGATGCAAGTCCCTTTAAAATAATTATCTAAATTACTGAAGATATCATTTATTTTAAATATTTATAAATATTTTTATGTGTTCTTAATAAAAGATATGAAAAACATACTTACTTCTTTAAGATCCGGATTTCTAAAAAATTAATACATTTTTAAAAAAATATTTTCTATGTTCTACATTTGTAATACGGATTACAGAAAAATGTGCAATAACTTCTAGCTACAAAATGAGAATGCTTTTATTTCTTACCTTAATACTGGTATTGTATTTATAAATATAGTGTTTAAAAATGTGATATTACTAACAACGTTATTAAAATTAAGAGTACTTGAATTAAATTTAGCTGTAATGGTTCGAAGTAACACCGCACTGTAAACTCGTTTGCATATAAAAGTTCTCGACGTAATAAACGTACTAGAGAAATAATTAAGGAGTACGCAGCGAGATCACTAAGTGTTTCATTTAAATTTAAATAAGAGATATCTAACTGTAATTTAAAAGTAAATTGTTTTAAATTAATACCCACTAATATAGAAAATTAGTACTACTAATGTTTTAGTACCTGTTCAATACGCTTCTGTTAGTGTTACTCAAATCGATCAATCAATATCAGCAAATCGTTTTAAATTTTAAACACTAATATAATACTACTAACTACCTGTTACTATCGGTTATCAATTTTATGATATTTTGTGTTACTCGGTCACGATATGGTAGACGGTATTAAGGTTGTTGCAGTAGGTATGTCCGGCAGAAATCCATATGTAAAATGGAGGGAGTTCCGAGACTTATAAGCTTCGTTTGCGCTTGCTAGTTGGCGGTTAATAAAGTAATGAAAAATAAAATTACCTTAATAATAAGTCCATTAATTGAAAACATTGTTACATAATAACCATAATATGTTCCGTATTAAAAAAAAACACGACAATAGACTTCCACTTATAAGATTCTTTTAAATAATATTACCGTTATTAGTGCCGCCATATTTTATGTAAAAATTTGAAACAAAAAAAGACATGGCCTCTTTTCATATATCTGAAACCTACCTTGTAACTTATGTAGGAATTCTTTATTTTCGTAATTTTCTGCTTTGTAATAACATTCTTTCAAGAATATAATACTTAACTAGTGTCGCCAATGAAAGTCAATTACTTTACAGTCATATTCCAATTATATGGTTGACGCGCTTGTAATTTTTATGTTTTTATATGATTATATTCTAAATTTCTATTCGAAATCTAGAATTTAAAAAAAATAACGTCGTCTTTATTCCACTGTATATATGTGCATTTATTATTCAATACTTAATACATTTTTTAGTTAGTATTTTTTTATATAATAGTCGTATATAATTTTTTTTATATAGTATATGGAATATCCAAGATATAGAGCTCTTATTTGTACTGATAAAAAATGTCTTATTCAATATTCATAGTAAAAAACTAAACAAGTGAAAATCAGTGTTCGTAAGTTCATTGAGTACCTACTGTATAGAAAACAGTAACATCACTTTAAAAAGCATAAAATAATAATAAAAACCCCTGATACAAGAGTCCTCAAAAAAGGATAAAAATAACATTATTACTTATTGAATTGGTTACATCAGTGGACCCCTAAATAAAGAAAAAACTCGAAATTCAAGTAAGTAACCAAGTAAATAACGAAATAACAATATCAAATCGTATAGTCTAAGTACTAACTTTGGAAAGTTCTGTGTCTAGTCGTGACAACTTGTTACTTACAACTTTACCTTTGTCATAGGTTTGTATATATAATGTATTAATTTGAAAATGCCTAATATCACAATATACAAGATCTGCTTGATTATAACTCGATAATATATTTCTTATCAGTCTTTATTTAGTTAATGAAAACCAATCACTGCTTATGAGAAGTCAAGAGGGTGGCTTCGTTCTCAGTTTGATCATACTTAAGGGTTAGGTGGAAGACAATGGGGTTCCATTCAAGCATCTATCGGAGTAGCTCTTCATTGTTTACTACTAAAACTCATATTTTTGTTATAAAATTAAAAATATTGGGTAAATATAGGTATTTTTTAAGGATTGGGTAGTAAATAACGTTCGCACATTGAACATTTGAAAAGTAATATTATGCTTAAAATTTCTATGAACGACCAAAAAAATTATTACAAAGATTAAAGAAAAATAAGACTATTCATGCTGTTAACAGCTGTATAAACATTATATCTCATATTTTTAATAAATGAGAATTCCCACTTGGTACAACAAACAACTGACCGTTTTACTATTAGCTTACCACAGATAAACAGTGAAGCCTTTCCGAAAGACTCCTTTAGCCATTTTTTGAAATTTAAAGATGAAAACAAAACTTTTAACGAATTATAATGGCATATATTATTCTCTTAATTGGAAATATATACATATTTTTTTAACATCTAAATATACATTTTTATGATAAATAAATAATTGTGGTTCATAAGATATTTTTTTAGCCATTCGTGGATTTAAAGAATGTGTTTAATAAAGTTGGATGAAATAAACATTAAAGATTAACCCATTCGTTAGTAGGGAACACTCCTCGCTGGCTCCAAAGTGCTAAAGATGTTACTTTACAGATCTGCTATGAATAGAATTTCCAAAGAAGAAGTTATAAACCATCGAGATACTTTCATCTCAGGGATTCTTAAAACTATACATAAAATAAGTAATCAACCAGTGTATAAACAGAGCAGGTAACGCTGTAAAACTGTCCAACCGGGAGCATCGTAACTTATGTAGGGACATAAACTGAAAACGAAGGAAAATATTCGTAAAAGCAGATTTTATGTTATTTAATAAGGTAAGATGTCCACTGCCTGTCCAACATTACCTAATATTTCAAAAATGCATATTCATTTTCTCTCTTTTGTATATTACTTTCTTTGTGTATATTAGGGTGACATTTTGATTTTTACTATATTATTAAACATAAGTCGGAATCTGTTCATAGAAAAAATCCAGTAAGTGTAGTTTAACTTTTAATTAGCATTTTAATTATTTTTAATTAGTTTCAGGTTGAAAAAAATAAAAAAATATTTTAGCAATTTTTTTTTTATTATAAACATTGTTAAAAATTCAAAGTTACTGTGTTCTAATCTTAGGTAACACTGATTCTTATGTGAAACCGAATCCTGAATTGATTAGCATAATAATTCCACTAAGCTTAATTCCATCTGATATATTTATATTAATGATGTTTTGTTGGTAAAAGAATACTTTATTAACGTTTGTTTTTTTTTTTCAGTCATGGCGTCGATGCCGCGTGCAATTGTCAAGGTACATCATTATAATATAGTTTTCAGTCAAAAGTAAGTTGTTATTTTAAAACTAGCTGCAGCGAGCAATTTATAAAAATACTGATTAAATGAATGATAATAATGTAGATGTAGATGTGGATTCGAATAGTGATTCTGAAATACTTAATAAATGTGAAAAAGTCTTGAAACAATTATCAAACCAAGATTCTGTTGTCATGGATACACAATAAGAAAGAAAAACTGTTGAGAAAAGAAAGTTAAGAGATGAGGATGAATCGGATGGGGATGATTTTATTACTGTTTTGAGAAGTGCTAAAAGATTAATTAGGAATAATTCTAAGGATGTAGAAAATAATCGGCATACACAATCTTCAATAATTACGGACTTTACGAGATTAGAGGAAAACCAAGCTAGCTCTGGTAAATACCACGAAGTGAGTGTGTCTTATACTCAACATTTACCGAAGCAAATGGCCTTTCCAAAGTTGTTGAAAGATGCAAATATCAAAAATGTTACCCGGATTAGATTTAAAAGCCCTTTCAAGGTACTTGTTCGTTTTGAACATAAGGAAGATGCGAAAATGTTGATAAATTGCACTAAAATAATTGAGTTGGGTTATAAGTTGCAAATGACATATGAAACAACACTATCTTATGGAATAATTAAGGGTGTGGACTTGGACTTAACAGATGAAGAAATATTAAACATCTTAGAAGCTGATTGTAAGATAATAGCTGTAAAGAGACTTAAAAGAATTGCAGAAAGTGAAACCTGGGTCGATAGTGAGACAGTTAGAGCATGTTTCGAGAGCACTAATTTGCCACCATATGTCCGAGCTTACAACTGTCGTTTAATAGATTAAGAGTTTTATATGTATGATGGTCACAATGGGGTTGGCATATCCTAACAAGGAAAAAACCCCAAACTTAAAATAAAGATTAAAAAAAACAAAAAACGTTTGTTTTTATAACCTACTCGTATATAACGCCAATATTATTGTATAGTGGTGTAATAGATTAAATTTCGTAAAGTATAATAAGATATATTAGCAAATTATATTCTGTTGGCAAAATAATTATAGTTTATGTTTATTATGTTATTTTTGGTGGGTTCTGGCTCAGCTTACAATTATAAAAGCATAGTAATTGTAGTATTTTTTTTTTGTGAAATACCCCGTTAAATATTTCCAATTACTAGTATAAACTAAGTAGTTTTATGATATACATATCTTATGTAAAAGATTTTATTGGATCATAAGAGTAAGACAAGGGCTGAAAATTCAAATTATAATTGATTGACATGGACATGCATCTAACATGGTCACCACAACTTACAGCACGATGCCAGAGCTTATTTATTTATTTTTTTTCTTTCTTTTTATAAAGGACAAATTACACACATTGATCTAAACCCTACGTAAGCAAATTATTTGTTAAGGGTGTTAGACAACGATACAAATACATAGAAATACACATTATAAATACTAAGAATATATTTAATAAACGATCTATGCTTATCACATTCATAACTGTTCCTGTTGGGAATCGAACCTTAGCCCCATTGCGTCGCTATACGTTACGAATCTGCGCTAACCACTTGAACAACGGGGCAGATATAATTATAAAGATCTTGACGCACCAACCAAAAACGATTTGATGCATTCTTATCTCCTATGATATTAGGTATTTCTTGTCTATTCTGTACTTCTACTTTAAAAGTGTGGTTCTGGATTCATGATATTTGAACTTTGTGGACGTGATTCCTAAAAGACTCTTAAGTCATTTTGCTTTTTAAAATCAAAGAAAATATCATTTAGAAATTAAGTCTAATTAAGAGTATACAAAAGACAAATACCTTCACCTTCATTTATTTCGAATCTTTTAAAACATCTATTTAAAGGATATTTTTAAATTGATGAAAATTCACGAATTTTGTAGTAATATAATTCTTAAAATCAATAATAACAACTTCACGAAAAGTATAAGTTCATATAAATTTATGAAAAGTATAACTTACATAAAGAGTGAATGCTTAAGCTAATAGTTAATGATATTATATGAATAAATTACTTCGATAAGGATTTTTTTTATCAATGTGAACAACCTTTTATATATTGTCGCTCTGAGGCTACTATTATGTCTACTAAATCTCAATCTAATGTTTTATATTGAAGAGGGTCGTAATAGGTATAGTTTTTTGTTTTATTTTCATTTTATCTCTCACATTCTTCACAAAATGAGTTAACTTTTGGGTAGCTTTGACGTAATCTGATAATAACTAGGGGTGAAGATGAAAGTATTCGAATTTCAAATTTTGCGTACAAACTTACAGACGTGGATTATTTTAAATATAGATATCATTATATCTTGATATTTCTTATATTTATAAAATATTTTACTGTACTATGGCGGTACCTAAATGTACTTTTGACCTTTGGGCACTCAAGGGATTTTAAAACACTGCAGACTGCTCTTGAGTTATAAACAGAATAACTATCACGACTTACTTTTATATACATAGATAACTAGATTGTCTTATTCCATAAAATAAGTATTTAAGTGTTTCCATGAAAGTATTTTATTTAGTGCATATTTTTAGGAAAGGAAAGCTAATTTACGAAACGGAAATAAATGGAGACCAATACCAAATAATATTTTACATATCGTATTCACTTCAGCTAACATAGATAAAGCATTCATGCAGTCTATTGAATCGTAGCAATGCATGGTAAATATTCAGAATATGATGTTGGCTACACCGTAACATATAACAATAAAATAAACATCAAATATAAATACGTTTATAATCTCAGTTTATAAGAAGTCCATGATATCAAAGTAGTGAAATAATAAGGTTTCTTAAATAAAATTTCAACAAAGATTATTGAACAGTTAATTATTTAAAAATTACATAGTACAGTGTAATAATCTATCACGGCTATCTTTGATGCTCATGCGTGAGCAGTACCAAAAAAATATGGTTTTACTTAAAAAAATATTACTTTATTATACTAATAAAAATATTAAACTAATAAAAATATGAAGTAAATTGTTACTAAAATAAGTTACGAAGGGTTATTAGCCTTCTTTTACGAACGCTACAGATCGTTATGATTTCTAATACTTTATCTTAGTGACGAGAGCGTTGACCTCTACCTACGAGTACTATACACCCTGACAAGTGTTTCGTGATACCGACTGCCTCCCCACAATATAATAATATTTTTATTTTTCGGTCGCTTTGTCCCATATTACTAAATTACTGATCTAAGAAGGTCATTTGGAATGCATTAAGATAAAACTTAAATAAAACCAAGGACCAATCATAAAGCAGGGTGCGCCATGTCAAAGCCAGTGAAGTACAAAACACATAATAAAATAAATATTTCCAAATGACAAACAGGATTTTTTTTCCAAGAATTTAATAACGGAAACAGGTAGAAACTCGAAATAATCTCAGGGTATTTATTTATATATTGTCTTCAAAAATTTATAACTAAAATAAACTAAATATTTACTTTTTATATTTTTTACCGTTATCTTCATTGTAGGAACGGTGTAATAGAATAGCACCCTTTGTGTGCAAGTCTGATTCGCACTCGTCCGGTTTTTTTTTATTTAGTCAATATACATTACGTAACATGACGTATCAATATTAAATATCAGGTCGAGTAAGGTTTGTTGTATTAATCCTATTATTTGTTATTTAAAATTCTAGTATTTATCGGTGAAGTTAAACAAACTTCAAACAAAAATAAACAACACAATAGAACTCATTATTTATGTAACATAAAAGTATTTCGCCTATTCCATATTCTACCAAATAAAAATATTGAACAAAAACTTGATAACTCAATAAAATGTTTCCGGTACTTTGTATAAGGTAATAAGATGTTTTGTTAGTCGCCTAACAATAATAAATTTGGTCTCTATATAAAGAATACAAAATTTGAAATTTCCGACCTTTTCAATAAAAGATCGAATTGAGATATACGTACAAATTCTAAAAATTTGAATCCACAATGAGTTTGAGTCTTAATTTCGCTTACATTATAAAATTTACTTTTATTATTAACCTATGGAACAAAATTTCAAAAAAAAAATCACTTTCATTACACAAGTATAACTAATATGCTTTTCTCTTTTTGTGGCATAATCTTCGTTATTTTTTGTCCTTCCCCTAGTAATAACGTGTGTAGCAATTAATATTGCTCCTAGAATCGTGTCGCGTATTTTAAAATACGACTTAGGACTTGCAGCTTATAAGAGATACCGAGCACATTTAGCTGATATATATTAATACTGTATTAATAGAAGTATGAGTATCATATAAAAATCCTTAGAAAAATTACTGTATATTCCATTAATGGTTGTAAGTTTTATGCGTAGTTTCTAAATATCATTAGGAAGAGAAACCCAAATTCGAATATATTGGGACGAGAAAAATAGAAACATATTGAGTAATGGGCGAAACGATCTAGTTTATCGAAAAGATCTTCATTCATGTCAGAGTAATACACATCCGCATACTTAATAAAAGCAAAAACATGGGCTTGAACAAGATACTTTTATACAGTGGCAAATAAGATATTTTTAAAACTTTTCAAGGAGCGCAACACTACAAAGATCTATCTACCTATTTTGTATATTTGTTTCGATCAAGAAAATGTTGAATATAAATGAACACCGAGATTCTTAACTGTTGATGAGAATGGTATAAATATAGTACCAGGCACAGTAAAGATGGGACCAAGTCTCGATCTACTTTACACAATTGACGGAGTATATGGATATTTGAACCCGTTGACACAGATCCCAATTTTCTGCATAAACTATGCTGCACAGGTTATTATTTATCTTTTCACTCCATTATTAATAACTTAATTCAATCAAGATTTTAAATGATTTTAACAAAGAGACATCCTCCATGTTCACGAAGCTGTTAATGGTTTTAATTATGCGACACCGTTATTCATTTACCGTAAATGGAAAATTAAGAAAACCTTTTACAACAATTTAAATACAGGTTTACCTTCGTTTTGTGCAAAACATAACTTTATAATATGAAATATATTTCATTTTATTTTTCAACAATGACCTCACATTAATTACTTATTAAATACAATTAAGCCTGCGTAATAACATTCAAGTGCAAATATCTATATAGAGCTTCGGTACTAAAAAATGTCAAATCACCTCAATTGTTTTCTTCAAAAAGCCTTGAAGTTCCCAATTTATATTCAGATTACAATTTACCAAATTTTATGATTTATAAATGATTTAACAATAACAATCAACGAATGGATTCTTTATTCTAACTTCAAATCAATTGAGTACAAAGTTACAGGAAATATCTCTGCGGTAATTAAATCGTGAAAAGAAGTGGGAAATATTATAAACTAACTAACTAACACCATATAAATTGTAGTAATCAATTTTTGAAAATATCTTTAAACATGTATAGCCATGTTGAGCTTATTTAAATTTATAAAATATAGAATGTAAAAAACCGATACGGGCAGGGATTCGAACCCGCGACTACTGGGAAACCGTCCCGTCGCTCTACCAACTGAGCTACCGTATCGCTGTCCGTCTCGGTGAATTAAGCATTCTATATGTGATCGTCTTTATCGTTCCGATCACATCCGAATCCGGTTCGAATCCCTGCCCGTATCGGTTTTTTACATTCTATATTTATATAAATTGTAGTAATCAATTAATCTGTAATTTTATTATCTCACTTGAAAAATAACATTTTAACTATCACAGTTTTATCGACAGTGTTAAAATTAACGGGCTAACGGGTTTAAACAAATCATTGGAGAGAGATGAGAAAATATCAGACTCACTGATAAATACCTACTTCTTGTCGTCTTATAAAGACTTTCGAGAGTATTTTAGCGTTTAAATAAAAAGATTTTAAACGTATCGAATAAATGCGAATTAACTCCATTGAAATTACTTAACTCAAATGTGTAAATGATATGGCGTAAATAGAAAATAATTGTAAAAAATATTTTACGTTTAAAAACATTATTCGTACATTTAAAGATAACTTTCCTGCTCAGACATTTCGGATTGCTTTCCAATAATAATATTAACTGGCAATTTGTTCGGACATGGCGTTATGTAATAAAGCTCTATTTTGAGTATGCTACAATCCGTAGTATCTTGTCATAGAAAATAATCAAGTCAGGTTCTTTTATTTAACCAGTATTTTTAATCAGCAGTATAAATGCATGCCTTGGGTTCACAGGGAATCAGAAAAATTTAAACCCACATATCCTCAAGTATCTTGTGCTGCTACATTTACTTGCTTTATATGAACACCTCGCGTCGTTGACCTCAGTTATGGTCACTAACCTCAGTACTGGGAGCTCTTGAATAGTTATCAGGGTCCTGGTATCTCCTCAGATATCTTATAGTGTTCTTTGATGTGGTCCGGAAGGTTGGTAATGGTAAATGCACTGATGCTGCTGTTGCACGCCTATTTATATTGCCGAGTATACAATCTACCTACTCTTAGAGAATTAAAATTCAATTCAATTATATATATAATGCGAAAAAAAAAAGGTATTTTAAAAGGGCAGAAGGGCAAACAGATTTTTTTATGGAAGCCTGAAAGTTTTTACAAGACATTAATTCGCCATATAAATAATAAGCGCGATGATCAGAGCTGAAAATATTATAAAAACGTTTAGCGAACAACTGATAAAGGTTTAGAAACTCTGTTATCTCCTAAAATAATCTAAAACAATGCATATGAGCTTATCGAGTAGCAATGCGGCGAAAACTTTAGACTTGGAACAAAGCAAGCACACTGAAATGCTTTTTTGTGTTTGTACGTCTAAGTAAGCTACGGCAATGGCGCCGTAGCATATGGATGTATAAAAAAAGTTACAGTTTTACGAGTTCACGACCGAATTGCTTCCATTGAATTACTATAGGATCAAGAGGGCGTTAGACCCTTTCACATTAGAATAGATTTTTTTTTTAATAATTAGTTTATTACATAATACAGAATTCTTGAAGGGATTCACATATTATTCCGACGGGGATCTGTGACAAAATTATTTTTTCTATTTTTTAATTTGTGACAATGGATTAAATTCTAAACACAACAAAATAATATTCCCGAGATATATGAATAAAAATATATACTATAGGAAAACCAAAATGTAATATTTTCACTTTTAATTAAGTTCTAATATTTTAACTAATCCTTACCTTCCATAAATTATAAGTAATCTTGTGATAAAAACTTAAATACACGTAAAAACCGGTCTATCGAATTCGGGGTGAGCCGCTGATCTCTATATATGTGAAATATTGTTTTATTTTAAAAACTATAATATAAATCTCAGAATCTCTAAACTCATCTTATTTATTAGAGAGCAGGTTTTAAAAAATATAAACATTCCCTAAATCTTTAATAATCATGGGATAAAATGGATAACTTACTAATTGCGACCCCTTTTATTGAAAGTAGATTTATATCCATGTTAATATATTACTAACATAAAAGGGTGAATATTCAATAAATTATATCGATACGGATTTACTTGATATAACACCCTACTATAAATCGTCTCGTCGGAGTAATACTATCAACCAAATCTCAATCCCATGTGTTTATATTGAAGAGGGTCGTATTAGTAACAGTTATGATGTATTCTCGTATTATCTATTTCTCTTTATTTGACAAGTTAAGCCTTGATCCGCTGTGGACCGGTTTAATATTATTTTTAGGGATGAAGATAAAAAAAATCGAGTTTTGCTGACCAAAATATACTGACGCATTTTCTTTTTGACAGCGATATCATTCCTTATAACTTGTCTTTATTCGATTTTTAAATTCATAAGTTATTTCACCTCCCAGGTGCAATAATAGGTACCTACTTACACAATTTTATCATGATGCAACATTAATATGCTTCTATTACATAACTACTATACTTCCACTACATAACTATGACAGTTATGTTACGTTAAATATTAACGTAACGTTTGTCTAAAGAGCACTGACTATATTCCTAATTTATGTGTTTAATGGGTGTTTTGTTAATTTAATAGACTATTTAAAGGTTAGTTGAATTATTAAAAACAAGTGCTATATTTCCATTAACTCATTGCTAAGATTGTAACAAATAAATAGCAGTTAATTTAATTAATTAGCAGGTTGGGAATGATTTCAAATAAATTTATTTTATTATTTTTTTCTTGTCAATGTCACCCCAGGTTTATCTTATTCGTAGAGTTAATACGTAAAATGTAAAAGTACCTATAAAATGTAAAGAACGAATGAATGAAGAATGTATTTTAAATCAAAAATTAATAAGAAAATTCTCAAAAAATATACTAATTACTACTTTAAATTTACTACTAAAAAACGAATGTTTTATCTTAATTTGAAACCGTCAACCTAATTCGAATGCATGTCACCTACAAATACAGATAATATTAATTATAGTAAAATCACTTACTGTACTGTACAAAATTTATCAAATAAACTAAACTGGTTCTAAATGAATTTTGAGATGTGTTATTTACTAGTTAAGAGCTATCGCTTTTATTCACGTGAGGGTTTTATTCACATACAAAGCTTAGTTGCCTTTATTCGATGATACTGGATAAAAGCATCGAATGTTAATCTGAGATCTTCAGCTTGTATAACAATGCCACTTTAGCTCTGAATTTTCTGCAAGCAGACTGCTTTTGATTATGCTGCTTTGAAATTTTTGAAACTTTTTGGTTTCTGTATTTAATATTTACTAATTTTATTTTTCAACTATTTTAATCATTAATTTACAGAACGTATGTATATCTGCCTTTTTAAAAATATCTTCCTTTTTAAACCAAACTCAAAAAATAATTCAAACGTGATCTTCTAGTTTCAAGTAAGTTACTCGAAAGCTTCTTAAATAAGAAATAAGAGACAGAAAATACCTTATTTAACTTATCAAGGTAAAAGTTAAAAAATCTATAACTCATGGAAAACTTTTACAAACACCATTTTCAAAAGAATCTCATAATAACATAATTTATATTAAAATATTTTTGATTATTCTTTTGGAATATTGAAATCTGTTAAAAAATATTATATTTTGCAATATAAGCAATTGATTTTTTAAAATAACATTTTGTACCATAAATCTACATTTTTTTTTATTAATATACGTTTCAAAGTTCCAAAAAAAATCTATTCTTTTTATATTCTATACGTCCCAATTTACCAACTTTTAGATATTATTTAAATAATTAATCAAAAACAATTCATTCTTTATTCATCTTAAAGACGAAGCTGTGGAGTACAAAGTTCCTAACAAGGTCTGAGCGATAATTGAATTGCGTATTGAAGTGGAAAATATTAGACTTAAATTATTTCATAATTTTGACCATCATTAATCATTTCGTGACTTTGTTATTTTAATAAAAACTTTTTATTACATAATCACTTTTATCATTTTCAATGCATAAGTATAACATATATTGGCGTTTTATAAATTAATACATTATGATTGATGAAGAAGCTAGTTCTTTTTTTGCATTGAAAGTGCCAAGTTTTTGTTCGGTCAAAAGATAAAATAATGTAAAACATTGTACATATAAGTATAAGGTCTTAAAATTATGTCAATTTATTATTGTGGCGGTTTTCTCATTGTGTGATTACTAAATATAACAGAATAAATAAATGTTTACAGATTAAATAAATGTTTTATTAATATTTTTGTCAAAGATATATTTAAAATAAAATAATAATAAAAATGTCAAATCGGTCAAAATGTCTTAATTAAATGTATAATTTTCGTGTTTGTATTGTATACACTATGGTATTATAACTATACCCTTTTACGTATAAAAATTGCAGATGATAGTAGACCAAAACATTATTTTGCGGTATAACTTGCATGTCAATTAACTGCCGATATGAAATGAAAAGTGACAACTGACGGTCGAAGAAGTTGAGTGCAACCTCTAGATAGAAGGTTATAATTAAAATAGTATATTCACTAGCTTTTCTCAATGTATATGGAATGGTTCTAAGGTATTTTCTATTTATTCTTTAAATTATTTTGAGAGAGATGTATTCAAATTGTTAATTATTTTATCAAATATTATCAAAATTGAATTTCAAATAAGACCACAATAAATTGGAATTTTGAATAAAAATAAAACTAATTAAAGCCAAACTTAGGTATACACGAGTAGACACAATACTTTAAGACTATTGCAAGAGATTGTTTGAAACATCAAATACTGGTCTTACACATTGTTATACAAATCATTTTTGTTATTTACAATTGCGAGAGAACAGAAAATTGAATATAAAAACGAAATCAAAATTTGCTATGTATACAGGCTGCTCACACTTTTTTTCATACAATTATTAATTCATATGAAAAAAAATAAAATCACAAGACCAAAAAAAAATACTACACAGTTCATTGAGTAAAGTAAACAAAGGATCTAAAAGTTATCATTAAACAAATTATAAACAAATATAGAAGGTGATTTTCGAATAAGATATTGTATAGAAAATGGAAGAAAATTCTGACAATAAAATTAAAATTCAATTTTAAAATATTCTAGATTCTAACTAGATTCTAGAAACGCTATATAGACTGGAAACTCTTGACCGTTTTCGTAGTAAATTGAAAATGTTCAAACTGTATAAAGCCGCTGTGTATTTATGATAGCGAGTGAGTCCTGGTGTAGTTCTCACAGAGCTAACAGTTAACATTAATAATCAATCCACGATCCGAGAACACTCTTAGATGTCTTTCTGCAAACTAAACTATTCCATTTATTTTCATTCAAGAAGAAAATTGTTAATTTCGATCTTTATTTGTATCACGATCTGTTATTAATATATATATCACAGTCAAATAACTAATCAAATATGCTGTCAGGCTACTTCATGATTTATTATAATGTATGTTTTTTTATAAAAAATTATAAGGCGTACCTATTGAGTTATAACATCAAGGAAATCACAAAAGGTATCAGTTAAAAAGTTATAACATAATACATATTCTCTTTTGACTTTTATTATGAATAAATAATATTTTATATTCCTGACAAATTTAATTTTTTCGAAACGAGAAGTATTCGAAATAAATATATATTAAATAATATAAAATAGAAAATGGATTTAGTCCTTATGACTAGGAGGATCGTGAAAAGACATCAGTTTTATTTCAGTAAAATGGTTTTAGTGATAGATTCTATTGATAAACGAGTTCTGAAAAGTTCAACTAGAATGAACTTCTATCGATGGTGTTTGCTAATCGAATACGATACGGGTAACTTTATTAACGTGTCTATTTCTACCTCAAGCACTCTACTGATTCCTTTGGGGTTGCAAAAGATCAATCATAGCGGTGATAACTTGACCACATGTAAACAAATAAAAAAATTTTTTAGGTGCTTAGCCTACCTTTTTCCTTCTTGTATGTGCCTTTTAATTAAACAAGAACTGTATTATTTTAGATTTAGTTACTAGATAACATACCCTGTAATGAATTATCCTAAATGAAAACCAAATCGTAAGGTAAAAATAAATGTACTGCTGTCACTAGCTTTTAAGCTGATGGAATGTTCATGTTTATTTCTCTGAGGAACCATCTTTATGCAAATAAAACTGTCAGTCCTTTAAAATTAAATATAACTTCCTATATTTTCACAACTATTATTAGTATTATATAAAAAATAGTACGAAAAGCAATATAGAAATACTTTAATAATAAATCTAATTCATTTAAAATTATTCTTATTAACCCCGGCAAAAAGAGAGCTGTTATAAGTTTGACCTGTGTATCTGTTTATTTATGTGTCTGTGTGTAGTTATCTGTGTGTCTGTCTGTGGCAATATAGCAGCCCTATACGTGGACGGATTTATACAATAGTCAAAAACAATTACCAGTATTACTTTTTTTGTTATTGATTTCGTATATATATTTATTTTACTGTAACAAAAAAATACTTATCATTTTATGCATATCTATTTCCCTTGAATATTATTTTCTATAAGTATTCAAAAGTAAGAGTAAGTAATAAAATATATACACAGCTAAAAATTGGTTTAAAAATGTTCTATTTCATTGTTTATATCTTTTTTTTTTTTTTTTTCTTTTTATTGGGGTAAAAAAACAGCATTATAATATATATGAATTACACTGTATAGGCTCCGCAATAGTACTTAATATAACACCAACACTATTTACCACAAATTACTTTAAACATAAAAATGAAGTCAAATCTAAGCTGAAATAGGACAAACATACATACATATTACTAAACATATAAACATATAGTTACAGAGTAAAATCTATTAGGCATTGCAACACTTGTTTTTTGTAAATACGGGGACTCACTGCAGCTATATCTAGTGCATTGAATCGGCTGTTATAGGAATCAAGGATTCTATTGAGTGGAGACCGTTTTCCTGCATTTGTACGGCAACGAGGGGTAACAAACATTTGAGAAATACGTCGACAATGGGATCTAATGGGCACTCCATAACTAACCTGGTTTACAATATCAGGACAGTCATATTTATTGTGACACAAATCGTACACAAACATAGCTTCGAGTTGACTACGTCTGTCTTCTAGGGTGATGAGCCTGTACTTTCCAAGCAACTGTGCATAAGGCAATCGACCTAGACAACACCTGTAATGCATACACTTCAAAAATTTTGCTTGGACATACTCAAGTATATCAGAATATTTTTTATAGAACGGGTTCCATACAAGCACAGCATACTCAACCTGAGAACGGACCAAAGCGTTATATAAAGTAAGATAAGAGGATGGCTGCTTAAAATTAATAGATACACGCATAATAAACCCGAACATTTTAAGAGCTTTACTCCTAATATTTTCGATATGCATATCGAAATGTAGCCTACAATCTATCAAAACACCAAGATCTCTGATTGAATTAACAGATTCTAGATGAAAATTGCATAGCTGGTATTGAAAATGACTGACATGTTTCTTTTTCGTGAATGTGATTTGCTTACATTTGTCTATACTAAGCTCCAGTTTGTTTTTAATACAATAAGTTGAAATTTTTTTAAGATCTTCTTGAAATTGGAGGTGATCATTAAAATTGTCTATGGTATGGTAAATCTTCAAATCATCAGCATAAAGTAAGATATTACAAAACTCAAAGCAGTATTTTATGTCATTAATAAATAATAAAAACAGTAAGGGACCCATTATCGAGCCCTGCGGGACACCGGATGTTATAGAAATAAACTGTGATTCACAACCGTTAAGAACCACCTTTTGAGTTCTATTAGTTATGTAAGATTTGAACCAACGCCATAAATTACCTCGAATACCATTGAATGCCAATTTCTCGAGAAGGATTTTATGATCAACTCTGTCGAAGGCTTTTCGAAAATCTGTGTAAACACAGTCTGTCTGTTTGTTTTCATCGAGGCTTTTAAACAAGTACGTTGTAAAAACTAACAGATTCGTGTTAGTTGAACGGCGATTAACGAAACCATGTTGTTCAGGGATTATAATGTTGTGTAACGATGGGTAAATGGCATTATGAACAAGTTTTTCAAAGATCTTGGACAGAGCTGGCAGTATCGATATTGGTCGGTAGTTCTTGATGTCCGATGCATCCCCACATTTAAATACTGGTGTGATCCTAGCAGACTTCCAAATTTTTGGGAAAACACCTCTTTTAGGCTTAGGTTGAATAAAAGATGTAACGGATGACAAAGGACGGAGGCACAGGATCTTAGCAGAATAGGAGGTATGTTATCCAAGCCAGAACTTTTAGTGACATCCAAGGCTCGCAATGCAATCAGAATTTTTGTTTCAGGTATGTATACATTTGTTATGTTAAGATCTGAATTAAGGTTAACGTCGGGGATGTTATTTATGTCAAAATTACACGTAACATCGTTTGATCCAAAAACCGACTCGAAATGCTGGGAGAATAACTGGCTTATGCTATCCGGGCTACTCGCTGTGGCACCGTTGTAGTGAAATATATTCGAAGAGTTTTGGGTCTTATTTTTATTATATATGTACTTCCAGAAATAATTGATATTTTTGTTTACATTTTCTTCCACTTCCCTCATATAAAGTTTATAGCTACTCATTGACATGTTTTTAAATCTATCCCTATACAAAGCAAATTTTTCATAGTTTGAGGCATTTTTGTAGATTTTCCACTTTAACCAGGCTTTATTTTTGTTCTTAAATATATGAATCAATGCTGAATTAAACCAAATAGGAAACTTAGTAGACTTAACTAATTTTGTAGGTACATACTTTTTGATAATATTATAAATGACTTCATAGAACGCTGAAGTAGCCTGCTCAGTTGACTTACCTTGAAATATTAATTCCCAATCAAATCCCTCTAGTGCCTTAGATACAGCCTTGAAATCAGCTTTATAAAAGTTGTACTCAATCCTAGGTTTATTTAGCGCAGACACGAAATTACTACTTGTAGGCACTAGGACATAAAAGGGCGGATGGTTCTTGTCAGACGGCACTAGTGGAACGGGGGCAACATATGATTCGCAATCGCTTATGTCAGTCACAAACAAGTCAAGTATGCGATTATTATGATTTTTAAATTTGTTCATTTGGAAAGCGGTAAAACTCTTAATAAAATAATATAGGTGCATACATGATGGGTTATAATTATTACAAAATACGGGTATTAAATATTTCCCAGTATCTTGCCACTCCATTCTTGCTAAATTATAATCACCCAAAATAATAAATCTATCAATGTTACACAATTGAAGTACGGACTGTAAATTGTCTAGATGTAGTTTATAAAAATGAGAGGGTATATTAGGCGGTATATAAGCAGCACTTATCACACAACAGTAGTTACGCGTGCGTATTTCAATACAGAGACTGTCGATGAGGGGAGATATCTTTGCTTTTTCGATAAATGTTTGTGCATTACTAACCTCTTTTAGAGAAACATAAATTTACACTGTTCACACTTAAACTTTAATTTTGTCGAGAATGTTACCTGTAGATAAACATTTATATTATCAATGAAAAGCTATTTAGGTTCGCTCTCACTAACCCATATCATAAACGTGCGCAAGATTTGGCATTTATTGCAGATATATTTTTTATGTCACGTCGAAGTAACACGTCCTGAGGTTTGAACAGTGAAATGATTTGACCGCAACTAACGTCACTATTTTTCGTTTTTAATAAAAACTAATAAATATGAGAGAAAATGTCAACTGAATACATACAATATGTCAACTGAATACATAGATGAGTCACTGCGATCGCTATACTAGTTAGATTATATTAACTTAAGTTTAATATTTTATTTTAACTGTGATTTTATATATAGTTTCAGTTTTTGTGGTTGGTATAACATTTGATTTTTGTCGTTGAGTTTTTAACACTTATTTTACACAGTTCAGTTACAAAGTAAGGTATTTAAAATAATCGTTCCTTCCTCTTTTTAAAATCAGATTAATGAGCTTCAAAAGTAAATACTAAGGTCCCTTCTGTCGAACCAAAAACCTTCTCTATAGTTTTTTTGTTTTCAAGTACTTTTTAATTATCTTGCAAAGTATTATATTCTGAGGCTATTTTTACTTTATAAAGTACTGTATGGAAAATACAGATGCAGGAAAATGTAATGTAAGTACTGTATGGAAAATACAGATGCGGGAAAATGTAATGTAAGTGCTGTATGCAAGATACAGATGCAGGAAAATGTAATGTAAGTACTGTATGGAAAATACAGATGCAGGAAAATGTAATGTAAGTACTGTATGGAAAATACAGATGCAGGAAAATGTAATGTAAGTACTGTATGGAAAATACAGATGCAGGAAAATGTAATGTAAGTACTGTATGGAAAGGACAACATGTGTTAAAGTGGGTAAGTGTTCGAGTAATTTAGCAGTTTACAAATTGTCCTAAAATATTTATCTGCTGATCCCATTTCTTTGCATTATTGGCTTAAGAAAAGTATTATCAAAAAATATGTATATTTTATTTACAAAATAAATTTAGAGTTTAAATAAAGTACATGGGTAACAATGAATAACAGTTTAATATTTTATATACACTTGAGCATTTTTATACTACTACTACACAAAATGACAGTAGTAAGTATCGTAATATTACTAAACAAACTTCATATTACGCTTTTATTAGTCATTTCAACAAGCAGTTGCCATGATATATATTCTTAACCAGTTATAGAATTTTATATCGAAAAGTTGTACTAACTTTTAGCTGCATTCACTCTCATTGTAATAATTATATAGGTGTAACAATTTCGTTCATAAAAGGTCAAAATAATTGTATTTTTTTTAAATTGTACTTTTATTATTATCTCACTCTCAACTTAATAATCACTAAATCAAACAGACTTACGTATTTACTTTGTTAAATTTTATTTATGTTGGGGTTTTCATGTAGTGAGGAAATTTCTCTATGTACTGATGAAAAAAAATCTCTCTAAAGACAACACTAGACGCAAATTTTTCTTGTGTTTATAAATTATTGTAAATGAGTACGACATGAAAGATTATTTTCTTTGTAGCGAAAGCAGAATATGAAAGCAATGAACAATAAAAATCCATATGTTTATGGTTGGACATTTAAAAAACGTTCATTTTCTAATAATGCACATCCCTACTACAATAATTATCAATTTGTATTTCATAATGATTACTTTTACAGTTCCCTGTAGAATCCGCTGTGATAGTACAATTATGATTTAAACTGAATATTTTTAATAATTCCAGCCAATTGCATTCATTGTAATGTTGTCATTGCTTTTGACCAATTGATTATGTTATTGATCAGATAATATTTCACGACAATAAAAATTATATGTTTACACACCATAATAGATCTTGGTTGGTTTAACAAAAAACTTTACTTCGATTGCGGCCAAGTGAAGTCGATTAATTTATAGAAAATTTACTTTTCATTTACAACAGCAAAGTTTCAAGAAGCACTTCCAATTTTATATGAAGCCCCGGAAGTGCTGATAAAAATTGATTATAGCTGTTATATACAAGTAATATAAGTTATTATTCTAAAATAAAGAACAAAATAGATACAAACAAACAAATCTCAGAAAAGCTTATCTTTTTGTAGTTTCAAGATAATTATACATTTCAACAAGTTGGATTATTTTTAAAATGGAGGTTAAATTTAATCCTAAAAATATTATGGCAGCGCATACTCTTATTATGTTTTATAGAAAATGTAGATCTATTTTAGTCTAAAATACCTAAGATCCTCTTTCCAGCGACTTTTCACATATAATTTAAGTCACACGTACTTTAATAGGTCAAATTCAATTGATATTAGTTATTACCTGTTTAACTTATTAAACATCTTTATAACCAAAAAATACGGGTTCATTATAATATTCTTTTCGTAATCAGACCTTATTTAATTTAGTAAATGTAACGTACGGTGTTATAACCAGTTCAGTGCACTTCAACGACTGCGTTGAGATCTCATCTTGAATTGAATTTACACATGAATGAATGAAACCGTTCACTCACTCTACGCTGTTTTATTTCTTCTTTATTTGGACAACTTTGATTGGTAGATAAGGTTGGGGAAATGGTTTTTGAGACGACAATCTTATATGTTATTTTAATACTAGCGGCACCCGCGACTTCACATAACCTTTTAAATATTTATGTTTATGTGCAGAGAAAGTTTGTAATCAGCCTTTCTGTCTTTCTTCGCCTTTTGCTAAATACGTTGCTAAATGGTAAGTATTTAAATGGTAGATATTTATATCAAATATTTGTCAGCAATGGTATTTGTAAAAAATATACTGTCATGTCTACCCCGCAATAATATTATTATTTGTTTTAATTATTTAATATTTTATAAAGTTGAAGAAACTCGAAAAACGATTGCAAGCTTTTTACTTTTCACTTACAACTTTTGATTTTTATTATATTAATTAATTTGATCCTGTCCTGCGAAAATTAATTATAATAATAAATATATTTATTTTATACCTGAATCTTATAATAAACACGGAAAAACACTTATGAAAAATCTAAACAACGGTTATTTTTTAAATATTTTAATAGAAATTAATTGTGTGTGTAATATTACATAATAGTAAATTATTTACATAATTAGCTTAAAGGTACATAAATATTAAGACAATACATAAATAATTTCTATTAAAATATTAAATTTAATATTAGTATGTGCTAATATTAAATTTAAATCCTTCTGCCCACCTATCAGAGAATATAATCTTCATACAGGGTTATTTGTAATTGGTTGACCACCTCTTGCAGGCAGGCAAATATTGTTGGGATTGATGTAGAGAGGCTGCCTGCAAAAGGTAGTCAACTAATTAAAAATAACTCTTGAAATATAGTTCCTTAAATTGTAAAACTACTCTTTTTCCCATTTAGATTTGCTTAGATTTTTTAATATAAATTATTTTCATGAAGGACTCATACTCGTGGGCAGTTGTAACTAATCAGTTTATTTTATTTCTTTATAGAAATAAAATAATTTCTTCCTCCCTCAAATATGGTGAAGGGGGTGATGGCTGGCTCTTGTGTTATGCTCGTGGACGGGTGCTGCTTGCGGTGACAGGTTGTGTGGCAGGCCGAAGATTTATATATATGTCGGAGATAGATGCATATTAGTGACTTGCTCGTTCTTGATGAAATATTCTGGTACAGGATCCGAGGCGTAGGTCTCAGGCAAATAAACCACACACAATATGACAATTCTTGTATTAAATGTAGGTAATCAATTCTCACAAATTACTTAGTAGGTATACAATTATCAGAGTTGCGTGAACTACCGATCCCGCTTGGGGGTCCGAACTGTAAGGCTCTCACTAATCAATTCCTCCTCGACTCAATGCTCTCCAATATTTAAAATGTCTCCGGTGCCCCTCCAAACGATTCCGGTCCCGTGACTCGTTACGTCACGATGTTCACACCCCACTGTTACAATGATATCAATTGAGTTACTAATTATCGTTAAATTATCGTGATCTACGACACGGCCATACTGACAAGTCACACGTCCTTGTGTGCATGTATCTCTATGGAGTGACAATAACTATGTCCCCTCTGAGTGACGATAACCACGCCACCTACATCGAGTGACGATTACCACGCCACCTCCATCGAGTGACGATAACCATGCCACCTCCATCGAGTAGCTTTAGGATTCGCGGTTGTCCTGGGATGTAGGGTCTGAAATAAAACAAATAACTCCAAGGATAACTTGCTCGGCTATTCTGACAAAACCAGTGAATGTCACGTCTGAGGTTTTTACTCGATATACATTCTTAACACAAGGTGCGTACTACACCTTATTTACAACAGTTAAAAACTACTCTGATCATTAGATCCATCACTTTAGTTTACAAAAACAATCATGATTTTACCAGACTTGCGTACTCAACTCAGCCAACTCAATACTTTTGCAATATGATACAGTCCATCGATCATATACAAACAACTACCATGAACCAGTCCTTCGGTCATGTAAAACACAAAACAGACCCATCGCCTACACGTGTTACACCACACGTGAGGTGCGGTCAGCAAGTATGAGTAGGCAAGCTGTTATCTGTAGTGAATTCAATATCACTTTGCTCAACTAAAACATTTAGTTCCTGAGGGATCTTGTGATCGGAATGATTTGAAATAGACTTTCCAATAGAAAATTATTAATCATAACCTCTGATAAGATCTATAACGTACTCTGGACACTATGATCGTTGCCAGTTAGAATTACTCAGTTATTTAAACGTTAGCCACAAAAATTGTTTGCTACACATTCTGTGATCAGAGAACTCTCAGCACAAGAACCAAAACAATATGAAAATGACTCACCAAAGTCCTATAGTACCATTAAGGTAGCTTACGTGACCACTTCAATCCTTCTTTCTCTGTGGCTGCCTGCTGCTGGCACTGTATCGGAACTACTCGTACCCCTGTTGCACCTTTCGCCTTTACAACTTATTGAAAAAGGAAAAATCAGTTACAATAAGTTGAACATCATAATTGAAAATAAATGCCCACTCAACTAAAGCCTAAAGCAACTAAACACCACTTATCATTACATTTTAAACCAAAAATGTATTTTAAAAACAACATAAAACACAAAGCATGAATCTTATTCGTCACATATGGCTTTTCACTAAGCCCTACCAACAAACCTCCTGTTTGTTTCATGGCATTGCTTTTAATTCCGAGTTCCAGGGACTCCCAATTGAACTAAGATTCACTACTTTTACTCAATCTCTTTTACTACAAGCTCTATTTCAAGTGGTACTTAACCCTCTGGCATCGCTATATATCAAAAACAAAGGTTTTTTTAACTTTCTCTATCATGAGCTCTAAAAATGAAACTTTTGCAACCCTGGTCATTGTACAATTTGTCGCGAGTTGAACTTCATCTATGGCATCTTGCCCCGATCGAATATTTCTAGTCTCTGTTGCGGAAAACATTTACAAGACGTAAATAATATCTTACATTTGCTAAATTAACTAACCGCTTTATTTTACAGCATTTACGGGCCTTGATCGGCAATAATACGCATTCACAATATACGATTAATTAATAATTGTAAGTTCGCCCGTGATTCCTAAAAATGTAGGTAGACAAGAAATAAAATATGCCGAAAATCGAATTACATTTTTTTTAAAGTCTTGTCTGGTCTTAATCGGTTGAATCTTTAGAGCTATCTCGTTACCATTGTTTTCCGAATTTAAAACAAAGTTATTTAAAACAAAAGTTTAAAACATTGTTTTCCGAGTTTAAAACAAACATTCACGTTTACGAAAATCCGGGATAAAATAATTTCGCGTCTTATCATACGTAACAAAACGACGTAAAGTTAAAGTAAAATAATTATCAGTAAAAATTAAAAAAAACAAGATCGTGAGGGTTGATTGCTAATCTCAATACCAATAACAATAATAAAGTGCTTACCACCATATTTGATCGCTAAATTTTCGTTAACTAGCGAGTATTTAACGCAAAAATTGGAAGTAAATCGAAACGAATTCACCTTTATGCTGCGACGTGTCCGATTTTGGAAAAATTGCAGACCGCAACGCGTTGCTCGCACCGCACTTGACCAGTACCGCTGCCATAGCTGCCATAGCTGCCATCGCCATGACCGCTGTCACCACCATCAGCAACCTCAGCACCATCAGCGCCATCAGCGCCATCCGCTCCATCATCGCCATAATTTCTCAGTTCTTTTCTTTGTTCATCAGCAGCGATTTCTTCTTTCATAAGAACTTCACTACATTTTTTTGATATGTGGGTAGATTTCAATTTTTGAAGTTTCCACATAACATAAATTTATTTTGATTGATTGATTGATTTACAATCATTGATTATCAACTATTGATTGATTGTATTGATTCTGGAACTTCCTTGTTATTATCTTGTAGTGTGCGTTTCAAATAATAAAATCACTTCATTTCTTGCTTGACGTGATTTGTAGCTTCAATAAACTTATCTTGCGGGTAGTTGGTGGTTTTGATGCCCGAGTGAATCCCACTTCTGATGTCGGAGATAGATGCATATTAGTGACTTGCTCGTTCTTGATGAAATATTCTGGTACAGGATCCGAGGCGTAGGTCTCAGGCAAATAAACCACACACAATATGACAATTCTTGTATTAAATGTAGGTAATCAATTCTCACAAATTACTTAGTAGGTATACAATTATCAGAGTTGCGTGAACTACCGATCCCGCTTGGGGGTCCGAACTGTAAGGCTCTCACTAATCAATTCCTCCTCGACTCAATGCTCTCCAATATTTAAAATGTCTCCGGTGCCCCTCCAAACGATTCCGGTCACGTGACTCGTTACGTCACGATGTTCACACCCCACTGTTACAATGATATCAATTGAGTTACTAATTATCGTTAAATTATCGTGATCAACGACATATATATATTTTTTTCTGTTATTAATATTTCATTTTCGTTGCCTGAAATCATTAGGCTTCATTTCCGATTCATAGCGACGGTTCTAGTTGTTCCAAAATTGCATTTAAGATTGATGTTTGTGAAACAGTAATCACAATAACAAAAATATATCCGGCTGAGTTTGTTGTGTGGTTCTTCTCAGACCAGGACGCGTTTGGAACCCTCATAGCTTTAACATTAAAATGGAAAGTGCTTTTACAGAAGGGCAATAAATCTAGTATTGAAATAGGCGTATATAAGTGATCACTGATTATGATTCTAAGTGGAAAAGATATAAATAAATAAATAAATAAAATAAATAAATAAATAATTATTTTGAATTGCATTTTGGCTTTTAAGTTAAGTTAAATAAGTAGATATATTCCGTGTTCAATATGTAGCTATGTTTGTTGCGGTTACGTTTGTTATTTGTTTTATTTTAGACAATATTCAAATACGATTGATTCGATTAACAAGATTTAAATTCCTCTTCTGACGATGACGATTGGAATTTCAATTGCAACAGCAACAAGAATTCATTTCTCTTAAATAAACAAGTATACGAAACCGTGGAAACGACCTCATGCAGTGATCTTTCTTTTTATTTTAGATTTTATTGTTCTCTCTCAGTTGTAAATATGCGGTATAATTTCCCCAAGGCATGTATGTACGGACGACAATTGGAAACAGTCTCATACAATCTTTAGAAATTTAAATCTCTGTTACATTTTACATTTTGTAGCATTTTAAACAGTTGTTTAAAACATAGAACATTTGACTTATGGAATATAACCTAAATGCATGCATGCATAGTATCATTTACCGGTTAAAATGAAACGTTGCTCACTTCTTAATTATTTATAATTCAAAATTTTTACAGTATTTATAATTGAGTTACAGTAAATATGTTACAACAAATTAAAATCTAATGAAAGGAGAGTCTATCGCTTTAACCTTTTCTAGTAATCATAATATTAAGAATATATTGTCATAATACTAATATCGTATAAACGATTCTTCCTAATTCTTATTAAAAGGGTCGTAGAGTGATGTTATTCGTATGTAATCTTCCTCAATGAGTAGCAAACAAACGACTCAATCATTCTTAACAACCGAATAGTAGTTACAGAGATTAGGGATTACAAAACAAAAACCTCTTCAGCTTTATTAAATTACTCTATGGTGATATGTAGATACATATAAAACGAGATAAATAAATATAATATAATAATAAACAAAAGAAGAATTTGATTAAAATTATCGGTTTTGTAACATGTATTTGTAGATTACTGGAACTGACAATTAATTACTATTTAGTTTAATGTTTAATTCAGAAAGTTTTATTGTCACTTCAAATCTTTAAATAATCAAATGTACATTTATTAGTGGTCGCATAATAATTAGTTTATAAATCACTACTGAACAGGTTAGATTTATTCGGATATATAACATGAAAGTAATTTATTGGCATTTGAGAATAATGGACCATAAAAAAAATGGAATGGTTTATCTATATAATATATATTCTTTATTTCATGACAATATTTTCCGAATAAGTTCGTGTTCTAAAATTAAATCTTAACATTTTTCAATAATCCTAATGATAAAATCTCTTTTTGTTATACAACGTTACCCTCTATTCAGACACTACTAAGATTACTTAATATTTGAAATAATAACTAGTAGAGCATATAAACTTCTCTGTTTTAAACCACCTGCTGACTGACTAAGGGCTTCACTTTCAATTACATATCCGTGTTTGGAATGAAAATAGTTATTTTGGGTCGGCCATGAATCTCATTTAAAACAACACCTTTCGACTTATAAATATGCACATATTACTTTAATTATAATATATTATATTTAACATTTAACATTCTATGAAAACGAACTACATATTAACAACGTATATAAATATATATATATATTTTTTTTTACCAGACAATGTCTTACAACATAAAGTGTTATTTACACTAAGTAAACTACCAAACTCCAACAATACTGATTACCGTCTCTAACCGGGAGACGTTATCTTAGGACTTCCAACAGATAAGTCTTTCGTCTCAAACCCGGTACATTATCTTAACTAGTACCAAGTTAGTCAATTGACGCCTCCAACAGATTAACACTTAATATTGTTTCTATTGGCAATTGTGTGTTAATATGGGTGATATTAACACACAATTGCCTTTTTATTTACCTTTTTATTCTTCAGCAAGAAATCTTGCCCACGTTTTTTTTTATTAACTTCTGGAATGTAATATTCTAGAATATTAAAATCCTGTCTTATTGTAGATTATTATTGTTTTAAACACAATTTTAGGCCAGAAGGTTATTTTTAATGCATATCTAAATTAAAAAATAATTATTGAATATGAGTTTTTTTAACCAGAAACTTTGCATAGGATTCCAATCAATTACAGAAAAAAATAGTTTTCTAGTAAAGTAGTGAAAACTAAAACTATTCATTTTTCATTAACTATTCATGTAGATATAAACTTTCACCAAACGGAGTAGGTACTAAGATTATTTTCCGTTAAAAAGATGTAAATTAGCTATTTCCATAAACTTATTTACCATAACAATATAGGAAAATAACTGTAATTACTACGACCCTCTTCAATAAAACTCATCAGAATAATGAAAACAAGGGTAGGATTTATATAGGATGACAGTATTACACAGTCGATTTATGGAGAGAATGAGTTCCATATAAAAATTAATTTACTTTACACGTATTAAAAGAATTATTGTAAATATACTTTAAAAAGAAAATGGCTACATGGAGAGGAGATTGGAATTTCGATTTCTGAGATTTTAACGCGTTTAATTTAAGAATGTTGGGTCAAATTCTGATGAGGATAGTAGATAATAATACTAATAAAATAATCTGATTTGCGATATACTCATATAGTTAATATGTATTACAACTTGTCCTAAATTAAATGCATGACCCATATATTTTATTTATAAGTAGAGATAAACAAATAAATATAAAACTATAGATCAACAGCGGGTCCTAAATCAGCGACCTTTTGGATTCCGCCGTAGAAATATTAAATATATATTACACCATAATAAAATAAACTTATATTTAGAAGGAAGTTTCTAATATAACTTATTTATTAAAGATATTCTAATATATTATATTTATAAATTCTACATTATTTCTTTAAAAATTATGGCCAAAAAAAACATTATTTTAAGATAACATAATTTTGAAATGATTGTTTCCATTATTTACGTAAACAATATTTTTCCACTCTGACATACATTTCACTCACCGGAGATATATTGTGTGTGACTATAAAAGTCATTATTTTTAAAATTCAATGAATAATGAAGTGACCGTAATCGTAAATAGGACCGTAATCGTAAAATCATAGAAACCTCATGAAAGTAGATCAATTGTGAGGTGCATAAACGTTTTGGGAAACTTTAATATTCTGATGCCACGAACTTAGGGAGTTTATTACAGAAGCTTATATATTGCAAATAAAATTAAATTATGCTCTTTAGTGGATTTTATAGTGAAGTATTTGAACTTTTTGTAGGTCACAACCAAGCAGTAGGGATCCGATGTTTCGGACTTTGATATCGGACTTTTTTTTTAAATATTTATTCTTATATTAAAAAACAGTGGAATATCGATAATATTCAACAAACCAAACAAAAAAAAATTTACGTAGACTTAAAAACCAAAATCACTTCCCGGCGCGTTCTTTGAATTTAGAACGAAGAGCGCGCCGACAATGTTGTATGAAACGGTGTGCTGTTTGAATTTAAAACTCTTTGATCTATCGTACGCAAACGCAATGTGCGTTCTCGTGGCTGAATAGCCACAGATGCGTTTACCTAACTTCCGTATCATTGAAGCCCTCGCCTGCGGCTCGGCCTTCAAACTCATACTCGACCTGCAATTGCCTATTTTGCTGCCTTTGCAATAATGTACTATTAAATGATGAGTACCTAACTAAACAATTGAGCCATTTGTCAACAGTCTGTTGTCATCTTCCAAAAAACTTTGTACATATATCATTGACAGGTAGATTTTATCACGACATGTTATTTTAATTAAATGTTACCTGTTAACGTTACACGTATGATTGTAGAATTGTTGAAGGATAATAATAATGTTTCATACTTATAAACATACTAACAGTTAACTAACAGTTCACTAACTTGTTAACAGAAGATGTGACTGGACTACGGTGTTTCCCTTAAGCGACATACAGAGGCAGCACCCGGTCTCAGTGAGAAGTGGGCCAGGACTGTCGCATGTCGCCGGGCGGGTGCGATGTAGGAAGCTAGCCCGAAAACCAAGGGATGTGAGACTGAGGTTTGGAAGTTAGAATATAGGTACGATGACTGGAAGAGGAAGAGAAATTGCGGACATGTTGAAGAGAAGACGATTAAATGTAGCATGTTTGCAAGAGAAAAAATGGAAGGGATCAAAAGCGAGATTGATTTGATGCGGGATGGATGGAAAAAGGAACGGAGTCGGTGTTATGTTCGATAAGAAATTGTAAGAGTGTGTGACTGTGGTATAGAAGGTAGGTGAAAGAATCGTAGCTGTGAAAATAAAGTTTCAAGGATTGATTTTGACTGTGTTGAGCATATGATATGCTCTTCAAACCGTCTGTGGTGATGGGTCGTGTAAGATAATTTTCGGAAAATTAGGAAATATATGTGAGGAGTATTTTTAATGGGCATGTAGGATGTATGAGAGATGGCTATTAAAGAATACGGTACGGAGTTGCAAATTAGGGTGAGGCCTTGCTCGAAACTACTTTTGCCTTTGACTTAATAATCACCAATACTTAGTTTTTAAAAAATGATGAACTCTTAATCATAAGTGGCTGCCATAAGACGCAAAGCAGTGACTTTTTGATAAGAAGGAGTAAAATCAACGCCGTCAAAAACTTATCGAACATTAGTTCGATAGTGCACATTTATAAAAATAAGTTTAATGTACAGGACTGAAAAAGTTATCGAAAGTTAGAATGAAGTTCATGTCACATAGTATGAGAGTGTGGGAGAAAATAGTACATACATACATAGGAAAATAGTATAGTGAAGCGAGACGAAAGTGATGTCACGGAGAATCAGTTCAGTTTTATGCCTGGTCGGGGTACGATGGATGCCATCTTCGCACTCCGCCAGTTATGTGAGAAGTACAGACGTGCACACAGAAACTTGCCTATGGTATTCGTCGACCTCGAGAAAGCATTCGACCGGGTTCCGCGTCATGATGATCGGTGGGTTTGAATATTTTATGTAGATTGATTGCTTTAGTTTTTATTATATACTGCCAGTAACACAAGTATGCAAAGCAAAAAACAATATTTCATTTAAAATTATATTTTAATGTAACCTATTTATGAAATGGTTTACATTTAAATTACAGTAAAAGTTTTTATTAAATTTCCATTTACGATAAATTCAGCAGAATACAAGAGCAGACTAGTACCTGCGGTCTCTGCGGATAATGTATTGGTATATTTGGTTTCATAGGAAATATGGATGATTTTATTTATTCATATATAAATTTACTTTACAAACAATTACAGTAACTGTAGGGACTGAAACGTAAAAATTTAAGAAAGTTTACATTAAGCTACAATTATAACTTATGGAAAGAAACAGTTTACTAAGTACATCATAATATTGTAACTTTGAAAATGTGACTGACATATTTTTCCAAAATACAACATGAAACACAATATAAAACACAACATGAAACATTTCCACAATAAAAGAAATGACCTTAACACTACACCATATTAACAACCGATGCAATTATTCCGAATGAATCAAACAATCATCGAATCCGTTATAAAACTTTCAAATACTATTTGACTTGAATCTATTCCAACCTATATAATTTTATGGCTTACCATTTAAAATAATAAAAAAAAATATGGGTTACCGTTGGAGCAAGAAGTGTTTTTTAAACTGTTTAGCTAAACACCACTTTAGCTAATTACTTACAGTAGAGTAGTGTAACTTCTTATGTAGCTGCACCCATAGACGATTAGAAAAAAGGTGTTGTTTGTTTTATTTTTATCGTATCGATACTCCTTTTGGTGAATAAAGCTTTCTATATATATATAGAATGCTTTATTATTCACCATCATATGATCGTCTTTATCGAGACAGTCTGACATCTATTAGGCTTCTTTCGAAATCCTAACGAATGCTTCTAGCTTTACAGTGTAGACTACGTTATTAATATTTGAACATATTTATTAACATATAAAGCCAAGTTAAGTTTTCAAACAGCTAAATCATGACAATATTACATTGTGTTACTCTATGTTTATCGTATATATAATGTTGTTACACATACAATAAACATCTGTAATCTTAAAATTCTAAAGCAGAATTCTCTTTTCATCAACAAATCGATATATGAGTACTTCAGTTGAACAAGAAATAAACAAACAGACCTTTAATTTCTGTCGTCTTTGTTTGTAGTTGAGTCTGAATTGGTGGGATTCGTTTTTATATTATTTTTTATTAAATTAGGCCAAAGTAAAAAATAAGAGCCCGTTTATTAAAGTATTGTTTCATCTCACGTGCCTTGAATCAATTAAATTGATAATTTACCTTACAGTCTTTGATCTGCGAAATTAAGTAAGGGTTTCAATTTGCACTGATAATTTAATTAAAGGAGTTTGTAAAATAGGTTACGAGTATTAAATTTTAAGGTTTGAAAATATTTCAACTAAATATAATAACAATCATACTACTAAAGGGTGGGGTTCGGACATTCGATTCTCTCCTTTACAATACAATATATTGCTATAATATATATTTCACACCAATCTTCACTAAGAGGGTCGTACTATCCCAGTTGCAGCCGTATGCGAGATGTAGCCAAAGTATTAAATCTTAATGCCAAACAATTAACAAAGTAAGAATTAAATTTAACAAAAATAATATCAACAAGCAGAAAATAACGCAAATATACTTACTTCTAGTTCAAACGAGTTCACGTGTTTATTATTGTAGTTACTAAATAACTAATTTTATGAATCAGCCTATTAATCCAATCGCCTACATTAGTATGTCAGTATATAACTCATTGTAATATTGATACGATTATTAATTAACTTCCAATCCACAGTACATATTTAATTTTTTTTCTCGTTCAGTTCAGCACGAATTACTTGTTCGGAATGATTTTCTTACAAGCAGGGTCGATTTTCATCTGAACCGCGATATGTGACGTGACGGCGCGGAGGTGTGACAGCAACATTTTTTACTGTACAAGGTTTTATTGGTGCTGGCAAAAGATTTTTGATAATAGTGTCGATATTTAAACGTTATAACTACAGTAATGTAGAATTAAACCCGGTTGTGTATTTTACATCAAAATGAGTGACAATAATTAAGGTCAACAACTTTTTTCAAAAATGAGAGTTTTATCATTACCTATCTTAGGTCATGAATTCATTAATTAGATATCTTAAAAATGTACAAACGTAGGGCTATATATTTCGTATATTTTGTTTTGTTCATATAATACCTATAAAAACCAAACACTAAAAAATCAGCACATAAGAAAATAGTGTCTAGTACTATCAATACCACATTCGCTTTTCATATATAATTCAATATCATAATATTTCTTAACTAGAAAATTTTATATTAATAATGATATTAATATTTATATGCTTACATCTGTGGTGTGTACTTAATTAATGAATACAAACTAAAAGATTACAGCCTAATTTTAAGTAAAAATTATAAAATGTTTTTTCTGAAAGTCAAAATGTTCTAGCATATAAATTGGATTTCGGATGAAAAACAATAAATTTTAATCATGTTAATTCAATATAATAAATATAGAAGAGAACTAATATTGGTTATAATAGAGTGTAGAGAGTTTAGAGAATAACTGTTAAAGAGTAAGTAAATGACTAACAACGTTGGTTTAATAAAGGGTACTTGAGTAAAATTCCACTACAACGGATCGTAGCAACACCGCACGCTACGCTCGTTTGTATACAAAACTACCCGCAGTAATAAATGTACACGATAAATAATTAAAGAAGAGTTTGTACCGTGATAACTAAGAGTTCTATTTGAATTCAACTAATGAATAAGTGTAGTATCTATTTGTTAAATTTTTTAATGAATTGTCTTATATTTTTGTGTAAATATTCGAAATTGATTTAACTAATTTTAATGTTTAAAACTATTACCTCTTTAGTCTATCCTCTATCCGATTAACGCTATACACTTTATTATATACTTGCCACAATAAATATCTATAAATAAGAATGTATATTTATATATATTTAATGTGGGAAATATATACCTACCTAACTAACTTATTATAAAGTTAATGATCGATAGGTTTGTAAATTAATAATATGAAAATATAAAAATAAATTTCGCAAAAACGCAAAATATTTAGTCCATTACACAAAGTACTTAGTACATAACACAAAGTGTTTAGTACATAACACACATACTTAGCCTCTTTTAATAAAATTTCACTTTATTTTATTTCATTTCATTTTAAACTTAATTTTATCTCATTTTCAATTTACATTCATTTACCCCCTGACAAATAGTCACCTTTCAATAAACACAAGCGAATAGACACTTGTCAATAATATAATAACATTTATCAATACTAATATAGTGATTTTAGTAGCAATTTTTTAAAACTATTTGCTATACGGTTGTGGCCAATGTAAAAAAAAGATGATCTAGAATAGATTTTTTTAAGATTTAACTTTAGTCAATAGTCTCTGAAAATCTACTTCTAATTATTAAAACTTGAATTAGTTTATAAAAATATAATTCAAATATATTACCGAATTAAGAAATATTCGAAAGAGGTTGAAAGTACGATTTAGTCTTGAAGAACCAAAATAAAAATATCAAAAAAACTATATAGGACGAAAGAAAATGCCAACAGTAATTAAACATAATTATGTTTAATTTTTTTAATAATCAATAGATGACTTAAGCATTTTAGAATCACTTTTGTTTCTTTATTTTATTTGTACAGTATTTATTTATCAGGTGTGTTTTTGCTGTAATATAAAAATCTTCATGATTTATTTCTCATACTAAATTTCTGCATTAATAAAAGTATTTTCCTCGACAGCTGCTTTGTATTGTTATTTCTATTGTGTGAAAAATATCAATTTGTCAACACACATGGCGTCCTGTAACAAAGCCTGTTTTAGTTAACCTCAAGACGAATTATTCAAGTCATGTTTTTTATTTGTTTCTTCAGCCTTTTCATTTCTTTCTTCAACATCTGTTGTATATTTATCCGATTAGTACGCATCTTCTGTAATATTTGTATAATATATCCTATTAGGATATTTTAGTGATAAAATATTGCAATAACATAACAGACTATCATTTATTCAGCTGCCGACACTCTCGATCAATCAAAAGTGTACATAAAATAATTAATCAACATATATATCAGAGTATATTTATTATATCATCTGTTTATGTCCGAAATACGGATTTACGTTTGTCAGTTTGTTTATTGAAGCATTGTGAGTGGTAGTATCTTTGTCTCACAACAATATTATTTTAATTCCGTCAATGATTCTCATCCTTTATTAATAAACACTTTTAAACATTTCTAATCAACATCATTTCTAAAAAAAAATTAATAAAACTTTGATTTTTAATCATTTTGAATACACCTAATTCATCGACTTATAAAAATGTAGCCCCGAATTGTATAATTTTTTATTTTAAAAATTGTAGTATTTATTATTATATGTCCGTTTCATTGTTGAAATATTTAGTAAAATATTACGAACTGTTATAATATTATGAAGTTCTATAATAAATAATGTATTTCTTAATTATTGGAGAATAATAAAGTAATATAAAAGTAGTACGTTTTATGAGTATAAGTAAAAGTATTTAGAGGTTACTGGCATTTAAGATTAAGATGGAATAAGTATGAGGATAAAGATCCAGCAAAGTTAAGTATTATGATTAAAAGTTGGAATGAGTATTAATATTAAAATCAAAGACCGTGATTAAGGATTAGGGTCTACTATTATTTACATATAATTGGATTAAGCTAGCGTTTAAGGATTCGTTTCAGAGATTTCAATTAGAATTAAGATTAGGAATTCAGAATTAATTATTTGGATTAAGAGTTATGTTTGAAATTAAAAATTAATAATCAATCTCTAAACAACATAATATTAAAATATTAAAAAATACTTTTACTTGGAAAATGTTCAGATTTTCACAAGATGGATATTATTAGAAACAGACGCAGGACTATTCGATACGTTAAGAACAAATAGCGACATTTACTATTTTAGTACAAAACTAACACCCCCACTTATTAAAATGAGATTCGTGAGTAAAACTGCCAGTATTTAAGAAGTTTTTAAATATTTTAAATATAGTTTTATACTTGACACAATCATCTCAAATATTATTACGTATCAACGTAAAAGGAGTGTGTATTGATTATGGTTAGTACTATTATTGAAACTATTTTTAGAGGATATCTTAAGTGCACGTGGATTATCATGAAATAAGGAGATAGTGTATGACTCCTCAATTATTTCTTTTTACAACTAATTCAAATACATAGCTTCCATATTACTTGGCTATACATAAATGGGTATTCAGCCTCGGTGCTACAGAGTGCATCGTTTTTTTTACTTGCCACAAAACAACACCTATCTATTATTGCCCCCCTCAGCATCATCAAGGCCTTCGAATTTTGAATGATCACTTTTAGAATACTTTAATCCAACATCTTTACTTTTATAAAGGTCGGTCTTTATTTTATCAACGTCGGTTTCGCGAACACCCGAATCTGATTATAACGATAATTTAATTGAATAACTAATCTCACTGAAGAAGATTATATAAATATAAAATGAAAAATAAAGCTACACGAGCAGGGATTCGAACCCGTGCCGTATCGCTGTCCGCCTCTGTAAATTAGGCATTATATATGTGATCATCTTTATCGGGACGGCGATGACATTTATTATGCTTCTTTCGAAAATCCTTACCAATGTTTAGAATTTTGCAGTATAGATAAACATTGAAAAGATGCCACTACCGAAATTAATGTTTGAAAATATGTATAAGCATGTATGCCATGTTAAGCTTATTTAAATTTATATAAATATAGAATGAAAAATAAACCGATACGGGCAGAGATTTATACCCAATTCAATATTACACTAATTATACATGTTGTATTATTCTAGAATATAAAACTGCAATTAACTAGTTTGATTGGTAAGCCGCTCATATTTTTTTATATTATCTGTGATCTAGTTATAGAAACTTCTTGAAATAATTATTTTTTTTATTTTTTTGCCGAGGGTGATCTGTGATAAAATTATTTTAGTTGTATTTTGAATTCTGAAATTTTTTGAGTGGTTTTAAAAACTTTTACATTTTAATACGATTTCATAATAAAAGCCATCATTAACATAAATATCATATTAAAGATATACCTTATCTAGATTTACTACTAAAACCTAATTTAATGACAGGGTTTCGTGACCTTTTCTATGACCTACGTCCATCAACATCTAAAAGGTCAAAAACGCCAATACTAACATTTCCGAAATCTATGGAAGAAACATGTTTCAAATAAAGAAACTAATTGAGAGTAATTGAAAGTAGATCTATATCATCCAATAAAACAATATGTAAGTAGTATCATAAAAGTGGGTCACTATTCAATAAATCATTTTATAAGGATGTACTTGATGGAACATAACAACCTTCAATAAATCTTCGGTGTAATGATATAAACCAAATCTCAATCTTATGTTTTTTATTGAAGAGGGCCGTAATACTATTACGACCTCATGAATTACATATAAAACATTTTATATAAAACAAGTTAATCCATACTTCGCAATCACTCAGTCTGATATTATATTAATTTCAGATAAAAGTATTTAAGTTTTTGGGAAACAAAGACTTATGAATGACATATTTTTTTTTAAATATATATATATATATATATATATATATATATATATATATATATATATATCATTCGTTATATCTCGGCCATGTATTTAATATTTGTTTAATATATATCTACTATCACATAAGCACGTGCTTACACGACTGTACAAAGGAGTAATATTAATATGTTTTCTTTTTGTTCTCAAGGGACTTTAACATAACGTAGACAAAACTACGAGAGTTGCGTTACGTTAAGATTTATTTAAATAAAATTCACAGCACAGACTGTATTTCAGATTTATGAGTCTATGGTCTATGGTTTCTTATTCATTGTCTAGCGTGTTTGAAACTTAGTTGTTGCTTATTGAGCAAAATACTTAATATTGTATCAATTCACATAAATTCTTATACCTATGTATTATGTAGTATAAGTACATCTTAGCTGGTATTTTAACATTGGCAGTTCCACCTGTTCCTCTCTGTATTCGTGAACGTTATTCATTCGTTCAGACAAAAATGTTGATACGTTACAAAATTTCATATAAGAATATATTATATGCTTTGACTTCAATTAAACTTGAAACCAGAAAAATATTAATAACATTAACACTATCATAGTTATTAAAAAGCTCCTGAAGTGTGCCGAAGACGGTCAGGCGGTCCAGGGTCTATAACAGGGTATCTACAACGAGGAGGCCATGGCTCTGTCTACGGAACCACGGACTGCCGAAAAGGTGGGACAATTTTAAAATTAAAATATGGTTGCCTGTAAAGTCGGTTTTACGGGCGAAGATTTACGTGACCACGTCTTTTTCTGGGTAGAATATTTATTGATATGAATATTATTAAATTGCACAATATTTTAATAATTTGAGTGATTTTGTTGAGGATAGGACGATGAAGACGTTGTCACGTAAAATCATTTTATATATTATTTATTTTATATTATATTATTGATGTTATTATTTTTTAAAAAATTTATTTACAGACTTTTTCGATACATCAATTAGTTGCGGAGATATCGATCATTGAAGTTATTGTTTGCTACCAGTATTTTATATATTTATTTTTTTCAGTTATAAAAAAATACTATTTCCAATTGTGTCTACCAAGTATGGTCACATGTACTGGCCTACATATTAAATAATAATAAGTACAGATAATGTTATGTGACGTCACTTCTGATTTTATATATTTTAATATTTTTAATTTTAAAGAATTAATTTGAAAATCAAAACACTTATTCAGATCGAAGGTTCAAATTTTTGCTAAATAAATTTGAAATTAATTAAAATTTGTAATTGTAAATAATGAAGTTGAAAATTAAAACATTTACTTAAATTAGATGTTAAAATTCTTGCTCAACACATTTTAAATCAAGTTTTCTTATATCTGCCACTTTTTCTTAATATTTGTAATTTTAAAGAATCAATTTGAAAATCAAAACATTGCTCGGCGGACCGATCATGTTTGAGTGGGAGAGAGACGCAAGGCATTCGGCGGGCCTCTCTCTCGTTCGGTGACTCATCGTAACGTTACCGGGCGTTACACTTTTTCATAAGTGACTCCCAGCTTAACCTAATTTAAGACTTTGTCACGTCAAAAAATCATGTACTTAAATAGGTTTAATTTAATTGATAGCAATACTCTCTGAATAGATAATTAGGAAGGAAAGATATATGAGATCACTAATTTAACCAAGAAATATTAATAAGTTTGTAAAATATATATATATATATATATATATATATATATATATATATTTTCAACTTTTTTGCTTCTTCTAATGGAGTCGCTTAACTGTCAGTCCTCACTCGTCTAATTTATAATAAAATCTTTACCAACGAGAAGAAGCAAGAGATATTAAACTAAGTTGAAGTTCACTCAAGTGTTTCATCTTCAGCTTAAATCGAATTCTATATTTTCTATTTAAATTTGTAAGGATTTTTTTATTTTAATAAAAGTTATTTATTTAGAACGGTTTTATAGTATCGACTTTTCACGTTCATAATTGATATAACACATTGGGAGTAGATACAGAGAAGCAACATGTGTAAATTATTAAAATGATTAGTATAGTAGCACTTAGATTTAGATAAATATAGCGGTCACTGATTAATCTAAGCACATATCAATATAGAAAATGTTAATATCTAAAAACCAAAAAGTACCTATATTAGGTAGAGATCACTTCCATTGGACTGATTTTATTTCAGTTAAAAGACAAATGTTTAGTCTAGGATCGTATTTCTTTAGTATACATATGTAATATACAAATTTGATAAGTTAATCCTAGCGAGAAGTCTGGGTATATTATCTTAAGTTAATTTAGTTATTAAGTCACAACAAGAAGCGGTTTCAGGTGCACGAGACTAATTACAACCAAGACTACTCTCACGTCATATGTAAACTACAATGATATGAAGAAGTCTTGATCTGATTTTGGTGTTGGATGGATTGTGCATAATGAAGTAGTCTTTGTTATTACCAGTTTAATATTATTATAAAATAATAGTGAATGATCTTCATACGAAATTTAGTAGGTAAATATATAAACTTAATACTGACATTTGTTTGGCCTTTAAACCTACTCCTGGGTCGCAAGTCCCAGGCACTGTTTGCACTCCTCTCCTTGCAACGCGATGAGCCCGGCACCTGCACGGTGAATCCATGAAATGCTGAGAAGCTTCGTCTTGTCCTACAATTTTAACGTTTTATAGTGTAAATACAGTTTTTACAGTTTTATTTCCTTTGATTACTTCGAGATCCCAACTATAAAACCCAGATAATGTAACAGACGATTTAGAAAAAAATGTGCTAAGCATCAGAAATGGTTGCTAAATTGTAAATGGTTGTAATTACATTTTTTTTGTCTCCTCTTTTAAGCCTGACCTAGTATATAAAATATAAAATGCTATTAATTGTTCATGAAACCATAATGTAGTCTTTACGCCTAATTATTTCTAAGTACATATTTATATCTGTTATGTCATAGAATATTGTTATACACCCGGGTATAGCCACTAACATTTCTAATAAATCCTTGGTACAAAGCCCTTCGTGCGTGTTCTGGGAATTAGTGCCTGGGATTTTTTGTCAGAAAATCGAATCGAATGGTTGAATTCTGAAAATTCACGTTGTATGTTTTTATATTTTTAAACAATGACAAATCGACATAGCTTTGTTTGTTGTATATAAAGTAGCTTAAACCTAAGTAGTTATTAACCTAATTAGTTATTGTACCCGAAGTGAAAAGATTTTTAAAAAATTGTAGAAATTAAAGTTACTATGGTATACTAGCGGACCGGACAAACGTAGTCTTGTACACGCGTCTTTAATTTAAAAAATTAAAACTTAAAAAATATGTATATATTAATAAGTTATCATAATATCTAACGTGTGCTATCTACATGTACATTTATCATAATTAAAACAATCGATACCGTATGAATATGTAATTTTTTTTTTGTTTGAATAAATGAATTCGTTCCAATATATTTTTTTAAATTTCACTTTTTACGTAGCGAAGCACGTATCGGTCCGCTAGTACTAAAATATTTTTCTTATTTCTATCGTAACGCCAACTGTCAGGGCAGACTATAATTAAAATATTTGACATTGCCATGGTAACGCAGTCCGTCGGAACCAATGTGAAACATTCCAAAATCACCACCTACTTACACATTAAAAATTAATCAAAAATCATTTTCCTGCGGACCAAATTGTGAATCTAAATAATACTCAAGTCCCCTTGAACACACAAAGAATTTCATAAAAATCGGTCCAGTCATTTAGGAGGAGTTTAGTGACATACACACGCACACAAGAAATATATATATAAAGATATAATGGTGCAAATGGATATGTTGATAAGTGAAATGGGAAACCACTCATTAAAGGTACTCGTTGGTAAATATGATGTTGACAAATGTTATGAAGTTGCCGGTAATGAGAACGAGACCTTGCCTAGAAAAGAGACCTATTATTAGTTAAAACAATCGTATGAACTGTGGTATTTGAAAGTAATATTTAAGGTACAAAATACTGCAAAGTATTTTATAAATCGTCTGTTTTAAAACGTAGATATAATAGTAGTAGAAATCGTAGATTTAAAACAAATATATGCTTTATAAATGTTTGCAATTATTAAAAAAATATCTGTGTCATTATTTAAAAATCCTTTTCCTTATACAACACGCTTTACTCTTTGTATAAAATTACTGCGGTCTATATTAACACCGCAACAGTGAAATTATGAGCCTCAACTTTATCATCGTCGTTGAGTAAATAAACAATAATAAATTTAAAAAAATATATTTTAGTATTATTGATACTAATACTTGAAAACACCTATTAAAAAAAGTATGATATAATTAATGCAAGAAGATACTCGTGACAAAGCGAATATGTAAATAAGAAATTTGAGAATAATAATGGGGTTAGGATAGTATTATTTTGAAAAACATTCTCTATTTTACATTATAATAATACTATCTACCGAATAATATAATGTTATAATTTATCACATTATATTATTAGTTCATATTTTTGACTTTTAAATAAAAATCTATTTAAAATAACATGTCTTTACAATTCTATTGATTATAGGTTCTTATTTTATTTCTTAGCAGCTATTTCTTGGAAGCACTCTCCTGATGTGTCTCGAAGACTATGTTGTTAAAACTTGGAAGATCAAGAACAGGATTTACAAAAGTTATGCTTTTTGTTAAAAACCAGTACGCCATGTTTACCCTTTGTCAGTAAGACCTTCTCTTTGAGCCTCATAAGGCTTAAAAGGAACTTCATTGTATTCTTACAAATGCAATTCTTACAATTACAAAAAGTTTGCCGTAGTAACATCATGACTAAGCATCATCAGACTAGTAGTCTCACTGCGTCAATATTCCTATTTGGATGCAGGCTCTCTTTACATACTATTCATAATATTCATAAATATACACACAGTAGTAATGTTGTATTTTGAAAATATCTATAAACCTAGTATTTCTAAGATTTTCACATTGAACTACACATTGAAATCAAAACTATTTTTACGGATTTAACTCGTATATAATTATGCTTTTTAATTTACATTTAAAATGTAGTTTCTAAATGGCAAACAGATAAAAATATTCATTCTTAACAAAAAGTAAAATTTGGGGGCAGATCGTACAACACCTCACTTCCAGATAAAACGTGTTCATGCCTTACTTAAAATTTTCGAAATTAATAAATACCTAGATAACCAAATACATCATTACAAAAGTTATAAACCGCATATAGATATATTTTCAACAAGAATTCGTTAAACTGTTTTAATATTTAAAAATGAATTACTTTTGAGGTACTAACAATCTATATTAAACATTAAATCTATAGTTATTTATGTTAATAAATACTACATAAACATCTATGTTTATGTATAAACATCTAGCTTTATATGTTCTTACATATAAAGCTAAGTTACTTCATGATTATTTTAATATTTTACTCATATTCGTCCATTATTTATATACCTATATTAAACCTTCATTTCTATCTCAATCAAAAACAGTTCACACTTTACAATTTCCAAGTCTGAAAGACGAGAAGAGTTTGTTTGAATAAAGTATTTGTGAATCTGAAGCTTTATATTGAGAAATAAAGGATACATTTTATTATGACTCTGAAATGTGGAGTCAATTTTTATAACGAACAATTCGTGTAACTTTTTCGCAGTCTGTATTTATCCTTCTGAATAAAAAGCTTTTATATAGTAGTTTGTAATATTAACTTATATCGTTTATTTTTCTACTTAATATATAAGTTACACACATACAAGAACAGACAAATATTCCTATTAATTATGATAAAAATAATAAATTGTTATTTAAATAATACTTGAGTAAAATTCAACTGTAGCGCTTTGTAGCACAACCGTACTCTACGCTCGTAAACAAAACTACCCTCAGTATTAAGCGTACAAAATAAATAATTGAAGAAGAATTCTCTCCGTGATAACTAAGTGTTTCATTTGAATTTAATTCACGTTTAATTCATTTCTATTTAATATATTTTCAAATGAATTGCTTTAACTTTTTTCAGAACTAATTAGAGTTGATTCAAATAATGCGTTAAGGTTATTGTTTCAAACTTTTGTCTTTTTTAGTATATGTTACGCAAGTAGTAAATATCACTCAATGTACAATATACAGTTAATATATAGATATTACCTATAGAGGTAAAATAAGATAGTGGCTAGGCTAAATACTTTGCTCTATGTCACATACTGAACACATATATATATATATATGACACAAAGCAACAAAAAATAGCCGGCAGCAGCTAGTTTATTATTCGAGAGATTTAAAAATATTTTAAATGTTATTCATATAAAATTTTAAGAATTTTGACAATAAAAGAGTTATCCATGGAGGATAACGTGACTTTTTGAACTTACGGTAATGTTTGAATTTATTGTCACTTTTTATATTCATTTTCATTTACCGTAAGCGGAAAACCCTTTCTCGAAAATGAAATTTAGTTTCATTTTCAATTTAATAAATTTATTTTCATTTTCTAAAAACTGCACATAAAAATAATTAATAAATATAAATATTTATTTAATTATTTTTAATATGCTGAAACAAGTATTTGCTAATTATTTATTTATTTACAAATAAATAATTAGCAAATACATGTTTTGCTAATTAACTATTTGTAATTAGCAAAACAAGTATTTTCAAAACAACCATTAAAAAAACTTTCAGTTTAAAATATAAATTGATTATACGTTATAAAACGTAATATTATAGTTAAGAATTTAAAGGAATTTGGAAACTACGTATAGATGTGAGGCTATTTCAGATTTATTTACCATAGGGCGAAAATCCATTTGGAGCCGTTAACGATTCTCGACTATCCTATCACAAACGAATTCTATATACCAACTTTCTACCCAGACGCATTGCTTTAGGAGCCTTAAATTCATAAATGCAACATTTCTAGAGCAATGTGGATATACCTTGTATTTATTCTCATTCATTCTGAAACGCAGTTATCCTAATTCGAACCAGTTTATGCGCTTCGTGGCTTTTGTTTGAACACAATAAATATCCTGGGAAGTGTTTAATAAAAAAAACTATTATAAATAACACCTTAAGTAAGTTTTAAGTAAATATATACTAAAAAAACTATACAAGCAGGCATCGAACTACTTCGGGTTTAACCACTAGGTTAATTTTCAGAGCTTCTTCGATTACATATACTTTCGCTACGTATTCAAAGCCAACTTGAACAAAAGATCATGCGGTTAAGTATGTAATAATATTATTGGTATATCAATCTAGATTCGCTATTTAATCTTATGTAAAAAAAATAGAAAATTGCATATTAAGATACCCTCTTCATAAAAAGAATATTTTTTTCCTGTATTAAAACATCTCCTAGAAACATTAAGGTCTATATTTAATATACTATACTGATAAGGATTTCTTGATGTAACCAAACATACCCTTTATAAATCTTCAGTGCAATTATATCACACGAATCTCAATCAAATATATTGTTTTGTGAATTGTCGTAATAGTCATAGTAAACATATTCTCAGTTTCATTTTATTTAAAACAAACTAACCAATGCTTCGGTGTGTTTCATTCTAATATTATTATTAGGAACACATATAAAACGCGTACGATTATACAATGACGGAAATTTAATGTGATTCCTTTTGGCACTGACAAAACTACGACAGTTACGTTACTTTTAGATTTATTTAAATAAAATGCACTGATTTTATTCGTGATTTATGATTCTACTGGGTGGTTTATTCATTGCTGGAGAAATTGAAAGTTACTTGGAGCTTTATGAACAAAATCATATGAATAAATATGTCATTGGCTATTGCTTTATTTATAAATGTAAAACGAATAAATAGCAATACACATGGATTTGTAATAATTATTTTACATTTATTATAAATAATAATAAACTATTGTATAGCAATCACATAATATAATAACTCCCCAAAATTCAATATGTAAAAATAGATGTTGTAAACAAGATAACAAAATTATGAGTTTCCTCAAATTGTACACAATTCCTGTTCTTACGTTAAAAAAAATCAATAATTGAAAAGTATAAAGTCGCTTTAATACTCTACTCTAGTATAAATACTGAAACATAAAACACCCAGTCCCTTCCATAACACTAAGATAACAAGGTAACACATAGATCAGGGAGACAATCCTTAAGATAATTGTACCTGAAAGTTATACTCGAAGGTTCTTTGAAATATAAAATTGATTTTCTCACCACAAATTTCTCGCTGAAATTGAGGTCTACCAAGTTTTGGTTTAGGAGATTATTTCTAACCAAAACATTTTCTCCTTGGAAATGCTGAATTTTGGTCTTCGTTTATCATCGTTAATCAAGACAAGACCATCATCTTTGTCTTGTTGCTATAATGAATTAATGATTCATTTTTTTTTCACTTTTAAGTAAGCTAATAAATATCAGTTTCTTATCTAAATAATTTATTTCTCATTTGTTGTATTGTCGTCGTGTCTCAATCGTAATTTATTTAAATTACGATTATTTACAAGGAAGGTTGAAAATAGCAGAGATCAATGGCAATGTAGATAGAAAAGGATAAATAGCTCCGAACCAAACAAGCTAAAATACTAAGTAGTGGACAATACATAGAGTTCATTATTCTCTTAATTGTTTCCTTTATGATCAACATGAAAGTAATAATCAACGTTTTACAAGTATTATAATTATCGAATGCTTGTCATGAAATGTACTTAGATAAATTATTCTTTTTATTGTTTTTTTATTCTAGACTAGTGCTTCGCCTTGGTACAACCACGAGTACAATAGGTTTAAAGAACTTTTTTTTTTAATTTTGATTAAAATACACACATGTTAATCATTATAAACCTATTGTTCCCTGAATGAAAACACAAAAATAAAGAAGAATACTAGACAAATAAAAAAAAGACAAAGCAATAATATTTTAGCTCTTACAATTTCAGTTATTAAAAAAGAAGAAAATATTTCTTCATTTAGTCATCTCATTACATCTTTTTTAAACTTGGTTTTGCTTGTATCAAACATATCGATATCACTTAATCTATTTTAAAAAAAATTGCATGCCCATCATATGAAGCTATTTGCGGTGTAACTTGTCCTACTTTTGGGTGTTGCGAATAAATCCTTTTTTAAAAAGTAGTAATGGGGCGTCAACAATATCATTAAGAATCCTAAATACATACATCGCTTCGTTACAGTCTCGTCTTTCAGCAAGGCCCGATAGCTTGTGTAATGTTAATAAATTAATATAATCAGTATAAACATTTCCAACTCTATACTCTAATGACCTTATAATTTTTTTTTTTGGAATCTTTTAATTTTGTCAACGTGAACTTTTTGAAAGGGGTTCCATACGCAGCTAGCGAATCCTAAACGACTTCTAACATAGCTATTGTACAAGGTTATAAGGTGAAAGCATCATTGAACGGTTTGCCAACACGCGAGATAAAATCTAGAAATTTATACGCCTTATTTAAAATACTTTCAATGTGAGGAATATAAGTTAATTTAGAATCAAAACCAAAACACTTGCGTGTTGTAAGGTTAGCCCAAGTTCTATGGGCCATCAATATGATATCGAGATGGCCCAAGTTCAACTAGCCAATGAAAGTTGTGATATCGGATGGCCAAAGTTCATCGGACAAATAAAAGTTGTGATATTAGGATGGCCCAAGCTTCAAGTTTTTTTTTCAAGAGAACTTGGTGTCGGGCCGACACTAGATGAGAACTTGACAATAGGTAAAAAAGTGTTATTTTGATGAGAACTGAGACTAGGCAAATTTTACTACTCTCTGTGTGTTTGTCACATGGCTAATGCAGCCTACCGTACACACTGCCGACACCAAGTTCTGTTGAAAAAAAAAAACTTGAAGCTTGGGCCATCCTAATATCACAACTTTAATTTGTCCGATGAACTTTGGCCATCCGATATCACAACTTTCATTGGCTAGTTGAACTTGGGCCATCTCGATATCATATTGATGGCCCATAGAACTTGGGCTAACCTTACAACACGCAAGTGTTTTGGTTTTGATATCAGACTATTTTTGTTGGTATCTAGAATTTACGACTTTCATTGGTAATGATGCTAGAAGAGTTGTGGTTTCAAACGAAAATTGAAATCAAAAATTGAAATTTTAAAAAAGAGAATCCATTTTTGATGAAAATATCTGTTTTGGCCTAATTGTGACTTAACAAATAATCTAATCAAAAATATTTGTAAAACATTTTTATTGCACTTAACGAGACGAATCTTTTGATATGCGGCGTGTTGCAAACTTCGCATGTCTATGTTTTAGACCTCTTGGGCCTAAAAATTATAATTTTGAAAATTTTCGATTTTTTTTGGAGGTTTTAGGGTGACCATAGGAGATTTTTGTATTCCACTAGCTTTGAAGTGGCGCACCTTAATTTATGATTGGTCCCCAGCATTATTAAAATTCTATCTTAATGCATTCCAAATGACTCTCCCAGATCAAAGTAATTTAGTAAGATGGGGCAAAGCCACCGAAAAGTCTTGCAACATCTGTGGGGAGGCAATAGGAACCGCGAAACACCTATTAGTAGGGTGTAGGGTACTTCTAGATAAAGGTCAATACTCGCGTCGCCACGACAAGGTATTAGAAATTATACGGGAAGCGGTTAGTCTTTCAGTAGCAAGAGCGCGGAAGGGTATAACAACCACCGAACGATCTATAGAATTCGTAAAAGAAGGCTCCTCCAAAAAATCAAAAGCGAAGCCTTATTCAATATTAGGCGCGGCTCCTGATTGGATTCTCATGATGGACACGTATGAAAAGCATTACAAAATCCCTGGGGATGTTGGTGTTTCGTCATCCAGACCGGACTTATTCCTGTATTCGAAACATCTGAGGCGCGTGATACTTGTGGAGCTTACTGTTCCTTGGGAAACAAACATCCCAAGGGATCACACATTAAAGCTCAATAAGTATTACGAACTAACCAACGAACTGATCGGGAATAAATTTATAGTTAATTTGTACGCGGTAGAAGTGGGAGCGAGAGGTATAACAGCAAAATCTCTCTATAGCCTACTTAAAGATCTTGGCCTTTCTAGAACAAGCATCGGTTCATTTCTAGAACGTACTTCAAAGGCGGCATTAGTAGGTTCTTTCCAAATTTGGTTAGGTAGGGAGAGGAGTGTGGAGGGTGAAGGTGAGCGTTTTTGCGCATAATAAAGGGGCCCCTTAAACCTACTCCTGGGTCGCAAGTCCCAGGCACTGCTTGCACACCTCTCCTTGCAACGCGATGGGCCCGGCACCCGCACGGTGAATCCATGGATTGCTAAGAAGCTTCGTCTTATCTAAATTGACAGCCCGGAGAGACGGGATGACGCTGGAAAGACAGTTGACGCTGGAAAGACAGCTGGCAGCTGGGAAGACAGCAGACTGCTGGAAAGACAGCCGAGGGCGATGGCCTAGCAAGCCAAGCCCGGGAACGTCGATAAACGCTAAAAGTCCAAATAAGAAAAATACCCCTAGGACAGTCCGAGAGGGGGGGCGGAAGAACTGTCCACCGGTTGACAATTACGGCGAAAACGGCGCGATAACGGAACTGAAATGCCCTACGTGCGGGAAAAATTACAAAAGACGAGCCTGGTTTATTAAACATCTTAAAACACACAATGGTGCTGAAGTGCGGCAACCGTCGGTAAGATCTTCAGTTTTCACTGCGGATAGAGTTTACCCTCATATATCTCATGGTGAGCCATTGAATGAAAACTACCAGGAGTCCATGACCATCCGGACGCGTCTTAGCATTCCAAATACTAAACAATCGACCTGGAAAGTACATGACCAAAATATAGCGGCCCTGTTAGAGCACCCGGGCTCAAATCAGGTACTCGATGCGCAAGTAGAGACTTTCCAAAATACTATTTACGACTACTTTAATGAGCACTATCCACCTACGAATCGTTATGCTCACAAAAATAAAGAAAACGGTTTTAAATTGAAAATGAGGAGGAAAAAAAGAGATCTTATAAAGAAACTTCGTATAGCCAAAGCCTTAGGCGATAACCAACTTAGTCACCAACTGTCTAGGGCATTGCGATCAATTCTTAAACTTATCCAAGGTATAACAAATCAAATAACGAAAAATCGTGATAGCTTTGATCGGGCAAAACATGAAGTAGACTTTGATAAAAATCCTTTTAAATACTCAAAAAACATTTTCAAAGATCAAAAAGGTAAGCTTCTCTTGACCAACGAGCAAATTTTCGACCATTATAAAAGCACATACGAAGTGCCAGAAAACCAAAGACTATATGGGGATCCAAACGAACACAAACCTGAGACTCCTACTGAAGATTTTCAAGCCAACCCACCAACTTTGGAGGAAATCAATAAAATAATTAAAATGAAACCATCTAAGTCAGCACCAGGTCCGGATGGTATCCCTTATATAGTTTACAAAAAATGTCCGTCGCTCCATAAACATCTTTTAAATATATTCGGTAAAATCTGGTCAAGAAAGCAAATACCGGTAGCGTTCGGAAAAGCCCTTTTTGTCCTCATTCCGAAAAACGACAATGTCAATAATCCCAAGGATACTAGACCGATAGCCCTAACAAATACAATTTCCAAAATATTTTTCTCTTTTTTACAAACTAAAATGACGCAATTCATGATTAACAATAGATATTTCAGGCCTAATCACCAGAAAGGGTTTTTGCCCGGAATTTCTGGATGCCTGGAACATAATACGTTAATATCGGAAAGCCTTAAAGATGCTAGAACTAGCGAGAGACAAATTACGGTTTGTTGGATAGACTTAGAAAACGCCTTTGGGTCGGTACGACATGAACTAATGATGTTCGCGCTTAAATGGTATAACTTTCCTATGGTAGTTCGCGACATTATTGCATCATATTATTCAAAATTAAAATTCTCAATAATTTTTAATGAAAACCATTCAAAACCACTTAATTATAACGTTGGTTTATTTCAGGGCTGTTGTATTTCTCCTATTATATTTAATATAGTTATTAATATTTTAATAGACAAATTAATTAGAAATGAAAAAAAGTGGGGCTATCGGTTTAAGTTCAACAACAAATACACAGAATCCATACTAGCTTTTGCAGATGATCTCGCGATACTGACACGTAATCCGAAACAATGTCAGGTACTTTTAAATGTAGTTGAGGATTTCTGTACGTGGACGGGCGGATTGAGGACAAAACCAAGTAAATGTTTTAGTCTGTGTCTGGGTAGACGGAATACCAAATATACCTCTTACGATCCGGGTCTTATAATAGGCGGTCAGTGCGTTAGTACGGTTACGGAAGCAGCTCCGTTTAAATTTTTAGGTAAAAAAATCGATTACCAAGGCCGTACTCCATCGTTGGATGTAATAGTCGATAGCTTTTTAAACGATCTCAAAAAGGTAGACAACCAACCAATAAGTAACGTCAAAAAAGCTTGGATTTACGATAATTATTTAACATCACGTCTAAATTGGCCTTTCCTCGTGTATGATATAAATAAAACCCTTTTGTCAAAGTTAGATGCAAGCGTCATAAAGACATTGAAGTTATGGCTCGGGTTAGCGCACTCAGCGGACTCTTCAACCTTATTTAGAGACCGTAACAACTTTGGATTAAAATTAAAGAAACCATCGGAGCTCTACAAACATCTAAGAGTTACCAAAAGACATATCATCGGAAAATCTAAAGATGATACTGTAACTTCTCTCCCAAAAGACAAAGTTGCCTCAGAGCTCGAGTCACGACTTCAATTCCATAAAAAGTTTATGATAGGTGCTCAAACAAATAAAGTAGGGCTAGGATCAAGTAGGAAAGTTCAAGACATAGACATAACAAAATCTTTTATTCGACAAGACGAAAACGATAATTACCGACTCCACGCGATGAGCCTAGAAATTCAAAACGAATGGGTGACCATAGGAGATTTTTGTATTCCACTAGCTTTGAAGTGGCGCACCTTAATTTATGATTGGTCCCCAGCATTATTAAAATTCTATCTTAATGCATTCCAAATGACTCTCCCAGATCAAAGTAATTTAGTAAGATGGGGCAAAGCCACCGAAAAGTCTTGCAACATCTGTGGGGAGGCAATAGGAACCGCGAAACACCTATTAGTAGGGTGTAGGGTACTTCTAGATAAAGGTCAATACTCGCGTCGCCACGACAAGGTATTAGAAATTATACGGGAAGCGGTTAGTCTTTCAGTAGCAAGAGCGCGGAAGGGTATAACAACCACCGAACGATCTATAGAATTCGTAAAAGAAGGCTCCTCCAAAAAATCAAAAGCGAAGCCTTATTCAATATTAGGCGCGGCTCCTGATTGGATTCTCATGATGGACACGTATGAAAAGCATTACAAAATCCCTGGGGATGTTGGTGTTTCGTCATCCAGACCGGACTTATTCCTGTATTCGAAACATCTGAGGCGCGTGATACTTGTGGAGCTTACTGTTCCTTGGGAAACAAACATCCCAAGGGATCACACATTAAAGCTCAATAAGTATTACGAACTAACCAACGAACTGATCGGGAATAAATTTATAGTTAATTTGTACGCGGTAGAAGTGGGAGCGAGAGGTATAACAGCAAAATCTCTCTATAGCCTACTTAAAGATCTTGGCCTTTCTAGAACAAGCATCGGTTCATTTCTAGAACGTACTTCAAAGGCGGCATTAGTAGGTTCTTTCCAAATTTGGTTAGGTAGGGAGAGGAGTGTGGAGGGTGAAGGTGAGCGTTTTTGCGCATAATAAAGGGGCCCCTTAAACCTACTCCTGGGTCGCAAGTCCCAGGCACTGCTTGCACACCTCTCCTTGCAACGCGATGGGCCCGGCACCCGCACGGTGAATCCATGGATTGCTAAGAAGCTTCGTCTTATCTAAATTGACAGCCCGGAGAGACGGGATGACGCTGGAAAGACAGTTGACGCTGGAAAGACAGCTGGCAGCTGGGAAGACAGCAGACTGCTGGAAAGACAGCCGAGGGCGATGGCCTAGCAAGCCAAGCCCGGGAACGTCGATAAACGCTAAAAGTCCAAATAAGAAAAATACCCCTAGGACAGTCCGAGAGGGGGGGCGGAAGAACTGTCCACCGGTTGACAATTACGGCGAAAACGGCGCGATAACGGAACTGAAATGCCCTACGTGCGGGAAAAATTACAAAAGACGAGCCTGGTTTATTAAACATCTTAAAACACACAATGGTGCTGAAGTGCGGCAACCGTCGGTAAGATCTTCAGTTTTCACTGCGGATAGAGTTTACCCTCATATATCTCATGGTGAGCCATTGAATGAAAACTACCAGGAGTCCATGACCATCCGGACGCGTCTTAGCATTCCAAATACTAAACAATCGACCTGGAAAGTACATGACCAAAATATAGCGGCCCTGTTAGAGCACCCGGGCTCAAATCAGGTACTCGATGCGCAAGTAGAGACTTTCCAAAATACTATTTACGACTACTTTAATGAGCACTATCCACCTACGAATCGTTATGCTCACAAAAATAAAGAAAACGGTTTTAAATTGAAAATGAGGAGGAAAAAAAGAGATCTTATAAAGAAACTTCGTATAGCCAAAGCCTTAGGCGATAACCAACTTAGTCACCAACTGTCTAGGGCATTGCGATCAATTCTTAAACTTATCCAAGGTATAACAAATCAAATAACGAAAAATCGTGATAGCTTTGATCGGGCAAAACATGAAGTAGACTTTGATAAAAATCCTTTTAAATACTCAAAAAACATTTTCAAAGATCAAAAAGGTAAGCTTCTCTTGACCAACGAGCAAATTTTCGACCATTATAAAAGCACATACGAAGTGCCAGAAAACCAAAGACTATATGGGGATCCAAACGAACACAAACCTGAGACTCCTACTGAAGATTTTCAAGCCAACCCACCAACTTTGGAGGAAATCAATAAAATAATTAAAATGAAACCATCTAAGTCAGCACCAGGTCCGGATGGTATCCCTTATATAGTTTACAAAAAATGTCCGTCGCTCCATAAACATCTTTTAAATATATTCGGTAAAATCTGGTCAAGAAAGCAAATACCGGTAGCGTTCGGAAAAGCCCTTTTTGTCCTCATTCCGAAAAACGACAATGTCAATAATCCCAAGGATACTAGACCGATAGCCCTAACAAATACAATTTCCAAAATATTTTTCTCTTTTTTACAAACTAAAATGACGCAATTCATGATTAACAATAGATATTTCAGGCCTAATCACCAGAAAGGGTTTTTGCCCGGAATTTCTGGATGCCTGGAACATAATACGTTAATATCGGAAAGCCTTAAAGATGCTAGAACTAGCGAGAGACAAATTACGGTTTGTTGGATAGACTTAGAAAACGCCTTTGGGTCGGTACGACATGAACTAATGATGTTCGCGCTTAAATGGTATAACTTTCCTATGGTAGTTCGCGACATTATTGCATCATATTATTCAAAATTAAAATTCTCAATAATTTTTAATGAAAACCATTCAAAACCACTTAATTATAACGTTGGTTTATTTCAGGGCTGTTGTATTTCTCCTATTATATTTAATATAGTTATTAATATTTTAATAGACAAATTAATTAGAAATGAAAAAAAGTGGGGCTATCGGTTTAAGTTCAACAACAAATACACAGAATCCATACTAGCTTTTGCAGATGATCTCGCGATACTGACACGTAATCCGAAACAATGTCAGGTACTTTTAAATGTAGTTGAGGATTTCTGTACGTGGACGGGCGGATTGAGGACAAAACCAAGTAAATGTTTTAGTCTGTGTCTGGGTAGACGGAATACCAAATATACCTCTTACGATCCGGGTCTTATAATAGGCGGTCAGTGCGTTAGTACGGTTACGGAAGCAGCTCCGTTTAAATTTTTAGGTAAAAAAATCGATTACCAAGGCCGTACTCCATCGTTGGATGTAATAGTCGATAGCTTTTTAAACGATCTCAAAAAGGTAGACAACCAACCAATAAGTAACGTCAAAAAAGCTTGGATTTACGATAATTATTTAACATCACGTCTAAATTGGCCTTTCCTCGTGTATGATATAAATAAAACCCTTTTGTCAAAGTTAGATGCAAGCGTCATAAAGACATTGAAGTTATGGCTCGGGTTAGCGCACTCAGCGGACTCTTCAACCTTATTTAGAGACCGTAACAACTTTGGATTAAAATTAAAGAAACCATCGGAGCTCTACAAACATCTAAGAGTTACCAAAAGACATATCATCGGAAAATCTAAAGATGATACTGTAACTTCTCTCCCAAAAGACAAAGTTGCCTCAGAGCTCGAGTCACGACTTCAATTCCATAAAAAGTTTATGATAGGTGCTCAAACAAATAAAGTAGGGCTAGGATCAAGTAGGAAAGTTCAAGACATAGACATAACAAAATCTTTTATTCGACAAGACGAAAACGATAATTACCGACTCCACGCGATGAGCCTAGAAATTCAAAACGAATGGGTGACCATAGGAGATTTTTGTATTCCACTAGCTTTGAAGTGGCGCACCTTAATTTATGATTGGTCCCCAGCATTATTAAAATTCTATCTTAATGCATTCCAAATGACTCTCCCAGATCAAAGTAATTTAGTAAGATGGGGCAAAGCCACCGAAAAGTCTTGCAACATCTGTGGGGAGGCAATAGGAACCGCGAAACACCTATTAGTAGGGTGTAGGGTACTTCTAGATAAAGGTCAATACTCGCGTCGCCACGACAAGGTATTAGAAATTATACGGGAAGCGGTTAGTCTTTCAGTAGCAAGAGCGCGGAAGGGTATAACAACCACCGAACGATCTATAGAATTCGTAAAAGAAGGCTCCTCCAAAAAATCAAAAGCGAAGCCTTATTCAATATTAGGCGCGGCTCCTGATTGGATTCTCATGATGGACACGTATGAAAAGCATTACAAAATCCCTGGGGATGTTGGTGTTTCGTCATCCAGACCGGACTTATTCCTGTATTCGAAACATCTGAGGCGCGTGATACTTGTGGAGCTTACTGTTCCTTGGGAAACAAACATCCCAAGGGATCACACATTAAAGCTCAATAAGTATTACGAACTAACCAACGAACTGATCGGGAATAAATTTATAGTTAATTTTTGAAAATATCTTTAAACATGTATAGCCATGTTAAGCTTATTTAAATTTATAAATATAGAATGTAAAAAACCGATACGGGCAGGGATTCGAACCCGCGACTACTGGGAAACCGTCCCGTCGCTCTACCAACTGAGCTACCGTATCGCTGTCCGTCTCGGTGAATTAAGCATTCTATATGTGATCGTCTTTATCGGGACGGTGGTGACATCTATTAGGTTTCTTTCGAAAATCCTAACCAATGTTTCTAACTTTGCAGTATAGATAAACATTGAAAAGATGCCACTGCCGAAATCAATTTTTGAAAATATCTTTAAACATGTATAGCCATGTTAAGCTTATTTAAATTTATAAATATAGAATGTAAAAAACCGATACGGGCAGGGATTCGAACCCGCGACTACTGGGAAACCGTCCCGTCGCTCTACCAACTGAGCTACCGTATCGCTGTCCGTCTCGGTGAATTAAGCATTCTATATGTGATCGTCTTTATCGGGACGGTGGTGACATCTATTAGGTTTCTTTCGAAAATCCTAACCAATGTTTCTAACTTTGCAGTATAGATAAACATTGAAAAGATGCCACTGCCGAAATCAATTTTTGAAAATATCTTTAAACATGTATAGCCATGTTAAGCTTATTTAAATTTATAAATATAGAATGTAAAAAACCGATACGGGCAGGGATTCGAACCCGCGACTACTGGGAAACCGTCCCGTCGCTCTACCAACTGAGCTACCGTATCGCTGTCCGTCTCGGTGAATTAAGCATTCTATATGTGATCGTCTTTATCGGGACGGTGGTGACATCTATTAGGTTTCTTTCGAAAATCCTAACCAATGTTTCTAACTTTGCAGTATAGATAAACATTGAAAAGATGCCACTGCCGAAATCAATTTTTGAAAATATCTTTAAACATGTATAGCCATGTTAAGCTTATTTAAATTTATAAATATAGAATGTAAAAAACCGATACGGGCAGGGATTCGAACCCGCGACTACTGGGAAACCGTCCCGTCGCTCTACCAACTGAGCTACCGTATCGCTGTCCGTCTCGGTGAATTAAGCATTCTATATGTGATCGTCTTTATCGGGACGGTGGTGACATCTATTAGGTTTCTTTCGAAAATCCTAACCAATGTTTCTAACTTTGCAGTATAGATAAACATTGAAAAGATGCCACTGCCGAAATCAATTTTTGAAAATATCTTTAAACATGTATAGCCATGTTAAGCTTATTTAAATTTATAAATATAGAATGTAAAAAACCGATACGGGCAGGGATTCGAACCCGCGACTACTGGGAAACCGTCCCGTCGCTCTACCAACTGAGCTACCGTATCGCTGTCCGTCTCGGTGAATTAAGCATTCTATATGTGATCGTCTTTATCGGGACGGTGGTGACATCTATTAGGTTTCTTTCGAAAATCCTAACCAATGTTTCTAACTTTGCAGTATAGATAAACATTGAAAAGATGCCACTGCCGAAATCAATTTTTGAAAATATCTTTAAACATGTATAGCCATGTTAAGCTTATTTAAATTTATAAATATAGAATGTAAAAAACCGATACGGGCAGGGATTCGAACCCGCGACTACTGGGAAACCGTCCCGTCGCTCTACCAACTGAGCTACCGTATCGCTGTCCGTCTCGGTGAATTAAGCATTCTATATGTGATCGTCTTTATCGGGACGGTGGTGACATCTATTAGGTTTCTTTCGAAAATCCTAATTTTACATTCTATATTTATAAATTTAAATAAGCTTAACATGGCTATACATGTTTAAAGATATTTTCAAAAATTGATTTCGGCAGTGGCATCTTTTCAATGTTTATCTATACTGCAAAGTTAGAAACATTGGTTAGGATTTTCGAAAGAAACCTAATAGATGTCACCACCGTCCCGATAAAGACGATCACATATAGAATGCTTAATTCACCGAGACGGACAGCGATACGGTAGCTCAGTTGGTAGAGCGACGGGACGGTTTCCCAGTAGTCGCGGGTTCGAATCCCTGCCCGTATCGGTTTTTTACATTCTATATTTATAAATTTAAATAAGCTTAACATGGCTATACATGTTTAAAGATATTTTCAAAAATTGATTTCGGCAGTGGCATCTTTTCAATGTTTATCTATACTGCAAAGTTAGAAACATTGGTTAGGATTTTCGAAAGAAACCTAATAGATGTCACCACCGTCCCGATAAAGACGATCACATATAGAATGCTTAATTCACCGAGACGGACAGCGATACGGTAGCTCAGTTGGTAGAGCGACGGGACGGTTTCCCAGTAGTCGCGGGTTCGAATCCCTGCCCGTATCGGTTTTTTACATTCTATATTTATAAATTTAAATAAGCTTAACATGGCTATACATGTTTAAAGATATTTTCAAAAATTGATTTCGGCAGTGGCATCTTTTCAATGTTTATCTATACTGCAAAGTTAGAAACATTGGTTAGGATTTTCGAAAGAAACCTAATAGATGTCACCACCGTCCCGATAAAGACGATCACATATAGAATGCTTAATTCACCGAGACGGACAGCGATACGGTAGCTCAGTTGGTAGAGCGACGGGACGGTTTCCCAGTAGTCGCGGGTTCGAATCCCTGCCCGTATCGGTTTTTTACATTCTATATTTATAAATTTAAATAAGCTTAACATGGCTATACATGTTTAAAGATATTTTCAAAAATTGATTTCGGCAGTGGCATCTTTTCAATGTTTATCTATACTGCAAAGTTAGAAACATTGGTTAGGATTTTCGAAAGAAACCTAATAGATGTCACCACCGTCCCGATAAAGACGATCACATATAGAATGCTTAATTCACCGAGACGGACAGCGATACGGTAGCTCAGTTGGTAGAGCGACGGGACGGTTTCCCAGTAGTCGCGGGTTCGAATCCCTGCCCGTATCGGTTTTTTACATTCTATATTTATAAATTTAAATAAGCTTAACATGGCTATACATGTTTAAAGATATTTTCAAAAATTGATTTCGGCAGTGGCATCTTTTCAATGTTTATCTATACTGCAAAGTTAGAAACATTGGTTAGGATTTTCGAAAGAAACCTAATAGATGTCACCACCGTCCCGATAAAGACGATCACATATAGAATGCTTAATTCACCGAGACGGACAGCGATACGGTAGCTCAGTTGGTAGAGCGACGGGACGGTTTCCCAGTAGTCGCGGGTTCGAATCCCTGCCCGTATCGGTTTTTTACATTCTATATTTATAAATTTAAATAAGCTTAACATGGCTATACATGTTTAAAGATATTTTCAAAAATTGATTTCGGCAGTGGCATCTTTTCAATGTTTATCTATACTGCAAAGTTAGAAACATTGGTTAGGATTTTCGAAAGAAACCTAATAGATGTCACCACCGTCCCGATAAAGACGATCACATATAGAATGCTTAATTCACCGAGACGGACAGCGATACGGTAGCTCAGTTGGTAGAGCGACGGGACGGTTTCCCAGTAGTCGCGGGTTCGAATCCCTGCCCGTATCGGTTTTTTACATTCTATATTTATAAATTTATAGTTAATTTGTACGCGGTAGAAGTGGGAGCGAGAGGTATAACAGCAAAATCTCTCTATAGCCTACTTAAAGATCTTGGCCTTTCTAGAACAAGCATCGGTTCATTTCTAGAACGTACTTCAAAGGCGGCATTAGTAGGTTCTTTCCAAATTTGGTTAGGTAGGGAGAGGAGTGTGGAGGGTGAAGGTGAGCGTTTTTGCGCATAATAAAGGGGCCCCTTAAACCTACTCCTGGGTCGCAAGTCCCAGGCACTGCTTGCACACCTCTCCTTGCAACGCGATGGGCCCGGCACCCGCACGGTGAATCCATGGATTGCTAAGAAGCTTCGTCTTATCTAAATTGACAGCCCGGAGAGACGGGATGACGCTGGAAAGACAGTTGACGCTGGAAAGACAGCTGGCAGCTGGGAAGACAGCAGACTGCTGGAAAGACAGCCGAGGGCGATGGCCTAGCAAGCCAAGCCCGGGAACGTCGATAAACGCTAAAAGTCCAAATAAGAAAAATACCCCTAGGACAGTCCGAGAGGGGGGGCGGAAGAACTGTCCACCGGTTGACAATTACGGCGAAAACGGCGCGATAACGGAACTGAAATGCCCTACGTGCGGGAAAAATTACAAAAGACGAGCCTGGTTTATTAAACATCTTAAAACACACAATGGTGCTGAAGTGCGGCAACCGTCGGTAAGATCTTCAGTTTTCACTGCGGATAGAGTTTACCCTCATATATCTCATGGTGAGCCATTGAATGAAAACTACCAGGAGTCCATGACCATCCGGACGCGTCTTAGCATTCCAAATACTAAACAATCGACCTGGAAAGTACATGACCAAAATATAGCGGCCCTGTTAGAGCACCCGGGCTCAAATCAGGTACTCGATGCGCAAGTAGAGACTTTCCAAAATACTATTTACGACTACTTTAATGAGCACTATCCACCTACGAATCGTTATGCTCACAAAAATAAAGAAAACGGTTTTAAATTGAAAATGAGGAGGAAAAAAAGAGATCTTATAAAGAAACTTCGTATAGCCAAAGCCTTAGGCGATAACCAACTTAGTCACCAACTGTCTAGGGCATTGCGATCAATTCTTAAACTTATCCAAGGTATAACAAATCAAATAACGAAAAATCGTGATAGCTTTGATCGGGCAAAACATGAAGTAGACTTTGATAAAAATCCTTTTAAATACTCAAAAAACATTTTCAAAGATCAAAAAGGTAAGCTTCTCTTGACCAACGAGCAAATTTTCGACCATTATAAAAGCACATACGAAGTGCCAGAAAACCAAAGACTATATGGGGATCCAAACGAACACAAACCTGAGACTCCTACTGAAGATTTTCAAGCCAACCCACCAACTTTGGAGGAAATCAATAAAATAATTAAAATGAAACCATCTAAGTCAGCACCAGGTCCGGATGGTATCCCTTATATAGTTTACAAAAAATGTCCGTCGCTCCATAAACATCTTTTAAATATATTCGGTAAAATCTGGTCAAGAAAGCAAATACCGGTAGCGTTCGGAAAAGCCCTTTTTGTCCTCATTCCGAAAAACGACAATGTCAATAATCCCAAGGATACTAGACCGATAGCCCTAACAAATACAATTTCCAAAATATTTTTCTCTTTTTTACAAACTAAAATGACGCAATTCATGATTAACAATAGATATTTCAGGCCTAATCACCAGAAAGGGTTTTTGCCCGGAATTTCTGGATGCCTGGAACATAATACGTTAATATCGGAAAGCCTTAAAGATGCTAGAACTAGCGAGAGACAAATTACGGTTTGTTGGATAGACTTAGAAAACGCCTTTGGGTCGGTACGACATGAACTAATGATGTTCGCGCTTAAATGGTATAACTTTCCTATGGTAGTTCGCGACATTATTGCATCATATTATTCAAAATTAAAATTCTCAATAATTTTTAATGAAAACCATTCAAAACCACTTAATTATAACGTTGGTTTATTTCAGGGCTGTTGTATTTCTCCTATTATATTTAATATAGTTATTAATATTTTAATAGACAAATTAATTAGAAATGAAAAAAAGTGGGGCTATCGGTTTAAGTTCAACAACAAATACACAGAATCCATACTAGCTTTTGCAGATGATCTCGCGATACTGACACGTAATCCGAAACAATGTCAGGTACTTTTAAATGTAGTTGAGGATTTCTGTACGTGGACGGGCGGATTGAGGACAAAACCAAGTAAATGTTTTAGTCTGTGTCTGGGTAGACGGAATACCAAATATACCTCTTACGATCCGGGTCTTATAATAGGCGGTCAGTGCGTTAGTACGGTTACGGAAGCAGCTCCGTTTAAATTTTTAGGTAAAAAAATCGATTACCAAGGCCGTACTCCATCGTTGGATGTAATAGTCGATAGCTTTTTAAACGATCTCAAAAAGGTAGACAACCAACCAATAAGTAACGTCAAAAAAGCTTGGATTTACGATAATTATTTAACATCACGTCTAAATTGGCCTTTCCTCGTGTATGATATAAATAAAACCCTTTTGTCAAAGTTAGATGCAAGCGTCATAAAGACATTGAAGTTATGGCTCGGGTTAGCGCACTCAGCGGACTCTTCAACCTTATTTAGAGACCGTAACAACTTTGGATTAAAATTAAAGAAACCATCGGAGCTCTACAAACATCTAAGAGTTACCAAAAGACATATCATCGGAAAATCTAAAGATGATACTGTAACTTCTCTCCCAAAAGACAAAGTTGCCTCAGAGCTCGAGTCACGACTTCAATTCCATAAAAAGTTTATGATAGGTGCTCAAACAAATAAAGTAGGGCTAGGATCAAGTAGGAAAGTTCAAGACATAGACATAACAAAATCTTTTATTCGACAAGACGAAAACGATAATTACCGACTCCACGCGATGAGCCTAGAAATTCAAAACGAATGGGTGACCATAGGAGATTTTTGTATTCCACTAGCTTTGAAGTGGCGCACCTTAATTTATGATTGGTCCCCAGCATTATTAAAATTCTATCTTAATGCATTCCAAATGACTCTCCCAGATCAAAGTAATTTAGTAAGATGGGGCAAAGCCACCGAAAAGTCTTGCAACATCTGTGGGGAGGCAATAGGAACCGCGAAACACCTATTAGTAGGGTGTAGGGTACTTCTAGATAAAGGTCAATACTCGCGTCGCCACGACAAGGTATTAGAAATTATACGGGAAGCGGTTAGTCTTTCAGTAGCAAGAGCGCGGAAGGGTATAACAACCACCGAACGATCTATAGAATTCGTAAAAGAAGGCTCCTCCAAAAAATCAAAAGCGAAGCCTTATTCAATATTAGGCGCGGCTCCTGATTGGATTCTCATGATGGACACGTATGAAAAGCATTACAAAATCCCTGGGGATGTTGGTGTTTCGTCATCCAGACCGGACTTATTCCTGTATTCGAAACATCTGAGGCGCGTGATACTTGTGGAGCTTACTGTTCCTTGGGAAACAAACATCCCAAGGGATCACACATTAAAGCTCAATAAGTATTACGAACTAACCAACGAACTGATCGGGAATAAATTTATAGTTAATTTTTGAAAATATCTTTAAACATGTATAGCCATGTTAAGCTTATTTAAATTTATAAATATAGAATGTAAAAAACCGATACGGGCAGGGATTCGAACCCGCGACTACTGGGAAACCGTCCCGTCGCTCTACCAACTGAGCTACCGTATCGCTGTCCGTCTCGGTGAATTAAGCATTCTATATGTGATCGTCTTTATCGGGACGGTGGTGACATCTATTAGGTTTCTTTCGAAAATCCTAACCAATGTTTCTAACTTTGCAGTATAGATAAACATTGAAAAGATGCCACTGCCGAAATCAATTTTTGAAAATATCTTTAAACATGTATAGCCATGTTAAGCTTATTTAAATTTATAAATATAGAATGTAAAAAACCGATACGGGCAGGGATTCGAACCCGCGACTACTGGGAAACCGTCCCGTCGCTCTACCAACTGAGCTACCGTATCGCTGTCCGTCTCGGTGAATTAAGCATTCTATATGTGATCGTCTTTATCGGGACGGTGGTGACATCTATTAGGTTTCTTTCGAAAATCCTAACCAATGTTTCTAACTTTGCAGTATAGATAAACATTGAAAAGATGCCACTGCCGAAATCAATTTTTGAAAATATCTTTAAACATGTATAGCCATGTTAAGCTTATTTAAATTTATAAATATAGAATGTAAAAAACCGATACGGGCAGGGATTCGAACCCGCGACTACTGGGAAACCGTCCCGTCGCTCTACCAACTGAGCTACCGTATCGCTGTCCGTCTCGGTGAATTAAGCATTCTATATGTGATCGTCTTTATCGGGACGGTGGTGACATCTATTAGGTTTCTTTCGAAAATCCTAACCAATGTTTCTAACTTTGCAGTATAGATAAACATTGAAAAGATGCCACTGCCGAAATCAATTTTTGAAAATATCTTTAAACATGTATAGCCATGTTAAGCTTATTTAAATTTATAAATATAGAATGTAAAAAACCGATACGGGCAGGGATTCGAACCCGCGACTACTGGGAAACCGTCCCGTCGCTCTACCAACTGAGCTACCGTATCGCTGTCCGTCTCGGTGAATTAAGCATTCTATATGTGATCGTCTTTATCGGGACGGTGGTGACATCTATTAGGTTTCTTTCGAAAATCCTAACCAATGTTTCTAACTTTGCAGTATAGATAAACATTGAAAAGATGCCACTGCCGAAATCAATTTTTGAAAATATCTTTAAACATGTATAGCCATGTTAAGCTTATTTAAATTTATAAATATAGAATGTAAAAAACCGATACGGGCAGGGATTCGAACCCGCGACTACTGGGAAACCGTCCCGTCGCTCTACCAACTGAGCTACCGTATCGCTGTCCGTCTCGGTGAATTAAGCATTCTATATGTGATCGTCTTTATCGGGACGGTGGTGACATCTATTAGGTTTCTTTCGAAAATCCTAACCAATGTTTCTAACTTTGCAGTATAGATAAACATTGAAAAGATGCCACTGCCGAAATCAATTTTTGAAAATATCTTTAAACATGTATAGCCATGTTAAGCTTATTTAAATTTATAAATATAGAATGTAAAAAACCGATACGGGCAGGGATTCGAACCCGCGACTACTGGGAAACCGTCCCGTCGCTCTACCAACTGAGCTACCGTATCGCTGTCCGTCTCGGTGAATTAAGCATTCTATATGTGATCGTCTTTATCGGGACGGTGGTGACATCTATTAGGTTTCTTTCGAAAATCCTAATTTTACATTCTATATTTATAAATTTAAATAAGCTTAACATGGCTATACATGTTTAAAGATATTTTCAAAAATTGATTTCGGCAGTGGCATCTTTTCAATGTTTATCTATACTGCAAAGTTAGAAACATTGGTTAGGATTTTCGAAAGAAACCTAATAGATGTCACCACCGTCCCGATAAAGACGATCACATATAGAATGCTTAATTCACCGAGACGGACAGCGATACGGTAGCTCAGTTGGTAGAGCGACGGGACGGTTTCCCAGTAGTCGCGGGTTCGAATCCCTGCCCGTATCGGTTTTTTACATTCTATATTTATAAATTTAAATAAGCTTAACATGGCTATACATGTTTAAAGATATTTTCAAAAATTGATTTCGGCAGTGGCATCTTTTCAATGTTTATCTATACTGCAAAGTTAGAAACATTGGTTAGGATTTTCGAAAGAAACCTAATAGATGTCACCACCGTCCCGATAAAGACGATCACATATAGAATGCTTAATTCACCGAGACGGACAGCGATACGGTAGCTCAGTTGGTAGAGCGACGGGACGGTTTCCCAGTAGTCGCGGGTTCGAATCCCTGCCCGTATCGGTTTTTTACATTCTATATTTATAAATTTAAATAAGCTTAACATGGCTATACATGTTTAAAGATATTTTCAAAAATTGATTTCGGCAGTGGCATCTTTTCAATGTTTATCTATACTGCAAAGTTAGAAACATTGGTTAGGATTTTCGAAAGAAACCTAATAGATGTCACCACCGTCCCGATAAAGACGATCACATATAGAATGCTTAATTCACCGAGACGGACAGCGATACGGTAGCTCAGTTGGTAGAGCGACGGGACGGTTTCCCAGTAGTCGCGGGTTCGAATCCCTGCCCGTATCGGTTTTTTACATTCTATATTTATAAATTTATAGTTAATTTGTACGCGGTAGAAGTGGGAGCGAGAGGTATAACAGCAAAATCTCTCTATAGCCTACTTAAAGATCTTGGCCTTTCTAGAACAAGCATCGGTTCATTTCTAGAACGTACTTCAAAGGCGGCATTAGTAGGTTCTTTCCAAATTTGGTTAGGTAGGGAGAGGAGTGTGGAGGGTGAAGGTGAGCGTTTTTGCGCATAATAAAGGGGCCCCTTAAACCTACTCCTGGGTCGCAAGTCCCAGGCACTGCTTGCACACCTCTCCTTGCAACGCGATGGGCCCGGCACCCGCACGGTGAATCCATGGATTGCTAAGAAGCTTCGTCTTATCTAAATTGACAGCCCGGAGAGACGGGATGACGCTGGAAAGACAGTTGACGCTGGAAAGACAGCTGGCAGCTGGGAAGACAGCAGACTGCTGGAAAGACAGCCGAGGGCGATGGCCTAGCAAGCCAAGCCCGGGAACGTCGATAAACGCTAAAAGTCCAAATAAGAAAAATACCCCTAGGACAGTCCGAGAGGGGGGGCGGAAGAACTGTCCACCGGTTGACAATTACGGCGAAAACGGCGCGATAACGGAACTGAAATGCCCTACGTGCGGGAAAAATTACAAAAGACGAGCCTGGTTTATTAAACATCTTAAAACACACAATGGTGCTGAAGTGCGGCAACCGTCGGTAAGATCTTCAGTTTTCACTGCGGATAGAGTTTACCCTCATATATCTCATGGTGAGCCATTGAATGAAAACTACCAGGAGTCCATGACCATCCGGACGCGTCTTAGCATTCCAAATACTAAACAATCGACCTGGAAAGTACATGACCAAAATATAGCGGCCCTGTTAGAGCACCCGGGCTCAAATCAGGTACTCGATGCGCAAGTAGAGACTTTCCAAAATACTATTTACGACTACTTTAATGAGCACTATCCACCTACGAATCGTTATGCTCACAAAAATAAAGAAAACGGTTTTAAATTGAAAATGAGGAGGAAAAAAAGAGATCTTATAAAGAAACTTCGTATAGCCAAAGCCTTAGGCGATAACCAACTTAGTCACCAACTGTCTAGGGCATTGCGATCAATTCTTAAACTTATCCAAGGTATAACAAATCAAATAACGAAAAATCGTGATAGCTTTGATCGGGCAAAACATGAAGTAGACTTTGATAAAAATCCTTTTAAATACTCAAAAAACATTTTCAAAGATCAAAAAGGTAAGCTTCTCTTGACCAACGAGCAAATTTTCGACCATTATAAAAGCACATACGAAGTGCCAGAAAACCAAAGACTATATGGGGATCCAAACGAACACAAACCTGAGACTCCTACTGAAGATTTTCAAGCCAACCCACCAACTTTGGAGGAAATCAATAAAATAATTAAAATGAAACCATCTAAGTCAGCACCAGGTCCGGATGGTATCCCTTATATAGTTTACAAAAAATGTCCGTCGCTCCATAAACATCTTTTAAATATATTCGGTAAAATCTGGTCAAGAAAGCAAATACCGGTAGCGTTCGGAAAAGCCCTTTTTGTCCTCATTCCGAAAAACGACAATGTCAATAATCCCAAGGATACTAGACCGATAGCCCTAACAAATACAATTTCCAAAATATTTTTCTCTTTTTTACAAACTAAAATGACGCAATTCATGATTAACAATAGATATTTCAGGCCTAATCACCAGAAAGGGTTTTTGCCCGGAATTTCTGGATGCCTGGAACATAATACGTTAATATCGGAAAGCCTTAAAGATGCTAGAACTAGCGAGAGACAAATTACGGTTTGTTGGATAGACTTAGAAAACGCCTTTGGGTCGGTACGACATGAACTAATGATGTTCGCGCTTAAATGGTATAACTTTCCTATGGTAGTTCGCGACATTATTGCATCATATTATTCAAAATTAAAATTCTCAATAATTTTTAATGAAAACCATTCAAAACCACTTAATTATAACGTTGGTTTATTTCAGGGCTGTTGTATTTCTCCTATTATATTTAATATAGTTATTAATATTTTAATAGACAAATTAATTAGAAATGAAAAAAAGTGGGGCTATCGGTTTAAGTTCAACAACAAATACACAGAATCCATACTAGCTTTTGCAGATGATCTCGCGATACTGACACGTAATCCGAAACAATGTCAGGTACTTTTAAATGTAGTTGAGGATTTCTGTACGTGGACGGGCGGATTGAGGACAAAACCAAGTAAATGTTTTAGTCTGTGTCTGGGTAGACGGAATACCAAATATACCTCTTACGATCCGGGTCTTATAATAGGCGGTCAGTGCGTTAGTACGGTTACGGAAGCAGCTCCGTTTAAATTTTTAGGTAAAAAAATCGATTACCAAGGCCGTACTCCATCGTTGGATGTAATAGTCGATAGCTTTTTAAACGATCTCAAAAAGGTAGACAACCAACCAATAAGTAACGTCAAAAAAGCTTGGATTTACGATAATTATTTAACATCACGTCTAAATTGGCCTTTCCTCGTGTATGATATAAATAAAACCCTTTTGTCAAAGTTAGATGCAAGCGTCATAAAGACATTGAAGTTATGGCTCGGGTTAGCGCACTCAGCGGACTCTTCAACCTTATTTAGAGACCGTAACAACTTTGGATTAAAATTAAAGAAACCATCGGAGCTCTACAAACATCTAAGAGTTACCAAAAGACATATCATCGGAAAATCTAAAGATGATACTGTAACTTCTCTCCCAAAAGACAAAGTTGCCTCAGAGCTCGAGTCACGACTTCAATTCCATAAAAAGTTTATGATAGGTGCTCAAACAAATAAAGTAGGGCTAGGATCAAGTAGGAAAGTTCAAGACATAGACATAACAAAATCTTTTATTCGACAAGACGAAAACGATAATTACCGACTCCACGCGATGAGCCTAGAAATTCAAAACGAATGGGTGACCATAGGAGATTTTTGTATTCCACTAGCTTTGAAGTGGCGCACCTTAATTTATGATTGGTCCCCAGCATTATTAAAATTCTATCTTAATGCATTCCAAATGACTCTCCCAGATCAAAGTAATTTAGTAAGATGGGGCAAAGCCACCGAAAAGTCTTGCAACATCTGTGGGGAGGCAATAGGAACCGCGAAACACCTATTAGTAGGGTGTAGGGTACTTCTAGATAAAGGTCAATACTCGCGTCGCCACGACAAGGTATTAGAAATTATACGGGAAGCGGTTAGTCTTTCAGTAGCAAGAGCGCGGAAGGGTATAACAACCACCGAACGATCTATAGAATTCGTAAAAGAAGGCTCCTCCAAAAAATCAAAAGCGAAGCCTTATTCAATATTAGGCGCGGCTCCTGATTGGATTCTCATGATGGACACGTATGAAAAGCATTACAAAATCCCTGGGGATGTTGGTGTTTCGTCATCCAGACCGGACTTATTCCTGTATTCGAAACATCTGAGGCGCGTGATACTTGTGGAGCTTACTGTTCCTTGGGAAACAAACATCCCAAGGGATCACACATTAAAGCTCAATAAGTATTACGAACTAACCAACGAACTGATCGGGAATAAATTTATAGTTAATTTGTACGCGGTAGAAGTGGGAGCGAGAGGTATAACAGCAAAATCTCTCTATAGCCTACTTAAAGATCTTGGCCTTTCTAGAACAAGCATCGGTTCATTTCTAGAACGTACTTCAAAGGCGGCATTAGTAGGTTCTTTCCAAATTTGGTTAGGTAGGGAGAGGAGTGTGGAGGGTGAAGGTGAGCGTTTTTGCGCATAATAAAGGGGCCCCTTAAACCTACTCCTGGGTCGCAAGTCCCAGGCACTGCTTGCACTCCTCTCCTTGCAACGCGATGGGCCCGGCACCCGCACGGTGAATCCATGGATTGCTAAGAAGCTTCGTCTATATTAAACCTGCCCACCGAGTTTCAGCGTCCTACCATACCTGGAAGTAGGCTAGAATTTACATCACTTATGAATAATGAATAAGTACGCGAAATAGGGCCGTTTTGGCCTATTTTTCCCTCCGGTTTGGCTAAATGCAGACATCTGATTTTTTTATATTGGGAAGACATGGGTAAACGCTGCTTGTATAAAAAATTTGGTAGCTCTAAGTCATAGGAGGGCCTGACAGTGAAGGTAAGAAAAGGCCGTTTTTGGCGTAAACTAGCCGTTTAGATATACTCTCTTGCGGCAGCTCAGTCGGTCGGCCCTAGAACTTGGGTCGCGCGCTGCCGCGCGCGTTGATCTAAAATAACGCTGAGATCCCGGATATCATGAATTTTGGACAAAACATTTTTACATAAATTATGATTTTTTTGAATGGGATTTTATTTACGTGCAGAGGTTATTGCAAAGCTCTTGTCAATATTAAGGAAGAGAGTATTTTTTTTACAATAATCAACAAAACTATCAAGATCCTGCTGTAACAAATTTGAATCGTGAGCATCATGAATGATTCTAAATATTTTAGTGTCGTCGGCATACATCCAAACCCTGGAGTTATTAATCGCGGTCTAAAGATCATTAACATACAAGGTAAATAACAATGGACCTAAATGCGAGCCTTGTGAAACTCCAGAGATTATATTATAAAGAGAACACAGGCCCGACAATACAACAGCCTGACTACGATTCGTTACATAGGAAGATATCCAACGGAATAAATCTCCGTAAATTCCAAGTATGAAAATCTTCGAAAGCAAAGCATTGGGACAGATTTTATCGAATGCTTTAGCAAAGTTGGTATAAATGGCATCCACTTGAAGATTCTGATCCATGGTTTCAGATACCAACGCCGTAAATGATTTCAAATTACTTTCAACTCCCCTACCACTGTAAAAACCATGCTAGTTGGCTGAAAGCACTCGTCGTACTGTATATAAAATAACTTAGCGCAATTTATATTTTCAAATATTATACCAAACTGACTCAACTTAGATATAGGACGGTAATTTATAACGTCTTGTGTTGCATTACCTTTTGGTATTGTTGTTATACAAGCTTTTTTCCATAAAGACGGAAAGCAACCCTCGCTTTAATATTTCTTGAAAATAGGAGTAAATGGGAGAGTTGGTGCGCTAGAGCATCTACTGATTAGTAAAGAATGCACATAGTCAGGACCAGAAGCTTTAATAACTCCCACATCTTTTAACTCTTTGTACACTAGATCATGGTTAATATCAAGTGAGCCGATTTCAATTACTGTATCTTCAGCCGAGTTTATAGGTACGGATAAGTAACCTAATGGTTTCTCAAAAACTGAATAAAAATGCTCGTTAAATACATCGCATATGTGCTGCCTATCCGACGATGTTAGTCCCTTGTATGTCATGGTTCGTGGCAAACTTTTAGAAGATTTTATTGCTTTAATAAGCTCCAGAAGAAGCTAGAATGAATTTTTTTTTTCTGCGTATCTAATATAAACAGTAAACATTGTTTTTCCATAGATTTGACACGTTTTCTTAAAATTTTAAAGTTTTCATAATGAAATAATTTTTGAAAATATTCCATTTTTTATTTTTTTCATTTAAAACTATTCTAAGAGGTTTATTATGCCACATTGAAAACAAACATGATCTTTTTATTAGCTTACGAGGCACAAATTTAATTACCAAATGATTAAAAATGTCATAAAAATATACACACAAGTTTCAACGTCGGTCGAACCGAACAACGATATAAAGTAATCAATATCAATATCAATATTTTTTAGTTGTGTATTAAAAGAGCCAAAATCAGCAGCAGCGTATTTAAATGTGTAAGTAGGAGCTGAGTTTAAGATTGACGTCCAATCAATAACTATTTCTATAGCTCTATGAAGAGCATCTTCGGGTTCTAAAGGTTGGATGGCGGCTAAAGTTTTACAGTTAACATTACTCATGATTAAATCTAGAATACGTTTTTTCATATTAAATACACCATTTGATTGATTTGGGCCAGTTAAATTTAAAAATTGAGTTAATAATTTAACTGCATAATTATTATTTTTATTTGATAATAATTTATTCGATGATAAATTACAGCTAGTCCAAACAGTATCAGAAACATTAAAATCACCTGCTATCAAGAATAAATCATTCAGATGGTCTTATATTATAGTACTTGTCTTGTCAAAAAATTCTCTCAGAGCAGCGCGATGGCCGTTACCACGGGGTATATAAATACAAGCCATGTTAAGATATTTGTCACGGTTCTGCACATTGGAATGGATATCCAAATATACTCCCAAGAAGCAGGCGATGGCCCCGGCCAATTACGAAGGAATGGATGTAGTTCATTGCGAATAGCTACAATAACACCACCACCAAGGGTAGTGCCACTCTCTGCGTGTGATCGGTCACATCGAAATACAGTAAATCCAGCATCAAAAAATTCCCTATCGTGGCAATCTGATGTTAACCAACTTTTTGTAATAAATATGAAATCTTAGTCAACCTGAATAACTCGAATTAAGAACTCGTGCGACCCCGCTACGTGGAGCACCCATCCCTTTTTCGCAGGCTTGAAAGGTTGTTCAAGGATCCCCTTCCCCCCACCCAAGCCTGCTGCCTCTGAAGGGGGCCGAGACCCCCTTCTGGCCGGACTCGGTCTCAGCGAATCAGGTGTAAAACTCGATTCGACCATCATCGGCCGTATCCAGCCCCACCGCGGTAGTCTCCCCGAGAGGAGACCACCGGTCAGGATCTCTAGGAGAGCAGACAAATATCAATAAATTGCTTACTTAGGGATTAGATCAATGTATGTAATTTGTCCTGATATTAATATTATTATTAAAAATTATATATTCACATAAGCAATCCGTTTGTCGCAGACAACAAGGATTACATGCAATATTTTTACAAAATTAAATTCATTTATCAAGGTAGGGCAAATATATGTGATACAAAACTTTTTGAAAATTGTGCTATACAAATATACAATTTGAAGTAGTAACAATCAATCGTATGAAAAAAATATATATTTATTTGTAGCTTAGAGTCACTTTAATTTAGAGAGATCAGATGTATTTGAAATTAATAGCCCTTTAGAGTAATCGTTTTTTTGCATTAATATTTTACAGTCCCTAACCCGCAGGTGGGAGTATTGAAGGTCTGATTTTATTTTCGCGGGCACGTTTCAGAAGAAGTTTATTCTGGGGAGTCAAGTCGTGAGAAACATAAACATAACAGGTCCAGTAATACCGATGTCAGCGGTTGTAGGTCCTCGCCTGGCGCGAACTGTTGCCAAGAGTTTATCTTTGCACATGCGGCCTGTAAATTTGACTACAATAGCAGGTGGCCTAGAGTTAGTGGACAATTCCAACTTTACTACTGATAGTGTGCAGCATGGTATAGAGGTTTTCACCGGATGTTATGTGTATACCTGATATTTCAAGGTTGTTCATTCTTGCAAACTGGTTGTTTTTATTATTTTGATCTTGAGGAAAGGCTATCGTATCCTTGGCAACATTCAAATCAACTTGGAGCTTTGAGACTAAAGATATCTTATTTTCAGTAGCTGCTAGTCGATCCCCTATGGCTGAAAATCTGAATACCATTTAACCAAATTTATCGTTAAGCTTCAGTATTCCAGTTGTCGCTTGGTGAATATAATTTTTAATTGTCGAGAATTCAGCTCTGAGGGCTCTTATTTCACGTAAAATACCTAAATTATTAAGAGCATTTAGTGAAAATTGATCTTTATCCGTTGCCAAACAAATCTGACTAGCCTGTTCTAACAAATCGTCGCGGGAGATATCAACGTCGAGCGACATAGTATTAAGGCATTACCTCGAAAGCGCCTCATCCCCTCTATTACTTCTATTACAATTAATTAGAACAAGAGGGGCATTTCCACTTGGCCTAAATATGACGGTGATTGGCGTTGTATACGGATGCAGACATATTTAAACATGCATGTGATACCTACAAGCCACACATGACAACTTCTCACCTCTGTCAACTTTTGTTTTACAACTTAAACAAATCATCATATTTTTTTTATATAAATAATAACACAGAAAAAACCACAACAAAACACAGAAAAAATAAATAAAATTAAAACAAAAACTATATATACAATAATAAATTAAAAGGAGATTTTAAATGATGAAGTGGGGTTTGAACGTACAATCGCGGATTGCATACACTTCATGTTACCACTTAGCCACCATACACTAAAGACTTTGTAGTGATTTAAACAAACAGTTTAGATCAGAACTCGTATACCGCACAATAAACGGTGTTACTTTCCTGACCATGTAATGTTCAGGTCAAAGTCACTTTAAATGAGTCACCAAAACTTAAACAAAGAACTATCGATTCTCCTCACTTGAGTTTTATGTCACAGTTTTATGATTAACACACGGGTGACTTTTTGCTTCTGATATTTCAAGAGTTAAACAACCACTTAATTCAATTTCACTAATTTTATACACTTTTATTCTTTATATTAATGGATAATAAATAGTTTGTATGGAGCTCTGTAAAGTACGTGCTGACAATAACATTGTCGTGATGAACTGATAATAAAATTGTCGTGATGTCGTGATGAATATTTTATTAAGAATGCAACAAATAATTCGACGTATTTATATTAATATATTTAGGAAGGTAGTGACTATAAAAAAATAATTATTATTTATTAATAATATTGTTTATTATTAATTATACATGTCATCTATAATTTTAACTTTTTTGAGACGAGTATTAGTAGTATATAATTGTATAATGCTTTTTTTAATATTATTATTTTTGTTTTTTTATATTTATATATTTACGTTCTTAATTATTTTTACATCTTATATTTCAAATACTTTGAAAATTAGAATTGAATATAGAAACGCTTTCACTTATTTTTATTTCATTTGGTAGTTTATAACACCATCAAATAAAATGGCGTCAAAGTTCTCAAGGTTCATCAAGTTTTTGGCGTATTGAGCGTCAATTTGTGGGTATTTCTTAAACTGTGTTTATATTCGCGAGTAGTAAGAGAAGTCTGGATATGGATGTGCCCAGATATATATATTTTTTATTAATATGCATACGTTTACAGTGTAAATTTGCTTCATATTAAGTATATTAGTAGTCTTGTATATAAGTAGACGTTTGTTCGGGATATTGGAACAACACTTTAACAGCTTTGTTTTGTGCACGTTGTAATGGCATAATATTAGTTTTGGGGGCACGGCCCTAGACCTCTATTAAATAGGTAAGTTTAGATTTTATAAACGCATTGTACAACGTTTATCGTATCTTAGGTGGTACACAAGAAGAAATTCTACGTAGTGCCCAAATGAATTGTATAAGTTTATTTTTAACGTATTTTACGTGGAGAAGTCGCCATGTTAATCTATCATCCAAAATTAAGCTTTTAATTAATTAATTTATTTATTCATTTAATTAAGTGTTACTAATTAATTTCTATAAATTGTTTCTTTCGGCTAAAAACTGAAGCTTCAATGTTTCATCTGTAGGATTGTCCTTATGTTTTTTCCATATGTCATTTCTCCTGTAAATTCTGTTTGATATTTCTTTTAATCAAATCCTACTGTGGTAAATTTAGTACTTTAACTTTTTTTATTTTATTTGTTTTTACTTTTTCTAGTATATAAGATTCTAAGGTGGTGTAGTTGCGGTCTTCGTTATTTAGTATGTTTACTTTTATGCTTTTATATAATGCTATATAATTTATTGACATGTCTGATGTCCGTTGTAGGGAGTTATGTTAATGATTAAGTAGTTCCTTCCACATATATTTGTTTGTGATCCGGTAGGGGTGAATTAATAATTAAAAGATGAAATTTCTCATTATGCATATTTGAGAAAATATGATCTAATATAGTTTTTTGTTGTTGATGTCTCGCGAGTACAATATTTGATATCAATTTTATTCAGTATGTCTTAGATAGTTGTTTTTTAAAATGTCTTTGTGGTATAAAGTTTCTTTGGTTTAGCTTAATAATTCTATGTTAAAATCTCCACTTACCAAATACGATACTGAGTTTTTTGTTTTCCAACTGCATCTTATACTTATCAAGGAAGGTACCCAGGTGTTTTCTTCCTGGAATATAAATAGCACCAACGTTAATAGAATGACTTCTTAGATAAATTTACAAATAATGTACGTCATCATCGCGTATATTCTCCTCGTTTTTTGGGAGCTTTTTCACGTTTTTCAGAATATTTTTAATATATTTTATAGTTAAATCTAATTCTCTGTTTTTAACCGACTTCTTCAAAAAGGAGGAGGTTCTCAATTCGGCCGGTATATATTTTTTTTATGTATGTACACGAATTTCTCCGAGGTTTCTGAACCAATTTTCGTAATTCTTTTTTTGTTTGATGCGGAATAGTTTCGGATTAGTCCCATAAAAAATTAATTTAGGTAGGCCCATTAATTTTTATTTTATGACCATTTTTGTCCAAGTTTTGTACTAGCTCCTCTGGAAGCAAATCAAAACGTGCTATGACTAATGACATCTGTTGTTTTGGATATAATGATTTCTTACAGACTGTACATGGTACTTCAGCATATTGATTTATGGTGGTTATAAAATTACGATAATTCATTGTACGAAGTCTTTGTGAAGTCCGACGCCGCTAGCCGGTTCTCACGTTGCTGAGCAGACTCGGTTGCTGTACGGTTTCGTATCACTTGTTATCTTTTAGCCCTCTGCTCAGTCGACTCGTTCTCTAAACGCTCATTAATGAGACCAGCAGGGCTATTCGCTAACTTTGACTTTTCTAATGACCATCAGCTGTGACGTCATGGCAGTTTGTTATTATAGTTACATTATAGGAAATTAGTTGTTTGACAACCATTATGTCCGCACTTACTGATAGTGATTTTCATTTTAACTGTCAAAAAAGATACGGAATAGCCCTGCAGGTCTATGAGTCCTCTGCTCAAAATACTCACTCGTAAGACGCTCTTGGATCTTACCGAGTCTAGAATTATGCTGATCAAGAGTTTCTTGACGTAATCGTGATTACATATATACCTTTATGGCCAAACAACGTTTTTCACGATCTTTAATAGTCTCACAAGAACGTGAAATTGTGTTTCGAAGAGCATTTTTACGAAGACGACTATTTTTATCCGTTCCCTTTTCTTGAGATCAATATTTTTTAAAAGACGCAACACCTTTTGTAAGTCTACCCATGTCTAATTGACAATGTAACAAGACAATGTAGCAATAAACTAAAAATGTGAACTAATCGACATGTGAATTATGAAATACCTACTTCTAAAATTAAGATACGTAAATAAAGCTATAAAAGGGCAATTAAATCTTAATATGATTACTAGCTTGAATCGATACGAAGAAAAACAAAAATAAAAACCGTAATTACGAAAATGTATTCAATCGAATTCCTATACCTAATTGGCACCGACTTGAAACCTATTAGTAAATAGGACATATAAATAATAGGTAGTACATAATAAATATTAAAACTTCATTATTTTTTACTTTTTAGTTTTAAAGTCGGTTTTTTTGCCGTAGTTGTTGTTATTCTTAAGCCGATCATACTCTTTTTTAGATGGTTCATATAATATCTTTTGAGCAGGTGTTTGGTCTGATCCAAGTACAGACATACTTGGATCAGATCAGACTACGGGACATTTTTGGTTTATTTTGCAATGGGTACTTAGCAGTTTCCGCGGTGGAGAAAAATAGTTTTAATGGACGGTGTTTTCCAGACCTTTAATTGCCTATTCTACATTTTTTTATTGGATCTGAGCTTTCATTAAATATGTAGTGATTTAATTTTTTTACTTCATTATAATCATTATTTCGTGTTTGTTCTGTGTTATTATTTTGTAATTCATGTATACCCGCAATCACGATAGTTTTTTTCGCTCAATTTTGGATTTCTAAGATAGTGTCTTTATTCCATAACAGGAGCGATTTTTCAGCCAGTTTATGGGTTTTGCTAATTTTTAGTGCCTGTAAATCAATTTCTAGGCTACAGCTGTACAGTTTATATGTTTAGGTTTTTGATAAAATTTCAAAAAAAAAAACAATGTACTGGCTTTGTTTTTGAAGTTCGTGTCTAAATTTACTTCCATATTCGGCAACTTTCGTTGTCTTTGCCTGACAAAAGCATAATACGGGACATAGATGATAAACCCGTTTCCGAACCGCTTCCGCTACCCCGCATCGGCGATCGTCGTACGCTCATTCTTAATAAACAAGTTTGCTAATTACCGTACCTGCGTTTGAGTTGCGGCGGAATACTTCTTTTGTTTAGAAATAAATTGACAGGTTCTTGCAAATTTTACTTTCTCCATATTCACTTAAGTTCTATTTTACTTTGTTTGTATTTACTCAATTTATTTTTTCATTTAGTTATTAAGAGTGAACTTCGTACACGTCTGCTCTGGTCGAACAATTAGATAATAATATGAAGATTGATTAAGAATATTGTGATGAGTTTATATTTACTACAAGATGTCTTTGTATACAATATTTACGAAGTGCCTTCGCTTTTAAATCGCTGATATCTTTCAAGATATACATTTTATAGAATTGCCTTAAAGGGTAGTTGTGATCAAGAAATGTATAACGTATATAATATACTCAATTGGACAAAAAATAATATTTTACTGTATTAAATAGTTTGGTATTTTTTTTTTGGTAATATGTTTATAATTAAAAACGTTTACTATGGTTTATCCTTTCGATTATCCTTTATAAATATAAAATATAGCAAACTGGGTTTTTTCGCAGCTGACGGGGCAGCCTTTCGTGGATAACCCACTCTTGGGCTCCAACTATCTGCGGGCAGTCAATGGAAAGCCGTCGCTTCTAATCCTACGACCCTCCTCGACTGGGTGCCCGACACAACAAACACCAACTCGACGCCAATCCGGTTCACAGACACAACGCAGCTGTTCAAAATCATTTCCCGTATACGGCTTCATCGAGGAAAGTGTCGGAACACGATTAGGTCGGTTTGCGGCACGACTTTGCCCGATGGTTGGTAACTTAGCCGGCGACCCGATGTCATGATCTACCACCAAGTGAAAAGCAGGTTATGCTATTATCTCTCTTTTACTGTTTATTTATGGTTTTTTGGTTACAATAACTTGGTTGTTTCTTAAAACATTTCACAGACGATAGTACTTCAACTCAAATTAGATTGTACTGTTATTACAACATAGTCTTTCTCGTTGGTAGTAAACAAAATATATTACTTCACAAATTCCAGATTGCAGGTTCATGTCAGATGATATTTCCTTGAATACTTGGGAGTTGGTACCTGAAAAATATGAATTAAAGAAAAATGAACTATTTGAAATCTTAACTTACAACATAAAAGTTCAATGTTTTATTATCCTATAAGTAGGAAGATCATTATATTATTTTTTAAAACTTAGAAGTATGAGTGTTATGTGAACGGTTCTTATAAGTTGATTGCTACAGATTATGTTGATTAGGTAGGTATAAAACGATTTGATAATAACCTCATAGCTGATAGAAGTCTGCGTCATGTAAACGCCTGTCATAATATGAGAACTCCACAAAATGCGGTGTTCTACGTCGGTGAGATTGCTTTTAGTATTTTCACTTTTTATATATTTTGTTCTAAAACGTGTTAAAATAGGAAGTGAAACTTTATTTAATAATGAACTAGCAAATATTGAAATTGGTGATACTAAAAATATTGTACAATTGGACGAAAAAACAAAATCAACTTCAGAACTTAAATATATTTTGCAATGGACGTCCTCAAAAAATATTCCATTTGTGTATATGGGTATCGGGCAAGAAGGTTTTATTGACAGGAATTGTACATATACAAATTGTTTTATCACTTCGAACCGGTCGTACCTCGGTGATATACGTAACTTCGATGTTATCGCCTTTGCTGGGCCAGAGATAGTACGTTACACTAAGGACAATTTACCTAAATCAAGATCTCCGCATCAGAAATATGCATTTGCAAGTATGGAATCTTCCGATTATTACCCATTATGTTCAGATTATCTAAATGATTTCTTTAACTGGACTTGGACTTTTAAAACTAATTCAGATGCCAGATGGGGCTATCTGGCCATTCGTGATTCAAACGGTACCCTTGTAGGACCAAATTCAATTATGCATTGGATGAAGCTTGAAGATATGAAGCCTATTAGTAATGAACTAAAAGGAAAGTTGAAGAATAAGAAAATAGCCGTTGCATGGTTTGTATCAAATTGTAATTCAAGAAGTAAAAGAGAGTTATTTGTTAAGGAACTACAAAATAAGTTGGAAAAATATAATTTAAACGTTGACGTCTACGGTGGCTGTGGTCTTTTAAAATGTTCGAAGAATGATCAGGACACGTGTTTAAAAATGCTCGAAAACGATTACTATTTTTATTTATCATTTGAAAATTCATTTACTGAGGACTATGTGACTGAAAAATTATTACATGCCTTACTACATAATACAGTTCCAATAGTTTTTGGGGCTGCTAATTATACAAGGTAACTTTTGGTAAACTTTAAATATTGACCCACAAAATAGATAGTGTTATTAACCATAACTTAAATGCCACGTACTTTCCTGTTTCATACATTCCAATGTGCAGATTTTTCGTTAAGGTTATGAATATCTATTATCCTTATTTTGGGTATAAAAGCGCCTGCAAATCTTTATATTTCTAATAAGTAAATTTTATCATAAATTTTATTTTTTTAAGTCATGTTATATATTTACTCTTCCACATTACATTTAACACAAATAAGATTTAACTTTATTAAGTTTCAAGTCTATTATAAAACTAAATTTGCAGGTTCATGCCCGATGGTATATATTTAAATGCAAGAGAGTTGGGCGCTCAAAGATTAGCTGAAAAAATTAATGAATTAGTTCTTAATCCAAAGAAATATGCTGAATACTTCAGGTGGCAAAATCATTATTCATACCATAAAAGAGGTGAACATATTGAAACTGATGATTATTGCGGTTTTTGTGCAATGCTTAATAATAAAGAATTAGTAAAGAAAACTTCTAGGTACGAAGACATGAAGTCATGGTGGAATCCACCAAATCGGTGTTGAAAGATGTCAATTATTGTGTACAACAACAATCTCGTAATACCCTACTATTTCTAAGTGAATGGCAAATAGATATTAGAAACAATCGATGTTGAATATCTTTTACATTTCAATAATTCACTCAACAGAAAAAGAATGACTGACAAAAAAGTGATGCTGTTTATTCTTAGTAGTTCCACAATATACTAATCATTTGATGGGCTGTACTACTAGGACAGAAAGGATTAAAAGTATTCCATTAAGTGAACAGAAAATTAAATTTATATTTATTTTGTTGTATATTATAATTATTTTTTTTATTGTTAATAGTCATTACTTTAAATATTATAAAAATTAATATAATATTATCATACAACAATTTAAAATACATGTTCAGTTTTATAAATTATGATTATTGATAATTGGTCTGTGACACAACATAGGCTGTAGCTTAATTACTTACTTGCAACGGGAGATCCTCCTTAATCGTTGGTTTACTGAATTTTACATAAGTATTTCATACGTACTTATTCTTATTAGCCGACTGCTTTAAAAGAAGCGTTATGTTTTTCAAATGTATGTATGTAGGAAGCGATCTATCTTTAAACACACCACAAATCACCTCTTATAAGATTTTGACGTAAGGGTTATTGTTAGATACGTTTAGCGCAAGTGATAAGAAATAATTAAGGAAAGGAAAATGAACGCCATATTGTATAGTCTACTAATTGTTTTGAAAACCTATCTTTGAGTGTTTCTAGCCTAAAAATCATTTTTTGCAACAAGCATACCTTTCTTCAAATTTGTACATGTACATGGTTAATATAGGTATAAAAATATCCTTTATAATTAAGATTTCAAATTAAAAACTATTATTTAATAAAAAGATGTATTTAATGTGTATTTAGAAATCATATTTGTATGTTATGTTTTATTGGATAGACACATATATATTGTGTATAATATTGTACTTATAATTATAAATAATATTTGTGTATTTTCATATATAATATATTTAATTCTTATAAAATATAATTTATTATAATTCTTATAAATTATAATTTATTATAATTCTTATAAATTATAATTTATTATTTCTATATCATTATTTTTTTATGTTTATGTTTCTTTTCTTTTTAAACAATTTTGTAAAATAAATATGTAGTAGGTACATTGTATTTGCTGAGCACGTTCTTAGTTTTATATATTTATTCCAATGTTTGTTTTATTATTTTGTTTTAATTATTTAAGTGATTTAAACTAGAATATCGCTTCTTTGTGTTATCTTTCACTATATACTCAGCTTGACTGATAGAGAATACTCTTATCATTATCTCCGCCTTTTGTACCTTAATTTGGCTCAATAAAGTTTTAATATAATAATAATAATTGTAGTAAAAGTGCAAGAGTGGCAAAATTGACATAAAAATAAACATTTTTATATTTGAAATAAAGAAAATGAAATGATTTCCGATACTTAAAATGATGTTTCAATATATAAATAGTTTAGAAGTCGTTGTTGTTAATCATTAAAGAGAGATTTGTGTTTATTTTACATATATTTCTTTGACAGCAACTCTACACATGAATTACATTACACATGAATTAGTAATATATTACTGATCTAAAATTTGTGAATTTCAATTGTAATTTAAAGATTAGCCTTATTTGAGCTCTATTTCTCGTTACCGTTGAAATAATTAATAAATATACGGACGGTCAAGATGAATGCCAAAAAATAAAAAACGCCTAAAAGTCGACTTCAAAAATTTATTCAAAACTATAGAAATAATATCTGATTATCCAACTAAGAATACCAATAGACTGTCGAATCTTGGAAATGGTTCTGAAGCAATATGTTTAAGTTATTGGCATATTACGAGAACCAAGAAAGAAATAAGAAAGACAAGTGAAATAAGAAAGAGAAGATACGTTTATAGAAACTCATTACTACCATTGTCGTCAGTTTGTCATAAGTAACTTAACATATCAATCATATATTCTCGTCTGTCTCTACGTCGAAACATTTAAATTAGTTAAGACATTAGTTACATGCTATGAACGGAAATGTTTTGTTAAGTACTCACTATACATAGAATGTGCAGATTAAGTAAAGTACATTATATTTAATAACGAGGATTGCGTCAGCCCGGTAACAATGAAGCAATGCTGACTCCGCAAGTAGTGACGAGTGAGAACGAGCTACTTCTGTATCACTTTTGATTCTAACATCGAACAATTGTCACCTATTTAGTTGTAATTAATTAATAAATTTTTGCTTTCGTAACATCGGTTTTTTTTAATCCTGCCTGTCGGCCTTACTTAATTGTTTTATTATTAAAGATTTTATCAACAAAGATTTAATAATAATAATATATACTGCACTGTATATAATAACTTGTCACTAATACAGTATCATGTCTCTAATCTCTATTGTATCTAATTGACATCTTGTAGCAGTTCTAAGTGTATTGTGTCAATCACTAGTGTAGACCAATTAAGTGTCTCAATTAACTGAAGAATGAGGTTTTTGTAAAAATAAATGTCTACCTTCCTATCGAAATTCAAAAACCTGATGAAAAGTTGAAATCTACATAATACAGCACACAACAATGAACCCAAAGGGTATGTCCCTTGTTAGTTTTTTAACATTTTTATATTATATCAAGGATGGAAAAAAATATTCGGTTGTTGAATAATGATCTACTTAGTTCGTGTTTGACAAAATTGTTATTTTATTATTAAAATGACAATGTTGCATCAATTTAGCTGATAGCAGCTTCGTCCAATAATCTGATTGTCTAAGCATAGTTTAACAAAACAAGAGAACTATTAGTTACAAATACATAAAAACAAACCCTGTCTATTTATTAGTATTCTATTCTGAGCTGATATGATATGATATTATTTTTACGTAGGTACAGTTTTTGATTTTTTAATTTGATATTTATATACAATTTAAAATAATTTAACATGCCCATAACATGTTTGCCATGAATAAACTTTTAAACGATATTGAATATAAGTAATAAAAAATGATGTTACTTTTAATCCAAACAAGAAATGATACCTATTGTTTATGTAGAGGGAATTTTAGAAACATATAACGATCACATAGTTCACTCGGACACCGAAAAAATCATTCCTGAATTACACATAGTATTTAATTTTGAGTCAGATATCAAAGTCCCTAAACACTTGTTGAACAACCAAACAAACATTTATTTTTAATCCCCGAGCTCAATATTTCACCGGAGGTTAATAGAATAAATGTTTACTAATTAATTATTAATTACTAATTATTAATTAATTATCAAAAGTACTTAAAACAAACAGTATTATTTGTTTAGTAAGAATAAGTTAATTATAAAATAAAATGCAAAGTCGTAAAACTTTGGTTTTAAAAATATGCGTTTCTCGGTTCTCTCGGGTGCGTATTATGTTATTTTGGAAGTAAAAGGCATTTGAAAACAACATTATGCTATCGTGATTTCAGGCCCGAGATAATTTATCTGCGAAAAGTTAACTCCATTGGAATTATTAATGACTGATGAAAAGCAGTTCTTAAACATATTTCAATTACCGGCGCTTTATACGCTATATAAGCATCGCTTTAGCGGCTTATATTAATAAATATAAAACTTCAAAAACAATCTGGTTACAACGATAGCGATTATAGCGATACAATGTCTATATTCTCATTCATTTCGTACGAGTTTTCCCCGCGGCGTAGCTTGAGTCTGAACACAAAGGCTTTATCAGATGATATAACATTTGAGGATTAATTTTCGTGAAGCTTATTTAAGAAAGAGAAAGTCAAATTCTATTTTTCATCATTATTACAACATTCATAATTTTCGTACTATCTTTCGTCTTCTATACTTTTTACGATTCATTGAGATAATGCAATGAAGTAAAGAACGAATCAAGTGATCATTTTACTTTCTACCGTTGAAAAATATTATATTTTTTCAACTATTTTGTGTAACTTTTTTTGTAATTCATTTTTTTATTATAAGGAAGTTTGCCAGTGCTTTGAAAAAATAAGTTAAGGGTTTTATTATGAAATATACAATCAAAAAAATACTAAAAGATACCTATGTGCATAAACCTAATTCTCTCTGCAATAAGATATGTCCAATTTAAATATCTGAGATGTTCCGCTTATTTAAAATTCAACTCTTTACATAAAAAACACTTGACGCATCTATCATAAATAGGTGACATCAGACTTAAATAAAAATACAAGGATTTGTTATACTCTACTCTCTATAGAAGTTTTATACTCTACTTTTTGAATAAAAACAAACTTTAAAGCTTTGTACTCGATTGTGTTTTTTTTATTATCCTGTATAGTTTGAAAGAATAGATGTTTTAACGAGAGATTATCAAAGCTTAGTTAAAATCTGAAGCAATCACGTACTTCCGTAGTGAATAGCTTCCAGTGACTAATCGATTATGGACCATTGCATAGCATGGAGTGGAATTTGATCGGAATTTCACACAAAAGAGATTACGACGATATCCTTCATTAGAACAAAAGAGGTCTCAATCCAATAAAACTTAATTTACATTTGTCATAATCTTCATTTACTAATTAATATAATACTATAAACAAAATATTATAATAGTTACATTTTTTTGGAAGAGGAGCTAAAATACTGATTTCATTCTCGTAAGCAAATATCAAATACATGGATAATTTAAAGCCATAGCTAGATTGAATTAAATTCTTTTTTATTACATCTTAATATATGTTATATACGTAGAGTGACTTTTAAAATAATATTAATTTAAATCGAAATGTGCCGTGACATCGAAAACTAAAATCTTTGTTTGTTATCCTTTAGTAAGTATTCGGAAGGTGGAAGTGACGTAAGTGCAGTTTATATTTACTCTAAGCACCGTGAGAATAGTTTGCAATCGATATCGCTTTTCTAAAGATTCTTTATATATTTAATATTAAGAGACTTCTTATGAAATATGATATATTTTGATAAAAATAATGGATGCCAAAAGACATGCATCTTATAATTTTCTGATTTTTATAAAATGTATTCTACAGTATTACTAAAAATAACATACAGAACTTTGTTTTCAATGCAAATTCATGTTTTATATTTTAAATAAATTTCTGTTTCCTCTCAATTGTAAAAATGATCGAAAATTTTACCGATACTTAAGCCTCTATAAACCTGATCTACATCAGATTAGAGGGAATAAAACTTACCTTATTTTTAACGTTTAATATTTATTTAGTAAATATAATTATATTTTGATATAAAACTTATAAAATTTAAATATATTATCAAAACATATGAAATTTGTTTCTTTTATATCATTTGTATAATGTTTATGATGTCACTATTATTTTTTTATCTATCTATTATAATTAACGGGCCTGGCAGATGTTATATCAAAACAAAAATAAAAGGTCTAACAACTGAAATAATTGTTTTGCATCCTAGAAAGAAATGCTGATTACATACTATGTAATCAAATTTAAGTTATTAGTTATTATATAATAAAAGAAATATATGTCATTTATTTATTTCCTTCTCTTCCTGGAGCATTTTTTTTAATTTGCAGATAGAATCTTAGAAAATGAATAAGTGTAAATAGAACAGGATTTATTCTTCTGTATATGTTAAGTAAAAAAAATCTGATATACTTTTATTCTTATATACTTTTATTCCACTAATTTGGTCTGGAGAGCAAAATCAAAATTAAAATACGTCTATTAAAGCAATTGCGTCTGCACTTACGTCACTTCCATCTTGCGTCTACTTACTAAAGGATAACAAAGAAAGATTTTAGTTTTCGATGTCCCGGCACATTTAAATTAATATTATTTTTAAAGTCACTCTACGTATATAACATACATTAAGATGTAGTAAAAAAGTTTTTAATCAACTAATACTAACTATTTAAAAAAACACACCAAAAAAACAAGAAAACTATAGTTCACATAATCTAAGACGTACCTTTTGAAGTTTCATACATTTGAAGTCGATACAACTCATCCGTAAAACCATTAATTTAGGAAGTTTTTTTTTGCTGCCATTCCATTATTTTTTTTAATATTCCAAAATATCAAACGGTATTTCTTAGATTAGACGAAATGTAAAAGCCACCATAAATCCAGTATTAATGTAACGAACTCTTTGTTTTAGTTTCGCAAGGGAGTACTTCAAATTATAGCGAGATGAACTGTTTAGTAACTAAATCTACTTTTTCATATAAGGAAGAAAAGTCTGCGCTAACCACTCGACCAACGGGGCGGTTAACCAATTATTAAATTGAAAAATGTATCATTGCACAAGTTGTTGTTTATGGTAGGTGGACTTATTAATGTTAAATAATAACAATAATAAATCATCTCAATATGCTAAGATAACGGAAATTAAACTAAGAACTGTCAAACAAACAAACAATAACTGTTCATACTTAAATCATTGTCTTTGAATTTAAAAACTCCCAATATATATTATATTCATTGTTTGAAGATAATAAAACGATGATGACGTAGGAAAAAGTTGCAACATAAATATTCAAATAATAAAATGATTAATAACATCATTTAAGTTAACAATATTTTCCGCTCCAATACACAATTCAGTTACCGCAGAGACATTGTTTGTAACTTTGTACTCAACAGCTTTGACGAACAAAGAAGAAAACATTATTGATAATTTCAAAATACTTAGAAACATTTTAATTGTGACTGTTTGGAAACTTCTAGCCTTTTGGTTTAATAACCAAAGTTCGAATTACTTGAAATGTAAGTAATATATTAAACGATTAAATGTTGGCTAATTAATTTAGTTTTCTTTTATGATTTTTTAAAGTATAGTGCTAGTTATTTTATTCTTTGTACTACAAAATAATACCTTGTCCTCCTGATCAATATTGTTCAAAGAAAAATATTTCATATGAAATTATTTTTTTATGTGACCCTTTTATGAAATGAAGTTAAACCTATATTTAAATTATTCTAGAAGGGTTTATTAATTTTCCGTTTACGGTAAATGAATAACAGTGACATAGTAACCTTAAATTAAAATATTAACAACATCTGACCATGGTTATGCCTTTATCTTAAAAGATATAATAGAATATTTAATTTTATGGTGCCTATAAAAATATAGATTAGTCTTAACGTACAAGATATTAAGAAAAAAACAAAAGCAGTAACAAAAAATATATTTGTTAATATATTGAATAAAACATACATACTACATATACTCGCTGAATAACTAACTAACTGGCTATTGATATATGTGCCTTTATTGAAATAAAACATATATAATAGGAAATAACGATTCTTTCCCCAGTTATGGATATTTTGGTCCATTATTCTCAGATGTAAATAAATTATTTTCAAGTTAAATTATTCGAATAAATCCAACCTGATTTGTAATGATTTATAAACTAATTATTTTGCGACCACTACGAAATGTACATGACGATTTAAATATTTTTAGTGAAAATAAAACATTCTGAATTAAACATTAAATTAAATGGTAATTAATTGCCAGTTAGTATTGCCAGTGTAGTAATTTATACGGGACGATTGAATGCTACAAGAAAAATATTTTTTAACCAAATCCATAGATTTATTATATCATTTTATTATAATTAATTAACTCGTTTTGTCTATGTATCTTAAGTCTTATAATGCATCTAAAAAGGTTTTTGTTTTGTAATCCCTAATCTCTGTAAGTACCTACTATTGGATCCTTAACAATATATATGACTAACATGAAACATCACTCTACGTCTTTCAAACAGTGTAAGAAAAAGTCATTTATATGATATTAGTATTATGACAATATATTCTTATTAATATAATTGTTGAACATCGAATCATTACTATTAAATGTTTACAAGATTCATTAGTTTCATTAAATTCGAAATTGATGTTACAACTTACAATGCATTCCTTGCATACAGAGGCTACTACATAAGTAAAATGTAGATATGATTAAAAAAAACATCGACTTTCAATGAACACTACTATAAAACAAAACACAAGGGAGATGGTTGGACATCGCGTTCTCCCCAACGTCATGTAAAACGAAACTATAATACTTGCAATGATACTTTTACTGTATTGGTTTGTATTGTGACGTGGGAACGTTACAATTAAAACTATACGATAAAACTATTATAAATGGGAATTGGAATTAGACATACAAAAAATCATAAAACTGAATGGAAATTAGACATAATTGATTAAATTCTGAAATGTTATATTTCAAGTTTCAAGCAAATATTATGTAGGTATATTATGTTTATATGTAATTATCATACTTTTATTAATACAATTTAGTTTTTTAACAAATTTATGAAAACTTATAAAACACTATCATCAAACGAACAACATTCAATAATGTTAAAAAAAATAAATACTTGTTCTCTGTAATTACAAAGAGAATAAGAAAATAAACCGGAAAATCGAATAAATCCTAATATCTTAAGAAATATAAATGTATATTTTTATATAACACATTTTAAGTAATAATATTAATAGTTCTTTTTTTTATAAAATACTATCCAGAGGACGGCAGTTCTTACACATGCTCATAATGCTACAAATAAAATTATGCAACAGAGAAGTAAATTTCTAAAGATTGTATGAGACTGTTTCCAATTGTCGTCCGTACATACATGCCTTGGGGAAATTATACCGCATATTTACAACTGAGAGAGAACAATAAAATCTAAAATAAAAAGAAAGATCACTGCATGAGGTCGTTTCTACGCCTTTAGTTTACTTGTTTATTTGAGATAAATGAATTTAAATCGTCAAGTGAAGGATTAAAATCTTTTTAATAGAATTAGTAGTTTTTAAATATTCCCGGATAATGGTAAAAAATTCAATTAAATGACATAAATGCATTGTTGACATAATGGCACACAGTAGGCTTCATATTGAGCACCGAGTGTACCTATTTAACTTAACGTAAGAACCACTGTTCAATTAAAATTAATTATTTTATTCTCATAAAGAAGTCCCGAACTCAATCTGAACACATACAAGCTTTAGGTAAAGAAACGATTATAAATGAATCATAAACTGACATTGTCAGTAACAACTTCTGAATATTTATTATAATAAAGGAAATTTGATTCTAACCTGCAAACTTTATTTACAATAAAGATTTATAAAAATACCTGAATTATACAAAAAACATTTAAAGTAACAGAAAACAAAAACATATATATTAATTTGGTTCGTAAATTAAAACGGGTAACTTTATAAAACTTCACCTGAAACTTTTTTGTACTATTTCTTTCAAATATTTATGTGCTTACAAGATTATTGTAATAATAATATACTATTATATTACAAAAAATCCAACCTTGCATATTTCAGAAAAACCACAACTTTAAATTGTAAAACTTCTGGGTTTCATTTTTAGATTAATTAAAAATATCTTCAAATCAATTTTTTCTTTCCAAAAATCGTGATTCGTGAGTGCATAACTTATTGGTTAGAGACCATAAATAAATTGATTAGACAACCCTCTTCAACTTTAATATAACATAATTTAATGAAATAAAAAAAATAAGATTACTGCACATAAACATGTAGATATTTAGAAGGTTATGTGGAGTCGCGGGTGCCGGTAGAATTAAAATACCATATAAGGTTGTCGTCTCAAAAACAATTTCCCCAACCTTATCTACCAATCAAAGTTGTCCAAACAAAGAACAAATAAAACAGCGTAGAGTGAGTGAACGGTTTCATTCACTCATGTGTAAATTCAATTCAAGATGAGATCTCAACGCAGTCGTTGAAGTGCACTGGACTGGTTATAACACCGTACGTTACATTTACTAAATTAAATAATATCTCATTACGAAAATAATATTATAATGAACCCATATTTTTTGTTACGGTACATAACTTATAATATGCACATACATACATATTTAGGTAAACATTGTGTTATTGAGATGGTAAGTAAGTAAAACAAATCTGAAGATAAACTTAGTAATTACTAATACATCTGACCACAAGAATAATAGAATAAAATAGAATTACTTCATTTATGTTAAATTTTGAAAATATATTTTAATCTCAATGGAATTTAACCTACTAAAGTACGTGTGAAATTACTTAAAAGCTAAAAAGCTAGAGCTAAAAGAATTTTCATGTATTTTAGATTAAAATAGTTATATCCTACTAATATTATACATGCGCATGTAAGTTTGTTTGTTACGCTTTCACGCAAAAACTACTCAACCGATCATTATGAAACTTTGTACACATACTTTTGAAGGTATTAGAAGTAACATGGGCTACTTTTTAATAAAAGGAAAAAACTTTTTTTTAGCGGGAAGTTAAAAAAAATTTGAAAGATAAAAATATTGTTTGTCAATAAACATGCAGACAGAATCGCAGGCAACAGCTAGTATTTTTATAAAATAAAATGAGAGTACGTAACAATACGTTCAAAATGTAATAGTATACTCTTTTACAATATTTAAACTATTAATTTAAACTGTTTTAAACACAGTCAAGATCGTAGAATTATATACTTATAATAAAACAACATAAAAGATAAGCACTTATGGCATTTTAATTAATCAATTTTTCTAAAGAATAATATTTAGTTTTCAATTTACTAGCAATTATAATCCGCTGTTCCGGAGCTATAAGAGTATAAAAGTATAAGTCCTTCAAGAAACTTTGCTTCTGTACCTTACATTAAAATTTTCTTTAAGATCCTTAAAGAAATAAGTCGTAAAATATTATGTTAAGCCGTTGTGATAACCAAGAGTACCTACATAAATAAATATAAATCAACTGCCGCATTTATAAAAGATCATTGCTTGGGAACGGCTTGACTGATTTGAAAAAAGTGTGTTTTTTTAACAAAAACTTACATAAAAAAAACATAATCCTATCATTGAGTTTGAGATAAAGACCTATTTTTATTATACAACTGTCAGTGGCATTGAATTTCTTCATTGCTTAATAATTCCAACCATACGAAGCCGGCGAGTGTCGTATAAATAAAATCCTAACAGATCATTTTAAATGTCTGTACATATATAATTCAAATGATAACTGACGTCAAATTTATCAACTCAATAACACAATTAATTATTCAAAAGTGATGACATAAAATAACAATGAATGGAACTGTTAACCGTTCAATTCAAATGATGATTTATATCAGAAATAATATGTAAAAGCTCTGAAATATCATATGCTTTATTATTATAATATACTCGCGGATACTATAATATACTGGGAATTGTAATCGTAATTCGTAATCAAATTTATTTCACATTATCATTGCAAAATACAAATTGATTATTACTGTGTAGTGAGGATGTGATTTATAAAAGTATGTAAGCGATTTATGAATATGATATTACGCTGTCTTGTAAAAGTTTAGATAAGTATTCTTTGGGATTTAGCAATAATAACTAAAAAAGAATACATATTTATATATCTTATTATTTATCTTTTAGTAAAAAAAATGCAATTATTATTGTGTTAAATCCGAAAAATACTTAGTTTAGTTATAATTGCTGTTTAGTTACCATTAACTTATTATTTTGTAGATATTATTAAAGATATTATTAATTTACTTATATTAAGTACTGTACACTGTTCCTCTGAATAAAGTTCTTTTTACATCTCTTCGAATTTCAATACTTAATTAACGTTTTTTCTGGTAAAAAATTTTACAACCTTTTATTTGTAAAACGATTTTTGTATTTATAAATATAAATACAAATATGTATGTAAGAATCACTGAGTTTGGGTTATAATTACAAAAAATATACGATGATAGACGGGTAATTTAAAACAAAACTGATAACAACTAGTAATATTATAAACTGACACAATATTTTTTAAACCTAACAAGTCTGAACTAATCTTCTGTGTCTTGTTATTTACAAAACATTCGATAAACTTGTTTTGCTACCTTCATCATGATTATGATTATTACTAAATGATCACATGACAATTTATTGATGACATGACATGACAATTGTTGATATGTTCTATAACCAGAATTGATAATATTTGATCAAAGTAACATTTGATGATTTCAGTGCCATAACAAATTTTATGATGTATTTTATTTCCTGTCAAGAATTCTTTGTGTATGTGGAAATTGAGAACAAAAACTGAAAACTGAATACTGGTTGAAATTGGATTTTCTCTTACAAATCCTTCTTCAAATGCCTCGTAAAATACCACCTTTTATATAAAACCAAAGTTAGCTTATTCTGCGAAAGAAGAAAGAAGGTCATTTAAGAATTATTTTTGAAGTATAATTCAAAAAGTAAAATATTTTTACAAAGACTCTGTGTATCTTTGTATTTATAATACTGATGTATTCAAGTTAAAGAAACCTTTTACTTTTCCTAGCTATCAAATTTTTTATATACGATAATCAAAGGCAGACTGATTGCAAGAAAACCTGCTAAAGGTTTTGTTATACAAGCTGAGAATATTAGATTGATTGTGGCAACTATGATTTGTATATGAACTAAACCTGGTGAAGTCAGTCAGTTGAGTGTAAGATAAGAATTAAGAGTTTTGACTAATAGATATACGTACTTGTTTTAGATTGAATAGTGACTACCCTGTCCGTCTATATCTAGGTACTGTTTCTTCTAATTATATCATAATTTATTTGATAAATACTAATAAAAAAAAATACGCCAATGGTATAAAAACTCCCAGTTATAAAATCAGTTCTTTTGATATAAATAATCTTAACGTAATGTAACTGTCAATTGTAACAGTATCAATTGTATTAATTGTAGCTAAAATATTTTATATTAGAAAAATCGAATATGGAGAAGTTATAACACTTTATCGTATTCGTATTATTAAAAAATTATTCTCTTAACCTGTCTAAAATATTTTTAAATATAGGTACTACATCGAAAGCTTTTACTTTTATTCCTCTTTGAATGGGCGGCATGCAAGCTCCTCTTATATTTACAGATCACATATTTATATCCGAAGAATAGAATAGAATAAACCTTGTACTATAAACCAAAAGCCTCTAAAACCTTTCATTGAAAACATGATGTCGATTTATTAATTAATGTCAAATTAAAGTCTCTCTTAAAATATAATCGTTCAGTTCTTACCTTCTCTAAGAGAGTTAAAAGAACTCATAGTTTTAAAAGTTTACATACTTTACCAATAATTGTAGCCTATTACGATCCTTTTAGATCCTAGATCCTAGATTTTAGGTCCTTAATATTATTCGTGTTCGTGTAGTATTGATAGATAAGATATTATTAGTATTTAGTATTGAGCATAGATGTCTGTATTTCTGGATTTGGTCGTTTGTTTAATATATTCTCAGTATTTATAATGTGATATTGACATATGGTTTTCTAGTACTATGTTGTTATTATTAGTGAGTTTCCAGGTATAAGCTGAGCTAGTGGAATTATCTCTTAAATCATTATAAGTCATAGTACTACATTGCACTCAGTAATATTGTATGACTCAAAGGTATATGTATTTGTTAAATAAACAACAACATTATTAAAACTAAGTCACCATAACAACTATGTCAATAATTTGAGTACTTTAAATATTTCTATTATCAGTTAACAATTTAAAAACAGCGACCCATAAATAAAAACAAAAAGCATTGACAATGTTTGAAATATGCACTTTTATGTAGAACGGATAAAGCGGAAAACTGAAGGTTATTTATTTCATTCAGATACGTAAGTAAAATGAAATATTTTTGTGGAATATATTTATCTTTAAAATACATTTTTATAAAGCAAATGCTGGTATTAAACTAATTATTATTGCAATTGGGTGAATTGTAACCTAAAAATCACTTTTAAATTGAATTTATTTATTATTGTTGGTATATATTTATGTAAGACTGATTTTTTAATTAGTTATTATAATAACTATCAATCTGTCAACCAAGTCAGTCAGGGCTAGCAATATCAATTATTATTTGAATGTGACAGGACCGACCTACAACATGTTTGGTTACATAAGTTTGATTTCCTATGCATTTTTTTGTCACGAACTACGAGGAAAGGTGAGAAATAGTTTTTAATTCAATTTAAAATCTCCAAAAAGGATTTTTTTAAAAATCTAAACAAATGTCCCACTATTTTTTAGAGCAGCTTCAGATTAGATACGTTTTTCCATACTCTGGAAATAACGTATCCAAACCAAACGTATTTCCGTACTCTGGACGTAACGTATACAAACTAAACGTATTTCCAGTTTCAGGACGTTTAATACTTAAAGAGAGTTCTGTTCACTGGGAAGTAAATAGCTAAATCTCTTTATAATCTATATAAAGATCTTGAACTATCATTCTAGAACCTTTCTAGAACTATCATCATCATTCCTGAAACTTATTTCAAAGGCGGCATTAGAACCTGGCTCGTAAGTCCCATAAATATTCCTTCCTTCCTGCAATGCGACGGACCGGTACCTTCATAGAATGGTAAATTCATAGAATGCTAAGAAGCTTTTTTACATTAGACGTAAAACGGTTATTTATGTTACGTATACTATCATCGCTTCTATACAAACTATTAGACATTGATTAAATTGTGGCCACAGAACAAAATTTCCACACCTTTATAAAAGTATCCTTCCGTCTTCGTGCAATAAGTGACTTAACTTGATAATTAGCTGTTCTTATTAATTAGCAGCTAAATACTTAATTTTTAACTGCTAGAATAAACAAGAATCCGTTTGAAGAAATGTTGGAGGTTTGTAGCATAGTTTAAGGTTTACCATATGAATTAACAAGAGAGAAGAGAATTAAGAAACTGTGATGAGAGCAAGACTAAGAGGACTAAGACGAGACTAAAACTATGCAAGATAAGTGTGTCAAAGTTTTGTGACAGACAAATCTATGTAAACAACCAAGTAGATATCAATATTACCAAATCGATGTTTAAAATATTATTACTACGGACTCAACCTAAAAAGCACAACAAAAATATTCTCCTTTCAAAATAAATATGTTGAGTTTTGTTATTGAATAAAATACTTTTTACTAAATCCTAAAACATATTTACCTAATATTTTCTTTTTTTCACTTCGTCAAAGATATATTCCAAAACTTTATTTTTTATTTAAATCAAAAACCATTTACTTTTTACATTTCCACGTTGAAAAGGAAATATTTTGAAGAGTTTGTTTGGATAAAATGTTTTTGACCAAAACAGCTTTATTTTAAGAAATAAAATTCAGGATACATTTTATTCCGACCTGTTTCAATTCAGCAAAAATTGTCTATAACCGTTTCACATTATCTGTTTATACATTCTAAATAATATTTTAATTATATTATCTTAATCTAACATAAACGTTTAAAATAAATATAAATATAATGGAAGATTGAGGTTTCTTTCTTGTTTATTTATTAACAAATATGTCTTAATTATTATTACCATTTTATTATGAATATATCGTATTTACTTAACAATTTAACAAACAAAGGAAATACTAAAAACTATATATTATAAACTTATTATGGTTGCTTTTACACATTCATAAAAAGCAATGGTGGTAGGTTTTCTGAAAATTGCCAACGAAAAAGGGGTAGAGCTTAATCGTAGTCAATGGCTTGAATTTTTTAACCTTTAATTATAAAATATATGTCAGTGTCTATTTTATAATAAAAAGTTCTAAAATTTAGTTTTAGTAAGTTCATATAATTATATCTATGTATACAGGAATATATTTATAATTATAACCAAACATAACATATATAATTAGTAATATTTCTTTCATTGTACAACCGAGCTTGGAAAAATAAACCTAACAAATACCTAACATATTAATTATTGTAATGTATCGCAAGTAGAACAATTATTTTTCTCAACATTTACAATAACTAAGCATGTATTTAAAAAAAATAGGAAGATCTTTATTTGAAATATATTCAAGAGATTTTTTAAAATGTGGGAAGCTATTTAGAATGTTCAGACTGAAAAACACACAGAGTCTATGGTTTAGTGTTAACCAAAATTGTTATAGAAATTTATAAACGTCTTAAAACAATATTACAAAGTTTCTGATAGAAGAGTAATGTAAATTAAGCCTCCATATTGTTTAAACCTCTAACAGCGATTTGACGATTGATTATGTTTTCGGTTTGCCGGTAACAAAGATAGCCTATCTAATTTACAAACAACTTTATCTCTGTATAAAAAACAATAAATCCTTATTGCGTGTTCGACCAACAAGAATACATACAAGCGTTCACATTTGTTAATATTAGTAAGATTTAAAAATATGAATCATATTATTCATTTAAGGCTTTTTTTAATATAAAGATAATATCTTCCCTAATCAAGTAGCTGTTAATATTTTAATTTAATATTATTATGATTAATTTGTCGCATTGATAAAACTAGTATTAATTTAAATACAGGTTCATCTTTAAAACACAATTTCATATGAAATATTTTTGATTATTATTTGACTAATTGTTGTCAGGTAAAACAAGTATTTTATAATACAAATAATACTATTACTAGAATTTTACATTAAAATAATATATTATTTCATGAAACACAATCAAAAGAATGATTCATCATTGAATCACGAAATACATTTTTCACATATTCAATATAAAAAGCTTCTTTAACAATAAGCTAAATTGTCACAATTCTTGAAGTTCCCAAAAAAGTCTACTCACGTCATAATTTACCAACTTTGAGGGGATTCTTAAATGATTTATCAATAACGATCTATTCTTTGCTCATACCGTCAAAGCTGTTCAGAACAAAGTTAAAATGTCCCTGCGGTAACTACATTGTGTATTGAGGTAGAAAATATTGTAAACTTAAGTTATGTAATTAATCATTTTATATTTATCTTAAAACTTTTTTATTACGTCATCATTATGTCATCCTCGTTAAATATTAATATTTTGGTGTTTTGTTAAATTAAAAGATAAAGTTGAAGGTAGGGAAGGGTTATTGTTTTTTTTTTAATTGAAAGTTTCTAGTTTAATTTCGTAATCTTAGTAGATATTGAGATGATTTATTATAGTTATTATTTTAGGGTAGGAAATCAACAGATCATAAAGTGCCACTAGTGCATTCAAGTATTATTTGTTACAATCACTACCAATTATAATGTGACTTATCTTAGTGGATCGTTATAATAATTAGTTCGTAAAAAATAATGTTTTATAATGAACATTTGAAAAATAACATTTCTTAAATCTATAACAGAAAAATTCACTGCAAAATAATGTCAATGTATTATTGTGTCAGTATTTAAGGTAATATTACTAACAAACATAATAAAATAAATAAAAATAAAAAATCTATATTACTACAATTTTATAAGAACCGAACTGTCTTGATAAGTAATATTTTTTAAGATTTTCACGAGTACACATTGAAATAAAACTTTTTTTACCGATTAAACTCGCGTATAATTAAGCTTAACTTTACATTTTCGATTTAACCCGAGGTGTCGACACCTCCATCTCGTCTTAACCTGAACACGATTACTGCAAACAATTCAAAGCGTTGAGTTTAATTTGAAATTACAATTTAAAATTTAAATATATTTAATATAATTTATTAATTAAAACTGTTTGTTGTAGATGAGAAACTAAAACACTCGAAAAACTTATAGGCGCTGGAAGGTGGATATATCTGACAGTAAACACGATTATTGGTAAGTAATTGAAAGAATAAATAAAAAATTATTAAAAAAAAATATAATAATAATAATAATAATAATAATATCAGGACAAATTACACACATTGATCTAACCCCTAAGTAAGCAAATTATTTGCTTGTGTTAAGGGTGTTAGACAACGATACAAATACATAGAAATACATATATAAATACTGAGAATATATTTAATAAACGACCAAACCCAGAAACACAGACATCTATGCTCATCACATAAATGCCTGTTTCCCGCCGGGAATCGAACCCGAGCCCCATTGCGCCGTGACACGTTAGGCGTCTGCGCTAACCACTCGACCAACGGGGCGGTAAAATAAAATATATATAAATACATCAAAGTAACGATTCTCTAACTGATTTGGATAGGGTTAATCCTCCTTAATACCTCCTCCTATAAGCTGTAGAGCTTTTCATTCATCATTTCTTCAATAAGCTTATTGATATAATATTTATAAATCCAACATTTAGATCTAAGAAAATATATTACATACATATTTCACTTGTTAAAAATATGTTTTTGGTACCGTATTCTTATTTTATAATTACTGATTGGATAAACTTATTTATAAAATATAAAATAGTTTTGTCTAAAAATTACCAACTAAATAATTTTATTAGGCTGAAATTAGAGGAATTGTAAATATGTTATTATATATATTGTAATATTAAATATATTTATATTATTTAGATTATATATCCTTATTTTATACTGTCCTCTGGTATTTTAAGTCTTCATTATTATTTAGTTGTTTCATTATTTTATTATATGTATATAAATGTTTATATTTATTTACAATTAGCAAAAAAATATATAAACACGAATAGCTACGTTAAAGTTATTAAAAATTGTATTTTCACATTTTATTATAAATATGTAGGTGTTATAGAACCTGCTTATGTAAATCTTTATGTTTAGTACAAAGAAGTATTATACCCCAAATATTCTCCTTACAAATAACCCTAATCCTACAAGAACTAAATATTGTCTGGCAGACATTGCTACTTAAGGATAGGTATAACTAATTGTATAAGATCCTATAGTAAAATATGGCATTTTTGGGCCGGTTTTATATTATGTGATTGCACTAAAGTATTTCATTATTAAAAATAAAAAAAGGTATATTTAATACAAATCCATATTAATTGATATTTTTTTGTCTTAATTTTACATTTTACAAATAAACCAAGAACAAATGTAATATAGTTTTTCTATTATTTTGTTCATAAAGCCAGTAACTCAATTCCTACAGCGTATTAATAAAACACCCAGTAGAATCATAAATCACGAATAAATTCGGTGCATTTTATTCAAATAAATCTTAAAGTAACATAACTGTCGTAGTTTTGTTTGCAGTGTGTTGAAGTTCTGAGTCCCAAAAGGAAGCACTTTATATATCCTCCATTGTCTATATACGTACTATTACTATTCCTAATAATTATATAAGACTGAGCCATAGATTAGATTGTTTTAAATAAAATGTGATAACATGGTAACTATAACTACTACGACCCTCATCAAAACAATGTATTTAATTGAGATATCATTACACCACTAATTTATAGAAGATTATTGTTTGGTTACAACCCCTATCAAAATAATAAATTGAATATTATTAAGGTGTTGTTTTAATACACGATTCAAATCATTTTTGAATGAGGGGTGATTTGAGACCACTTGGATGATTTACGATACGATTTTACAAAAGAAAATATATTTATTTTTCCTATTATTAGTATTGTTGTATTATTTTAAGAATCAATCGTTCTCCAGGACATTGCAACTGATGAAGTCTTTGCGTTCAGACACAAGCAACGCCGTGATCATGTGCTAGTTCAATACAGATGAGAATAAACATAACGTATATCCACATAGATTTTGTAACTTGCATTAATAAATTTTAAGCAGCTTAAGCGATGCATCTAGCTAGGTAAAGCGCTAGTATTTGTAACCTGTTTGTGAAAGGATAATTGACAATCATTAACGATTCCAATGCAGTTTACCCTTAGGGAATTAAATTACCTGCGGTCTGAAATTGCTAAATGATGACGTAGTTTTACAATTTCCATTAATTTCGTTACATTACGTTACGTTTCATACAAAAAATATATTACATTTTATAAAATAATATACCTATATATCTTTGAAACTATAATTGTAAGAACTTAATTGTAAGAACAGAGCACAACTAACATCTGTAATTATAAACTCCAGAGAGGAATTCTCTTTTCATCAACAAATCGATATACGAATACTTCAGTGGAACAAGAAATAAAGCAAAATAGAGTAAGCTTTTATTTCGGCCGTCGTAGTCTCTTATTGAGTTTGATTTGGTGGGATTTCACAATTCTTTTTCATGCAATTTTCTACAAACACACTAACACGGAGTTTGTTATATAAGTAAGTATATAAAACACATAATATGTACTCAAATGCGGTCAATATTAGTTACATAAATTTATGTTTTATTTATTATTAGTTACATAAATTGTTTTTGTCAAAGTTTCAAGTTTCTGTGCTCAAGTTATAAATAGCTTGTAATATATTTTTAATACTTAATACATTTTTATAATAATTCATCTACCAATACCAAAATTCGATATATTTTTGTTTTCATCTATCATAACTACTTTACAATATATGATGACAAACTAATGGAATGCTTATTGTTTCTAAGAGTTAGCTTTATAAACACATTTTCCCTGAAAATTTAAAACGATCTAATTTGTACATTCCACTTTGTATTACGAGTAGAAAAAAATAAATAAAACTTCACATTTATCCTACACAATCAAAATTCATTTATTCTTACGATACATATTTAAAGAACACACTTAAATTGATAATATTTGTGTTTAAGAGTAAAGATAAATAGAGTATTTTGTATGACATTGGGTCACATGTAGAAAGGAGTTGAAATAATAAATAAATAAAGTGACTGCGAATGTAAGGAGGTTGTTTAGGGTTTTACAAATGGTTTGTCAGTTCCAGGGACTATTTCACCTTGTCTCCTTGCATGGCGATAGACAGCTCTGCACAGGGATTTCATGGAATGCTAAAATAAATCGTACCATTTCATGCACAATGATTAACCACTTTTTTCGCAACTATTATAATTTATAAACAAACTATGAAACACACATAATTTTTTTTTTAATATTTAAATAAATAAATAAATTTAAAAAAAAATAATATTTATTAAAAATTCTGTCCTAAGTATAAAATAAGCGCTCATTTATTAAAGAGTCGTTTCATCTCACGTGCGTTGAGTCAATTAACTTGTTAATTAACTGGATACTCTTTGAACGGCGAAATTAAATAAGGGTTTGTATTTGCACTGATAATTTAATTAAAGGATTTTTTTAAACAGGTTAGAAGTTTTAAAATTAAAGATGTGAAAATATTTTACCTTAAAATAATAATTAAATGTAGCAAAATTTATATTTAACGCGTTGTATACAACCTCTATTATGTTTTTTATAGTATTAGCTTGTGGATGGATGTTTAAATTGTTTGACAACACTTCACTCCTATCTTTAAGTATTTTGATTGTTGAGTTTAGTCTTGTTCTTTGCCGTTGTTTTACACTTTTTATCACACTTTTCAGCATAAATATATCGTGTTTACTGGATAATATATAATATAATTTAGGTTCGTGTATGTTAGTTTGTCATCTACAATAAACAGTTTCATCGAGATGATTTGGTTAATAACGATATAATTGTTCTGGTGGTAATAATATTTACTTCATCATTATTTCATTTACTTAAGCCTTAAAATTTACACAGTCTATTAACATAAATTTGGCGGTGAGTTTAAAACTTATAATTTATTAAATATTATTTTTCAAATGTAAAGTGTATCAATACACTTTTTTTTTGTTTTCACGAGTAATAAAAATGGTATATAGCACTATTAGTAGTTTATGGTCGGGGTCTTCCCACTCTAAAATAATTACAATAATAAATAATCCTTATATCTGCTAAGGAACAGAACAGGAAATTAAACTGCGAACTTTCGATTAAAAAAATATTAACTTATCCCTATCTTAATCGTTCTTTTAATTTAACAAACACCAAAATATATTACAATTGAGAATGAAAAAACTTATGACGTGATATAAAAAATCATGATAAATATTAAATTCATACGATGATTAATTATATAATTTATCATAAATTAATTATACAAAGCCCTCCCCTTTTTTAATGAAAAATTATAGTCTGTAATATTTAATTTTTCAATAAAAAAGGAGGGGGGCGCTGTATGCTGCAATACAGCTCTCCTAATGTATATATCTGTACTGTTTAGTCTAAGCTAAATTTGTCACTTTACATGCATTTAAAAATTGGTTATTGGCCAATAAAAATATTATTATTATTGATGTTATTATAATTTAAGTTTACAATATCTACCACCCCAATACACAATTTAGTTACCGCAGGGACATTTTAACTTTGTTCTTCGTTCTCATCAGTTTTGAGGATACGAACAAAGAATATATCGTTATTGATAAAACATTTAAGAATCATCTAAAAGTTAGTAAATTGTGACGTGAGTAGGTTTTTAGAAACTTCAGGTTTTTTGCACATTTAGTTGATTTAGTTCGGTTAAATGGTGGCTAATTGTTTAGTTGTCTTTATGAAATCAAATACATTTTTTGCAGGGATTAGAACCCGCGACCTCTGGGGAACCTACCCGTCACTCTAGTAATTGAGCTATCGTATCTCTATCCGTCTTGGTAAATGAATAATTTTATAAATGACTAGGGGTCGCTCGCGACTTCTTCCGCGTGGTTTTTAGTGTTGCCGCCGAGTTCCATACAAAATTGATATTTAAAACTCTTAAGGGTAGAATTTAAAAATCTTTTGTTAGTACACCACTACGTAGAAAAACAAATGTATCCTCCAATTTTACTATCTCTACGACCTCCGGTTTAGACTGTATGTATGCTATAACTAAGTCAGTCAGAACCTATTAGATTATATTAAATTTGCAGCATTTTTCAATGCTGCTTAACTTCTATTAGTCACAGCGAGATGATATATACCCTATAGCCTTCCTCAATAAACGGACTATTCAACACAAAAAGAATTTTTCAATTCGGGCCAGTAGTCCCAGAGATTAGTGCGTTCAAACAAACAAACTCTTCAGCTTTATAATATTAGTATAGATCGTCTTTATCGGGACAATGGTGACGCTTATTAGACTTTTTTTCAATGTTTCTAACTTTGCAGTATAGATAACAGTAAAATGATGCCACAAGCGAAATGAATGTTTCAAAATATATATAAACATGTATAGTCATGTTCAACTTATTTAAATTTTAAATAATATAGAAAGGAAAAAACCGACACGGGCAGCGATTAGAACCGATAGCCTCTGACAAACCAGAGGTCACGGGGGCATAAATTATATAGTATGAAATTATATATTTATGAGAACCTTTTACAAAATAAAAGGGTTTACTAATTTCCCGTTTACGGTAAATGAATAACATTGACATTAAATTACAATATTAACAACCAGGCGACCATTGAGGATATTCCTTTTATGTTAAAAGCTTTTAAAACCTTAAATTAATAATGATAATGATGTCATTAATAATTTTTAAATCTTACTAATAATATAAGTGTGAAAGTTTATATGTATGCTTGTTTGTCCAACAAGCAATAATGATTTATCGGATTTAATATTTTTTATTAAGAGATAAACTTGAATATAACTTGTATAGGTTATCCTTGTTTTCGGAAAACCGGATACTTGACCAATCATTAAATTCTTTGTAGAGCTTATTTAAAATATAATTATATTAAAAATCTAATAAATAGAAAATACTTGCACTTATCAGTAAATTAAATTCTACTAAACCATTTAGTCATTAATTATCTTGTACGTTTATTAGTACGGAAAGTTTGTATGCTAACGAGCGTAGAACGTGGAACGATTTTGCTACGGACCGTTATAGTGCAATTTTACTTAAGTACTCTTTATTTAACCAACGTTGTTTCAGATCTATTCGTTTTAATCACTGTTATAACGAATACTATTTATGTACTCGTATAATTACTTTATGTTATCTATATAAGTATAAAAGTAAATAATGTAAGTTTCTTATATATAGTAGGCAGAACTTTTACTGCAAATATTTTAATATTAATAAATAAAATACATTTGTTAATAAATAAATAATAAGAAAACATTATATTTATTTTATAAGTTTATGTTACATAAAGATTACTTTATCAAAGATTTTACATTTATAAGATCATTTTAAATGTATAAAAATTAGATAAACTTTTCACCGTTTTATTCAAACAAACTCTTCAAAATATTTGTGTTTTCAAACGGGGTAATGAGAAGTGTAAATGGTTTTTGATTTAAATATAGATGAAGATTTTAGAATTTATCTCTGACGAACTCAAATAAGTAATATATCAGATAAGTATGTTTTATAATTTAGTAAAAAAAAAATATTAAGTAACAAAACTGCACATTTTTTTTTATACATAGTTGGGATTCGAACCCGCGACCTCTAGAAACCGTCCCGTCGTATTACCAATTGAGCTGCCGTATTGTTACCCGCTTCGGTGAATTAAGCAGAAAACAAACCTAACAAACCAAATATTTTAAAAATCAGGTCCGGCAAGTTTAAATAATAATTGTAATAGCTTACCTGAATGACTTCATTTTACATAGATTAATACATATTATAATAATACGACTAAAAATTGTCTTAGATAGATACATAATACTAAAAATAAATAAATTACATTTAAAAACTGAGTGTCTGGTTACATAGCACCCAATAGCAACTGATCACTAAAACATAAACATATGTTGTAAAAAGTGTATTTTACAATAATAAATAGCTTTTAAAGATAAATATACTCCACTAAAAATATTTCATTTTACTTACGTATCTGAATGAAATAAATAACCTGCAGTTTTCCGTTTTACCCGTTCTACACGACAAAGTTTGAAATATGCACTTTTATGCATATTTCAAACTTTGTCAATAGTTTTTGCTTTTTATTTATTGTCCGATATTTTTCAATTGTTAACTGATATAGAAGCAATAAAATTATTGGCATAAGTTTTTTGGTGACTTTTAGTTTTGTTGAACAATGTTGATGTTTATTTTACAAACAGAATATATCATTGAGAATAGTATCATTCTGTATACTGTGGCGTAAATTGTTTTAATGAATAATTACAATAAATAATTTAAATTACCTCCAGAAACTGATTTACCATGACATATAAACATAAAAACGTAGTAATAACCAAATATCACAATACAACATGTGATTATCTAAAACATACTTTACTGTTTATAGTGTCCAAATAAAAAATTATACTGTTAAAGATGGCTAACATTTATTATATGATTTACTAGATGTGCCTGCGACTTCCTACGCGTAGGTTTCGACTTCGATAAAACGTACCCTCTGTACATACATACATTGGGTATGTAAGAACCTTCAAAGTTTTATCGCACTAAATTAAGTAGTTTTTGTATATCTTTAGGAGTATTTCTAATTTATTTTTGTATATTTTTTATGTTTAATCGCTGGTAAGTAGCAATGGTACGAGAGGAAGGGTCCATTAACTTCTTTATTTGTTACCAGATTGTTACAAAAAACAAATTGTTAAGTGAAGCCCATTACAACTTATTCTTAAGCTTAATAAGTTTCTGAGATTAGCGTGCACAAACATGCAGACATATACTGACGAACAGACAAAATGAAAAACCATTGTTATGGGATCTCTGGCTTATATAAAGTCCCCCCCTCCCCCATTAGGAATTTTTGAAAATATTTTCTATGTACAGACAGCGATCAGATACAGTTTTTTATATTGTATATAGATACATTTCTTAAACACTTTAAATACATATATTTTTGATAGGGTAAAAAGTGTGCAGTGAAAGTGAGAAACTAAACTTTTATGTATAAAAGAACGCAAACGCTAAATTTTTATGTATAAAAATTATTTTTATTGGCTATATATTTTTTACGAGTTGCATGCACAACTAAAAGACAAACAGGTGAACAGATTTTATTTTAATGTTAAAAATGGAATCTGTTAGTAATCCCTTCACATCCTGGCTATTTATTTTGTAATATTTTCAATGTACAGAGACTACTTCTCCACAGATTTATTACATGTATAGAAAAAGATTTCCTTGGTACCTACCAAGGAAATTACGTGATTCATATAAATTAATATAACTTTTTTATTTCTTAACCGATTTAAATAAAATAAACACTGAATGTTAGGTGATGACAATATTACAATATATTCCTGAAAACTGCATCCAAATTGGTTCAACCGTTTCTGAGATTAGCGTGCATAAACATACATACATACAGAAAAACAGACTAAATGAAAAACCATTGCCTTAGGTTCTCTTGCCTTATATAGGCCTCGATCATGTTTTTTTTTATATTTTCCATGTACAGAAATCGATCAGTGACAATTTTATTATATGTATAGATAATATTTCTCACCACACACAGAAGTTAACTGGGTAAAAATGCCATTAGACACTTAGTTCGCCTTTTGTAATTGTATTTAAAGGGTAAAAAAAAAATATATATATATTTTATAATACTTTAGGGCTTTAGATGGCTAACAATTTTTGTTAATTTATAATTTAGCATATCAATTATTTTTATATTATTATAAACACTACGTAATAAACACCTTAATATTTTAGGAACTTTAGACAACATCATAGTCTTATGAAATAAACTTATAAACATTTACCGAAATTGAAATGTTAATTGAAACGTTTAGTCATGTTAAGATTATTAAAATTAAAGTTTGTTTACACGGACATGCCTCCAAATTTAAATTAAAATAAATATTGCATTGAATGGGTTAGTGTGTACTGGTCTCCTATCATGGTATGGTACGAGTATATGAGCTCGGTCCATTACGCTAAACCATTGTAGATTTTCGGAATAAGTAATAGCTATAATAACTGAGTTGCCATTTATTAATTGAGAGGGATAAAGCAGATTACAATGCAAGGAAAGGAAGGGATTGGGTTTTGGCATCCGGTTTTCACCACACTAATATAGTCACTGATATATTAGTGTGATGAAAACCAGATTAAACATCGTACTAAACGATATTTAATTTTCAAGAATAACGATTTTTACATATATTTGTTTTTCATTTCACCTCCTTGTTATCTTAATTGTTGAAAGAATTTTAATTAGATAGATAATAAAAAGAACAATAGTATAGAAGCAACCCTATTTTCGTTTTGGATTATAAACACGTTTGACTCATTATTATTATTATTTCATAAAAACTACTTATACTAAAAATTCTACTTACATTTCAATTAATTATTATGACTTTTTTTCATTTATTATAGTGACCTAGTATTATTTCATAAACTAAAATAATTAATTATTTTATTATTATTATTTATTTATGTATTTTATTATTATAAATTGTTAGTATATCTTTATTGAAATTTCTATTTCGTATATATCTATGTATCATCATTTTAATAATTATTTGTTTTTAGATTGTGGAAGTTGCCTCTGCGGCGTAGACCTCCCCCAGTTTTTTCCATTCGTCTCTATCTTTTGCTTCGTTCCTCCACATTAGTCCACAAATATCCGTAAAGGTATCTTCCCATCTTCTTTTTGGTCTACTTTTGTTTCTTTTTCTATCTAACGGTATCTATAAGTTTCCTGCCCCATCTATTGCACGGCATCCTACATACGAGACTCGCCCATTTCCATTTTAGTTTTCTTATTGTGTCTTTTATGTCAGTTACTTGTGTTTTATTTCTAATGGTTATGTTCTTTATTTTATCTGTTAGTTTTACGCCAAGCATGTTTCTCTCCATTTTCCGTTGATGTACTGATAATGCCTGGCAGCCATATGTCAGGCAGGGCAAGATCATTATATCGTATAGTTTACGTTTTATTTTTATATCTCTGTCTCTATTTTTCATAATTTCGCTTAAAATCTGGTACTTTTGCCACGCATGTATATCCCTATCCTCCTATTGATTTCATTTTCAGTCTGGCCCAAGAAAATATATTGTGACACATAATCTTTATTTTTCCCTCTACAGTAACGGTTTGATCTGAACTATTAGTAAGTACTTTAGTTTTAGTTAAGCGTTAAGGAATAGACCAACTTTTTTACTTTTTTTTTGATAATTCGTTTACCATTTTCTCTAACTGTCGGCTCTCTTAGAACCAATATTAAGAACCAAAAATTAATATTAGATGACCTTTCATGTTAATGGTGAAGTCAACTTAAATAACAAAAGACTATTAAATTCATTAATATTTCAACCTTTGATAGTAACAAGGTAAAGAAAACCTGCTGATGATATTTTTTTGTGTTGGTTTCAATGAATGGTTTTGCTTTTATTTTTTAATCGCCTTTATATAAAAATAATAAAGACAACAATCGTCATAAACAAAGGCTTAGAGAATTGACAAAAATGTTTGTCCTTTGACAAAAGATCGCTACACAAACTTTAATTTCGCTTCTAGAGCAATTCTCTTCTTTATTTTATACTCTATATTTTCAATCCTTTATGAAAAGAAAAAAGTTTTCTGAACAACAACTTGTAATTACACTAAATTTCTTAATAATCAATTATTATTTTAAATATTATATTTGGTTGCACATAATTTTATTTAGAATTAATTCAGGATTCACTTTGTTTTAAACTTATGACCGCCTCATATAATATATCAAATGCTATTTATTCAAGAACGACAAAATAGAAATAGTAAACATTTACTAGAGTGAGTGAGTGAGTAAATATGTATGTTAACCTATTTTCCAATCATTCTTTAAAGCCTAAGATTTGCAAACATTACGGAAAGTGTGATTTTGACATGACTATAAAATATACGTAAGTGAAATGATATTTATTTAAATAGATTTTTTTATCAAAAATCGCAGTAAGAAACTTAACAGATATGCATCATATATCTCCCATTAATCGATCAATCCCATGAATCCCATCAATGTTATAAAAACTTTGTTATGGAATTTCGAATAATACCTTTTATTTTGATTCTTAAAACATGTAAATTATGTTTTTTTTTTTTTTTTTATTAATTTCTACATTTATCCACGGACACGTCGCCCGTGCACTTTTCGCATTTGGTTTGTATTTTGCATATTAATTGTTGAAATTTTGAGATAACATACTCAAAAAGGAGTCTATTACTACAGGTACCTTAAAAACTGTATTAGTAAGGTAAGTCCTTTGCACAGCAATTACACATACTTATATAAATATAAATATTATATTATACATATATATATATATATATATATATATATATATATATATATATATACATATATTTTTTTTAATTTTTATTTATTTATTTAATTATTTTTTTTTATTGTACAATGTTATAATGTGAAGTACAATGTTATAGTGTAAATTATGTTAAATATGTAACTGTATGTCTGATGTTACGTATTTATCATCAATATTTCACGTTATTACCCAAACATCTGAATTTTAATCAACATGATTTTTGTACGTTTGTATTGAAAATGAAGTGTAGATTATAATCGAGAATAATTTTTTTACATACTGTTATCAAAAAGTAAATATTTTTTATTCTACAATTCCTAACAAAATCTTATACTTACTTTATTTAAATCACCAAAAACATTTGAAATAGTTAAGAAATTTTATATTTGTTATTTCAATCTGGAATATGACAAATTCTTTTATTACCGTAACAATATAAAAAACAATATTATAAAGTTTGTATGATTTTTTTTGGTAATTGAAAAATAGTATTTTACTTTTCCCGGACGGTAAGTCAAACCCCGGACGTATTACACCTGGAGAAGTTATGTGTTCTTACCGAAGCTACGTCTACGCAACGCCTACGCCTATGCTACGCCTACGGTAGTGCAAATCAATGAGAATATTATAGCCAACGTATGTACCTAGCTTTGTGAGTTTGCATTTATGAATTTAAGCCGCTAAAGCGCTGCATCCTTATAACGAGCGAGTAATTGAAATGTGTTTGTGAGCTGCTAATTAACATCAATCACTGATTCTAATGGAGAGTGCCGTTTAGGGTTTCATTACCTCAGGTCTGAAATTATCGTATCATGACGTAGTTTCTAAACAATTGGAACTTCCAAACTAACATGTTCCGTTCTAAATAACACAAGATCAATTAGTGCATTTTGTGTAGACGAAGTTGTTAATAATTTGATACTCCCATTAATATTATTATTTATGTGGATACTTGACTGCAGATAGAGACCATCTTATTAAACTGTAAATAATAAGACTTTAGTACCTTTGGTCAACCATATTTACTAAGTGCTTCATTTTATTTCTATTCTCAATGTATAAAGTATTGCCCGTCGGTCTAGTGGTTGCTGACTCTGACTGCTGATCTAAGGGTCATGGGTTCAATTTTTACATGTACTCCTAGCCGGCTAAATGTTTGTGATACTCCCTCAAGATACAGGTAATTAATATGTAGTATAATAGTTTAAAAAAAATTGACTGTAATATCTTTAAAATACTAGAAAAAAAAAGAGTATACAAATTCCCATAATGAGATATATATCTATATATCTACATGTATAAGATGAAATAGTACAATAATTCAGTATTTAATTTCAATTAAATTAAATTCAATTAAAGTATTTGTAATAAACTTGTTATCTTAATTTACATAGGTATTAAATTATGTTTCAATAGTTTTTTATGTCAGATTTTGTGTCAAAGACGATGATCAAGTTGAAGAACATAATTTCACCAAAGCCATGCAAGTATGGGACGCGGTTAATTTCATTTTATATTCAACATTTTTGAAGAATACTTCAGGGGTATGAATTTAAAAAAAGGCTGACGTTTTCGACTTCTGTATGAAAATAAAACTATCGTTTGACTGGTCCTAGCTGGCGTAGCAATATTTATATAATATGATCAAAGGCCAGCTGCTTGGCTAAAATCCAAAAGATAAAGTGGTTTAGTTAAAATAAACTTAGGACATCGAGCTAATGTTTGTTGGTTTTATCATTCAAGCTACATTCTAACATTATTTTAACAACAAAATAATTGTATTAATATTTTAATTAGGGTTTACACATACACATTCATCTGCCTATATTTTTCTATATTTCATGTACACTTTTGCCATATTCGAAAACCCTGTTACCATATTTTTTTATCTATATTTATCTGACATAACCTTTTTTTTTCAAATTCTTCTTTAATCCTATAGGTTTTATTCAGGTAATTCATTGTTACGGTGTATACACCGCAACAATGAATTTAGAAGATTGGCTACTATATTTAAAGACACTTTATATACTTTAACAATCTTTGCTTTTTAAGAAATGGAATTTTTATCACCTACATCTTAGTATTATATTTATTTATTTTTATTATTAGAGTATCCCATATTTGATTTGACATTCTAATAAAAAATGTCAGGCGCTAATTGAAAGCACGCGTGCAAAAGGATTTGTACTATGCCTTTGTTAGACATGTTTGTGACATACGTACGTATCAAAATATTCTGACAGTTATTTGGTCGGGATGTAAAAGTAAAAAAGTTGAATGAAACTCTGATAAACAGAACAATATCATCAGCTTTGATGGTACAATGTACTTAAGTAAAATCAAACTAATTATAATAAGACCACATATTACAATACTAATATTAGTTACTTTTTTTAAAACCGTCATTTACTAAACTTTGTATGTCGGTCATTATTATATAATGATAAGATTTATTTAGTAACAAAATAAATACATCATTATGTACAATCAACCATCTAACATCAAAACCAGGTCAAACCTTCTTCATATATAACTACATATACATGACGTAAGTGTCGTGAGAGTAGCTCTAGTTTGTAATTGCCCTCGTACACCTGAGACCGCTTCTTGTTGTGACGTAATAACTTAATTGACACCAAGTTAATATATATATATATATATATAATCCTAACCATGAATATATATATATATATATATATATATATATATATTCATGGTTAGGATTAACTTTGTTAAATATATATACTAGTGAAATACGACGTGATATTTTTTGCGCTTTTATTTGCTACAACCGATATTATAATATTACCGGTAATTATACTGTTAGTTGATCACTGGATCACCTTATTCATACTTGATTTATAAACAGTATGGGTTTTTTTTTATTATTCATTAATTTTATTTTAATAACTCTGATTGTAAAGATAACTTAAGATATAAGTAATGCAACATAGTATAAGACTAAACTATAACGTTCCAACTGCAATTAACATCAGTCAATTAACTACTACTATATAAGAATAACCAGTATTTTAAAATTTTTGCTTTTTGAACTTCTAATCGGATTTACATATATTTTATCACACATTGTTTTCTTAAGATGTAAGGAAAGAAATTGAAGTTTTACAGACATGGGAAAAGAGGTTAGTGCGGTTCTGATGTTATATAAATATAAATTTACTGTGACAGTATTGTAATTATTTGTGAATGACACAATACTACAAGATGTTAATCTGATACACATAGTGACATTATCAAATATAAGCATACAGTTTAAAGACAAGTACCTAATGAGATAAAATAAATTCAATCTTTATTTAACATTATTTCAGAAATAACATCGAAATTTAATTTGAAAAATAAGTATTCAAAGTATTGACATTTACGCATTTAAAATAATTTAATCGTTTAAACAAGGACTCCAATTCAAAGATCACAACATAAGAACTAATTTAGTGATAAAGGTAGCTCAAAAGAATAAATTTAACACTACTAAATAAAGCTAGATAGGATACTTAAAGAAAGGTACTCAAGACCATAACATAAGTATCACACTCTCGGATGACTCACACTTATGTTAAACTTACAAGTATTTGTAAACTTTACATTAGTGTTCCTAGATATAAAAAATAGATTACTACTACTGACCTATGCTTAGAGATACCCTGATCTCCTAAAAATACGTTTATTAGTAAAAGTAGTTTGACATAGAGAGAGACAATAATTGTTAAAAAATATGTTTAGATTTTAGAAAGATTAACGACAAACCCAGTAGTAAAGTTCTATCAACGTATATGCCAGATTATAAGTACTTTAGATATGGAATAGTGACTACTCCATCTATTTAAATCTTAATACCGTTTCTATTAATTTTATCAATAACTTGCACATGATACGGCACTGTCAACTCCCAATGTGCAAATTAGCATTGTTAGTCGAAACATAATTCATTAAATAATTCATTTATTTTTTTAGTACTACTTTACTTGAATTGCAACTTTATACGATTTTCATATAATTTATGACATTAGATCAATCATCTTAAAAATACCACTAGAGTTTGAAGTTTCACAAGTGCAATGTATGTCTATTTGAAAAAAGAGGATTTGATTCTGAGACAATTCAAAAAACCTTGCGACTCGAGTCGACTTTCATATGTTTAATATATGCCTTTTTGAAAAAACAAATTTAATATGAAAATTAGGATTCAATTAAAATTGAAGAATTATTATTAAGAAACACTTGAATGAACTTTGATTTGGCTAAATATCTTTTACTTCCTCTCGTTTACAAAGATCTTATAATAAATTAGACGAGTGGCGAGTGACAGTTAAGTGGCTCTTGGAGAAGTAAACGGATTTAATTTGACGTTGACAGCTTTATTCTGTGAGCACTTGCCGGTTTCGACTTCAATATATTTCATACCTAATATATTTGAACGAAATATTAATATTTTTGCATTGAAATTATAAGAATGTCTGAGATCTTTAATTCTAAATTACTATTTTCTAACTAAAGTAAAGTAAGTACTTTACTTCTAAATAAAGTAATTTCTATTTTTAATTATTATGTGAGGAGTGTCTTAACCCTGTCCCCTTTTTTTTTTTTTTTTTTTTTTTTTTTAACTTCAGGAATCCTCATGGATACACACCTCCATCAAGGGGATGATGGAGGTGGTTATGTGAGACTCCTACTCACTAAACCTGACGGTTGCCGCCGCCGTCATAATGGGACACCACGGGATCGCTTTCGCACTCACCGCGATGCCCCGACGTGATCCACGGGGAGGGCACCCCGCAACGAGGAGCACCCATAACTTTTTCGCAGGCTTGATAGATCGTGGAGGGATTCCCTTCCCCCCACCCAAGCCTGCTGCCTCTGAAGGGGGCCGAGACCCCCTTCTAGCTGGACTCAGTCTTAGAATCGAACCAGTTGGACAGACCGACTCGACCACTGACCGTGTCCAGCTCCACCGCCGATTATCACCGCCGGTTATCTCCCCGAGAGGAGACCACCGCTCAGACCCCCTGGAAGAGCACACTCCCATAAGACCCAGTGATGCGCAGACAGCCTCACTGCAACACACTGGAGTCGAACATGAGTCCGCTCACGTAGGGGCCCAACGTCGAACCCGACAGGCCTTTACCGCCGGCCACGGTGATCAGCCGAGACCAGCAAGAAAAAGGCATAAGTCGGGAACCCACCACGCCCAGACCAACCATCACCAAGCGCAACCGTGGCGTCGCGCTCGGCAACGATTAATCCAGGCAACGTCTCGGACCGTCTCCCCACCAAGCACCCTCTCTAAAGTGCTTGGTGGAAAGAGGTCCAGACCCTAACCGCCGCAGGCAGCCTCTCCCTCAGCAAGAAAGCGACTGCCGCGGACCCCCCCACACAGCCGCGGAACCACTCCACAGTCCACTCTGCTATCAGAGAAGTACCAGGAGTAATTCCGCAGCCGACCCCGGCAAAGAGGGCCTGCGCCCTCCCACCCTCAACGCCCAGGCCAACTTTCCAACGTGATCAAACGATGGAAAGAGGCCCGAGCCCCCCCTGCAGACAGACCACCCCGAAAGGCAGCCTGCCCGCCAGCCAGCCATGAACCGGGCACAAACCTCCATGGCCGACCCTCACCGCGCCGAGTATTAGCCAACGGCTAGCAAACCCGAAGGATCACATTAACCGTTGTTGCCCAAGGAGCACCGGCCCGTACCGCTTCCGATGCCACCGGACGAATCCGAACAACAAGGGAAACAGACGGGCACACGAGGAGGTTCCCGGCGACGCCCCCCTAACCCTGTCCCCTGACACCATATATATTGTGCGCAAATGTTTCGCTTTTACGATATTCTAAAAGTTGTAAAGTATTTAACACTTGCAATTTTCACTCTATCTTTTTCTTTTCACAAAAATAACTTTTGAAGCTAATTAAACAAAGTTATTCTTACTATAAAAGCACTAGAATATTTTATGTTATATTAATAACTTCTGTAAAATAACTCTGTTGTATTTGTAAGTTAATTAAAAAGAAATAAATGTAAATCCAATTAAATCAGACTCAACTAGAAACTATGACGACCGAAATTAAAGCTTACTCTATTTTGTTTTATTTCTTCTTCAACTGAAGTACTCGTATATTGATTTTTCGATGAAATTACATCGATTTTTAATTAAATAAAAATAAACATATTATAAAAAATACATATAAAGTTGACATAATCTGAGTGAATTAGTAATAAAACTTTATTATTTTTAGTATAATAAAGTCCAACTTAATGATTTCCGAGAGAAGTATTAAATATATGTTAATAGACAGAACAAGTGTTACTTTGTACGACTTTATATGTACTATTTATTCAAGTATAGTTAAAATTATATTACAGTTGATAATATTGTCCTAGTGTTTTACTCTCAAGTTAAAGCCTCTATCTTATTATCGAACATTTTGTCTGTAGGTTAAGTTTAAAATTGTTTGACTCGGTAGCTCCAGTCTTGAAGGAAATCATCTACAACCAGTACTAGGACTTAAGGCTTGCAATATGAACGGAAGTGACGTACCTCTCACATTCTGAAGTACATTTGATGCTACAAGAAAATCGTTAGAGACTAGCGGTGTTCTTACTGAAAAATACAAATCTATTACAAAAATATAAAATCTATTACAAAAAGAATGAAATACGATAAATTTACTAATTCATGTACACATAAGATTTTCATATACACATTAGATCTTATACGTTTATTATACTTTAAAATAAAGTCTACTGTTACCTAAAAGTATTTTAACTTATTAGGTTATTTAGGATTTAAACACAGGATGCAAAAGAGATAAATACATTTTTTTTTCACTTAAAACGAGTCGAATTAAAATGTTTAAAGCATTTCAACTCTGAATATAAAGTTTTATCAGTTAAAAATATTTATATTTTCTAACGTAGATTCGTAAATAGTTAAAGATTTTTTATTTAAATAAAAGCGATGGTTTAAAATATATCCATGACGCACCGGAATAAATATAATATTCAATTTAATATTATATGTTCCAAAATTATATGTACTCGTATCAAAAAAAATCCTTTCTAATATTAACGACACGTATTTCTTACTTTATTTATTTTCTTATTATTTAGAAGCGATTCTCTCTTTTCCAATTAATTATATACTTTGTTGAAATTGATATTTTGTCAGTGATATTATCCAGTTTTATCTTTAATTTTCTTTATTGGGACAGATAAATTTCTTAATTTATAGAAGAGGGTAAAAAAAAGATAGCGAATTTTTTGAGCGTCAGGATCTCAAATATTTCAGTGTCTCAGAAGTCAGGGTTTGAATTCTGCCCATATCGTATCGTTCTATATTTATTTAAAACTAGCTGACTCGGCGAACTTCGTACCGCCTTAGCGTTGCAATGATGCACTACTTTATTTTGTATAGCTGACCTATCTTAGGTATGAGTACCTATTCAATTTGAACTGAATCCTCCATATAAAAATGAATCCATAATTCCCTGGTCTCGCTATTCCTGAAAATTACTTTACTAATTTTTAATTAAATAAAAAACATAATAGTGTTTATTTCTTAGGATTCAATAATTTCACTAATATTTTTACAAATCGCTATTGAACAACTTTGCATTTTTATTTAAACACTAAGCTCAATACGATGGCTATGAATGACATTGACATTTGTTACTCGCGTTTTTTAAAATATGCAAAATTAAATGTACATTTTTCAATATTTCTGAGAGATTTTCTTAATATTTTTTTCTTATTTTTATTTGGCTTTATTTTTATATATATAGATAGTGTTATTTTTATTTTTATATATTGTTTTAATACGAACCTAAACTTAATTTTTTTATATGGTTTATTAACATGGTTATTAAAAAATATAGAATGAAAAATTATTCTATACTCTTTACTATTATATATTCATATTTTTGTGACACATCATTATCATCAACTAAGCTGAGCACGTTATTTAAAAAAACAAACTATTTAGTTTTATTATATTAGTATAAGATGTATAGAATAATATTTGTATACAAGTTTAAAAGTCTATCAAATGGCACTTACAATATTCACTCAAATTTACAACATCATAGTTTTATGAACTAAGTTAATAAGCAATTTGTTAGATGTCTTATGGGTCAAAACAGTTCGTAACTAAAACTATATACTGAATATTTAAAAGACGTTGCTACGAATCAATAGACTGCGTGAATGCTTCATATATGTGAAGTGAACTGAATACTAATACGAGTATGTAGCTTGTAATGGATCTAGTCTGAACTATTCGGGCAACGTTGTGAATGAAATAATTTACTTGGGTACAGCGGGTAACTATTTATATAATACATCGTGCATGCACAATAGTGATAATTTAACTATGGAAAGCGGTATTCATGTGTTTATACGCCGTACGCATATAGTAAAAAAATCCGAAAGTTTTCGAGCCTAGGCGGACAAAATTTAGATATAACCGAAATATACATATATATATATGTATCTTGGATTACGATCCATCTGTGATAATTGATAACTTGATCGAAATTATTGTTACTGTGGGGTGTGGATGCTCGCTGTCCTCAAATATATAATATAAATGTAATAGTTGCCTCTCCAAACGATTATCTGACGTATATACAACATACATGTCTACATGACATATATTGTATATATAAATAAAGAATTGGCCAGGACTATCCTCACATATCTCTTAGGCTATATAGGGTAACCGAAAAGAAAAGAAACAGCGATACACCGTAATCACAATTACCAGACTCTATCTTACAACATCGGGTACACTGACAAACCTTCACGAAACGAATGCCAGTTTCTAACTAAGATCTTACCGCACGACTTCCACAAGATCAGTCTATCGTCTTAAGCCGAAGTCGTAGCACGAAGTTAATCAATTGACATGTCATGTGAGTCGTCCCGGTTGTCGTTTAGCATCCGTGCTAATGACTTTCTGCGACATATACATAAGTATAACCATATACATATATACATATATATTTAAATACACCATTGGCAAAGAAAGGTAATTTAATAAATTAATTAATTCAAATTAATGTTTATATTTACAAATATAAATTTTCCCCGCTTTCTATTATAATGGTAAGTATAAGCTTATCCCATTAAATAATTTCATCGTAGGTTGGCTTGTTATTAATATATTAAAGAATAAAAAAAAAAGAAAAAACATCTGCAAATGGGTTGCCACTCATAAGAAATAGAGGTTAGAACAGAAAAAGAAACATCGAGTTCTCACCACATTTTAAAACCATTCGTGTCATTTTGTAATCTATATGTATGTCTCTGTATAACTCTGTTCAATATCAACCAAACCTTTTGATTGCTACATATATCTTAGCATTAGTGGAAACGAGTTCAACGCAGATATGTGAGCGTATATTCCCTAATGTACACATGAAATCGTGCAAAAAATATATATAAATATCTCACAACATATAAGAAGTTGAAAACTCACGTAGAAAAATGCATTATTATTATTTACCTATATATGTACTGCTAAAATAAAAGCTTACCTCGCGTAGACACATCTTCAGTGTTTCATTGCTTATCTTTGACCTTAGATTTCAAAATAATTAAAATAAATGAAAAAACCATTTAATACCTATGTCCTGAAAAAAAAAATGTTATTGTTGTGGGCTATATTATAGCTTAGGATAAAATTATACTTAATTTAACACAACTTGTCAATCTCTTTTTTTCCCCAGGAATAATATAATTAGATTTCATATTTTTGTGTATCAAATAAAAAAACAAATTTAAGAACTTGATTTATAAATCACAAACTATTTAAAACATACAAAGAACTAACATATAATTACATATACAGTAATTATTAAAAAATACCGAAAAAAGTTATATTTTTTTAATTAATTATAGAATCAGTTCCTGTTTTCTGTTTTCAGTTATCATATTATGATTAAAGCCATTGCTTTATTTGCAGGAGTCTATTCTTAAGATCAATATAGAAGGTAAATTGATACGTAGTTTTAAAGTAGAGTTAAGGAACTCCGAGAACTCACTAACAAATACAAAGTAAGCTTTATTACTACCCTTGCTTACGACCTTAAAAGAAAGTGCTGTCCTCAATTTTAAGTAGTCTATATAGCCAGGGTTCGTTACTTTAAAGACGATATGTTCGATACGATTTATTTATTGCTCAGAGCACTATTTATAATGAATATATATCTATATACACACAATATTATATTCTATGTACTTATAATTGTATGTTTATTTGTACTATATATAAAGTACGTATAGTTCATGATTTAGGTTTTGTATAATGGGAAGGAGGATGGGTGTGATATGCCAATAACGATTAAAGTGTTATTGGCATGCTTAGGTCTTCTAGTTTCTTTTTGATACCACGCGTTACTTGAATTCTAATTTATTCTTAGATATCAGTTATATGTAACCGTAACTCAAATGGTCAATACTACTAATAATTGTAATTTTATAAACAAGTCAGAACAGTGTCCATTAAGTTTCTCGCCGGTTTATATTCTTGGACCGACCTTTTGAAATCGTTCAAGTAGAGTTTGACGTTTCATTAGTGCTTATTTGAAATAAACAAATGGCTTTGCCTTTAACTTTGATTGTTCCTATAAGTAAATTATAATCGATGGAACTGATTACGTAAACCTGATACAATATACTCAGCTGCAGTATAAAACTCATCAAACAAATGTCTGTTAGAGAGTAAATCAGAACTTGAAGCTTTGCTTGTAGAGGCATGCGCTCTTGGTACCAGTTACGCATAGGGACTTATCCTCACTAAGAGGCTTCGATTGATTTAATAAAGTCTTTAAATTTTATTGTAATTTTTAATCCAGCGCATGAAAGTTAGGAGTAGAATATATAGATAGTTACGTTAGAAAATATTCATGTATATTTCTATATATCTATAGAATATTTGGAGAGTAACAAGATACACTTTTTAAAAATATAGTTTGTTTCAGCTACGAACATCATATTTCGTCGTCTATCAGTCACTGAGTATGTCATATCAAAGAGGGTTGATTTCTTACGCTTCTCTTGAATTGTATGAAATTGTAAGAGTGACTTTGATCTTGTAAAGATTTTCGGTGCAGAAGTTTAAAGTGGTAGTTTAATAATATGTATTGAGTATTTTTATTTTTAGTTATACGCGAAATAAGTATAATACGAGAATAAAATATATTGTGTAACCAAGCTTTGTCTATCTAGTCAGGCCTTAAAAATTAAAGATAGACTAGAATACACTAGACAGTTGTTTAGTAGTCTTAGTCTTATCTAGTAGTAGTGTTGATCAGTTGAGCAACATACCTTTTTTTTATTTTTTTAAATACACATTATACAGAAACAACACCAAAACCCTAGAGAAATAAAAGTTTTGTTACATTTATATTTCTAGTGTACCGATCTTACATTGCACATACTTCTTTTGTAATTCTTCTTATATTCAAATGTTAAATACCATGAAACCATCAGTATTATTGTTTTGACATTGGACCGTTTCTTAATTTTTTTCTAGTTTTCCATCTTGTCTGTGGTTGTATATCTGCATGAAGATATACAATGATCTTTTCTAGTTGCTTTATCTGCACAAAAAAATTGGATTTTTTTTAAACAACGTAATTTATGTCAATCAGTAAGTAATCATTTACCTTTTACTACTATTAAATAATCATAACATAAATTAATATATTATCCACAGTTAGTAAATACGATGAAATATGGTTTTCTGTGTTACCAATAACTAATACTATAACTATTCATACTGATAAATAAGTACTACAAAATTAATTAAATATTTCAAGGTGTAGATTGAGTGTTATTTGATGGAAGTGTCTTTTGTTTCACTAGAGGAAGCTGTCGTGGTATCTTTTGTGTAAAATCAAACCAAATTTCAGTAGAAGTTCACTCGTCCATAAACGATTACTCAGTGGAAGCTGTTCAGAATGTGAATAGATGACTGCTTCGTATAGGAACTCAACTTTGACAATCTTGGGTTAGCTCAATAAAATATTTGGCAAGGTTAACTTTATACAAAGATTCGTCTTAATACCGTATTATTTATTGAATGTATCTACAAACATTTTAAACCATGATATGCTTATTTAAAGTATATATTAATGTAAAATTAAAAATTTACATGAAACTGCTACGTTTAGGATACTATTAGGCTAGTTTTATCTAAAGAGTAATTTTATTATTTTAAAAATATTTAATATCAGAAAATAATGTATATATATCTGAACGTAACTGTAGGGGAAAAAAAAGATTTTTCATTGTAGTATTTATACCACGGTTATTTTACGAAAATTCTATTACAGTTTATAGAAATTGTCACTAATTTTGAAATAAAAGTGAATCTGTTTTTTTTTTTCCTACAATATTATTGAAAAGAGATTGATGCTAATTCAAAATAAAAAAACTTAGATACATTGATTATTTAATTAAAAAGGATTTTTTCAATTTTCCCAGTTACTTATTTTTGGTTATACTTTAACTTATACTTTGGTTATCATATATTAAAAATATTTCTTAATATAAGATAACCAAAGAAACCATCTGCTTGGCAGTAAGCCAAGAGCTAAAGTGGTTTTGTGAAAATATGCTTAGAAAATCAGATTAATAGTGGATGCTTCTATCAGCTAAATTTATCCAACATCGTTATTCTAACAACAAAATAATCTATATGTAAATACTTGGTATCTGGTACCTTAAATATTATTTCGCGATACATTACTATTCGTAAAGGTCTAATGCCTTTGAGTAGCAGCTTTAATCAAAATGCGGCCTCAACGATGGTCGGCACTTTATCAACATCTAAATGTTTATACACAATTTTCAAAAACCCATTTATAATGACATAATTAATTCCTTTTTTTTTTAAGTCCTATCGAACTCTTATATATTTTTAGGATATTATCTAAAACATACTTTATAAACAGCCCCAACTTTGGCTATTTGGATTTATTTTTTTTTTAAATATATAAAAACAGAATATCATCATTTTCAAACTTCCTATAAATGATTCGGTATTTGATAAAAATGATAGTCACACATTTTCAGTACACGCTCGAACAGCTGTGTATTGTTCCTTGGTTGGAAATTTTAGTGGATTACCATTACACTATACAGGAAGTCATAATAATTAAACAATACAAAAGACAAATAAAACACATATGAGACATCAAAACAGAACTATGATTTTTAAAAATAAAAGCGTTTTTTATATTTATAAATTTATAAGATTTTTCTAAAGACGAAGTCTGAAGTTTAAGATCATTTGCTTGTTTAAGATCATTTGCTTGCATTGTTACCCGGTTAAGTGCTACCAGTTATTAGGTGACAGTTAATAAATTAGTTAAACAATAGAATAATAATGATACTGTATACAGCAATAATCGACTATATTATTTGTTTCGTCAATATCATCGCTTACCAAACTTCGTATGTAGATTAATGTTATTTAATAATAATATCTGTTTTTGTAGACAAAAACTACATACATCTATCCAACATCGAAACCAGGTCAACCTTTCCTCATATAATACATACAAAAGACGTGAGTGTCGTGAGAGTAGCTCTCGGCTGTAATTGCCCTCGTACACCTGAGACCGCTTCTTATGTCTTAATAACTTAATTGACTCCAAGATAATATATGCATGCTTCTAGCTCGAATAAACTTATTAAATTTGTGTGTTACATACGTGTACAAGTAATATACGACTTGTTTGTTTATGCTATATTAGTACTACCGATATTATTTCCCGTAGTAATCATTTGATCACCTTCCTTATACTTTATTTACAACTTTTCATTAAAATCGATAATCGATAGTCGATTAAATCGATAATCGATAATCGATTAAATCGATAATGATTTATCGATTGTACCAACTCGTAACAAAGATGTTATTTAACTTAATTGTGGGCTAAGCTACATTTACATATTAAGTTAAGTGTGAGTGTCTCACACTTGTGAGTGACACAAGACACGAATGCTCTTACAACTGCTACAAAATGTCAATCTGATACACATAGTGACATGAAGATATATTAAGTGACATGTGTATTGCTCAACTAAATGGAATATATATGTATGTATGAATATGTACTTTAGATTTAATAATTAATACTGTATCTTGCTAAATCCAAGTGCCGGTTCTCGTAATTATGTCTAAAGTTTCAACATACTGCTTCAAAAATGTTGTCTGATGGCGTTCTTAGTTTTAAAATAATCTATATATATAAAGATGAATTGCTGTTCGTCATTCGTCAGGCGCTAAAACTCGAGAACGGCAGAACTGATTTATTTTATCTTGGTGTTGAAATGTCCTCGGAGGTCCAGGGAAGGTTTAAAAGGTGAGAAAAAATCGAATAATTGCCGTGAAAACACTAAAAACAGCACTTTTCTTCTTCCCATATAAACGTTTTCTCTATTAAATTTAGTGTCAATTTGAACTAGTTTTAAAAAATATCTTACATATTTTATAACCCATAAAATATGTAATATGTTGTACAAAAACAATTAAAAAAATATATACTATATTTTTCTGCCGGCCCTGTTCATAATAAGATTAATCTTATGAATATCTCAGCATTGCGCGAGATAAATGAATAACCAAAATTAACTATGTCTTACTATAATTGTATAATTATAATCTTTTAATCCAAGTACATAATCCTTAATCCCCTAACTCTCTTTGTAATCCATAATACTAATTCTTGATCCTTATCTTAATGTTAATGTATATTTATAATAGAAAACATAATTCTTTAACCTTAATCTTGGTTCTTGAGCCTAATATTACTACTAATTTCAACCATAAATCCTAATGTTTAGTTCAGTTCTTAATCTTTAAATCCAATAATCTTAAAAAAACATTTTTACTCTGAACCATAAAACAATCGTCTTAATAGTTTATTATTTTAATTATAAAATTATCATAATATTTCTATTAAGATAATATAATCAGAGAGGTGCAGTATATTCCACAATGCGTCAACAAACAAACTGACAATCGTAAATCCGGATTTCAAGATATGAGCAGGTGTACCAAGAGCCAGGTCGTTAGATGATTATATATAGTACAATACAGACACATAGTGTTATATAATTTAAATGATTTAAGTTTGATAGAAATGTTACGAAAATTTTACTTGAACTTGACTTTTTATGGACAACGCTTTTTCATTATTTGAATCTTATATTTTGTGTCATCTTTTTGAACAAAGTTAAAATTATACATTTTAACTGAATTTCATTAACAATTATTATTCAGCCTTAAGATTAAAATTCAATATGAAATATCTTATACAGAAAAGAATTCAACATGTTTCATGCTTATAATAAAGTGAGCACTGAGACGAACCAACGATTTGATATTGTATGTATTTTTTTTAATTTAATATTTATTGCCTTTTTCAAATTGACCTAACACTACACCATAAAGTTCACAATTAATAAATAAGTAAATAATAAATAAAATAATCTATACCAATGTTTTAAGTTTAATGTTAAAGAGGATAAAAAATTCTATTAGATATAAAATGCTAAATAACATAAAATTTACTTTACGATAACTTCTTTCATTTTCAGTTTATGTCCCTGCATAATAGACGATGCTCACGCTTGGACAGTTTTAAAACGTCAAGTTACCTTTCAAATTTTTATTCACTGGTTCATTTTTGATGTAGAGTACTCCCTGAGACTGATAGTAGGTTTTGATGTTTTAAGTGAAGGCTTCTTTGGAAATTCTGTTCAAAGGTCTGTAAAGTGATATCTGTAACAGGAAGTCATCAGAAATGTGAGTTCCATACACACGATATCGAGAAAAAATCTTTAAGTAAAGTTTGCTTTTAATTTTATTACAAGTTTCGTCTTAATTTGCGAATGTCACAAGCTTAGTATTAGTATGTCTGTAACGAAATGACAGTATTATCATTAGGAAATATACCTACTTAAGAATTTCATATAATAAAATAAGTGTACTATATTTCATAGATATAAAACTTTAAATTGTTATACAATTATTAAAATAACACTGAAAATTATAAGCTACACATCTTTTTAAAAATAATGGTAGGAAAAAAAGTGTCGTAAAATCCGTAAAATAATTTAAAAAATGTCAGATAAAAATAACTGTATTTTTATTATCTTAAGATAACTCAGCCTGTGGTTTAATAAAAGGAGAAGGGGTTTATTACAGGACGCCATGTGTGTTGACAAATTGCTATTTTTCATACAATAGAAACAACAATACGACTGCAGAAGTTTTTTTTTTTAACTTTAAGAAGCAGTTACTAGCGTCTTAAGTCGCATGAATAGTGTGTTTGGTTTATTTTTTCGTAAAAAATAAAAAATTGGAGTGATTATAAGGCTTTTCGAAATTCGAAATATTAGTTTTTTACAAAAATACATAAACAAGGTCAAAGCAGAATATATTTCTAATATTTATTTTTTACTTTATAACAAATAATAATTTGGCTCACAATTCCTTACAATTGATTGATAACGTATTTACGCTATCAAATAATTACAAATGTTAATTTACCAACCAAAAACAAAATAAAAAAACATATTGTATCTATTACAATAAATACAATACTCGTACTTAATAGTTTAAATTTTATTACAAAAAATAAATATGTTAGTAGTAAATATTAAAGAGCTAGTCCGATAGATGGTTGAATAAAACCTTGTATTCCAACAAACTCTTTAGTCTCATCAAACTGAGAACCAACGACCCCTCTTGACTTCTCATAAGCTGTGAGTGATTCAGCAACGAGATAAACTGACATCAAAATATAACATGATTATGTTATCAACAAGCAGTTCTTGATATATGATACATATATATAAAGAATGTTTATATTTTATAATTTACGGCAATTTATATAGTATATAAAGCCTATAAAAAGTAGTACGGACCGGCTCCCCAAAACTAGTGATAATTAGGTAAATTTTAAGAAATTAAAAGTATAATTCATTACTAAGTAATAATACGTAGTGTATATATTTTTTTTATTTGGCTGAACATTTACATAAAATTTCCAACATACCTATGTATTCAAACGAATATTTTTTAAAATGTAATAAATATGTAACGAAAAAAAGACCGTATCTTATACCAGTGTACTTGTAAATCTTATTCGAGTTCGTGTTATATTTTCGATGGTCAAACTATTATTTTTTTCTATTTATTTGTCAAGCAGAAGGCACCAGCGCGGCGGGAGCACCACAGAGGAGAGCTCTTCTTCAACGCGCCCCCCCGCTTCCCTACACTGATCCAATTACCAAAATAGTCTAGTTTAGTTCTTAGGATTTGAAATAAAACGTTTCAAGATATATTAAAAAAAAAAAAACAAATTCAAATGTTTCAAGCTACCACTACTGTAGTAAAATGGTGAAATGTATAAACCTAATAATTATTTAATCAAAACGCTAATTATCTTATTGCTCATTAGGTACTTTAAAATAATTGTGAATAAATTAACCGGCTGATAAGCAATGTTTATACAAAACTTACTTTCCTACCTACCGTTTACTTACCGTCAACAAACTAACAGCTAATAGCCTTCATATCACTAAACGGCTCCACTACAACATTTTGAACACCACTAGTCTCCATTTTGTTTCTTATTACAGACATAGCCAATTAAAATTTGATCATAATGTTCAAAACATGCTTGAATAAAACTAATAATTAAAAGGCATATTGACATAATATCATTCTTGCTTGTAAATTTTCATATATTTTATAAAGTGAAACAAACTGGTTGAAGTTTATATTTACTAAGTGCTCATATAGAATTACTTACAAAATACATAGGCAAAGTATACAGCTTTCAAAACTCAAGTTCTATTATTAAGAAGAAAAGTTAAATGAAATATTAAATTGTTGGTAACAATTTTAATGTATTTTTGACTTGATTCTTATGACTTTTCCGTTCCTCAGAAGTCAGTTATAAAGGTAATTTGAAAAAAGTTTCTATTAAACACCGAAGTTTTATCAAATATAAAAAGTTCATGAATAATAAAAAAATACATATGGCGACATTCATTAAATATAAATAAAATTTCATTTATTAATTCTGTATACGTATGTATATGTGTATATCATATATGTAACCAAAAATTTAATATCAATTTATATTTCAGATGAGCCTCGTATTTCTTTTATTTATAACACCAAGACTTCTCGCTCATGACGCAGTTGGAGTTACTGATCAGAAACCGATAACGCGTTATTTAAATACACATGCAAATTGGAATTGCAAGTTTTGTAATATGAAACAAGATAACTATAATCAAAGATATTTGCTCGGGGATGCACCGGGAGTAGCTATCGATCTTTTCGATTTACCGATTTTTGCATCCATTAATCAAAACAAGGGCAGAATAAACCGACAAATACTTTCCAATATCATCGGGAGACTGGCTTAATTTATGCATATTCTAAATAAAAACGACATATTACGACAAATTTACTATGTAAGAAATTGATTGAATATAATAAAATATTAAGCTCATTTTATTTTAAAATACAACTTTTTGTGTTTATGCTTTATTGTAGGAGATCCTATTTTTCTTTGTATTGAAAATTATCATATAATAGAATTCGCTACTCTTTATGTGAATAATTGTACCTATCTGTTTAAATATAAATTCTGTATATTCTCTTTATTTACATAATTGAAAATGAAAATAATATATTTTATCAGTTGGACCGTTTATAATGACCAATCATAAACATCAAATAACATATGACCTTGGAAGATGAATCATTATGTTATATTACGAATTATCCTTGAGGTTAAGTCACTATGCGATTTTTACAGGCGCCTGCTACAGACTCTAAGTTTTAATATTATAGATTTGAAGCTATGTTACTTGTTAGGCAAGAAACAAGTTCAATGAAAAAACTATAATTTAAATATTCAACTTATTAAACGCTGCAACAGATTAAAAAAAATATTTTTGAAGTTTTTTATAAGATGAAGAATAAAATCGGAATCTTTGAAGTTAATAATCGCTCCGTAATAACTATATCTAAAAAGGGCAAAGAGACCATAGAACATTGCATGTCTGTTACGTAGATTAGCACATTTTACATAGTTTATTTTCTAGCTTTAGTGTACCAAAAAACTTAGGTATTTGAGAGTTTCATGTGACTATTTACGAACAATTAGTGTTTGAAATAATCATTGCTAAGGGACACCTATTACTCCTTGCTTTTATCTTCATATCTTTTCACGCATTATTAACTTTTCAATTCAACCTAGAAATTGTTATTTCAAGTAGCTTGGTATTTTAAAATGATTTTAAAACTACAGTCCTGGTTTTTTTTCAATTCATTATTTTTGTATACATGTTACGATATTATAAAAATAAAATCTATTTTCCCAGATTCTGAGGAGTATATTGACAAAACAAATGGTATAGAGGATTCTAATATAATGCGGCTTTTTAAGAAATTGAGTCCGTACTTAAAAAAAACAAACAAGATTCTAATAAAACGAATCGTGCCTCACGGAGCCCCAGCATCCAGTTTAGAATACGATCATGAATACAATACTTTCTATAAGCCTTTTGTCAGAATACACACAAAAAAAATTGTTGGAAACGGTATTCAGGATATAGAAGAGGAAGATATATATAATAACGATCTAAACTCTAATGATTACAATTATTTAAAAGAACCAAAATTAGAGCGATTTGTTTTAAATAATATCGACGGTACAGAGGAGTTACTTGAACCGTATCAATCTAACGATTATAATAAGATAAATTTGAAAGTACGTAGTAATATACATGAGGGGATAAAGTCCATGGGTTTGCAAAGTAAGAAACCTAAAACACACAACAATGTTATTAATCTTCTCAAAGATTTTTTAAGATCACCACAATTTGAAAAGTCTGGAGAAACCAATGATCCTAATGCTCCAGGAAAAACAGTGCAAGAATTTGATGAAGTAGAACAGGACAAAACAAAATCTAAAGGTTGGATGCCGCATTATCCACCTTGGAATTATTGGACAGTAAGTCACTTTAACATAATGACATCTTAGTTTTTACTACTTAGAAAAACTGTAGTAGTTTATAGTATACTAGCATATCCAGTCCGCTCGACTGGGCTTAATTTAAAGATGTATTAACTCAAAATACAGAATATAAATATAGTAAATATAAGAATTAACATATTTAGAATTAACCACCGCGTAATTATTATTCAAACTGAATTTCATTTTCCTCTACTCGTTTTTCTAGCTTGTACGTGGATAGTGTCATGACGTTATAACCTTAAATAGTTTGATGTAAAAAACAATACCAGTAGTAAAAAACTGTCACTGACAGTTCAATAAAAATGCTCCGATCGTCACCAAACAGTATTACCCGCAGGGTCAATCTAAAGATCCTCTGAAAATTTGGTTAAAATCGGTCAACCCGTTTCGGAGCTTATGCAGAACATACATACATACATTCATACATACATACAATACAAAAGAACCTTTTATTTATAGTATATGAATAAAAACGTGTTTTTTTTAGTATAGAAAACCTATCCACCAAGACGTCTGCCCGGGAATGCAAGTTAAAATTGGAAATATGTGTATATGGATACCCCCACATTGAGAAGATAATTATAATAAATAGTTAAAATTTCAAAATGAGTTTTTGAAGTTTACTTACAGAGTTTTGTCGTGTTTATCTTTTTTCTCATAATCCTTTTAAACTGTTATATAAAAAATAAACCTACCAATATTTTGAATTGAATTTTAGCAACTCGTCAATATCAAAAAATTTAAATCCAACTTTATTTAAGAAAGAAATCTCTCGTGAAATTGCTTTTTATTTTAAGCTTACAAAATATATCAAAAATAAATTGTAATAAGGTTAACATTGTTACAATTTATTCATGGAAAATCATTTCATTTAAGTAAGATATATTTAAATATATCTCACTTAAATGAAGTGATTTTCCATATAGTTTAATTTTTTTTGAATAGCTTATAATTATAAATTATAATAATAATAATTTTATTATAATAATAAGAATTTTATTTGTAATTTCAAGGTAATATTACTCACAGAGGTCTAAAAAGTCAAAACCATATTGATGAAAGGAAAAATAACGTAGGTACTCGTACTTTCCGCATTCACATATTTGATTACCAATATCACCTTTATCCTAAAAATCATAGCAAACTAAGCAGTGCTATTCTTCTATGACTTCAATGTTTATTATAGTTAATATCAACAGTATAATAAACTTATTCTCAGTTCAGTTAAGTTCAGTCACAACAGCTGGAGGCAGGTGAGAGCAATTGACCCGAGAACGAGTCTCGTGACACTGACTGATTCTTGTGTGATTAAAAGATACAGGTTAAACATTGACTCTAAACCCTTAATAAGATCAGGTAATTCGTTCAGTAAATTAGAAAGTTTACCATACAAGAAGATACGATTCAGGAAATAAAAGTTTTCAGGAAATGTAAAATTATTAATGACGAGGCAGAAAAAATAATTATATATATTGTATTTAATGTTTAGTTTAAAGAGAAACGTCTTAATATTGTATTTTATGTCATTTATGACTAACTAACATTATCTTTATCAACCCACAATATCTCTTCAGATTTATTGTATAAATTCTGGATAAGGAACATTATAACAAGGAAAACAAGATTTTAGAAAAAACAGTGACTGATTTTTATGAATAAGAATCGGACAAAACGAAATCTAAAGCTTGGATGCCGCCTTATCCAACTTGGAATTATTGGATTTTTCGGTTTTTTCGGACTACTATTTCGTATTTTGTTTTTTAATTTTTAAATATGGTCCACCCAACTAATATATTTTTTTTACCAGACAGCAAACATGGCACATTTTGTTATTACAAATTTGTATCCTTAAAGACTTGTCATTTTTAATGTTAATCATTTCCTCTGAATAATGAATAATAGTCACAAATAATCATTATATTAAATGAAGATCAGTTACGTTCTAGTAATTTTTAACACTCAAAAATATATAACAATCTATAATAATATTTTAAGATTATAAGTTCTGTTTGAAAGATAATTTTTCGACTTCAGCTAGTTTGTTCACTACTTACGGGACACCGTGCATAAGCTATATTTTACATAATTTCATACATAACGAAACGGCAAAAGCAGTCTTTTACATAAAGATGCATTATGAACGACATATGCCACTACGTAAAGATAAGGAGATCCATATTTGACCTTTAATCGCGTTATTTCCACATCAGAAACATAATGACAAATGATAACGTAAACCTTAGCGGTTCATTATTTTTGTCATAACTCGTAACGGTCCACACGATTATTTATTTTTGACGAGTTATTTGAAAAATTTACTTAATATGTTAAAATTAGTGTTTATTTTTTTCATTATGTCCTGCAAGTTATGCAACGGATTGGAAATCTCAAAGTTAATGCAGTTCGATGAAAAAATTTGCAATATAAGTTTAGAATTGTTTTATTTTACGGAACAAGAAACCAAAGGTCAAATGGTAATGGCACCTTTCACTATGTGGAATCTGATTTCTCTTGTTGCATTTAAGACTTCGGCGAACAGCTGGAAACAACTACATTCAATCTTTGGCGTATCAAAGCGAAATGAACAACATTTTAATTCAATTTTTAAATTAAAAACCGAATCCCGGGCACAGGTAAGACCAGGTACGATATTCAAAAGCAAACAAATAGTATTCCAAGATGAAAATTTAGAATTATCCTCGTCTTTTATAAAAAGTATTCTCAATTCTGGGACATCCTTAAAGGTGCTAAATTTTGAGGACAATATCTTAGCTGCGGAATTAGCGAATGATAACATACAACTATCTGAATATTCGAATATGCCAAAAAGAATAGTGTTTGATAAAACTGATTTTGAAGAAACTTCACTGATTTTAAGTGGTGTCGCAGAATTTAGTGGTGCTTGGACGTTCCCTTTCAAATCCTCAAATACAATTCTTGTGGATCATGTTTATATGATGACCCAATGGGCGAGCCTGAGATATGTGGATATAGAATTGTTGGGTGCCTCTGTATTGGAATTGCCATTAGGAAAAGAAGAAGAATATAGTATGATCATAATTAGACCTCATAATAACATCACCATTAAAGAAGTGTTCAATAATTTTAATAAACTATCGTTCTTTGACGTATATAAAAACTTATACACTAATGGATTAAAGGAAGTGCACGTTCAATTGCCATTATTTTCATTAAATTCGGTTTTAATTTTGAATAGTGCCTTGATGTCTATGGAAGCTAAGGATATCTTTTCGTGGGATCTTGCAAATTTTTCTGGAGTCACTGCAGAAAATATGTATATATCTACGTTAGAACAGAGGACAGTTGTAATGGTAGGGGAGGCAGGAATAAGAGCAACTGCATCTACACCTGCAAATTTAGCAAAAGGAACTAGTATACCTACATCACAAAGAGGAGCACCCTTTCTTTTTTTTCTAGTGCATAGGCCTGTTCTGAATATTATTTTTTGTGGAAAATATGGTGAATGATAATTGTAAAGCCACAAGTTCAATGTTTTAACAGTTATTCTTTGGAGTCTCTTATACAAACATGAACTTTGTTAATGAGAAAAATATTTTATTTTTCAGAAATTTCAAAATTGCACCTTGAGCAAATCTTTCAATAATATGTGAGATAAAGAGCTGTAAAATACAGGGACATTAATGGATTGAGCATCAGATTCTCTCGTCCACCCTACAACTTTGAAGAAGTTTCTTGACCATTTAATATAGAACCTGCATTCAGTACAACTCTACCACTTAAACTAAATGAAGAGATGAGATGTGGTATTATTATTTTCTTTATAATGTTTTGAGGTCTTATACCACTTGGATTATGTGCACTAAAAGTAATAAGTTAAATCAGTGATATGTTCAGCTCGAGAAGAGAATTCTTATATAATAAAGAAAAGACAAAAGACTCAAAGAGCCAAAGTTCGAAAGAAATAAGAGATTTAATAACAAATCTGTTCCAGTAACATCATTTAAATGAAAAATTATATTATTATCATTTTTATTGTTAATTATTATTAATCCTGGGAAACATGATAGTATAATGGTATTTTTTAGACATTTTATAATCTTCATATAATTTAATTTATTTGATATTACATGAATTTTACTGGGCAAATTAACACTTTGATGGTTTAGTAAAATAAAAACGGTTAATTAATATTATTATGATATTTTATATAGAAAATAAATGCGTTATTTTCTTAATTATTTAATAAATACATTTTAAGGAAAATAGTAAAATGTTATCGAAAAAGTATGAAAGAATTTTATAGACACGTACACATTAGCCATTTGGTTACAACTAAACGGCTATGAAACCGAAAGGCTGGCTGCTATTATAAAAAAAACCCTTTACTATAAATAAAAAAATATACATAGGTTTCTTTTTATTGTATACGTAGTGTTTTTTTTTTGTTATTTGCCAGAAAAGCACTTGATTTTATGTATAGTCATTGTATAAGTAATTTAATAGGTAAATATATGTCTGACATTAATACTCCTAAGTCTTAAGGATTTAATATAATATGTTTATTATATACCGTACATAATATGATTTCTCTTAAATCATGAGAAAGTGGAATTGGCTACTATTTGTATATTTCTGTGAAAAATAAAAAAAAGAGATGAAACAGAGTTTTGTAATTTTAAAACGAAAAGTAATAATATTATAAAAATATTAAGTTCTGTGTTCGAGACGTGAGATATAGATAAGGATGACCTTTCATTTGATCTTTTATTAAAATCTTATTTAAAGCACAATTTAAATGAATTAATATATAATGCTCTACAAAATGAATCACAGCATAGTTTGTTTTTGCTGTTCATACAATAATATTCTTAGACCCGGTTAACTAATCAACTTTGGTGGATATGTTGAAATTGGTGTTAATAATTTTATATCTTTCATGTAAATCATGTATGAATGTGGAATTCTCAGACTTAAGAAATTTTGGTGATAGAATAAGACAAATAAGTTTAGAGTTGTTTTATTTTACGGAAGAAGAAACTGAAGTCTCCGTGGCTATAGCACCTTTCACTATATGGAATCTTATTTCACTTATCGCATTTAAAACTTCAGCTGACAGTTGGAGACAATTGCATTCAATTATAGGAATATCAAAACGAAACGGACAATACTTTAATTCACTTTTTAAGTTTCAAACCGATTCAATGGTAAAAGAAAGGTTAGGAGCATCTTTCACAAGCAAACACATAGTATTATATGATGGAAGTTTTGAAATACCATGGTCGTTTCAACAAAGTATTTTGAAATCAGGAGCATTCTTGAAGATGCTAAATTTTAGTGATAATGTCTTGGCAGCGAAATTAGCGAATGGCTATGTACAAAAATCAAATTACTCGGATGCGCCAAAGCAAGTTGTGTTCGACAAAACCGATTTCGAAGAATCATCAATGATTATAAGTAGTTTAGTTGAATTTAGAGGAGAATGGTCATCGCCTTTCAATAAATCAAATACTATTCTTACAGAGGGCTACAAAGGTGCCGTACATATGATGCATCAAAGGGCTAAAGTCAAGTTTATAGATATTGAATTATTAGGGGCGTCTGTGTTGCAATTGCCGTATGGTAAAGATCAAGAATTCAGCATGATTATTATTCGACCTCAAGAAAATGTTACTCTTAAAGAAGTATTAATAAACTTTGATAAAATATCATTAACACAAGTACTTAGCAACTTATTCAATGAAGACTTAAGGGAGATGGACATTGAGTTACCAAGATTTTCATTAACTTCGGTTACAATACTAAATGGTCCCTTAATCGCCATGGATGTTGGGGATATTTTCTTATCTGGTCTTGCAAATTTTTCTGGGATATCTACCGAAAAAATATATATTTCTGCTTTTGAGCACAGAGCAGTAGTGACAGTGTTGGAGACAGGAATAGTGGCCACGGCAACCACACCAGCTAACTTACCCAAGATATCGAAAGAACCTGAACTTGGAAGTATGCCCCCGTTTCTCTTCTTTATAGTCTACCAACCTTCGTATTGTATTGTTTTTTGTGGCAAATATGGAGGTTGAAAATATTGTAAATATATTTAAAACCTTCCATTGTGTCTTTAAATAATTAATCCCTTCGCCTTATACAATTCAATTAAAAAACAGACAACATACAGCTGAAACTACAGAAGCAGATTTTTGGAATAAGTGGCTTTAGGGAAAAGCACTAAGAGAGGGTTGTCGGCAATTACCCGCTCGTGTGGGGAAAAAATGGTACAAGCTTTTAATTTCTTAAACGGATTTACTTGAAACGTTGTATTAGGTTGTTCCTCCAGTGAAGCAAGAGAACACTAAAGAAAGATTTTAATAAATTGACTTTTGGTGCCTTGCGATACAAATAGCTAAGTTTTAACTCATGACAACCCCTGCGTCATCACTTGATAAGTTAAAAACTCGATAACTTAAAATATTTTGTGCTACCTTTAGATTTTAACTAATCGAAGTACGACAGTAGGTATAATATAGATGTTTGTTAATAATACATATATTAAAAAGGTTTCCCACATATATGACAACGTACAAAAAATCCTTTATTTTTTATGGATATTATACACTAACTGGTCTCCGCAACTTAAACAGCGTAGTAAATCCATCAGATAAGTGTTACAGATTCGGAACTACTAATATCATTAATACAATCTTCCCTGAGAATAGAGTATCCGAACTTCCTAAATTTATAATAATAATAATTTAAAGTTGAGGAGCTTAGAAATTGAGACCGTCGAGTTCGAACGCGATTTAGTGACATTCTATTAAGGTAATATAAAAACAAATGTTGATAGTTGATTTAATTTTTTTATGTTTTAGTAAATTTATTTTATGGTAATACCTTCATATTAAATTTTAGTAGAAATATTTTATGTGATTTCACAAGTAACTTTTGTTGTGTTCCTATAATTTAAAGCTCTATTACCCCACTTTACATCAATTATATTATTATTTATAGTTACTCTTGCAACACTGCAGGCTTGGTACACTACTTTTATAACATTTCCGCCTCGTTACGAGTGGTTAGCGAAGATGCCTAAGGTTTCGCGGCGCGAGGGGGCTTGGGTTCAATTACCGACAGGGAAAACATGTAGTTCATGAGCATAAATGGAAACATTTCTGGGTTTAGACAAACCTGAACTTGTTTATTAAATAAATTTAAAATATTTATAATGTGTATTTCTTTGTATTTGTATTGTTCCCTAACATTCTTAACACAAGCAAATAATTTACTTACTTAGGGGTTAGATCCATTTATGAAATTTGTCCAGTTATATTATTGTTATTATATCAAAAACATACTACACCACTTTATTATATTAAAAATACCTTAACTTTTCCCGCTGAATCATAACCATCGACATATCCCCTCTACAGTCTTCCGCTTTCTAGTCTACTTAGGTAGATACTGATTTTTTTAATCCTTTTAAATCTTCTTAAACAAAAAGACTACTTTGGTGGATACTCACTCACTACTAAGTAGTCATTTTTAATTATGGAACATGACAAAAATTAAAAGGCCAATAAAAGTCAATCACAAAATTATTTATTGAAGTGAAAATAAAAGCAAAAGTATATTATTACTAAACGCTGCAAACTTCACAACAGAAGATAATTTTATATACCTAACATAATCTTTGGTTCAACAATAATGGATATATGAAACTGTATTGTTGTAAAATGCTTCTTATACTCTAAACTGAAATATGCTCTATTTTAACTGCTATTCTTCATCAGATGGTTGTTTCACCCAAAAGCCCCAAGGCGCATAGCCATCATGTTTAGTTGGACCTCGATACACTTTTATCTGTACTCTGCCTACTTCATCTGGAAAAAAATTAGATAAATTACACCATAAAAATATTGAACTGCTTTTATGATAAATTCGGGTACAAACAGTCTGTTAACGTCCTATTCTATTATCAAATTATCATTTGTGATAGACATTGCTTATGAGTTCTGACAGAGGTCATGCAAGGCATTAGGCAGAGTTGAATCTGTCAGACGCGAAGACTCAAGACAGTTCTTTTTTTTATTACTTAATAATTTAATTTTATTTAATTAGTTAATACTTTCTAATCGCCTATCTTTCCACGTTATAAATTTTTAAATAAATAAATTTGACAATATGTAAGATATTTCTTATTTCAAATAAGCCTACACTGCACTCGTGGAACGTCAATATGTTTGAAAGTTGTTACGAAATATTTACCTACCTTTTCCATTGTCAGCGTGTCTTCCTTCTTCCTCATAATCAAAGTCCTGAGGCCTGCAGGCTACTAGCACCAACATCGAGAGAAGGAATACTAAACACCATTTTCCCTGCAATAATAAAAAAAAAACAAATGTTAAATTATGCTCATTTTTACTGTCACTCAGAAAGAATTTGTGTTAAGTAGCAGATAGGTGATGGAATATACACCTCCTGGTCATATCATTAACTAGCCTCTACATGTCCAAACATAATAATAATATACACAAAAGGAAATCAATATAATAAACAGACTGCCTGGATTCAAAAGCAATACCTATATATGCTAATATAAAAGCAGTATTATGATTTGAGGATAAAGGTATAATAATAATTATTTTTAAGTTTTATGTACTTTATTAATGTGATTAAAAACTAGAACTACCAATACTTTAAAATACTTCATGAATGTTTATATCAAAAAATCTTTGCACTGAGTATACAAAGATATTTTGATTTAGTTGAACATAGCTACAATTGTTTTTTTTTACATTACATATTTTACTTTTTTTTTAAACATTTAACAAGCATTTATGATTATTGTCTGATAATATATAACACAGGACATTATTTTCTATTGAACAATTATCAGTTCCTAACCTAAACACTTTTTTGAACTAAATTCAGAATAAAAGTAGACTACCAAGTCACCATTTTAGCTATTAATTTAACGTCTTAGGTAAAAGTTACTAATACATACATAAGTTCCACATTTCAGTATTAATTTTAAGAGTGGTTGTAAAGTTTGTATAAAAATAAGGCAATAGTGTCAAAAAACAGTATAATTTACACAATGCTATTGAATGATTATGTTATTTATCCTATGAGCACCCAAATCTGTTGTAATAACCTATATTTAATAATATAATGTCTACAAGCTGATTTTTCTCAAACAAATGAAGTCACAGAATACACCTTAACATTAAGTAAATTATAATACATACATACTGATACATACTGAAAAAATAATTATAATCTAAATCCAATGAATGGTTTTAGATTTTAATTATTTTTCATTGAAATTTCTCTCAATTTTTACAATGCTGGGTCTTAAATGTTATAATATTAATAAAAATATCTAAAATTTAAAAAGAGCACGTAAATAATAATTTCTTTGATATGAATGGCAATTCCATTAATGCTATTTCATATAAAAAAGAGGGGAAAAATTATGACAATTGGGCCCACGGGGGGCACAATACTAGTACTTCCAAAAGAGCAATTACTTTTTCCTCCGTATTTTAGTACAATTTATTGTGTGTTATTCACTACTAGGCTTTGCTGCTCAATGATGCTCGATCTGACTCATTGCCACTATCGGTAGATACAGTCTGACCGGCAAGAGATTTTACTTCCTCTTCTTCATCTTCACTTAATGAAGAACAGTCTGACAAATCTGCGTCTATCCATAACCTAGCCTTCTTTTTGCCCTTGATTTGAGTTTCGGTTTCTGCTTTCCGTTTACCTTCATTTGAAGATCCTGCTGCTTGCCAACCTGCATCTACAGCTGCACTGACGCGTTCAGGCAGCTCTTGGCGTTCCTTCTCATATACAGGACTCAAATTAACATTGATTTTAGGTTCAGAGATCAGTCTTTCAATTTTCTTTTGTTTTCGTTCAGCAGCTTCACGTTCACGCTCTTCTTGGCCATCGAGCCATTTTCTAAGACGTTTCTCTTCGTTTATGTCTCGCAAACGCCTTCCGGAAAGATCACGACAAGCCTCACGATTAGTGGTTTTCTCTATCTGCGCTCCAATGGCACGTAACATAGACCCAAATCCACCTTTTCCGCCCAAAATTTTTGTATGCACTCTAATGATGTGGTTAGTATTTTCAAAATTAAAATCATTAGGCACAGGTTTTCCATTAACAAGGACATATAAATCTTCGGAAGGGACTCCACATTGTGATGAAATATTCTGTTTCAAATCATCAATATTTTTAAACACACACGATGTTAAAGCACTGTTTTCAAAATAAACGAAGTTGGCCATTCTTTTTTATCGTTTGGTCTTCAAAGTTTAAGGTGAATGAAATAAAATCCAAAAGTATAAAGTCGAAAACACCAATTATACTATTTTAATTGAATACGACACCAACTAAAATTCGCAGCAAATGTAAAAAATAGCAAGTAGCAACCCAGTATCATGAATCATCTGTCTAAACTCTAAACTTTATAGTACTCTGTGCTCTAAACTGAGTTGTGACTCTAAAGTCTAAACGATATAGGATACAGATAACTGTCAACTGTACAGCCCTTGCAACTTTTGTTTTATGATTCCATGACCATAAATTATATAAAACTATTTCTTTTTTGAAAAGCTGTTTACAAACAATTCCTTCGCATCCTAAAAAGTAAAAATTCCCTTATTATCCTAAAAATTAAAAAACCTCTTTTTCGTAGCCACTCTGAACCTGGCCATGAATAAAATAAAAAAACCAAGTGCCCCTTTTTAAAAATTATCTGTATTACCGGAAAAATGGATCGTCACTAAAAATTTTCAAAATAAGAGTGAATCTTTCAAATATGAAGAGTAAATAAACGAACAACGACCTGTTTTGATGAAAATTAATAATTAAAAGAAATAATTCGTAACAATATCAAATTATTATGTTGAATATAAAAAATATAGATAGTTGATAGTTGGTAATCTAAAGATGATCATTATCACTTTTAAGAGAAAATCCAAATCCAAATTGGATTTATACTTCAATTAAACAACTTAGATATTTTTATAGATGGCAAGAAATGTGTACTTACAAAACAAATCATTTCTGAAGTCGTATCACAAAATCACACAAATGCACTAATATATAAATAAAACTGAAGAGAAAACACTAACAGATCTACATTTTATAGACATTGTATTATTTATTTTCAAGCATGATTAACGTATACCTTCACCTTAATTTCACGCTTGATTAAATAAAATAAAATAACGTAAACTTTTAGAAAGTGAAAGTATAGTATTGCGTAGATGCGTTATCTTATTTTTATTTACTTTCTTTTTTGAAACTGTAAATTTTGTTATAATTAATTATGATTAAAAGAAATCTCAATTTTTAATACAAAATAATAATAATATAAACCGTCTAATCTGTATATAAATATTGTAGTAATTTTAATCATTTTTTGTAAATAACAAAGTTTATAAAGCAGATATTTAATTTTGCAAAAATTAAAAAAAATACTTTTATGGTAAATATTTCTAATAAGTATTTACTATCAGAGTTTATTTTTTTAATGGAAGTAAACATATTAATGAGAATTCATATGTATTTACGCTAGTAATATTGGCTCGTATTTAGAAAGCAAACGATTGCTGTATTCCATTAGGGACGGGAGTATATCCAAACTTAATTTTATAACCTTTATTGAAACTATTATTTAAAAAAACACGCAGTTTTTAATTTATCGCATATCAGAATTACATGTATTTTGCAATATTAAGACACTTTTATGTCTATGAAAATTAATTTATCCATTTAGGGGCAGTGTTAGAAGATTGTGTGTTATCATTTAGTTAATAAAAACTATGTTATTTATACTCTATATTTTTACGTTGATTGAAGGCCATTATTGCTTTGCTGTCAAACCAATGTAATATCCAATAAAATTTGAGCTTTTTAAAATTAACAGGAAGTCGTCTTCTTATAACAGACAACGGGTGATATCTTATTTCGATTTCTTGTAATATTATGGCTCAAAATATTAACCCTCACTACGCATCATCATCAAATCCCGCCAAACAGAATGAGGACACTATAAAACTGAAGGACAATCATGCAGTTAGCAAACGGTAAGATTTATCTATGAACTTATAATGTGTCTAAAATTTCCAAATATTTAAAGGAGTGTCTTTTTCAGATTGCAAAAAGAACTCATGGAGCTGATGCGATGCGCTGACAAAGGAATATCTGCGTTTCCAGAAAGTGAGAATCTTTTCAAGTGGATAGGAACAATAAGCGGGCCCCAGGAGACGGTTTATTCGGGTCACAAATACAAACTATCCCTTGAATTCCCCAACTCATACCCTTACGCCCCCCCTGTAGTCAAATTCCTGACACCCTGTTTTCACCCTAACGTTGATACATGTGGCTTAATATGCCTAGATATATTAAAAGACAAGTGGACGGCTTTGTACGACGTCCGCACTGTACTCTTGTCGATACAGAGCCTACTGGCGGAACCGAACACGCAAAGCCCATTAAACCAGCAAGCTTCATATCTGTGGCCTAATCAGCCCGCCTATAAGAAATATCTAGAAGATTTTTATAATAAACATAAGGATTCATAGTTTGATTGTTAGTTGTCATTATGTTGTGTTATTTTATTTGTGTATGTCTGGTTGATTGACAGGTGAAAGTAGACAGTTTCGCTATATTGTATTTACCAGTTGGTGTAATTTATTTTTCATTTGTTTATTTTTCTTCTAACTGTTTGGAATTTCCACAATACTTAATAGCAAAAAGTAAAGTTTTTAGTAGAGTTGACCAATTTTCTACCCTAAATCTCATTTGTTCATAATAATTATTTAAAAAAATTAATGTCTGTTTTTCATTACTATGTATATATAATTTTTCAAAAGACCTGTTGCTTTCCGCCTTAAATTGTAATAAAGAGATTGAATATGTATATTGAGATCACTGACTAATACAATTATTTAGTTCAATTACTTTATATTGTTTGATTTAATTCCTTTCCACCAACCACAAAGTTACGAGTAAATTATTATTTTCTGCCAATATTATTATTTTCTAATGACACTTGATTATGGACACCCCGTGGGGTCATGGGTTTTATTACAAAAAGTAAAAGTATATTATGAAAAATATATATTCCTACACATCTTCATGTTGTATTCACCATTTAAAGAATTGGTATTTGTACCATTTAATAAAAATAATCTTTATATTAGGGCTAAGTGCTAAACAAGAATACTATTAACATAAAAAAATTGCCTTACTTTTAGAGCATGTTTAATGTTAAATTTTTATATTTGTTGTGTTAATTAAATATTACAACTATTCTAATCTTATAAACTTCTACTAATTAGGTTGTGCTGATAAATATTTCCTATATTATATTTAGTCAGAGATGTAAAAAAAAAACACTATTCCATTCATAATTTCATAACCAGCATTATTGTATGTATCATTTTTGATTAATTATATATTTAAATAACCAGTGTTAATAACTTTTAAGTTTAAATATGCAGTAAATTGTTTTTCTACAATATGTTGTTGCTTTCGAAAATATTGTAATGAAATAAAAGAAATAAGATATATTTTAATTTAATATATTAACAAGTTACAACATTTAAATAGTAATTATCGCCTCAAACAATGGTATAAAATACAAATTAGGCACATTTCTTTACATGTACTTGATCTGGTTAGAAATGTTTTCTTTTATGAATCTAGCAAGATGATTGCAAATACAAACAAACTAAACATTATATTACAATTTTGAGAATATTTGTGGACTCAAAAAATAAAAACCCCCTACAGGATATGAATGCTCAGATGCTTACAATCAAGTACATAATAATGGTGAATTAGATGTCATATAAAATTATTTCAAAGACAATCTGAATTTGGAGTTCTAGGATTTATTTTTTATCAGAATTTTTCAACCCAATGAACACAAATAAATTATGATTATGAATAAATAAATGATACAACATATAAAACAGATCAATTAAAAAAAAACTATTTTCTATTAAATTCCATACTTAATCTAAAATTAGCATATAATTCCACATATTTAACAAATTTATAAGATATAAATTTGTATTTATATGTAAAGAAAACCAACTCTTCAATCCACATACAACGGTATATCAATATATTTTTGGTATTATATACATATTACTATATTCATACCTATAATATAATAGTCTTGGTCAATACTCTATTATTATAGATATAACACTATTAAAAATAATATAGTAACTACTAATAAGTAAAATCAATTCACCATGAGGGTAGAAAATCATAAAAAATATATTACAAAGACTAGAATATATGTGGATAAATCTTTTGATATTTATATTTTATATACATTTATTAAATTACCTCACATATTAAAAGTAAAGACTTTAAAGGCTAACTGAAAATATTTCCTAGAACTAATGAGAGAACAACTGTTAACAATTAAGTTTTTATCTTAATTTTCTGATATGGTAATATCAGAAATTCTTTCTCTATTATATATGTTATTGTGTAATATTACTTTAAATGTTATATAAACTAGATTATTTTCATAGGAATGGAAGTGTTTCTCACTTATTTTTATAACTTTTTATTAAATAACCACTGTAATAAATAAACTTAACAAGGCATGTACCCACTAAGTTAAATATTTGATAGTAGGTAGTATGTCATTCAATTACTTTTCTTGCATAAATATAGTTTAAGTGTAAAATAAATTATTTTATCTAAAGCTTATGTTTGAAACGTAGACAAGCATTAGTTACCATCTTTGATAATTGTTTATTCTAAGCTCATAAGAAATTAAAAGCTAACTTTTAACTATAATCAAGAGTATGAACAGAGATATTATTACACTGGATAAACACAGAATACAATGCATTTTTGTATTTTTCCGTTGGTATCGTTCTGCTTTTTGCAATTGTTTATATCCTTCTTGGACCTGGACTTGAGTTTGTTCTATATTATAGTCTATTCTGTCCAGTACTGTACCTTGTTCATTGACCATATGAGCTAAATCTTTGAAAATATCATTTAAATCCACAATTGATTTGACTATTTTGTTGACTTCTTCCTCTCTTTCAGTTATCATTTTAGAGTTCTCCTCCTGCATCAATAGTAATTGTTTCTGATTGAATGCTGGTTTTTGAAACATATTATCTACATTTTCATCATCATGATTCTGTGCTGATGTACTTGGTAATGAGAAAAGTAGATCTGTTTGATTATTTGTTAATCCTGGTATTAAATCATTATCTTGTAGGCTTAGTTCTTCGAAATTGGGTAGATCGAAGTATGCATTTGATCTTTCCTCCCTTGAAGTGAGAGAACGAAGATAATTGGATTGGGCCGTTCTGAATGTTACACTCAAGTCTTGGAGTATTGTAACTAATGCTAGCACCACATTCGTTGCCAGCTTTTGTTCAGTTTTGTTACCTAAAACATGAAAAAATATATATTTTAAAATCAAATTCAGGGTTTAGGTATTAATTATCACATAATTATTAGAAAAGCTAATAAAATATTATTCATCAATCAATCTTAGTTGAGCAATTTTATATGACATATTACAATGTTTCTCTAGCTTTAATATAAATAATCTCTTGTATATACGACTGAGGGAGACACCATTAAAAAATATATATAAAATGTTTATTCCCCTTATAAATAGGTAAGCCTAAAACCACTCAAGTTTCTTAATCTGACATAATATTAAAAATATATAGATATTACCTATCTAATATTTTCTTCTATTTTTGTACCAAATATCATAAAATGTTTTTAATATTTCGGACAAGTAGTTATTCAATTGGATGATTTTTCTTTACCTTTACCATTCATATAGCTTTTCAGCATAAAGTTTAGAATGAACATACCAGCATACTTTAAGCACATACTAACAATCTAACGGGAGACTTAAAGATGTTTATCGGTTCATACCAAATATAATATACAAACAGTATTTAAAACTTGTTTACTCACCGTGTCTTACTTGCGCTCTGATAGCGGACAGCCTCGCGTGTGCTTGAGTGAAATGTCTTGCTATGTCTGTGGAAAGGCGCTCAATGTGCTGTTCGTGGCTGGAGTCCAGTCCAGGACGGGCGAGCTGGTGAGCGTGACGGGACTGCAGTTCTGAGAGCTTGGTTCTTAGTCTGGAATCAGTGTCTTTTATTATTATTTTATGCTTGCATCATCTTTGTAAAGGGTTATTATTATTGAAGGCTAAATACTAATAAATAACTAACATCAGAAAATAGCACTATCCTTGTCTCTAAGGCGCAAATAGTAGCTAAGTGTACCTAATATTACTAAGAAAATAAAATACAAAAATGCATAAATTGTTTTCAGATTTCTTAGGTTAAAATTCCTTTAGGCAAAGATTTAGATTTAAAGAGTTATCCTTACTTCTAAACAATTGTTTTTAGTTATCCTTACCTCTACAATGCAATAAATAAATTAAAATTAAGTAGTTTGACAAATGTTTAATTCTCTTTAAATTATACTGTAAAGTGTAAAACAAAGCTTCCATTAATAACATTTAGAACCAAGATGCTGAAAGAATTTTATAATAGTGTATATATTAATTCATATTATAGGTGAGTGAAAACAAAAGCTGAGAGCAAGCATCTTTTTCAGTGATTTAAAAAGAACAGAACAAGTTACAATGTTATTCTCAATGTGAACTAGCAACTTCATAATATAGAATTAAAACAACTCTTATCTTATCATACAATTCCATCAGACATATAAACTAATTTAATGGTACTTAGATATTATTTATATTTTTATTACACAAGTCATATTCAATGAAAGTAGCGATGGGATATTATGAATATACTCCTTTAGAGTATTAAATAATTTTATATCCTTTTAAACAAGCAATCATGGTTTCCTTTATTTGTTAAATAAGTAGTTTCCCTCATTAATAGATAATGTAAAAATAATAATAAAAACTTGCATTGGTACTGATGTTATTGTTTGTATCTACCTAACATTTTATATACAAGTAGACGCTGCTTATTGTGATCATTTTTAGCCAGCCCCTTTTGATAACAATAACCGAATGATAACATTATGCGGATGGTACTTTTTCATGCTTGTTGGGGGATTTTAGAGCACATAATAAATGATCATAATGATAAAATATGAATTGTAATAATTTAGAATTGCTTAAAGTACATATTAAGTTTCATAATAAGAAATTTTGTAGTTTGCTCAAATTTTTTTCTATTTATTTACACTATTAAAAATATTCTAACATAAGATTCATTTGAAATATCGATCTATTGTTGTTTGACACTTGTTTTCATTCGTTATCATTTGAATATAATTCTCAAAATCGTATAATTTTTCGAAGTTTGTTGCTCGATGTTGAACACCACGTCGTATCGTCGTATCGTCGTAGTCGTGAAACAAAAATAGTATTTTCTAATCCTTAACTTGAGAATTTAAATCGATAACAATAAGCGACTTTTGATCACAATAAGCGGCTTTTTTCAAATGTATTGCTAGGGAGAAATTTGGGACTGACCATTTTCGATAACTATAGCCGGCTGATAACATTAACCATGCCGGGAATCGAACCCGAGCCCCGTTCTGCCGTGACATGTAAGGCGTCTGCGCTAACCACTCGACCAACGGGGCGGAAGATAAACAATAATATTTTGACCTTATTCTGCTATAAAAGGAATCAACCAAGAACTTCAATTAACAAAATGGTGTTCACTATATTTGCTACCTTGTGATAATGTAGTGTGCCTCCTCAAGAGAATCACTCCAAGGAGGAGGTGCATCCGATCGGGGCTCCGGACCAGCCTCCAGATCGTGACTGCTAGACCTCATAAGCCGCACTTGTTCATATTCAGTTGACTGTAATTCATAAGCATATATAAATATTCATTGTCGAATAAGTACACTTTTTTCTTATTTAAAATAATTAATTTCAATATAAAATATATATGTTAGATACACGTAAGATATAATATGTAAAAGCTTTTCTTGCAAATATATTTGGAAGTACATAAAACATTTTAATTATTTTTACAGCTTTTTAAACTAGGATCTTATCAATACCTGTTCCGAAAATATTTGTCGAGTATGAATAGCGTTGTTTCGCATAAGCACAAACACTTCAGTTAAACTTCGCGAAACCATTTTATTTAATATTTTTTTAACAATTGTATATATAATTATAAACTTTCGTTTCTAATATTGTTTTTATTTTGCAGTCAAAATTCGAAAGCCCCAAAGCGCTAATATAAAACGTCATGTTGTAAGTTGTAACTATCAACTCGTGCTGTCATGTGTCATCTTGTCATGATTTTGAAAATGCAAGTTTCAAAACAGCATGCAAGTATTTCTATTAAATTTTATATATAGACATATTATAGATTTTTTTTATAAAACAAAGAAATAAAAATACATAGTTTATTAGTTTTTGTATTTATTTATTAGACAAATTTACAACATTTTTGTTCAGATTCTATAATGCCAAAATAAGTTGTCACTTTTCAAGATGTGACATTTCAAAAATATTTTTAATTTTTCCAAAAGTTAAAACTTTATGCAGAGAATACATTGTATTGAAGTACTGATTTTACTGTACTTTAATAAGAATATTACCAAAATAGTTATATTTCATAAACTAGAGAATTATATTATCATAGTATAATTCATTCAAATGAGTGTGCCGACATATGATACCGGTCCTGAACAATTCCAACAGTTTCCATCAAATAGAATTATAGTGATACATCCTGGATCGCTTTATGTACGTATAGGGCGGGCTTCTGACTTGCTACCAGTAAAACAACTTCATTGTATTGCAAGACAGCGTAGACCAGGAGGTAAAATATATCGCGACCCTTTCATACCACCTAGTGTGCCAAAAACTAAGGAATTGATTGAAGAATTGGAAGAATGTCGTTTGCAGATATCTCATACGCTTCAGTCTTGTATGCAGTCGAATGGTGCTCGACGATATGCGACGCCACCGCAACAAATTGCTGCTTTTAATAGAAGATCTCTGCCAGAAACCGTCAATGACGGAGACCCATGGCCTCAAGTAGAATGTGATATTGTGGTTGGTGATTTAGTTCTTGACATTGACCCAAAATTACCATATAACATACATTTTCCTTATAGAAGAGGTGATTTCAATTTGCACTCAGAAGTGGGAGGGTCTATTTCTTCAGTATTAAATGATCTTTATACTATTTGGAGCTCCATCATAGAGTATAAGTTAGGTATACCCCTCATAGAACTTGTCAAGTACCGTTGTGTGTTATTAATACCTGATATCTATTCAAGAAGTCATCTTAAATGTCTAACTTCACTACTGTTAAAGGATTTGGGCTTTGGACACTGTTTTCTAGTTCAGGAAAGTGTTGGAGCTACTTTTGGAGCTGGTATTGGATCAGCCTGTGTTGTAGATATTGGTGATCAAAAAACTGCAATTTCTTGTGTAGAAGATGGCATTTCACATAAAACTACAAGACTAAGAATGGATTATGGTGCAGGTGACGTTTGTCAAGTTTTATCCTGGATGTTTCATAAAAGTGCATTTCCCTATAAGAATTGGACTGAAAATGTACCCAAAGATGTAATACTAATGCGTAACCTTTATCAAGATTTTTGCCATGTAAATTTAGATGTATGTGGATCACAAGAAAAGACATTCTTAGTTGATCATCCTGGTGAAATAATTTACAAATACACCTTACAAGTTGGAGATGAGTGTATAATATCACCATTGTCACTTTTTTATACAGATTTACTTAAAATTACTGGTGCAAAAATAACAAAAATACAAAATCGTCAACCAAGTGATGCTGAAGATCCATTTGATGCAGAATTTCTTAGAGACACCGGTAGAAAGCGCGAAACTGCAGATCCAACAGCTAATGAAAGTCAGCAGTTTGAAGCGGCTAATGAAACTCAACCAAGCAACAATCCCGATGAAGATATAGTTGTTGATACCTTGGAAGGAGGTCCAGGGGAAATAGTTGTTCTTGCCCCAGGACAAGTTCTAAGCTTAGATGCTGCCATACTGCAAAGTATAGATCAATGTCCAAGTGAGGAATTAAAACGAAAAATGTACAGTAGCATTCTTATAGTTGGTGGAGGTGTCAAGGTTTATGGTTTAAATTTGTGGCTTCAAAACCGATTAGCTCTCCAAATACCATATACATATAAAACTGAACAGCTTGAAATTGTGACATCCCCTAAGGATATTGATCCTGCAAGTACAGTTTGGAAGGGTGCTGCAGTGATGTCTTGCTTGGAATCTGCAATGGAATTATGGATCAACCAGAGTGAGTGGAGCAGATATGGACTAAAGATTTTAAGAGAGAGAGCACCATTTATCTGGTGATTTAAAAATCTGTTTTTATTTTTACGATAACACATGTCATTATTAATGTATTTAAATATTTCAGAAAATAAACTAACTAATAACTACAGTAAGTTATTTCAGTATGAAATGAAAAAAATATTAAACAGTTGTGTTTATTTATTTGAATTAATACAAAATGTGGTATTTATAAGTTACATATAAAATACTTTGAGATTCATTCAAAATACTAAAATAATATCCTTTCTTACATACACTTACTATTACAAGTAAAAAATAGTCAGTCTTGTTGTTTGTAAATACACCTGAGTAAAAAATATCTTTATAAAAAAGTAGTAACCTTAATGTATATTATTATATTTTTATGAAAAATACAGTTATAGTAATTACAGAAATAATTACTGACTAAAAGTAATAAGGTAAATGTGTATTTAAGTTAAGCTGGTAATTAAACATTGAAAATCATACAGCTATAGGAAATAAGATTGATCAAATAATCTTTAGTATAACACAATCATATTTGACTGTAGCAGATAAAAAGTACCTATAAATCAGAAAATGTTAACTAACTTGAGCAATTTGATCATCAACCTTATATGAAACAGAGATATCTTCTTTAACCCCTCTTTTAGGATGTAAGAATATATAATACACACACATAAAAGTTATTCCTATCACATATGGCACAACACTCAAAAATAAAAATGGATAAAAATATATTGGAGCTCTCATAAAATCGTTGGCATATTTAAACCAGATTACACCACATGTGACATTCTGTACAAAACATATACTATAATATACTGTGTATCTATATCTCGTTCTACCTTCCATGGGTAATATATATGTGAAGAGGTAGACTGCTCCAAGTGCTAAGGAGAAGGATAATTCCCCAAGTTTGTTATTTGAGCAGAATGGAGATGTGTCATAGAATTGAAGCCATGCAGTCATTATGAAGATGTGGACGAAGCATGCCAGTATCGTCCAGTGTGGATATAGGTACACTATTATCGACAATGATATCACTCTGCTTACTGAAAAAAAATAAAAACAATTTCAATTAAAACTTTATGATAAAATTCTCTAATGCGGCTATTACACGTATCTTTTGTAAGCACTGCACGTAACTCATGTTAGCTCTATACGTATCTTCCGCAAGCGCTACACGTATCTCCCGTAAGCGCTACACGTATCTCACGTAAGCACTATACGTATCCCATGTAAGCTCTACACTTATCTCGTGTAAGTTCAAACCAAAACACGGAAAAATAATTTCATCGGCAGTTTTGTAGGCTGTGCGTGGGTCACACGAAATAGTTGAGTATATATAACATATATCGATTTTATTAATCAATGCAAATCGATAGTGGGGACCGGTAACATGTATGGGTACCTATTATAATATTCATATCAACCATCAGTTTTCAACAATTATAAATATAATTTGAAACTTTTATAAATATTCTTATTTCTTTAATACGTTATAACCGCTTTAGTATTAGCAGAATTATCGGGTAACACAAAATGGTGTGGGCAATTAAGAATTTTCCTTTTATGAATTTGATTTAAAACGAAAAAATATTCAAATGTGTGTTATCACTCAAAAAATAAATGTTATCAAGATATACTCACAAGTGACAAGGAAATGCCACAAAGTTTGTAGCACAGTTCCTCCCCACGAAACATTCTCCTTGTCCTGTTGCGCGAAACGCACCGCACGCTGGTAGGCTGCTAGGCACCACCCCATCCCCACCACTGATGAGCATATTGAGAGGATCTGATGTACTGGAATAGTTAACAGTTTGTTTTTATAAATATATATATTTATAAATTTTATCATATTGTTTTCTTAATTCGTAAAAAAGTCTATGAACATTATGTCCCTTACACTCACATGTATGTATGTTGTATTGTATCTACGTAAATGTTGAAATAATAAATCTTGAAGTGGCATTGGAGTAATCTTTATTCTCTATATCTATCAATATCCTAAACATTTCAAATAAGAAATACCTAAAGATATTTACAAACTAAACTTACTTATAAGGTGGTTATTGTGCTCGGTCTGTAGTTGCTGCATCAACAAACAGGTCTGCAGCACATGTTGTGGAGCAGCTTCCAAGAAACACTCGAAGATACGCAGCAGAGCTGCATCTGAGTCCTCTTTCAGCATTAATGCGTAATACATGCGCTGGGACGACGGGTCATTCCTGCGCTCGGCTTGCTTGGACTTGATGGCATAGCTTAAAATAAATAATAATCACATTTAAGTTGTGATATGTAAGAAATTAATGTTATCTTTCCCAACAATTCAGCCAATAAACATTTTCTTCATTCAGCAAAATATGTTAATTTTACTATACTTTTAAAAACTGCTAGTGCAAAATGCATTGGAAAAAATGCGTTTCCGCATCGTCACACCAGCCAGGAAGGCGATGGCCGGGTGGTATGTGCGGCACCTGGCAGCATAGAAAACGCTACCATTTTTAAGGCACCCCCCTAAAAAACCCAACTGTTGCCCTCATCGCTACAATGAGACGCCACGGGATCGCGTAAGCATTCACCTCGACGCATCGGCGGAACCCCTCTGATAAGGGTACCTCAGGCAACATTTGTACCCTACGTCATAGACCTGTGCAATGGCGAGAGAGGTCGCCCCCCCCCCCTCTCACCTAGGCCTACGGCTGGGAAGGAACGGGCTGAACCCTTCTCATTCCCAGCCTGCTCCGCTGAAGCTCGATGTGACTATGTTGCCATAGCTACAGCCGGCTCCGTGCTGGGTTCCGCGCTCGAGGGAGTTGCACCAGGGACTTGCACTATACAAACTACCTGGTAAAGTCTTACTTACATTAGAGCATCTGTGAATCGCAATATGGGTGCCATTTGCAGCACTAAGATGAAGATACGTAGCCATTTACGTTTTGTGAACTCATTTGATATTGAGTCTTGTTGCTTATCTTGAGAGTACCTATAACAATACAATGTGGTTTTATTTTTTATAATTAGAACTGTTTACAATAAAACACTTATCTCAGAATACGTGCTCAGTACTGTTTTGAAACAAAAACAATCGCAACTTACATTCGTATAGAGACTGCTGTGTTAACAAAGGCTGGTGTGAGAATAAACGCCAACGTCCATCCAAACTCCATAATTTTTCCGGAGAAAGAATATCTTATAGCTACATTAATATCTAATCCTAAATCGACAAAGTGACCAATAATTGCCACTAAATACATAATAATATCAAAATTACTGATCGATATATTGTTCGGTATGCGATCTGGTTCATCGTAAGAGTATCTACTTTTTTGTAGCATTTTTCGTACTGGGTTTGGCATTGTAGAACTTGTAAAAGTAAAATTAATATTGTAAACATTCTACATGATTCATACCGACAGTCTAACACTACACAGCCTGCTTATTTATAAGATAACTGCTAATCGTTAATAACACTTTTTTGTAAATTGTGTGAGACGTGAGTTGTGACACCTGACAGTCTATGTAGCAAGGTTTTGACAAATGACTTTGACAATATCAAAAGTCATTTTTATTTTTTAAGGCTTTTGCTCCTGGCGCATTTAGCCCATAAATTTGGAAATGGGTACATTAGTTTTTTTTTTAAAAGGATATGAAACACACTTTGGAATATGGAAAAAGCAGGTGAATAATGGGCATATTAAATTTCAAAAAGAGTTTACATTGTGGCGTTATCGCTATTCTCATATCCGTTTATAAAACCCAACTGTTCATTATAAACGAACAAAAGGGAAATAATCTCAAAGTTTATTGTCACTGTTTCATGTTCAATTAAATTCTTTGTTTTTGTTAATTAGTTTATATAAGTTTATAATAATCTAATGTTTTAGCTATTATGAGATTTTTAGATAAGTAAAAAAGTCGAAATTTTTTTAAGAATAAAATCTATAGAAGTAATTCTTGCACAGTTTGTATTCGTGGATTAAACGCATTTTCAGGAATATTTATAATGTAATGTATTATTTATTTACTGTAATTCGTGTCAACATTTAGTATAGTAAAAGTAAAGCGTAATGATAAATTAGTAATTTTAAAAATTCGGCACTATATTCGAAAAAGATTATTATATAGACATATTAGTTACATACTATACTTGATAAACTATGGAAAAACGATAAAAAACACATCTAGGTAATTTATTTGTTGTTAGTATATATATTTTACCATGAACAGAGAATAGAGAGTTCCATAATCCATTATAGTATAGAACTTATATACTATACTTATATTTCTATGATTCCCTATCATACAAAGCCGGGTATCACAGAAAATAATAAATCATTTGAAAAATGTTTATAGTATTAGATTAAATTTATTTAAAAATACAACGTCTTTATAATATCTTGTGATGACAAATTCGCAGCGAGCATAGTTTGCAATAAAATATGTTTTGAGTCGATATCAGAGGGCGCAGGTCTGAAAAACATAAGATTTAAATTAAGTCACTGCCTTACAAATTTATTTAATGCAATGAAAATAACAAATACTCAATTCCACATTAAACTTAAATGACTATTAAATTATATACAAAACAAACTACCACAATAGTACTTAATTTAAACTACCTTCCCTCCTCCAGCAATAGTAATCTATCTTAATACTATAGAACTGAGGAGTAAGAAAATATAAAAATAATACCTATAGATTAAATAAAAAAATTACCTATACAAACAGGTTGATAATTATAAAAAGTACAAGAATTATTCAGTATTTACTTAATAAAACTAATTAACTAACTCATATAATTTTCATAAAAAAGTAAAATATCATTTAAATTATACGATAAATAAACAAAGTACTTTTCTTTAAGAATTCCGACCAATGGATTCCACTTCGTCGGGAACAGGATTTCTTTATTTTTGCGCCACTCGTCTTTCATAAGATCGCGAATTGAGGCATTTACAATTTTTAAGTATCCACAATTTTCTGAAAACAAAAATTCTATAATTATCACGATATGGATTTAATGTATTTATACATTTGGGTTATTAAATTATTTGAGCTCTACATATTGACTAAACAAGCAGGCCACTAGAACGTAGTATAGGTATATAAATTATAAGAATACATATATATTTTTTTATACAAACATAAATTAATATCTAAATGCCTTTTAAGTACTGACAAAACATAAACTTGATATTGCTTATTTTCTAAACGTTTGTAAATCTTATTATATGAGGTTACTATTTTTATTACCTGTGTAAGTATCAACAATTAGTTGTTCCAAGAAGCTGGGCACAAAGCTATTAAGGCAGGTCTGCACTTCGTATAATGAGGCATTGGTTCGTCTCGCGTGTTGGAACGTCTTTATTTCTATTATGGACACCAGGCTTTCTTGCATCGTTTCGTTGAAGCTGTTAAAACGGTTGTGTAGTCGTATTTGAGATAACTAATTGATTAATGGTATATTCCTATGAATATATAATCAAACATATGAATGACTTAATTCTAAGTTACAACTACCCGAAATTTATCAAGTAGATATAGCGTTGAACTCAACTGTTAAGAAATGTCAAAATTTTTAACAATTGGTACTTTTTTTATAGTTATGCATTTTACTAAATATTTTCAACTTTATTAAACCAATTTTTATAATAGAAAAGTAGCCATTTTGCGATTTCATATAACAAGGTAATTATGGAAAAAAAGTGGGCCAACAAGGCAGGTACTTATAATCTATATCGCAGAAGCGTAGGAACATGTCTATTCACATATTTAAAAAAATCCTCTAAGAGGTAAACACCCTGGTGGTATGCGCGATATGGCTGACCAATTAGTAGATCCACTAGAAAAAGTAGTTGGTAAGTACTACACATAGTGTTATTAATAAAATAAATTAGAAGTTTCTCATATCTTCTACATGCAGTATAATAATTTATTATGTAATTTTTTGTGTTTATAAGTTGTAATAATAACGATAATAATGTTAAATAACGACAATATCAAAGTTCTTACAGTACAGCTTGATGTAGAATGCAGTGCGCTACGGCCACCTCATCCGGCAGCTCTTTGTGACACTTGTTTATTGTGTCGAAGTGTCGCACGTCCTCGAAGTTCATTATTACCCTGTGGAACTGCTCTCTGAGCTCGCTAAGCGTCTCTATCGGAGCCACTAAGCAGTGCTCGATCATGTCTATTATCTATCAAATTAGACATAGATTAGTTATAAATATGGAACCTATACGCTGAATACATAACCACTCTCCCTACAAAACAAAAATAGTTCAGTTTTAATCCAGTTAACCAACTTAGGAATCCACCGCTGTATGATTTAAAGTATAGCTTTCCAAGTATTGCACCCAAAGGAGCAATGGAGATTTTCATGGAGGCAGTAGTTGATTCAAATCGGGTAATAAGACAAATCGGAGCCTTATAACAGGCAAGGGGATAGTCGTGAAATACTTATCAGGTAATGGTAATTAAAAATGTACTTCGTCGTCATCCAAAAAATCCTTTGATTAATAATATAGTGCAAAGAAGAATCGCTAAAATGTCTCAAGACGTTAAACTATAGGTAATTATGAGATTACTTAAAGGCTTTAAAATTTTCTCTTCATCTTGATAAATCAAATTTACCAAATGACGAAGCGCTACTATTAATATTTCTGAAAAATCGTACGTAATGCCTAGCATTAACACGAGAGAGAGATTTGTGATAAATATTAAATTATAGGTTTCCTGCAATGTAAGCTATAAAATAACAATGTTGTTTGCTGGTTCGTAACAGCAACAATAAGGAAGAAATAGACTTTTAACTAATGTAAAGACAATGACGGACGGATTATAACAGTTCATGATTATTTCAGCCCTTATATGCTTACCTACATGTATTTCTTTTTTTGAAAATATACAAAAAAATTGTTAATGTTGATGTTCGTGCTTCGTGTTTAGAAAAAAATACATACCTCCTCTAAAGTAATCATATAGTTTGTGAAGTCATGTAAATTTTTAATTTTATAAAACTTTATGACAGCATTCCTTAGCTGTTTGGCCATTTTATTGTTCATAACTTGCACTAGGTCTAAAAAAGTGTCCATCACATAAATTGACGTATTTTTCAGACTGTCATGATTCGTCCGGCCCTGTGTGAAGTGGGCCTTAGCTAAGTGGTGAGATTTATACACGAGGTGATACTTCCTATCAATATTGTGAAATACGGATGTTGTACACTGAAAGTTAAAATATATTATGTAAGCAAATAAAATCTATTAACAGATTAACATGAATCCTCTCACCTCTCGGAAGTATACCAGCATAAGTGCAAACAAAACTACACCCCTAAACTTTTTTAGATAGCTCATTACAAACAAAAATCATGAAATTACAAACTCTCAGATTCTCAAAGTGTATTCAAAACCAACACAGATTAGAAAATGAAAGAATATAAGCTAGTATACGCATATTGATTGTGTAATGATTTTAATAGGACAACCATGCGACATAGCCTCTTGATAGTAGGTATATTTTATCTTAACTAGAATATTCGCCTTTTTTAATTTGTATGTGAACATATTTAGTCATGTTCAGTTAATTTGAATTAAAACCATATCTAGTAAAAAATATTCATGAGCTAGATTCGAATCTGCGACCTCCGAGAAATCACCCAGTTGTAAGCTTTCAACATTTATTTTGGTTGTGGCCACCTCTTGCTGGAAGCCTCTCTATATCAATTCCAAGAACATTAGTTTTACGACTTTTTAAAATTAATAGTTTTAAAAAATTAAGTATCCCATACAAAATGTATTTGTTGCCTCTGAACAGGTATTAACTCTGAGTAGGTATGACGCCGGGGCATTAACCTTTTAAGTATTTATTACAAAATACAGAGTAATAAGTAACAGAGGGAGCAGAAATGTTTGTTTCTCTCTTTTTGTGTTGTTTATCAAGATTTGTAAAAATTCGTTGTAAAAAGATTGATGTAGAGAGGCTGCCTGCAAGAGGTGGCCAATTAATGACAAATAGCCCTGTATATAGGTACATATTTTTATATAGAGTGCTAAATTCAACACGACGGGTATCGACATTGTATCTCAATTGGCAGAGTATTGTCAGGATGACAACTTCACTATCCATCACCGGAGAGCCAAACCATGCAAAATATTTGGTTCATCAAAAGTTTTGATACGAAATAAAACAATTTATTCAGTCTTCAATTAAAATCCACCTTTGTCATCCTAATACAAATACAAACTCACGTTTTAAAATCATTAAAATAAAATTAATTATCAGATTTTACTAACCGTGTCACATGCGTCAAAAGTCATGCAATGTTTTATATACTTATCTTGATTCTTGAATGATGTAGGATCGGTGACGATATTCCATAGAATTAATTAGACCGTAGATATAATAATAAACAGATATTATGCTATTGATATAAAATATAACGACAGCCTGTATTGATATCTAAATATCAATATATTTTTAGAAAGAGGCGCACAAAATTTAAGCCGGTTATATATTTTGGGAGAGGCACTTTCTATGCGATAATATTTTATAGAAAATTCTATTAAATTCTAAACTGTCTATAATATTACGGCTCTGTATCAAATATGCACTAAAACTCAATGTAAATGATGTGAATAGAGTTATTTTTATGACCTATAAATAAATTATTTAATTCACATGATCTCAGAAAGAAATTCAGAATCTCTCTGTATCACATCTTTGATTATAAACATAATAATTTGACGTTTCCAGAGCCATTTGATCTAACTGACTATTTTCAAGAATCAACAACTAAGTAATCGTACCTATTTATTTTGCAATTTAGGTCTATTCTTTCTACATAGTTCATTATTATAGATTAAGTAATTACTACATTACAAATGACAATATACTTTGACTGCGGAGTGCGGCCCTTATACCGTATGTCGTAACATTTAAACATACTCAAACTGCGGTTCTCGTGAGTACCTAGGTGGTACGTCGTGTCGGCGGCACTCACATAGCGAATCGTAACGAAAACGTAACGCGGCTGACCTGACATGTATGTTCGTAAAAAATATTGCAACAAAATATTTTTTACGGACGGAACGGAGAAAGTGACGTTATTTTTTATAATTAACTTTTAAGCGATACATTTCTTCATATGCCATTTATCCTATAATATGTTATGTGCCATAAACGAACAGTAATAAAATGCTATGGAAGAGCTTTAAACTATTTTGATATATTCTTGAATTGTATATACTATGTATATGTATCGACGGTTCCAGGGCTAGTTGATTTTACTTTTTTTGCGAAATAAAGTAAAAACATTTGAAATCAGAAAAACAAGGTGATTCCAAATATTTATGACTCCATATCCCAAGAAAATCGCTTAGACCAAATAGTCCTTGAACCCTTGGTATAGATTATATCTATAGTATTTCAAAGTTTATAAAGCAAAGACACATAATATATTGATTGAGGTAATAAAGGGTGAAATATTTTGGTAATTAGTGAAGTGGGGATCAGTAATAAGAGACCCATTTAAAATATTTCAAACACCAGTTTTCTTACAATTTTACAAAAAAAAATATTAAACATACAATATAATAAAAAGTATTAGCAAAATATCCTTCATTTTCTTAGAAATTAACTTTTTTCGTCATTGATTGCAGGTATTATATACAAATACAACACGGGCAGGATTCAAATCTGCGACCTCCTGGGTCATTTATCGTTTCAGTCACAGAGTATTTTTTATCATAGTACCCATCTATTTTTAATATAAATCATACAGGGCTACCATATTTTAAAAACAAATTCAAATATTATTATGATAAGTTTTTTTATGTAAATAGGTATACTTAAGACTTTGACTTCGCCATATCTGCCACAGCCCACAACTAATAAATAAGTTTTAAATCTAGATACTTTATAAGATAGTAACGATGCTTCATTTTTACAATCACGTTTAAAACGAGTTTTTGCAATGTAACAGCAACAATATTGTAGAACTCTTCGAAACATTTGTATGTCACATCACGCAAGCCACTAAACTCATTTTTATTAGAGTGGTAAATATAGTTTATTATTCAAGAAAACATAAGATATTTTTATTGCGACTGTACAGTTTTTGAAATAAGATGTATTTCAAAGAGAAGAAACGAGAGCTGGATCAAGGGTTACCTGGATAGCTGGATCAAGCCTTTCCTGGATAGCTGGATCAAGCCTTACCTGGATAGCTGGATCAAGCCTTACCTGGATAGCTGGATCAAGCCTTTCCTGGATAGCTGGATCAAGCCTTTCCTGGATAGCTGGATTAAGCCTTACCTGGATAGCTGGATCAAGCCTTACCTGGATAGCTGGATCAAGCCTTACCTGGATAGCTGGATCAAGCCTTTCCTGGATAGCTGGATCAAGCCTTTCCTGGATAGCTGGATTAAGCCTTACCTGGATAGCTGGATCAAGCCTTACCTGGATAGCTGGATCAAGCCTTTCCTGGATAGCTGGATCAAGCCTTACCTGGATAGCTGGATTAAGCCTTACCTGGATAGCTGGATCAAGCCTTCCCTGGATAGCTGGATCAAGCCTTACCTGCATATCTGGATCAAGGTAACTATAGCAAAATTCTAAAAACCATCAAAGTTTTTATCCAAATTATTAATAGTGATCATCTTTGCAGACGAAGTTGCCAGTCGCAGCTAGAGTAGGTATGTAATATTTTAAATATTTGTATATAATACAATTAAAGTCTCATGCAGGTTGTATGTTTTTAATATTAACTTTGTTGATAACAACTTTACAAATTGATTATATTTCCTTTTCTTCCGCATTAACTCCAATTTCTATTACATTATATTAGTTATTAAAAGTAACATTATTTATTTAGATTATAATAATATAAAACCTACATACACTATGCATTTAATCTTGCATCTGAAAAAACAAACAATAATAATATTGAAATAAAAACAGGTAATAATAAATGTAAAAAGAAATTATTATTTTTGTAACTGTCAATTCACTATCACTGTTTCATAAAGAATAATCTGTAGGTCAAACAAGATTTTAACCCGAATAGGATTCAAACCCACTACCTATAAAACAGGGCAGCATATCATACAAACAGTCATTGTATGTAAAATAATTTCATATTTTTTAGATACTAAACTTTGACTTCATTTTGAGTTTGGACTTTATGTATGTGTAAGATACATTAAAAGAGTATGTCTAATAATCTAAGAAATACTAAAAACCTGTTACTTAAAATTAAATGCAAAATTAATTCCCATACTTTCATATATCTTATAACACCTGGTACGCATTACGGTCTGGTTCAAGTAAAAATATGGTATTAAAATAATATATATTAAAAGTCTAACATAAATCAATGAAATATCCCCTGCTATGTGAAGTTGATGATGATGTGGCTGAAGAAGCAGTTGATCAATCCTTATGCAATAGCTTGTTGAAAGCCCCATAGGCTGTCTCCAGGTCGAACAACAGCTGGCGAACCTGCGATTCGGACAGCTCGTCCGCCGCAGACATCTCGGACAGCTTGTCCAGCCACTCTTGCACCTAGAACAAATTCCGACAACATCAACATCTACACGAAAACTACAACTGGAAGTGATTGATGATGTCAACTGTGTTAAAAATATAATGTTGATATAGATAGGTTCAAAATATAAAGGATATTAATAAATTACAGTAAATAATCAAGTGAACTAGCAAAAAAAAATAATATTAGTAAAATGAACTGAGTAAGCGTAAATGTAGCTTTGACGTCCATCGATTAGAATGCGTCCGTCACGACTATCAATCAGAATACGTTAGTGGTGTCCGTCAAAGAGAATGTCAAGTCCTTACTTTGAGCTTCCCTTCGAAGTCGTCGGGCACCATGGCGAGGCGGTCCATGGTGTCGCGAAGGTCACGCAGCTCGGGCTGGATCATGTCCATGGCGCGGAACTCCAGGCGGAGCTTATCCATTAGCGTTATAAAGAGCTGACCGAGGAGTTATGATTATTAAATGAATATTATATTCAATGATATTTAGAAGATGTATAGGAAAATTAATAATAGTTCCTAATCCAATTTTAGCTATTAAATGTCCGAGGTTGATTTAAATCTGGGATTATAGAGCAATAAATTCATTTGTGATATACAACAATATTCTAAATATATGATATAGATTATAATTTTGAGTCAGGTTTTTTTTACATATAATAATTCCATTCACGGTTTAAATATATCTCAAACTTTTTTTTACAGAGAAATATAAATGTGATGACCAGATATGAGTCAAGTTTCATCTGATGCAGATTTAGTGATTCATTTTTAACACAACATATTGTATCATGTTATATGATCAATAGGAACAATAAATTCATATATAATAATATATGTATAAAAGATTTTACTGTGCTGTACTTACAGATACAATCTCTGCAATGTATTTATTAATGTTTCCTTTATCATCTTTGATCAGATTTGGTTTGTTTTCCCTTATCCTCTCTAAAGCTGCTGGACAGTCTAACTGCAATGTAATGTTGTAAGATATCACAGGATACATGAGTTACAAAAAAGACAAAAGACATCCAAAGATGGTATAATAAATTATTGTAATTTATAACTATAGTCAGGATAAAAATATATAGATTTACTGTATTTCAAATATTAATTACAATATTAAATACTCAAAGTAATTACAAATTAGTCAATAATTAATATTTTGAAAAACAATAATTGTTATAATTACAAGAAAACTAATAGTGTATACAATTAGTACTTGTTAAGTGATGATAGATTATTTATTATTTGGAATAGAAGGAAAGCTACAGTCCTTAGCAATCCTTATCCTTACTATAATATAATGACTTAAAGTCTGTATCTTTGACTCAAATAAAATGGTCGAACATAATGTTCGAGATATATAAGTGTGTTACCATTTGAATGTGTAACTCACAGACCGAAACTTAAGACATATTTTGTGACTCTAGACCTTTTAATTAATCAATTAAATATCCTAATCTTTTGTTACACTCATTAGCGTCGTTAATGATTTGTTATTATGTTGTGGCACGAGTTGTCTCCATATTTTTAAAATGTTTAAGACATTTTAGCATGCATACATATTTTAGATAAGTGTATTATTGGGGTGCAAAATAGTTTTTTAAAAGATCATACCAACATACCCTGAATTTTGTCACAAAGGCCTCAATGTTGGGGAAGTCATCCCCTGTGACCTGCTGGAAAGCAACGCGGTACTGAACCAACAGGCGGCTGCATGCTGCAGTGTACTCCTGGGCCCGCACGCAGTCTCGCATGTAGGCCTTCTCAAGGTGCTGCAAAGTACTGACCACTGCATATAGCTCTGCCATGTTGTCATGCCTGGGATAAAATAAGTTAGAAACATTTTAATAGAGTTTTGAATGGAATACCAAAGAATGACTTCTTTTATTTTATAGCCAAATCAAAAAGTTCTATGAGAAGGTTGTATGCTTTAAGAAAATCAATAATGAAATCATTTGAATTGTTTTAAAAATAGTTTTAACAATAATATTTTTATTAACAATTTTCAACAAATTTTATATGATTTTTTTTATTTTTTTGAGATTATATAATAATTAAAAAAAAATATTTGACCATGTTTCAAACCTGCGAACTCTGGGAAACAGTCACATATTTATTAATTGTTTATAAAAACATTAAATAAGCTAAACATGACTAAGCTTTACAGACAATTTCATTAGTTAAATAGTTCTTTACAGTAATAAGATTTTAAAAAATTTTCAGAATTGAGCATTTATTAATTGTAGTATTTGTAGTATTTCAGTAGTTTGGGTTTTAGTTCATTAATTGCAATTGATATTATTTTGTTATTACTCATAGATTTTTAGACATCCATGCATTTCTTTTGAAATTTTAACACTAATTACAAATTAATCATTATTATAAATTACCGAAAAACTGTAAACAGAATATGAATATTTGAAACTAATATTTTTATTTATAAAATATTGATGTAAAATTAAAACTATCTGAACCCAGTTATAGCTACTGTTAGGTAGCTTATTCTGTGACAATAAATGTTATTATTACATTAACATTACCTATTGATTCCATCAAATCACTCTTACTCTTTGTTTGACTAATGATATCTCAATTAAACAAAATTAAAGATATAACTTTCGGCAATTTACTCACTTTTCACGCTCTCTGGCATTTCGGTATAGTTTTACTTCCTCATATAACTCTGGTCGCGTATCTGAAGAGAGTTAAGCACTTAATAAATTGAAAATATTATAATATTTAATCTATTAAATGGTACTTTCTTACCTTGCATTTTAATGTCTATACAACTATTGCAATACACAAGAACACCTTTAAATATGTTGCTAAAAACTTGGTTTTGTTAGTTATAGTGTTTACTATGTATTTATAATATAATCCTTGTTACCAATTTTTTTAAGATAAAACACAAAAGATAATCGCCTTTACGATGATTATTTTGACAAGTGAATCAGAAAAACAGATGTCAAAAATTTACAGACATTTGACAGCTAACCATGAAGGCGTCAGGCAACTATATAGATGAGTAAGATTATATACAAGATTATGAAAGTATTCATTATTTGTAAAATACTACAATTAAATAACACGATAACAGATTACTAGACTGTTATTCATAAAACATATGTATTTACATTTTAAATGTAGGTATGTTGTTACAAATTATAACATGTACAAATAAATAATCTGGATTGTAAACATAGAAAAGCATCGTCTGAAATGGTTCGTGGTTCAAGAAATATATTCATAGTGGTTAAATATTTAACTCTTTTTATAAATGACAATATTGTCAACTACCTAGGCAATAGTACTGGGTAGTGGTGACATCTATGATCACCTTAGCTACTAAAAAACTTGTGCCATTCTCATTGGCATGTTTAACTGATGACGTAATCATCCAATATGGCGGATGACGCGAGCCTCCCCTTCTGCCCGCGCCCCGTAAATTGTAGTTTGTTCGGTTGGGCAACGTAACCGCCGCTCGTCTCGAATGATTTCACTCTGCGATGAATGAAAATAATAATTGCGGTGTTCAGTTGCTCCAAAACTTATTCACATAAACTTATCTTCGAGACTGATTAGTGTGTGTGTTTGTGAGTTCTAAAGGTGGATTCGTGGTGACAGTGATCTTACCAGTTCCTCCTTTACTTCGTGAACTACAACTTATATTTACGCGCTGAAACACGGCACAGTGAAAACTTGGTACTTTGGTTTTATCAATCGCCCTTTAATGGGATCTTGTTAATCTACAGGTGAAGTATTTGCTATCTTAATAACTGTTCTTATTAAATATATGTAATGTACATTTATAATTTGCACAGCTTTTTAATAAATATAACATATTTTTATCACTGCAAAGATTTCTGTTTCAAAAATGATGTGATGTTTATTTCATTATTCTTATTGGAATGCTTGGTAAACGCGGTGAACGGGCGTTGCTTGGGCGCGGTAGGTTGGCCCACTTTTGTGGAGTAACTGCGGAGTACCTGGGCTACATATCGTGTGCCTTGACCATGTTGGCTTTTACACACTTAGCTCGCAACTTTTATACACAAAAAGTTATTATTGAAATTATATTAAATTGTTCATAATTTTTCCATAAAGTATTTAAAACCTATTTTAAACTAACTTCTATTTATACTGTAAATATTAAAACAATTTATAATTTTTATCAAGATAACTTGTAATATTTTAATAAATTAAGCTTTTATAAACTTGTTATTCTATTGCCAAGTTTAAATTCCTTAATAACTTGGTATAATTCCATTGTATAAAAGCTTATTGTCAGGATTGTTGATAATTTACATACCAATAGATCATATATAGAAAAATAACAACTAAATAAGAAAATCATTGTTAGTGTAGTAAAGGATATTGTTACAATACATAATACATCCAGTTTTAAGTGGCTAATAACAATAAGAGTCTTAAACTATAAATAATTAGTGTTACTCAACACATGTTATTAGCTAATTGTTAGGAGTCAATTTAATTACACATCAGTTACTATTAAGAAACCTTTGTGTAATAAAACTAATTTTAATGTTTTGCTGGTTTCCGGCACTTTCCATTTCCTTCCTAGTTATTGGTATAGCATTTAATTATCCCTAATTATATTTATTATTTATGGTTTTGTAGATTCACTAGATACTTTGATAATTTTAAGATTGTTATTACATTATTTGTTCCATTAATTTTTGATTAAAATAAATTGTCATCTAATTTGTTGCAGCTTTAATGACCCCTTAATTAAAAATAAATTCCAAAACTAGAAATATTGTGTTATATTACAATTAATTTACAACACACATAGATATGCCTACACAAAGATATAAATCACCCATTTAGTCCACCATGTGACTATTCCGGTTAATTCTTTAACAAGTGGACCTTGCTATGAGCCTCAACCTTCTATTAAACTCAAATTGACATGACATCACCGAGTACAACCTTGCATCCTGATGATGTCACTAGTTTTGAGATCAAACTGATATTGATTCATTTAACTTTATTATATTTAATTTTTAAATAGTATCTACATGTTCTTTTCAATAATTTTACAATCTAATGACCTCCTGGTTATTGCTTAGGCCCTACAGAATGGTTATGTCATGACAATTTTATTACTATTAAAGAGATCAATTTAGATGTTGTTCATACAGCACCTGTAATATCTTAACAGATAATTTCCTTATGTGGAAAAGTTTATATGCTTTTGATTTTTATATCACAATTCTTAATGTTTTTTAAAGATAATATTGATTAAAAAATGTAGGTTGGAATGTGTGGTTTATTTGTTTAATTAATGGTTGCTCTTAATGTATGGAAAATGGAAGTCATAGAGTGGATCTAAATATTTACATTGTTAAAAGCATATTTGTGCTCTTAGATTTTGTGGTTAATGTAGTTTTAGCAGTAGATAATTTTGATTCAAAAATGGTGCAGTTTTGTTCTATAAAGGCATATTTATATTTAAAAGATTGTTTAGTTTACAAATATAACATCAAACTTTATTTATTCTATAAAGATACAAATCAGAAAAAACAATCAACAATATCTATCAATATAAATAACTTGAAGTTATTGATTGTTATCAATTGTAAAGTTTTATCAACAATTGCATTTTGCTAAACCATTAATGATATATCTTATCACTTCTTATCTAGTGCAAGAAATGTAAAGCAAACAGTGTAGTACTGAGTCATACAATTTTGCTTATTTTACATAAAAAATTAATATCTTTAACTTATATATTGTAAGTACATTGGCATGTAGGTCATGTTCATATGGAATAATGCCAACTGGCATCTACAAGTGTGTTGTTACATCAAAGTTTTTTGTTTTTACTTTTTACAAATTCAACATAATGCCTTAGAAATAGAGAGTGCACAACTCTTTATTTCTTCTTCTTCACTTAATTTCTAATGTACTAGAAAAAGACAAAACATTGTTGGCTCTAAGTTTCCTAACAGCTGTCTTCTGTGTGGTCGTAACCATAATGTTCCCGGTGCCCTGTGTGGTGAGATGTGGGCTAACAGAAGTTAATATAATAAATTTTACCTAGTCTCGGATAAGTTATATACATCATGACAGTTTATTGTCAATAATCTGTTGAACTTAGCGTTATTTTCGCGTAGTAGTAATCACTACTATGCGATTCACTACTACAGAGTAAACTACACTACACTACTACAAAGTATTTCTTCTACTACATCACTACTACATTTTTACGTCGATATTGGATTTTTCGTTACGAGTTCTATTATTATCAGTCATTTAAATTAATATTTTATATAGGTAGGTTCTGTCAGTAAAACACATTTGTAATTAAAGTCATTTATTATTATATTTTATGCATTAGTTACCAAAGATTAATACGTCAAACAGTTGGTTTCGTATAATTGTAAACATAATAGCAGGAAGCAATCAATTGTAGATAGATTTCTATTGCTCGATTATCTTTTATATGTTAAAATTTTTAATTTAAACTTAAAATATATTTTATAAATCATTTCTAGAAAACAGAAACACAATTGGAATATTCGACTTTGCTTCGCTTTGTGATTTAAACTATTTGTATCTTTTAATGATAAAATAACAAGTTTAAATTTAATTAGAAATTAAATTTTTTAATTTGCAAAACAAAAAGTGAATTTGTTTTTTAAAATTCTTGCCTTTTTCCATAAGGTTGTACGGTCTAAGCTAAACATCAGTTCGTGACATTTTGCATTCAGCTGACTAAACCTTATTAGAGATAGAGAGCCTTTATAAAGGACTGCATGTCATTAAATAATAATAACTTCATACTTATTAAGAAACTGAATATCAAGAGTTTCTGTAATATAATATGTGGTTAAATTATGCTGATGCTATATTTTGACAAGTTTTTATCTATCTAGGCTTTTTCTAGTTTACCGCAAATACTTCTTCTGGGCTGTAGTAGCTTTGAGGATTCTATTTTTAACCTCACAAAATACAAATATGAAGGTTGATGTTGACTTTATGATTGTTATAAAATCTAAAATTTTTCAGTTTTTTTTTTATTTACCACATATAATACAAGTTGTTGTAAGCAACACTGAAGATTTTGTTTAAGAGGCCGAGATTTTAATTTGATGTTCCTTTTTTTATTTGTGTCCACAATTTTATTCCTTGTAACATGTCATAAGTAGTATGTCATAGGTGTCGCTGTTTTAAATTACTTCTGCATTAGTAGAAGTAACTTATAATTATATGAAGTTGCAATTTAAACTTCTAACTTCCTTATTGACAGATTTCTATGTACAACATTTCATCTCCTATTTATCCTCTTTGGATTGTAATCTCAAAATCCAGTCTTAGTGTAGGTATATCTATGTCATACAAGGAACCTGCAATAAATATTTCATATTTCTAACACCTGCTTAAAGAAGCTGGTAATAAACCAGTAAAGCAGGGCATGTTTTTTATACAACATACATGGAACTTAATTTTTAAGACTTCACAAACTTTAATACAATATTTAAATTGAAAGACTGCCATAAATGTTATTGAATTCTCCAACCAGTTCCTTTATTTCTTGAACTCTGACGAGTTTTTATTAATAATTTACTACTTTGTAAATGCAGTAGTTTTTTCTTGATTATTGTACATCAGTTAAATAAAAATATATATTTATTCATATCATACAATTATTGCAGATTAAAATAATATAAATTGTATCACGATAGGATATTTATCTACAAAACTACAATATACGAGTAATCGTAAATATTATATGTAATATTACAATACTTTGCGCAGATAAGTCAATTATTGCTTAGTTTAGCCTCAGCTACATTTATATTAAAACTAGCTGTGCCTGCGACTTCGTACGCGTAGATTTCGATTTTCATAAAACGTACCCTTTGTACTTACCAATATACGTAAAAACTATAAACCTTACAACTCGTAAGCAGCAATGGTACGGCAATAAGAGATTATTAACTTCTCTATTTGTTAAAAGATTGTTAAAAAAGAAACAAAATGTAAAGTGAATCCCATGACAATATATACCCGAAAACTGCATCCAAATCGATTAATTCGTTTCTGAGATTAGCGTGCACAAACATACAGACATACAGACGCACAGACAAAATGAAAAAACATTGTTTTTTTAGTTCTCCTGCTTATATAAAGGTCCCCCTGTATGATTTTTTGATTTTTTTTTAACTTATAGGAAAAAAGATAAACAGGCAAAGAATTTAAAAATATTGAAAATGGATTCTGTTAATTATCACTTTACATCGTGGTATATATTTTTTTTAAATATTTTCAATGTACAAAGATTACTCCTCTACAGATTTATTACATGTATAGAATAAGATTTGCGTGGTATTCCGTGATTGACATAAATTGACATAACTTTTTTATTTCTTAACTGATCTATATGAAAAATACACTTAATGTTCAGTGAAGATTGTGTTAATATATTCCTGGAAACCGCATTTAAATTGGTTAAGCCGTTATTGATTATTATAGATAGATTGCACAAACATATGTTTGTGCAATCTAATCTCAATAACGGCTCTAGAATCTCTATATAGAGATACAGCATAGACCAACAGACAAACTGAAAAACCACTGTTTTGGGTTCTCTTGTTCTATAAATGCCATTTTCCATGTACAGAAATGGATCAGTGGCAATTTTATTATATGTATAGATGGCTGGATCATTTGCATTTTTATGTATAGATAAGTTTTGTACTGAAATATATTTTATTTAACTAAGTAATTATACAACAAACATATGTATATGTAAATAATAATAAATTTAATGCAGTCGATAAAGATGAGTATTAATGTATTGTCAGTTTTAAATATTTGTTTATAATATTTAAAACTGACAATTAACCGCAGCTAAGTAAATAACGCTCATTAAGGAAAATTCGTTACGTATTTAATTAGATTTGGGTATTTTGGTACTGCTAAAAATTATTATGTATTTAATATATAAAATAACTGACGGTAACAATACCCAACGAAACTAGCTCTCCACCAGATCTTTCGTTCCCGCTACTTTCTTGATTCATTCAATGGCATGCCCATATCTAAGAGGAAACGTCCCTCAGACCTCAAGCTATAATTGATGCAATCAATTACAGGAACTGTCCCTGGGAGGTCTCGTACAGTTAGTTGGTTATTACTACATTAGATATTTTATTTGTAAAGTTGTATAATAGTTAGTATATATTTTTTATTGATTTTCTCATGTTTTCTTATCTTACATGGATTTAATATTGTAGGAATGAACATCTGTTCTAATAAGAGTTTAACACTATCCTATACATCAAAATGTCCAGTCTAGTGGAAACCCATTTGATGTACGGAGTATTAAGATCTATTACATATATATTAATATATTACATCTTAATATATATAAATTACGTGTCACGTTGTTTGTCCGCGATGGACTCCTAAACTACTTAACCGATTTTAATCAAATTTGCACACCGTGTGTAGTTTGATCCAACTTGAAACATAGGATAACTTACATCTTAATTTTAAGTCACAATATTATTTTATATCAAAATATTGTTATTTCGTTATTGGCCTTGATAAATTTACTTGCATTTCAAATTTTTTCCTTTACTTAGCGGTCGGGGGTTTTTTTAATTTTATTTTTTCAAATACCGTGACTTCTTAAATAGTTTACTACAATGTAATAGGTATATCCAAAACCTTAGCAACCACAGCAACGCGTGGCCGAGTCTGCTAGTATACATATAAATATGCATGTATGTGGCATGTAATAGTTATTTTTATGTACAAAAAATATATATATTTGATAAAATACGTATAAATTATTTCATTAGATTAAATACATATCTGGAATAACTGAATGAAGTTTTAAAACACAATCATTATATTATATGAAATTACAGTTCATATACTATAATAATATCCCGAGGAGTAAATAAGTCTATTTCAATAAATAGGTCCGGGACCTTATATTGAAATAGATGTTGATTTAGCAAGTTAGGCCTCCCACGCAACTCGTCATTTGTTAAACCTGGCTGCGTAGGCGCATCTTGTAGACTTGTTCTTAATCATTAATTCTGGTAGAAATTATATTCTAAAATATTTTAGCTTTAATAACTGCTTTTCTACTATAAAATATTCATCTCTTCTGTCTTATCTCAATTTAGGTCTATGTTTAGGTGTATTTTGGTCTTAAATAATAATGTGTTCTCTCAGAGATTTACATTTAGTAAAATAAATAATGATTATTATTAAAATCAGACCCACTCATTTTTTAACATCTGGTAAGAAGTCTGCAGAGTAAGAAACAAAAAAAAAGCGAGATAATTAATTTTTACTATATTTTTTAACAGGAAACTATGTGTATTAAACAACGAACTAATAATAACTAACATATATTTACCGGTTGCAAAAGGATAGGTTATTATTTACATTATTTAATTATAGCATTCTCCACTTTTTTACTTATTATGATATGGGTTATATATTATATTATCTATTTATAATCTTATAAAATTAATTATTTAATAATATTTACGTAAAGTACTCCAAGAAGGATATAAGATAGTATTTGTTTTGTTTAATATATTTCAATCTCATTTCTATTACAATTTTATTATTATCTCGTTTATTTAATGAAACCATGTAGACCGCATGGTACCTTAATTTGTATTAAATATTTTAAAACTACTTCTAAAGGTGACATTGTTGAAATATAAAGTTGGTTTAATTCACTCAATAGCTAGTACAAAGCGATGCTATGTACGATTCAGATTTCACAACCGCCGAGCCCGCGATCATTGTGTAAAAATAACATCTGACACAATACTCAGACCTAATAGTGAACGTGTCAAGAACGAGCAGATACTGAGTCATTAGTGACATCTGGTGATACCACCACTCGATGAGGTTCATGACGAGTTATATATAATATATAGAATGTTTTGGACACCATACAAAAAAAAATATAACGAAAAGCACAAATAACATTATTTTAAAGATGTAGGTAAGATGTAACGCTGTATTATTTGTAGTTGTGATAATGTTTCAATTTGAGTCAGATCTATTTTAGAGGTAAAATTCTAAAGTTTTTATTTAGTATTCCATCGTTAATTAATTACTGAAGTAAATTGAGACTTGTCGAAGTCAGTGATTGAGAAACGTATTCCGATGCATCGATAAACTTTAATTCTAAAGAATCTGATTCATTGTCGTAATCTAACGGAAACGATATGATAACTTTATTATGCATACTTAAAATATTTGTGGGTTTGATTTATTTTTTTTTAACCAAAACATCTGTAAATATTGAGGAAAATAACCTGTAATATAGTTGTGTTATATAGAAATTTATACAGCACATTACAACATTTTATACAGAATGTATTACAAAATACATATAAGGTTTAGTCAAGTGTGAACACCGGTATAAGTTTGTATGGCATAGCCGGTTAAGGTCACAGCTCCACCGGTTTTGATTCCGCCCGTCGCGATAATCGATCAGGTCGTTCAACCGGTGATTACAATCAATTCTCTATTTAATCAATGCCAATGAATATCTGGTTCGGTAGTTAGTGTCGTGAACCGTTACTAAATTAGGTAATCGGTATGTGTCTTATTCTATGTTACATAATAAATTAGAAGAAAATTTTAATCTATCAACGTATATTGCAATGACTTTATTGCAGCCGATTTTTTTAAATATTATTTTTTGAAACCACAGTATGAAAATTATTGTTTTTATAAATGTAAAGTCCATGCCTCATACGAATAATTAATGACATTTATAAAGTAACCAACTTAAGATTAAAAAAAATCCTTATCATTGTTCCGTGTTAATAAAAAATAAAGGGTAGTAGAGAAGTGTCTTTATGTTAATCTTAATAGCCTAGTTCAGACATGAGGATAACCGAGATATTCCATAAAATGGCTGGAGCTTAGGTATTCGCTACTACATGTCAATGTCATTTTAACGGTAACTCTAGATAAGAGTTGTATTTTAAATATCTGAAGAGTTAAAATAGGGCTGTAGTAAATAAAATATTGGCAAATGGTTAAAAAAAATTAATGATTAATTTATATTTTATTATGTTTCAGACAAAATATTAAATAATTTATTAAAACAATATGTTCTTTGTTTAATATGTTTGTCTGATGACAGACATTTTATCTGCTCGGACCCTAATTGCATTGCAAAACAATTTTCATACAGGCTCGACCGGTTGTTGTCGGTTTTCTTATAAAGATGATGTCACTGGCCTAATACAACCAATTTTAAAAGTAGTTTTTTGTCTGAATTCTTATTTTACGGCTCTTCAACTTATTTGGTTTATTCTCTGTTTTGAATGGACGAGTAGGTAACCGCCAAAATTTTCGGCGAGTTTTATGTTATGAATGCCGTTGGTGAATCGAATCATTTTGTTAGTGTGAGTAATTAAAAAGGATGTTTTGTAATTAACATATGTTTGTAATGATCATCCTGTATGAAATCATAGCGTCTAGAATTTGAATATTTATTTAATGTATCTCAGACTTTTTAAAACATTTTTCTAACCGCCGTTATATTGAATCTTTTGTCTAAATTTAAGTCGCACGTATAATTTTTTGTGTGGAAAAACATTAAGGTAATCATTTTTTACACTTAAGTTAGTATTGGCGTGATGACATCGCCTGAATAGTTTTTGACACGCGTGCTAGGGTTGCCAACCATCCTGTATAATAAAGTATTACACTTTATTTTTCGTAGTTATACTTTATACTTTTGAATGCAAATAAAGTATGTGAGAATACTTTATTTCAAAGCTTTACTGCGATGAATAGAACAAAATAGTCATTATGGGATTTATAGGTATGTATTTAACTACTTAGCACATAAATTAGAAGAGATGATCGAAACGATTTATAATTAATGAACAAAATGTATCTAACATTTCATTCAGTTAGTCAAATGTCAATGGGAATCTGTCATCACCCGAAATATTCAATAAAGTTATTACTTATCAGTATTCTTTCACTTTATATTGATAGGAGCTTAAATTATGTGACAAAAAATGTATTAAATATTTTAAAAACCTCCGATACAGAAGGACCTCTAATAGGAATAAAAATAGTATTGAAAATAAATGAACCTTAGGACACACACATTTTCACTTGTATAAGTATTTCCATCAATATTGCATAAGAATCTTACACCATCAGCAATATTACCTCAATATATTGGAGACGACTGTGTTTCTATCTCGACCAAACCCAGAACCATCTCGACAAACCAGGCTTTCGATTTAAAAAACCGCAATCAAATATGTCCACGCGTTTGGCTGCTAGATGCCACAGCCAGACAGACAGACAAAGGTACCCAGATCGGTAGGTCAAACTTATAACACCCCTCTGTTTGAGTCGGGGTCTAAAAATGGTTTGGTTTTAGCGAACATAACTGACTTTCCATACTGTATACATACATACTTCCTAGCATGTCTTTGAAAAATTAGATTAAATTTGAACATTTAAAAAAAGTAATAAATTTAATTAGATACGAATTGTTTATTTATTTAAATTTCAATGTTGATTGTCAAACAAACTTTGGAACATTTAAAAATAGTCAAATAAATATTTGCTTGTGCTAAAAGCACATAAAATACGTTTTTAAGGCCATAAAAACATAATATTTTATAAATACTTTATTTTTCTTTCAAATACTTGTTTTTTCCTGTTCAAACCATTTTATACTTTTTTTTTTGTAAAAAAAATTGGCAACCCTACGCGTGTCTAATGTTTTCAAATCAAATTGAAATGATTAAAAAACATAAACGTTTTACAACAGATTGTAAAATAGACTTATTCCGATTCAGTGACTTGATTGACTGACACGATTCAGTGGCTGTTGATCTATGCAATTATTATACCATTTTCAAAGTAAATATAACCTGCTTGTAAATTGTAAAAAGTCTGTAAATCCCAAAAGTCGGGTTCAACGATAACGAATTTAGTCTTATTTCAAATAATATATTTGTAAACATAATATATCTAATTGTATTTTAAGATATCAGCGTCATTTCCCTAAACCATCAATTTAACCCAGTATTAGAATCCGCTCAGTCAGAGCTCGGAATGCCATCTGGCAATTTAATGGAGCCCCAAACCATAAATCGTTAAAAATACCACCAGCTACTTCTGGATTATCCTCAAGAGCGAATTGTTTGGCGATCTGAATAGCTTTTAATGATTGATTTCCATAGATTTTATTTTAACCACTGTCAAAAAAAAATGTTTTTAGATGACAGATTTTGAGAAGTACATAAGTAACCAGAGTTACCGCTCATTCAGTATTCAAAAATTAAAACAACTGAAAAACGATACAACATTTAAAGAAGTTTTAAGTATTTTTTTCCATAAAAAAATCAATTGACTATAGTGACAAAGACAACAAATTTTTATTACTATAATTTATTTCTCCTTGAGACCTGACTATACTAATACAACTCGTGTTTTCTCTACATTTTCTTACTCTGAGTTTTAAGCGACTGTTTTGTATACAGTAAATTGTTGAAACAATCTTACAAAGTAGGTACTCATTAGCAACATGTTTAAGATATTCGACTGATTTGGTTAATTAATTGTTTCTTCTTTCACAATGTTCGCGAGTTCTCCTTAATTTAATGATTAATTAGTATTGCATGAAGCGTGCTCTATCGGTCTTCTGACCTTCTACATTGTTAATGCAAACAATTATCTTTTTATTTAGAGGCTACTATATAATCTGCGATTCGAGATTTTAATTTAGATTTAAACATTTCAGTTCCCAACTTAACACGATAAATGTGCATTACGTCATTATGTTGTCGCCGACGCCATCGTCTCGTAACATGAAGGCCAAAGTTATTGTTTTATTGTTATTGTTATTATTAAGAACTTTGTTATCGGACGTGTACACAACAATAGTTTAGGTAATGAAGTGGAATAGATGCTAACAAGCTAATAATAGTGAATCACAAGTTGTATTTGTTCTTATTTGTTATTTCCTTGTCCAAAAGATATCAGATCAGCTCTCTTAAGTCGTGGTTATGTTCAAAAACTAAAAGATAAGCGGTTTTAGCTAAAATATACTTAATTGTTGTTTTTGATAAATATATTAAGTTCTTTATTTAGATTAAAGCTGGCTTATGTTTCTCCATAGATATATCTTACGTAAATGATTCTAATTGTTACATTGCATGATACTAGAATGAGCAATGGAGCATGTCGGCGTTACAAAGAACTGTCAATAATTGTTGAACTCAATTGAAGTGTTAACATGACCTACACTATTGACTCTTCTGACTTATCGATACTATTAGGATTGCAAATTGTAACTTATATTCAACTTAATCGTGGTATTAAAGTTTTTTTATAGTAAATCCTACTTAATCTTAATAGGTATAGGTATGTTTGTTTTCCTGTACTCCATTCATGTTATTCCTGATTTCTGAGGGCGGTAATTATAACCTCTATAGTAAAATATTTGTCGAAAGTTCAAATAAAATATGTATTTGGTCATAATTAACAAAATTGAAAATCAAGTTAATGGTGTTGAATTTAACCCTTTTTTTAATTACTAATTTCTGACCATTATATTTTACATACATGTGATATAGATTTGATAACGAAAGTTATCTTTTACGGTGGACTTAAATTCAGACAGTTGCGGTTTTCTAAATCGAATATTGAATATTCATTTTTTTTTATTTAAATGTCTTGATATCTTAAATTGTTAATCAGTTATAATATTCCTATAAGATAAATAATGAGCCTACTCTGAAAGTAAGAAATATTTAAGGAAGATTTACTAGAAAAGTTAAAGAAATTTGAAGTGCTGCTAATTATAATTCTCTAATACTTAAATATATAAACCTATATGAATGGTGTATGAATTAAAACAGCCTCGTTGTTTTACTGCTTTCTCCGAAGTACATGACTAAAAAACCTAAAAATATTTCAGTGGATCTCTCAGTTTTTTTTGCTACATACTCTTATATAAGGAAAGATGAAGGTGAAAAATTGTTTTTACTTATACTACTAATTGTTATGATCAATCTGTTTGACATCATCTTTATTATTAATGAACATAGTAAGAGATAAGCGAGTGTCCGTCTGTCATCGTTATTTATGGTTTTAATCATACCTTATCAGTCTCTAAATAATGGTTACATTGAACTTGGTCTCTTATCTTTTTGACCTTTGCCTTTGTTATCTTAAAATATATATATATAATATAATAATACTCATTTGTTTCATTTTTTTTACAGGTAATGAACTTAAATGATAAAAATCGTTTATGGTGGGGATGTACTATTTTGGTAAACAAATTTACTTGATTTAATGTTATTGTACTTTTTTTTTTGTTTTTTTTTTTTATACTGAAATCATTTTTTTTCTTTAATAAGCAAATAAGCATACAATGCACATCAAACGCCAGGTCCATAGAAAGTTCATGTATCAGTACCGATGAGAAACTACATGCATTATTGTGTGCATTTTATTAGGTCGTGCTAAGAAAAATCAGACCTTTTACAGAATAGGGTATAAAATTATGTTAATTCTTATTATAACTTTATAAAATAATACTGCAGTGAACCTAATTAAGTAAATGCTGCTTCCGGAGAGTTAAAGTTAGTTACTAACTTCAAGACTGAAGTGCAGTTAAACCGATGGTTTCCATTATGCTATAGTTTTAATCCTCTTGTTTTTATTACGAAAATACATCTGCTTTTTCGTAATAAAACATGGCATGGCATATTTTGTTGTACAAATATTTTGCAGTAAAATACCTTAGTACAAATTGCATTTTTTATGAATAAATATGTAAAAACAATCATTCTAAGTCATTTAGGTAAATAATGATGTTCTTATAACGATCCATGTCTCCCTATTTTTGACAAATTGTACATTAAATTACATAAGTTTTATTAAAAGATATATTATAGTTAAGTACAAACTCAACACAAAATTTTGTTCAAAGGTCTTTATCCCAGTTAAAGATAAGACGAAGATTTATTAAAGTTATCCTTATCCCAGGGTAAATCAAGGACATGTTTGTTGCAGCGAATGTGAGTTGGATTGTTTCTCAAACAAAAATCTATACCCATTGTTTTGTTGGATTGCTTTCTTTGCGCAAACAGACTTGAAGAGCACACTGGAGGATAAAGTTTTGGGAATGTCAGTTTTGGTACTTCACAGAAAAATAGACTGTAACTTCCAACAATGAAACGCTACAATTGCATGCATAATTGTACTCCAACAGAACTGTATTTATTTAGTAATAGCAGGTCCTCTGGCTGTAAATGGTAGACATAAAAGTAAGGAAAAAATATTTATGCTTTGCTCCAGGTATTTGCATTGTTTCGGATAATAACTTATTTACATCGTTGAAGCTTTTAACCGTTGCTTCGTTATTCGGAATGAGATGTTTTCAGAATAAAAGTCCAGTCTCGCCTATAATAATTATTTGATAAACTGTCTAGACTAGTTCTAATATTTAGCGTTGGGATAAGGTATTAAATAAGTAAACAGATATGTATTACACTGCTATATAGAATTGACTTTAGGGAAATAAAACATAATAGCAGTATAAAATCATTCAACAAATAACGTTATATTTTGTATAAAAATATATCTACCTCGATTAAAATGTTACAAAACTAATTCCAAAGTTTTAGGGTTCCACAACTTCAACACGCTCTAAACGTATTTAGTTTCTATCTGGGGAAGCATCCCCTATAGGGTTTTTGAATGATACTAGAATATGAAGTAGTGTTAAACGCGTTTTGGAAATATAGACTCTATTAACAATACAGATGTACGATAATTGTATGCACGTAAGGCTCTATATAAATATGTATCATATAGATATCCATGCGATATTAATTCTAGGAGCGTTTGCAATAAATGTCATAATGGAACTGCAAGTGATTTACACATTGCATGTATTTAACTTAGGTGACAGTGGAGTTTCCATCTCTTTATTGCTCGCTTGAGTTTTTGGTTTTTTATTACTTTTATAATGACACTGTTACTGTTGCCACAGAAACCTGACTATCGATGGATTTAATATTTCTGAAAACTCTTCAATTTTGATATAAATAATATAGTAATAATAATATATTATCCTTATATCCTGATAGTGATTTGGTGAAACAGTCTCACAATATAGTTTTAGTATTTGAATCGATTAGTAATGTAATAGCGTGTCTCACAACCGTTAGTACAGCCTTTAATAACTGGTATATTATATTTATAAACGTTTTTGTGCAGTAAGTTTTTTGTTGATTTGTATTTTTTTATACGAAAAAAAAAAAAAAGTTATTTTAGTAAATAACTGCTTACTATCTTCAAAATATTTTTTCCCAAAGTCACTAAAGTTGTATTCACGGTCTAAGCTCTTTGGCCTCCATTTCTGTTTGATCAATAAAAAAGTTATTGTGCGTGACTTATCTGTCCTTAATACATGGGATAACCAAGTTCAGCAAATAAGATTGTTATACAAATGTAAGCTTCTCTTCATTACATTTGTATAAAGAATTATTCATTTAAACATGACTAGACGTGTACGCACTAAGTATATATATAAGCTCGGACACGTCTTGGCAAAACAAACACTTTAATTAGGTACCTAAATTTTGTTACTTCGCATGCTATTTAAATTTCAATAAAAGGAACTTAATTATAATAACGACATGTTCTCATTAAATAAATATATCGAAATGCACTAAAATATATTTTTCTTTTCATATTATTTTTGTTTTTAATTGAAATGGAATATTTTATACATGTTTTAAGAGCCCTCCACATTGAGAGGTGCGTCCTTCATATCCTGTCAAGTATTCTTCAGTTTTAAAATAGAAACTGAATTCACCAAGAGATCAATTAACTTGGATAGCATCGTATCCAACCCCAACTTTTCGGGAAACTATTTAATTTTGACCCAGATAAAACTAGGGCGATACGATTGGTGCAGATGCCGTAAGCGCTGGCTAAGCGTATTATTGTGATGTCCAGTAGCTAACGTGATATCAACGAAGATTGACGTGTAAATGGATTCAAAATTCAATTATTGCATAGACCGGGCCTTTAATGGATCGCTTTGGATGCATTTACAGTTAATTGAGAGCAAATGGGATCTAGGAGCTGGCGAGATATTGCCATAATGGAAGTTAAATTTAAAGTTTCAGTTTCGCAATCATCTTGTTTAAAAAAACGATAATAATAAAATCTAAATGAGTAGTTTCAGGTAACAATTGTCATTGAATTGCAGATTCCTCTTTAATAAATAAATGTTACAACAGCGCTAAAGATAGCTTCAATATCCGTATATTCATATTGAGAGACAAAAGCCGCGTAGAGGAAATGAAGTCCCGCCTGCGTGTCTCGCGTGGCTTTTCAAATATAACAGAGATTGCGGCTCGCCTTGTTGGGAGAGGATTTAGATGACAGTTGGGATTTTAAAGGCTAGGAAGCATTGTTGAGGAATGGTCTTTTTGACGGATGTGACGCTGACAAAACTTTGTGTTTAAGTGTGCTCTTGACTTGTAGATGATTGTCATACGTTAGTGAAACAAAGACACGATGAATGCTTCAAATGGGATACAGTAGAGGATGTTTTAAAATATGAAATGAAAATTTATCAGTAACTCTCCGTCAGTGTCTAGACGGTGACAGATTTGAGTGCTGATGATGTTTATGATTTTGTCACTAAATGTTTGGTCAGCTTTGGCTTCGGATCGTTGTATTTTACAAATTAACAAAATGAAATGTGCGTTTACTAAAATAATATAAAGTATGATATTTACATAATTAATTTTATTTTATATTTATCCTGTTTTAAACTGTGTGTCGACTAACGAATACATTTTTATTTATTAAGAATATCAATCAAAAGCAAATCTTTTTTCGATACATTCAAAACATTTTTACATACAAACCATGCTCTGACAATTAAGAAAAATACAGACAAATAAATAAATTTTGTCTATACGCCATGTTCCAAGCGACGATCTTTTATTCATGCGGCAATTTATTTATATTTATATAGATTTTAATAAGACTAACAAGGTTGACATATTTATATAAAATTTAGAATATAAAGTGGGCAAATCCAAACATAATTGTATCATTACGACAAGAAATAACATTTGTTCGTGTTTATTTCTGTTGAAATGTTCATTTAGTTATTCAGCTGAAAACCTATTGCATTACCCAAACTATTCCACGGATTGTTAAATTTGAAGAGCTAATAAATGTGCCTTTACGTTTCATTGGTTTATGTCTGTCTGTCTTAAATTTAGTTTTCAAGGAAGATTTACAAGCTTATCCTAAGATTTAGTACCCGAGGGTAAACAAGCGAAACTAGTTAATCTGCAACAAACCGGGTTCTTGGAACAATGCTATATATTTTTAACTCAAGGTTTGATACAGGTGGGTGACATGATAAGAGTGCGTTGACCCCGTGTAATTGATTCAGAAGTGTTGGCGTGTTTCCAACTTTTATTTGATAATTTGTCTACGTTTTCTCAAAACTTTAATTCCTTTTTAAGGATATTTTAAGTATTCTTTATTTAAATGCAAATATTATAATAAAAGTAATAAAAAGCGAGTACTTTGTTTTCGATAAATACTTAAAAAATATATATATTACAAGGTCAACCTCGAGGTTTGCAACTCTATACTTCACCCGCCGTTTTCACTTGAAAAGGAAATACGCATAAAAAAAAGAAATTTATTAGTGGTTGTGTTGAAAAGTCAAATACATTTTATAATTCGAGAGCCAATGTCAATAAACAATCGAAACGTCGAACGAGTCATTTGTAAAATTCAACGAGGATTGTCGATTCAAACTTCGTTGAATACAATTTTGCATTTGATACGAATGTCATGTAGAGATCAACTGTTTCGTTTTGAATTCGAATCTCTGCGATGTCAAGGACGTAGATTCATTACGTTCTTTGTTATGAAATGTAATGTTTTGAGAGCGAGCGAAATAACTGTAGTACGTTTTGTTCTGTAGTGGCACTAGGATCGTAGTATCTTGCTTTCTTAACTATTTTTAAAAGAATTAAGTAAGACAGAGATAACGATATATAGTCTGTCTTACTATTCAATAACTAATATTAAAAAAGTAAGACAAGTGAAAGAAACTACGACTATATAAAATGCATGCTGTAGATGTAGGCTCTCAGTTTTGACGGATGTTTTGACATACTGTATAGTAATAATTATATAAGAATTACTGGAAAAAAACATTCTGTTTTCGGAGAAACAAGTTCTCGTTACGAGTTCATCGATCGATGTTAAAATATGTTCATATAACAATAGTTTTCAACTGTATTGTGTGTTGATCAGAGAAATTGATTTATTATTAGATATCTTTGCCTTCATTGTTTTATATGTGTGGGTGTTATTTCCTTATGTTGTAATATTTAAAAATAATGTTCAAGTACTGTTGTTTCTAATGGATTTTTAATGGACCTGAACTGTACTCTAGTGGCTGCTGGGTTGATTTTGATCTATACCTACAATAAGCAAATAAATGATTAGGTACTGAGACTGGCGATCGAAATATTAATCGTGATTATTAAAGACAAAAAACTAAAACTAACATATAATATAGAATATAAAATAAAACTTTGCTGGATGGATACTTGACAGCGACATTATAAAAGTTTATTCATTAACAACAAAGGCATTGTATGCGGAACCTCGTCGGTAGGACAAAACTTTTATTTATTTGTTATAAAGCACTAATTAGTGTGTTTTCTGAACATATAGTACTAGTTTCATTCATAATGAGTATTTATTACCAGTCAATAGCGGCTAAAGTGATCTTTACGTAGATTTTTATATTATTTTTATTATGAAAAACAATTCCCGTTAGAGAATGAATAACCCCTTGTGTTGCAAGGGGTTTCACAACCATAAATAAAAGCACGAAGCACTTCGTGGATCATAAGGAATTGTCACCAGGAATAAAACCCACAACTCTTAGTTCAGAAAGAAGCATTTTCTTGCTCAGATCATTAATTACTTAGTTGGTTATTATTATTATTTTCGTCTTAATATATGAATTCTTTAGTTTTAATTATAAATATGTAGATATGACATTAATGTGATTGATTCACAAGCCCACGATGGGGTCGTCGACCCGTTGAGGCCGTTCTATTGTTATGTCTGTGTGCGTAACCGTTTATCATGGAAGTACTTTTTACAAATTCACCTTTTTAGGGTCACACCGTTTTACACAAACCAGTGGCCCGTGTGCTTCCTTTAATTCGCTACGCGGACAAAGCATGGGGTATAATTTTAAGCTTCACATTTTATATTTTAATTTTTATTTCTTGTCAGCATAATAAAAATACAGTTTGTCTTGTAACTCGGTGAGAAAAAATATTTAAGAAAGTTAGATAGGGTTAGTAACTATTGTAATGTAAATCGACATAGTGATATTTGGATTGCAAGATTTAAGGGTAGGTCAGGCCATTAAACTGCTTCTCTGTCGAAAAATTGTATTAATGGGTCGGTGTCCCTAGAGGTTGGCCACACAGAGTCACACGCCCTTTTCAAATGGCGTGCGTGCAAATGTTTACGTAATGGACTAAATGTTTGCATGCAAACATTTATCAACAAACACGCTACCGTTTAAACGACGATCAAATAATGACAAGAAAGAAAATTTTAATAATTTGTTATATGCATTATTTGATAATAAATAAATTTCGGATAGTATTTAAGGATTGTATTGTTGACGTAATGATATATAAGAAATGTGTGTGTCATTGCACCCGAAATGTCCAATAGTGGTTAAGTACTTGGTGAAAGTAGAGTTGTTTATTTATACATAACGATGTGGTCTTGCGGCGCTTTCACCTCTATTCGTTAACTTGCAATTCATAGCCGAGGGATGTTATTAGTCTGTTTATAGGTCCCTTTGTCGCATAAAAGCTCCTAAATGTAGAAATTAAAAAATTTTTTTGACTGTAAAAAAGTTTGTTGATATAATGATTGGTTTAGCTAGCTATCTTTGAGCCAAATCTATTTATCAATTTTAAGCCATTTTTTTCATATTATTATATATTAACAATCAGAGTATCCAAAATGAATCTTGTTTTAAACTGTGTAATTAATGTTTCATAACCTATTTGAATTACTCTCCAAAGTGTCAAGAGATGATTTATCTCACAGGGCGCGGTGGAATCGTGTCAGGAGGTGCGGCCGCCGCGCCGGTCAACCGCACGTCTAATTTTCATCTTTGCCTATTTACCTAATATCGGTTACTTCGTAGTCAAAACATGTAATATATTTTTAGATAAATATATATATTACTAGATAGATTTTAATATATTACTTAATAAATAGCCTTTTAATAGATTTAATATATTAACAGATAAATTAATAAATTGTATGATGGTTCGTCCTGCACTCGTTCTTAAATTGTTGATTCGATAATTTGGATGAAATTTAATAATTGATAGTAGACAATAAATAAAATACATTTAAAAATAACATATTGTGTAAAAGCTCTTCAATAATCAAAATTAAATGAATATTATTTTCGTTATAAAGCATTGTAACTCGTGCCAACATAGATTTACCTTGATAAAAAAACTACAAGCTTATAATCTATGGCAGAGGTTCCCAAACTTCTTTCGTCCAACGCCCACTTTGAAAGTCAGTTATTTTGTAACGCCCCCCAATTTTTTTCATCTTAAAAACTTGAATAACAGATTAGATTCGTTTCCTTTAGTTTCCTTAAACCTATATTCTAATTGAGACTTATCAACCTTACAATATTAAAAGTAGTTTTAATTAAAAAATTACATTTAATATTGAGCAATAGTAATACAACTTTTCATAATAAAAAGCATCTTTTATAAAAAAAAAACAGTTAAGATTGATCAATAGTAATACCACTTTTCACAATTAAAAGTTTTCTTCTTCATCTTTCTGGTTTTCATCCTAACGTATAACAAGGTCTTCCTGATCAACCTACTCCACTTTGCACGGTCTTCGACATCCAGCACTTCCTTGTACGTCCGGGAGATCTCACTCCAGGAACAGATATATCAAGGCTTTTCCATCCGACATATTTCATAGACGGGCGCGCAACGTGCCCATACCATCTCAGGCGTCGATCTTGGATTACTTCGAATGAATGTTTTACGTATGTGGTCAGACCACGTAACGCCGCACATCCAATTCAGCATCATTTCCTCCCTCGTCATTCAGTCAGTCATTTCCATGACTTGAATTTCCTGTGTGTGCCGAGATAGTACTGGCAAACATTCGCTGCCGTATATACTCCTTTTTATTAGACTCTTGATTTTAGGCGATATTCTGCGATTACAGACTACACCAGTCCAGGCAGAGCTTATCCGGCCTTGGGAATCGTAATCGATGCCTCCAGGCTCGTGCATAACAGATCCAGGATACCTGAAGTTTTCCAACTTAACGGCTGGCTCAGGACCTATATGGATAATATTAGAGTTTGGGCTCCTGCAAGCCATGTACTCGGTCTTCGATATATTTAGTTTAAGTCCACCGTTCTCAAGCGTACCCTTCCATAGGTTTAACTTACGCTCCAGCTCCGTTCGGTCCGTTCTTTCTGCAACCCTTTATCTGCTGTACAATAAGTATCAGCTGAAGCCCGGTATCTATAGGTATGGGTATCAGATGAGAGCATGTTGTAGAAAGATATCTGCCAAGTTCTCGAACTAGTAGAAATTAAGTACAGTCTGAAAGAGAAGTGATGGTGCAACGTTTGAATGACAAACTCCAGGCAGTTTCCGCAATGGGCAATGCTAATCTTGTCAATTTCAATGACACCAAAACGCAGACATGGCTGTTCACCGCTTTCACGTTGGCTTTTACTTTTCAGAATGTTTCCTTGGAATATAGTGACCGGCTTCAGTTGTTAGGCTTGGAGAACTTCAACTTTGGTCGGTTCATTGAGTCCAGAGCAAAACGCTACTTGTACTATACAAAGCACAAATTCGGTCATGTGTGTAGAGTACTGTGGTCACATATATTATATATACTGGTGCCGCAAAGTCTCATATTGCGGTTCTGAACTCAATTGAGAGGCGAGCCAAGACGCTTATAGACGACCCTGAATAAGTTAAAGCCAACCTCCACAGCCTTGAACACTGGCATAGAATGACTATCCTCTTAGTATTCTATAGGATACATTTTGGTGAGTGTGCGCAGGACGACACGACTTAATTTCCCCATCCCCCTTCATTCCTTCATCACCGGACGTTCCTACGCACGGTGGGTAGCCATCCCTACTATGTGGATATCCATTTTGCCCGAATAAAGCGCTTTACTTCGTCTTTTTTAGTTTGTACAGCGAAGGAATGGAATAACTTGCCTGCGTCGGTATTTCCGTCCAAATATAATGTGGGTGTCTACTAGAGTAGAGTGAATAGGTTGCTAAGTTAATGCGCCTTACCATCTTTGACTACATTTCCACTTTCCATCAGGTGGAATGTAGTCAAGCAATAACTAATTTTGTATAAAAAATAGGCCATTAGTAGATTCTCATCAATGAGTGCTATTTCATCGGCGTACATCATCAACCATGGAACCAGTCGGTCTTGGATGTGAGCAAAGAGAGAATAAGAACGGACCAAGGGCTGAGCCCTGGTGAACCACCACTGTTATCTGGAAGGGTTTGGTGTCGCCAACGGAGGTTCTAACCATAGGAGTCGTGGTACATGTCTCTGATAGTCTCAGTATAAGGATGGATGGATTTCTTTAAATATACACTGACGAGGCACACAGCCAAAGGCCTACTGCAAATTTAAAAAGTTTACGCGCAGGGCTTCTTTTTTTTCTGTATAATTTCAGCAGAGTTCTAAAGACAAAAATAGCGTCTATAGTACCCTATCTTGGCTTAAATCCACATTGAGACTCAGAGACAGTGCACTTTTGGCGGAGCCTGAGGTCGCTCATGCGCATGAAGATCTTCATGGCTCACTCACAAGCTTAATGCCCCTATAATTACCACAGTCTTGAACACTGTCTTTTCCCTTGTAAATAGGTTTAATAAAACTATGTCGCCACTGCTTAGGCATCTTAGCAGTGTTTAAAATATCTTTAAAAAGGTCAGTAAGCACGAGCACACCAACAGAGCTAAACGATATTCAAGCTTCTATCCGAAGATCGTCAGGTCCTACCATTTTTCCGTTCTTCGTACGTCGAAGACAATCACGAGTTTCGTCAAAGGTTACTAGGGTAAGTCCGAGTTTAGATGGTAGGTCGGGAGGAAGCCCGCACTGATGCTGACTGATCAGATGTATAACGACAAAGCTGCGGGCCCTGAATTTCTGACGCAAAGACATTTTGCGATATCTCGCGTCGCTTCATCTCGAGCTCGTGCCATTTTATTTAATTATTATAAGGTTAATTAAATATATTGTCAAGTTTTATTTATACAATAAACTAGAATATTAATGGTTTAAAAATAATTATAAACTTGTATAACTATTGAAAGCGTATTATTTGTATTAAATATAGATGAAAAATAAATCGATACGAGCAAAGATACGAATTTGCGACTTGTGGGAAACTGTACCCAGAAGGGATGTGTTCATTTATTACATATATGTGTGTACATTTATTTAAAATTTTAAAACCTTAATAAATGGATGTTGTGTAGTAGAAGGATATTATTTTTAGTGAATATTCAAATATGAATAAGATAAAGTTACAAATCATCTATCGCCCCCCTAAATGACACCAGCGCCCCCCAAATCTTTCTCGGTCTCTTACCGCCCCCCTCTAGGGTTCCAGCGCCCACAAGGGGGCGTTATCGCCCACTTTGGGAAAGACTGATCTATGGTATAAACATATATATACATACATATTTTATTACACGAGACTGCAGCATTATTTACTTAAGGGTAATTTGAAACATATAATATATTTAACTGTATCATAATTTCATCAGAATGTGTAAAAGTCAAAAAAATATTATTGTTGCTTGCGTGCAGCATGCACATAGTTTGGCAAATTGTGAGGTTTACCAGGAAATTAATAAATATTTAATACCTATACCAACTACATTTGGAGTTACTTGATGTGACATGTTTTTACCTAGATTTAACTATTAAGGTATACAATTCGATAGAGAATAAATCAAATCTAATTATTATTATAGTAATCGTCCTATTTGTAATGATTTGTTTCAAAATATTTGTCCATTTACCATTATAAACATCTAGAGAATCTCTTACAACTTAAAAGCAAAAATATAGTAACAACTTTGGGCATAGAATTGCGGAGATCTTCCAACCACAAAGAAAACTATTAACTTCAAATTTAACAGTTTCATTCACACCGTCTTAGAACTTTCTCTGTCCGTCTAGCAAATTTATAGTTTTATTTAGTAATATCGGCATTATAAGGAACCTACATCCAGACATCAAGTTATAGATTTAGGAGAAACCGTCCCTTTTAGTGATTCAGTGAAATGTTTGCGAAGGTCTCAAGTGTCATGAATTTTAAATGATCTCGTCTCCATCTGAACGTATTTACGTCTACCGCCGCGCCGCTGCATTTTAAACAAACTATGGTAATTTTATAATAAAACTAGCTTTTGTACCGACTCCGTCCGTTGACTGGATCTAAACGTTGTTTTATTATTTTTTATCTTTTATGAGTTATCTTTTAAAAATAATATTCAAAGTTTCTCTTGATAATAATACTAATATTAGCTTCAATTTAACATTCATATAACGAGAGCTAATAACAATTTATCTTAAAAATGATTGCAGCAGCTAACCAATGTTTTAATTATATTCAGTGTATTTCTCTTTACCGTTAAGTTCTTTAATGTTCTTGGTACTTACAGGCAATGGATCTATATATTAAATGTGTAATTATCAAATCAGATAACGTTAAAACGATAAATTACATTACTAATAGGTCCAGTTGTGTTTGAGTTATAAGCGTGTAAACAGTCAGACAGACAAGTTGAAAACCTATCTTTTTAACACGATTTTTTTATCTTTAAATTACTAAAACTGATTCTGAATATTTACTAGTTATTTTCTATGCACTGATTTCAATGACAACTTCTATTTATTATGTATTTCCACATAAACACAACGTGTATGATTTGTAAAACTGTTAGTTTGTCTGTTAGTTACTTAGTTTGTTATACTTTTTTATATGCTAATTAAAAAGTAGGTAACTATATAATCGAATCGAAATCCTAACTATACTTCAGAAATAATATATTTTTCGTCTCGAGTATCTGAGTCACGTGCTTGAGCATTTGAAAAAGTGAATTTAGATCTACAGTCATTGAATATACAATTGTCTTCCCAGTAGGGTTGTCACTAATACACAGAATTACTATAAAACACTGCTATATTGTGGGAATAGCCTGTTATTTGATTTAAATATATAAAATAAAAAAAGACCAAGCAAATACTGTAAATAGAAACTTTTTTAATACGAAATTGTATGGAGCGTAAATTTTTTCCAACCCTAGTTGAAGTGGAAGTATGATGCAGTAGTATGAGATATAATTAAATCTGCTCTCAGGTTCATGCATTACGCAAGAGTGTCTCGTGTCACTGTGAGGTTCTGAAGGTGGAATATATTGAATGCGAATATATTTCATACATGACATTCAGTTTTGTTAAAAAATACTTTTTTTTTTCTTATATATACTAAAAATGCTATGGGTCGGTATTGCCATAAATTTATGTAACTTTTAAATAAAAAAAATATGCTGTTTTTATTTTTAAAAAAAATTAAAGAATTGTAGGACACTAGCTGATTTATTACATAAATTCGTGTTAAACTCAAGGACTTACACAAATTCAAATGACAAGATGACCCGCAAGGTACCTACCTATACTGCAAAATTTTGGTTAACTATGTTTTTGGTTTTGTATACCTAATTCATTCTACACCAACAGTTTACATTGCTATAGTATTGGTCTATGATAGTTATTTTTACGAATATTAAAAACAACCTTTGTTATCAGTAAAAATCAAGCGAGGTTAAGTATGACTGCTACCACTCTGCCTACATTTCAAATATTAAATTACACTTTATGCCTCTTCATGTATCTTTATGAGTATCAGATTTCTAGGCTCTTAATATTTAAAATGAGAGGAGTATGAGTATCCTCTAAGTGGGGCCTAAGAGACGTTTGACGGTCAGCAGATAAAGAAATTGGAAAACAAAAGTCAAACATAGGTTACTGACAGGCTCATATTGTATTGTTGATGCAAGTTATAATATTTCTTTCTAAAAAAAAATTTTTTTTTTTATTTTTCATATCTCTATTTCGAAAAACGTCTAACCATGCAAAAACAGGTTGTAGCTCCTACTTCAGATTTTATTTGATGCAAAGAACCAGTTATTTCTCAACAATATCTCTGTAACAAATTTTATTTAATATCGTTCAGCATCACAAAAATGAAAAGACGGACAGATCTAATTTACTTATTTTACAATATAAAGTGAATGTTCATATAATTCCGTGAACTGAACGTTCAGGAAGAATCCTCCCACAGCATCAATAACAAGAAACATAAAATCCTTACTGCCACCCTGGCGCCAGTGTTCTGTTGTCGCCAACCAGTAGTCTAGAACTTATACATTATTTATATATAATTAAACATTATGAAGTAGCCTTAATACAGTTTTAATGGAGAAAAGATATGAATAGTTTAAAACATGTTATGAAATTAACTGAAAGAAACGTTCAATTTTTGTTTGTTAATATATAAAATCTTATCCCTGGAATTTAATAAGCATTGTATATGGCTATAAACAACTATTAAAACTCTTCTTTGCGAACATCCAATACTATCTAAAAATACGAATAAAAACAACATAGTAATAACTCACATTATAATTCAAAGGAATTTAATTTGTTTATGAAAAATCGATACTAGCTTCTCGATAACAGCAGGCTGGCTACTCTATATGTCGAGTAGCAACTTGTACTAAGTGCAACAATATTATACAGTTAATAACATCGTAACTACGTTATCGGAAAATTATAATCTTCCGTATTTATAGATAAATACAAAATGTTTTACTATCTTACATGTCCGGTGATAGAACACACACGCAACAACAAATATAGTACAGATAGTAAACAAAATTCAAAGTCCCTTTCACAACATTTACAAGAGATATGCCCTTGGTTGATTCCTACGGGGTTTCTTTTCCTTAACTTGATTTTCTTGCACCTTTCCGGAAATTCAATCTCTTAAAGCTCCATGTTGTCAGTGTGAGTGTATGTGTGTGTATGTATTGGTGTGTATTTTATGTTTTTTATACGTGTACGGACAAAACGGTGTATGGTAGCAGTATACAAGTCGTGGTATACGAGTCCGGCTTTCTGGATAGATTTTTAACTCAATATTTATTAACTTATTAGAATCGTTTCTTCCATCATACGAAATTAATTTATGCAAGTGAAATGAATTTTTAATGCCAACATATGCGTTCAATAGATAATTAAACTATGAAATAATAGCAACTAATTAATTATATATGACTCAGAAATAGATAGTTCACATTAAATAAAGTTCGTTGTTTAGAGGTCAATATGATATCATAGAGGTGGAGTGGAGTGGTCACGACTGACTTTATTATTAAAGTTGAGTCATTGCTTTATTGTTTATATCTTAATATTATCAATAAAAAGTACAAACTAATAGTCAATATTAATATCATACCTTCCTTACCTAAGGATTACAAAAATCCGTAACTGACACTCATTCTCTTAACGAAAGGGTTAAGTATCACTTGAAGGGTTAAATATGTAGTAAGTAAGTAAGTAAGTGTATAAAAATGTACCTACTCCCTTTTTTGCGTTGGAAATATCCGTTGCAGATGACAAAACCCGGCAAAAAAGGTGATGACCGGGAGGTTGTGTGGGACTAACTTTCAGTATAGAAATCGTCACCAATTATAAGAACAACCACTAAAAAACCAACGGCTACCCTTATCGCCATAGTGGGACGCCTCTGGGATACCTGATAACAGATATCATTTTAAATGTTAATCATTAACAGTTTACAAAATAATTAATGTATTTGAATTTAAGAATAAATATAGAATGATAAATAGACAAAGACGGGCAGGGATTCAAACCTTCCTCTGGGAAACCGTTAAGTCGCTCTACCAATTGAGCTACCGTGCCCGATACCCGCTTCGGTGAATTAAGAATTCTATATATGATTGTTTAATCAGGTTGGTTCTTTATAATGCAAATGTCGATATCGTCATTGCTGGGTAGGGTCATTATAATTGCATGTGTTGTGACAGTAGAGGTCAAGATAATTTATTGAACCTTAAGTACCTTTTACTTAGTTCTTTAAATTAGGTTCAATGTAACCGTTGTCTGTTTATCCTATACGAAATTAAATCTTAGATGTTTAAATTAGGTTCGAGGTAACCGTTCAGTACAACCTCTATGAGATGAGGTTTTAATAATTTATTATATTAGATAATTACGATAATTCCAAACAACTGTTAGAGAGCTGGCGTCCGGCCAGCGGCGTCTCGATTGATAGATATTGTTTATTCATTACAACTAAATAATTTTATTGTTAGAATTTATTAGAAATAATTGTAATAATTATTTGGTTTGTTTATTGAAGAATTATTAGTATGTTTTAATATATTTATGTTATAAATGAATTTGGTTTGAAGTGTGACGATCGAATTCTTAGCTTAAAATATTTTTTTTATAAGTAATAGATATTTAATTATTTTTCTGTTCTAATACTACAAATATTATTTTTGACAATGGAGTCATCATCCTGTGTTGAATATAATTTTGTTATTTTATTCAAATGATTAGCTTTTGAAGTTTTTATGATGAATGTACCTTAATAAATGTTTAATTAATCATTTGTAACAGCTTCAAATAATGAAACGTTATTGACCTAAAATCTCAAGATATTCGCATACCGGAAGTTAATAACTCGTAACCTCAATATTGGTCAGTGAAGACGGAAATTGCGTCAAAATGGAAAATATAAACAGGATACATTGATAACAAACATTCGTACGTACACAGACGGACATGCCGCATTTGTTATTGATACATTACAAGTTACAATATATTTGGAAATAGTATATTTAATAATAGTAACAATAATTTGAGTAGTAAATATTTTTAAGTATTTTCTAATATTTGTATCGAAGTTCAATAAAGTTTGTTTTTTCTTAAAATTTAGTTAAACAAGTCATAAAGATCTTTTTAATTGAATTTGTTGCTTTGGTTCTATTTCGTAATTGTTCACTTATTGTTTGTAAAACAGTGATCTCAGTAAATACGCAAATGATTACTGTTATTGATTCGAAGAGGATAATTAAATAATATTTTATAATAAATTTATGTAATATAGGTTTTAATTATGACCTTAAAAAAATATTTGGGTATCCCGCTGTACATTTGTCGCCAATTGTTTGTTTTTTTTCAGGTTTGTGGCCATTTTGTTTTTCGTATTGGTGTTAGCTTTCACAGTTTAAAAGTATTTTGTATAAAACTGTCTTTCGATAAAAAAAATATTTTGAAAAATAGGTTCTACTATTGTTAAAGAATGAAACGAAATTACCCACCACTCTGTCCTGCTGGTGGTTATACAAATTCTTTTAAGATATGTGATAATCTTTCCTTGTTATATTTTCTCGTACATATCAAACTCGAACAGGTACAAGTTTTCTTCTTACGAATACTTTTATCGAGACTGGCGATTATTGATACAGCATTTTTTTTATTATTAAGCTTATTTATTTCCAAAAAAAAAAAAGGTACATTTATTTATTAAAATTAGTTGTGATATAGTTAAATTTTGGATCCCAACTGGGTAAAAGCCTCCTCCATCTTCTTCCATTTTGTTCTATCTTTTGCCCTGTTCATCCAGTTATCACCAGCCACAGATACTATATTATCGACCCACCGTTTTTTTGGTCTGCCTATTTTTCTTTTCCCAAGTGGGCCGGTCCATTTTGTTGTTTGTGTAGTCCATCTTTTATCTGTGCATCTAGCAATATGTCCTGCCCATTGCCATTTTAATTTTAATGCATGTTTTAGGGTATCGGTCAGTTTAGTTTGATGTCTTATATCTATGTTTCTGGTTTTTTGTATTTTTTTGAGTCTGAGGATACTTCTCTCCATGGCATGTTGTGTAGAAAGTAATCTGTTTCTTACTCTTTTCGTATATACCCAGGTTTGGCACGCATAGGTAAGGCATGGTAGGATGCATGTTTCCATGACGATTTTCTTGACTTCAATGTCATAGTTCCCTTTTAGAATTTCTTTTCGAGCCCAGAAGCTATTCCACGTGTTCCTGATTCTTCTTTCTACATCTTCGTCATTGCTATTGGGGTTGAACGATATCTGCTTTCCGAGGTATACATAGTCCTGTACATAATTAATTTGGATTTCATCTACTTTGATTGGTTTTGGATCACTATTTGACATTATCTTGGTTTTTTCTGCGTTCATGTATAAGCCTACTCTTTTGCTTTCATCGTTAAGTTCCTGCATCATTTTCTGAAGTTGTAAGGGTGATTTAGCAAAAACAACTATGTCGTCAGCAAATCTTAAATGGTTTAAATATTTTTCTTGTATCCAAATACCTTTATTTTTCCAGTCCAATTTTTGGAATACTCCTTCTAGTACTGCTATGAATAGCTTAGGGGAGAGGGGGTCTCCTTGTCTTACTCCTCTGTTTATGGGTATATCTACCCCTATGTTTTCTAGTCTAATCTTGCTAGTACTTTTAGAATAGATATTTCTAATAATATTTATGTACTCGGTTTCAATATCGCATGTTTCTAAAGCTCTCCAAATGGAGTGATGTATGATGGTGTCAAAAGCCTTACGATAATCTATGAATCCAATATAGAGTGGTTGATTAAATTCTTTGAATCTCTCTAATACTTGTTCTATAGTTTGGATGTGGTCTATTGTCGAAAAATTGGAACGGAAACCCGCTTGTTCTAAAGGTTGTTTCTCTTCAATTTTTTCTGTTATTCTACTCAAAAGGATTGATGAGAAAATTTTATAAATAGTATCTAGCAGACTGATAGGCCTATAGTTATTTATATCCTTTGGGTCTCCTTTTTTATAAAGCAGTACAATATCTGATTTGCACCATTGTTGAGGGACTTGTTCTAGCGTCAGTACCATGTTAAATAATTTTGTTAAGAATGGTGCTATTAATGGTGCTGCCCATTTGACCGCTTCGTTGCTTATGGTGTCTGGACCTGGGCTTTTGTTGGGTTTTAATTTCTTTATATGTTTAAGCGTCTCGTTTTCTGTTACTTTGTCTATTTCCTTTCTAGCTTTATAGTTTGTGTGTCTCGTTTCTTCCTTTTCTCTATATCCATCTGATGGGTTTGTATATAATTGTGTATAGTATGTAGTGGCATATTGTAATATATCTTGTCTAGTTTTTGTATTTTTCTGATTCTCTCCAAGGTTTTGTATCCATTTTTTGTGTGTATTCAGTTCTTTGATGGCTCTTTTTTCGCTTCTATAGGTGATAATGTTTTTCTCAAAAATTTCTTTTCTGTAGTTTTTATAGTCATCTCTTATTGCTTTATGGGTCTTTTTGTAGATAGATTTCAGTTCTTCTTTTATTTCCTTAGTTTTGTTTTTTGTCCGAGTCAGTTCTGTCCTCTTTTTTATAAGTTCCAAAGTGCTGTTTTTGAAAATCTGATGTTTTTTGTTAGTGACTGTCTCTTTTGTCTTTAGGCTATGTAGTATTATTTCAACTAGTTTGTCATAATACTTTTGGACATTGTTTATTTCGTTTAAGACATTTGTTTCTATTAATAGGCCTTCTTCTAGCTGCTTTTTGTAGTTTTGAATGTCGCTCTCAGTTTTTGGTCTTTGCATTGTTGGTCTAAACGTTTTTCTAGCTCTTTTTTGGCTTTGCGTTGATAGGGATGCTCGTAACAATCTATGATCTGATGGAAAATGCACATTATTTAGGACTTCTACATTGGTGATATTTTTCGGTTTATTGCTCAGTATAAAGTCTACTTCGTTTTTGGTCTTACCGTCTGGCGAAGACCAGGTCCATTTTTGGCTTTGTTTTTTCTTAAAACATGAGTTCATTACTGTTAATCTGTGTTCATAGGCGTATTGTATCATTCTTTCACCCCTTTTGTTTCTAACTCCATATCCATATTTTCCTAATATCAGGTGTTCATGTTCTTGTGGGTGCCCAATTTTCGCATTGAAGTCTCCCATCACTAGGATGTTTTCGTCGGCTAGATCGTGAGCTCTCGCTAAGTTTTCATAGAATTGTTCGATTTCTTCATTGTTTGATTTTGCTGTTGGTGCATAAACTTGTATTAATGAAATAATATCATTACCAATTTTTATACGAAGTATAGCTACTCTTTCAGATATTCCTGAGAAATTAACTATGTGCCTTTTTAGTGTTTTCTTTATTAAAAAGCCTACTCCATACAGTCCCTTTGTTTCTCCTTTATAGCAAAAAATATGTTCATGGTGTTCTTCAATATCGCATCCGCTTCTTCTGATTTCTGCGAGCCCTACTATGTCATGATCGATTTCTTTAAGTGCTTGTATTAATTCTAAATATTGTTCTGGTGACGATAAGGTTCTGACATTGTAAGTGCATATTTTTAAAGCTTTATATTTCCCACTCAAGTTTGGAGGGTTTTGGTCAGACGCCCCACGGAGACCGACCGGATTGGGGCCTTTTGATGTTGTGGTAGTTCTAGTATTTGCTGTCTGTGTGTTTTTATCTCGATTATTTCTTTGTTTTTTATAGCGTTCTATTGAATATTTTTTTATGGTGTTTTGTTCCGATGTTGTTTGCTTTGGCGTTCTAATTTCATTTCTAACATTTGGTTGTCAGAATTTGAGTTTGTCTGTTGTCATAAATCTTCTTCCTCTAGACAATCCACCATCTACAATTTTATTAGCTTTTGGGTCTGGCAAAGACGTCGCATTGGGTGATTTTGATGTCATTCTTTTTCTTTTTTCTTCTCTTATTTTATCTACTTCACCTGTTGGTTGTTTACTTTCAGTATGATTTGTCTCTTTTTGCGGTTCTTTCACAAATATTTTGTCATAACGTATATATGCTAAATTTCCTTTGGCTCTTTCCTCTGCAACTGTTTTCCTTAACTCCTTTCTTTTGTTTAGTACTTCTTTCGGTAGGTCATCAGTTGCGTAAATGTTTTCAGGAAATTTTTTGTTATTTTTGAATATTTCAGTCTTTCGCCAGTTAAGAGTTATTGATACTAATATGGGTCTTGTATGGCCTTCGATCTTTTTGCCTAGTCTCCTCACCATACTAATTTCCCATCTGTCCCATGTCTCCATATGGGCTTTTTCGCTTAAGTCATTCAATACTTTTAGCACTATGTCCATTAGGTTATGCTTATCTCCCTCATTTTCGCTTTCTTTTATTCCATGAATAATAAGGTTATTTTTCCTTGTTTCTCTCTCTAAAAGATGAACTTTTGACTCCAATATTTCTACTTTATTTTTCAACAATTTGTTTTCTTCTAGGATTGGTTGTATCTTTTCGTCCAATTTAGAAATCAAGTTTTCCGTTAAGATGTCGGTTTGGGTTTGTAACTGTATTTTCATTTCAGATTTTAGCTTTTCAAATAAATTTTCCATCTGTTTATCCATTATGAATATCAGGAACAATTTGATTTATTTATTTAATTCTTTTAGTTTATTATTATTATTTTTTATTTATTTATTTTCTGGCTGGTATTACTTTGAAAATGGCAACACTGATGTTAAAAATCTCGAGCTGTCAATTGACGTAGGAAGTTGACCTCTTTCTGTTATCACTGTTGACGATTTTAACTGAACTGTAGTTGTAGTTATCATACGTTTATTGCGGGAATAACGCTTGCTGTTGTAATACACCTTGCCTCCTCTTTATTAAATTAGTTTTGATCACTGATCGCGCACTTAATCACTGATTTTAATAATTTATAATCGAGAATGTCGTTTAATGATGTGTACTGTTTGACAGCTCTCTCAGCTCTTGATACAGCATAAAAGCTCTCATTTCTAGACTAGGCTGTCATTTTTAACATCATTAAAGTTATCTTCTGTGCCCCTAATTCGCTGACCCTGCGGCCAATTAGTCTGACACCAATAGCTATCTAGAAAATGTTTGACCTAGGCCACTTCATTCTTAAGATAACATTAATTTGTAGCGTTTCGAGTAATTTCAAGTTAACACATAATAGCAATGTAATATATAAAGATCTCTTTGTCTTATTTGTATAATATTAGAAGTTTGTAATAAGATTTGATATTCCTCACCGCTCGGACTAGAGTAAATATGAAATTAATATTAAAAAATTGACAATACTACGGGACGGTATATAACAAAGCGATACAGTAGTTCAATTTTTAGGTCCAGATTCTAGGAGATCTCAGATTCGGATCCCTTTCCCTATCGGTATATTTTTTTATTCTATATTTCTTTAAAATCTATCAAAACCATTTTGTTATACTTTCTTATGTATCAACGGGTATGCTTTCTTATGTATCATGTACTCCCGTGCCAATATGAGGCATGTCGAAAGCCACCAGTGTCAATAGAACTGCTTCAATGAGTCACGCAAACAAGCACTTTTATGATCAATTTAATGTTCAAGTGTAACTATCGCTTAACCATTGTTTTATGGTCATAAAACTACCAAGATGATGAAGATAAACTACGTACCTTAGTAAAGAGTCATTAGTAATACTCGAATAAGTATTGTACCTACTTAAGTTCTTAAGAATTGCTCTCCGATAACTACAAACTGTAAAAACAAAGCTTATACAGCGAAAAGTTAACGAAATTCCGTGAAAGAACAGTTTCATTCGTTATCGAACGTCTATAGAGTAAGTACTGAGAAATATTAACGATATTAAAAGTTTAACTTAACGAAGCTCGTTTTGATTAGTTAGCTAATTAAGGCCATTAAAATAACACGCTTCTATCACTTTAGTTTTAATTCATGGTTATATTATCAATCTCTTATATATTATAATATCACAATACGTGTTCGTATGCAAGTCGGTGGCCTGTGTAGCCATTGTTACGTTACATCAGCCGCGTTGTTCCGTGAATTTTAATCACAGTATAAGCTATCACTGACTATATTCTCATTTTGTTATGAGTTATAACTAAACATTGAATATTGTATGCCAATTATGCCTTAATATATTTATGAAGAAATGTGAATAATACTGGTTGGTTATAAATTTGTCCTTTATTTCTAATATTCCCACGCGTCGTTTCAATCGTTTGAATGGTTACTTGTAACTCCATTGTTAAAGTGATTATGTACTGTTGTAATTATGTTGCTTTCATCTTATTGTTTTACGGTTTTCATAATAAATAATTACATTTTATTGATTATTTTATATTAACAGTGATGTTCAATTACCTACAAACAATGCAAACATAGACAAAAAACAAATAGAGTAAACATTTTGTATGTGTTGACGGAATTTTTGTAATTTTTTTGCATGTAAAAACAAGTTAGAACATGAGGTCATAAATTCTTTCTAAATGCTATCATAAAACTCTCAGACGTGATGGGCAATTATGATAACCGGTCTGGATTAGCTTAAACATAATTTTCTTCTGATTCGCAGTTATCTGTATGTGGGCATCGTTCTGATTTATTATATTTGATGATACTATCACGGGATTAATTTATCTATTTTTTAAACCCAGGGTAGGTAATTAAAACTATCTATACGAAACAATATAATATTGTAACTGATTTAATGAGAGTTTACGTTTTTTTTTATAAATTTGGGGCAATCTCTGAAACTATAGCACTAATTTTTGATTCCACATGGCTATGGTATACCTATACAACAATACGTTTTATCAAATTTTAGCTGACTGAGAACTGAATGTTAAATTTTTTTTAGATAATTTAATGCATTTTTGTACTTATACAGTTGAGTAGTTAATACAGTCTTAAAAAATATGTGATTATATTCCAGGAGTTGACGGGATCGCGGCAAAATGCCGGAGGGCGTGGCCAAGGAGGCCAAGGAGGCCAAGGATGAGAAGGTCAAAGCCAAGGAGTCGCCCAAGCGGCGGCCGAGTGGCAACATCGCCAGGGTGAAGGTGGAACTGCTGGATGGATCCACGATGGAGCTGGATGCAGATGTGAGATTAACTGTAGTTTAAGAGCCCAATGTTTTTTTTATATTTACTCTATTTTGTAATCCAATAGTTTAGGTATAGTTCTATATGTAAGAATGTTGCTTCCCAGAGAAAAATTCGTGGTCACGATCTTCTAAGCAAGGTGTGCGACAGTCTCAACCTAGTGGAGAAGGACTACTTCGGTCTTCTGTACGAAGACCGTGGTGACCCTAGGGTGTGGATCGACCTGGACAAACGAGTCTCCAAAATGCTTAAACGTATGTACAACTTGATCGGAAAAGATTTTAAAAGTCTTTATATTTGTTTCTATTTTTCAAATTGAATAGGTGAAGGTATTTTAAACTAATAGTGTGGTTAATCTGCTAAGCAGATTATTCATACATGTAAACCAATAAGTAAAACCTCATTCTTTTATGGTTTCGGTTTGGAAATAACTTAAAAATGTATGAGGACAGAAACAATGTAGAAGTTGTATATAATGTTTATTAAATCGTGTATTATTTTGATAAAAACATTAATGATTTTGACAGATGAGCCATGGGAAGTTAAATTCGCAGTGAAGTTCTATCCGCCGGAACCCACGCAGTTACAAGAGGAACTGACTAGATATCAACTGGTGTTAGCCATCAGAAAAGATTTACTGGAAGGTTAAATCATAATGCATCTTCCTACATATTTTTATTTTGTGTCAATAATAAATAACAATTAAACATAATATATTAAGTAGGTAATACTCATAATGTCTAAAAACCGTAGAGAAAATATAATTTCTAACAAAAAGCAATTTTTAGAAAACTATTTACATAAATATTTATAAATATCATCTAGATCTCTAAAGTCGCCTATGTCGGTATCAGGTCGTCTCCCGTGCTCGACTGTGACGCACGCGCTGCTAGCCAGCTACCTGCTGCAGTCGGAGCTGGGCGACCACGAGCAGCCCGCTCGCGGCCTGTGCCAGCAGCTGAAATTGGCGCCGCCCACAGCTTGCTCGCCCGAGCTTGAGGAGAAAGTCCTGGAATTGTACAGGACCCACAGGTACGTACTCCACCTATATTACCCGCTTACGATAGGAGTACATTTTTAAATCAATTGCTCTCAATATTAATTTACTGTTCCAGAGGTCAAACTCCAGCGGAAGCGGAACTGAACTACTTAGAGAACGCAAAGAAGTTAGCTATGTATGGCGTGGATCTTCATCCCGCTAAAGACTCTGAGAATGTCGACATCACGCTAGGCGTGTGTTCTTCTGGGCTACTAGTGCATCGGGAAAAGTAGGTTTTAAAGTACAGTCGCTACAGGATTATTGTATAATATGCAACATTAATGGTATTTTTTACCATCACTCACTCACCCTGGTCCTGATTTACAACGCCAATTTTACAGATAATATAAATTATTATATTTTTTTGGTTACAGACTCCGCATAAACCGATTCGCGTGGCCAAAAATTCTCAAGATCAGTTACAAGCGTCACAACTTCTACGTAAAGCTCCGTCCTGGCGAGTTCGAACAGTTCGAGTCCACCGTCGGCTTCAAGCTGGCCAACCATCGTGCCGCCAAGAAGCTATGGAAGACTTGTGTGGAACATCATACCTTCTTTAGGTAATTCGTCAATAAACAAATGTAGAATATCGGCCCCAAGTGAGGCCCCTGGGCGAATCCATAGATTAAATATTGTGTTTATATAACCACATATGTATAGTACCGAAGTATTACTCCATATATCCTACTAAAGTTTATTTGAATAAACGACTCATGCCCCAAATTTACAATCAACAATTATAAATGTTATTTTTAACGAAACATAATCAAACCTGTCAAACGCTATACTAATATCTGCATTAAAGCTGCGTGTCACATTATAATATTAGTATTGAAGGTAGTGTCAATCCCCGGCAGGTTGTTGAGTCCGGAGCCGCCGCCGCGCAGCACGCACTTCCTGCGTCTCGGATCTCGTTTCCGCTACAGCGGGCGCACGCTGCAGGAGACGCTCAACGAGCAGCCGAAACGCTCACAGCCCGTGTTCTCGCGCGCCCTCTCTTCCAGGAGACTGTCCTCGCGCAGCGCAGACGGTGAGTAGATGAGTGCACGTGCTACGTGTATCCTGCACATGTAGATGGTGTATGCACAGGTGTTGCGTATCTGTGCTATGGAAACACTGCTTACAGAGTGTCAGTACTAGCAGTGTAACGCTGCATTAATGTGTGTTTGTGGGCAGATGTGAATGTAGTTTAATCTACGGGTGCAGATGTTGAGCACTAATATAATAATATAACAGACTAATAACACTAATATAATAATATAGATAAATAAAGCAATTAATACGTGTTACTTTATATAAAGCGGTGATACTTCATGTAAAGGGGAAAAGCAACCACCAAGACGCTGCTGTTTTCATTAATTGAATAATGTTCTGTTTGTGGATAAAAGTCGAATGAAAGTCTCGGGTTCGATTCTTGTCAAAATAGTATCATAAGGTATTAAATATATATATTGTATTATATTTAACGCATTAGTGTTCATGTAACTAGTCTCAAAATAGAATCTGTTTTTATATTCATAAAATATTAAATAAATTATGAATTTATTAAATAGAACTTAGAATACAGATAAAAATAACCAAAGAAAAGATATGATATATATATTTTTTAATATAAGTTTCCGCTATTTGTCCACAAAGGTCCCAAAACACTTCTACTGCCTGTTTCTTTAGGTATTATGCATTAAGTGCTCTCTGTTCCTTATTAGGTAATTAGTCAATAAGCAAATGTAGAATATCGGACCCAAGTGAGGCCCCTGAGCGAAACACGGGCGAAGTAACGGTCAAGATTGATATTACATGTTAGTTATAAATAACATTAAATACAACATAGTTAATTTAAATGTAATTAATAAATAACGAAATATAATACAACAAAATGAATGATAACAAGATTAGTCCTATAAACACTCAGATACGTTACCGAGAAATATTATGTTGATATTTACTACACATTAACTAATCTATTTCTAATTATCGTACCGCATTTAGACCAAATAGATAACATTTTTAAGATATCCTTAAAAATAATATGTATGTATGAATAACTTGAATTTTTTGTTTTTTTTAAATATATTTTTTTAAGTTTGTATTAAGTAAACAATTTACTTGCCTCCCAATTTGTAAATTTGCATGCCAATAAATGGTAATTGTGGCTTGCTCCTAAAACGTAAAAAAATCTTTGTGACTCCATTAAATTAAGAAGGTAAATATTGTATTTCATAATTACATGAATTATCTGTTTTTACCGTGTAAAGGATATCCACTGACATACATAGACATTGAATAGACATTTACTAAGAAATGCCCACAATTCACCAAAGTCTGGGAGCTCATTGCTTGTCTCTGGAGTTTTAAGCTAGATCTAGCATTCATAAACTAACATTTATGACCTAATTTCAAGGGTTATTTCTAACTCTCAAATCATTACAACGAACTCAATGATATAATTCTACAAAAAAAATAAAACAGGTCATAAGTGTAATCAAAGATGCATCATACAACTTTGTATCATCTGTCCTTGTCTAATGATTACTTCATGTTCTTATGTTTCTCTCTCTCATATGATTCATACAGTTGTCACCTCGCCAGACAGTATCGTGATCATATGAGATGATTTCATTCACAATTAGTTTTCAGAAATCTTTATATTAAATATAACATTTAAGAACATTTTCATACATTTGAATTTCTTAGTACTTTATTCGATTACTAGAATAAATATGATTCGCCCACTCGTCTATACATTGAAATCATTATTGAAAATTTTAAGAAACATATGAATTTGCATGTCTAGAACATATATTTTCTATTCTTAAACCATGGTTCATTATATATTTTACTTCGCACACTTATATACATACTTACAAATACAAAACTATAATAATAATTATTAAGCTTAATGTTATAATTTTTATATATTTTTCCAGCATAAGCTCCCAAAAAAAACCTTTGATAAACAAAAACTAAGAAAATACTACCTGTAATCTATTTTACCTTTGCCTTTTTATAAACAGATAATATGAATGCATATTAACAATGAATGACTCATCATTTAATCTCGAAAATTATTATAATATCTGCTTTGTTTTAGAATCCGGTAATAATAATAACAATTCTCACAGTTATTCTTATTATTTAAACACTTATGTCTTTTTGACATGACTGTACAGTGTACATACAAAAATAAAAGTTTTATAATTATGCACTAATGTACTAGACTATGAAGTAGGCGGTATTAATAGTTTATTTACTCACAAATAACGTCATGCCCTCGCTCGCTCAGTTCTGAGACGGATCTCGACTCAAACAGACTGGGGATTAGTAAATGTATATTGTAATATAATTTAAATTATTTTGGATTTTTTCATTAAGGGTACTTTTGAATTTTGACTGTGAAATGGTGTTCAATGATTGTTGGAGCCCGAGTCGTTCATCTCGTAAGTTATTATTATTAATTATTGTACAAAGTTTTTGATAACTGGTTATTTACAGTCCACAAAAAAAAAAAAGATTTTTTATATGACCTGTTTATTTTAAATATTATTTGGTATAGGATTTTAATTTTAACGGCCGTTTGTTTTGTGTGTTTAGATTTGTATTACGGTGTACACACACTGGAACCTCAGAAATATTCTAGCCGAAGTAGTAATGCTCACTGAATATAAACAAAATACCCAGTATATCCATTGTGTCATTATTATTAGGTGAATAATGAAGTAAATATTGAATATTTTTTGTTTTTTTAATATTCTGAGATTTTTATTATGAATTATAAATTGAATGCCTATAAGCCCTTAGGTTATTCCTTCTTGGATTGGCAGAGTTATAATATAAGTATATATTTTAAGCATTTTATAAATCTTCAATATCGCCCCAAAAATATAAAGTTGGCAAGATTGATTAAACAAAGTGCATTAGTGTTGATATCTGCTATTAAATTCTGAACGAATGGTCCATTAACGTCTGGATTTTACGAGTGTATACGGTTGGGAATTTTGCTATAAATGTATGATTATACATTTTAGGGATACCATGTAGTCTTTTAATTTTTGTTCATAGACTTTTTATTTGTCCTGGTTTATATATTATCAATGTCTAAATTGAACTGTTTATCCCGTTAATAATTAATATTAAAGGTGGAGTTGTTATTAAAACCGTACTATTACAGTAGTTCTAGTATCTAGAAATATGCTATTTCTTAAATATCTTTCCCTTTTATGAGGTCATGAATAACAAAAAATTATGTCAACAATAAATAAATAATAATGTTTTTCAATTCCAGCCCTAGCGTCAGGCGACAAGGAGGACCTGCCCCCTGAAGCCACAAAGAGACACACGATGCCACCGCAGCCCGCGCCGCGACCCGCACGCACAGACAAGGTAATACACACATGAGAACTACAACTAACCTACAACTATCACACATACATCTACAAGTACGGACACATCCAGATATTAGTACGCACATACCCACGTACCAGTACGCACACACTTACGTACAAGTACCACATACAACGTGCAAGTACATGCATACGTACACATACACAAATACATGGTAAATGGTGACTTTAGTGGGTATGTAGATAACAGATAACTCAGGACTATTTTATTTGTACCTGAACAAATAATTATATTTGTCATCCTCTAAAGTCTAACGGAATCTAAATCACTAAATATTTAAAACATAGTTACTTGCATGTCTCAACAGTACCTGTATCGCTTAAGATAACACCGTCATTAATATTCAGATTATAGTTAACTTATATAAAAGCACGGTAATGACTTCACTCCATTACTCATGTCGATATACTTTCAATATGTATTGACTTAGAATATATTATCATTTATTGTTTTTTATTGGAAGGTATAGTTCTATTTTGATTGATAATTTTCCTTTTTTAATATCTTTCTATTTTATATTACTTTCGTATAAATAGTTGTTTCAACATGAAAAATATCCAAAATGTTCAACAATGTCAAACAAAGAATTTTCTCAAATACATTTATTTATATAAATCAATCTAATTGGTATTTTATCTTTGATTTGTCTGATAACATGGGGTAATGTAGTCAATAAAAAAGCGCTCTCCCTACACGGTAGTGAAAAAATATTCATACTAAATGCGTCCTGTGTCAGCTGCGGCGGCGCTCGGGCGGTGCGTCGTCGTCCGCCTCCTCGCTGGAGGGGGAGTACTGCGCTGACAAGGTTCATACTGGTCCATACCGGTTCATAATAGTTTACTCCGGTTCATACCGGCTCATGTTGGTTCATGCAGCTTGCAATCACACCGATCGCTTGTAGAAATTTTGTGTAACTGTTTGTGTATTTCAAGATATTGTTTTATAAATCACATTTTTATTTTTATATACTTAATTACTATTAGATTATAAAATAATATCTTGTGTATGTATGACATAGTTGTATTTCTTAGATGTGTGTGTAATTTATAGATTTTTAGTATTATAATGTAAATTGTATTGTAATCTTTCCCACGACTATTATTCTCTACGACTATAAATATGTATATTATTTATTGGTTTTTAGTTTAGGTATTTTCGTTCGTTATTCAATTAAAACCGCTATTTTTTTACATCCAAATGTCCCTGTTTATTCTTCTGAGTCAGTCTACCCTTAATGGTAATAAATACAATCAGTTGTATTTTAAATATTAAGCTACTAAACAAATAACTGAATAAGTTGCTAGTGATCTTATGATAGTAATCGTGTGACTGATTATAATAATTTTCCTTATTTTCAGACAAGGTCATATTTACAACAATTTCAATGAAGAACTATAAAAGTACCGTCTCATTAAAAATGTTGTGTATGATTCTACTTGTACTTCTTTTTATAATTATGAGCACAGTTATATTGAGCTAAACAAGCATTATATTATGATTTTTGTATCTATTTGGTTTAAGTTTAAAAACACACATAATTTATTTAGATTTAGATACATCGTTATATCTTTTTTTTTAGTTTATGTTTGCAATTTACTAATTCTTAGTCTATTATTTTTATAAAGGTTTTTCAACAGCACTATTTTTCTTTATTGATTCGTAAAGTTTTGCTAGTTAATGCATTTTTTATCACAATTACTGCTCCTTTACATATAAATCAAAACACTTAAATAGTTTACATTACTTGTAATATTGAGAATGTAAAAGCGCAGTAACTTTATATAGATATACAATATTAACGCGAGTGTCTATGTACAGAAGCCCCCCCCGGGCGCCGTGCGTGTCATGCCGACAGACGCACGCGTGGCTGAGACACGCGCGACAGACGCACGCCCTGAGAACGGTATGTACTTTTGTCACATAAAAGAATTTATCCTATACAATTTATTATCCGTAAAACAAAATAGTTAAACAATACGCTTTTCTCTTAAAGTAAATGTTTAAATTTAGATATTTTTATCGCGGAAAGTTGCCGAAAAACTAAATCTGATATATTTTTTAAATTTTTGGTATATTTTTATACGTTCGTAAAATTTAATTAAACTGCCACACTCTTTATAAATATTATTAGTAAGCTAAAATCATATACACAGGTACCGACTCTACCAGCGACCCAGGCATCGTTAATAACATTGAAACATCTAAGAAGCCAAAGGTAATAAATACACATGTACAAACTTCATATCTTCATACAAGAATGGTAGATTTTGCAATTTTAATGTCAGATGTAAATATTCGTGTTAGAGGCATGCATTGCAGTTCTCGGTACGCACTTAATGTTTGTCTTCGTCGAACAAATTAGAGCGAGGCCTTCACATAAATTTATACATTTTATTTATTTTTATAATTGTTTTCTTATTTACTTTTTTTTCCTTCCCATCCCTTTTCCAATCAGGGAAGTTTCGGTCTATTTGGTAGCAAGAAAGAAAAATCGCCTAAACAAGAAAAATCACCAAAAGACAAGTCACCTAAAATCAAGGATAAGTCTCCAAAAGATAAATCACCTAAAGACAAGGATAAGAAGATTAAAGATGCAAAGGCTAAAGTTGCTGTTCTCGATACCTCTAATGCATCGGATCGAGAGAACTCCGTAGATAAAAGCCCCGCTAAAGAAGAAAAACCAAGCTTCACAAAACCTTATGAATACACCGATACTGAAAGGAGTCCAACACGAAAAGCATTGGCTAAAGGCGCGTTTAGCTATGACAAGGAACCAGTGTCTGGAGAGAAACAGCGAGCCTCGGATGGAGCACAAAGTCCAGGAACTAGGAAGACTGGATTTGCTTTTAACTATGCTCCTGGAGAAGACAAAAAGTTAGTGGAGAGTGCTGAAAAACGAAAAACACCAGATGACCTTAGCAAAATAAAGACGCCAGGAATTGATTACGTTGCATCCGCAGCTTTAAAGGAAACAGCAAAATCGCCTAAACCTAACGTAATTGACCCAACACTCGCTTTGCTAGATTCGGAACGAGCTCACCACGAAACACCAGTAGCAATAGCACCGGTTGCAAAAAAATTTGATAATGAAATCGAAGTTGTTATCATAACTGGTAGATATAACCCAAAAAGTAAGAAAATTGATGACGGCAATGGAACTATCCTCGTCACGAAGGGGGCTTTAAATAAAGCAACTGGTAAAATTCAAACCGAGAAGGAACTGATTAATACTAAGTCAGGCCAAATTAACTTTACTGACTTCGCTACAGGTAAGGAAGAAGTGAAAAACGGGCATGTTGACTCCAAAACTGGACACATTTTATTAACATCAGGTGTGTTTGACCCCAAAACTGGCAAGTTGGACCCAACCTTGGCCCAACAATACTGCTTCGTAGAGAGATCAGATGACAAAGTTGGAGCCAAACCTGGTAGAGAAGTTGATTTGGTAGTTATAACAGGCAAATATGATGGTAAACATAAGAAATTGGACGTATCGCATGGCCACGTGGAAGTATCCAGGGCTATTGTTTCTCCGGATGGTACAGTTCATTCTAATTACGGTTTGATTGATCCCCAAAAAGGTAAAATTGACTTCATCGACCCCAAGACAGGGAAGCAAGATCCTAAACAAGCTTATGTAGACCAAAAAACTGGTAACCTCTTGGTCACGACTGGCGTACATGATCCCAAATCCGGTAAGGTCGATTCTTCTTTAGGTCAACAATTTAGTGTTGTTGAAAAAGACGCTACAAAAGCAAACCGAGAGGTTAGATTGATCGTAGTAACAAGTAAATATGATATAAAGAACAAGAAATTGGAACCTTCATTTGCTCATATAGATTCCATTAAAGGAATATTGAGTGGGGCTGATGGTAAAATATACACAGAATATGGTGTTATTGACCCCAGAACTGGTGATATACAAGTAACGGATAGTAAGACAGGAAAACAGGAGACCAAACATGCAGTAGTTGATACTAAGACCGGTAATATTCTTCTGGTTTCAGGGGTCATTGATCCTAGGACAGGTCAACTCGACACAACACTTGCACAGCAATATAGTATTGTAGACAAACCTACAGCAAACTTTGCGGCATTGCCAGGAAGAGAGGTACAAGTAGTTGCTATTACTGGAAAATATGATTCAAAGAATAAAAAACTTGACAATCCGAATGGTTTTGTAGAGACTTCACAAGCTATTGTCAGTGAAAAGGATGGTAAAGTACATACTAACTTTGGTGTTTTAGATCCCAATAACGGCAAAATTTATTACACAGATCCTAAAACCGGTAAAAGAGATTCGAAACAAGCAACGCTTGATCCGAAAAATGGGAGCTTTTTGCTTACAGCTGGGGTTATCGATCCAAAGACTGGCAAAACGGACTCATCTCTCGCGCAACAGCTTACTGTTGTAGACAAAGATGCACCTAAAGGTATACCTGAAAGACACGTTAATCTAGTGATCGTTACTTCTAAGTATGATCTTAAGAATAAGAAACTTGATTTATCAAATGCGCATGTCAACACTATACCTGGTACCATTGATGACGATGACAAAGTTCATACTGCATTAGGTGTCATCGATCCCGCCAGTGGACAAATAACGATAACAGATCCTATTACCGGTAAGCAAGAGATAAAGAAAGCAGCAGTGGACTCTAAAACGGGTAATATGCTTATAACTTCTGGCGTTATTGATCCAAATACTGGTATTATTGACCCAACACTAGGACAGCAATATACCGTTGTCAATAAACCAAAAGATACTTTTGCTTCTATTCCTGGCAAGGAAGTTCAACTTGTGATTATTACAAGCAAATATGATACTAAATATAAGAGATTAGACAATCCTAACGGACATATTGACACATCACGTGGTGTTGTCGCTGCAGATGGAAGGATACATTCTAACTTCGGTATTTTAGATCCTAAGACAGGCAAAATTGAACAAGTTGATCCTTTGACTGGTAATTTAGAAGTTAAAAATGCTGTTGCTGATCCTAAAACCGGACATCTGATTCTTACAACCGGTGTCGCTGACCCTAAAACCGGTAAAGTTGATTCATCATTGGCACAACAAATCAATATCGTTGATAAAAATATTAAACCTGTTGAAAGGGAAATTCATCTTATTATTATAACTACTAAATATGACCAAAGAACAAAGAAAATTGATCCAAGCTTAGGCAGTGTAGACACTGTTAGCGGAACTGTTGGACCTGATGGTAAAATTCGCACTCAATTTGGCACAATTGATCCAGCTACTGGTGAAATTACATTGGCTGATCCAAAGACCGGTAAGCAAGAGGTTAAGAAGGCCCAAATAGATCCTTTAACGGGTCATATGTTGATTACAAGTCAAGTAGTCGATCCAAAGACTGGAAAGGTTGATCCTACTCTGGTACAGCAGTATAGTATTGTTAACAAACCTGTTGTTTCTCATGCCAAACCACCATCCAAAGGTGAAGTACGCTTAGTGATTATCACAAGTAAATTTGATCCGAAATCTAAGACAGTCGATGCAGGCGCTGGAACTATCGATGCTTCCAAAGGCTACGTTAGCTTGGAAGACGGAAAAATACACACGGACTTTGGTATTATCGACCCTAAGTCCGGACAAATACTTTATAGAGATCCTGTGACAGGCAAACAGGAACTAAAACAAGCTGACGTCGACCCTAAGACAGGCAATATTATTGTCACTTCGTCTGTAGTAGACCCTAAGACTGGCAAAGTTGACCCATCATTCGCTCAACAGTTAGTGATTGTTGATAAGCAGAATGTGTTACCTAAAGCATTGCCACAGAGAGCTAGTACATCCCCTGCTAGACAGAGTCCTTCTCCTGTTAAGACCCCAACCTCTACACCCATACAAACACCTTTACATACGCCAGTGCGTACTTCTGCACCAGATGTAGGCCAGTTACAAAAACCTTCACCTATCACCTCCGTGCTTGCGAGGACTTCAAGTAAACCGACCACAGCTCCTCCTGAACCACCTAAAAGAAAAATGGTCAAAATAATGGTTATATTTACAAGACTCGATCCAAAAACAAAGAAACCTGATTTCGTTACCGCAGAAGTTGAACATCTTGCTGGAGTGCTAGATCCTAACGGTTTAGTTGAAACTAAATACGGTGTCATTGATACAAAAAAAGGAAATATCATGATCACTGATCCTACTGGACAAAAATTAACTAAAGATGGATTAATTCTGAATGAAACTGGACAAATCTTTATTAATTCGGGTGCGATTGACCCCAAAACGGGGAAAATCGACCACAATATGGGTATGATTGTGAGTATGGCTAAACAAGATGATCCGGTGGTCGAAATAACGACAATTACTGGACCTGTTGATGCGACAACTGGTAAAATTCAAATTGAGAAAGGAGTAGTTGAACACACTAAAGGTAAAGTTGACGCTGAGACAGGTAATATTTCAACGAAATATGGAGTTATTGATCCTGCAAATGGTGTAATATTTGTGACAGATATAAACGGAACCCAAGATGCTAAATCTATTCAAATAGACGAGAACAATGGTCAAATAACTGTTATTGGGGTTACGGATCCTAAAACAGGTAAGGTAGATCCGAAACTTGGACAAGTTCTGGTCATCGGAAGTCATATTGATCCAGTTGTAGAAGTCACTACATTTGTTGGTAAATTTGACACCAAGAAAGGTATTATCGAACCCAAGCACTCAGTCATCGAGAGCACGACAGGACAACTGAATCCCGATAACAACATAATCAACACTAAATATGGTCAAATAGATCTTGTTAAAGGTACTGTTACTTACAACGATCCTAAAACCGGTAGATTTGAGAGCAAAGATATTAAAGTGGATCCCATCACCGGTCAATTTTTATTACGTAGTGGTCAAGTTAATCCGAAATCTGGTAAACCAGACAAGGATGTTGGAAGGTTGATTTGTCTTAGAATTATACAAACTAAAGTAGATCCTGTTTCTGGAAAGCAAATTGTAGCAAACGACCCTAAAAATGTTAAGGTTGATCCTAAAACAAATCAAATCTGGATTGCGGGACCGAAAGATCCCCAAACTGGGGAAACTCTTTATACAGCTGGTCAAATCGACCCCAATACAGGTTACATCATCACAATCTATGGTCGTTTGGACCCTAAAACTGGAACCATTATAAGAGCAACTGACATCGACAAAGCTCTTATAAAAGTTGACCCAGTTAACGGTCAAATTTATACAGCCACTGGAGAAGTTGACGAAGATAATGAACCCCTCTATTCTGCTTCACAAGTTGACCCTGGCTCTGGTGAAATTTATACAAAACTTGGCAAGATCGATCCAAGAACTGGTAAGCTAATTATTATTAGAATTTATGTCATAACACAAAAGGATGAAAAAGGTCGTGTAAAAGAACTGGACCCTAAAGAATGCACAATTGACGAAATCACCGGTAGAATTATAACTACTAAGACTGTGTATGTGTATCAAATTATTGATCCAATTACGGGAGAAACGATCGACGTGGATCCCGATGACCCTAGACTAAAGGGAGCTAGAACAACGGTTACGCAAACAATGACCCTATCCGGTAAAATAGATCCAATCACCGGCAGAATCAAAACGGAATACGGTGACATAGATCCGGATTCTGGTGACATAGATCCAAGTACAGCTGTCAGGGATCCAGTTACTGGACAGCTCATTCTACACTATTCTCAAATCGATCCATCTCACTTCGAAGATAAAAGTGGAAATTACACAATCGAAAAGGAAACTCACGACCTACCGGCTAACATCGACATACAAACTGTCAACACCCACAAGTTCTCTACTTTCGGGAAGGATGAGAGTCCCGCTCGTGGCGACGAACCGAAAACATTCACCGAATACACGACGAGCGAGCACATCCAGCACCAAGGTTACGTGTCTTCCACTCCTGTTTCCTCAAAGATCCCGATTTCACAGTGGTCCAAAAAGACACCGACGCCTCCCGTCGTCGTAAAGACGACCACCAAGCAACTCCTTACCAAGAATGACGAAGGAGTCATCCACAACGTAGAACACGAGGTCGAAAACTTGGGCACCGGAGAGGTCACCTTCTCCACTCACACAAACAAGGTTCGTTTCATTCTTTACGTTCATTTCCAGTAACCTGTTTTTTTTTCGTTTTTTTTTTGAGCTAAATGCTTGTAACATCAATGTTAGTTGTATATAGTAAGCATGTTAGTCTAACCCTCACATAGGCGGAAAGCTTAGAACCGGAAGGCAAGAGTCCGTACGTCACGGCTCGAGCCGTCACCACGAGAACTGCTACGACCCACCACGATCTCGACACGAAGGCAAAAACACAGCAAATGGAGGAAAAAACTGTGGCCCACACTTTGACCTCATCCGCCACGAGGCAAGAACAAAGAGTACTGACGCAACAGGTCAAGACCACCGTGACCACCGGTGACCAGGTATGACTTCATCCCACTTCATCCTCGGTCATGCATGTTTATTTTTCATTTGGTTTGATTTATTTTCTTGCGAATGGCGGCTTTTTCACTCAAACGAGAGCGCTTGAATTCAAATCGGATGGACGTTACTCATTAATTATATACGAGTTTCGAATGAACTTAATAAAGCACGACTCATATAACACATACGAAAAAGCGGCCACAAAAGCATGTTATGTTCTAATTTGTGTTCTTTTTTCCTTTCCTCATGGACCTAAAATCGCACGGAACACCTACATAACGGGTATAATATCCGACCATTTACCGCATCCATTGTGTTAATCCCTCGCCCGGGCTCCAGCGTCGCGGTTCACTCAGCTCCCTCAGCAGCGGGGACTCCGGCACGCCAATAGACTTCGACGACGCTCGGGAACAGTACTACGTCACTGTGAGTATAGCAAACTACAACAGGGGAGGGAAGTGGGGGGACTACACACGTGTGAAGCCAAACACACATGTCTGGAAAATAATATGTCACTTTCGCTGTGAGTATCATACCATATCTGTTGTCACAGAAGGGACAGGCAATACAGTACAGGTAAGTATTTGAAATAGGGATTACGAAAAGTCACAGATACTGAAAAAAACTATAGTCCTATACAACGAGGAGGAGCAATGCTACGTTACCATGAGCATATAAGAGGGAGGGGGTTCGGAGTAGATAATTCACTTATCGACTGTCTAATAAAAGTTCCTGGCTGCGGCAGTACTACGTTACTGTAAGTATACAATAATAAAACTTCCATGGTTTCTCATTATCCTCATTAGGACTGACAATAAGGTCATTGGGAGAAACTAATATAATTATCATTATATGTGTTATTTATTATTTATTATGATCTGAATCAAACCCAGGACCGGTTACGACTCCAGACATCGCCATTTGTTAATCCATTAAGTGTTTGGATTTTGGGAATTGTCATATTCTTTTTAAAAAGTATTATAAATTTTACATTCAATATGTTTCGCATTGTAATTACTTTTTATCAATAAAGGAATTATTATTATTATTATGTAAGTAATAAACTGTTAAATTAATTACAATCGTTACTTCATGACAACACAGGTAATAATAATTTTCTAAGTGTTATTTGTGCATACTGTAGGTGTTTAAAAAAAATAGTATAATTTATGGCATGCATTTAATATTTTCATAGGATAGAATATAAAAACATTTCTTTAATAACTGTTGTGTTAATTTTTCTGTACTGTATAAAATGTTAACAATATTAAAACAAATTCAAATTTAATTTACCTTTAAGGTTAATATAATTTTCACTGTTTAGTTATTGTTTATTATGAAATGATAGTAGCACGTCTGTCTGTGTGCATGTATTATGTGACAGTTGATATTAGCATCGTGATTGTTTTGTTATATTTAGGTACAAGTGAGCAGGTTTGGATTATTTTTATTATAATTTATAAAAAAATTACCGTTTTAAACTTAAAAAAAGGTCGGTAAAAATAAAGATACTCTTTGTATTTTGTTTTATCAAGAATCTACAACAGAATAAATATAATTTTAATAGATAACGGCTGTAAAAGTCTTGAAATAACCGATCAAATTTCAAAAAAATACGTTCCTTAACCAATTGCAACCATTTTATGTGCTTCGTAATCTCAGGAGCCGGGATCGTTCACCACCACCACTACCAGCTCGGCTCTAGGCACCGCACCACTTGGACACAGAGTGAGTGATACAACGATACCACCACAGCTAACGCACTGGACTGTGATCTGGTCATAATATATTTCTAAAAAACTATTTCTATTTTTTTTTTTTACATTTTTATTACCTTTTTTTCTATTTTTTATTTATTTATTTAAAATTTTAATACATAAATAATAAAAACTTTATCAACATGAGTAATACCAAAGAAATAAAAAAAAAATAATAAAAGTATTTTATTTATAAGTTTTTAAAGACACGACAGACCTCGACGTTAAAAAAGTATCCATACACTCATTTTATTGATAACGTTCACGATGTGTCCAGATGGCGGCGTCGCCCCCCAGCCCCTCGGGCGCCGTCCCCACGGACACAGAGATCACCGCCGATGGGGAGGTGGTTTCCTCGCAGACTATCAGCTCCAAAACACGGACCGTCGAGACTATCACCGTGAGTACAGTTCCAGAAGTTGACTTTTTTTTCCTTTGGAAAAACCTTTTACGGATACCCGCCGGCCAAGAACGTGATGACCGGGGGTTATGTGTGAATACCGGCAGCATAGAAGACGCTGCTATTTTTAATCCACTAAAAAACCAACGGTTGCCTTCATCGCCTTAATGGGACGCCACGGTATCGCTTTCGCATTCACCGTAACGCCCCGGCGGAAAGACCTAACTCGACCTGGACTAATTATAATATTGACATAATATTTTATTAATAGAAATTAGGCCAAAAAAATAGGGTTAAATTACGATCCATTAAATTATTTCATTTAATTTTCTTAATGTTTTAGTATAAAACTGAGCGAAACGGCGTAGTGGAGACGCGCGTGGAACAGAAGATCACCATCCAGTCCGACGGAGACCCTATCGACCACGACCGCGCGCTCGCTGAGGCCATACAGGTACACACACTTACTCAAACACACACGCACACAAACCTCATATAAACACTCGTACGTTAATATTTGAGAACGACATAGCAGCTCACGCAAGAGGTTCACGTACACGTGTTTCATATTATATATTTCTTAAGTATTTAAATTTCTTGCACCTGTAAGAAAGTATATGGTAATTCTAGGTACGTATATAGGTTTATTTAAACAACCTGGAGTCTACTAATTATGTACATTTGTTTTTTCAATAGGAGGCCACAGCGATGAACCCGGACATGACGGTAGAGAAGATCGAGATCCAGCAACAGAGCACGCAGCCGTAACGTACCCGTCGCGTGGATGCCGCCCACCGACACGACATGTCGTACAATATAAATTCACTGTGTTTCGGATCGTACGACAAGTACGGTATATGAAACTTGGTTTGATATTACGACATGTCGTGTCGCGGTGGGTTCGTACGTGTAGATGTAAGAGACATCACTGCGAATAATAAATATTAAGTTTATATTGATTGATTAATATTTTTTTTTATATATCGATGTTGTGACGAAACGCACTTTACAATTATTTTATTAATGTTAAGAATGCAATTACAATTGTATGTAAAAATAATGTAAGATGAATGCGGCATTTTTTTCATATATTTACCGTTTTGATAATTAAGCTTAAGCAAAGCTACGGCTTGTAGGTCGAGTTAATGTTGCCATAGTGAAAAAACAAAGTGTTCGTTAACTGGAGGGTATTCTAAAATTTTCTATTTTAGCTTTAAAAATGTCACACGAGGTAGACCACCGTTATTTAGAATATATTTAGATATTTCTCTCTAAAATCTCAAAAGCGCGGGACTGAATAACAAAACTCGATTGATAAATAAACATTTTCGACATTATTATTAATATGATTGACAATTTATTATACTTTTAGATTAGACTTCGTATTTACTATCATAGAAAATATTCTTCTATAGTATGTTTTATCAATACTTTATAGTGTACTCATTACAATAGGATGTATGGAAATAAAAAACCTCAGATTGACAAGTGACAGGCATTTTTGGCGGGAATTTAGATATGGTTTGTCGTGCAATCGGGACCTAAAGTGTAAAATGTTAATATATTTACGTCATGTTGCTAACTGTTTCTAATATATTTCACCATTTAGGTGCTATTTAGGTTTTAAAGTGTGTGTTAGTGCCGTATTTATTTTTAAGCGGGCAACGATAAAGCCTCGATATGCTTGAAAGCAAATTTCATAAAATCTTTTTAGAAAATAATCAACTAAATTGGCTTGGTCGATGTTTAGGGTCTTCAATTAATAATGATTATGCCAGATCGCATTTTGATTCTATCACAAGCACTAATTATTATACGAATGATATAAAGCTTATGAATATTAAAATACAACGCAGATTTAAAAGTACATGTAATAAGAATGTTATGTCAATAAATAGTTTTAATTATTTAGCTTTACGATATTTATTCGTATAATAACATAATATCATCATATTTTTTTTTATTAAAACCGGACATTCCATGTGAACTACGTGAGAGTAAAATGTATTTACAATTTTATTTAAACGTACCTACGATTTTACTGGGCGTTGTTATTACAAACACCAATTCTAATAATTGCACAAAACAATTAATTTATTTATACATAACAGTTATTTGTACCTGATGGTAAATAATTCACACATCGCCCTGATAAGTGACTGGTATTGTACAATAGTTTCTCACACGCTAGCTATTAAGTTAATGTTACTGATTAAGAATCAGATAAAGTGTATTTTTTTGTCTCTTATATGGATTTGACATTATTTCAATGCAAGTTCTAGTATGCGCGAGTTAGTGTATGTTTAGAGCGTGTTGTCATTTTTATACGATCGAGGAAAAATACTCGAAGAATTCAATTTTAAGGAAATAAGGTCAGTTCCATATATTTTTTTAACGGATTTGTTGTGAGGTAATGTTTATTTTGTCTTGTATTTTTCCCCGATGTAATTTCTTTATCCCTTATATATTTATTGAGATGTTTATTTTTCTAAGAGTCCCATCTCCGTATTATTTTATATTTAACGAGGTTATGACGTAACAGATATTACAATAAAGATGCTTTGTTTCAAAATATTCTTTTATTTAAACAATATAAACAATAATAAATTAACACATAATTTAAATATATAGTATGTAATATAATAATAGATTATAAATGTCAATTAAATTGTGACATTGGTTGACAGCACTGTCAGAAAAAAAGAAAGATAGTTAACACTGACTTTGAAAATAAATTAGTTTATTCTTATTTAAGTTCTATCCAAATAACGTATCTTGTATGTTCTTGACCACGCCGTTCCTGTTTCTATACTTGAGACCCTTCTCCTGTAGTCCATAGGGATGCTCGCCACTAGTCTGCAGATAAAACCTGCCTGTCGTCGGTTTAGCCTCAAAACCCATGTAACTGGAAGTGGTTAGTCAAATTATACAATTTATTGATTTGGTAAACTTCCGTGAAATGGTGTCATTACCAAGGTCGATCAGGACAATCGATTTTACATATCTAGACTGTCACATTAATTATCTTTGAGTAAGTCACATATTTGATAAAAGCAATGGATAATATATGAAGGTTGTGGTTCCTTCCATGTTACATAACCTTCCTGTATCACTCTTGAAACTAGTACGTTCCAAATAAACTATTCGACTTTATGATATCAGTTTGGAAGTTATACACCAAATCAAATAGTATTGAACTTATTTAACCGTTCGTGTTTTTATTTATCGATAGTTATATATTTTTTCATTGACCACGAGATTAAGTCAAATATATAAGATTTTTTTAAAACCATTGTTCTATTTACATGTATCAATTGCCGACAATGCCGATCTGTGGATTTATATTTTTAAGATTCATCTAAGCTTAATTTCAATGTAGGATAACAGTAGATTAATATAGATAGAAAAAAGTAATCAAAATTAGTCTAAACAATTAATAATCATACTAAATCTAAACCGATCTCAAAATAAAATTGAGTGCTTAGTACCTGATCTCATCACTGCAACGACCTTTCTTGAAGTCGTTCCAATCGTTACACTTTATGGCGGGAAACAAGTGCGGACTCGTCACTGACGCGCCGTACATCCGCCACGCGCGGGAGTGGGAGCAAGTCTGCAGCACGCAAGACGGCTGCAGCGAGCCGCTGTTAGGGAAGTAGTCCGCATGCCCTGAGATATGTTGGAAGTCTAGACTATAGAGGACTAGAAGCAACACCATTGAGCTCGTTTCTGGTTGATCTCGTACTTTAACGCGTCAAGTTCTTATGTGGGCCGTCTAGGACCTATAGTGCTATACATTGTCACGATGTTTTCCATCACGGGCCAAAATCTCAAAATTATCACAATCAATAAGTTTTTGATAGTAAGGCCAGAATCCAGTGCCAAATATTCGTTTTGTAATAATGTTACAAAACGAGTATCTGGATGTTATATCCCTCTGTTCGTGTACTTCTTGGGCACACATTTATATTTTCTAGGGTCAGACACAGTAAATTATTTCACTATGAACTTACCGACGGCGTCCTTAATTCCATACACCCCAGCGTCAGTATGAATGACATCGACGAACTTTGCATCCGAGGCCTTCAGCCGTAGGTCAGGGTCGACGTGGCTGAAGCAAGGTCCGGCCGGGTCAAGCCCTGTTATCCGACCGATTTTCATACCGGTCTCCTCTTGAAATGTTTTTCCTGCAAAGCCAGCGATATGCGACCCGAGGCTGTGACCCACGAGGTGGATTCTATCTGGGTTTTGACCATCTGAAATAATAGTAATACTCTATTTATTAAGATATTTTTCAAATTCATGTTAGGAGTTCCCTTGCTGTACGTGAAGGTTGGTGTAATTGAAGAAGACCAATTTACTAATAGGAGTATTGGGTACATTATGTAAATCACTATTTATTAGGAAATATTGAGGCCAATAATAAAATAATATCATATACATTTTTAATAATACATATACTAGTTAATCTGTTATATGAAGATATTTAATTAATAGTATCGATGATATTATTCAAAATATGGATATAATCGCTTATAAACTCGTTTCAATTGAAGGCTCGTTTTCTAACGTACCTACCTACAATGTCAAGACTCAAGTATCTTCCTTTGATCGTGACATTGACTGAGAAATACTTTACATTCCAATAGAAATACTTCAATAAATATATAAACGCGTTTTAAAATGAAATGTTATCTTAAAATTCAATAAAATAGCTTAAGTGTTAATGATTACAATTTTAAATTAATAATATACCTATATTTAAATTACCGTTGAATAATAAATTGTTTTTATTTCATATAATAAGTAATCGAATTGTCTGCTTATAGACGTAAATCATTTGACCATTGTCATTGGGTACCTATATCAGCTGTATTTAAGTATTATAAACACGCAATTGTAATGACGAGTAGTTATTTATATGAAAACTAACAACGGCTATAAAAATGCGATCTGTATAACTTCCGGTAACAACTCGTTAATAATATTACCTAGTTAATAAGACATACTAAAGTTTAGAGATTTAGGGTGTCTGTACTCACGCTGCACCATGGCGGCCATCACGCGTCCCATTCTCTCCCCGATGAACCTAACGTAGGAGGAGGAACGCAGATACAGCCATTGCAGCAGCGAGCTGCCGTCCAGAGCCACCACGTGCGTATGACCTGTATGCATGGTGTGAATGAAGCTTTAGTATTTTATGATTTATGAATTAACTTTAAAACAACTAAAATCTCTATGTATCAAATCTCGTCGACTTATGAGTTGTCTTCCTTAGTGAAGGATGGGTTTAGGAGATATTAGGGAGAGGACAATCGAAACAAAATAGGAAATTATAACCTCTGGTCTTTGTCCCACTTTCACTTACAGAGGAACATTATTTACATTTTCACTCGGTATCATTTAACTCTACTTTGTCACGAATTTGTTATAATTTATTTGTTGTTTTGAACTGCAGCATAATGATACGTGATTCAATTTTACATTATCAAATAGGAAACGGGTTTACTACCAATGGTAATAAGTTAGTCAGGGCTTACGTAACAACACGGCAGAAGAATAACAATTGTTTCATTTTCCCTGACAATGATTCTGATCGCTTAGATACAACAATGATATTTGTATAAATGATTCAAGTACTGATGTTTAGGTACTTTTAATTTTAAATAAACTTGAAATTAAAAAATTATAGATACTGTCATATTTGAAGTCGCAATCTCTGGTAAACCGTAACGTCGACTACCATTTGGGCTACTGTATTGATATGAATTTTTGAAACTGTGGACTGAAATTTAACTTTTACTGAAGGTTCTTATACGCGTCACCGTTAATAGTTCTAAAAGTTATTGCGTTTTCGTTACATTGTTTTGATTTGTTACTTGCCATTGCTGAGGTAGGCGTCGCTGAAGTTCCCGAAGCTCTCTTTGGTAGGATCATCAGTGAAGCCGTGTGCGAACAAAACAAAATCCTGTGTGTCGTCAATGGACCGCCGCTGCATCTGCTCCACTGCGTTCTTCAAATTTATTGTTTCCGTCAGTAGCCTGGGGATGTAATTACAATTAAAATAAAGGATTCGTGTGATACATAATTATATACATATTCAACATACACATACTGACTTAGAATAAACACAAATATCTTTGAGATAGTATTGGAAATATGTGATTAATTTTTATAGTAGGATATTGAAATACATATTGTGTACTGTGCTTTTAACAAGGTATATCGAACATATTTTAAAAGTATCCACCCAACTAAATTTAATGGTAAATTGATAAAATCATAAAAAATAACCAAAATCATGATTGGATCTTCGAGACAAAGATTCAAGTATAGTATAGGTAGACAACTATTCGTATAGTCAGGACATTTCGTCCGGTTCGCGATGAAATAAATAATGTTTTACTCCGTCAAAATCACAATTTTTCACAAGGAAACAATGACTATGACTGCAATAGAACAAAAGAACTGGGGGTTTTAATAAAATCATAATATTTTTTGATATATTTCGTATAATTATTTACATTTATGAATAAATTATAAGTGATCATCTCAGCCTCAAATTTTGAAGAGGAGGCTAGGATGTGGATCAGACTAAATTTCTGACAACAGTTATTAATATATAGAACACTGGCCAAAATATTCAAGTTACATTTATTCCATTCCATTTATTCTATTCTAAAGTAAAGGAACAATGATATTTCTTTATTTCTTACTTATATCGATACACAAGAGCCAGCCCGTTGAGGTCGGGCTCCTTCACTCCCTGCAGCTGTTCATACGACACTCCCAGCAGTTTTTTTACATGTTCACCTTTACAGATAGTAACTGTCGTTTTAATTACAGAAACCACAGTAATTATTGTTATTTAAGAAATATGTAACAAGCGCTCATTGTAGGTAGGTGTGTGGTGGTGTAGGTGTCTATTCGGTAAATATCTAGTATTTACTTCAAAAGACAGTATAAAATGCTTTTATGCAAATCGTGTAATATGTACATATATATAAAAAGAGCTATGTACATTAAATGGTAATACTAATATTATTTTATAAACGATAACAACACTAGACAATTTTAAAACCCACATTGTGAAGATCCGACATAAGCGATGGTCTCGTCAATGGGCTGCTTCACCGCCTGGACTTCCTTTTGGATGACTTTGCCCAGGAAATTTACGACATTAGAGCTGTTTTGTATGTCCTGAGCCACAGTCATGACCGTCGCTAATAACGATACGAGGAGGGAAAAGATACCTCGTCTTTCACTACCCTATTTTAAAGAAATAATTCTATGAATATTAGATGCATGGACACAATTTTATAAGTAAATATTTATATAACTGATAAACTCCTTCATGAACTTTTTAAGCTGAAACAATATAAAGGTATAAAACGGTACACTATATTTTTTTCTATATAAATATAATGTAAAGTGCAATAAGGCGCGAAGTGGAATATATACATAAAGCAGACAATCCACACACAAACAAACACACAACTCACAGCCTCGGTAATGTTTTGATATATTTTGGCCACATTTGAACCAATGTTCTCCATCGATAAAATCTGAAAATTATTGGTAATATACCAACATTTCAATTTATTTATATCTTCAATAATATCTATTTTATTAAGGTTTCACATTTAAATTTCTTTAGTTAAAAAGCACGACAATGTGCCCTTCTTGTCATCCAATGGATTGATATCATCAATCAGTCATCAGTTGCGTTGTTTTTAAAGTAATTAAATCAAATATGTTCTTACGTACCCACATATTGTAGTTTCAGGTGACAGCTAGTTAACAATTTGTTTCGGAGTACAAGATGTCTCGTTTAATCGTCCGTTATTTTAAATTCTGGTAACAATAATGGTATCCCCATATAAATAACACAGGTTAAGTAAGTAGATTATTATTTATGAGGATGTCAAAAAAAGTCACTAAAAAGATTACACATTTTTAATAATAATAACTTTTGAACTTTGCTACAAGCATTGGAACAACATCTTTTTATATTTAAAGATAAATAATGATTATTTAAATAAGGCGAATGCTCGTACACATTGATAATATTGTCTTTTTTTGTGGTTGCACAGATCAGAATTATTAATATGATTATACATTACATTATACCTACATAATATTATTTGTATCTAAATGTTAAGGATGCCGGTTCAAGTGGTGCTTGATGTTAATAAGGTCAGTTTGAAGGCAAGCTGGTTGTTAAGGAAACTGTTACAATTAAAACTTTTTTAACTAAATTTATATTACATAATACAGGGTATACATAAATACACAAGAAATACTGGCATTTATGTGGAGAAAAACTTATTTTTATAAGTTTAAGAATTCTGTTTATCCATTTGCCTTTAGGGCATCAAATTGATTGCAAAAATTGCACTCCGATTAATTTTCGAATTGTCATTAAATAATTTAAAACTATAGACTTACCATAGAATTGACGTAAACTTATTTAACTCAGACATAAAACTAATTCAGTTTACGATATGAAGTCTTTACTACATTTGAATAAAAAAAAACTCGTTTTATATGAATGATAAGCATTTAATTACGGATGCTTAAACTTTCCACTAACTTACTTGTGTCTTTCTGTCACTGCGAACTCTGCAACAGACACTGACGCCTCGAGGATCCCTGCTCTATATAAATATGCTAAAGGATTGAACAGCGAGCCGCACAAGTTTTGGATATGTAAATTGTTATACATATTTTTTTGCCTTGATTGTATTCTTGTTGGTTTTTTTTTTACTTATTCTTTTTAAACCAGAATAAAGTATTCATTGCTTAAGCGTGTTGAAGACATCTCAATAATGTTATTTAAAAGTTGAAACTTAATCAGCAATTAGAAGTCAAAAAAAAGAAAATTAAGAATTAAGCACTGCAGGTAGACCACTAGAACCTCTTCAATATTATAAGATATATTTAATATGTTTGTGTTAAGTATTAATAGTATTTAGTTGGTATATATATATTGACTTATGTATAGATGTACAATGTAACTTTACAAATTTATGTTTGATTTGCCTGATACCTGGTGTTTGTTTAAGTATTTTTTGTTATATATTCTTAATATTAATATAAAAAGGTTAAAAGAGCAGGCCACGAAAAAAAAACATCTCGAAATAGAGATAATCAATTATGATTTAGGCATCTTAATTACGTTGGAACAAAAAGTGCTAAGCAAAATTATAATTTATAATGAGTATGTTTTGTGAGACATCTCGTATGATAACAGATATCGAGTACTATAAAGGCAATAACTGTTTGAAATAATAATAATATTTATTGCATCACAGACTTTAAAAGTACAGCACAGATGAATATAAATCAATGAAGTATGAATATATAATAATAATAAGGTGATTTTATTAGTACATAGATAGAAGAATGTAAATTTATGTATGTAAATATATATTTAAATTACATACACACATTATAATATATATGTAATTGTCGCGGTCGGGGGCTGCGGTCTCAAAAGACCGGAGCGGCGTTACGCTGAGGTCGCTAGACTGGACCTCAGCTACCGCACCCTTCCGCTTTTGTAGGCGAAACGAACCCTGTCCGCAGGAGTGACGTCAAGTCGGGTGACTAATGATCACTCCTAACGGGCGCCGGTGATTCGTTTCTCATGGATATAGGGGGTCTCGACTCAAAGGGGTAATTAAAACGAGCATGTACGGACACTCAGTTAACCCAGTCACGAGTAGCTTTTTCAATCGGGCTCTTCTACGATCCTCCCGCACAATATTAGGGCTCTTCTACGATAATCCCTCACGACGTTACTATTCAGGGCTCTTCTACGATATTTCCCTGTTCTTCTTTCTTCAATGTTGAGGTCCGAGGCGAATGGAATACCTCATCCCCATACTTAGCCGCTTAATAACCGGCCGGCTTTACCGTAAAGAGAGCCGCTGAATAGCAACGCGTTTTACGCGTATTTTTAACTATGCCCCCGTGACTGAGTTACACATAACTTTATTTACTTTATATACACAGACATTTCAATACAATATTCAAAAAGGTTACAAAATTATCTTTATATACACATAAAACGGTTAGTGAAAGTTATACAAATACAAAAGTTACGAAGAATAAAATAGTAAAAAATATAAGAAATTCTATACAATAAAAACAGTTTCAAAGTCTAATTTCTTATAAACTATTATTCTTTCACATAAAGTGTAATACCATTTTATGTTCGCCCCGTTATATACTATCTATTTAATTTACTATTAACAAGATTTATCTATTTTCACATTCTTTCGGGGTATATCGAGAGCGAAAGAGATAGCCTTCGAATGCTATCTCTCTCTTTCTTATTGTTGCACAAAAGAATGCTCCGTAGCAAGTGCGACAAAGCCTTACTATTTAATGTTTCTATGTGATTTTAAATTTCTACTGAGTTATATGAAAATAATAAATTATGATTAAAAACAATAAAATATCAATAATAATCAATGTCGAGAATTGTCGCCGACAGTAATTATATATATAAGTATATATAAATAAAGTGTTTTAATTGTTCCTTACTTTAGGTTCATGTCGTTTCTATCGAAATCCGTAATTCTAACAGAAAATCAACATGAGATACACCATATTTTACACAATAGTGTTGCTTCAGCATAAATGTCTGTTTTGTGAAACGTCTGTTTTGTGAAATGGTTTCAAACTTAATGAAAATCAGGGAATGCTCTCTGACTTTGCACAGTAAGTATATTAGTTGCATATTAAACAATTATTTATTTAATTAATGATGTCTATAAAAATGCAACGTAATATGGTTAAAGTTAACAAATGTTGGATTTTTTTAATGAAATTGTTAAATCATTAACAGTTTGATAGAAAGTTTGTGCCCATTTTTGGGATAAGTATAGCTTGATATTTAAGTATTTTAGTTGATAGATAAGTAATTGTTATATTGTATAAATAACAAGAGCTCCAGCATACTAACTTGGTGTAACCAGTCTAAATACGTCTTTATTTTTTATAAACATTGATTCTTATATAAAATAAATCCAAAATGTCAAAGTTAATGGTTGACTACATTCCACCTGATAAAAAGTGGAAATGTAGTCAAAGGTGGTAAGGCGCATTAGCTTAGTGACCTATTTACTTTTCTCTTGAAGACTGGGTGTCTTCAAAAGAAAAGTAAATTGAAATCGGACGAAAATACCGATGCAGGCAAATTGTTCCACTCCTTCGCTGTACGAACTATGAAAGACGAAGCAAAGCGCTTTGTTCGAACAGGTAGAATGTTCACAACGTATGGATGGATACCAGCCGTGGGTTGGGAAGTTCGGTAATGGAAGGGGGCCGGAGAAAAATAACTCGTGTAATTCCTGCGCTCTCTCACCAAAATGTATCCGATAGAATACTAAGAGGCTAGCAATTTTACGCCTGTGCTCGAGACTGTGGAGGTTGGCTTCCACCAATTCGGGGTCGCCTATAAGCCTCTTTACTCGCCTTTCAAATGTGTCCAGAACCAGAAGATGACACTTTGTGGCACCAGCAAATATAAGACCACAGTACTCCGACCGGCACTGTGCTTTCTATAAAACAAGTAGCTGTAAAGGTGTAAAGTACTGTCGGAACTTCACAAGAACAGCAAGCTTTTCTGCAGCTGCTCTTGCTCTGACCCCAATGCACCGACCACTGTTGAGGTTCGAGGAAATCTCTAAGCCTAAGAACTCAAGCCGGCCTCTGTATTCCAGGGACACATTTTGGAAAATGGGAACCAAGGTAAAAGGATTTCTTTTGGCGGTAAAAAGACACGTCTGCGTTTAGGTGGCGTTGAATTTAATAAGATTGGCATTGCCCAATGCGGAGACTGCTTGAAGTTTGTCACTCAAACAACTTATCTTTCTACAAATGTGCTGTCGTCTACATACCCATAGATAACGGACTTTAGCAGATCGTTAATGTGCAGCAGAAAAAAGTTTCAGAAAGAATGGTCCCTGAGGTAGTCTGACATTTATTGTCAAGGGATCCGAGCAACCCCCGTCGACAACTGGCTTTATTCACATCCAAACGACACACAATGCTCTCCATACTTCTTTGTTCGTGATGCGGAATTCAGTCATGGAAATACGACATTGAGGAAGATGTTTTCGAGAAGAATTGCCAGTGTCTAGAAAAGAATTAACAGCAAACAGAAGTAATTATATTCGCTTCAGCAAAGCAGACAGTGAGGGTTGCCAGAAGTTCGACTCGATTGCTTTGACAAGAGACCAGAAAGCTTGACTGCCAGTTGTCTACAGAGAGCTTTTCGCCATTCTTAGTGATTCGATCGAGACGAGCCTTCCGCAATGCCTTTTTATAGGACTTGACAGCTTGGCTAAAGGCTCTCTTCTTTGAACTTACATCCGGAGTTTTGCGGCTTCGAAAATCCGACCAAAAGGTATACTGAATGTTTTCGGTCTTGAGCATGATCACATTCGGCATTAAAGCATGGGCGAGCTTTGCCACCGATGGGTACGCCAACAAATGGAATACAATACTCCATTGCTTGATGCATCACATCGGTTATAGCATCCGCACAACTAGACGGATCCACCGAAGAGAAGCAGACCTTCCGCCAAGAATAAGAAGCAAAAAAGTGCTGCATCTGCCCATCTGTCAATGCTATCCCAATCTGCTCACTTAAATACAACCACATAGTTTCAGGTGGATATGGAAATCCATATCCACCTGAAACTATGTGGTTCGAGGGCTGGTGGGGAAATATCAACAGAGATTTCACCAGACAGTGATCGGATGATCCCAAGGAGAAGGTGACCTCTACACGATACCTGTACGGATCAATTGTCGGTACGTTTGTACGGTTGTACGGTCCAGGCAATGGGCTGTATGGCCTACTATATCTGGTACCCTTTTCATTAAAAAAAATAAAATCGACATCGGGCCTCCTTATCTGGTCGCCAACTACCACGGTGGCACTACTCTGGGAATTTCGCATCTGGCGGGGCAGACTTCGTGGGTGGGTAACCCATTAATTGGGCTCTCAACTATATGCAGGCGGCCAGGGGAAAGCTATCGTTTCAGATCCCGCTATCCTTCTCGACTACCAGACTACAAACACCAACTCGACGCCAAAGTTGATCGGGGCCCCTAGCAGGGGGTTCCGTCGGGGCGTCACGGTGAGTGCGAAAGCGATTCCGTGGCGTCCCATTAACATGATGAGGTCAACCGTTGGTTTTTTAGTGGGTAACTTTAAAAATGGCAGCGTCTTCTATGCTGCCGGGTAGTCCCACCTTCCTGACCGCTGGGATGATGCGTAACGCATTTTTCCAACGAAAAAAAAAATAAAAAAAAGGACTTGCAACCTATAAGAAACGCATTGGTCATTGGTTAACTGATAAATTAAAGATGAATAGGGTGGTAAAATCGAAACAACTACTGAAGCGATAGGCAAAGGGAGGTCACACAAAAATTTTGTTTACGGATGAGAATTTTTTTACAATTACCCAACATTTTAAAAACCAAAATGACCGTATTTATGTTATGGTCCTTCCAACAAGATTCGCACCGGGTTAGAAAGCTCGGTCCACGCAGTCTTGGTTGGAAGAGAACATCTCGGACTTCGTCAGAGCTGAAGACTGTCCGTCGTCTAGTCCCGATTTTAATCCGCTGGATTATGATTTATGGTAATTTTTAGAGAGTACAGCTTGCTCTAAACGCCATGATAATTTAGAGTCCCTAAACAAACCATACGATAGGCAGTGAAGAATTACCCCATTTAAAGAGTGTGTGATTCTATTGATAACTGGCCTCAACGTTAAAAGGACTGTATTGCAGCCAATGGGCACCACTTCAAATAGGCTTTTTATATTTTTAAATGTTTTATATTTGTGTATTAAACTAACACACTGAAAAAGTAATAAATGTTATTTGCAATTAAGAAAATATTTTTTTTATTTGTTACAATATTTATGACAAGATCAGGTATAGTTAAATTCTATTAGAGGCAGTACAGATCACTATCATTAAAGTTTATAAAAAATATATCTTTAGAGTTGACTTGATTTAATCTAAACCATTTTTAGGGTTCCATACTCAAAGTGTAGAAATGGAACCCTATTACAAAGACTATATTTCATGAACCATAATAACTAAAAAGTTAAATTTTCATGGATGATGTATTTTAGTTGTCGCTTACACAAATAATAAAATAAATATTTAAAAGAGGCTCTCATACAATAAACGTCTTTTTTTTTTTGCCGGTTTTATAAATGGTACGGAACCCTTTGTGCGAGATTGACTAGCACTTAGCTGTTTTTTTGGTGTTTTCCTTTAAAATTATCTGAATTTTTAGAAGTCCAAAACTGTATAATGCACTTATATAGTCAGTCAACACCATACCAAGTAGCATAATAACTGTCAAGCAGTATTGTTCTATTATAACTAGCTGAGACTAATTTTTGAGTATTTTTTTAACAACAAACAGACAAAATTGTCAAAACTATAGTTTTGAGTTCTGGGTCTTTTGATTTACAGATTTAGCCACTTTACTATTTTATAATATTTATGAATTTTGATGTTTGGTATTTTTCTGAGAATTTTATCAGAATTAATAAGGAGCATGTTTTATTCAAGGCAGTGCCTTCAATAAACTAAGCAAAAGCGTAGGTATAATAACATGTGTAAAACATATTTAAATGTAATCTTAATAATAGAATATCGTTTATTTATGTTTATAATAGTAATACTACTACTAGTATTTGAAAATGTAACACATATTAGAGGAGATATACGAATATAAGTAATAAATCTGTCCAAAAATTCAAAGTATTCATCCGGTATTCATTTGTCAATACTATAGAAAGATGTTTAAATCAACGAGTAATTTAAAAATACACACAAGATAACCTGCTGATTAAATAGGGTCATTTCGCCTGTTTGCGTCCATCGCCAGTTTGCGTCCATTCGACGGCTATCCTTTCATAAAATACTCGAAAATAAGTTCATGAACTTTCTAACAAAACCAAATGTAATTTCTGCCAATACCTCAATATATAGGAGATACACAGTCATAAACAAAATTTCCTTGAGCGCAATTCTTCCCTTTAAAAAAAAATAATTTATCTGAGCCACGGGACAAAAGACTGCGAATGTCTTAAATGTTAGTAAAAAAATAGTGAGCAGCAACACCACTCACGGTTAGTTTTACATTGTTTTATGTGAAGTTAAGGATACATAGATGTTTCTAGGCCTTAATAATAAAGAAAGGAAAAACATAATTATGAATTTACTTAAGTTTTTTAATTGTTGACAGTTAAAATAAGGTGGACGCAAACTAGTACATGCAAATTTTTAAAATTCCACTTTGCGTCCGCAGTGGACGCGAATTTTATGACCTATTATTTAGGACAGACCAGATTGCGTCCACCTTTGTTTTCTTGTTATCTATTTATAAAAGTAATTAAAAATGTATAGTTTATTTAAATTTAATACAATTGTATATACCTACGATCAATAATATCTTAATGTAATTATAATAAAAAAAATTTACGTAATTTATTACCGGCTCCTGATTGAACAAATTAGAAATTGTGAAATCACAGTGTATCAAGGTGCAACTCTGAAACTCATGACCTGAATAAAAATGGTTTTGCCTATACACCTTTTTGGCAGTTACCTGTAGTTTAGTTCAATAGTGTCTTCAGATGAAGATATGGCAACTCATACTACACCAAGTCTTGAGAAAACTAAGCAACAAATATCAAAACCCCCTCCGACTGCTTTTATTCATTTAGCATCAACTGTATCACCATCTATTTCACCTATAGAAAAGCCTTTACAATCATCTTCATTATTTATTCAAGGCATTTCACATTCAGAAACCTTTGATCCATTTAAAACCCACCTGATGCCGGCTGAAATTTTTAGCATAGCAAGAAAATTTAATCAAAGAACTCCAGCGGCCATATCTTCGTCTGCATCGAGAAAGTATTATGAACATAAAGAGCAGATGGAGAAAAAAACAAAACAGTAAGAAAAAGAAATTAAGAACGAATAGAGAAAAAAAACTTCAAGGAACTGCTCCAAAACGTAGGAAAAAGACACTTCCTGTTAAAGTCACATTAGATACTGATACTCTGAAAAGAAAATTTACCAGCCGTGGATGGTACAAAGTGTGCTGAATGTAATGACATACTTATATCAGATGTAGATGAAGATGGCGAAGAAAACATTGGCTGTGACAAATATATAAGATGATATATTTGTTATTAAAAATATTTTAAAATTTAATTAGTTAAATATTTAGACATAAAACAATAAATTGTTAAAATCTAATCTTTCTGAATAATAATTAATAAAAATCTCCCCTACATTCTATATATAAGTTGGTGGACGCAAACTGGACATGAGTGGACGCAATTTAGATTTTATGGACGCAAACTGGCTAAATCGCCCAAATCTGATATTTATCACTTTTATATTTAAATCGTTATATCTTTCCACCAAAACTTTAAATGAATATAAAAAAGACTATATTATTAACACTGTACATAAGTTTTTATTCAAAACTAGTGCTAAATCATTTTTATTTTCTCTTTCAAAGTCAGCAACTCCACTAAATGGACGCAAACAGGCGAAATGACCCTATATATTTAAATATAATTGTAATATCTATAAGGAAAAGAATGCAAAAGTGCAACATTACTGGATTTACCTATAAAATAACTTTATATTTATATTAAGAACATCTTAGGGGTATAAATAATTACTCAGTCGAAGCTTCCTTAAACTTTTATATAAGTAAAATGCACAAACGCAAAAATAAAAGACAAATTGTGGATTACGCAAAGAATTGTTTCGTGTAAGAATCAAATCCACCTTTGGTGCAGTTAATAAATAACAAACAGAACCAACAAATCAACAGAATAAATTTACATTATATAAATGTTGTTCCGCCATAACAGGGTCAATTTATTATAATTAATAAATATGTGTTCAAAACATTCACGAGTCGTAGACCAATTAACATCATTTTTTAAAAACGAGTTAACGTATTCGACGAAGTTGGAGGCAAAAGCCAGTTTATTTATTAGTAAAGATACAAATCAGTACCTACATTATGTTGAAGAATCAAATTTAATTATATATCTTTATAAATGGGCTTTCATCATTGCAATAAAATCATATCAATCATATCATGCCCGAAACACTATTGTTTTTTTAATGATCAGTTCTCAACTAGTGTTCTGTATAAGAAACATTCTTTTATTATATCGTTATAAAACGCGGACGTATTTGCAGGAAATAACTAATACGAAATTTGATCTTTGCTAGCACACATTTCAAAATATAAGAATAACTAATTAGATACATACATACTCTTATTAATGTAGGTATGTTTTGAAAAATCATATACCTAATCATCATCTATCTACCTAGATCACATCTTATAGTTTTAATCTAAGGCATTGTCTTATTCCCGTCCTAGAAGGTTTGAAGGTCGTTGGTATCGCTTTCCGCTTCTATTTAGACACCCTATAACGGAGGTCCTACCCAGGGTTCCATTAATAAGATTACGACCTCGTGTTTCAAGCTCAGTCTAGTCCGTTAATCTAATCAGTCGCGGATGATGTACTATTGATCGCATCGGCTAAGTCGGCTTCTGATCTACAGACGAACATTAACACTGCACTACACACAATCACCGGTTGGGGCAAGGGGGTTAAACTCTCCTTCAGCCTCGCCAAAACACAGGCTTTGGCTTTTTCCACCAAAGCCAAACAGATAGACCTCATCATGGACTCTCACACTATACACTTCCAGAGGAGCATCAAGTTTCTTGGTGTTATTCTGGACGAGAAACTCAACTTTCACCAACACGTTCAGCACGTAATCAGCAAAGCCACTAATATTTTCAAAAAACTCTCTATTTATTGCAGACATACATGGGGGGCCCACCCCGAAAATATACGAACAATATACGCACAGGTGATCCAACCGATCATCACATACGCCGCCGGAGTCTGGGGACACGTGGCTAATAAGAAGTGCGTGAAGCAGAGGCTGCTGAGCATTCAGCGAGTCTTCGCCCTCCGGGCGATCAGAGGGTTTAGGACAGTGTTCACCTCTGCTGCCCTCGCACTCGCCCAGTTTACCCCCCTGGACCTCAAGGTCCAGGAGGTGCACCGGATCGCAGCCACCCGCCTCTCGGGCACGTCACCGTTACTTCCGGCGGACATCACACTGGAGCGTCCCACTCCTCCACATCTTCTCTTGCATCCAGCACTCAGACAGGCGCCGAACATACACACTCTCTGGACCCAAGATGAGGTCCGAGAGTTTCAGTCAAAGCGCCATCCTAGTACAATTCACATCTTCACAGACGGGAGCAAGCTAGAGGACGGTACTGTGGGGGCGGCCTTCGTCGCCTTCGGCGAAGGCCAATGCCCGGTCAGTAAGAAGTTCAAGCTTCACGGCAGCTGTTCTGTCTTTCAAGCTGAACTTCTAGCCGTCCTCAAAGCCTGCGAGTGGGCTTCATCCAAAAATCACACAGCCGCGGTTATCTATACAGATTCGAGAGCCGCCATTCTCGCCGTCCAGAACCGCAGTAATACTCACCCCTGTCGCGCAGACACACGCCACTCTACACCACGCCCCCGGGACCTTCGAGTTTGCGTGGGTCAAGGCCCATGTCAGCATCGTCGGAAACGAGGCTGCCGACACCGCCGCCAAGCGGGCGGCCAAACTCCACAAGGCCCCGGACTACACACACTTTCCCATGTCATACATAAAACACTACACACGTAGACACCACGCCTCAGTCTGGCAGGCGCGCTACGACAGCGAGCCACAAGGACAACATACAAAACACCTCTTCCCTACACTAAAAGACATAAAACAGCTACACTCACTCACAGACATAAGTTTTACACTCACTCAAACTCTTACAGGACATAGCTTCACAAAACAATACCTACACAGATTCGGGATTTCCCCGGACGATCTCTGTCCATGTGATGGCGCCTCGGTCCAGTCCCTGAGCCACGTGTTCGAGGAGTGCCCGAGGTTCGCCGTCTTTCGCCTCGACCACCAGATCCTCTGCAGAGGCCTTGAGGTGGAACCGTTTGATATGGCGTCACTTTTACGGCATCAGGAAGCCGTCCAATCTTTTTCAAAACTATCAGACGCCATCATCAGTCGACTCAAGGCCTTCAACGCCACTTGAACATATTGTAAATATTGTAATAATTGTCTATTCCATGTCTTTTATTGTTGTATTTTCTTTTTAGTCTTTTTCTATAGTCTTCTTATTGTCTTTGTCTTTCGTCCTTTTCTCTTATTGCCTTTTAATGTAAATATTCATCCTTTTTTTTCCCTGCTCAAGCTTACTTTTATTGTTTTGTATCAAAAGAAATGTTCTTATTTTTCACTTTTACTTCAGTTACTACTATGTACATATAATTTTAAGCTCACACTACTCAGTCTCTGTACCATTTTCTTATTTATTACCCCACCTCAAATGTACTATTATTTTTTTTACAAAACTCATCTCAAATTGCCAACATTATCTCATTTCATCATTCCCCATTTATTAATTGTTTTTACTATTTGCAACTGTAACACCCTAAAAATCATTTTCTTGTATTCATCCATATATTGTATTCATTTCATAATCATCATCATCTCATCAGATTTGCAGTCGGCACCAATTGACATTGTATCAAATCGCATAGTCAACTTGGCCTGACTGCAACCCATCCAATCACACAAAGAACTCAACTTAACTTTTTTACCTTGTTAGGCCGCGATTGTCAGTGCTCAGTAGCTGTCCGAGCTATTGCAGTCGAGCAGCAATGAGCACTGACAGTCAACGCAACCTTACTCAACTGTATTCAGAAAAAATAAAAAAAAAATAAATAAATAAATCAGTCCTTCCCCTCGACTGAAACGACTATAACAAAACACTTCAAGTCCCAGTTGTACAATAACGCGTGCCAGTCCCTTCCCTCGGCCAATACGACTATAACAAAACACCTCAGGTCTGGTCAAAACTTGTATACCTAGTTACCCAATGAAATACTGTTACTGTATAGTACCAATCCTTCCCCTTGACGGATACGACTATAACAAACCACCTCAGGTCCCAGAATACAGCTACGCTTGCCAGGCCCTCCTCTCGACAGACACGATGACACGTGATTGTCTCATATAGTAGTATGTGCTGTAACTTAGTTATATATTAGGCTAACGGTGTATTATCGTTACCTATTAGTTTAATAGTAATACATATTAGTCTAATGTTAATACATATTACTCAAATGGTAATCAACCATCCAATTACCGATCAAGTTAATTTACTAATATACAAACACGCCATAGATTAAATGTTACGTTCGTAGAATATCATCGAAGGTCAAAGACCTTCGATACACATGTTTCTAATCGCTTACACACATTGAATTTATTGAACATGATAATAAAATTCTGCGTCTCTTCAAATTATGTACCTCTGCACACGTAAAAAATATTCCACAATTGATAGCCACAAAGTTGCTGTAAAGTACTTCGTATGTTAATATCGTGTTTCATCTGCTGCAGTATCAATACTAAAATGAAAAATATTTCGTTCCTTCCATAAACACCAAATACCATCTTAAATTTTGCTAACAAGTCATACATTTTCTGGGAAATTTAAGTTTCAAACGTAAACAACGTCCTACCTCTTATATCAATGTGCTTATTCCAAAAAAAAATAACTTAATAGGACTAGAGTCTAAGGACAACCTTAAGATTTATCTTAAGGTATTTATAAGATCTCACATTTACTAAAAAAAAGAGTGTTAGTAGATTAGAATCTTGGTATGTATATTTATATAGATATACTTATACAGGGTTATTTGTAATTAGTTGACCATCTTTTGCAGGCAACCTCTTTACGTCAATCCCAACAACATTTTTTCTTCGACTTTATACAATTAATAATTTTTAAAATTTAAAATTTTCCATACAAAAATTATTTTATTTATTTATTTTTGCACCATAAAATATTAGCAGTAATATAGTATAGCCAATTTTCACAAAGGATGACTTATCTCTTACAAGAGATCTCTACCAAAAACCCTAGGTTAAAGGACATATTATTATTATATAGTGTTTTCTAAGGTTTTCACGAGTACTACACATTAAAATAAAACTATTTTTACGGCTTTTAAATCCGTAAAAATAGGTTTATTTCAATATTATTATATATTAAGAAGGGTATGGTGCACAGTACACAGTATTAACAAACTTAACTAAAAATAAAAATAATAATATACACATACATATAAGTATATTTAGTAATTTGGATATTTATTGTGTAATATCTTGTATGAAAGTGTTAAAACATGCAAATTCCGATAGAAACCGAATGAGGAGCCACTGTAATTCCCGACGGATTTCGGAGACGTGGTCGAATTTGCGCAAGCCGAAGATGAAGCGGATGCACACATTTTGTAGGCGATCTAATTTCTCCAGTAGCTCATCAGTCGCATCTACATAGCAAATGTCACGACAATGGTACGACAATTCGAAAATGCACGGAGTTATGACAATTGCATCGGAGCTGTAGATGGAAAACATATCGCTTTATAAAAAGATGAGTACTTCAGTTCCTACTATTATAAGTACAAAGGAACATGTACCAAAGCACTTATGGGTTTAACCAATGCAAATTATGAATTCATTATGGTTGAAGTCCGTACAAAAGGCAGAGTATCAAATGGAGGTGTACCTAATTAATTACAAACAAAACATTCCTTTGAGAATAATCTTGGTTTGTTGTTGTTTAATCTATGCTCTTTTGTTTGAAGGCGGTGAAACCTTCCAGTAACTTCCAAATATTAAAAAACCTACAATAAACAAGTGTTATTGTTATTGTTCATCTTCGATTAAAGATTATCTTGCACTTGACAAATAATTTATTAATGATATAACGAAAAACGAATTAATAAATATATTTGGCATTATCACAAGCCGCTTTAAGATTCTTCTAAAAGCTATTAAGTGGTCATCTACAACAATCTACAGTAACATGAAACAAAAATAATTACATTCAACATGGAGAAAAAGACATAGAAGATTGTCTTACGGGGACTGTTACTTCGAGCACTTGGAGAAACGACTCCACGTTCACGTTGGGTACTTATTGAACGTATTTATTTATACTCTTTATTGCACACCACAATACATGAGAAAAAAAAAGTAATACATATAAAGAAAATACACTGTAAAGTTCAAAAGGAGATCGTATCGCCTAACGGTGATTTCTTCCAGACGACATTAGAATTAGGAAGATAAAAAAAACAATAAAATACTGATAGGTGGTGTGGTTATAATAAGCATAATTACTAATAGCTAGACAGAAATACTTTCTAGTAATACATATATATCATTATAACAAAAATACACTCATAAATACAAGAATACATAAAAAATAACTACAATAGCAAAAGTGTAAAAAAAAACAACTAGTTAATCTCAGATAAGTAGTATTCTTTAATGGATTTTTAAATACTTAGATTTTTTTAATTACCAATAAAGGAAGCGCATTCCATAGCTTGGTGGCCATGAATTGTCAAAGAAAATTAAAATAAACGAGGAATTATGATCACCCATTTTTATAATAAGTTTTTGTGACGCTCGTGCAGTGTCTTGAATACCAAGAAATTCGAATTTTTCCTTCTGATATGAAGGTGTTTTTGGGTGGAATAATACACTTCGAAAGAGAAAGTATATGTTAATCCCGACGTCGACATATGGGGAGCCACTCGAGCCACATCCTCGAGCTGAAGATAGCTCTACTCCTGCAAAATAAGTAAGAGATGCTTGATAATATGTGTAAACATGATCATCAGCACCAAAACCAAAACGCATAGACTTTTTCACTTTGTTGTTTAATTAATTTCTTATCTTAATCTGTAATGTTCCTGCGACACATCTTTAGCAAATTTAGTCATTTTTGTTATTGCCATGAATATAAAATGCAACGTAAATTCCTTGTCCGTAATATTGTAACTCAGTCGCTGGACATAGCCTCCTCCATGATTTCAAAGCAACGAATCCATTATTATTTGACAACGTTCACGTTTAACTTGTTTGTCAAACATGACATCAATCAAGACTTATATCACCCTAAACGTAGCTTATAATATACGTACCCTACTTTACAGTCCCCTCTTTACAAAAATAATAATCATAGTCAAATAAAGTACTTTAAGCATACGAAAATAACAATTACTTGACATAACAATTCTAAATATCACTTCTTAAGTTATTAAAACAATGATTGAAATAATTAGATCTTATTGGCTCTTAGTATTTACGTTAACGCAATAATTTATTAATTTATATAAATCAATGTAGTGACCATCCAAAAATATAGAAACCATTTTTGAATTGAGTAATACCGACATTAGAGTATGACCGTTCAATCGCGACGACCCTGCTACTTTTTCTCAAGAAATAATCCTGTTGTAGACATCCTCCCTTATCATGGAATTACTTGCACTAACTGTACACGTAGGTAGGTAGTAGGTACCAGTATTCAGTTGGTGCCGAAGCTGTAAGGTGTACTCACTTTTTGACCGGTCAATCAGACCGTCTGTTAATCAACTATGTCCAAAATCATATTGTTGGTCATTAATGGACTAGTGATTCTCAAAAGGGAACTATTATATATAAGCGTTTAGGCGTATGATACTCTCAGATATTCGGCCCTTTAGTTAGTTGGAGCGGATTTGTTGCCTTTTTAGAGATCAGATGGACATGTCTCGTGAGTTCTAAACTAAGCCTTTTTTATTATTATTGTAAGAAGATTCGTATTATCTTACTTTTAACGCCGTTATGACCCAACAGATATTACAATAAAAATGCTTTGTTTCAAAATCGTCTTTTATTTTCACAATATAGATAATGAATTAGTACATAATAATCATAAAATATAAATGTCATTAAAATATTTCTTTTATTTACAGCACTTTAAAGGTTGCCACCTATCCGGAGCAAAGAGTTAGATAATAAATAAAGGATATGAAAGCAAATTAGTTTATTTTTTATTAATCAGCTCCTTAGAATCCAGATGTGAAAGTACTATCCAAATAACGTATCCTGTATGTTCTTGATGATGCCATTCTGGTTTCTATACTTAAGACCATCGTCCTCTAGTCCATAGGGATGCTCGCCAGTTGTCTGCAGATAGAACCTGCCTCTTGCCGTTGGTTTAGCCCCAATACCCATGTAACTGAAACAGAATAGTCAAATGATACAATTTATTTATTTTTTTCCATTTCTGTAGGATGGTTCTATTACCCCGGTCTATCACGTGACAAACATTTTGACATATGGACGGACGGCATAGGTATATGATCTATGCCTTAATTACCTTAAGTCATAAAGGTAAATATAAACGTAGTCTTATAAAGGTTGTAGTTAAATGCCACAAAAAATATTAAGTTTTTGATGTTAGTATAGATGTCTTACACAAAAGCAAAAAGGTCAATACGACCTGAATTAACCGTTCGTGTTTATATGTCACAATGAAATTAATACTTGATGCTGATGTATATTCGATATTAAACTTAAAATGTACAAACCATTGTTTCAGATATCCGTAACAATGGCCGTTCTGTGGATTGTGAATGTTAACATCCAATAAAGTTGATTTCATTTTAGGATTACAGATCGATTAATCAATATAGTAAAAAAGTAATCAAAATAATTTTAAACATAATTACAAAATTAAGTTTTTAGTACCTGATCTCATCACTGCACCGGCCTTTCATGAAGTCGTCCCAATCATTACACTTTACAGCGGGAAATAAGTGTGGGTTCTGTACTGACGCGTCGTACAGAAGCCAAGCGCGCGCGTGGGAACATATCTGAGTCACGCACGATGGCTGCAGCGAGCCGCTGTTAGGGAAGTAGTCCGCATGCCCTGGGATATGTTGGATGTTACTGGTTTTGCCTAACTAAAGGTCATCTATCGATGCTAGACTATACAGAACTAGAAGTAACACACTTAGTTTCGTTTCTGGTTTTGAACCAAACCAAAATTTGAATTTGAACTTCACTATGAACTTACCGACGGCATCCGTAATTCCATACACCCCAGCGTCTGTATGAATGACATCGACGAACTTTGCATCCGAGGCCTTCAGCCGTAGGTCTGGGTCGACGTGGCTGAAGCAAGGTCCGGCCGGGTCAAGCCCTGTTATCCGACCGATTTTCTTACCGGTCTCCTCTTGGAATGCTTTTCCTGCAAAGCCAACGATATGCGACCCAAGGCTGTGACCCACGAGGTGGATTCTATCGGGGTTTTGACCATCTGAAATAATAGATATAGCTCAGCCTACTTTTAAAATGAAAGTTGGAGTAGAGTAGATCAAAGTAATTTAGTGAGATGTAGCAAAGCCACCGAAAAGTCTTGCAAACATCTATGGAGAGGCGGTAGGAACAACGAAACACTAGAAGGGTAGGTACTTCTAGATAGAGGTCAATAAGCTATTATGAACCATACGGGCAACGGTTAGCAATAGAGCGGAAAAATATAACCACCGCCAAACGATCTGAAAAATTCGTAGAAAAAGGCTCATCCAAAAAATAAAAACCGAAGCCTTATTCTATTTTCCTTATTTTATTTTTACGACTCCTGATTGGACTCTCACGATGGACGTATGAAAAGCAATACATGCAACGCGATGGGCCCGGCATCCGCACGGTTAATTCATGAAAAGCTAAGAAAACTTCCTCTCTTACATTATGTACTTACATATTATGATCTTATATACGTTTCAATAATAATAAATAATATATTAATTATTTAGTTGTATGAAGACATTTCTACCTAATGTTAATTAAACTCATAAATATAATTTTATGTTAAACTTAAAACAGTTTATTATTTCTTACAGTGTAAACGAAACGTCATATATGTATATTTCATATTTTTGATCATATTATAAAAAATATGTTAACTCATTTCACTGGAGGGTTCATTTTATAACGTACCTACTTACAATGTCAAGACTCAATTTGACTTTGATCCTGACATTGACTAAGAAATATTTACATTCAAATGTTAATACTTCAATAAGTATAAATCCATATAATAGGTTATTTAATGCAACAAAAACCAAAAGTCGTTCAAGTTGCTTAATCGATCTTTAAGATAAGTGTTTTATGGAGTCTGTACTCACTTTTTACCATGGCGGCCATCACGCTTCCCAGCCTCTCCCCGATGAACCGAACGTAAGAGGAGGAACGCAGGTACAGCCAATGTATCAGCGAGCTGCCGTCCAGAGCCACCACTCGCGTGTGACCTGAATACACGGTGCGATTGAAGCTTTGGTATATTATCAATAAACTCGTTAAGTTATCACAATCTCTTTCTATAGTATGTCGTTGACAAATGCGATGTCTTCTTTAAGAAGAAAGGGGGAGTGGATTTAGAAAAAGATAAAGGGAGGAGGACAGAAGAATGGGAATGAGAAATTGTAACATCTCTCTTTTTACTATCAGAAAAACATCAAATTTAATAATTAATAATTTGATCTACTTAAGCCGTGAATAACTAATAAACATTTAACTCTACTTACCCTTTGACACATTCATTTGAATTTTTATTAATTTTCTGTTTTAAACTACAACTTAATGATACGCGATGAAATTTTCATTATCAATTAGAAAACAATTTATGAAAGTGATCCCAGTAAATATAACTTCTAATGTAATTAACGATAGAATTAAAAATTAATGGACACAGGCATATTCAAAGCAACCACTGGTAAACCGTCCGCTCGAACAATTGAACTCCTTATGCTATGAACTTTTAATTGCTGTATTGCTATGAACTTTTAATTAGTGGACTTATTTTACCTTGGTGCTTATGCGCTTCGCCGTTAATAGTCCTGCCAATTTTGTTAGTACGTAACATTGTTTGGACTTACCATTGCGAAGGTAGGCATCGCTGAAGTTCGTGAAGCTGTCTTTGGTAGGGTCTTCAATGAAGCCGTGTGCAAACAATACAAAGTCCTCTGTATCGTCAACGGAGCGCTGCCGCATCACCTCCACCGCGTCTTTCAAATTGATTATCTCCGTCGCTAACCTGGTTATGGCATTCAATAATAATTAGTATGTGTTGGTGTAAATTGTCTGTGTACATACATATGATATAAGTATAACATATACAATGATTTTAATTTTCGCTCATCACGTGAATATTGGAAAAGAATTTTGATAAGATTAAATTTGGTTACAGCTTATAAATTCCAGCTAACATATGGGATGCTTCTTACAACGGCAAAACCAATGATTTTCATGGGAAAACACTAGACTATTACTACAACAGAACAAAACATGTAAGGGCATTTTAATAAACTTTGGAGTGGCGTCAGCTTGTAATCTAAGTTAACATATATAGTATACCTACCTACATCGCCTTTGATATTAAGTAGGTATGTAAGGCAAGGCAAAAGTTAATTTAATTTAATTAAGTATGTAGTTCAAGTTAGTTTATATATTTATAGTATTAGTTCTTACTTATATCGATACACAAGAGTAATCCCGTCGAGATCTGGTTCCTTGTCTCCCTGCATCTGTTCATACGACACTCCCAGCAGCTTTTTTACATGTTTACCTGTAAAGATATTAACTTCCGCACTAATAACAGAAACTATAGAATTTATTGTAATTCAAAGAATATTTAACAAGTGCTCTGTTATACCTATACTATAAATCGCAATAGCGATAACGCTACTACACTATACTGTAGGTACTTTGTTATTGCTATGCTATTGATCATGTCTTGTTTTATTATAACAAGTGCTTTGTAGATTCAATGGTCATACTAATATAAATTTATAAACGACAACAATACTTGTTTTTAATTCTATTTATTTAATTGTTTTATTTCTTGTTTCATTTTTGTTTGTTTTGTATATTAATTTTTGTGTTGATTTGATTATTTTAACACCCACATTGTGAAGATCCAACATAAGCGATGGTCTCGTCGATGGGCTGCTTCACCGCCTGGACTTCCTTCTTGATGGCTTTGCCCAGGGAATTGACGAGGTTAGGGCTGTTTTGCGTCTCCTCCATGGTCACGACCGTCGCTAAGAGACACACGAGGAGGGAAAGGATACCTGCCCTTTCAACGCCCTGCAAATAAGTTTTAAATATATAAATTTTTGGTTATTGGAGTCATGGACATAATTTTCTATGCATGTAACTGACAGACTCATTGATAAAGTTTTGAAGCTTTTTATATTCATGTGCCTACATGGAAGCGTTTTTTTAAATATAAATATAATGGAAGGCACAAAAAGGCGCGAGGTGGAATATATATAAAGTAGACAACCCACACACAAACAAACACACAACTCATAGCCACAATAATATTTTGATACATTTTGACCACATTTGTACCATATTGGTACATCCATTATCTTTGCAAAATTCTGTAGTTTATTGTTTAAATACCAATATGATTTGATTTATTTCTTCAAATACATCAAATTTTCAAATTTTAGTTACATTTCTTAAGTATAACGCACAACATGTGCCAATCTTCATATCTAATGCATTGATAGCTTTAGATCGGTTGCGTTGTTATTAAAATAGTTAGTTCAAATATTTTCTTACGTACCCACATATTGTTGTTTCAGGTGGTAGGTAGTTAACAAATTGTCACAAGAGTTCTCGTAGATAATCGTCCGTTTTTTCAAATTCTGCAGACAATAATGGTTTCAATAATTAAGTATTTTATGTTAGATAAATAGACTTCAATTTATTAAGATGTTAAAAAATCTCTGAATAAGTCTCTCTCATACACTTTGTTATGATTAATAACTTGATATTTGTTAAACACATGAAAAACATATATTTAAATAAATAATAATTATAATAAACAAGGCTAAGATTGCTCGTATACATTGTGAATGTTGTCTTTTTATAACTGCACATATCAGGCAGTTATTAATAGTTTTATAACATAATTTACATTATAAATAATATGATTTGTACCTATCTAAATTTTAAAGATGTCTGTCTGTTCAAGTTTTGCTTGAATCTGATAAGGTTAGATATAAAGGGTATAAGAAAATACACAAAAAATACTGGTATATTGTGTCGACACAATAAAAATGTTAAGTACTAAGTACTACATCCAAGATATTTAAATAATATTTTTCGATGAGTCAGCTTTAAGAAATAAGAACTTATTTATACATTATGTTACCTACTCTTATATTAAAGTTTAAAAGTTTTTTTTTTAATATAAAGCTTGGTCCGTAGAGATGGTTGTTAGCTACGGTATACATAACAATTAAGAACAAATAAAAAGAATTAATAATAACGATTGCTTTTAGTTCTGCATTTTAGTGTTTTGTTCTGAACACAGACTTTTACTATCTACATGTATAGATTCAGTCTCGGTAGTACTTTGTAATATCCTTGGATTTTATTTCTATAATTTGTTCTTCTAAGAATTTTTCAGAAATATTAGGAAGATGTTTATTTCAAGGCAGTGTGAGAAACTAGGCAAGAGTTTATAGAAGAAAATTATAAAACCTAAATACCTAATAGAATACGTTTATTGCAATGTTGTAAATATAAAAAATAATAAATCGATTTTTTCTTATAATAATATCTGCATTGGTATTGTATTATTTTTAATAAATTGAAAATCAAATCAAATTATATAAACAAAAATAAAAAACAACGATTAGTGTTTGGACAACAATTAGTGTCTTCATCCGGTATTCATTTGCCTCAAGTTACTTAAAAACCGACGAGTAATTTTAACACAAGCATGGAAACCTGGCTGATTAAATATATATCCAACAATTATAATATTTATAATAGAATAACGTAGAACTTAACCGAGCTGAGTATAAATAATCTTTGTGTCACAGGGGATTACACAAACTTTTAGATAAATAGCACAAAACGCAAACCTTAAATAACAGTCTGTTGATCACGCTAAGAATTATTTCGTGCGACAAATTCTTGGTTCAGTCAGTACCCCTAGAAAGAGCTTAGACGTTTACAAAAACTATGACAGTTTTCGAAATCAAATCGATTAGAATCAAAATTCACATCAATTAAATTTGACTTTAATTTGAATTTAATTTATCTGTAGTTATTTACCATGATTGCTATAAATCATCGAAAGTAATTAACGATTAATATATATTTTAAACAATTTTTTTAAAATATCAGATAATAGATTTGAAGATTTCGAAGACTATCATAATTTTCGTAATGTCAAAACTCGCACTAGGGGTGGGTGGTATCGGACTACAAGTCACCTCAAGTTATTTGTAATTATCTGACCCCCTCTTACAGGCAGCCTCTTTACATCAATCCCAACAACATTTTTTCTACGACTTTTTAAAATTAATAGTTTTTAAGATTTAAATTTTCCCCATACAAAATTTATTTGTTGTCTCTGAACTGGCATTAACTCTGAGCGTCGCGTCGGTATGGCGCCCGAGCATTGACCTTTCAAGTACTTCTTACAAAATACAGAGTAATAAGTGAAAGAGGGAGCAAATTTTTTTTTTTTGTTTATCAATTTTTGTAAAAAGTTGTAATACAAATGTTGTTGAGATTGATGTAGAAAGGCTGCCTGCAAGAGATGGTCTATTAATTAGAAATAGCCCTGTATTGTTCCTTCAAAACCGGAATTTATTATAAATAAATACAATGGCTCAATGATTAATATTCATGTAGCTATACTCCAATTAAAACCATAAGAAGGAGATAACGTAATCGGGAAAATAGTAACGTATAAAATGTAAAAATAACACACAAATTAAATCCATTCACATTGTTACGTTTTCTTTCAACAAAATACATTTTTTTTTATTATCAATGAAAAAAACGGTGATATTTATTGCAGATTATATAATCGGTACATATATTAAAATAGCAACGCTGCCAAATTAGCGCCTACTTACATTAAATGGTTTTAAGTAAATAATACATATTTGATTATTTTATCAAATCAGCAGTTCTTAACGTTTTCTATATAGAAAACGCTTTTACATAGTCATGTATGCTCATTACATAATACATAAACGTCTGTCCGTGTCGGGAATCGAACCGGACCTAGCGACCAATGGCGAGATTAATAACTAATACGAAACAAGGCCTTTGCTAGCTAACACATTAAAATATATATGAATAATAACTTTTATATATTCAAATGTTTGAAAGAAATAGCTATTTGCAGAAAAAATATTCCGATACCTCCGTAATATCGTTTATAAAAAATTATTATTTAAAATTATTTTTTATCTTTTATCCCTTAGAATTTATTGTTTTAAAATTTACTATTTTATTTTGGGTTTGTTATGCAGCTTGATGTATTCACCGTTTACTTGAGGGATTGCGGGAAGAGAATGCTGGTGGCATAATGCTTGCATTTGTAGGACGTGTGCAAAAAAAATAAAAAAATAATGATGTTATAATTTAAAGCAAATCCTCACGTATCCTCTCGTCATGCTGCTTATTTTAAACGTTATTTGAAATAGATTGAAAGGTAGATCAAATTGATAGATATAGGACACATCAGATGTCTATCATACCTTACTGTCGTTGGTTTTAGACACGCGGGGCAGATGCAAAATCGTCAAAAATTACAACCGCTTGTTGAGATTGTCTTATTATAATCATCTTTAAAGGAGTATTCCATCATTAGGACGTTAAGCATATCACGAGGGTTGAATAATAAGAGTACAAGATCGAACGAGTCGGTACGATGAACGGGTTTATTCTACTACCCACATGTAGTCATAATTAATACGCTTTGCACCGCAGATTCAAAGAGCACAGGGAGGGCTTATAACTAGCGCGCGGACCTCGAATTTCTAAACCAAAAAGATGCTAAATACGATACTATAATTAGTCTTAGCCACGCGGGGCAGATGCAAAATCACCAAAATGACACAAACCTATTGTTGAAAATGAAAATGTTAGAACGGATAGAAATAAACGGAAATAAATTTGAATTGTCTTATTATAATTATATGATAACCTTATAGAGTATTCGATCATTAGGACGTTCAAGGTTACACGAAGGTTGAAAAGTAAAATTTCTAACGACTTCAGCGCGATTAACGGCATTATTCTACTACCCACATGTAGTCATAATTAATACGCTGACCGTTGTGCACTGCTTATTCAAAGAGCACAGGGAGGGCTTATAACTAGCGCGCGGACCTCGAATTTCTAAACCAAAAAGATGCTAAATACGATACTATAATTAGTCTTAGCCACGCGGGGCAGATGTAATATGATCAAAATGACACAAACCTATTGTTAAGAATCAAAATGTTAGAACGGATAGAAATAAACGGAAATAAATTTGAATTGTCTTATTATAATTATATGATAACCTTATAGAGTATTCGATCATTAGGACGTTCAAGGTTACACGAAGGTTGAAAAGTAAAATTTCTAACGACTTCAGCGCGATTAACGGCATTATTCTACTACCCACATGTAGTCATAATTAATACGCTGACCGTTGTGCACTGCTTATTCAAAGAGCACAGGGAGGGCTTATAACTAGCGCGCGGACCTCGAATTTCTAAACCAAAAAGATGCTAAATACGATACTATAATTAGTCTTAGCCACGCGGGGCAGATGTAATATGATCAAAATGACACAAACCTATTGTTAAGAATCAAAATGTTAGAACGGATAGAAATAAACGGAAATAAATTTGAATTGTCTTATTATAATTATATGATAACCTTATAGAGTATTCGATCATTAGGACGTTCAAGGTTACACGAAGGTTGAAAAGTAAAATTTCTAACGACTTCAGCGCGATTAACGGCATTATTCTACTACCCACATGTAGTCATAATTAATACGCTGACCGTTGTGCACTGCTTATTCAAAGAGCACAGGGAGGGCTTATAACTAGCGCGCGGACCTCGAATTTCTAAACCAAAAAGATGCTAAATACGATACTATAATTAGTCTTAGCCACGCGGGGCAGATGTAATATGATCAAAATGACACAAACCTATTGTTAAGAATCAAAATGTTAGAACGGATAGAAATAAACGGAAATAAATTTGAATTGTCTTATTATAATTATATGATAACCTTATAGAGTATTCGATCATTAGGACGTTCAAGGTTACACGAAGGTTGAAAAGTAAAATTTCTAACGACTTCAGCGCGATTAACGGCATTATTCTACTACCCACATGTAGTCATAATTAATACGCTGACCGTTGTGCACTGCTTATTCAAAGAGCACAGGGAGGGCTTATAACTAGCGCGCGGACCTCGAATTTCTAAACCAAAAAGATGCTAAACACAATTCTTTAATTAGTCTTAGCCACACACAAACAGACACAAACCTATTGTTGAGAAACAAATTGTAAGACCAGATAAAAATAATCGGAAATAAATTTTAATTTACTAATAATTATATAAACATATTTAAACGGGCCTATTCATTAGATAGAAGAAAATTAATGCACTCACCCAAGTTGTCCCGACCTTCTGGTTTCACGAGCCGTTGCACACTGAACTGAAACTAAGAGAACGTTGAACGACTTTTATGCGCAGAGCGGTAAGAATTTTCTACTACCCACATTTAACTAATGTGTTGTACATCGGACAATGGAGTGAATGGAGCAGGCGCGCCTCAAATATTTAAAAATCCGAAAAGTTTTTACACATAAAAAAAATGCTTTAGATTAAATCAGCAGAAAAATCTCTTTATAAGTTTGAACGTTCCATAGGCTATATGGTGCATTTTATATCCATAGAAGTACTGGGAATTATAAATCACAGTTTTATCAAAGTTAAATGAGAAAAGCGATTCAAAGTTAGAATGTAATACTACTGTAAACTGTACTGTAAACACAATAATGTTTTCTAACTTTTTAAATTTACACACGCACTGAAATAGGATTTTGTATCTATAACTTAATTTTATAAAATATTCTATTTAAAAGGTTAATATATTTTATATAAGTTGTCCTGCAATTAATTATATTTTATTATTTTCTATTAAAATATTTTTTTTGTTTAGTTTTTTTTTAATATGATTAAGTTTATATTTTTTAAAAGTATGTTTTTTTAGATTTTTTTAACTACTTTTTGTGTATTTTTTTTTTGTATGCTTTTTATTTTTTTATAAAAAGAGTATTTTAACTACTTAAAAAACGCTTATGCTAGAAATCTTGGCAGGGATAACGAGACGATCTGTTTAAATTATTACATTGTCATAGGTCTTTCATAGATATGCACAAAAATCTATTTAATTTAAACATTTCAAAGTTGTCAAAATCACGTTCAAAGTTTCTCATACAAAGATTGATAAATATTCGTACATCCGAAAATAATAAAAGCGTTAAAAGTATTGGGATTTCAGGCAGTATTGTATTATTGCATGTTGCTATAATTTTATTGCAGGCGCTAAAAATAGCAATTAAAATAAAAGGTATACAAGTTCTAATTATTTCTTATCATATATGTTATATACATTTTAATAAAACTTCTAGCATAAATATATTTTTTTAATGTAGCGACATCGGTATGTTATATACTGTATATATAAAAAACATTCTGAATGTATTAATAATGAGAAAAGCATATGTTACTGTTATAAAAATATGTTAAAGAATTTTACATTTTTAACTAGTAAATAGGTTGAAAAGGATAATATAAATAGAGATGAATCTAATCCAAAAATAATCTAATATCAAAATCTTGCACAGTCAGGAGTTGCTTTAAAATATTACAATATTATATTACAGTGAAGTTGATTTCTTAACAAATAATAAAGAAATACGGACTGATTACGGTCTTTGCTGATATGTGGTTTTAAGTGAATGAAGAGGCTTTTGGTATTTAGGGTTGTATGAATTCCCCAATATTATCTTCGCTTCTTCTTGAGTCTCTTCTTCGCCACCCAGTTTGTTTAATATTCGTTGTCGACCCCATCCGCTCGAACTTCTTGACCCAAGGTTAAATTAAATTATCACTTGGATACTCACTTATACGTCGTAATTCGTATTCAACTCTAGAGAGGCTTTGTACAGTAACGTAGTTGTTTTTCTTATTGTTGTTTAGTGCTTTTAGATTTCATATCATAGATAATATAAAGGATATAAATAACAAGACTTCAGAAATGATATTCAAAATCCATATTATTCATATAGTCGACAAGAGGTTTCATTCTTAACCATATTCGTCGGTCTCTTGCGAAGATAATCTCTTTTTCATCCAGTGCGAGGGTAACTCCACATCTGATGCATCCATCACATGCCTGCCTGCATGCTGTTCACATATGCGCACTATCTTATTAATTGTTAATTAACCTAAGAATAATGTAAAAATAATGATGATGTTATGAACATAACTGCTTCCAAACATTTCTGTTAAGAGATTAATTTTTACTTCTGAAAAAGTATGGTACCATTATTATCGAAACTACCCTTTTGTATAAATAGCATATTATGAAGGTGAAACCTCGAGAAGAGAATTAAAACAACATTTAGAATTCAAAGTCTTTTATTCACCTTTGATTACTAACTTTACTGTTTTTATTTTATAAATATTTATACTTATACTTACACAGTACGCTACACCTTGGGGGGTAAAAAAAACCCTTTCTTATTTATTTTATAATTTATAACATTATTTATGGAATAGTATGTATCTATCTGTTTTTATGAATTACATCTATTTTATAATATCATTCGCTTTCATATTTTTATTTGTTTTTCAATTTCAAACTTATTTATTTATTTTCGAGCTATAAAGAAAGCGATATGGCTTAACATATTCCTACCGGCGAAATATTATTTTAAGGCGTTGAAAGTAATGTTCGAAACGAATGGTTTTTTTTAAACAGTAAACGCGCAAACTTATGTCGTCTAAGCCGAAAGTGACGTGGTTTACCTAATTTCAAAGAATCCCTAGGAGGGTCTCAACAAAAGACACCTTAAACACGTTTATTTCGGCACTTTACGTTTTACCGAGTGAGCACCCTCCCATCAAATAATCAGTATTATCCAATTACCAGGCAATAGCATGCAGAATTGAGTAACACCAGCATAAACGAGCTTGGGGTCTAATTAAAAGTTGTCGACGTTAAACAACTTCTTCCCCGCCCTACTGATTATGTAAGTATATAGAATTTCAATCCCACCAACCCATCACTTATTATGGTTGAGTCACTATTCAAGTGTCAAAGTTTATCCAACATTAGTAGGTAACATTGCGAGGCTGTCATTCATAAACAATTCATAGACAGGGGGCTATATAAACCTTAAGGGTTATAATTTGCTTTTCCATATTTTGTGCCTTTAGTTAGTTGTCCAGCTTGGTTGCCTTTTTAGGGATCGGATGGACAAAGGCATCTTTCATGTTTTCTGTACTAGGTACGTCTTTTTGTTTATTTTTGTAAAATATTCCCTAGGTATATGGGAATTTTTTATACCTAGTATTAAAAACGACGTTATGACGCAACAGGAATTAAAATAAACATGTTTGTTTTAAAAACCATCTTATATTTGCACACAAGTATAAAAATAAATAAACACAAATAACTTATATAGATGGTAGAGTAAGTAAATATTGTAAATAGATAATATAATAGAATATATTCAATAGGGAATATTCATGTTTTTTTTTACTTAAATTAATCTGTTAGCTCTTGATATAGTAGAAAAAATATAAACAGGCTTAAAAATATTCTAGTTATTTCTAAAAGTGAAAATTAAAACATTGAGTAAATTTTAGCCGTTCAAACGCCGTTATTTTGCGCGCGCTTTTTGTGACGTCAAATGACACGTCCAGTGAATGTTTACTCTTATTTTTAGTTTTAGTGATTAAGCTTTGAAAGTCAATATTAAACCGAAGTAAAGAAATAAAAGTGTCAATGTAAATATACAAAAAAAAATGTAATGTCAATGCAATGTCAATGTAAAACAAAATGTAGCATTGTCATCATTTCCTCATTCAACACACAATATTGGAACTTTATCAGTAAAACTTGTTTTAAAAAGAAAATTGTTTACTGAAAAGTAATACACAGTTGATAGTACTTCTATAGCATCTCATTCTTCCATATCTGTTGATTATCAACCAGGTTACGAAATCTGAGTCAAGTGAAATGGAAAATGTTTCAGAGGAAGAAACATTTTAAAAATGTAATGTTTTAGGATTACCTAAATAATCGTATCATTTAATGAAACTTTTAAGCACTAAAATATAGGTTTAAATTATTTATTTTTCTCAAAAACACTAACACCACAGTATGAACTTTGACACCGATAAATTGAATGTCGTGTCAGATGACGTCACATTTCAATTTCGTTCTCTTAATTTACACTTTTCACAAATTATTTTATGGCCTTAAATAATTATTATAAATTAAAAAAACTGTTTATTATAATAAGATAATTTTATGATAAGTATTTGAGAAAAAAATATTTGAGAGCATTTTAAATTTTCTACATATTCCCTAATTACCGCTTATAAGGATCAACCAGTTTGAAAATTAACAAGGGATATGAAAGCAAATTAGTTTATTAATTATGAATCAGTCTTCAAGTATCCGTATGTAATTTTTGTTTATGTAATATTTCGTGTACGTGCTTGACTTTTTCCCCTTTGACCCCTGTCATGTTCCTATAGTTGAGACCTTCCTCTCCCAGTCCATAGGGATACTCGCCACTTGTCTGCAGATAGAATTTGCCTGTCGTTGGTTCAGCCCCAAAACCCATGTAACTGAAAGACGGTGGCTAAGTTTAAAATTTATTTATATTTGTATGATGGCGTACACTCCATTAAGTAGTTGTGAGAGTTGGCTTTTACATATTTAGACGGTCACCTAAATCTTATTTACAGTAATTATTTCCATCCACTAGCATGTTAGCTATATATTTTTTTAATTATGGGTGGAAATATAACGGTCATAATTTAATGTAACTAACTTTATAGTCCATAGCATTTTTGAAGTAAATAGGCCTAATGAATACATCCGATCATAGAAATCAGTGCGATCAATTAAATTAATTCAACTTTTATGATTTTTAATACACAAAATCAAATGGTGTTGAACGAATTATCCTGTACTTATAATTATTAATATACCCAGATCCAATATTCGTTATTAAAAATCTTAAGTCAGTTAATAGTAACTGTACTACTTTACAGTTACTACTGCCTTGGAGATTGAAATTGTAAAAACCGATCGATTATTAAATATTGATCCGAGATTCTAAATTTAATCTGATTCCAAAATAATATTAAAAGTTCAGTACCTGATCTCATCGCTGCAATGGTCTTTCTTGAAGTCTTCCCAATCACTACACCTTATAGCAGGAAATAAGTGCGGGTTCTTCACCGACGCGGAGTACAGAAGCCACGCACGCTCGTGGGCACATACCTGCGTCACGCAAGACGGCTGCCTCTCGCCGCCGTTAGGAAAGTAGTCCGCATGGCCTGAGACAGGTTGGAGGTTACTGGTGTTTCCAAAATATCTATCGTCTATTTCTATCAGATTTCGAAGCTCAACTTTTTGCGTTTTACGCGGGTGCTCTATAAATCTCAGGGGGTTACCCCTTTTTTTTTTTTAACGTCAGGAATCCTCATGGATACACACCTCCATCAAGGGGATGATGGAGGTGGTTATGTGAGACTCCTACTCACTAAACCTGACGGTTGCCGCCGCCGTCATAATGGGACACCACGGGATCGCTTTCGCACTCACCGCGTTGCCCCGACGTGATCCACGGAGAGGGCACCCCGCAACGAGGAGCACCCATCCCTTTTTCGCAGGCTTGATAGATCGTGGAGGGATCCCCTTCCCCCCACCCAAGCCTGCTGCCTCTGAAGGGGGCCGAGACCCCCTTCTAGCTGGACTCAGTCTCAGAATCGAGCCAGTTGGACAGACCGACTCGACCATTAACCGTGTCCAGCTCCGCCGCCGGTTATCTCCCCGAAAGGAGACCACCGGTCAGACCCCCTGGAAGAGCGCACTCCCATAAGACCCAGTGATGCGCAGACAGCCTCACTGCAACACACTGGAGTCGAATGTGAGTCCGCTCACGTAGGGGGCCCAACGTCGAACCCGACAGGCCTTTACCGCCGGCCACGGTGATCAGCCGAGACCAGCAAGAAAAAGGCATAAGTCGGGAACCCACCACGCCCAGACCAACCATCACCAAGCGCAACCGTGGCGTCACGCTCGGCAACGATTAATCCAGGCAACGTCTCGGACCGTCTCCCCACCAAGCACCCCCTCTAAAGTGCTTGGTGGAAAGAGGTCCAGACCCTAATCGCGGACCCCCCCACACAGCCGCGGAACCACTCCACAGTCCACTCTGCTATCAGAGAAGTATCAGGAGTAATTCCGCAGCCGACCCCGGCAAAGAGGGCCAGCGCCCTCCCACCCTCAACGCCCAGGCCAACTTTCCAACGTGATCAAACGATGGAAAGAGGCCCGAGCCCCCCCGCAGACAAACCACCCCGAAAGGCAGCCTGCCCGCCAGCCAGCCATGAACCGGGCACAAACCCCCATGGCCGACCCCCACCGCGCCGAGTATTAGCCAACGGCTAATGCAAACCCGAAGGATCACATTAACCGTTGTTGCCCAGGGAGCACCGGCCCGTACCGCTTCCGATGCCACCGGACGAATCCAAGCAACAAGGGAAACAGACGGGCACACGAGGAGGTTCCCGGCGACGGCCCCCCAGGGGGTTACCCCTGAGATTTATAGAGCTAACCCTTGTTACATGTTTTCCATCATGGAACAAACTCAAACAATTATCACAATTCACAGATATTTGATAAAACCATAATTTGAAATTATCGTGCCACATAATTGTTTTTTTCACTCTATTTGTGTACTTCACTGTGCACACAAACTCTATTGGACTTCGAAATCGGTCACAATACTTTATAAGCTTACCGAGGATGTCCAAAGTTCCATACTCCCCGCCGTCCGTATGCATGACATCGACAAAATTTGCATCCGAGGCCTTCAGCCGTAGATCTGGTTCCTTCGCGCCGAAGCAAGGTCCGGCCGGGTCAAGACCTGTTATCCGACCGATCTTTATACCGGTCTCCTCGTAGAAAGTTTTTCCTGCGAAGCTAGCTGTGTGCGCCCCAAGGCTGTGTCCTATAAGGTGGATTTTATCCGGGTTTTGACCATCTGAAATAATAATATTCGTTAAAATTTTAGCAAATACTGGGAAATAACTAGCTCTAAATGAAGTTTCAATATCTGTGATACATTATTACATTTAAATTGGTATACTCGTTTGAGCTTATTACAGTTGAGCAGGATTAAAGTTGTCTTATTTGGTGCTTTGCCCCCCGCCTCAAAGATCATTACAATTTTTCGTTTATTGTAAATTAGACCATGCCTTCCCGCATAATCCTCTTATATTGCTATAAGCTTCCTAAGGCCACTAATTGAAGCAGTTAACAGTACCTACCATATCGCAGTATAACTTAAGTTATTTAAATTGGTTGTACTTAGTTAGAATATCTGACAGAATCGGGCCGGCGTATTTAAGATGCTCAATGCTGAATTATTAATATTTGTAAATAAACATATCAACGTAATTTAAAACATTTTATTAGCATAGTAGTAAAATATTATTCAACAATACTCATAATCGTTAATAAACTCGTTTGAAGACTTGTTTTATAACGTAATATGTACAAGACTAAATCATCTTCTTTTGGTCGTGATATTGTCTGGGAAACTTCAAGTAGGTTAATTACCTATGGAAAGTGTTAAAATTGCCTGTTTCCACGTAGATGCAACATACAATTATAATGAATAGTGGTTATTAATACTGTACTGTACTGGTCTGTACTCACGTTGTACTAAGGCGGCCAGCACCTGTCCCAGCCTCTCCCCAATGAAGCGCATGTAGGTAGTGGCACGTAGGTACCGACTCCGCAGAAGCGGCCCGGCGTCCAGAGCCGCAATGTGAATGCCTAAATACACGAGATGGCTCGACGTTTTTAATTAATAAACTTTTAAACGAGCCAAAGGTAAATAGATCTTATCCCATGGAAATATACGTTATCTGTCTTAGATTTAGAAAAAGTAAAGAAAGAAAGACGAGAGTAAAGGCAGCAGATATATATCCTACGGACTCTCTTTCTCTCACTTTAACTAACAAAACTTTAATTTGATCACATCGATTTTTCGTGAGAAGGAAGTGCTATCAATCACAATCTTTTCTTTTCAAATATGGAATATAACAATTATTTAATTAATTATATCGCTTACTTATTACAGCCAATACATTTGTAAAAAAAATATAAAATGAATAAACAAGGAACAGTTAATCGATACAGAAAGTCATCAAAGCAGCCACCTCTGGGTAACCATACTGTCGCTCTACCAACTAAGTTACCGTGTAGTTATGAAGTTGTAAAGCCTTGGTAATACTGAAACTTAAAGAGACTTCTTACACCGTTCTTCGCTTATAGAACATACTAGTTGTGGACACATTATTGATATGATTACTTTGTAAGCCTTGTTTGATCTTACCATTGCTGAGGTAGGCTTCGCTGAGGTTAGCGAATCTTTCCTGGTAAGGGTCGTCAGTGTAGCCGTGTAAGTACACTACAAAATCCTCCCCGTCGTTAAAATGGCGACTCTGCAGCACCTCCACAGCATCATTCAAATAAAATATTTTCGTCACCAACCTGGTGATGGAATTGGAATAAAAAATATCATTTGGTATGAATTATCTATATTTATCAATACATGTATATCAGTGCAATACATATTTTACATCATATACATATCTAATCAGTCCGTAAACTTCTCAAATTACAACGACAAACTCTAAAAATGCTTTGTGCTATAATTACAAGAAAACTATAATACTTGAATAAAGTTCTTACTCAAAGCGATACACGAGAGTCAGCTTGTCTAGATCGGGTTCCTTCCGTCCCTTCAACTGTTCATACGTCACTCCCAGCGGCTTTTTTAGATGTTCGCCTAAAAAGATAATAACTTATATGTTTATTATAGAAATAAAGTAATTAATGTAATTCATGGGATATATTTTTTATAGCTTTCCGATATATATCAACTGTTACAAGTGCCTTGCAGATATATGGAAAATATCCAACTAGCATTTAATACTGTACTTTAGAAGACCATGTTTGTACATAATCTAATACTGTACTAAGAGATCAGTAAATTCAATGCTAATATAAATTGATACTTCACAAAAAAGCTCGACAAATTTAAAACCCACAAGTCGAGAATCCGAGATAAAAGATAATCTCATCCTTGACCGGTTCCGGCACCTTCTGTGAGGCCCTGGCCAGAATAGCGTCTAGGTTAGAGCAGTTTTCTATCTTCTGAGCCACAGTCATGGCCGCCGTTAAAAGCGACACGAACAAGAAAATGTTATCTCGTCTTTCACCACCCTACAAACACACATAAGCAAACATATATCTCACAACCTCAGTTCAGTTTTTGTACATATTGGTCATATTTGTATAAATACTTATATAAGTGTATAAGGTCTTTTACAATTATATTTCTTTAGCAAAACTCACAACATGTATCGGTCTTCTAACCAAGTTAGTAGCAACTTAAATGAAACAGGTCCTTACGTACCCACATATTGTAGTTTCAGGTGACAGGCAGTTAACAAATTATTAAGAGGTCTCGTAGCTAATCGTCCGTTATTTCAAATTCTGTTGACAATAATGGTTTTCACCATTAAATATTACAGCTTAGGTAATAAGATTTTGAATTAGTAGGCAGGAGTAACATAGTCTTTCAAATAGATTTTGTCGATATTTTATGACATTAGTGTAATAGTGTTCATATTTCTTGAACTGTATCTAGATATCCAAACACATCACTGAAAAAAAACTTACACAATTTCAGATAAACAATTATACTTAAAAAAAAAGGTCATGGTGTTTGCGTAAATTGGTAAGTCTTTGCAAATGTATTCTTTTGCACAGGAATTTAAATTATTATTTTGTGTTAGTATATTGTAGTATATGAATGAGAAAGATGAAGATTCACGTATTGCTTGCTTCCGATTTTATTTTGTTTAATTTAACTTATAACAAATAGTAGACGATAAAAATGAATACACAGGAAATACTGATATCGATGTGGACATATTGTATAAATGTAAAAATGGCAAGTACATTGAAGAAAATTTTTAAAAAATGTTGGGCTTCTTTCAAGCAATAGGATTTTTTTAAATGTACAATTTGTCCGTTAGTTACACTTTAAACACGTAATCTCTATTAGCGTAAAAACGGAATTCCAAGACGTTAAAACTACGTGACGGATTTTACTAAAATTTTGTGTGAGAATTGCATTACTCTTGTCTCAGTCAAAATATAGGACACTTTTCATTCCGTATGTATTTTTTTTTTAACACAAACACTATTTGGGGTCATAATTGTAATGGAAGTAAGTACTAGACTTAATATGAACTGGTTTTTGATACACTCAGACATAATATGTATTCAACTTACCATAAAGCCTGAATAAAAATAAAACTTATTATATATTTATTATACTTATTACTTTTTATTATTATTTGTCTTTCTAACACGGCGAACTCTGCGACGTACACTGACACCTCTAGGATCAATGCTTTCTATAAATACGCTAAAGGTTTGAACAGCGACCCTCGCAAGTTTAATTTATAAAAACATATACTTATATTGATCTCTCTCTATACATTTGTTAGCTAATGATTTTTTATAGCAGATTTTAATAATTATTTTCTTAGGGGTTTGTTGAAAACAGCTCTAGAATAAAATTACAAAAATATATTAAATTAATCAAAAAACGTTTACACCAAAACCTTTGTAAGTAGGCCAAAAGTTTTTTATTAATATTAAGAGATAATCTTATAAAATTTGTGATACGTATTATTTTTAGTATTTACTTATAAATAGCTATACTATTATACGGGGTTACTTTTAATTAGTTGACCACCTTTTGCAGGTGGTCAACTCTCTTCATCAATCACAACAACATTTGATCTTAAACTTTTTACAAAAAAGTGTTTGCTTCCTCTTTTAATTATTACTTTGTATTTTGTAAGAAGTACTTAAAAGGTCAACGCTCGGGCGCCATATCGAAGCTCAGTGTTAATGCCAGTTCAGAGACAACAAATAAATTTTGTATGGGAAAATTTAAATTTTAAAAACTATTTATTATCAAAAGTCGTAGAACAATGTTGTTGGGATTGATGTAAAGTGGCTGCTTGCAAGAGGTGGTCAACTAATTACAAATAACCCTGAATATATGCGTTACAAAACTTATAACAGCCACACAACTAACTTACAAAATCGTAACTTATTTGATTCCTTGGTATATGGTGTTTGTATATCATATATTTTTGATATACTTTTGAACATTCATTAAAACGTGTAGAAGCACACGCCACTACTAAATAAAAAAATATAAGTAATCAGTTTTGAGTAAGACGTCTCTATGTCTTTGGAAGAAAAAGTACCAAATAAACTTACTTATTTTTGACAATTCATTAATAAGTTTGGTAAGAAACACTGTATTTCTATGTGTTGGTATATTTAATTTGTTCAGCTGATAATAAAGTATTTTTATGTCAATCATGTATCGTATAAATAACAAGGGTTCCAGCACATTGCTCTATTGTACCTAACCCAAATAAATTCCTATTCTTGTTAACAACATTTTTTTTTTAATAAATAAGAATAAAGTAAGTAAGATCAAAATTCCTTTTAATATAATAATAGTTTGGACAGTTAGTCGTATTTTATAGATCGTACGTTTTTTCTACGTCGTATAATCTTGATATTTCATTATCTTTGTATTTAAGCTAAAACATTATTTCTGATCTTATTTTTTTAGCATCTACAATCTTTTTGTCACAATGAGAATGATGATTCTATTCTTTTTAGTACTGATTGTCCAACTCCAAAAACGTCCAACACAGAAACGTATAAACGATTCTTAATCTTTTAATTCGTTTTTCAACAAGAGTTACTTATTTTTTTATTATTACAATTGTCCGAGTAGAAATTTGAGTCTAATTCTTTATGAGGATTTTGCTAAAACTAAGATTTCACCTATTGGAGTTAATAATTACAACAGTTCCTCCAACAACAAACGAACGAAACTGAAGAGAAGGGTTATTCAGCTTCGTTCTAAAAGTAGCACAAAAAAACTTTTGCACTTAATTCGCTGTTAGTCAAATTGATGCAATTGATTCTAAATTTATAAAAAATAGCAATATTAGTTAAATGGAATTTTGAATCTTCAATATGAATTGGAAGTCATAAAGATATCCTAATATTTCATTTTCTTTTTGAGTTCTCAGCAACAAAGTTTTTCTTTTCAGATGCTTTGCAATTCCGAAGAATTATGTAAACACCAAAGTATTATGTAAGGTCTTGTATGTTTAAGCATTGATATTTTGGTATTTTTTGAAAGAGGCTGATGTGATTTGTTGAGTGAAGGAAACAATGCTGGCTTAGCCTTAAGATAACTTATTGCTTTTTTTAAAGAACATTTTGCATTAGAGTGTAGGTACTCCCTCTGTGGAGAAAAGGTCTACAAACATTTATATAACAGGTACAAAGTACACACAGGCTGAAACAACAATATGTGGATCACGCAAAGAATTTTTTCGTGTGACAATCGAACCCGCCTTTGGTTCAGCAGTCACGGCTACTAACAATTAAACCAACAGTTACTCTTAAACAAACAAATTATCGGAATAAATTTATATTATGTGACTCTATAACACGGTTTTATTCATATCATAAAAAATAACAGCCAACTCAGTGTAGGAATAACACAGAGTTAAAATTGTTAATTATTATTTCAATACTTTTTTATTAAATGAGGTCGCAAATGCAAATTTATTTGTAGGCAAGGTACTAATTACTGCATTATGTTGATGAACTCGATTTTTTAATAAAGTAGGTATCATTGCCATATATAATTATTTCATATTGTACGCGCGTGTCTGAGAACTGTAAACAGAAAAATAAACCATAATTAGAAGTTTATTGCCTCAATAAAACCTTTAATATTGTTTTCAGAAACATTTCATTTTAAAGCTAATTAAAAATCTTGTAATTGTTTTAATGAAACAAATGTTTTTTTTAATTATTACTACAATCACGGATCGTAGAATTAGGAAGAAGATTTTGTGCCGCTTAATATTTATGCAGGTACTATATAAAATTGTTATTAAATTGGTAAAGAAATACAAGTGAGGGCCCCACCCAGAAGAGGTATTCCCATTGTTCATCGTTCTAGAATATTCGCCAGCAATTAATGGTAGGTGGAGGACAATGTGTAGAAATGGATGAGATGATAATGATTATGATAGAGGTGAAGACAGAAGCAGGACTGCAAGATGAAACAATTTCAGCACATTTCATGAGTTTAGTGATACATGGAACATTGTTGAATTGCGGAACTTCACTCTTATGGCAGAAGAACTTAGCCTTTTTGATCTCATTACAGGGATGAGCTAATAAACTACTAGTTTTCAACCCTTTTTCTACTAGATAAGTTATGAATACTTATGTTACATTCACACACATATACGTAGCACGCACGCACGCACGCACACATACACACACAGTACACATAGTTATAATAAAAAAGTTTCAATATCAAATCATAACCAAAATTATGAAAAAAAATATCTAATATTTATGTTTTGTTATCTTAGTGAATTTCTATTTATACAATTCTGTACCTAGATCAGCACTAATTTTAAGAGTTAACATCAAAAAAGAGATGCATTTAATTGAAGCTCTTACTATTAGTGGTGATATTCTGTTTGGAATAACAAACGCTTGGCATATTTGACTACATTAACCTGTTATAATATATATCATTTTTGATTTTTATAGAAAATACACCTATGAATATTTCTTTTATACCTAACTGAAAGGGTTGCTTCTGATTAGTATCAAGAACATGGTTCTGTATCTGGTATCTGATTCAGAATCAAATACATCAGATGCTCTTGATTCACGAAAAATAGCTTTTATTAAATTTCTTAAGTTTTCACTTGTCTGGTATATTTTCTTATACCTTCTCTTCGAGCATTATGTTTACTACATTTACTTAAATTGATACAATTTCTTCCTCAATTACGGCTTTTATGCGGTCTCGCGATAATGCATCTAGCATTACAATTGTTTTATTACTTATGTAAATAATTTTAAAATCGTATTCGGATAGTATCAAACGCCAACATTTTAAATAACTATTGCTATCTTTTATTCTGTTTAAACACGAGAAGCGTTTAAGATCTATAATCATAATAAATTTTCAATCATAAAGATAAGAGTGGTAAAATCTTACAGCCCATAATATAATTAGTAAGCTGCTAAGACTTCCCAAATGTCACAGTTCTGTTCTAAAAGTCGCTACAATCCAAATGCATCGCAAGTTATAAGGTACAAGTTATTTTGTGTATAATGTTAATTTCTTATAATATGTTGTTATAAGAAATAAACTGATATTCTTCTATTAACTTACTTATAAATATTTAATTATAGATCGTGTTATATTTAAGAAAATAATTATTTTTATAAAATATTAAATTTAAAGGATAAGGGTGATTAAAAAAATCATATAATCATACTTTTTATTTCTCTCTGAGGTATAAAAGTTATACTACGATTTACTAATGGTTTGGTAGTTTCTTATTTGATGATTAACGCTATTTATATTTACAATCAAATGTTTTTTTTAGAAAACTAACAGAAAATTAAAACCATTGTACAAAACCTACTTATTGTTATTATTTGATATAACTACATTTTAATGGCACTTTTGCTATAAAACAATGTTTCAAGAATAAATATTTTGGTAATTTATTTATATAAGGGGGTGGTGGCTGGCTCTTGTGTTATGCTCGTGAACGGGTGCTGCTTGCGGTGACTGGTTGTGTGGCAGGCCGAAGATTTGTGTATATGTGTGTATATATATCTATATATATATATATATATTTACTGTTATTATTATTTAATTTTCGTTGCCTGAAATCATTGGGCTTCTTTTTCGATTGATTGCGACGGTTCTAGTTGTTCCAAAATTGCATTTAAGTTTATAAAATAAATAAAATTGACTCATTTGCAGGGTTGATGTTATAATTTATAAGTCAAACATTGTTAAATTTTATTTAAAAAGAGCAACTGTTGAGTTTCTGGCCAGCTCTTCTCAGCAGAACAGCATTCCGAGCTGGTGGTAGCTTACTCACAGACTGACTATACTGACCAATTTAATGTAATTGACGATTCAAAAGTGCGTGTAAATGCCTACTTGAATAAAGATATTTTGAATTTTGAATTTTGAATTTTATAGTATATTAAATATAATCAAGTACATATTAATAATCGTAGAATAAAAATATATTAACTTGCATTTAGGTTAATTATTTTGTTTTTTACGTTATTGTTTCGTTTACGTAACGATAATAGAAACAAATTTATCAACATCTTGATACTCAACAAAGATTTTCCTTCAAGTTATGTTATAATATAAGATATACCGTGCAATTAGGGTCTTTAAAAATGTTAATAATTTTAACATACATTTACCTATTTCAAAATGTGTATGAAATAATAAATTATATTAGTTTCATCAAAATAATTTCCACTTAATAACAAATTCTTAAAAAATCTTAATCTAATTATTTACTTATTCGTATTAAGTCAACAAAGTATATAATATTACTCGGTTCAGCTCATTAATTTCAAAAGTCTTTCAGCCACATTATTATATTACAAACTTTCGTCAGAGAACATCTTTTGCGACAGGAGTGTCGCGCAACTGTCGCAGCGTGCGGCGACACGACAGTCGACGCGATCCCAATGCAGGAAAACCTGACACGCGCTCTACTTTCACTGGAGTCTCCCGCCTGGATAAGAATAAAACAGATTTAGACATCAGAGGTTATGAAAAAATACATTTCAACAAACTGTTACCTGAAGAACACATGGTGTTCAACGGAGGAGGTCCAGAGCCGCTCGCTGTCTCGTGCAGAGGTCAGTCTGAAGGTCACGTCGGTCTCATATTCGTCGGACTCTCCCGCCCGGAGTCGCACGGTGAAGGTGCGCTTGTTGTAGCTCAGTTTAAGAATTTTGCTCCAAGGGAAGCGGTTCATTATTGTGCTGTTTGTCATAAAAATATCATTTTAAATGTCCTTTCTCATGTATGTATAAAATGCCTCAAATATAACCATTATAATAAATGGATATAATATAAGCCTTTAGCTTATAAATTCCATTACTACATTAAGAGATAGACATCGTTTTTTTATAGTTTTATTGACTGTACGGAGATGATGATTGTGGATATAAGAAAAAAGGTTCTGTGGGACCTACTTACGGTAAGAGAAAAACTACTTCTAGGATATAATATTAGTAAGTAATAATATGTAAACCTTTCGTTAGATTTGTATGGTGGGTTTTACCAAATCGCATCAACTAGCATTCAATCCCAAATACATATAATATAAACATAAAAACTGATAGTTAACTTACAAAATTCAATAAATTCCAATTCTTTCCGATTAATATAACGATGTCAAATGATGATAAACAAAATAGATACTTTGGTCTTGGTGACAATTACTACGTGGATGACTTATTCACTTGTAAGATAATCCAATACACATGTTTATGCATGGCATATTTGCATTTTAAATTTTATATGATCTTAAAACTATTAACTATTTCAATGAAGTTAGTGGTTTCCTAAATAAACACAAATGTCACTAATAAGTACTGAAAAACTTTATAAGTTATCAAAATTTAGAATATAAAATATAAGCCTGTTAATGTCCCTACTAATGGACGAAGGTTACCTTTTTTTCGAAGTTCATACTAATTTTATGTCACCTAGTTACTTTCTGTGTTTAAGGGATAATTAATCAGTATATCACAGAATTTTCTTTGAGATGTTTAAAACATTTTATCCCCGCGATTGAACATCTAACTTTCTAATCTGTAGTCAGAGATCTACTATTTATAGAACACAAAAGTTCTCAACATTGTCTCTTACTTGGACAAACTTAAAGGTACTGACCGGTCCCTTACGACGGCGAGCCCTCTCCCGCACACTGCGAGGACAATCTCTACGTCCGAGGAGTCCCTCACGGGGTGCAGGTCAGCACCGTACAGGGCCAGCTTTTTCGCGTTCTCCAAGTAGTTCAGTTCCGCTTCCGCTGGGGTTTGACCTCTGGAATGAAGTAAAATAGGTTGAATATACTGATAATGAAATAGATTTTCCGTACATTGGAAGTTCGGGCTCGTACTGTTTTAAAGTTTAAAGCAGTACGAATCAAAGTTCATACTATCTAAAGTTTACTAGGTGCGGGCAAATAAAAAATTACACCTTTGAATTTATCCTTTGAAACAAATTTTAGTATCCGCCAGCTCTCACTCTCTCCATTCACAACTCACTCACTTATGTTTTCTGTACAATTCATCGATCTTCATCTCCATATCCTCTGTGAGTGCGTGCAGTGGTACAGCTCGGTGTGACGTCACAAGTGCCCCCGTCCCCGCCCCCGCCCCTGGACGGTCCCCCGCCTCCGCCTGAAGCACGTAGGACCCTAGCAGTGCGTATGTGATCGTGGAGCAGGTCAGACGTCCTAGAGGATAGCAATGATATTAATAAACACTTCCAGCAGTTGTGGAATTAATACAATAAAAAATTGTGAGATTAATACAATAATTACACAGTTACAATATTATATATTAAGTAAACTTTGACTCCAGATGACTTGAACCACGGTCTGCAATTCAATAGACAGAGTGATTAACTAGACCAATAGTCCAGTTCATTAAACCAATATTTTAAAGAACAGTTTTTAAGCGTCACTATACCTTTTTTTTTACCTTATGCGTTAGACTTGGACTAATAAAGTACCTTCCATGAGGTCTCGTCGGATCGCGAGGCTGAGTTGGTACCGTGTCATGTCATCTCTTATCGTAGAGGGCTCGGGCGGATAGAACTTCACAGAAAACCGCACGTCCCAGGGTTCATCTGAAATTATTGTAAATTTGGCTTATATTAAAAATCCATTTGTGACATAATCGCGAAATTCTATTTACCTAGATTTATATTTTACGGTCTATGTCTACTGTTTTCTTATAACATAAAATTATTATTGAATACAGTGCTTCTTTTCAAGACAATTCAAGCTTTATTATAAAGCCATGAACAGAGTTTGCTGTATATAAAAAGTGGCACAAACTTCTAAATGTCTTAGTGAGTCGTCTTCCGAGGTGCACCCAAACGCGAGGCTCCCCTTGTGCGTGGAGAAGACCGAAGTAGTCCTTCTCGATGACATCCAGGGACTGGCAGACCAGGTCTAGTAGGTCTCCACCGACGGCTTTTCTCTGGAAATTATAAAAAATCAAATCTTAATATTGCTCGTATAAAATCGAAAAGTTTATGTGTAAAATGAAATATCAATTAGTATAGGTACGCTTAGTTTTTATTGACGACTAACAGAAAAATTCATGTAACATAACACATTTTAAACATTAAAATTTTGTCACTTCCGTTAATCGAAACTATCATACAGGGGTACAAATAACAAAAAAATGTTTTAACCAGATGTTGGTAAATGAATAGTTGTGATATCTTACATTCACGTCAACTGTGATATGTTCTCCAGTGAGCAGTTCCACGCGTACTCTGCCACTTGTAGTCTCATCAGACGCGAGGCGACGCAGGCTCTCGCGCATTGTGCTGTTGATGATGATGATGATGAAGATTATAATAGTCACAAATAGCTAAGGTATAATTGTAAAGGTGATCAAACTATAAACTCATCACTATTATGCAAATATTTAACTGTTATCAGAGCCTCTGTTTGCATGGACTAAAGAACAGTAGGATTTTTTTTCATGTACGCAGTTTAGCGCTACCGATCTCGAGGAGATAATAAATATATATGAATAATTTTTGTAGATCAACTTCCAATACTTTTCTAAAAGTCGTAAACGTCCTAGAGAGGTTATATATTACCTAACTGACCTTCAATCACGCTATCACACCTAAGGGTTGGCCCTATCATATGACGCTTATCTATTTACGTGTATTTTAAAAATACAATAATCGGTCAACTATAAAATAAAACACGTGGCAGATTGGTTCGAAAAGGCCTATTTTTAGGTAAAACCAACAAAAAAATATCACGCAGTCAGGCATGAAAGAGTTTACAACAAAAACTAAAAATGGCGAAAAACTCGACAGAAACCAGACATTCCATGCTTTATTTCTTTCGAAGATCGTGAGCGCAGTGAAATGATAAGATTCTACAAGATATTATTACTAAACTTTGGACTCCATTAGAAAGTATAATATTATACATACCACTTATTGAATCAACTTCAAAGGAATTACTGAAGATTTGAAAAGACTGTATTAGTCCGTAACAAGCAACGCTTCAATAACTGACCGATGTGCATCACTGGCATAAGGAATAACGTTATAAATCATAATAAGCAATAGTCATTTGAAAACAGTAAATGATGGATTTTATATTTTATTTTTTTCTGCATTTGTCTAATACTGTTAGACTATGATATTAATAAAGAGAAGTGCTTGGTAGGTTGTGGAAAGATGGCTCACTATAGTCAAAAATAGGTAGGTACGTCTTCTGGCCCTTAGTACGAGCCGCACCTCAGCTTGTCCCCGATGGCACTTCCCGTCAAACTCAGGAACATCTAAGAGCTTTAAATAAAAATATGATGTATACAAGCATAGTTTGTATACATCATATTTTTTCACTTCTCTTTATGGTAGGTAGAAAAATCTCTATGCAATCAAAGTATTTTTCGACCAAATTTAAAATCACTACAGTCACGAGACTGTGTTGTCAGTCAGTTCCAGTTAATTAATATAAATGTAAATGAAACTTAAGTAATACAAATGTAACTAATTTTATTTCAAATTCCGTGTAAACAATTTTAATCACTTGATATTGGTCTTGTTTTTAAAAGATTCGAAAGATTTAATTCGTAACAATTGTGGTTTTCTGTAGCAACTTGATATTTAGATGCGGTTATATATTAGTGGTACCTAATTAGGGCATTGTGATAGAATTCTTGAGAAGTTCTTATCTATTTTAAATACATATATGTACTTACTTAAGATTTTTATGATAATGTCTCTGAGATTATCTAGATAAGGCGAGGGCAAAACTGTTCATATTTAAAAAATTGTATTAAATATATTTTAATCAAATTTGGTGTAGTATTGTCTTTTTATTTGAATCAACATATAAGATGCTTCTCGCTTTGTATATTCTCTTATTTTTAAAAAAGAACATAAATAAATGGTTACTATTTGTATATATATTTTTAGTTGTGGTAGATGACTCCTTATTTGAGTAACTGTTGCTGATTCAGCGAGGGCGGAAGGAAGAGCACGAGAGGAGAACTCTCTGTCAATTCCTAGCATAATATGAATAAATGGATACATTTGGTAATTACTGTGTAAATACCGATGTATGAATGTCTCGACCGAATTTATTATCGCGGACGGAGCCGGGACTAAATCTCGTATACTATCAATTATTGAATGTACACGTACATGAACGTTCGAGTAAAATAAACATGGTATTGATCTTCAGTATTTCGATAGTTTACATTCCAATAGTAGAGTGATTTACGAACTTCAACAATTTGGCGAAGAGCCACATCACGGGTAGTGTATTATTTTACATTTCATTCTATAACAGAGTTTGAATCTTCACTAAAAAGATTATATATTTTTTTATCATTAAAGGACATTTATTCTGCACATACACATTTTAACACATGCAAAACGCACTGTGGAGAGCGTCTGGCAGTAAGTATTCATCGACGGCTATGGACGTCTTCAATAAAGGAGATGGAGATGATCTTAATGAATGGGATGAAAGGACACATATACTGGGAAAATGATTTACTGACTGCCAATTCTATAACTCGAAGTTCGAAACGCAACTTCAATAGCAACTTCGCGCTGATCTTCTATCAATTACCAATCTACTAAATACAAAATACTAATTAAGGCCTGATTCCAGCGATTGTAAAGGCAGCCTATCTTATACAAATAATTGTACGTCAGAGGAAAGTATTAGGGGAACCTATTTTGACAAAAGAAATGAAAATGAAGTAACTAAAGATAAGTTTGTTAATTTCTATAATTTCCATACGTTATGTCCATACAAATAAATATCGTAGAGTTTTACAACCATGGATCTGCCAAGAATCCAGCGTCGGCTCTCAAGTTTATGTTTCTATCGAATAGAGATGTTCTATTTATAAAGCAGACGCTATTAATATTTTATTGCAGACGTCTTTGTTGGTTTAAGTTTAATTTAAAAAAAAAAAAAACAAAAAAATGAGGGTTACCTATATCAAGATGTATAATGACTAAGTACCTCATGATATTGTAAGGTTTCATAGAAGCCATAGATATTCGACACTCCCCCATAGACATTAGTTGTTCCAAACAATTGCTTATCACATTATGTCTGCGGTTAAAATAAATTAATATATTTAAAACACAAATACAATAGCAACTATTTTTATTTATCATATATATTTCGTTTTTGTTTGTTTACGCCGCTTATCTAGTATGTGTCAGATGGGATTTTTTAAATTATACAACATATTTAACATCACACTTCGACCCTCACTATATTATGAATATTAAATATATAATTAGCCGGCTCTGTTCACTTAAATTATCGGAATTTTGCTCGAAGCATGGCGGACTCCGTCATGCTTCGGGCTCATGAATAGGAACCCCGAAGGGGTTCGAAACTAATAGGGCAAAATTCCGATGAATTTACGTGTTAATATATATTTAATAATCATCATGGTTCACGAAAATTTTATTTTAAAAAATGTTATAAATTACTAAAACTTTATTGCGAAATCTTCGAAGTCTGTTCTACAAAATTATGGTAAATACAAGTAACTAATTATGTTTGACGAGTTGGATGAGAAGTTCTGATTGTGTTCCGTATTGGAATTACCTTCCGTGTTCCGAGTTGCGGGAACAGATATTATAGTAATAGGTATTATCTATCTTGTGGTATAACTCGCTTACTGACGTATAACAGTGCTTAGAAACCTGGATATGTATGAGGTCCAGCTGTAGCCAATTAAAAGTAGCGGAGTATCAATGTACCTAATTAGGGATGCTTGGTAATTACATCCGAGCATTTAATAATGTGGTATACTCTGTAACATTGCTTTTTAAAGTTGAGGTATTTTTGTAATAATATAAAGGACACGAGTATTCAGTATACAGTAAATTTAAGTACTCAAACGAGGAATGAATTGTGAACGAAATCTTTAAAAGTAGGTATATGTAGGTACATAACATATAATGTGGCAGCCACACCACTAGGGTTTTGGAAAGACTAAAAAATATGTAACTATATTCTGGTAAAATAATATTTAAAAATCTTTTTTTACATTTTTTTAAATATTATATTATATATATTAAGTCTTTTCGGATTTTATCAAAATTATAAAAGGTTACCGCATCTTAGAAAATTGTTGACCTAATTCATCCACTTGGCTTAAGTGACCTCGAATTATCTAATCAAGACGCTAGTTTAGATTAAATCCATCGAGACTGGGCTAACTTTAACTTTATCTAACTTCGATACATACAGAAGTAAGTCACACAATTATTTTTTTTTCATGACCATATTATTAAATGACACTTCGAAGTCATATTTTAGAAGAAAGTAATAAAACGTTTAAATGTTGGTTATAAATAATTTTAAATGTAACGTAAATATATTTCGTATGTTTACAATCAAATAGGTCAATTTAGGTAGTGCTTTAGGGCCAAGACGCAGTGACGTCATCCCATACACTGGAATGCAGACAGGTTCCTTGCAAATAAAGAACAAAATTTACAATCATGGCTTTGGAATGTTGGAAAAATATATTTTTATAATAAAATATTCTTATTGATGAATAAATATTTAATTATTATGATAAATCCTTCTACTATTTTAATATATTACTCCTATAATACAAGAAATGCCCTTCATCAACTTTCAAAAACGTCAAAACGTAAGGACCTTGGTGTTAATAACTTACACATAGTAAGAATATTTAAATAACAATTAAATGTGGCCGTATCTAGTTGTTAACATGCATGTTCTACAATTCTAAACATTGTAGTATCTAACTCTCGTAAGCAATATAGCTGCGTTAAGTTACAACTCTAAAGTTATGCAAGGAAGAGTCTAATAATCACCAACGCGGGAAGCGGTTAATGACCTCTTACTTGTCACGCATTTTCATTAACAAATAAAAACAAAAACCAAACTTACCTTAAGTCCCTTTTATAAACAATTGGTGTAATAATTTATAACAATTATTTAAATATATTTTTTTAAAAGCACTTGACTTTGTGACTCTTATTTTATTCAAACATATTTAAAATTTAAATTTAACGTATTTATTTCCCAAGGTCCTGTCAAAGTGGCTAACAACGCGCTTTCTCGAAAGCTGGACACAAACTAGTTTCAGAAATCAGACGGGAGTGGGACTAAACGAAGCCCGAACGTAAAATTTTGTAACGCGTGAGAGAATAAGGAGTATTTTCTCTCTCATATTTTAATAGATTACAAGAAACTTGAATTGGAATTTGGAATGAGTGGCTTGATGTGATTCAATGAACAGAGACAATGTTTGTTTAATATGCTTGAAGCGTTTCAGCGCTTTAGGTTTACAATGCTGCAATACAAATTGAAATTTGAAAACAATGTGGTTGTTAGTGTCTTTAGAAGTTCTATGATATGCAAATTTTATTTTTGTATATTTTAATTATAAACAAGCTGTTTGTAAAAAAGTCGTAAGCATGGACTAATAAATGAATTAGCTCTTGTGTCAAATTTCTGCTTAGTTTTATCATCACGCCTAAATGTACATAATAAAAACCTTTTATTTAATATTTTTGTAGTTTGCGAACCAATAGCTAACAATTAAAAGTATTTCCTTCCGACTATCGCTCAGTATTTCAAGGGGCTTTCCCAAAAGTACTTTGAACGTGCTGAGCGACACCCGAACCCACTGGTGGCTGACGCCGCAGAGTATAGACCACGTGTGACTACTTTAGTCAGAAAAAGAAGACCCAAGTCGGTACTCGTTGACCCCGACGCGACGACACGTTCACAGTAGGTAATAACGTGTACGCGTAGGCATTATTGACACCACACAACATACAGACACACATCGTCTGTACCGGTATAGACGAGGTCCCAACTGAGTAAGTGCTCCGTTGCTCCGGCGTTCTGCCGTCGGAGGACGCTAGTGTCCAAATTTCCTTAGCTTCCCTCCTGACTAACGACGCCCCGAGCCGAGGTCCGTGTCTCAATCTGAGACGCCCTCGGGCCGTCGTTCCCCATGGGGGCCCATCTGGCCCCCCCTTGTTAAGGGTGGGTCTCCAGACCCATCCGCTCCCCCGGTGACGCTGTAATAGCCAACAGGGCTAACAGCATAGACAAACAAAAAAAAAAAAAAAAAAAAAAGTAACCTAATTTTTTTTTTTTTTTTTTAATATGAAATATATATTAATTTGTGCGAAGATAGTTTGTATTTTGATTTTATATGGGTATTTTTTATTTTAAAGTTATGCAACTTATTGTCATGGGTCGTGATATACATATTTTCTAATGCTTGAAGGTTTAATTGAGGAAATAATATTTTAACAAAAAGCCTACATTTCCACGTAATTGTATTTGAACGATAATGTATGTATATTCACACTGTAATAAACCAAACATTAGTGTTATAATTACACTTATACATATTATATTCTCTGTGTAAATTTATTCTGAATTCAAACATTTTAAAACAAAAGTGCATTATTTTATTTTTATACAAACCCCAGTAAAATATATTTCTATGTAATCATTTATAATTATACCTACATAAACTATTTTACAAAACTTAACTTACCAAAACTATTGTTTATTGTCATGTTCTGTTTTCGTATACCTACCGAAAGATTTTACTTTTAAGTTTTAGTCTATTTAGTAAGTTCTTAAACGTTTTCTTGTATTTCAAACAGTAGTGGATTCTGTTTTCTTTGTAATATTTTGACAATGTTCACTGATGAAATATTCATTATGACAATTTTAAACAACCGTTTCGCCACCACGGCCAAAAGGTGAAGCTGTATTGAACCAACCGAAAATATGACTTATATTTAATTTGCTCTCTCTCTCTCTAGTGAATTATATATTATATTTTTACATTTAACTAATTAATTACTTTATTTAAACTCTATTTAGGGAAGAATTCAAATTTCATTTAAAGAGTATCGTGATCAACCACGTGTATCAAAGAAGTATAGTTTGTTCTAATCGCCATCCATTGGAACATTTTCATCACTTACACGATGTTGTGAAAGATCTCGTCTTGTACTAACGCGATTGTTTGTTTGTTTAAACGCTCCAATCTATAGAACTATTAGTAGAGGCTGTGTTATCATCACGTTATGTTTATCAGGATGCGAAGAGGAATTAATAGGTTGTTTATTTTTAAATCAGTATTCGAAACAAAAATATATTTCATAATTAGTAAAGTTTCATACTGAAGTTTCTTTTACATATATTTAGGTATACTAATAAATATAAATTCAGACTTGATAATAATCATTGCAGTCGCACTCGGGGCCAACGTTCATCTCATGCAAAGTTGGTACGTTCTTTTATTTTAAAAACCGTAATGATGTATTTTGGTATAACATTTACTTTATTTAATAATTATTGTAAACATTTTTTTTAAACACAACCTTTGTTAAAAACTAAGTTACTAATTTTACATTATACTTATCTTAAATGAAATACACATGAGTATATCTAAAATTTTTAAGCTTTCGTCTTTCTGTTAAAATATTAATAGTAGATTCGAATAAACAAATATACGACATAATATAAATATATAATAAAATATATTATATGTATCTTTTTTCTTATTAGGATATAATTCAGAAAAACCTTTAGAATTAAATAATTAGATTAAATTTAGCAAATGTTGAAATGTTTTTTTGTTTTTGATAATATTGAAGTATACATAATCTATTTCATGTAAGTTTCCCGATCTACCAACAAAGTGACAAAAAAAAACAGACGGTTCCAATCTGCCCGACATTCTCTCGTTAGAATATTGTTTGAACAGTCCCTTAGGTGCATTTCCATCCACACAGTATCAGACATCGCACGTAGCAGACACCAACAAGCTCAAACAAAAGTCTGGTTGCTATTTAAAAACTTCCCTAATTTTAAGTTCAATTAAAGTAACAAGTTAGGAAAGTTTGGGATTGTATGCAATAATTATAACCGATTTTGTAGGAATTCCTTAATATATAAATTGATTCTGTGTATTCAATCACGTATATATTATTAATGAATACTTTCCACCATTTAATTTCTATTACAATCCTCTTTAACAAATCGTTAATAATTTAATATTATAATGAATTTGACATTGCTTTGTTTGCTTCATCTTATTTTTGTTTCTTTTGTTTAGTATATTATTATTTAAATTAATAACATAATGAATATAAGGCTTTTAATAATAACTTAAAAAGTCGTCACAATGGCGCTCGTGTCCCACCAGTTTATCATATAAAGTTAAAAGTATACTGTCTCGACTTTGACGAAAAACTCTGAGAAAAATTCGGAGGGGATAACTGCGCATCTGTACTGTCGCGCACACAATATTTTTCTAACAAATACTATTTTTTTTATTTACTTTAAATAGTAGGTAATGGTAATCATTACCTAAAAGTCGTATTGTGTTATTTTAAAATTTATATTGTAATTTTATTTTGATATTTATTTCCCACCTATGGTTTATATTGTACCTAAGATATGATTTATTGAAGTTTATGAGAATCATAATACTGTCAAAATATTTTTTTGTTTAAAGACACAAACAAACTTAACAAACAAAATTAATATAAAAAAGTTGAACGTAAAAATAAAAATGAGAAATTGACTGTACACTGGAAGTGAGTGGGGTATCGTATCGGTAAGGGAAGGGAGGTCGTAACGCGACTGGACAGCCAGTTAGCGCTACTTGAGCCCGTCCTCCGTCCCCCGCAGTCTCTTCAGATACCTTAATTTAGACTAGTCCAGACTCTAGTCCATGGACGCTGTTTCATGCCGATGGACATATAAGTAAAATATGTTGAGTGGAAACAAAACTTGAACCATTCATTTCCTTTCTAAACGAAAAATCTTAGATAAGTTTCTGTTGAGATGGAAGCGCAAAATTAAGGTAATATTTCAGGACAGTTACAAGTTTTCCTTAAACTCTATGATAATAATTAATATAGTTGTTTCCATAGAGTAGTATAATAATTCTATGGTTATAATATAATGGTTATAATATAAGCATATATATTTCATTTAAAACATTTAGTTATGAAGTTCCATCAAGAAATTTCAACACAAAGTGTAAAAAAAAAAAAATATTCTATGGTTGTTTCAACTCATCTCGTCCTTTTATAGCCTGTGTTCCGAAATACATACCAGTAAACTGGCCAGGGCTAATGACGTCATGACACCGACGCCATATTGCACTGGTGTCGGCCATATTGTACTGGTAAGGTAACTTTATTAATTTGTAGAAATATAGGCAAACGCAGAGTAATATAATATCAGTACCTAGAGTTGCCACTTTTCATTTACAAAATACATTTGAGTTTACACTTACAAAATACCTACATTAAAAGTAAAGGACAATTTAATTTTCGTTATTCTAATTTTTTAAAAATACATATTCTTTATATTTTCAAGGTTTATAAATTATTATCACAGTTACAATAACATAAATGCGCAGTATATATGCAGTAAATTTAATTTAAGGTAAACAGATGATTCTTCTTCCATTTTTGTTCTTATTAGGTTTAAGAATTTTTTTTTCTTCGTCTCACCATTTACTATTAATTAATTATAATCATAGTCTTACTAAATAATTTTTGTACTTGTTTAGAATTAAATATCTGATTAACAACACTTTTTGTTGTAATTGCTTTATAACTCCATTCTCTTGGAACTTTATTATTTTATGTAATGTAATAAAATGTATAACTATCTAAAATAGACACATTAAAAATAAATATGTAGTCACAGACTAAAAAGGAATTTGTCAGTAGTGTCAATTTATGCTGTCAAAGTATTCAGCGCTGGCCATCATATTTCGGAACGATTCACCAGCATGGCTTCGATTTTTGACGTCATCAGCACCGGCCAGTATACTGGCATATATTTCGGAACACGGGCATATAAATTGATCATAAAATTTTGACTTTGACATCAAAAGTCAAAACATAACCTTAAATTTAATACTTGATGTTTACACATGGTATAATTGCTTACATTGAAACTTAGTTATCAAATAAAAATGGGTGAAGAATCGACAGAAAACAATCCTCAAAAAAAGAGGCAAAGAAAAAAACGAAAGAATTTCTTGTCAAATGCCAAGAAATACGCTAAGAAAGGACAAATGGGTCGAGGAACAAAAATACCAGAGGAACTATACCAATACTTTGTTGGCATTTTAGATGCAATCAAACAAGGGGTAGAGGATCCAGATGAGAGACGTGAGTAATAATTCATTATTTATATTTATAATTTTCTTTAAACCCCCAAAATCCAGTAAATTGTTGTGTTTATTTTAATTATAGAAGCCCTAGTCAACAATGTTTTGGAAAGAACTAAGGGAGAAGAATTAAATGTCGTTGGAAACCAGCTAGGTTGTCGTCTGGTTGAACTGCTCCTACCATACTCATCAGCCGAAGATTTAGAACGGTATATTGAATTATTATCCCCAGAACTAAGACCACTATGTTCTGACAATTTTTCAAGTCATGTAGTTGAAACATTATTAAGAGTATCCTGTGAACGAGCCACTGAGAGCATGCAACACTGTGATGAAGAGGAAGCTCCTAAGAAAAAACAGAAAATAGAGGCTAAATATACAGATGAACATATAAAAAATTGTCATGACTTCACAATAAAAATATGTAAATATGCTCTTAACAATTTAGAAGATTTTGTTTGGGATCAATATGCCAACCATATTTTACGTAGTGCTCTCAAATGTCTTAGTGGAATAACTTTATTGCCAGGGGAAAAACCTAAAGTAAACATGTTTAAGGAAACTGTACAAGATAATAAAGGGATACCTCCTCATCTCACTGAAATGAAATACAAAGTTGTTCCTGATGAGTTTCACGACATTGTCAAAGAATTTGCCAATAGATTATCAACTTGGCCCCAATTTAAAGATATGCCATATCAAAACATCACGTCAGCATTATTACAAGTATTATTGTATGCAATCAAGAATGTGGACAAAAATATTACTAAGAGCTTGGTTAAGAAATTGTTGAATGAAAGTTTTGCTCCTGAAGATTGGGTGTCAGCTGAAAATGATAAGAAAAAAGATGACAAAATAGATGTAGATGACAACACTGTGACGGAGAGTTCTCCTGACTGCAGCTTGCCTCCAGTATTTGAATCAGAGTCTGCTGTTAGGTAAAATAAATGCAATTAGTAAAGAAAAAATCAGTAGTAGTAAAGAAATATATATTTTGGGGCTCGGGTTCGATTAGCGGCAGAGACAGGCATTTATGTGATGAGCATAGATGTCTGTGTTTCTGGGTTTGGTTGTTTATTAAATATATTCTCAGTATTTATATGTGTATTTCTATGTATTTGTATCGTTATCTAACTCCCTTAACACAAGCAAATAATTTGCTTACTTATGGGTTAGATCAATGTATGTAATTTGTCCCAATATTATTATTCTTAATATTATTAGTTTTCAAAAGTTTATTTCTGATACAATGAATATTTTATCAATAATTTCTGAATGCTAGTTTATAATTTTCAATTACATCTAAATGAAATATCATATAAGATAAATTTAAAAATTCTTCTTATTCAATTATTATTCAATGAGTATTTATTTCATTTCAAATAACAAAAATGAGAAACTTTACCAGGTTACTCGAAGCAGCCCTCTTTGTATCAAAGAAGAAGACTTACACACAGATCTATGCTCGGTGCTTCATAAACCGCTTAACTCAGCTCGGGACCATGCCCATGTTGAACTTCACAGTACAGAGACTCATAGACAACTGTTCTATTAAGGAAGAGGTACTAAAATATTTGAAGACAATCTTTTTTAGAGAGCATATTTAGATGATAAAATTGTGTTTTTGAGGCATTCATTAATATTATATGAAGTATAACCATATTGCCTTATACTTTTTTTTTAATAATATTTATCACATTTATTATGTTATAAATATAGTATAAAAAAATAATTCTTTAGTTAAAGTTTACATGTTTTTGAACATTAATGATTTATTGTTTTTTTTTTAGTTTGAACCCATGTTTGAGGAACTATCAAATAAGTTTAGTTCCATCCTGGTGTGTGGGAACACCGGTGTGCTGGTAGCCCTTGCAAAAGCCTGTCTCCGAATTAAATCCAAGCAAATGCAGTATATACAAGTATGTTATATACTAAATCAAAGATATTTTGAATGGACGTTTAGTATTGTTATCTCATATTTAATTCTAATTTAAAACAAGGAAATATGGAATTATGAAAGTTGGTATCATAATAACCTTTTAGTTTAAATTATAATATAATCCTAAAATCTGTAATTATTTGAAATGTAGCTGTAATATTTTATTATTTATCCTCTCTTTAAAACGATTAGGTTCGGTTATGGCAGCTAATAAAATCATATCTTTCGGCCAATTCGGCTTTGAAAACAACATGGTATTGTAGAACAGATACACAGGTAAGTATAGTATGGTATGGTTCATACAGCTTTAGAAAACAGGACATACTGCAAGCGTTTGACAAAGTTTGGCACAAAGGACTACTTTACAACATAAACAATAAACTCCCTACAAATTACCACATATTTTTAAAATCATATCTCACGGAAAGATATTTTTATGTAAAGCAAGACGAAGACATACCCTCATAGAGCACTCGCTGGAGTACCGCAAGGAAGCGTGCTTGGCCCCACCTTGTGTCTAATATTTACCTCAGACTTACCTACGACTGATGGTGTCGTAATTTGTACATTTGCTAAAGATTTGCTACAGACGACGAACCGACTGAGGCAAGCAACAAGCTACAACACAGTTTTGACAACATCACGGAATGGTTAACCAAGTGGCAAATAAAAGCAAACGAAACTAAATCTGTACAAGTTACCTTAACAATGAGACGTGATACTTGTCCTCCAGTAGCACTTAAAGGCGTTCAAATACCACAATTGAGACCAAATATCTTGGAATTTACTTGGATAGCTCTCTAACTTGGAAGAAGCACATATTCACGGAACGAAAAGCTCTAGGAATTCAGCTGAAAAAAAAAGATGTATTGGCTACTCGGCAGAAACTCACTGGAAAACAAACTCCTTTAATACAAGTGTATCCATCTGGACCTATGGTATACAACTCTGGGGAACCACCTCAAACTCAAATGTAATAATATTTCAAAGATTCCAATCAAAAATGCTTAGGATCATTACTATTGATTCTTCGTATATAACAAACGAACAATTACATCGTGATCTTAAAGTTCAAACAGTCTAAGATAAAATAAAATACTCTATGACATTATACAAAACCAGATTGAATTATAATCCAAGTCCACTAGGTTCAAACGACTAAAAAGAAAGACACCTTTAGATTTGTTAAGAGTTTAAATTGTTTGTCTCCATATACCTACCACACCATAATGTACATAAAAGGACATATCGCCAGTAGCGGATTTAGGCTTAGGCCCGTGAGGCCCGGGCCTAGGGCGGCAAATTTTGGGGGGCGCCAAAATTTTTATGTACCATTGTACCATTTTGAGGGTAGAATGTCTTTGTTAATCAGGCAAGTCCTAAAATTTGAAATATCTAACAAAAAGATTTTAATTTTTTTTTTAATGCTAGCATATTATTTATTTACGAATTTAGATTTTTTTATATTTTTCATTCAAAATTTAGTTATAACATTTGTTTGGGCTCTATTATAAAACGAAACATTATTTCACCATGATAAATTATACAAGTGTCAGTAGACTCATGGCATAAATTTTTTATTTTTCAATTTTTCGTAAAAAATTTATAGTTTTACGTAATGTGAAGCCCCTAACGATAAGTTGTTAATAAATGTTTAATTTATACCTGAATTAGATTTCTTATTATTATTGTTATTATTTTAAATATTTTATACACATATATGTACATATATTACAATATATATATATATATACTGTTACAAAAGATAAAGGGCGCCATATCGTCTCGGGCCTAGGGTGTCCTCAAACCTAAATCCGCTACTGCATATCGCTGAGCACAGCATAGAGGACAATCAGCCGATTGCCCTGTTTTTTTTTATTTTGGAGTAGAAGCCCAGCCACTTCCTTGACATGCGTGCCAATTTCCTCTGCCAGTTGCCTCAAAAAATTGATTCCCAAACGGTTAAGAGCTTCGCTTACGCTCAGCTCAATTAGACGCATAACCATTTGCTAATTGTTCTTATTGAAATAGATAGCACAAAAGAAAAAAATATAATAAGAAGATTTAAATTTTTGCTTTAAATCCAATATCATAATATTTGAGTGTTATTCAGCTTTCCTTTTTCTATATTTAATTATAATATTATAATTTCAAGTGTCTCGAGAAAGCTCTCAACTGCACAGATGCGGAGCCAAAACACTTTGCCATACAATGTTTGAAGATGACTCCTCTCGGTGCTAACACCGACAAGGATTATTTCATACACGTACATGGGTCTGTTATTTTACAGACAATGCTGGATTTTCAGGTAATATTTAAATATCTAAGAATTTGTTATTACAATTTTATAAAACTTTTTTTTTTTTTCGAAAAAATTATATGTAAAATGCATATTTATGTTTGCCTAATATGTAAATAAATAAATATTTAACTGTCCACAATATATCAAACATATAAAAGTACATATTGTGAATTAAGTGACTTTGAAATTTTTGTTTTATCATCATGATATTAAACTACAACTATGGGATTAACATCATTGATATGTTCCAGCGTCCAGCGAGACCGGTGACAAGTATCTTGGAGCTGACTTCAGACGAGCTGGTGTATGTACTGAGCGACGCTAAGGGCTGCCACGTCACTGATGCCTTCTGTACGGGACAGTTTGTAGGAGTGAAAGCACGGGACAAACTTATATGGAAATTGAAGGTAAATAATATGTTTTAGAAACTTTAAATTTATTTAAAAGATCTGTGAAAGAGCACTTTTTATCTCAAGATAGCTAAGACTTCAGTATAATAATTATCAGTGTATAAGTATATTATATATATCATTTATTTATAACTGTTTACTTTATATAAATTCATGTTTATAGATATAATCCCAATATTACTTATCTATTTTTTTATTTCTATTATTATTTTCCAATTCCCCCTGTATTTATTATATAATATATAGTTTAGTCTATTATAGCTTATTTATTGTATTAGTATTTAATTTATTTACAAATCTACGTATTAGTGTTTAGTTTTTTATAAGCCTGTTTATTTTTTGTACCTACGCCACCTACCCATATTAATGACTGTTTTATATACTATAAACCCCAGGGTTGCCTGGAAGAAATCGCCGTTAGGCGCTAAGGCCGCCTGTTGTACTTCCTTTGTGTTACTTGTTTGTGTTTTACTTTTTTTAATATTTTGTGGTGTACAATAAAGAGTATATGAATGAATGAATATGAATGAATGTTTTATAGTGATTTGTGATTTATTATCTATCAAATTCTCATTTGTGATGATTTCAGAACATGAATAAGAGATAGACTCTGCATTTTCGGTTTATAATATTATATAAAAGATCACCCCCCGCCCCATCAGGGCGGGTGTTCCCCAGGGTTCCGTTCTCTCCCCCATCCTCTACTCCATCTACGCTAGCGACATTCCTAGGCCGCGATCTAAAGTGCACCTTGCCATGTACACGGACGACACCGCGCTTTACACGTTCTCTAAGGATCACTGGGAGATATACCAACGTCTCCAATCCGCAGTCGACTCCCTCGAGAGTTGGCTGCGGAAATGGCGGAACGAGGTAAACCCTGAGAAGAGCGTTTCGGTGCTCTTCGAACGGGGCCCCCCAAGGATCCTCCCGCGAATCAAACTCTTTGATAAACCGATATCTTGGAAAGACGAGGCAAAATACCTAGGAGTATCGTTAGATAGAAAGTTAGTTTTCACTACGCATATTAGAACCGTTCGTAGCAGAGCGGCCTACATATTAGGTCGTTTATATCCGGTGACATATACAATAAGGTGACACTTTACAAAGCTTGCATACGTTCCGTCATGTCCTATGCGAGTCCCGCTTTTGCGCACGCTAATCTGAAACCCCTTCAGGTGATTCAGAACAGTTTACACGCATTGCAACCGGGGCGCCGTGGTTCGTACGCAACATCGATCTCCATAGAGACTTAGACCTTCCGACCATCGCTCAGTACTTCAAGAAGCTTTCCCAAAAGTACTTTAAACGTGCTGAGCGACACCCGAACCCACTGGTGGCTGACGCCGCAGGGTAAAGACCACGTAAGACTACTTTAGTCAAAAAAAGAAGACCCAAGTCGGTACTCGTTGACCCCGACGACGCGTTCACAGTAGGTAATAACGTGTACTCGTAGGCATAATTGACACCACACAACATACAGACACACACCGTCTGTACCGGTATAGACGAGGTCCCAACTGAGTAAGCGCTCCGTTGCTCCGGCGTTCTGCCGTCGGAGGACGCTAGTGTCCTAATTTCCTTAGCTTCCCTCCTGCGGGTGTGTTGTAGTTTATTTCTGTTCATTGTTACCCTTCTTTGTGTTAATAATAAAGATAAAAATATTTAACGATATATATTTTCCAGGGTTATTATCAGAAGCTGGCGCTGTCCCAGCACGGTTCCCGCGCCTTTGAACAAATATTTAACGCCGCGTCAATTGAACAAAAAGTTAAAATAATGACTGAAATATCAGATAAAAGCAATTTACTGAACAGCACGAGCTATGGAAGATTAATAGCAACTAAATTAGATATAAATACTTTTAAACTCTCTCAAAAGAATTGGGAGCAGAGTAGATTAAAGAAACCTGAATAAAGTCATCAAAATGTACAATTTTATTTGATTTCAAACAGCGCCATCTAGCTTCTAGATGTAAAATTCCGTTACAATATATTTTTTATTAAAAAAATTACAATTAAATTATATATAAAGTGACATGCATTTCTTTTATTTATAATCATGAAAGCCGATATTGGCAAACTCCATTACAACCCGGGGGTATTTGTCCAGGCTTCAACTTGCACACTTTGTTTCCGCAAATATATTCGCCTTTTCGTAACGACGGCATACGAGGGTTGTAACCTGAAAATATTGTCTTATATTCAAATACATTATAATTAGTGGCACATTTCCATATCCAATAAACAGTGCACTATTTGACCCCAAAAAATAGCGAGTAACATTTTCCACCAATCGGATAGGAGCACTAGTTCATTAATAGATTTTTCACATCGTTAAATTAGTACGTACTAGAACTAGTTATCTATCGCTTAGTAAATAGTATAATGAAATGTGTCAAATATGTTTCTAACGCCTGCAATAAATAAAGAGCAATAACCCCCTCTCACGTTAAAATTTGCTAACAAAAAGTTGTCGTACAATTTTCTAGTTTTAATGTAAAGTAGGCCATTAAAACATTTTATCATCTTTGTATAAATGTATTTACGAACCTTTTACACCCGGTGTTCCTCCTTTAACCTGTGGCGATCGTTTGAAAATATCATGGTCTCTTGGTCGGTTGATCAAAAGACGCTTCGTGTCGATCGGTGACGAACACACCACAACCCAGACCACAGAAATAATGGCCAATATAATCTGAAATTAATAGTAGTCATTAAAACATACTTTCAAAACTTATTTGTACATTAAAAAACAATGCAAAGAAATAACATTCTTTTGTAGAAAAAAAAACAATATTTTCCGTAGATAATAAAATTTTACCAATTTTATATATGTTTATAAATATATGAACGAAATAACAAAAGTATATTATTACACATTTATATGTTATAAAATAATTATAGACTGAGCGCTTTTACGAAGGTAAACGGAAAATTTATTCGATTAAATACGTAATAACTACTAATTGCATACAACATAACAACTTAAAATATAACATCAAATAATATTAAATTAATTATACCGTTAAAAAGACGTGTACTCAGAAAGATAAGATACAAGATAAGATACGTCTTAGGGTTAAAGCCATAAAGAACAACAAAAACATAAACAAAATAAATGTTTAATTATAAGTAAAGTGTTAGAAATTGAAAATAAGACACTTTTATGATATAAGTAATAATCCAACGTATCGTACCTAATAGTAAGAGAGATCTAACAAGATTATTAATAATATAAACAATATTAAATGTACGCACCAAAACTCTCATGACTGCAAACGATCTCGGGTGCTCGATGACTGTCACTTCTCAGAGTCTGATTCAAACTAGTTCGATGAGAGGCGATCGTGACCTCATGCTACCTCTGTTTACAGAAATCACCGGAAATAAAACAAACTAGTAATGTCTTTGTGACTAAGAAAATACACAGACACAAACAAATAAAATTCTTGATTAATATTTTGAAAGAAGTTAACTCGTATAACACACACTTTAATATAGTCAAACGTAGGTAAACCATTCATTCGTCTATCGAATTTGCATAATAACTTCCCACGTAAATAAATAATGTTCATTTAAAAAATAAGGGTCTGTTAATTATTTTAAAAATATATTTTGATCAATTTATCTTCGATGGAACTTATTAGAAATTATTTTAAAATTTATTAGAAATGATTATAAAAGTAAAATGTATTTAATTAAATGGAATAAAAAAATGCAGGAATGTAAAAAAAGAATGCAAAAAAGTGCTAAATAGTAGAGGTCAAACCAATATTTTTTTGTGTACCTATCCAAAATTTTATAAAACCTGTTTCTAATTTAGATAAAACAGAAAGAATAACCTATAAATGTTTCAGTACCGTTTGTAATACGATGACTCAAAACACATTGATAACGGGATATGTAACTTTTAATTGATTGGGGCTTTCCCTTAAATGTAATTAATCTATTTTTATAAATGTGTAGATGATGTCACCAGAATAACAAAATACTAGTGGAATACGATAGTTGAGGTCAAACTTAAAAAGGGGAAGAACAAACGATATTTTTATTTACAAGTAAAAGAAGGTGGTAAGTCGTCTGAGGTAAACATAAAACAACAAACAAATTTAAGAACCAAAAGGAGTGGTGGAAGTAAACAAGAAAATCGAATAATCGTGGAAGAAACCGGTAATAATAAAATGTGTAACCAATAAACACCATGACCTCTAAAGTTCATGAACCTGGATAACCAGCAGTGAATCACAACAGTAATTCTTAGTAATTGCAGACATCGTCGCTATAATGACAAAATATTTCCTCATAACGAAAAAAAAGTTTGGCAAATTACTTTGATAACGTTTTATTATATGACAAGGGTGTGTAATTAAACTCACAATGCTGCTTCACTACAGTTTGGCGGGTAACATCAGCTAGACCTAAAAATATTTATAAAACAAATCTTTTCAATATCTCGGGGGTAGAACCACATCGACTATTAAGTATTTAGTTATAAGTAATTAGATATTAATGGTTTTTCTCATGCAATCAGCTCCTAATATATAATCTTATTATTGTAATTAAATTGAATTTTTGTTATCTTTATTAATTTACCAATATTTTGTTTGCGTCACGCGTCGACTTTTTCTGATTAATATGCATTCTTTACATTTGTCATGACTTGAATAACACTCCGTCCTTACATCAACTTTATTTGAAATCCTTACCGTAGCTTTGTTGTGTTGTTTTTGTGCTCATGACAATAAGATTTTTTTACGCAAGAAAAATTCATAACCATAACTGATTCTATTAAATTCCTTTTTGTATTAATACGAGAAAAGATAAATATGGTGAGAATTTTAAAAAACTATTGTTCTAGTTTGATGGTGTTTATTTTGTTTGAGAAATTTTAGTTTTATATTGTTTAAGTATGTTTTATTTTGATATATGTTGATTATTGTTGTCGTGTTTTGAAAAATTTGCAGTTATAGTCATGGGCGTACCGAGGGGGGAGGGCAGGGGGGGGCAGCTGCCCCCCCCTGGACTTCGCCTACCTCCCCACTACCTTCTATTGTAAATTAAATTTGGTATTTTACAATAAAAAACAAACGCAATTAAGTTTTAAAAATTGAAGAAGGCTTAGAAATGCTTTCTCAGGAAAGTTAGTCGGGAACGAGAAAAGTAGCTTTTCCGTTGTTATAGATCCATGTATTAGAAACGTTGAAATACTTTGCTGTAGTAAAACTTTTATCCAACACTTTAAAGTCTAAAATCTTCATTAGAAGCAAGCTTCGGCAAAAACAAATCACCAGCGTTTGCTCTTTCATTGTTAAACCATGCTCAAAAAAATAAAATTACAGAAATATATCAATGAAATCTGGTTTGGCCCCCCCTAACACAGAATCTGGGTACGCCCACGGTTATAGTCGCAAAAAATATTTAAATTAAAAATTGTACCTTGTACCTAACTCTTATACTTTACTGTTACTCTTGACTCTTGGAATTCGAGTAAATTATTTTTGAATCATATATTTTTTTATAAATACTGAAAAAGAATGTTTTATTTTAAATGTATTAATTTCTCCAGGCTTCAGCAAATTGAGGCTGCCAAGGTGTATCTGGAATAATACAGGTAACGACTGCTTACAGCGATGTTGATTTCCATGTAATACAGAAGTAAGTTTCTCTAAATTCAATATTTTCTCGTTAAACCTGTAATAATTAATTAAGCTTATTATTTTTCTACTATATAGGCAATTAATATCCCATATATAACTTAGTAAATACTAATATAATATATTTAGTTTGTTGTTGTGAAATTAATATTCATAATTTATTTACCGAGTCTTGTTTGAAGTAATGATACAAGTTTAGTTCAAAAGAATATCTGGATAAGACAAGTTTCGGACATCGTCTTTGTAACCGGCGTGACAACCAGGTTTAGCCTCCAGCAACCTTAAGTGTACTTCATTGGATTTGAGAACTATTTGTATATGTTCTGGATTTACATTTGACTTATTTCAACGTTTGTTTTCCTTCGCTTTTAAAACATAATTTCTTTTAATCATTGCTTACATTTTTAACATTTTTATTTTATTTTATTTTATAGACAATACTATCTCTACAATATTAAGTCTTCTTTCTTACAAATTCTCATAATGAAGATCTTGTCTGCAAAATTTATTAATTATAATTTCAAGTTTGTATTAATTTAATTTATTTTAAATTATGGAGCATGTAGTCGAACCTTAGTGTTAGAAGCCGTAAGTCCCGTGTTAGACGGTACACGATTACCTTGCGGCCATGTTGCCATTGAACAAAGCGTGTCACCTGTCACGCTCCCCGCCATTATTATAAAGAGACGTCACTCAAATGAGAAATAATATATTCTTGTTAGAGTTAAAATGTAATATTGAATGCAAGTATTTATTTACTTTAACCGACTGTACTGATTAGTAGCTAATAGGAAATATCTAAATATTTTTTTAGTTTTGTTCTGACACACGACTAAATTAGTTTAGAATTTAAAGCTTATTTCGCCTAACTTTGTCATTTTACAGGTTAATGTCACACAAGACTTGTTGGTGAGGTTGTCAATATCAGAATTTCGTTTAATTTTGTAATTCATATGAAATTACGATATAACCGAACGGATATTAAAACGCCTGTCAAATTTTATGTATTGAGCCCGCAAAATAAATTGGAAACTTCATTAACTTGACTAGCCTCGCTTTAAATTTATTTACACTGTTATGTGAATTATATTATAATATATATTTATATATGTATATATATAATCCTCCTGCAAATCAATATAAGTATTAGATTGTTTACAGGACGTCATCTTGATAATTGATCTTTTTGAAAATGTTCTTACAATCATATCCGACGATAACAAACACACAAAAAGTATAGCAGGTAAAATTATCTTATGTACATAATAATAATAAATAGATAACGATGTTTATTTGCCTGTCGGCTTGTGCAGTTGTGAAACAACTGTTTGATTAATTAAGTCCGTTTTCTTTTCGCACATAGCGCATACCTAGAAACTTTAGACAAAATTTTCTATAGCCTTAAAGGATTACACAATAATTCAAATTTTCATGGGAAAACACAAAAAACCCACCATTAGTAAAGTGAGTGTAGTGGAGAAATAGGTGCAGATAAGCGCTGGTAACAGCAAAATATTACTAAATATTTGTCATATTATGACAATGAAAAACAGTGAAGATATTGTAATAAACATTATATATGTATTTGTAACTTGATAAGATCTGAAGTGTTTATTTTAATAGTTCATTTTTTCAAGTGATGCAAACACACTACCGTTTCCGTAGGACGTTACGTAAAATAAACGAGAACGTCGGCGGAAGTGACGTCACGTCAACAATCTGAATAAAACCATTAGGGATGTGACGTCGATAGCACGTTTTCGGTCGGCTCGCAGCGGCAATTAAAACTGTCCTCTCTGGGTGCACTGACGACCATGCTGAATTACATTCTACAGAGATACCATATAATCAGATAGGACTTTTCCTTTTATTAGAGAAAAGATCTGAAAATAGATTTAAATAATAGGATAACTTTCTTAATTATTATTAATATGTACGTTGGTTTCTGAATTCCAAATTATAAGTTTGTTTTATTGTTAACTGACTCGTCAGTTGTAAGCTTATCTACAAAATACTTACAATTTTTTTTATGTTATTAGTACAGTCTGTAAATATTAACCCGTGTGGTCACTCTAGCGTCACGTCGGACCGTGACAAAAGTGCTTAAAGCCAAGCGCCCTCACCAGCCGATTTTAATCACACTCCGTCACTTCACACCGATCTCCTGATCCTGAGTGAGATTTGATAATATTCTTCAGTATTAATGGTTCCTGAGGGTTATCATGACACGAGGAGAACTGATGATGATAACATTATTAAGGCGAAATTTGAAAACGCCATATCGCAAGGCTTAATGTCAAACGTTCTAAGGTCTTTGCATTCTTAAACAAAAGCTTTTTGTTTAGTATTTTAGACAAGACATTATTTTAGAATAGACAAAACAGTAAAATAGAGTTTTTAAACCAAAACCTTCAACCAGACAGTTTATACAATCTATACATATAATAAAATTGTCACTGATCGATTTCTGTACAAGGAAAATAATATAAAAAAATATGGTTGCCTGTAAAGTCTTTTTTACGGGCGAAGATTTACGTGACCACGTCTTTTTCTCGGTAGAATATTTATTGATATGAATATTATTAAATTGCACAATATTTTAATAATTTGAGTGATTTTGTTGAGGATAGGACGATGAAGACGTTGTCACGTAAAATCATTTTATATATTATTTATTTTATATTATATTATTGATGTTATTATTTTTTACAAAATTTATTTACAGACTTTTTCGATACATCAATTAGTTGCGGAGATATCGATCATTGAAGTTATTGTTTGCTACCAGTATTTTATATATTTATTTTTTTCAGTTATAAAAAAATACTATTTCCAATTGTGTCTACCAAGTATGGTCACATGTACAGCTCTCTTAAGTTAGCGGGGAGAAGTATTTTTTTTTCAATTTTTTTTTGCTAATTCGATTGTTCGTCGTTTGTTCTTGATTGTTCGATTAAATTTAGCGTTTGTTCGATAAGGACTTTTTTTTAAATAATTATTTTCTAAATTTTATTTGAACCTGGCTCTTTATATTTAATTGTCTGTACTTTTTTTTATTTCTTTTAATCAATTTTGATGAGTTTTTGTTTGTTCGATTAAAAAGAACGTTTGTTCGATCGTATTTTTTTTATAATCATTTTTTTATTATCATTACACCCACGCTCCTGCACATATTCAAATAAATATTTGCCAAGAAAATATATTTGCTATTCAAACGCTAAAGGAGTTCCAGTACATGGACGGTATTTGAAAAGCAAATATATTTATTATTGTTATTTATCATTCTTATAAAACTATTGATTAGAATTTATTTATAAATAACTAATTGTTTTAACATCCTTAAAATGAATATTTTTTATTTTTGTTGATTGACTATTTTGATATATTATCACAACTACGTAAACAAACTCAGGTTCTTATTTACTGAATGTTTTCGTGATACTCTGAAGTATATAAATTCTATTATTTATTATATATTTATCTGACGTATTTATGCGAGATAAAATTTGTCTTACTTTTTTGACGTGACAACGTCTTAAATTAGGTTAAGCTGGGAGTCACTTATGAAAAAGTGTAACGCCCGGTAACGTAACGATGAGTCACCGAACGAGAGAGAGGCCCGCCGAATGCCTTGCGTCTCTCTCCCACTCAAACATGATCGGTCCGCAGAGCAATGTTTTGATTTTCAAATTGATTCTTTAAAATTACAAATATTAAGAAAAAGTGGCAGATATAAGAAAACTTGATTTAAAATGTGTTGAGCAAGAATTTTAACATCTAATTTAAGTAAATGTTTTAATTTTCAACTTCATTATTTACAATTACAAATTTTAATTAATTTCAAATTTATTTAGCAAAAATTTGAACCTTCGATCTGAATAAGTGTTTTGATTTTCAAATTAATTCTTTAAAATTAAAAATATTAAAATATATAAAATCAGAAGTGACGTCACATAACATTATCTGTACCTACTTATTATTATTTAATATGTAGGCCAGTACATGTGACCATACTTGGTAGACACAATTGGAAATAGTATTTTTTTATAACTGAAAAAAATAAATATATAAAATACTGGTAGCAAACAATAACTTCAATGATCGATATCTCCGCAACTAATTGATGTATCGAAAAAGTCTGTAAATAAATTTTGTAAAAAATAATAACATCAATAATATAATATAAAATAAATAATATATAAAATGATTTTACGTGACAACGTCTTCATCGTCCTATCCTCAACAAAATCACTCAAATTATTAAAATATTGTGCAATTTAATAATATTCATATCAATAAATATTCTACCGAGAAAAAGACGTGGTCACGTAAATCTTCGCCCGTAAAACCGACTTTACAGGCAACCATATTTTATTTTACTTCTCCCCGCTAACTTAAGAGAGCTCACATGTACTGGCCTACATATTAAATAATAATAAGTACAGATAATGTTATGTGACGTCACTTCTGATTTTATATATTTTAATATTTTTAATTTTAAAGAATTAATTTGAAAATCAAAACACTTATTCAGATCGAAGGTTCAAATTTTTGCTAAATAAATTTGAAATTAATTAAAATTTGTAATTGTAAATAATGAGTTGAAAATTAAAACATTTACTTAAATTAGATGTTAAAATTCTTGCTCAACACATTTTAAATCAAGTTTTCTTATATCTGCCACTTTTTCTTAATATTTGTAATTTTAAAGAATCAATTTGAAAATCAAAACATTGCTCGGCGGACCGATCATGTTTGAGTGGGAGAGAGACGCAAGGCATTCTATGTGTGTGTGACTCATCGTTACGTTACCGGGCGTTACACTTTTTCATAAGTGACTCCCAGCTTAACCTAATTTAAGACGTTGTCACGTCAAAAACACGTAATGGGGCGCCTTTATAACAGCAAGAGAACTCAAAACAATGGTTTTTCATTTTGTCTGTATGTCTGTATCACAAGAAATTTATCCATATAGATGAGAGATTATTGAGATTCAAATTTGGGTAAAAAAAGTAGTTCAGCAGAGGTTTTTTGCTCGTAGGTCTCACCTGCTCGACTAACGTAAAGAAACATGCTCGCTAGCTTTTTTCAATTGACATCAATGGAAATCGAAGACTTTTTTCTTAATTATTTCTCAAGGACACGACTGATCACGAAATAATCCTGTATATAAATAGCCTATAACCATTTACACGTTGACACTCGTACATTAAAACCGATTGTCAATCGACTCAGTAGCTTCGGAGAAGAAGCGTTACAAATAATGCATTGATTCAGATCAGTTCTGACTGAGCTTCAGCAGCTGACAGATATCAGCGTTAAGTACTCAACTTTATTAAATTAAATTTATTAAATTAAATTGTATGTCTTTTAACATTTTGGTTAATTATCTGAAAAAATATTTATTATTATTTTACTTTAATTAGTAAAAATAAAAATGAACGTACCGGTGTCCCAGTGGTCGCGGGCTCAAATCTCTTAATATATTCGGCTATACTATTATTATACTATTATTCGGCTATACATATTGAAAATAATAATAAAAATGTAAATATTTTGGAAAAAAAACAAAAAATTAATAAGTCCTCTACTGTATCAGTCAAACATAATTACTTTGTTTTTTCTGACCAATTAGGTCAAGGTTTTGGATCTCTTTTAAGTAGTAAATTAAATAATGTTTATAATATATACTCACCTGGAGCCAGTTACCAGCATAATCTAGACAAAATAATTAATTTTAACTTGACTGAAAACAGTACTATTGTACTATTACATGGAGATGGTTTGTCTGTCAAGAAAATTGAAATTATTAAAAATATAGAAAAATTATTAAAATTACATAATAGGAATAATTGTAAATTTGTAATTTGTACATTTCCTTATTCATCATCTTATTCGGACATTCAAAACAAGTATATATATAATTTAAATTTGACATTGTATAATTTGACATACCGTCATAGTGACGCATTCTTTTACTTTGATGTAAATAAATTTATTTATAATAGGTTTAGGATGACAAAAGGTACAATGTATCTGCCTGTATATTATAAAAAACAGATTGCTACTTTAGTAGCATTTAATTTAAAAAACTTCGTTATAAGAGATATAACGAAAAATGATTGTAATTTAAATAGTGTAGTACTGACAAAACATAATCGTTCCACTTTAAACTAAATTTTAAGACAAAGCCTAAGCTGTTTACTATTGTCCATCAAAATATACAAGGCTTAGGTGGCAAGGAATCAGAAGTGGAACTGTTTGTTCAAAAATATAACATTAGTTTATTATGCATTACAGAGCACTGGTTGTTAAAGAATAACAATATTATAAATGTACAAAATTATAAATTGTCAAGTTCGTTCTGTAGAGAGAAAGCTATTCGCGGTGGCTCACTTATCTTAGCTCGTAACGATGTAGTGTTTAAGTCTCGATCAGACATAGTGGCGCTCTCTGTCGAGCGAATTATTGAACTATCCTGCATTGAGCTCAATGAACATATTATTTTATGCGTGTACCGACCTCCCTCTGGTGATTTTGATGAATTTGAAAACAAAATGGAGGATATTTTAACTAAACTTTGTCATAAAAACAAGTCCGTGATTGTGTGCGGTGACTTTAATGTAGATATATTACAAGTAACTTCGTCTAGTGTACGTTTATTAAATTTGTTTAAATCTTTTAACTTATTGAACGTATTTTTTGAACCTACTCGCATTACTAGTGTTTCCTCGACTTGTATTGATAATGTGTTCTGTCGCTGTAACATTTATGAAGAGACGATAATGACAAATTTAAGTTCAGACCACTGTGGTCAAAAATTTTCTATATTAATCAATCGTGAAAATGAAAAGCCCCAAAAATTTACTTGCAGACCGATAACAAAAAACCGAACTAATACTTTTAAGAATATTGTTGCGCAAAACCTGCATAAAGTAGACATGAGCGATGGCAATCCCAATAATTTATATAATAAAGTTTTCGATTTTTTGTTACAAGAATTCAATAATATTTTTAAACCAAAAACTATAACTAAATACCTAAAACTTAAATTTAGTGATTGGGCTACCCCGGGAATATACAAAAGTAGAGAAAAATTATATGATTTGTATGGTGAGAGGCAATGGAATCATGATCCCGTGTTCTTTAATAAAGTTAGAAATTTCTCTAAAATATTTAAAAACGTTTGCGTACATGCCAAGTCGATTTATATTAGAAATAAAATTTTAAACTCTGATGATAAGATAAAAGCAACGTGGGATGTTATATCTAGTGTTTCTGGTAAAACTAGGGCTGTTCATGGACCTATTAAGCTAAAAATTGATAATATTGAAATAAATACAGATTCAAATGTTGCGGCTACTTTTGAGACTTTTTTTAAAGAAATTCCTGTAACAGTCACGCGGAATCTAAATTCTTCACCATTTGATGCAATTGCGGAACTGACGAATAACGTAAGAGTCAGTGACAAATGTTTTGTTTTTAAACCTGTTTCATCAAATGAAATTGTTAAAACGTTTAGAAACCTAAATATGAAAAAAACAGGGGATCTCTGGGGTATGTCAGTTAAATTACTTACCACTGTTATAAATGACATTGCTCCCCAATTATCCTTAATTTTTAACAAATGTATTGAAACCGGTACATTCCCAGATTTAATGAAAAATAGTAAAATAGTTCCTTTGTTTAAAAGCGGCGATAGACTTGAACCGGGAAATTATAGGCCAATATCTATTTTGCCTACCTTAAGTAAAATCTTCGAAAAAATTATTCTCAACCAAATGACAGAATTCGTTTACAGCAATAAAATCATGCATAGTAAACAATTTGGTTTCACCAAAGGCAAGTCAACAACTGATGCGGGTGCCACGCTTCTTAAGCACATTTACGACGCATGGGAGAAGTCACAGAATGCAATCGGGGTATTTTGTGATTTATCTAAAGCCTTTGATTGCGTAGACCATCAAACATTACTATGCAAACTTAACCACTATGGTGTGCGTAGTGCTGCGCTTGATCTTATTGCCTCTTACCTAAATCAAAGAGTTCAGACGGTTGATGTAAATAATTGTAAATCGGCTGGTTCTCACCTAAAGATGGGTGTTCCACAAGGATCTGTTCTTGGCCCCTTTTTATTTTTACTATATATTAATGATTTGCCCTTTTATGTAAAAGGACTATGTGACATTGTACTCTTTGCTGATGATACCTCGCTTATTTTCAATGTTGATCGTAATAAAGCTAATTATGTCGAAGTAAACAGTGCTCTGTCACGTATTCTTCATTGGTTCGAAATTAATAATTTGGTCTTAAATACTAAGAAAACTAAATGCATGGAATTTGCACTTCCTAATGTCAAAAGTCAAAATTGTAGTTTACGCCTTAACAATGAAGTGTTAGAACTGACTGACTCGACAACTTTCTTAGGTATAACTTTAGATAAAAAGCTCCAGTGGAACCCCCATCTCTCGACACTCGCAAGCAAACTTAGCTCAGCCGTCTATGCAATTAAAAAAGTAAGACAATTAACAGACGCTAATACGGCTCGACTCGTTTATTTTAATTATTTTCACAGTATATTGTCTTACGGTATCTTACTATGGGGCAGCGCTGCCGAAATTAATTCTATATTTATTTTACAAAAACGAGCTATACGGGCTATTTGTAACTTAAAAGCTAGAGACTCCCTAAGAGAAGTTTTTAAAGAAATCGGTATTCTTACGGTCGCTTCTCAATACATTTTTAATAACTTACTATATATACGCCAAAATTTAAATGACTATAAAAAAAACAGCGACAGACATACTATCAATACAAGAAATAAAAATAGGCTTGTAACGCCTAAATTTAGACTTCAAAAAGTTAAGAAATCCTTCATGGGCTTGAGTATACGCATATATAATAAGGTTCCACAAGATATCTTAGATCTTCCTTTTCTTGGTTTCAAATCTAAAATTAAAGGTATATTATTAAATAAATCTTACTATAACATTCAAGAGTTTTTGGTTGATCGAAATGTGTGGAACTTGGGTCATTGTATCATAAATCTTGGGTCATAAATCTGTATTGTATTGCGAATAGCTAGTAATCTCCGCAATTTGTTTTTTGTTGTAAATTAATTTTTGCTTTATCGACCTTCTGCATCACACCGATTCCTTAGAAGTCACTGCTTGCGGTAGCATCGGGAGTCGGGTTGCCTCCCTCCCTCAAATATGTGCGAAGGGGGTGATGGCTGGCTCTTGTGTTATGCTCGTGAACGGGTGCTGCTTGCAGTGACTGGTTGTGTGGCAGGCCGAAGATTTGTGTGTGTGTGTGTATGTGTGTGTATATATATATATATTTACTGTTATTATTATTTAATTTTCGTTGCCTGAAATCATTAGGCTTCTTTTCCGATTGATTGCGACGGTTCTAGTTGTTCCAAAATTGCATTTAAGTTTATAAAATAAATAAAATTGACTCATTTGCAGGGTTCATGTTATAATTTATAAGTCAAACATTGTTAAATTTTATTTAAAAAGAGCAACTGTTGAGTTTCTGGCCAGCTCTTCTCAGCAGAACAGCATTCCGAGCTGGTGGTAGCTTACTCACAGACTGACTATACTGACCAATTTAATGTAATTGACGATTCAAAAGTGCGTGTAAATGCCTACTTGAATAAAGATATTTTGAATTTGAATTTGAATTTGAATATATTTATTTCTTAAATTAATTAACCTCTGGCATTTTTTTACGGATATTGTATATTATTTAAAATAAATAGTCAATATGAGATTATATAAAATATATAATATCTGTAAAAAATGCCAGAAGTTTCATAATTTTTAATTTTTAGAATGAAATTGACGCTAAAAGTGTAATTATTATTGACCAATAAATGATTTGTCAAAGGAAAATTAGAATTATCCAATAATTGTAATTTTCCTTTGACAAATATTTAGTCAGCAATATATCCTATAATAATTATTGAATGAACCATTGTCCATTGTTCATAATATGATAGTAAGCATGACTCGACATAAACGTTCTTGAGTATATATTTTTTGGGATTCATAGAACATTATTTATATTATATTAATATAAACAACAAATCATAATTATTGTTTCTTTCTGTATGTATATAATGTAATGTGTATTTAATGGAAGGTGTACTATTTGTCTAGATAGGAAGAGGGCGAATATAGTGTTTTAACATTAGGTCCTAACGTATGAAATTGGCGTTTTTAACACTGGCCACTTAAATCTTAAATTTCTCCTCTTTGGTAGGAATTCCAAATGCAAATGTTTACAGCTATTTTTAAACATGTTTTCTTGTTTCGTTGACCGTTATTTATTTGTTGTTTTTCTTCTGTTTTTTTCTTGTTAAACCCAAGTTGATAATGAAAAAAAAAGTGAACCCAAGTTGATAATGAAAAATTTAAGGCTATCGTGTAAGCGGATCCATCGCAAACCACGTCCGAGTTAGCTATAGCCTTTTTTTTGAACGTCTGGTACCCATGATGGGTACACACCTCCATCCAGAGGAAGATGGAGGCGGTTATGTGAGCCTCCTACTCACTAAACCTGACAGTTGCTGCCGCCGTCATAATGGGACACCACGGGATCTCTTTCGCATTCCCTGCGATGACTGTTGTCTACAGCCTGCGATGTTAGTAATAAAACTGTTTGAAGTCAATTGAGAAGATTAATAAGCTTAAAGGTGTGTATATCATGAATTGACTAAAGATTGAAGCAAACCGGCAAATCGCAATGGTTGGATTCTGGTCTGTCAGCCAAATCCTGCTGAAAAGCTAGCTTCTAAACAACATAGGCTGGTCAATCACTCCACTCCACTGCTGTTTTACGACAACGCTAGACCACACACTGCACAACAGATGGTTACCAAATTAGAAGCTGGCTAGCTAAATGTCAAGACATCCACCGTACTCCCCGAACCTTGCTCCAAAAGATTACCATTTCTTTCGAAATTTGTATAACTTCTTCAAGAGGAAAAAATTCAACACCGATGGGCCAGCCCAAATCACTTTAAAAATTTTTTTTGATTCCCGTCCGACTGGTTTTTTTAGTAAAGAAATCAATTAACTACCTGTGAGATGGCAAAAGTGCATAGAAAATAATGCTTCATACTTTGATTAATTAAATACATTATTTTTAAAAATATTCGTCTTTTGATCCTCCCATACAAAACGAAAATTTAATTGTAAGGACCTAATACTTAGTTTATGCTGACATGCGGTGACAAGAACACCAATAAATAACAGCTTAGTCCTTAGTACATAGATAGTAGTACATAGATAGTAGTACATAGATCCTTAGTACATAGATAGTAGTATAGAAGAAAAAAGTTAGGATTTCAGTTAGAAGAGCGATGGGACGGTTTTTCAGAGGTCCGGGTTCAAATCAGTTTGTTTTCATTCTGTATTTATTCAAAATTTAAATAATGTTCACCCCGCTATATATTATTCATAGATATTTACAAACAAAGTAGTATTTTTATATGGTAACTTCCGTGATAAAATGACGCAATTATGAAATAGCTATGGAATCATGAATCAATTATGATATTAAGAAACATAAGGGCCCCTGAAGAATTTGCAATATTGGTTGGCTTTTTTGCAAAAAAAAATTGTTTTGCAAAAAAATCATAATTCAAGCTTGTAACGGTAATTGTTAAATTTATTGAGATTTGATGACAAAAGTACTTTATATTTGTTCATAAACATATCTAATAATTAATGATGATATTGTGTAGGGGAGATGGGTCTAAAGCTAGTACTTTCGTTATATTTCATAACAGCGCTCTCAACACGTGACCTCAGTAAGGAGTAAGGACTCGTCCCGACATTCGTCTAGACTAGTTCACCAGCATCCCTTTTTGAGTTGCTCACAAAAAAATACTTTTGAAAAGTATTGTTAAGTTCATGTTCTACTTATAATCAATAATAAGTTTTCTTATTTTTGATTTATTTATTAATTAATAAGTATTTTTTATTAAGAAACAGCCGGTCATAATTCGGTTGTTTTAATTGGGGTACATAACCTCAATAATTTGAGGTTGAACGTTTTTGCATATCTTAAGTCACAAAATAGACAAATCGGACAGGGTAAAACAGACACTTGGCCGCTTTGATCGTTTATTATGTTTAAAAACTGCTATAGTTTCTTTAATTTTCATTTTTAGATGATAAATAATGAAAGGCCAAAATCTTCACAAACCTCATTGAGTCTCTAAACTGAAAACTAGACAAAATCTGAGAAAGTGCGAGAAGTCGGTCTTATACCGAAAAAAAAAGAACAAACACAGTTACGAATATATGCTGCTAGAACTAGTAGATAGGTACTGTTGAAATAAAACTATTTTTACGGATTTAACTCGCGTATATTGAATTAAATTTTAAATTTACATTTTAAATCTAAAACGACGTTTCGAATGCTTTGCAGCAATCGTGTTCACGGAAAGACGAGATGGAGGTGTCTGTCAGTAAGTCAGTTAATTAGTCATCTACCTCCAACGGTTTCTAAGCTTCCGGGCATACAGTTCAGGATTCACACAAAACGCACTAACAGTATCTTGAGGTCTTACAGTGCGGTCACAGACATGGGATTTTATATTTTTCAAAAGTGGGTCCCAGGTGTTAGATAATCCCCAACCATCTTCTCTATTAAAATTAGGATGTTTTTTAATTTCAATAGCCTCACGAACCATTCTTGGAATATAACGTTGTTCTTTAGCGAGGATTTTAGGTTTATCAAATCTTATATAATGGTTGGGCTTGTCTATGGTATGTTCACACACTGCAGACTTCGATGTACGCCTATGCTTGATATCCGATATATGTTCCTTAACTCTTTTACCGATGCTCCTCTTTGTTTGACCTATGTATGACAAGCCACAATCGCAGTCAAGTTTATATACTCCAGCACATTGTAAAGGAATATTACTTTTGATAGGTCTCAAGAATTGGCTCACTTTCCTTTGAGGTTTGTATATAGTTTTAATAGAAACCTTTTTTAAGATGTTGCCGATTCTGTCAGTAACTCCTTTCACATATGGTAGTAGGGCCGGTTGACGCTCAACTGTGGGTGGCTTGATGTGGTTTCTGCGACGCTGGCGAGGTACGGGCAGGTGGTTGTTGAACAAGGCATGCTTGACATGCTGCAGCTCGTCCTCTAGGTGTTCAGCGTCACAGATGTGTTGTGCTCTCTGAAACAAAGATTTGCCAACGGTAGCTAACTGGCTAGGGTGGTGGTGTGATTTACCATTGAGATACCTATCTGTATGTGTGGGTTTCCTATAAACAGTGTGTCCCAATGTATTGTCAGGATTCTTGATAATAAGAATATCAAGGAAAGCTAAAGTATTATTTGATTGCAATTCCATTGTAAATTGTATTTTGTTGTTAATGGAATTAAGGTGTTCTAGAAAAGCAGATGTTTGATTTATAGGTAGTATTGTGAAGGTGTCATCTACGTACCGTTTAAAGATGTTAGGTATAGCAGGTGCAGAGGACAGGGCCCTCGCCTCGAAGTGCTCCATGTAGATATCGGCAACAACGGGGGAGACCGGGGAACCCATTGCAACTCCATCAACTTGTACATAGAATTCATCCTTCCACATCAAATAGCCAGATGTTAAGCAATGCTTCAGTAATTCTGCATATTCTACAGGCATGTTGTTATCCTCCAGCTTTCTCTTGACAATTTCAATGCAGTCAATCACTGGAAGGCTGGTAAATAGTGACTGTACATCGAAACTAACCATAATGTCGTTGTCATTTAATTTCACTTGTTGAATATCATTAACAAACTGGTAAGAATCCTTGACATAAGTTTGTGTATGTCCCCGGAGAGGTGTCAGTATCCTTGCAACGTGTTTAGCCAGTTTATATGTTGGTGTATCAATCTGGCTGACTATGGCTTTTTGGCTATTTAGCTTTCCTTGATATTCTTATTATCAAGAATCCTGACAATACATTGGGACACACTGTTTATAGGAAACCCACACATACAGATAGGTATCTCAATGGTAAATCACACCACCACCCTAGCCAGTTAGCTACCGTTGGCAAATCTTTGTTTCAGAGAGCACAACACATCTGTGACGCTGAACACCTAGAGGACGAGCTGCAGCATGTCAAGCATGCCTTGTTCAACAACCACCTGCCCGTACCTCGCCAGCGTCGCAGAAACCACATCAAGCCACCCACAGTTGAGCGTCAACCGGCCCTACTACCATATGTGAAAGGAGTTACTGACAGAATCGGCAACATCTTAAAAAAGGTTTCTATTAAAACTATCTACAAACCTCAAAGGAAAGTGAGCCAATTCTTGAGACCTATCAAAAGTAATATTCCTTTACAATGTGCTGGAGTATATAAACTTGACTGCGATTGTGGCTTGTCATACATAGGTCAAACAAAGAGGAGCATCGGTAAAAGAGTTAAGGAACATATATCGGATATCAAGCATAGGCGTACATCGAAGTCTGCAGTGTGTGAACATACCATAGACAAACCCAATCATTATATAAGATTTGATAAACCTAAAATCCTCGCTAAAGAACAACGTTATATTCCAAGAATGGTTCGTGAGGCTATTGAAATTAAAAAACATCCTAATTTTAATAGAGAAGATGGTTGGGGATTATCTAACACCTGGGACCCACTTTTGAAAAATATAAAATCCCATGTCTGTGACCGCACTGTAAGACCTCAAGATACTGTTAGTGCGTTTTGTGTGAATCCTGAACTGTATGCCCGGAAGCTTAGAAACCGTTGGAGGTAGATGACTAATTAACTGACTTACTGACAGACACCTCCATCTCGTCTTTCCGTGAACACGATTGCTGCAAAGCATTCGAAACGTCGGGTTAGATTTAAAATGTAAATTTAAAATTTAATTCAATATACGCGAGTTAAATCCGTAAAAATAGTTTTATTTCAATGTGTAGTACTCGTGAAAACCTTAGAAAACACTAGATAGGTACTGCTTTATCGTTCCTTGCCCCATACAAGGTTTTCTGGAGAAACAGAATGGCTCTGCGTCTCTAGTACCCAAGATAGATCTGATCATTGCTGGAATGCTGGAATAATACGTCGACATTTATCGAGAGACTGAGGGTCGACGACAGTCGATGACGACGACGGACCTCCTTTAGTTATTTTTGCCCTCGATGATTAGTGGTCTTAAAAAATATGTACCTGCATTGGAATGTGTGCTACAAAACCATGCCAATTTTGTGTCTTTGGCACATGACACATTTTATGCAGCCCCTAGATTACTGCTTACATTTGCAGTAAATGGTAATTTTCCAAAAGGCACATGCTGCACGAATAATTAAACAAATAACGTAACCAAATGGTTATGTAAAAGCAGTAACAGCAAACAATGCTATAATCTGATCTAAGACGACTGATCTGCCCAAAAAACCCGGTTTATTTATGATACTGTTAATGTTTTCTGCATGTTTGTTTCCGAAAATCCATTAAATCCGATCGAATCTGCACAACAATTTAAAATACTGGCCTTTTTGCTTCCTTGCCGCTTGAAGGTTGCTGAAAATTATAATAAGCCTACACAACGTGCTTCCAAGTGAAACTATAAAGAAAGACCATGTGACTCCCTCATCAGATCTAAACTTTACATCACAAAATCGTTGCCGGCTAATAAATACAGAAAATAGTGCAAACGAAGTACACACATGACATAGACAGGCATACAATTTAATAGACACGATCTTTGCAGTTCTTGTGCGGTGTTCGGTTAGAGTCATTCAGAATTCTAAAATAATTTATCAGACATCATCTTTAGCAGAGGAAGAGGACTGATTGACACCAATATTAGAGGTTGAAAGGTTGAAATGCCAAGTATTTTTCCGAACATAGTGATTCCAGAAAATACTATAAAAAAATCTAAACTTTCGAATCAAAATTAAAGGTTCCTTCCCATCTAATGGAAAGAAATAAATCAATAATACCAGTTACTTCCTGCATGGAAAATATGTATCCACATTTAATCTAGATGTTCCTGATGCCATAGTTGAGTCAAAATCTGGATGCTAAAAATATTGATTGGCATTTTATAATTTATTTATTATTATAATAGACAATAGTCTTAGTATATTATTTTACTTATAATTTATGTTATTCATATAGAGTAAAGAAAGGGTAACTGCAGCAATAAATGACAACATTCATTTATTATTTTCAGTATTTATTATTTTAAATCAAGGAGAAAATAAAAAACCCCAACAATATTTTGTACATTTATTTCGTGAACTAGACATAAACGGAATGAATTCAGTAGTGTTATTAACAACTCTTAATATTATTAAATTCGAAATATTACAAATAAATTACAACTAATATTGCACGATACTAGGAATTAAATCATTAGTGCGTTCAGAATTACTATTAAAATATTAACATTATTAAAGTGGAATTATTATTAATTATCATTATATATTAACTATAATTTTAAAGATTCTCGAATCTTCTATTACGATATAACTATTATGTACTTACTATTATTTCAAATAAATAACTGAACCCGTCACAAAACAAAAATTGTCTGGAAAGACATATGGCACAAATAATAAACATTCTTATATAAAAAAAGGCATAACAATATAAAATAATACAACTGTAACAATACACATTTAGTTATACTTTTCATAGTTTTTCTAAGGACACAAAAAAATGGTATGTAATTTTCAGCACACAGGTCACACACAGTTCATCTCATCGTCTATCGCCTCACTTTTCTGGGAAACTTAATGGTATTTCCCAAAAAGTTGTTGTTGCGTCATTTCTTCCCCCCCACCGCGCCGGGGGTCAGGGCGGATGTCAGGCTGGAGGTCAGGGTGGAGGTCAGCCGCTCCTGCGGGGTCAGAGCGCGGGCGTCGGGTCTGTCCGCGCCGGGGGTCGGCACGGGGGTCGCGATGGGGGTCGAGGAGCGCGGGAGGGGCTTGGGGAGGACGGGCTGCGTGGCGGGGGGGGAGGCGCGGGGAGCGGGGGCCGGCTTGGACTCGCGGCCGCTACACACCTGCGAGGACACGGGCAGTTCATGATATTATAATACTGTATGAAAATTCGTTTTTTAAAAATTCTGTTTGTGTGATGAATAATTGTATTTGGATTGTTTAGTGCGTGTGTGTAAAGTATATCCATCAGTTGTGTGTGTGTGTGTACCTGGTGGTGGTTCTCCCAGTCCCTGTGCTGGCAGAAGGCGCCACAGTACCTGGCGGCGCCGCAGCCCGAGCACGTCTCCTGCGCCGCGCGACCGCAGTTCCAGCAACACTAACACACACATAACACACATATATTTAAACATTTTGATAGGTAGGGGTAATTTACATGGCTTGTAATATTTTCGAATTTCAGAATCCATAAAAGTCTTTCTATATTTGTAAATCTAGTGTCCGGGCCATGTGGTCTAAGCTGAGTTTTTTAGTTGTTTCCAAATCGATTATATATAAAAATTGGTCTCAAATAAAAGCTTATTTAGTCAAGCATGAGCAATTGCTTATTGCACATATGGACCTCTATTCAATGTCCTTGAATACGTGTATATGTGTACTAGCATTATATGTAGTGTATTTATATTAAGTGTATACTTGTCTATGTTTTGTGGAACTAGCATGTGTCTCTGTGTACGCTTGTTTCTATGTATGTGTAATGCGCTGCACTATATGACTGTGTGTGTGTCTCACACTGTGCGGTGCTCCAGGGCTGAGGTCTCGTCCGGGCGGCGGGGAGTGCCTGGCGTGTCTCTCCAGCTGCAGCGCCTTGTTCTCGGCGGCCCCCACGGCGCGCTGCAGCTCCACCAGCGCCTGACGCTTCACCTGCGAAACACACACACACACTGGGACACTCGGCTTAGTAATCATACTGGTACAGTATCTTTGACGAATCTAGAGCTCTTCAATTTATTGTTTCAGATCGTGTTCAATCACATCGTCTTCTATTGGGAAAATTTCTACTTTGAACTTTTAAAATACTACATTTTTCTTTTATTGCTGAAACACCGAAAATGTGCTAAAACTTTCGGTCGTTTTAGAGACGCGTTTTGGTGTATGTATGTGCGTATGTATGTGTGTATGTACCTGGTTGACGGCGTCCTCCGCTCGTCTCCTCACCTCGGCGACGCGCTCCTCGGTCTGTCTCACGGCCGCTGTCATGATCTCACTCGCCGCTCGCTTCATGTCACAGCTCTCTGGAGGCTCCACTCCTGGGGGAGGGACAGTGGTCGATTGTGGTAGAAGTAAAAGATCAAATTTCCACCATGTTCCCAGTCAAATAGGTAAGCCTAGCGCCATGCAAAAATTAGTTGGCATTTAGGACCAATTCACCAAATAATGTTATAAGATTGACACGACAAGTCTTCTAACTGCGGATATTAAGGTACGAGCACAAAAATACATGTTCCAATTTTTTTTACCTTTTTTCCAGATTACACAGTACCTAAAGATCCACGGACCGTAATTCACAATTGATCAAATCACTAAAGAGCAAATATAGTATATGTGATAACACGATCTATGCAGGTCCTAAGTGGTTTTATTCTTGAAAGTTTGACCATAAAGCTTTACTTGATTGAGAAGCACTTTCGTGTTAGACAAGGACACTACTTTGCAATTTTTAATCAAGTTGATTTTTTGTAAACAAGTAATCAGCAGAACAGCATTTCGAGCTGGTAGTAACTTACTTACGGACTGACTGTACTGACGATTCAAAAGTACGTGTAAATGCCTACTTGAATAAAGGTCACTGATTATGATTATGATTAATCTGTGTCCTGCAGGGCTATTGCGTGTCTTTTTTGACATCTAAAATGAAAATCACTATCAGTAAGTGCGGACATAATGGTTGTATAACAACTAATTTCGTATTATATAACTATAATGTCCAACTGTCATGACGTCACAGCTGATGGTCATTAGAAAAGTCAAAGTTAGCGAATAGCCCTGCTGTCTTGTCTTGCAATGTTGTGGGTGATGTGCAGTTTTTATTTAACTACGTGGTCTATAGTATGGATTGTTGAATTTTGAACTTTCAACAGTTAGGTGCTCACTTCCACTCTCATGACCTTCATTCTTCCCACGTGTCCATTTAAATCTCAACCTACACACATCTCTTTCAACACTTCCCAAAATTTCTCTTTCATGTCCTCTTTAATACACACATGATACACACATTTCATTTCGCATCGCTAACACTTCTTGCAAAGTAAATTTAGCTAGACATTTAGCTCCTTAGTTTCTTAGTTTAGTTAAATAACGATAGATAACATAAGAGAAAAAGATTTATTTAAACACTAGAATAAGATTAATTATTTACTTAATACTTATTATTATTTAAATATAAGAATAATACAAAAAAATCTTCAATAATACGAACCTCTCTGCTGCAGTATAGCGAGCGCTCGCTTTGTCTTCTCCACCATACTGAGGATGCAGTTCAGCATGGTGTTGATGTTCTTCCACTCATCATCAGTCTTCACCAGCCCGGGACGAGGCTCCAGGGAAGCGTTCATTGTGGAGACGTCACGGACTGTGATACCACCTGAACAGTGGTGATGGTTATGGTGTGAATTATAAGTGTTTAATGTATTTATTAAAACTGTTTAAAAAAACACGGTAAGAAGAGTATTAACAAAAATCTCTATAACTGCATTGGTTAATAAAAAAAGATCGTTTCTAAATTAACATTAATCAAAACATAAAATTAAAAATTACCCCTTAATTTTGGTTATATTTGACATACATAGTTAGCATAAAAAACGATGAGCTGATAATAAAAATATCAATATAATAAAATAGTGGAATGATTACGTATTTGTTTGACAGTTAATATATAAAAAAAATAAAAATAACAACGTACCATCTCTCCGTTCCAAACCCTCCTGATGGGGTTGGTAGGGTTGGTAGTCGAATAGACTGGCGTTGCTCGGTAGAGGGTAGAACGGGGAGGGATGAAACACACTCTGACGCTTTGCGGGAGGATAGTCTTCATGAGCGCCGTTACTTTGAGACTCGTAGAAACTAAATATATTATTGTTAAAGATTTATCTTTTAATATTTCTCAATAGAGTATGTATATATCGGTTTAATATAAATATTCATAAACTTCTGAAAACATTTCAAAGTTCAAAACAAAGACCTCGATATACATTGACAAAGGACTTTGATCAGGAAATAAGTTTGTTAAAACAAAGGGGTAAGTTTAACTGAACTCTTAAATCATAATATTGATAGCTGACTTAACCAGCATTGTTTTATTAACTTCTTTTGAACATAAGTTTATCAAAGGATTCCTTACTCAATAAGACCCAACCTCCCCTATTTGATCAACTATTGACAAACATAACAAATTTAATTAATATTTTCATTGTTTTAGTATTATGTTTAAATTATGCACCGAAATTTCCAACAATATGATGCAGCAAATCAAAAATATTGATTTTCATTACAAAAGCTGTTTTAAACAGTGGTATCGGGGTTGTACCGATTATTATTTATTGGTTATTGCATAAACTACCGCGTGTGGGGCGGGGTGCACACAGACATTATTTAAATATTATTATATATTATAATAATTCATTAAATTATATTATAAATAGTAATAGTAAAATTAATACGTATATAAACGTATGTTAACTAAATATTTATTTACTTAATATGGCATATTATTTGAAATACTGAAACTATCAAATATTTTAAAGTTTTTTTTTAATAGATTTTCCCATTCAGTAAAGAATATGAAGTCTTTAAAATGTATTAACTTCTTTGAAATTAATTAATTTATATTATATATTCTGAATGCATTTTCACATATGAAATGATTTTGCTGGTTTTAAAATAAAGAGGAAATCACATAAAAATATATGTTTTATTAATTTTGACGCTATGGTTTTGTAAGAACGTTTTAATACGCTGTCGCTTATAACTTAAGAGGTCATGGAGCGCGGCCAACACACGCGTGTCTATGCATATGAAAGATCTATGCTTTTTGGAGGTTCAATTAATTATCAAACCTAGTCTATTGTACTTTTATGTATATTATATATTTAAAATATTTAATAGCTGTTATGCATTTTTATATTATCAAATATCATAAATAGATAATTAACTTTTTAAAGTAGAAAATACCCTATTCGTACTTATATAAAATGTACATTTTTCCTTATATCAACATATATGTAGTTTTAAACATAAAAAAAAATATAAAAAAAATGTGTTTCACTGTGAAAATAAAATAATATTGCAACAAAATACTACTAATCTAATAAAGTAATTGGTAGCAATCAAGTCAGAGACATAAAAAATATTGTATTTAATAATTTATTTTAGTATAAAAATGCAGCAACATGTTTCAAAAATAATTATGAATTATGTAAGTATTAATACTATAAAAATATTGAATACTATGCAATATGTTATTAAAAAGCAGTGCTTTGTTAGTTACGGTAATAATGAACTAAGTCAATACTGGCGCCATTTTTCAAAGTTCCAGTAATAACTAATGAGTGCGTCACGTGCCCGCGTCGTTACAAACTCGATCACGTCGCAAACTTTGTAATTGCTTCAAGCACTAATCGACACATTATATTACTACTAATTAGGCACAGGATTTGCATTTTGCTTGCTATTTGATACCTAGTTTACGTTTCGTAATATACAAAATATTATACAAATGACAGTTCGGTCCGCGTTCTCTTTTTTAATTACTCCTTTCGGACAGGCTAAAATCTACAACCATGCTTTCTCGTCGTTAGCTTATAATTTATATTATTCTTAAGTATTTTTTAAACGTTTACTTCTATATCTTCTAGTATATGTCTTCATTTATATTTATTTCATTAAGTATTGTAGAATGTAATAATATCGGTCCGCGTAACATTTTAAGTTGTTATATTTTTATTTTCTCCAATTGTCAGACTAAGGTCTCGACCATTCAGTCTAATCAATTAAAAGTAAATAAAGGTAAATATTTATCATTTCTATTTCTATGAAAATGTCCACTGGTATAAGAACGCTATATTCACATATTATATAAAAACCGGCGAAAGGAAATACTGCTTCTTGGTTTTCAAAACCTTTACTTAAACTTAAAAATCATAGAATATTGTAAATTATAAAATAAAATAACTTATATTAGTTTTGCCCTTATTAATTTATTACTTATATTAGTTTTGCCCTTATTAATAGCAATGGAAGCCATTTTAATGAGGTCTAATTACTACAAAATACGGCCAACAATTTTACAATGGTGTCGCGTTGCCAAATTTAGCGTGTGTTCTAATAACTCATTGGGGTCCATAATTTAGGTAACCGAATGTGTTTTAACTGCGGGCCCTGCCAAATAGTGGCGCTAAACTGAACCGCGGCGACGTACGGACGATATTATACTTCATATTATAAATTTTTATTATTACTACCTTTAAATCGCAACTCGATAACAATAGTTGAGTACTAGTAAGGTTTTAGGTTTTGTAATTAATTTTGTTGACACTGAATCAACATTTCTTTTATTTTGTATATTAATATGGAACTCATTAAATAACTAGCTGGGCTGTTATACTTATGATTCTAATATTTTATCATAATTTTGTTAGAGTATACCGTGTAAATGTAATATCACATGTATTTTATATATTTGATATAAAATAAACTATTTAGCGGAATTTTGCTAACAAACATTAAAATTATACTACATAAAATATAAGAACATAAAAAGTTAAAAAAGTAAATTTTTCGAAATTTCGAGTTCGAATCTTCGTTTATTTCTTGATCTTTAGTTATTAAAAAAATTAATAAGTTTAACATAGCTACAGCAACATAAATATGTTCATAGATATTTTCAAACATACATTATGGAGCTTATAGCATTAGCTACGCTCCCAGTGGTGTATGGCCTTATCTGTCACACGCATGAATGTCACGTCGCAAGTTTTTGTGGTTCCCGGAGGATGGGTTAATGGAATCTCAGATTACAAATACCTACTTATTTATTTATAAAACATTATACATTAACATATATATATAACATATATTAACTTAAGAGTAAAGTAAATATTACAAAAATATATTAAATATATAATATAATATACTTAAACTGTATTTTAATACACAAACTAATGTCGGTTTCATTAACAAACCACGTAACATAATTATTCGTATAATGAATATGTTATTAGTACATTGTTCAATAATTATAATTAACACAATTTGTGAAATAACGAAGTTCATTATAAATTATAAACCACATAACAGTTGGGTAAATTGTAATAATATATAAAATCGTTTAAGACCGTCGGAGGCTGGACCGCAAAAATTTGTCAACAACCTGCCGTCTGCGAGTGACAGAAACAGGCCAGTGACACACTGAGATATAGCTTGATATGTTTTAAGATTTAAGATTATGAATATATTAAAGATCCTGTAGACTATGTTATGTTTGTAATTTTCAAATAAATATTAAATTTGTTTATAGGATCGCGTTTTATTGATCTAGCATGTCGGAGGTTTGTTTTAATGGAGCAACTTTTTGAAAGACGTTGTATTTTAAAGTGTATAAAAATATTACTAAATGTAGATTTTTTTACACTTTCGATTATTTATCTTTTATTTTATGGTGATAGTGATGTCGACTTAAAACTAAAGTAACGGTTTGATACGTTAAGTATGTAGTAAGTTATTAAATATGTTATCAGTGTACTCACGGGTCGCTGGCGCGTCTCTTCCCTGCCTCGTGGGCGAAGATGTCAGCTGCGTCCCCACCAGCCTCCAGTACCACGTGCTCGTGAGCGCGGATGTACTGGAGAGGAGTCTGTGACCAGAGGAGTGGATTGGTTTTATTAAGAACACTTCCCTTCCCCCTCCCATCTTTAGACAGGGCTCGAAAACTGGGTTTCTTAAGATCCGTTCCATGCTATTAGGTATACTTTATTTAAAACCTTATTGGAGCCGCTGGATGCACATGAAGACCTACTATTTTTTTCAAGTTTCGTAATTAAATTACCGAAATGTTACATACACGCCCTTTATTCATTAAATATCATAATGTTCCCCTCCCTCCCTTGAACCTTCATGTTCCTCTTCCCTACCTGTTTCCCTCGTCTAGCCCGTGCGTGCAAGTCCCTCAGTGCAAGGGGCAGCAGTGCTCGGAGGAAGTTAGGCACTGAGGCTCGTAGTGGATAGTTAGTGCTCTCCTGTACTCCACACTGGAACTCCTCGATGCTGATGGATCCCGCCTGGTGGGAGATTATAATGTTAATGTTTATAACTACATTAGAAAATGTTGTTGAGAGATAGGTTACTGCTCGCATTTAAAAAGTGTCTAATGACTATTTCAAAGTTATAAAGATCAGTATATAGTCAAATGATTAGTTAGTACAGGCTGACTTGACAAAAATAATACCATATACAGAAGCAAAACAAAAAAATGAAGGCCGATTTACGGACCATGAAAGAATCGGAAACACAAACTTCAATCTTCCTTCATTATTCACCGTTCCTCAAAGGTGGCAAAACATTTGTCACCACCCTTGCAAATTTCTATAAATAAATTACTAAATTGGTATATTTTAAGAAGGTTTTAGAACAGACTTAAACAACGTACTAACATCGTAGCACCGTCGTAGACAGATCGTGTAGCACCTGTCATTAAACGTAACACCAAAATGCACATAAATTCCTCACCACAAGGTTGAATATCAACTGTCTCACGCGTTCACCGGTCTCTGCACCTACGTCTACAGCGAAGGTATGAAGCGCTGAGAGAAAGCGCCGCAAGCGCTGTAAAGCGGGCGCGGCGCGGGAGTCCGGAGGAGGAGAGAGCGATTCCGTCGATGAAAGAGCTGAGAGGAAATTAAAAATAAATTGAGAAATAATCATTCTATTATTATATTCATAATGCACGAGCACTTGTATATTTAGAATTAGTTGATAAATAATATCTAACTCTGTAATGCAAGATAAATAGTAGGTACGGTACATCTGCAGCAATCCATTATATACGTTAAATAGAAAAAATCATGAAATACTATTTATAAAATTGGGAAAATATTCGTTTAAAACATTTTTTCGAATAATTTTAGTATATCATTTTATTCTAATCTCTTACCTGTTCCGTTGTTTTGAGGGCTGGAGGGTCCACCCGTGGGCGAAGACCTGGCCTCCTCTTGATCTGGTGACTTACGCTCCTTGCCAGAAGCTGTTGTTGGAACAAGGTATAATAAAATAAAAAATCAATGTCATATATATTATTATTAAATGTTATAATGACAAAACAATTAAAATAGTTTTAAATAATCTTATTAATGTTATTTATCAAGTTTTATTCCAATTAGATATATGTTCATACAAAAGAGTTTTTATTTATTAAATATTTCTTTGTTACCATTATAGCGGACTTCGTTAATTTGAAAAATATCAAACCGATTACTATAAAAAATCATATAAACGCCATTTTAGCGGGCCAACATCAACATCGGCGTGAAGCGTGCCGCCGCATATCAGCAGCTTATTTGCGTACATCGATCGAGCTGTTATACTATTACCGACTGCTATTACTGGCTGAAATAAAAACTATATACTATTGTTTTCACTACTGACAATAAGGATGTTTAAATTTAATAAGTTAATTTAGAGATTTCTTTAAAACAATTTAAAATTTTATATATCTACAACTTCGTAACCCATTTTAGACTTTTCAACGGATTGTTAATTTTAAAAAAACCCACAGCCTGTGTCGTATAGCAGTTATTTGCACTAATATTTTTTTTACCAAGTCAACAAAGTTTACAAATTATTATAATGGGAAAATTAAGCGAACAGATATATTTACAAACTTCCAATTTTTATTTTAACAGAGTTTCTGTTTGTTTTCGTGTTGTTGAAATCATTTTGTTTTTAAATATGTGCAATGTATGGATAGTAAATATTTAAAAATAAAAAAAAAATACGAAAATCCATATTAAAAAACTTAACGATAATTACAATTTGATTGATTAACGTCAATATTTACTTTTTGAAAGTTACAAGTGGTTCGGAAAATAATTCAAAGATACCTTCGAAGATTCCGCAATAGAAACTTATAATAATTTAACTTAACAATTAAATTTGATTTTTTTATTTGAATCTTAATAATAATGATTAATGATCATTAAATTAAATATATAGTTTTAATAAAAAAGGTAATTAAGGGGTCTAATTACAAATCATAAGAAATATATTAATAAATTATAATGTCCGCTAGTTTCGTGAGCAAACAGCGACCGGCCCTCTTCAAACTGTATGATGAGTTACGTGCGGGCGCATAGAACCGCTCGTTTGAATACTAACACTACCCCCACGATTACAACAAGCCCACTATCAGACCGGGACAAATAAGTAGGCAAGTACAGTCTAGAAACTAGTTTTCATTTTATTGATTCTATATTAATATTAAATTAATATTATTTATTTTCAACATGAGTTGTTGTTATTATTAATAATGAAGTAATAAAATAAAAAAAGGTTTAAAATTTTATATCGAAATATTAATATTGTATCATATATTATAAGACATCAAACGAAAATACTGTCTGTGACAGAATAAATAAAAGTTTCGTAGCTAGTGTGCGGAGCCTTGCAGCCGACAGCTCTCTAGTGCAAGATAGTGATGTACACTATTGATATAGTACTTATCGACCACAATAATATCGATAAAGATATGTAGATTATACAATATACCAACCAACCAACAAGATATACCAACAATTATAAATCTATTGTCTAAAAATGGTAAGGTGTGAGTTTTAATTAGTAAGAGAACACATTGTAGTAATAAAAGTGACCATTTTGTCATATTTAGTAAATTAAAAAACGTTATACATACTATATATACATGTGTTGCGTTTTTTCATCATGAAATTGGGAATAAGTTCAATGGTTATAAGCGCACAAAAGACAGATAGAAAGCCTATGTGTCATACAATAAATAAGGAGGAATGGTAAATTACATTTGTAAAATGTGAATAACTTCTTGTAAGTTTTGTTATGTCCAGTTAAGTATGACCGTAATAAGTAGCTTTAAAAATATTTATATAGAAATATTAAGAGAGTATCGACCGATCCCCATCACTACTCGTTATCGACTACTGCGTGGCGGCGACACCTCGCCTGAGGCCTTTCATCTCAATTACTACGAAAATATCGTAGTAACCTTTGTAGCACTGATCATACTTTTTAATTGTTTTTTGTAGCCACTGGCTGGAAAAATTACAATATTTGTTTATTTTTGAAACATTTTAAATTGAAAAACGTATTCCATTTATTATATATGTGTCATACATAGTTCATTGACAGTTCTAGCTTTAATATAAAACGTTTAATATTATCTTCGTCCGCGGGGTATGCTCATATAGATCTCAATTCCAGTGTATAACATCCCACGTTTTAACCACTTCCCCTTTTCTCACCGTATTTATTAAAGTTTTACATGTGTAAGGATAAAAATCACCTCTAGATTCTAGAATATTAAGGATGTACCAACCTAAGTATCCTCAAATATAGATTAATTCAAATGTAAAATTATACTTTTTATTTAAAGTCGTAGGTTCCGTCAAAAATATTTAATTATTATTTAGCCAGAATTTCTCCATTTACCCTCTCTTCAACTAATTTATGACATATCCTCGGTTAATATAGCAGACGAAGGCCAATCAGATCACTTTTTTTGAGAACATGATAATCATACTAAAGTATAGTATATGTAACTTTTATTTACCTAATAATAATCATTAACCATATGGGTACGCAGTAGGCTTTAAAAACTGTAAATTTAATTGCCCCAAAACATTAACTTATAACTGATATGCCAGAAATATTCGATTCGGCCCCAAAATTGGGGCGAATCGGATATTAGTTTATCGTACCCAACATATAGCTTAATCATTATTTGATCCCTACAAACTTTAGTATTACAAGCAAAATTAAAATAATTAATAATAAAATGAAAATTAATTACTAGCACACTTCGACTTTCTTATTAACACATTGCTCGTAGCATTCTTCGCATACATGGCACTAAAACCAATCAACTGATAGTAGAAGAAAAAATATGTCGAAACAGTAAATACAATGCCAATATCTTGGTTTTGCAGATGTACCTTTATTTTTTATTCCATATTTTTTTTATTTTACCACTTTTTAAGCATTTTTTTTTCCGACTTCTTGTTCTTCAGTCGTTTTACATCAATCATCATTTTATCAATCTTAAGTTTTTTTTCTACGAACCTTTTTCGAGAAGTTTCATTCAAATGCACAGTCGATGTTGTGGTTTCACGAGATTTCCAAATTATGGCCGACGCCACTTGTGGTATCTTGATAAGTGATGGAAGCTATTCAATAACTCCAGTAGTGCTGGGTGACGGGGCTGTACAAGATTGTTGTTAGATAGTGGAAGGCAACAGTACTGTATCTTTAAATTGTTCTGGAAGTACCGGTTATGGACTTCACGAGTGATATTGTGTTTGCATAAAATAAATAAATTTAAAAAATGATACAATTTGCCCTGGATGACGTGATCCCCATAACCCCATATTAAGAACTTTTACGATAAATATTTTCCAAAGTAACCTATATTTATTCAATAACATTATCCTTCAAAATGCTTTCTATAGCAGACGCCTTCCCATTCAACATAAGACATATAATTCAGTTTTTTGGGACAAATCCATAGATTTACACAAAAAGATTATAAGTACCGTCCTGAGATGAGAGTCAAAATTGTAACGCTAAAAAAACTAACTTGCCATTAGCGCTAACACTTATGTAATAGTCCAATCAAAACATTTCTATTGGCTAAAGGTGGAGGATGAGACAGGGTCTTAAGACACCAGTAACTTGATTTCTTGGTCTGAATATATATATTAGATTAATAGTTCCATACAAAAACGCAACAAAAATAATATATGTAATCTTGTATGTATAATCGAAACTCACACATGCACAAAATACAATATTCCCACCGAAGTTTCCTAACTGGATAAATTTGTCAATAGCAATAGCACACATTGGCGTCTTCCTCCTGCATCCACAAAAAGAAGACCAAATACATTCACGGAAACATTGTGAGATACAAAGTCAAAAGTGAAAATCAAAATACTTTAAAAACAGTTAAACAAAGTCAAAACTAATTGTTGTTTCGACTGGAAAGTAATTAGGTACTTTGAACATAATATGACTTTGAAGTAATTACTTGAAACGGCCTGGCAAGTATCATTTATATCCCTTAAAAACTTATTGTACAGCTAAGCAGTTTAATAAACTATACATAATTATATAAAATATATTTTTATGATATATAAAATAGACCAGCTGAGTCCCTCTCGCCTGTCTCGTACACTGAGAGAATGATCGGTGGCTCTCGTGTGAAGAGTGTCGAGTGTCCGACACGCCCTGATATACCATCGGTACATCACTTGTGTACGCTGTTGCTTCTATGAATAATAGTTTACTGGTATTTATATTGTATTTATTTTAATCATATCTCACGAATATAGCCATTGTTACATTGTTTTTAACACTACTGGTTTTTTAAGTAAAATACTTTAGCAAAAGTCGACTACACCAAGACACTTAGCTTTGTCAAAATTTCAGAAGATTTTGATTTAATAAAAACAGTTTGAAAAGAAATATACAGAAGAACGTGTCTCATACTTAATAATAATTCCTTAAGAATTTGTTTAGATAAAGTATGTATAAGTTTTTAAATAACATGTATGGTTAGGATCTTCTTTGGTAAAACTTGTTCCAATTTCTGTTGTAACATATCCAGGTTCCATATTTTTTTTCTTGGATTCCTTGGCCTTCCTTGTCCCTAATTGCCTTAGTTTCTTTACGGACATGGATAAGCCAAAGTGTAATATTTTACATTTAATTGCCTCTCTAATCATATACTCTATTTACCTTCATTTGATTTTTGTGACATCTACATCAGTTTTCAATACTATAAACTAAAATCGACTCCTAGGCTAGAGCAGCTGTATTACATTATATTTTTCATTGATTCTCTCCTTATAATTTATAACGGTGTATCTGATATACTAAAAAATATATCATTTTTGTTAATTTTAGTGTTAGATTTGTTAAGGTTCATGGTGATTCCAGGTTGTACATACATTATGGTAAATAGTCGAGGGCGGATATTGCCAGAAGAGGAAAAATTTCGAAGACTTTTTTTCACCAGTCAGGAGTAACAACATATATTTTTGCCTATCAAAGCACTAGTCGGTATAGATTACTAAAATTCTTCAGCTACAATCTTTCAACATAATGCATTTCAATTTCAGCATATGCAATACAATTTACGAATGAATGATAATTAAAAAAAGTAAATCGTTCGAAATAGACATCTTTTAAACATGCAATATAATTAATGTTTGCCGGGGAAATATAGAAATTAATGTACAAAAATAAATGAACCTATAAATATACCAAAATTCATACTAGCTTTTGGGTATTGTATTTTCGAACAATCAACCTATTGTTTTACTTCCGTGCTAGATATATATTAAAAATATAAATATATGTCTCAAAAAATATGTAAGATTGATATAAAATATCAACTCGGTACTTTTTTTTATATATTTTAGAATTTAGACCAATACTTTACTAATTACCAAATTAGTAAAATATTGGTCTAAATTATTAGATCAGAATGATATCTATGAGTATTAAATAGCTGAGAGGCCTGCGGCGAAAAAAATATGCAAAGAATTATTTTGGTGTCTTTTTGTTAAACTGTATTACAAAAACATACATAGTCTGGCCATAAATACTGTTACAATTAAAAATATAAAAATTTTACATTTGAATTTGGATTCTGTCATTTTTATACGATTGTTTATTGTGGTTTCTCCATAGAGATATTAATTGTATATTAATTCTATGGTTTTCTCATTATGGCGCCAATAAATTGTACAATATTTTGCGATATTAGAATGAAGTTGGGTGATAAAGAGCACAGAATCGCTGTGATTGCATTACACAAAATAGGTATGGAGCCAAATGCAATTTTTAAAACTCTCCATACACTTAATATTTTTAATTTTTTTGTATACCGGGCTATTAATAGTTACAATGAGATTTCCTCTGTTTGTGACAGAGAAAGATCTGGCCGTCCACGTAGTGTTCATACGAAAAAGGTAGTCAAAGCAGTAAGGGAATGAATCCGAAGAAATCCTGTCCGAAAATAAAAGATTTTATCTCGGGAAATGAAACTAGCACCTATAAAAGACGCAATTAGTCGACAGAGTGCAACGTGGACATTATCCGACTTCAGTGATGGTTTGGTGGGGCGTTAGCTATAAAGGAGTGACTGAGCCATATTTTTGTGATAAAGATATCAAAACATCGGCACAAGTGTATCAAGATACCATTCTTGAGCAGGCAGTTAAGCCCCTTAATAACACCATGTTAAATAACCAAGTATGGTAATTCCAGCAAGACTCGGCGCCGGGTCATAAAGCTCGGTCCACGCAGTCTTGGTTGGAAGCGAACGTCTCGGACTTCATCGGAGCTGAAGGCCGGCCGTCGTCTAGTCCCGATCTTAATCCACAGGATTATGATTTATGGTCAATTATAAAGGCAATTATAGAGAAGAAAAAAATATATATATATATATAATAGTAATTTTGTATAGTTATGTTTTATATAGTAATGCTTTAATATCATCATCAATTTAACCAGACAATATGGACAGGTTTCAGATATTAAACGAGGCGATGGTCGACAATCATAGGTCTTGGGCGGAACACTGTAATATTCATGTACAGATTATAGTAACAAGTAGAATTATGTATTTTATCAGTATATACACTATATAAGTTATTTATAACAAGCGCTTACATCCGGGTTTACTTGCGTATTATGAATATTTTTAAAGAATTGAAATTTTAAAGCTATAGGAAGCTTATATTCAAATATATAGTTATTTGTAAGATATTTAGTTTAAGATAATTTTTATTTGATTTTATCGATTTTTTATTGAACGATTTGAGATATTATTATCTGGTTTCAGACTACAATTAATAAATTAAAAAAAAAAACAAATTTTAAGATCTTTATTCAAGTAGGCATTTACACGTAGGTACTTTTGAATTGTCAATTACATTAAATATAATTATATTTTTTATAAAGTAATAAAAAAACCAAACACAGCGGCTCAATAGTACATAGTTAATAACAAACAATCATAGCTGTAATCGATTTGAGGGCGTTCTTAAGAGCAAACACCATTAATAATACAACGTGGGAACCACCAGATTTACTTCTACGACATTTGCCAAGCGAAATTACTCCGTAACTGTATAGACATAAAGTTGTAGCCATTTAGTGAACACACTGAGGGTAGTTTGTTACTGTCAATGAAATTTGAACTTCATTGGTACGTAATAGAGGTTTCATTATCGTGTACTCTCAGTATTATGATTTTAGTTGTTTTTGCAATTGTGGGTTCAGAATTGTGTATAATTTAAAGTGTATTAGGAAAATATGTCTAGGTCGATTTATATACTTATAGTTTGCTTCAAAAATAACATACAAAAAAATATTTTCTAAAATTGTGAGCCCATAAAATTATTGAAGTATTTAGTATATATAACAACCAACGTTCTGAATGAACTCAGCTGGTTGTTCCCAGGGAATTTAAAGGGTGAGTTTGACTGAACATTAAAACAAAAATTGGTTTACATAAGTTGCTCTGTATATATTTAATTTTAAAACCGAATTGGTTTATGTATTTTTGGATGAATTTTTAAACAATATTTATATATTAAAGATGAATAAAATTAATTTATGAATCCATCAGCAATTTCAGAATTCTTAATTACCTACTATAAACATTTAAATCGTAAAAATAACTATTTGCTATAATCTTCGTAATGAACCGACTTTGGATCGTTGTCACAGATATAAGGAAGAAACTCTATAAATACATATTTTCTTAACAACTAATTAACTTTTTATAGCTTAATATTGACTGGAATTGACTTTCCCTAATAAGATTCGCGCTATCTCCGACATCTCTCTCAATTTATGTAAAGTAAGGAAATTCATGTCCTAAAAAAATCTGATTAATTAATAGAAAGAAGTAAAAACGCATAGAAAGCGAGATATTTTCGGAAAAATATATTTTTATGAGTATTTTAGCGTCTTTTACCCCATACAGCAGAGATTATTTGATATTTGGGAGGTTATTTGGCAACATCATCAAAAATATTATAGTACTATCAAAGATTTATAATACTTTACAGATGACACCCCTAATAAGATCGCACTAGCGCAACTGCTTCCGTAGAGGCAACCCTGCTACGAGCTGCCTTCAAGCAGCTACAGCCAGGTTCTAGGTATAGCGTGTGTCTTCTATGTAGTGTGTATATATAACAATAATAAAAAATCAATTAATCATAAATTTAAGCAATAATCACTGAGTATACGTATCAGTGCCACAATGGGTTTGAACCACTGTTTTATAATTATAGTTATAAATGCTTGGAGCACACGCGATATTTGTCTTGTTTATAGACATATTTACTACTAACAATATAAGCCTATAGAAATATTTTTATTAATTATGGGAATCGAACTTACTGTGTATTGCCAGATGTCTAAAAAAACCTGAGTTGACTAAAAAAACCTAATTGAAGACCTTATTTATAAGTTTAATATAGATCCATGCAAAGAAATAAGATATAAAATATAAAAAATGACTAAATACTCATGCGAACTACAAATATATTAGATGATTTCCTTGTATTAAGACAAGCAAACAAATTTACACATTTATAACGATAAAAATTAATATTGAGATTCAAAGAAGACAAGATATCATCAATCTCCAAGCATTTCTTTCATGATAGCAATATTTAAGTTGTCATCTAGATATAATAAATCATAGGCAGAATGAGACAGACAACTCGTTATCTTCTGTCGCATTCACACAAGAATGAGAACAAAATTTGCTTAAATTATGTGTAGAAATGAGACACAATGATGTTTTTGGTCCAAATCTGTTGTCCGTTTTTGTGCGAATCTAGGCTTAGGGAATATACCTATATATTTATTTTTTAATTAGCCTAAGTTGGAAATTAAAATTAATTAACACCTTCTCTTTGGTGTTGCATCTATTGGTATTAAATTTATTTCAACTACATTGTTTTATATATTTGATTTATTTTATCATAAATGCCAAAGTATTTCTGAAATACACAAACTAACAGATTCCTTATTACTTTGATATGTGACGTACCATAAACTGTAAACTCAAATGATTCTTTTATCCAGTTTCATCAATTAAAAGTTTTATTTTATTTTAATTACCTGAGGTAAGTTAATAGAACAACATAATCTAATGATAATCAATTAAAAGACCATATTCTGGGGAATATAGTAGGTGCCATGACGGTTGAGAAACTCTATACACGATCTGTACATATTGTTTTAAAGTTAGATTTGTATATATTTCGTTGAGTTGTTTTATTTGGTCCATCTACATATATACATATAAATAAATATGTCTGACTATTCATTTAGATCGTAAGCTTTTGGTTAGAGACTAATAACTATCTAGGTATAATGTAGGTTCATCCACAAAGTAGACACTCACGAACACAGGAATGAAATAGGGGTTGATAAGCTAGTAACAAAAAAACATTTAAACTGAATATTTCTAATTTCAATTTAATTTAAATCTTGTATAATAACATTTCAAATTTTTAGGGTAATCCAGAATCATTTTGTCTCCAACACTGCCACTAGCTGTTCATCAATAGGTCTATCTAATAAATACACTTAGTATAATATTCATCTGTCTGTACACAACTCGTGGCAGTCGTGCCGCCCGGCGCTATCGTTAGATTATGATCTGCACCCGGTAGTTCTCACAGCCTGTATTTACACTCAAAAGAGATATTTACTCGAAATTGAATAGTGAAAATATACGTATAAAAACACCAGAAACTGTTATTTCTTTAGTTAAGCTTTCTTTTTTTAACGCGGGTCAACTTATGTCAAATGGTCAAACACTCTCTGGAAATAGGTTCTAAAGGAATTAGAACTCGTTTGAGAAAGAAATAATCTAATTTGTCTTATAGACCTAAAAATATCTTTCTTAGCTCGTGAATCAAAGTTGTTATTTCTATAACTGGGAGAACAATCTTCTGTTGCACCAGCTGTACTACAAGTGGTGGTACCAGCCACCACACATGCACCATCCTTTCACAAGAGATGATGGAATAGCTATTATAAGGAATGTTTCAAAGGAAGAGTGAGAGAAAAGTTCAAAGTCCGAACGCTCTCCTACATACTCTATTCATGAAGTGCAAAATTTCGTAGAAAGAGTGAGAGAGTTGGGTGTCAGAACTGTCTCCCTTCCTCTTCGTGTATCTTAGTCTCCAACTTCCTCTATTCATGAAGTAGAGCAACGTATTTGCAACATTCCATATATGTAGATGTACGATCACACCGGTCACTATTATTGTTCAGTCAATTTGTTTGCCAATATAGTACAACGGAATATATACATATAATAAATATAATTAATATGTAGGTATATAAATACAACGAAAATTAATGATCAATTCATAATGGAACAATGGGCCTGATATAAAGTATTAGCAATATATCACTTATTATTTAAGAAATGTTCGACATATATTTTTATATTTTATAAGGCTATATCTTGTAAGTAATTAATAATATTATATACAAACATTTACGCCGCTCGATGGTGGGCTGGGTGTATTCTTTGTCGGGCAGTTCTTCCTTCACTTTCGCTTCCATCTGCAAAATAAACAACATTTTAATATGATATTGTAACAACCAACAACAGAATACATAATATCGACTCGCTCTTGACCGCGAGTGCGTTTCGACCACACACGAAGTAAACCAGCTGCTTCACCAGACCATTCACTATTACATTTAGATACGTCAGCAAATAAATTTTGATTCAACTCCAGACTATCCAAAGATAATATGGAAGAAGATTATATATATTTTACTGCTTTTTTAAACAGTATCCATGGGGTCTACAGCCTGCATTTGTAAGCGGTTTTTAAACGTAATGTATATCTACTAATAATATTAGATCAATAATTCTAGATTGAAATTATCTTTGATAGTTTCCTATAAACTCTTTTCTACCCACTTATCGGTTGTTTGCATTGGAAACTCGGTAAACGCATGGTAATTTCAATCTTCAGTAGCAAAAATAGGATCAGAATTAATTATTAATTTCGAAATGTCTACTGATTACTTCAGTCTACACTTACTTATGAAAACTTGATACTATTAGATTCAGATGACTACAATAAGAACCTAGAACTTTTAATTTTAATTTTAAAAAAAGAATTTTATTTTAGTCTTGTAAGTGATTGTATAAACAAATAATGATAAAACACAGTAAAGAATTTATGAAAGATAAACATAATTCTGATAAACTTTTATAAGCGTTATTTTTTTTATATATTATTAGTTACAATTTTTGTATTTATTAACGAGAATTTAATTTAAAAAAAAAAACGTTTTTTTTATGACGTTTGAAAGTTATAATGAAATATATTTAATAATGTTTCAGCGACTCGCTCTTGACCAAACAGCTGGTTCATCTTAGCACGCGACGCGTACCATCTGGCCCTGGCGTCATAACGGGGAATAGTTGGAGATATTTTCTCATAGTTTGTGTTTAGAATATTAAAACTGAAGTCTGTCTAGAGCCGGTTCACACATTTTTATTATATTTTAATTATATTGAAAACTAAGAAACATTTTTAAAAAATCAGATAAGAGATAATCATTTTTTAAGTGTTCTCTATCTGTGTTTACTTTTATGTATTGCTTTTATATATTGTTCCGCAAGTATAGCATAGGGTTGTATGTAAACTGTGATTTCACCTGTTCATGCACTTGTGCTGCACCTGGCACATGCAACCAAAACATTTGTTAGAAATAAACAAGCTATAACATGCCTCATGCACAGCTTGCATATGCATGCCTATGTCATAGCTATGAGTAATTCATATTTCTTTAGAGAGAACTGAAATTTTAAGAAGTTAGTTATTAAAATAAATATATGAAATCAATGACGTTTTTTTTTACATACCCAATTGAAAGATAATTATCAAAGTTCAAGAACGTATTTTTTTTGAAGTTCATTTAAATTTATATAACTGTTGTCTTTAATAAAAGTATACTGTAATAATCATATTCATTACCAAATGAGTTGACCAGGCATTCTACAATTTTCGGAAATTCGTAATCCTTGCCGAACATCACAAACAGTGCACCCCTAGCGAGGGTTGTGGGTGGGGGTAAATCTCGTTAGGGCAGGTGATACACAGGTGTGAATTTTTGAACTAGTTCTAGTAACTCAATTTTCTTATACGGTACGAATAGAGATATTATATATATATACCTAACAACATTTGTCTTTTACAGTTTTATAGTATAGCTATTAGTTGCGGACTATTATTATTTTTAATAGCACAATCACAGCTGTTTTTTTCATTTTGTTATTAATAAACCAACATTAATGAGATGTTAACTATTAAAAGACTATAAATTTCTGAGTCTCTACCGCCATATCTTCTCAGGTTTGGTGCAATTATTTATCTAAGCTGTTGGTAGCTTAGAAAATGAAAATATTTCTTTCTCAATTAAGATTTTGATTTAGCTTTTTTTATGTTGTAACATTACTAATATAATATTTTATTGTTACACAAGCACACACACATTTAAATGTCATGTGACGTCACGGCGGCCATGTGGTGCGGGGGCGCGGTGTATTTATGCTTCCCTGATAACAGAAACTAGCAATGTACACAGTTTTATTATAAAATAGCTTTCAATTGCTCTCAGTATGAATAATATCTAATATCACAGATTTCATTTGAAAAAACTGAACAAAATACATAAAGTTAGTACATTATAGCTTGTTAATACGTTCAAGATTATTTCCTTGACTATTGTTAGCTAGCATACAGAAAACAAACAAACAAAAAAGGTTTTTCTATACAAATTGTATATTTAAGTATATATTCTAGGTCACAAGAAATTTAGGTCATTCCCAGAAACTGTGTTTGAACTCAATACAAGGGATGGCATTGGGTACATTTTAAAGGATAATCAGATTCCTTCAGAAAGTTGATTTTTATCAAGTTAAAAAAGGTTTCATATGAGCACATTTTTTACTTACGTCTTCAGTTTAACACTACCAGAGATAAAAAATCTAACAAGAGTTGTTATTTTTTTTATACTTTTATTTTATATTAGCATATTTTTTATTCCCGTCAAATGATCGGAAATTAAACTAAACTATAAATATGTATGGTTAGTATTTATTTATATAATTTTTTTTAATATATAATAGACTAACCTCACAGTATAAATAAATATAATAAGTATGAACACAGATGACCAACTGTCGCCTTAATAGAAGACTCGCCAGATGTCGTCGTTTGGAAATCGTATTTTCATTTCGACTGTAGTCCAGTTTATACTAATAAGTATTATTTTATAAGGGACAAAGCCCCAGTTTTCCATTAAAGTATTTTTATATATAATTTTTAAGGTTTTTATGTTTGTCTATTAATGAATTAATATGAAATCTAGTTCAAATATCTGATTAATTTGTTATAATTTTATTTCTATGTAAAAGATATGATTCGTAATTTTTAATTCTTTCTATCGACTCAATAGCCCTAGGTATAATGAGCCTAAGATTGTCTTCAATATTGTAAATCTTTCTACCTATAAATTTGGAATTCCTTAATTCTTGAGTAGAAGTTGTTTTAGGCAATGGTCATCTTATCTGCGTAAGACATGGTTCTGACGTCATTATTTTTACACTATTATATTAGAAAACAGGTGGTAAGTCTACCTGCAGTGCCGTCATTATTTGTATTGCATTATTTAGATTACTATAAAAAGCTATCATATCAGTATTGAGTCAGTCTATTACAAGAGTTCAATGAACACACAAGTGCAGGTTATGAATCCTATTGTTAGAACGTCATACATACAATATCATACATACAAACTTATTATTATATACCTTATAATAATAAGATTGTATATAATATGCCTAAGTATCAATAAAATTAAGAATACAATAGTCTTTCCTTTACAATTGGTTTGACATTTTTATTTCTTGTGTCAAATAAATTAAAAGTAAAAAAAAGCTTTTGTCATTTTAATTAAGTAGGCAATCGAGAGTCAATTTTTCAAAGTACTTAGCTTCATCGGTGTCTCAATGAAAAGCCAAAAATGTTAATAAGTCAAATATATATATATATATATATATATATATATATATATATATATATTAATATCGACTGTTCCAGAGTTATTTGGTCTAAGCGACATTTTTGTAAGGCTTAATAGCCCTGGAACCTTATATTTAAGAGTTCATAACTGATAAATTTGTGTTAAATCTGCCTGAAGACAAACCCTTGCGACCTTATATATCTTATATTCGTTGTAGTCAAATAAGCAAAAACGACACGATCTGTTCCTTATTGACTTACCGCTTTAGGGTTAAATTTATCGCTCCGAATGCTCCGATACAGCATAAAAGTCAAGGAAACCTACAAACAAAAATCTAGATAAGATAAACATTGTTCAATTGATGCTGTACACACAGACATTAATTAGGACACAGCTGGATGCGGACGACAAATATTGTGTGTTAGGATAATTACGGATTTTCCGCACGTACTACAATCTGTACGTTAGATAAATCATGATTAACAAACTTTCAAACAATAGCCTGGACTTTTAATAATTTTATATGTTTCTTTTGTTGCAAATAACAAGGAAACTTTTTTTTTTATAATTGGAGTTGTTATTGCTTCATATTTGTTTCTTCTGGGATGAACGAATTATTATTTTATTTAATATTTATATATATTAATCAATCTATTATATCTAAATTATTTTTGATACTGGCATAAACGTCAAAATTTATTTTATTTTTTATTTATATTATAATAATACAACATTTTTTTTAATAAACCTTTATAAGCATCAGGCTCCAGTTAAACTTTACCTAACTATGAATCTAATTATTTTTGATTTATTAATTAAACAATATATAACTCGTTAAATCCATGTACACACAGACACAGTTGTCGTGTGAGCGAGCAAACATTGTATATACGGATTACGTTTAATACTGAGATACGTTAATTGCCAGATTTAAAAATAATATCATAGAATTAACATGTTTTATGTAAATTGTGTAAATATGTAGTAATGTTTTTAATTTATATTAAGGACTATCACATCTCTTTTAAATAAGTTATAATGTGAAAAATAAAAACTATTAATTACCATAGCTTAAGGAAACGTGACAATTTTATATTACTAATTTAATTAGTTATTTTTATATTTGTGAATTTGTATATTTGAGATAATAATAACTATTATTATCTCAAATATACAATTATACATATAGTATTGGATTCGAGTCCCGACAGGGACAGGCATGTATGTGATGAGCATAGATGTTTATACTCCTGGATTTGGTCGTTTATAAAAAATATTCGCAGTATTTATAATGTGTATTTTTATGTATTTCTATCGTTGTCTAACACTCTTAACACAAGCAAATAATTTGCTTACTTAGGAGTTGTGTAATTTGTCCTATAATATTATTATTATTATTATTTGTGAATTTTAATGTTAAAGACAAATATTTTTTATCGTAAAGGGTCAGAGTAAATAATATATAAACAAGAATATCTTTTTTAATAGTAGGTACATTATGAATAATTTTTCAAATACAAATTCGTAGAGTGGGTGTAGACCGCTATGCTACGAAAAGTGCTACGTATTAAACCTACGTCAACTATATTAATTTAATAAAAGCTGATGAGTTTGTTTGTTTTCTACAATTATTAGACGAATTTACACACACTGATCTAACACATATTATGTAAGAAAAATATACCTGTGTTAAGGATAATAGACAACGATACAATACATAGAAAACACATTATAAATACTTCAAATATATTTAATAAACAACCAAACCCAAAAATACAGACGTAAATGCATGCCTGTCCCTGTCGGGAATCGAACCCGACCCCTCTGCGCTGACCACTCGACCAACCGGACGGTTAACGAACTAACACAAAGTTTTTTAATTTTATCTTATTTATCATTTACATTGTATGTTATGTATTGTACACAATCAGTTGCACTGGGTGTCCTGTGAACTTATAAGCACGTGTTACTGAATTAATGAACTTAAATAACAAAGAAATCTTTCAATAACAGAAAAGCCATAAGAATGAAAAAGTTAATAAAAAATACAGAGTATACATTGTACCTTTACATTACCTTATCAGGAAATTATTTTACGATTAGAACTTACAAAAAAAATTATTGCAAAGTATAAATAAAAAATATGTACACCTTTTCAGGTTTTTTTTCACGATTATCAATTTAATTAAAGACCTAAAATTTTCTAAATATGAAATAGTATTATTTCGTTATTGTATAATTTTGTCTGATGTAATAAATTTACAGATATACCTATAAAAACATCTTGTATGCTAATATCTTCAAGTTCCGTATCTTACCTCATAGCTATTAACCGAAACATGTTCCAGGTACCAAGAATACATTTTATTTGCATTCCCCTGGGAACAGACCACCTGTGTCTATCTATATACCAGAGTCTGTGTTATTGTTCATACATACAACAGACACCGGGGCAGGTTACTAGTTTCTTTCAAAGGGTAGATATTATTGTGTAACATTAAAAGAGCTGAGTGGTCAGTGGGTCTTGAGATATTAAATGTTTGAAACCTCAGCATCCCTAACGATACAACGTCAATTCCCCAAACTTTTAAACCGTTATTAGTTCTCCGCACCTGGGCCATAGTTCCAAAATCCTTCACAATTTATTTCGCCACTTTTCCATCAATATAACGGAATTTGAGCCACCTGATACAAACTAGACCTTATATTACGAGAAGCAAAATAATTTTGTAACGGTAACGTATAGGGACTTCGTTATACATTGCTCCTTAATAATGTCTTGAAAAATGTTATAGGTACTTAAAAATATTATTATTTTATTTCATTTAAACATTCTTCGTTATAATAATTATTATTTTAAAAAAAAATCTTATACATTAATACAAAAAATAATAGTTCGATTTAATAAAACAAGAAAAAGGTTGTTAAGTAAAAAAAATGTAATCCAATGTTTTCAAAAACAAACAAAGTTGTATAAAATAAACTACTTGTAGTATAAAATTACATAAATATAAACGTGTGTGTGTTGGTGTGGGTGTGTGTTAGTGTGAGTGTGTTAGTGTGTGCATGTGTTATTGTAAGCATTCTATATCAGAGCGGTAATGTATCGGCAACAGAACCATACCGTCGCAGTTGGCACAGCGGCGGGCGTCAGGTGTGGACGACGTCGGGTTTGGCAAATTTTAATGAATGTTGACAATGAAATATGTTTTGCTGGAAAAGGGATATAGAAAAAATATAATGTTAAGTTCCTTGCTGACGTTTTATCATATATCTTATTTTTAATCGCTTAGGTTATTGAGTTTTAGTAATATTAAAATATATAGAACGAATAATTAATATGAGCAGGTATTTGACACGGCTGTTTTTATATCTTTATAAGATATTGAAGGTAAATTATTATTACATTTACTATTTGGTATTAAATACATTATCAAAAAAAACATTTAAAAATGTCATTTTTATTTTTAAACTTATATTACAAGCTACAAAACAAATATCTTTAATAATATTCTCCTCCAGCTGTTCCTAACCACGCTCAAGTCTCTTCCAGCTCGCTGACATCCCTGCAGGCCACCATGTGGCACAGAGAGCCGTGTTATATGGATTTTCATTTAGGAAATCGTATAATATTATAGCGCTTAGCTGTCGCTAATGCGAATTTTTATGTTTAATTTTAATTACTGCCCTAACTCCTTTAAGCTTGACAAGTGGCTCGACTGAAACACTAGTAACTGCACGCGGGTGGTTTTGTTATTTGTGCTATTGCTTATATAGCTGACGATTAGTTAAGAAACATATAAACAAACACTAATATCACTACATGAAAAAATATGTATATTTATGTGTCGTAATTTTTGACAAATGTAAAATTTATATTTAAAAAACTATATACCAATAAAAAATAGTTCTTATCACAATAATAACATAAAAAAATGCAGTTTCTGAACTTTTCTATCGATAATTGTAATCCTTCAGGGTGAGGTGGGGGTTGGGGGGAGGGGTCGAGAGGGGAAGGCAACATCTGCTCGCAATCCCCCGCAGGCTGTCAACCACAGCCTCTCCGCTTTATTTATTTGAAGCGCCCAAATTGATTCCTTTGATATGTTGTAATTCGCTTTTTCTTGTTCGACACGGTTTGACCTGTGATGTGTTATTTATAATTATCTTATTTTTGAAGGACTTTAATTAATATTTAATAAAATTATTATGAAGAAATTTGCTTTTTAAAATATATAGTCTGGTGGAATAATTAATCCCCATGGTAGTTACAGTATTTTTCCCTTAGAGATAAAAAAAAAATATGTTGACGTCTATAATATGCTGGTACCACACCAAAATGTAATCAACATCTGTCTAGTAGTTTTATTGCAATTATAACTATAATCTAACTTTAACGATGAACATTAGTGAATTTTCTGTAACAAAAGTACTCTTGACTCGGACAATAAGCCAACATCAAACTGATATGTGATGTCGAAACCAACCACCAACAAACAAATAAACAAACAAAATAATTATTTACAAAGAAAATAAAAACAGGAAACTACAATACGAAAAAAAAAATATATACAGATATGACCTCGCTATTATTATATATATATAAATATGAATCATATATCAATTATTGAAATCATGTTAGTAAACAGTGAGGGGTGGTAGGGGGGAGGTTCACCCTCTGTCATGTTAACTCAATGTCTCTGCCATCTCAGCCTAAGGCGCACGGCTTTTGAGCATAATAGTAAATATTTTGCAGTTGAATGTATAAAATTTGTTTTTTTTTATTATTTTATAAGTCGTCGTTGTTTAATATCTGCATGTTTTTTTATTTTTAGTTTTTGTTGATTCATTTTCTTTTGATACTAATATTATAATGTAACGAAATTTGTTAAAATTTTTACTGGACTTGAACTTGACTTCTTTATAATTTATTAATCATATATTGTTTGCGATTACATAATCAGTATTATTTTAATTATAATAATTATAATAAAAAACATATAATTTATGTTTTTGGTTATATGTTTCGCCCAAGCACTTTTTCACTATTCATATGTTTGATATAAATAACTTTCATTAAAATATATAACGAAAACTACATATAGTAGTTGATAGTGTGTATAATAGATGTATATAAAAAGCAAGTCAAGTAGCTGTCGATGACGGACTCGGGAACACAAAGCAGCCGACCTGTAATCCTTTGGTGAGAGCTGGCTGGCCTGCCGCTGACAGGCCCATTACCCACCCCCGATGCACGCTTACACGTAGGTTGACAAAAATTATATTATATAACTGATAAAGGATATTAAATAATAATTAGGAGACAATTATCATTAAAATCACTATCTTTTTTTTTAAATTGTGTTTTTTTTTGTATAAAATATGAAATACAGCTTTCGGCCATTTTGAATGAAACACTAATAAACAACGTCGCCTTTATATATTCGTAAACATAATTTTGTTATGATTTTCAAAATATTATACTCTGTGGTGTCAGAGCGTTTGGTTTACATATTCGAGACGTCACAAGCAGGCGCCATGACACCTGCAACGTTTTAGCGCGAAACACAAAGTTAGCGGCAAATAATGTAGAAATGACGCATTTAATTATAGTTTATAACAAAAACAAACTGAAGAGGTTTTCGAAGTTTGTTATACAGAAGTATATTTTTGTAATGGTTGTTCGAAAACCACTACAAAGTGTGTCCCGTCATTCCGTTTATAATCGTGTATCGAGCAATAAAATAAACCCACGGGCTATAATCGAGCTGTCACGCGCACGGACCGGCAAAGCAAAAGTTTGATTAAAAGCAAACCAATCAACTAAAACTTCCAATTCAATATAATAGCGTGGGAATAACAGGTAGGTTTGGAATTTACAAATTATTTTCGGTTTTGAAATATGAATTGCGTTAACGTGGCGCTGAGTGTCGGTCGGTTTTTGTTTTGTACTTGGAGGTTATTTCGGAAGTAGGTACTCATCCTATGTCACTGTTTTTCAGAACTATTCATTCTATTTCACTATATTTAAAGAGGTTACGGTTTTGACCTTATGGGGTATATATAATCTTCGTTTAATAGACCAAATTCTGAAAGGTAAGTTGAAGAAATGCTCAAGAAATAGTGTTTCCTACGAACGCTGTTGTTTATCGTCACGCGACGTCAAAGATGAAGTCGAAAGTTAGTTGAAAATAAAGTTTCCATTAAATCTTTTTGTTTAATTTTCTATTCAAATATATATTAGAAATTAAGATTATTGCATAAAGAATAATACAAAAAAAGCATAATTGAAACATTAACTACGAAGTCTTTGTCATCTTAAATACTGAATGCTGAATATGCAAAGTTTCATCATTAATGATTAAGGAATTCGTCGATCCTTGAACTGAAACACGAAGCGAAGGCCTGAGAGAGGCCGCGTGATGGTATGTGAGGGTGGTTTATCAGGTGACCGGTATACGGGCGAGTACTGTTAGCAGAAAAAATATTTATTACTTCATTTATGTATTTATAAATATTTTTTTATTTGTTTTGGAACTGAAGAAAATATATTTAAGGTACCATTTTACAGATATTTCTAATGGCTATTATATTTTTTTATTTACTATCTTAATACGAGTGCTAATTTTTATCCTTTAAAATATTTAATAGCTATTTTGCTAAAGTTAAAATAATAATGGTATGTAAATTAAATATTTAGGAGGATGAGGAGACAATTTTTGTTTAGGATGACGTTTATATATTTGGTACTAAGGTATTTAAGTTCATTCACCAAACTCTATTTTACGTACAATTTAACTCAATGGAATGTTTTTTCCTGTACAAACTACGTATCGTCTAAATTCTAACTGTAATTCTGAGAAAACAAAAACATAACCATAACAAAAAAAATAACCAAATTCTAAAAAATATAAACATAATATAAAGACCGTTATCAATTCGTCTGCTGTCGGTACTACCCGCATCTAGATATAGGCTGTGCCCGCAGTCGATTTATCTCACTTCTCAGTGCATTATCGAGACGAACCGGACTTATACTTCTATTATTATGGGCATTAGTCAAACACTTGACACACCAAGGATTATATTATCTACTAATACTAGCTTCTGACAGCGGCTTCACTCGCAATGAATAGATCAAAGAATAAGCTTTAACCACCGTCACAAAGTGGATTGCATAACAACAAAACAAACAAATAGATTAGTTGAAAAAAATACGATTTACCTAACATAGACTATATGTACACAAACTTACACATGTTTCTTAGTAGTTTTTAAATTTAATTATGGATCTAAGATTTATGCACATACAATTTGACCTGAGAGACAAATTTAACCGTCAAAATATTAGATATAATCTACTGATCTAGTGGTTAGAGACCCTGCTGAGCTAGGTTGTGGGTTCGATTTTCATATATAATATACTGTATATAATATCTGTTGCTCGCCACTCCGTCCACGTGGAATGTAAAGATAATTTTTATATGGCTTATATACGGATATCAAATACACATAATTATACACAAATTTCAATTATATATTCGTTTTTAATATGTAACTCTAATTATAAAGTATATTTTCTATACCTATGTATTTGTAAAAATATAAAAATATGATGGCTCCTCCCAAACATTTTTTTAGAACTCATCTACATAAGTAGGTACATATTTTTAATAAGTGGGTACATATTGTTGACTATATTACTATTTATTCAGAAATTAATTTATATGCTTTAAGCAGTTGTGATAAAATTAAAATTTTATTTTATGAAATAGCTATTTAACGCCCTTTATTTTGGTAGGTTTAGATGTAAACAAATTTTAATGTATTTAACAATACCTCATACGTCAGAATCCTTTAAGCGGTTTAGGCTGTAGATGGGAACATATTATTAGCCTAAATGGCTATATTTCTGTTTACATACATATATTTGAAAACATAACGCTCCTTCTAAATCAGGCAGGTAATAAGAAGAGTATTTGTGAAAATATAAGTAAAATTCAGTAAACCTAACTATTAAAAACAGAAGCTCTCGTGGCAAAGACGTAATCGCGCTACAACTTATGTTATGTCACAAACAAAACCACGTGCAAAAGTTGAGATTTCTATAGCCTATATACTATTCTGGTACATAAGCTACAACATTGCCAAGTTTCAACAAAATCCGTTCAGTAGTTTTGCCGTATTGAGTAACAAACATCCAAACATTCTATATGTGATCGTTTTTATCGGGACGGTGGTGACATCTATTAGGTTTCTTTCGAAATTCCTAACCAATGTTTCTAACTTTGCAGTATAGATAAACATTGAAAAGATGCCACTACCGAAATTAATGTTTGAAAATATCTATTAACATGTATAGCCATGTTAAGCTTATTTAAATTAATATAAATATAGAATGAAAAATAAACCGATACGGGCAGGGATTCGAACCCGCGACCACTGGGAAACCGTCCCGTCACTCTACCAACTGAGCTACCGTACGGCTTTATTTTTCATTCTATATTTATATAAATTTAAATAAGCTTAACATGCCTATACATGTTAATAGATATTTTCAAACATCCAAACATTCGCAATTATATATTAGTAAAGATAGTCACCTCTTGCAGGCAGCGTCTCTACATCCATCCCAACAACATCTGTTCTACGACTTTTTTAAATTTAATACTTTTAAAAAATTTACTTTTAAAAAAACAACGAAATTTATATTGAAATATTGAAGTATATAATCTTAATGTGTTATTTAATGCCTAGACTCGATTCCAACTAGAAATCTTAATTGCATTGACCATTTGATAAAATTCGATAAATTCAAATTGATTTCTAATTTTACGATGCTGATTATTAATGGCCTAAGTATATGTTTGATAGAAACAACTCTTAAGACGGTTACGCACCGTGTCCAATAAAATCCGATAAAAAAGTCGGATTTTACTGTAGATATTTTTTTTTATTTATATTTAGATTACATAAATAGATATAGATAGATTTATATATTTGGGTTACAAATCTCGGATGGATGCACTACAGCTATTTCGAACCGTCATTTCCCGGACTCGGATCGAATGTCGTATGTTAGAGCCCTTAACATATATATCCATAAAATATATAACATTATTAATACAGTATATAAATATTTTCTGACTAATATAAGAAGGTATTTCTAATGCTCATATTTAAAAAAATAAATGAATATTAAAAACAAATTAAAGAATTTCTAAACTGTTTATAAAATAAAAAATAATAATAAAAACATCGTGCAATACTTAAATTGGGGGTAATAAGCTTTTGACTTTTAGAAATAAAAAAACTTTAAAAAACAAACACAAATCTAAAGCGTTCTAAGCTCGTACTTAATTCTAAACCACATACATATATGATTATATTTTTAATAGATACGCTCTATTTACATTTAAAATTATATATATTTATTTATTTTATTCATTTGTATGAAAAACAATTGTTTAAACATGTTCTAAAATTATATTTTTTGATAACAATATAGATGTAACAAATTAACTACTATTTTCATAGATTTTATGAAATAAAACTATTTTTTAAGGATTTAATCCCAGTTAAAAAATATTACCACGAACAGGCATCGAACCTAAATACATGATACGACAGCTTTGTTGGCAGAGCGATAGCAGAAGAGATGCTGTTAATGTTACTTTTTGTTTTAAAATATATACATAAAAATATAACTGACCGATACATGAGGGCCAGACCAGACTACTACATCTGGTTACGTTGATTGAAGAAGACTTCTCATATAATGTAGACGATCACTTTGGCGTGTTCTTTTATTCAACTCCTGAGCAATGACGATCGAAAATTTGAAAAGACTTGTAATTTTTGAAGATATAGAAAATCGACTTTCAGTTCTGCAATAAGAAGCCATAGAAATTGAACCTGGAGACCTGGGTAAATAGGCCGTATTTTTTTGTGTATTTCTTTTTAATATTAAGTTACGTAAGTAATTAACTTTTAGCAAAATAATTCAAAGTTTCTGCTGAAAAATCCTGTTTTTCTTTAGGATACGCTATAATAACATAAAGATATTAAAACCGATAGCAACGATGTGTAATTTAAAAGCTTCACTTGAGCGTACTCGGCGTAATTGTAATTTTTGTTTGACTATACATCACGAACGCCAGCACGCGCGCAGCTGCCGTGTGGCGTACACACATACATCACACTCAACAATATCATATGGGATATAAATCATAATAAACAATATATTTATTAATTATTATTTTTATAAATTGATAACTTAATTTTTTTTTAATTGAACAATTTTCGTTAATATTACTGTTCTTCATATTTATTTAAATATGTATTTTTAATCTTTTTGAAAAAATAACAATAAAATTAAGAAAAAAAATTATTCTCTGTACATTTTTCTTTATACTTCCTGCTAATTGGTATGGTAGTAGTATGGTAGCTTTTATCTACAAAGTAAAGCCACAGTCTAAATAAAGTTAAAATGTCTTCATATACTCGAAACAGTAAACACAATATTGTATATAAAGGTTAATTTATCATTAGCAGTGCATGCGGGCTGCGGGCTGGAGTTACCTAATTTAAAGAATGTCCTCCATCGAGATAAATACATGTTTGTTTATTTTTCTGTGGGTAAGAAAGAAATCATTTCAAATAATTATTATATCATTTAAATAAATATTTAACGAATACAAGCTTCAGACATCTGTTGAAGCATATTTTTCAGGACGCTGAAGACGTATTAGTAAAGAAATTATAAATATTACTATAGGATTTTATCTTTATAAAAGAGCTGAGTATTACAACAGTAGCTCTATACAAAAACACTTTTCAGTATAAATTCAACCGATTTATGGTTAGTCCTATTTAAGCATGTTAAACTTATTGAAAAATTAACAAAATATAATGCAAAAAAATCATTAGTGTGGTAGGACCTTTAAATTTAGCACTGAAATGTTTATTTCTACATTTATTAGAAATGCAACTATTCTATACAACATAATGAAACCCTCGCTAATCTAACAAAATTCTCAAATATTAGCGACAATTGTCGAAACCATCACTATATATCACTATAGCTACACAGTAATTATTTCATAGCAACAGAATTAAAACCCTGCACCTGCGCACACAACACGTGCGACGTCTGCCAAAACATTTGAGTGGAACAATACACCATGGAGCCGCGGTACAGTTATTTATATATTAATATATTATCTACTGTATTTTGAGATACTTATTTATATTTAGTTATTTTTATCATACTATTAAATACTTATATATAAATAACACATTCAGTAAGTACAGTTTCCACTAAGAATAGACTACAAATAAAAATATTAACTAGTTAAAAATAAAACAAATTATTAAATCGAATATATATTTGGGTACATTATGATTTGTATTATAAAATAAATTACGTTATTATTTATTATGTCATATTCATTATTTTAAACCTTATCAGAATACGATAAGTGAGAAGTATTCTTTTTTTCCAATAAAGTGGTGTTTTGTGTCATTTACGAAAAGGTTTACTATAAATATAATATTTTTTGGACACAGACAGACAATCAAACACAATTTTATTGTTTATATAAATATGAAAGCCCTAAATCAAATGCAATTGCACAAACTCTAGTAATCACGATCCAAAATAGATTTATTACAACAGATGGTAAATAAACGGACAGAAGGAAGTGGAAGTGGTACCACCGACGATACACATACCATAGTATTATAGATAGTACTACATGACTCTGATTTAATAGATTTTCCTATATTTTTATCATGAAACAAGTATTATTTATTTTTTTATTTAACAATATAAAAATATAGGACTACCAACATTAGTATTTGTTTTTTTTTTAATACTGTATATTCACGTTATTTAAACTCTAACAATAATTTTCTTTAAGCCTATTATTCAAAATAGCTGTCATTAAGTTAGAGCCTATAAGCCTGTTGAGGTATCTGTCTGTCTGTGGCACCTTAACTCCAAACCGATGGATAAATCAATACTATTGAAATAAATTTTAATCGAGTTGATATTTAGATTTTTAGAAATAATCTGTTTGTTCATTGTGTGTTTATTTATAATTCTCTTCTATAGTTATTATATATTTTTATATACATATAATATAAAATTATTTTGTATAGTTTGATATTGAGAATGCTTAACTATTTAATAGACTAAATTTTATTTTAGATTTCTAGCCATAGTTAAGTTGTAATATGAACATTATGATTTAGAATATTTTTTCTATTTGAACTGTAACATGATGATTCCTATATAAATTTATCCGGCTGTACTCATACCAATTATATCGGATATTGCCCAACTGGTATACCCATTCGTGGGTCCTACTCATCAGCTCGGAGCATGGCGGGCAATATTACAAAGTCATTACTTAATTTACCAAAATCACGCAATTCATTATCTTCCAGTTTATTCGATACAATAAAAAATAAAATAAACAGGCGGATAAATTCTAATAACATTTAAATAAAGCAATGTAAATGTAATGTACAGACAATAAATAAGTACCTAATCACGAGTATTTATAGTTTGGAAATTAAATTACTAACATTTAGCAATCGAACGGTCGAAGATACAGCACATAGGAGTAACTGAAATAGGACGTCACAAATGAAATAGTACCTATGTTGTGTACCTTAGGTCTGTTTAATTACAAAAAATATTGTATATTAAAATGTAACTAATATAATAATATATTAGGTATAACATTTAAAAAAATATATGTAAGGTAAACCAATAGAGTTCTTATAAGCAATATTAAGAGGAATATTAAATTAGTCTATGGTTACAAATGATAACAAAGACACAATTGTTTATGGTAGACGATTATAACATTGTAAATCTTTGTTTCCCCGCATTTGCGACCCCGCATTGTAATTTAGCGCCCGCATTTCGCGCCCAAATAAAACAATTGGAACCGAACTGACTTGGTATAGAATATTCAGCTTGTACCACAGATGAGATGTTACATAGAATAACCTTGTGTGGCAATTTTCGTTTATTAATTAATTGTTATTTTTTTAATAAAGCTAAAAGAGTATGTTTGTGTCTCGCCGGTTCTTAACTTTGAGATCCTACTACAAAAAAAAAATCTTTAAATAAAATGTATTGGATAATTTTAAAACATAATCAATATTTTAGTATCTTTTAAAATGTACGTAATTTTATCATTACTTAGGATTTCGCTGTTTCTTTTTTGTAATAGTCAGGAAGAAGTTAATTTTAGAAAACCTAATGGAAAAGTCGTATTGTGTATATGAAAATCTCAACAAAGAAAATGTTACGTTCAATTTAAAAGAAGGTTGAAACAGCGAAGGTTTAAAAGAAACTGGCCATTATAAACATTTTAGAAAATAAACATATTTTTTTGATAAGCGATTTATTAGGGTTCCATATATTAAAAAGCAACAACGGAGTACATCAAGAATTAAGAACAACTCCGTTGTAGTATTTCTGTCAAGACTTGTAAGGACTTCCAAATATAGGATACTTGTTTTTAATAAAAAATCAAGTTGACAATCCATCACAATTGAAAGAAAAAATCCGCAAAATGAAAACAATTACATATCACCAAAATCACTATTTTGCGATTATAATGTTACTCATAGGTGACAATCCCAACACTAATTACGATATATGGATTATAGGGAGAACAGTTTAACAACGAAAATATATCGCTTAAGCCAATTTATATTTTCATTAGAGCAATGGTCGATACTTTAACAGTTTAAGAAATTCAGTAATATAATATACAAGTTTGTACAGAACTCTTGGCGGGTCTGACTCGCATTTGGGCTGTTACTTTTTCATTACCCGTATTGCACATATGTGAAGCCGGGGTCGATCGTTAGTAAGAAATATTAGAAAATATTTCATATATTGCTTGCAACCATTGCGTTTGAGAAAAGATTTCATAGTTGTTTTCTGAACCACGAGTATAGTTTAATAATAAATATGCTTATTACCAGCAACCTCCTAACCTTTAAAGTTTAAACTCACTGCATGCTCAAGGTCTAAGGATTTCAGTTATTCACTATTAAATAAAAAAAAAGAAATATGTCTCTATTACCTAAAGTTTACATCTTAGAACACTAACATTTGTACTAAAAAGAGGCAACTCTTTCCGATACTAGCCTGGTTCAATGACGTCACAGCTGGGCCGCAGGTGCCGCCAGACGTAATAACTTTTTATTTATACTGATATTGTATTCCTAATGCCCTATTTGATTTTCACTGAAAAAATCTTGCTTTTCAGCAATTGCATTTAATTAAAGGTTCCTGGTCTACAACAGTACAAGCAATTATATTATCATATATTTTGTGTTACACCCACACATTGATATTAAGACTAGATACTGCTCGATACTTCCGCATCTGCATGGAGTTTAGGTGACAGTGTTCATAAGATTGGCCTTCTTTTGACACTTTTTTGTCAACGTTGCGAAATAATAAACTGCGATTCCACGTAGGCTTAATAATTAATTACATAATATATAAAAGTCATTTTTTTAAATTGTTTAAATAATTCTTAACATCTGTAATTTCATACAGTTCTCCAACTTACAAACTTTACAAGTATAACATTACTGCTCTAGATGCACCGAATATTCGGTAATTATTTAGTTGAATTATTCCTTTTTGTTGCCTAATACATTCGCTTTGAGTATTTCATTTTCTTGTCTACAAGACAAGGTAAAGAAATAAAAGAGTAACTAAGAAGAATTAAAAGAATTAAGATTTATGTTATATTATAAGACAAAGCAATCCTACCAATAATGTTATGAATAAAGATTAATAATATAAAGCAATTAATCCTAAAATCAACATTTATTTCAAAACATATCAAGTCAACATATTTATTTCCTTATTCCTAACCTACAATTAGTATTTCGTATAGTCAACATTTATTTTGAACCTAAAATCAGCATTTGTTTTTAAACTTCAAATCAATATTTTTAAACCACAAATCAACATATTTATTAATCTAGCCAGCAGCACGTACGCGTACACGTAACATACATATTAGAACTTGTTAATGACAAAAAGAAGTAAATGGTAAACTGTATAATTCGCCCGAATATCCGGTTTGGTAAAGAATAAACCGAATAGTATTCGGTTTAGTCTTTACCAACCAAGTAAACGGTGGAACGACTATTCGGCGCATCTCTTATTACTCCAGATACCTATATAAATGAAATAAATATCAAATAAATTTCAATTATTTGAAAATAAAAAAAACTTCAATTTATTCAACAAATACCTACTTCTATATTTATTTAGATTTAATCACATTTTTATAATATATTTTGAATATGCAAATTTTCAACACTAGTATAGAACAGTTTGAAATAATATATTCCATGGCAACTAGACTACTACAGCTATTGTTTTTATCTCAATAAATCAATCTGTTATATTTTTGTTTCAGGATGTCTGTCAGTTAGCCACGAAAGGCCACAAAACTATTTGAAGGCCTAAATATATTTTAGTTTTTTTATAAAACTTCTTTGAATGCTCAGATCTATCCTATCCTTTTGACTTTATTGCATGAATGAGATATTGTTGCCGAAGGACGTATTTTGTAATCTAACATAAAAAATATAAAACATATATTTTTATTTGGTTTTACAAATATTATTTAGAATTCAATTTTCTGTCCATTATTAATTTCTAATAAGTTCTTAGCAAAAACCCTAAATGTTTATTCATAATTTTCGTATTAACTATCCTAGTTGCAGTTTACAGAGATTTAATTGGTCATACAAAAGTGTTACTCCACAAGATAATATAACATAGGAATATTATTTTAAAATTTCTTAAACATAACATAATAATATTAACAACACCGTACTATACAACCGTAACCGTCATATAAAGATTTTTTTGTTTCATAAACTATTTTAAAACAATTAATAATTTGTCACATTTGTAATATCAAATTATTTACGAAAAATGTTATCTTAAATTTAGGACATACTACATTCTTTCAGTTTATCGCAGCAATAAACAACAGTCACAGCTTACCTCCACGATAAAAGGATAACAGCGAAATGCAGTTCCTCACAACACAATAAATAATTAAAATAAACTTGAAATAAACAAAATATTTGTATATTTTCAATTTGAACGTCAATTTGACGTTTATAGACGCGGGAAATCAAGACGTTCGTTTTCCGGCGCGCTCGAACCACGACTGAGGGCTGAATACAACTCAACTGAAGCTCAATGCGCTAAAACTGATTTTTTAAACGCTTGGCCGTTGTTTTCGCTCACGGTAATAAGGTGCGAATTTCATTTTCGCAGCCAAGTGTTTCATACTTTGAAATCTTTTAAATTTATGTTATTACAAAACCTTGTTGACACGGCTTTTAGCTTCAATGTTGAAACATGTTGTATTTTTTAATTTTTGTTTTCAGTCTCAAATTTTGTAGGAGATTTTGTTACAATTAAAATAAATATTTTTTATTGAAATGATAGATGTTTTAGTTCTCTACTGTTCCAAATATTTTAAAGCACAATGGACTCTAGCAAAGACATGTGAACAATTAATTTCACTATTGCTGTAGGACGTTATTAAAAAGCGAAAACTCAAAATGGCAGGTGCAGATTTTTATGAATATTTGCGATATCTTTGGATATTGTGGAAATATCACAAAATTGATTTCAAGAGTAAGAAGAATCATGATATTAAATCAATTGAAATACATGAAAACAAGCCGCTTTTCGGCTTTTCCAATACGTCGTTAAGGGTCCCAGGTGGCACATTAAATATCCCGAACCAATATTACGTACAGACGCGAGCACAAATATTTAATTATACACCACAAGCTGGGACTTGGGTTGTGGTGTTGTTTTGATAAAGTTTGTTAAAAAACCATTTGAAAGTATTTATTGTTATACCTTATATTACCTAAATGTATTAATTATATATTATGCTTACTTGCCTATCACTGGCTCTGCTCGCTCATGAAAAATAATATTTATGTACAGTAGGTACCTAAACGTGTTAAGCCTGACTAGTTTCGAATTCATTCGGGGTCCCTATTCTTGAGCTCGTAGTATAGCGGACTCGCGAACATAGCCGTCTAAATATATATTTAATCATCCTCATGGTTCACGGAAGTTTAATTACAAAAAATGTGCATGTTCCAACCTTAAAGAACAAAGACTTTCATATAAAATGACCTCTCGCTTTTTTCTCTATAAAGTTGAAGTTACCCAAAATCTATGTCGAGAGGATTACGTTATAAAATAAACCTATGATTCAGCTTCTGGCTTTACTTTTGGCTCTGCGAAAATTATTAGAGTCAAGCTACTTTATAAGGTCCATAAGTTTATTTCCCTTGTTCAAAACTTATTAATTTTTCGTACATATTAAAAATATATATTTTATAATTTATACACTTATGTCTTTGTCAGTACCAAACTCGTAAGGGCACAAATGCAAAACTCCATTCAAATTTATATTAGCCATATATTAATGATAACAGATCGATTTAATCACCCTAGAGGATAAAGAAATCGATCGGGATCATAAATACATCGTAAACCTTATTCTAGATTTAGTTTAGGACTCTTAATAATATTTAATAACCTATCTATCAACACCACTATTAGATAAGTACTTGTTGATATACTCACCGTTTAAATTATTTTAATTTATATGTTTATTTGATAATATCTTATGTACCTTATTATTGTAGTTTCAATGAAAGCACATCAAAAAATATAGGAAATAAGATCATGATCAGGAATTTGGTTAACCTTATCAATCCTTTCCATGAAATTTCCTTTAAAACTCTAAATATATACCAATAATTACCAAATACCCGCCACGGTAACAACAAAAATAACCGAACATTGTGACACATATGTTGTGTCAAAAGCCAGCTGGTATGTGTTTGGACAAGTGTCCGCTGATGTCGGCACGTGGACGAAACAAAAGGACCGAACTACATATATATAGAACTACACAAACACATACATATACAGAACTACATAGACACATACGTATATAGAACTATATAAACACATACGTATATTATATATATATTAAATATTCTTAAAACTATATGTTGCATACTGTAGTTCTTGTTCACAGTTATTGCTGGAACATTGTTGTACTCAATGCTAGTAGTAGGTAGGCTTTCTTCGAGGTAGTACCGCCACAGTGTGTTCCATTCTGACCAAAGTCATTTTTTGTTAGTAGATTTTCTAACTCCTATTTTGATATTCCTAAAAATTGTTATCCGGAATTAGTTGTACATACGGTAATATCGACTTCGGGAACACGCCTTTTTTAGTCGAAAAAGGTATACCTTTACAAAATCTAAAAACTAAACTATGTTTAAGAAAATAATAATATTATTAAAACAACAATAAGTGCGGCTTAAATATTACCTAAATACAAAATATACCCAATTACTTACAATTTGTTTTATTTATATTGGTATAGGGACGAAAAAGTTTTCACGTTAGAGAAAATCGCGTCAATAGTTTTTCAAACAGAAAAAAATTAATATGGCTTCCTATAGCATATTATTCGTTTGTTTAAAGTTGACACTATGTTATATAGTTGTGTAAAGGAGACGGGGTTGTCTAGGCATAGTATGCCGGGGCGTCACGATGAGTGCGAAAGCGATCCCGTGACGTCCCATGGCAGCGTCGTGGGCAGCCGTTGGTTTTTTAGTGGGGTGCCTTAAAAATGGCAGTCGCTGGGTGCCGCACATACCGCCCGGCCATCGCCTTCCTGGTTTGGGTGACGATGCGGAAACGCATTTTTCCAACGATAAAAAAAAAAGGCATAGTATGTAAAAGGTTGAGATATGGTTTAAAAAAAATCTTTTTCTAATTTCAAAAGATGAGCTCTAACCGCAATCTGAAAGAAGTGTTGATTGCAAATGATTAAATCAATCAGTTAAAATATTAAAAACATGTATAAAACTATATGTAGTAAAAGAAAATAAATTAGCGATTTACGTTTACTTAGTCGATTTGACATTAGAGTGACAGTCGAGTTCTACACTGTTTTTTAGTCTGCCACGACAAACCACCGTCAAAAGCATCAATTTATGGTATCCTTAAATCTGTGATTTTGGTGTTATCTGACCCACACATTTACTATACAGAGAGTGCGATGGATATCGGTATGGACCTATGGCGGACTAAGTGGGGGGCGAAGGGAGCGGTACACCCCGGGCCTCTGATCTTGGGGACCTATATGGCTACAAGTTCCATTGACCAAATCTTAAATAAGCATCAGTTGAAAACATACTTAACACCTACTTAAGATAAATTTTGGGACTGGAAGAGCCGTAGGCTAAAAGGTACAGTCTGTCCCGGTATTTTTTTTTTTTAATTTAAAATTGCTCTTACTGCCTTGTCTTTCTAACATTTATCAAGTTAAAAAAAATGGAAAACATTAACTACTGAAACTTAATAAAACCATTAATAAAGATAACTGGAAGATAATTAACTACGGAATCGTTTTTGACATTAAAACAGACCAAATAAGCCAAGGATCAGCCAGCCAGAATCTTTCTTCGGTTTTATTTTGATGTCTGACAAACTGCTGAGGTTATATCGAAAGATATTCAGGAACCGCGAGAAAAAGATGGACTTAATATTTCATTGTGCAGTGCTCCAGGTTATGTCAATGAAGCATCAATGTCAGATATCCATAGAGGTGTGCATCAGAAAATCCAGAAAATAAATCTAAAAAAGTCCATGCATTTTCATGCATTTCTCCTAGTATCTCCTGAGCGTAATAAAGCTTACTTTGACAAAGTAAATAGTGCTCTGGCACGTGTTCTTCATTGGTTCGAAATTAATAATTTGGTCTTAAATACTAAAAAATCAAAAATGCATGGCATTTACACTTTCTAATGTAAAAAGTCAAAATTATGGTCAACTCCTTAACAATGAAGTGCTAGAACTGACTGACTCAACGACTTTCTTAGGTATAACTTTAGATAGAAAGCTCCAGTGGAACCCCATCTCTCGATACTCGCCTTAATATAAAATTATAATAAAATTTAAGTTATTAACAGAATAATTCAATTCTGAGTAAAAATCGTGGGGTGCATTTTACTGTGATTCATAACTATCCTCTCATAGATAGTTGCTAATAGAATGATTGTAATACCTTAAATATCGAGCACCCCACGCTTTTTACTCAGAATTGAATTATTCTGTTAATAAGTTAAATTTTATTATAATTTTATATTAAGCCGATTCACTATGATTAATTGTTCGATCTTCTTAATTTCTCTACTGTAATTTTATACTCTTTGTCATTAAAAATTATTTTCTAGTTTTTAGTTCGGTTAGCAATAAAAGCGTGTTTTTTTAGTTTTTTAAACTATTGTTTATTTTTTTTTTATTTTTGTTTTAAGGATAATGGGAAACTTTTATCAAATTATTGCATTGTCATCGGTCTTTGATACGTGTGCAAAGTTTCAATTTAATCGGATCGCTGGAACCTGGTGAAAATTAAGCTCGAAGATTCCGTTACATTTATACATACATACATACATACAACCCAAGCTAATAAAAGCATGTTAAAAATAGGCTCGTAACGCCAAAATTTTAACTTCACAAAGTTAACAAATCTTGAGGGTTGAGTGTACGCATATATAATAAAATTCCACAAGATATCTTAGATCTTCCTTTTCTTAGCTTTAAATCTAAAATTAAAAGTTAATTATTAAATAAATCTTATTATAACATTCAAGAATTTTTGGTTGATCGAAATGTGTGGAACTTGGATCATTGACTCATCTGCAGGGCTGATGTTTTTTTTTATAATACAGGACAAGTTACACACATTGATCTAACCCCTAAGCAAATTATTTGCTTGTGTTAAGACATCCTCAACGATACAATACATAGACATACACTTTATAAATACTGCGAATATATTTAATAAACAACCAAACCCAGACATACAGACATATATGTTCATCACATAAATGCCTGTCCATATCGGGGATCGAACCCGAGTCCCATTGCGTTATATACGTTAGGCATTTGCGCTATCAAGTGGTTAGCACAAATGGGATGCCAAAGGGGGTACTATAATTTATAAGTCAAACATTGTTAAATTTCAATTAAAAAGAGCAACTTTTAAGTTTCTGGCCAGCTCTTTTAACAAGACAGCATTCCGAGCTGGTGGTAGCTTACTCACAGACTGACTATACTGACCAATTTAATGTAATTGACGATTCAAAAGTGCGTGTAAATGCCCACTTAAATAAAGATATTTTGAATTTTGAATTTTAATCATATTTTGTGGAGCAGTGGAAAAGTTATTCTTTTCATTGAATCGTTTTTTTCTCCGCAGCACAATTTCGTTAAAAAAAATAAGAAAAATCATTTTTCTGATACTCGCTGGAGCGCACCTTACGAGTCAGTAAAAGAAATCAAAGAAAACATAGAGAAAATTGTAAATATATTCGAAACTTTCAAGATCCTTCACAAGCTATTTTAGATACAAGATCAGGAGCAAGCTTGCTACTGCCGTTAATTTGTGATTTTACCTTTTTAACCTATATACAATTTTGGCTCTCCATACTGGAAGCAGTTAATTTGGTTCAAATATATTTGCAGCCACTAAAAATGACTCTGGATACAGGACCCGCCAAAATAAAAGCCCTGAATGAATATTTAGAGACCGAATGAGCCACAATTGTTGACAACGCTGTAATTTTTTGCACTACAATTTGCTGCAATATCGATTAAAGATCAAGTACGTCCGTCGATTTTTGAAAGCGTAGACCAATTTATACAGAAATTGTGGCAACGATGCATGGCTATCAAACAAATAAACAATATTTTCTAATGAGACTTTACGAAATTCTTGCCCTGTATGTCGCTTATACTTCAATATTTTTGAAATATTTACACCTTGATTGCATCATACGAGAGAAGTTTTTCAAAACTGAAAGAAATTTAAAATGACCTTCGATCTTTATTAAATGAAGAGCGACTCGTCAAAATGGCTGTGCATTCAATCGAAAGAAAATTTTCAAGAGAAATAGATTTCACTACAGTTATTGAAGAGTTCAGTAAAAGTTCAACTAAACATAGGTAAATACTCAGTGGTACATACAAATGTAAAATTAATAAAAATATGTTTATACTGAGGACCTCATTCAAACATGGCGCCCCGGGCTTCTGACGGAGTTAATCCACTACCATACCAGACCGTAATGCAGTATAAAAATATTGACTGTGCTAATATTACATACGTTTCTAGTAAAACTTTGAAACTAGCAGCTTGTTTAAATTTTCTAAAAGACAAATTTTCTAAATTTTGAAATTTGCAAATATGGGCTTTAAGAGTACCTACTATCAATTTGGGAATTGGAAAACAAAAAAGGATTAAAATAAGTTTTTTTTTATGTTCAGGGTCAGAACATTACTTTTTAACCATTGTAAAACCATATGAAATCCTATTTCCGCATTTTTATAGTCTTTCTGCCAGATATTTCCAACAAAGATAAAAGCTGCATAGGTAAAAAGGTGTTTGCCAGTATTTAGGTCTAGGTTACAAAGATCATTTATATATAGTAAGAAGAAAGTAGACCCTATGATACTGCCTTGCGGGATTCCAGACGCAATAGTAGCATCGGAACTGAAACTTGTCGATTTTAACTTGTTGTATTCAAATGGTTAAAAAATCCTTAAATAAATTTGGAGATTGAACTTAAGAGGTTGAAATTAAGAGGAAACCATGTTGAAAACAAGTATTGAGGAATTTCGTAAATGATGGGAGGATTATATGCTTAGCATATTTTATAAATGTAGTTGAGATCGAGCTCTAACCCACAAAAGCGTTATTTTTAACATATTTATTATATTAAGGATTTCTTTTCATCGGGGGGCATTAAAACTATTGAATTGGACAGTCTAGGTGCTCTTAAAGATCTGAGATTAGATGGATTTGAAATTTTAATAGCTAGTTCTTTTCCCACTGGCGCGGAATAGTTATTGATTCGTAGTAAGCTAGCGTAGTGATCAATGCTCGTTTCATCTCCGTATTAGAAGATTCTTTTGCACGGCAGTAGGACTACAAACCGGTATTATTATCTCTTTTTAAACTTGAAACATAATGCCTATTTAAAAAATATCAATTGATCGTATAAAAGTTAACTGTTACACTACATTGTAACATAACCTCCATTATATATCTTTGTTTACAGATTGCCAAAATCCGCAAAATTTTCATCGATAGTATAATACAATATTTAATATTAATTGACACAACTTTCATCTTATTACAATCTGGGCCCGAGAATATATGAAAGGGTATCCGTCTCCTTTACATTTATTTAATATTAATAATATATAGGTAAATTTAAAATCTAGTTTAAGCTTGCTTATCACTGAAGTGAAGAATTTGAAAAGTAGAATTAGTTTACAGCTAACACCACTCTACGGCCCTTACAACCTAGTAGTAGCATGGGCCTTTTGAAAAAAAGCAAATGTTTTGGTTATCTTTGTTTCCCAGGTTGGGTTAGTATTTCTAAGTACAATAGACTTTTGCAGTCCTCAAACAGACTAAAAATTAAAAAAAAAACTTTATGTTGTTATGTCAACTTATTATACAGTACTAAAAGTATTTTTACAATCAATTAAATTACTGCTTTTATAAACACATATTATATGGTGAATATGTTTTGGTCATTCGTGACTTTCTAACAGCCGAAATAATTGATCTGAGAATAATCTTAGTATGAAAACAACTTTATAAGGTGGTCTTCAGCCCCAGTTGTGAGATCTTTTATTGAAGTCGATAGCTCAAGGAAAGAATTGTGTCTTAATAGCAAGAAATAGTACATTTTTTACCATTACAGAAAAGCATTATATTTTAATAAATAGACCACAAACACAAACATTAAATATTTCCTCGCAAAAGATATCTTAACTATCTTAGAAATAAAACACAATAATTACGTCACATGCTAAAATCAAAATGTATAAATCATTTAATATTTTCCAGTGTTGTTAAAAGATTAACAGTAGTGATTGTTGCATCTATAATAGTTTTTCTAATCCTGTAACACGTGCAGGCACACCTGCCTCTTGTCACAGGTGTCTTACTCGGCTTGGCCGTTATAAAGCGACATAATTACGAACTCTATTGTCATATTAATTTAAGAACAATCTCATACCAATAAGAATTGTTCAAATTAGTGAAAATTATTGGAGATAAATAATTAAAAATAACTTTTTTGGTCTCCAGACTTTTAACATACTATACACCAAGTTACAATAAGATGTCTAATTTCTTTGCCTGATGTGCAAACATAAAGGAAATAAACAAAAATAACTATTGTTTATCAGAGTGTCATAATAATATACCTATAATAGTAAAAAAATATATAAAGTTCAAATTTGAACTCGTTTATTATATTTTTTTACATTCTCATATTTTCAGATAATTCATTTTTCTTCAGTATTTTGATAACATTAAAATTACTAATATGAGTATAAGCAAGCAAGCTATTTGGTCCAATTAAACAATATGGAGAAAAACATTTAATAAAGAGATAAAAGGTAGGTACTTACCACCTGTGTTAGTATTCTAATATTAAAATAAAATATAAAGAACAAAACTACTGAAGCAATTACAAATCATAAGTGTAAAAGTTCAGTAGGCTGAAACACGTAGGTATCTATTTTAAATTTAAAACGTTTATCTAAAGAAGCGTCCAGATGCGCGGAAAAGCTTCCAAATGAAATAAAACATGAACGCAGTAATTAAAACAACATCAGCGAGCATCTGCGCGAGGACGTGACGTCACGCGCTGCGCCATTTGCATTTTTTTTCCAACCCGTGCATGCAAGCTTACGAGAAAATCATCGGTTTAGTTTTATGTCCAGTGATGTTTCGGTTTTTATTGCAGGGATATTTTTTTATATTAATTTGTACAAATGTAGTTACTTTTTATAAATATATTTTATGTAAATGCACACTGTATTAATGTTAAGTTTAACATGCAAATCACCGAAATAGAATGGCTCTGAATTTTGGATTAATTATAATTTTTGATTAACCGCCTTAAGTTTATGATATGCTACTTAACTTTTGCATTGCGCAAATATTTTATGACACTGGTACATTCAAAGTAATTTTTGTTCTTTACGTAGAATTTGTGAATAAAAAATTTTACGTCAACTAGAAGATATAGAACGAATTAAAGTTTTTGATTGTATGTTTATTAATAAAATAAATGCACACAGGAATGGTGAGTTGTTGAATAAAAATAGTTACATTATATCTAACATTGCTACTTCTACTCATAAAACTATACTATGTATGGTAATTTAATTTTAACTTTAAAGTAAGATTATTTTATTTGATTTATATAAAAAAAAGATTAATAAAAGTCTAAATGTAATTTTTCCACAGAAATGTTTCCTTACTCTAGTGTATATAGCACCAGCACTATGTCAATATGCGGTTGATAACGGACTTAAGCCAGACGTAATATTTGGTGATCATAATGACAGGTTTGACGTCACAAGTCTTATTCGAAAACAGAATCGACAACTCGGACAAGAACACATTTTAGACCCTCAATCAGAAGAATATCGTCGGAAAGGGAAAAGAAGAGCAAAGGAACAGATCAAAGATAAAGATTCCTGGCTTGATGTGATCGTTACGAAAAAGGAAAGAAAGAAATTTAGGAACGCTTTGGTCAAGAACATTGAAAGACAGGCTAATGAAATAGCTAATACTTTGATAACTCGCATCAGATCCTTGAGACGCTCCAGCGGTGACTTCGCTTATCATGACGAAATGATCAGCGATGGTGGTGACGAACAGGACTATCAGAAAAACCTTGAAAGTTTTGATCACATACACAATTTGAAAGAAACCATAGAAGATACTAGACGTTTGCAAAATATTGTTGACAAATTACATGGACACCAAACCAGGCGAATAGGCACTAATCCGGAGAACGAAATATTATTGCATTATGCTTTGCCTGTAGATTTGAAAATTGAAGGTTTCTTACAAGCACCTTTAAATGATAAATAAAAACTGTTATTATTAGATCTTTTCGTTTATTATTCACTAATTATAAGGCACTTCAAATCGATTTATACATTTTTTAAGTATGTGTGTTTTTTCTGCGATGGTTGGGTGTATGTGTCTCTTGTTCTTAAATGTAATATAAATTAATTGATTAGTTTGTCAAATTACGGACTAAACATTTTTTACTGTCATAGCTGTAAAAAATATACTAAATGTATTGGAAAATAAATGGAAGAATTCTTGTATATTACTTAAAATACTACTCACTTTATTTTTCTAACATCCAATCTTAAGCCTATTATTAATTACTTGTTGAAAAAACATAAGCTATTTATTTATGGCTAGGATGTATTTTCTTCTAAATATTTGATAATAACTTAGAAAAGGAGTTTTCAAAATTTGGCTAAAAAATGGACCCACATAGGGCAAAATAATTCTTACTTTAATTTTAATTTAGGTCTTGTATTTTTTCAAATACCTAATTAGGTTTAAATGAATACTTGTTACTAATGTCAACAAAATTAAATTTGAATATTTACACAAAAAAAATCTACTAACACCCACGTAATATTATATTACTTACTTATAATTAATAAATAAATTAACAAATGAATATTATTAATTCACACAATTAAAATGTATACATATTTGTCAACGCCTGTAACCTAGTAACTTTATTAAAATATTTTTTTATGTGCTAGATAGCTACTTATCTGATTAACGTTTCTAGAAGTTAGATGCAAAAACCAGAAAAACTATAGAAAAAACTTTTAGTCAGTTACTATGAATTAGATTCAAAAGCTATAAGTAAAAATACAATCTATTCACAATTTACGGAAAAAATAATTTTAACGTAAGAATATTTTATAAATCTCACAACCTAATTTGATTGATCTTGGCTTAAAAATAAATCAAACATAGCCACAGAAAAGCACTAGTATTTAAAATTAATTATGTACGTAATTTATGTGCCTGCAGAAATTAAATGTCCTTGCAATTTCAAGATTAATTTAACTGTTTTTCATTACGTCGTAACTTTAGGAATCAATTTCACTCGCTTTCATCTTCAGTTTGAATACGAAAATATCATAGAAGGTTATTAAACAACAATGTTAGGGCAGTTAATTTTGATGACCATATTATTGTTTAATTTTATTATAAACACTAATGGCAATAATCCTTATCAAGATCTAGAAAATGTTCTTCAAGATATTCCTGAAGACACTCAAGATAAAAGAGAATTTATTCAGCGGTTGCTGTCCTATCAAAGTCAGCATCAGCAACCTAAAAGACCCCGATCTAACTTAATGAACATTGATACTCTAAATTTATTTGCAAAACCAAAACAAAGACAAACCGAAGCAACTGATTTAGATAGGTTTTTACGCACAGAAACGGAGAGAATTTGTAGGGAAACTGGCCGATGTGGTTGTTCTGGACCAAGATGTGGAGACAGAGCTGAAGATAAGGCAGCAAATGACGTGGATGAACTTCTTGATGAAATAAACAAACAACTTGCTACAGATAGAAATAAAAACCGGGATGTTGTTGTTGATGTTAAGGAAGACAATATATTTAATACGAACAAAGGTGAAAGTTATCACGATGATGAGACGTTGCTTAAAGGAAAAAAGATAAAACTAAATGATGACGTAGATGTCGTAGTACTTAAACCAGAAGAAATAGATGATCTCTTAAAAATACAAAACTTTATAGATCTCTCAAAAAATAGTATAATTCTTGATACCGATACCGGTAGATTGACTTCTGGTCCTAAAAACCCAGATGATTTACGAGAATTAATTGCAGAAATAAAGAAAAGAGAAAAGTCCTCAAATGTAAAACCGTACAAAAATATTAATAATGTTTCTCCGGATGATCTTTTTAAACATTACGAAATATTAAAAAATCAAGTGACTAATTTATTTGCATTTTACATAAAAAATAATCAAAACGAAATTCCTATTCAAGGACATCTAACACCTTATCAATTGCAACTACTAGAAGATTTAAAACTAAATTATCAGCAAGGCAACCTTAAGGACATAAAATCGGAAATTATTAAAATAATTTTTGGACAAGATAGCAGCACTAAGATTCTTCCACATTATAAAAACACCCAGAATGTTTATATACCTAAACAATTTTACGACGATATATTAAAATCGAAAAAGCCTGGCGCCAGATCAACTCAAAAACGAATTTTACCTTTAACATTCCAACAGAAAAATAGAATTGTGACCAAAGATAAGGGTAGAATAATTCCCAAATTGAGTTGGCGAAGAAATCAGCGACAAGATCATCAAGATTTAGGCATCCCTTTTAATCTAGAAGTACACGGCTTAGGTCAAATAAATCCGAACCAATAAAGATGTAAGAATCTGGTCTGGTCATTTTTAGAAAAAAAAAATTGATATTAGAAAAAAAAACATCCTGTCCAAAATTTGGTATTAGACAAAAAAACATTACGTCAAACATCCTGTGTTTTACGAAAAGAACTATATTTTTTTTCTAAGTTTGACAATTTATTCTTTACTTTTTTTTAATATATTTTCCCGTCCTTAAATCAACAAAAGTAAACTTTTTCTAGTTTTAACTTTTATAATTTCTTTTCGTATTTTATTTTCTATCATATCTTATATTATGAATTATACATAATTATATCATAAATCTATTATTATAACTTTGTAAAATATATCTAATTTGAATGACCGATTACTGTAATGTAGACAGAAAGTAGGAAGATCGGAGAAAATTATTGTTAACGTTTGAAAATATCTATAAACATGTATAGCCATATATTTATATAAATATAGAATTAAAAATAAACCGATACGGGCAGGAAATCGAACCCGCGACTACTGGGATAACCGTCCCGGTGACCTAATAGATGTCACCACCGTCCCGATAAAGACGATCAAATATAGAATGCTTAATTTACCGAGGCGGAGAGCGATACAGTAGCTCAGTTGATAGATCGCTCTATCAACGGGATGGTTTTCCCAGTTGTCGTGGGTTCGAATCCCTGCCCGTATCGGTTTCTTTTTCATTCTATATTTATATAAATTTAAAATAAGCTTAACATGGCGATACATGTTTATAGATATTTTCAAACATGTATAGCCATGTGAAGATTATTTCGCGACTTTCGGGAAACCGTCCCGTCCCGTGCCAGAGATAGCGGGTTCGAATCCCTGCCCGTATCGGTTTATTTTTCATTCTATACTAATATAAATTTAAAATAATTGTTAGCCTTTAGACCCTGAAAAATCAGTGCAGTAAAGTAAGATATGAAAATTTCAAATGGAAAATAAAAAAATATGCTTGTGCTACGAAAAACATCGGTGATATTTCTAAACAATGTTGCGGGAAATTTATTTTGGCATCATATCTTTAAAGTCGGATTTCTGTAAACAACCATAGCCACAATAATCATAGCTTTAGTGATCGTTGACAGAGTTTCGTGTAAATTGCTTTGTTAACCCCCGACTCAAAAAGAGGGGTGTTATAAGTTTGACCTGTCGATCTGTGTATCTGCCTGTGGCAATGTATCAGCCAAACGCAGGAACGCATTTGATTGCGCTTTTTTTTATCAAAAGCCTAATTCGTCGAGATGGTTCTTAGCTATGTTTGGTCAAAATGGAAACAGTTGTCTCCAAGATATTGTGGTTTTATTGGTGTGGATGAAAGTCATAAGAACCTTTATTAATATTAATATAAATACTTAAACAAGTGAACATTTGTGTGTCCGTAGGTTCATTTAGTACAATATTTAAACCAGTAACATAACTTTAAAAAGCAGAAACAAAATTAAATTAAGAATTAAAAAAAAAACCGATACAAAAAGACCTCTAAAAGTAATAAAAATAATATTATTATGTACTTATCGCAGTCGTTGCGTCGGGGGAGCACTAAATAAATTAAGAAATTCAAATACAAGTAGGTTAACAAAGCAAATAAAAAAATTACGATATCGAATTGTATAGTCTATGCCCTAGTAACTTCGTAAACTAGACACCATCGTCAACGTACGTAGGTACAACGGTCCGACGCAACTACTTCAATTAGTAAATAATAATAATATTTTTAGAGGTCTTTTTTGTATCGGAGGTTTTTTTTAAATTTTTAATTAAATTTTTAGTTTAATCTTTTCTAGTAAATATTACATCGGTTATAATTTTAAAAAACAAATTTAAATTAAATATTTTATTTTCGATTTATGCCAGCACCATATTTGGTTCCAGCAGTCACCATCTCTGCCAGTTGCGTTAATATATATTTGGAAAATGTATCTAACATATACGTAAAAGTACATTGTTCTAATGCCAGGACCAGTAGCGAAGTGGATCGTAGGACGTTATATGATCATTTTAACTGCTAGATTAAGAAAATCATAACGAGGTTTATATTGTTAATTTAGATATGATTGATTAAGATTTTTTAAAGTTTATAAGGATTACGTATAGTTACGATAACGTTCAAATACACAAACAAACTTGATAACAATTGAGTATTCGAGTGTACACTGGAAGTGAGCGGGACGTCGTCGTAACGGTGAGGGCGACGTAACGCGTTCGGAAACTGGAGAGCAAATCAGCGCCACGTACGCCAGCCCTTCATCCCTCTCAGTTCCCTCAGATACCTTAATTTAGACTTCTACGCAGTCCAGTTCATCAGAGATGAATTGTGCCGCTAGATATACCTTGACATCAGTGGGGGTCGGGTACCATTTCATTCCTTATCACACTATTAGTATGGATTTTACTGATACTGATACAAGGCACTGGTGCATATAGTTCTGCAGACATTTTTTTCTACTGGTAGCACACAATTCATGAATAAAATTAACCATTGTTAGGATTAAATGATAATGAATTCTATCCAAAAATATAAACTTTTGTCAGTTTATTACGTAAAATATAATATTATTGTAATGTATTATATATAATCTCGATGTTACGAAATATCCTATTAGGTACTTAAATTTTAAATAGCAAAATATTTTGTTATTTTTATTTTAAGTTGCAAATTTCTACAGTAGCATTTATTTTATCGATCACCTATAATCACGTATAAAGAGAGCCAATTTGAAAATGGCAAACCACTCAATAAATCGCCACACTGCTGCTAATATTCTACGATTTCTTGCAGTTGTTATAAACAAAGTTGTCTGCTTAAATCTAATAAGTACAAAAATAATATTACCCATTTACTTACTAAAAGAAATTACTTACTAAATAAAAACTGAAAAAAATAATTATCAACTCGAATATTATTTTATAATTCATATCGCTTTTGGTTTATGTAGCACCATCAATTTAGTATAATTTGAAGGTCGGTTTTGAAACATGATCTTTATGTCAAATGTCATAACTAATTACTTCTTAATTTTGACCACAGAGTACTATAAAATTTTGACATTTGTTGATTGTCGGGGTTCGGGGTCCTATATATATGTAAATAAATATTTTGAGTTCAAAATATTGTTTTTCCAAAGTAACGGAAAACAATAACTAATGTTATAATATTCCTAAAAGCTTCTAGTCCCAGGATTGGCGTCTTACAAATTTGATTTAAACTATTACAAATTTGATTTCATCCTAATAGGTTCCAATGGCGAACGATACTCCGGAAAGCGATTTTTCAATAGAATGTTTTCAAAACTACTCAGCACCGGAAGTATTTGTGCAAGGACTAGCGGGAATGGTAAATCAGACAGACGTGGAAGTAATCATACGAGCCCAGAAAACTATGTGCGTTTATTTGTGTATTCCTAAAGAAACTTTTAATGCTTATTACAGTGTATAGTTTGTATATAAACTTTATTCAGGATATTATAAAAATAATCTTATTATTCGCGAAATCTGAAAAATCAATGTCATAATGTCCTCCTATAACATACCAGGTTACAACGCTTTGAAAAAACAACAGAAATGTTGACTAATTGCAACCAACTCTCCGCCAGCCGTTTGAGGGCAGCCTCAGTTGAATTCAAGAAACATACTCTACTGTTGCTTGACATGAAGAAAGATCTGAACTTTATATTTAAAAAAATTAGAGCTATTAAAACTAAATTAAGGTAAGACAATATCTACAGAAAAAGAAATCCTGAATATATATTTAATTAGTGAAATATATATCCAGGATTTAGTATGAACTTATTATTATATACAGATGATGATAATTCAGATACATTGAGTAGATTTTGTTTTTATTCCAAGCCTCTATATTTTGTTAGCAATCAATTCACGTCGCTATACTTTATAAATAAGGTAGAATATATACTGTTTCATCCACAATTAAATTCAGAATGTATAATTTCAGCACACAATACCCAGAAGCTTACAAGGAAGCCATTTCTGAGGCTATAGCAAATAAGAAAACAATAGATACAGAGGATGAGTGTTTACCTTCGGAATCTAAAATAGAATCCAAAATGGTAGCTACAGTGTCTACCGAAACCCTTAAACCAATAAATGATAAAAAATCGAAAAAGAAAACTATTAAAATGGAAGAAACTGAAACAGATCCAACAAATGTTGGAGAATCATCACGAAAAATTAAAAGCAGTTCCTCATCAGAGACAGAAAGCGCTAGTTCCGGTGATGAAAGCAGTACTGACACTGGTTGATCAAGTTGTTTTTCATAAACAAAGTTATGAATTCGACTAGGCAAATTTATTTCTGGTTTTAGTTCACCCTTCTTAAAGTTGGTTATTATGTTAAAGATATTCTCTTAGAAAATCACTTCTATCATAAAATATTTTCCTTTGCTGCATATTTATTTCTATTTTAATGCATATTATAAAACATTGCTGATGTTTCAAGTCAAAAACATGTAATGATTTATAAGTAAAAAAATACCTTCATTTGTTATAAAAAAATATATTAAGGAAATAAAACAATTAACTATTTTGTGTTATTATACATAAAACATAGTTATAAAAAACAAATAATCAAGCATAGTTTATAAGTTATAAAAATACAATTTTTAATTGTATCCTCTTATAGATTTTAGATTAACATTGCTAGTGCCATCCTTTAACTTTAACTTAAGGTTATAACAAATGTCACCTTAGAAGCTTATTATTACAATTATTCAGAAAAATATACTCTTTGAATCATTAATTACTATAGAAAAATGTAATTAAAGAAAACTATTACTAGTATGAAATACCAAACTTACAAAAGAGCAATGACAGAAAGTTTATTTTTATACCACCTTTTTTATAAATATATGAATATCATTTACATGTGATTACAGAGTGAAGTAAATATTAATCATCAAAATTCAACATACAAGTTATTTAACTTTGTTTTGTATGATAAATGACACATGTTTATAAAAACTTAAATAACTTATAAAATCTAAACAGCATGTTCCTCGGTATACTTTCTAGCATTTTCCTTAAATATATCAATGTCATATTTATATTCTAAAGCTATGTCCATCATCAGTGGGTCGTCTGGATTGGGGTTGGCCAACAGGGTCTGAATAGATATAAGCAGTGTCTCTATTGTGATTGTTGGCAGCCATCCTACTTGTTCTCTGGTTGGCATTTTCAACATATTCATGCATATGCGGCCACCTTAAATAAATTATGGACATGTTAATGGATAAGTTATAATTAAAATATATAAGATAAAATGTTCTAATGCTCCTTTTATTATAATAACAATAATAACTAAATTTTAACTTCTAAATATGAATACTAGCTCACCCTTGTCAATATTCGGATGATACACTGGTGTGATAAACTTAACTTGAGGAGGTTCGAATGGATACTTGTCTGGAATATTCATTATAAGCTCAAAAGACCCCGCTTCATAGGGCGATCCTCGTGGCCCTGACATTTTGACCTGTAGTACGTCATACACATCTTCTTGCACTGGATTACAAGTTATCCCCCATGGAGGTTTGTCCTTCATGTTTTTAAGTTCGCGAAGAAGCCGAGCGGTGCGGGCAGAAGTCATTCTTACTTATCTAAATAAGAAATCTTGGTTTTGTAAAGTTTTAACTATAAGTAACTGATTTTCTTGAGAATTTCTTAAACTGATAAGATATTTCAATCAATACAATATTTTTCCGGCGTTTTATTTAATCGGTAAATTAATTTATTGATCGTTGTCCGTTGATCGATAATTGTAATTTAGCTTTTGACATTGACAATCAACTAGACATAACGAATTTCAGTTCGAAAATCTATTAATAAAACTTAAAACGTCTACGATTTGGTTTTTAAATTTATGTTACTGCTTGTTGTATTGTATTAAATTAAACTACGGGGGAGCGAGACGGACCCAAGAGTAGTATCGAGATCGGTATATTGACTACTCAGGGCTCTTCTACGATAACCGCTTTCTTCAGAGTTCTTTCGATTATATGCCGCGGCGATCAGTGCCAAACCCTTTCCATACTATCGGGTTTACCTTAAAGATTTTATACCTTAAAGGAAGAAAGAAAGTTTACCTTAAAGATAAAAGAAGTCATACATTTATTTACTCATCTTGTTATTTACTATAATATAAATCTAATTTATTTAAGATTATTAAGCGTTCTCTTCACCGTCTTACGAAAAAAAGACCGAGAGCAATGAAAAGTTTAGAAATTATAGAGGGAAGTCTACTGTTTATGTTCAAATTATGATTTACGAAAAACTCTAAATAGAAGTCTTATTAAAACAAAAAAACGTGAGGCACTCGGAGACTGCCGCGGTAAAGCTTTTGCATAGAATTTTTATCAACTTATGCAATTATAATTATTTATTTATTTTATTTACGCAGTATTTTTTTTTCCTTTGTTTTTTTTTTTATATTAATTCAACTTTTTGAGCGTGGTGACCGATGAGAAAACATTATTTTTTTTTTTTATAATTATCTTACAATACATATAGATTATTCAGGGATATTTATCATTGGAACTATAGGTTTATGGTAACTGAAATAAGAAACACAAGTTTGAGATTTGATATCTTCTAAATATTTGGAAAATATCGCGTCAACGGTGGTCCCATATTTTGTTGTTGATTCTAGAGGATCGTTATTCATTTCCAAATACAATATTTTATACAACAATGCTGACTAGACGCAAGTTGCTGAACTAAGGAGACGCGTGATATTTCAAAAAGTCATTAAAAGTTCTGCTATTCATCGATAGATGGCAAAATAAAAAGTATCCTGACCTGAAAGACCTGTGGGCGGTTTACGCGGACTCTGTCCCTTGTAAAACTATGGTTTACTAGTGGCATGATCTTTTCAAACAAGGAAGATAGTCGATTGAAGACGACCCCCGCTCTGGACGGCCAATTGAAACCACTACTGCAAAAATCGACTAAAAAGTAGAAAATCTTGTATTGGAAGATGCCCGTTTGAAGAAGAAGCAGCTTGCTGCAATGATTAGAGTATCCGAAACATTTTTTTTTAATATTCTACATCATCATCTGACCGATGACTAAGGACAGTGCAAAATAGGTTCCGAGAATGCTCACGCCACTTCAAAACGTGAGCGTGTCGAGTGTTCTCGTCAGTTTTTAGAACTCGTTACTGGAGATGAAACCTGGGTTCATCACTATGAAACTGAGTCAATGCAGTGAAAAGGCACACCTCCTCCAAAGAAGTTCAAAATGACACAATCGGCTGGCAAGATCATGGCGGCTGTCTTTTGGGATACAGAAGGCATTTTACTGATCGATTACAAAGAACATGGTGTAACTATAACGGGACAGTGTTACGGTTCTTTACTGGAAAGATTGAAAGAAGCCATCAAGGAAAAAAGAAGACAAAGTTGTCAAAAGTGCTCCTTCTGCACGACAACGCACCCGTTCACGCGTGCCTTGTTGCGACGGCTGCCATTTACCGATGCGGCTTCGAACAATTGAAGCACACCTTATTGTTCAGACTTGGCTGTTATATATTTCCAAAAACGAAGAATGAGCTGCGTGGAAAAATGTTTGACGACGGTGAAGAAGTGATGTCTGCAATTTCGACCTATATTGGCACCAAAGAAAAATCATTTTTTTTTTTCGATGGTATAAATAAGTTATTTGAGAGATCTGAAAAATATATTAGGGTTTAGGGAGAATATATTGAAGATGTAGTTGTAGTAATAGTTTCGTGTTTAGTGTCAACCTCCTTCAACGAACTTTTTGACCTCCACTCGTAAGTCGTTTTAGTAATATTTAAAATAAATCTTTAACAGACTTTCAAATAAGTCTTAAGTTTTGATTTCGGAACAGACATAGATAATATGTTCCATAGTTTAGTGGAATATATAGTAAGACAGTGCTTATAAAATTCTAAAAACTAAGTATAGGTAGAAACATATTACAGGTACAACAAAATTTGTACTAGCAACTTATTTTTTAATCATTGGGATTGCAACATAATTATATTCATTTACATATGGATATCAATCTGCATTCAAATTATTGTTATTATTATATGTAGATTATAGATATAGATAATTATTATGACATAAAATCTTGAATAATTATAAAAAACATTGTTATTTTTCTTTACTTGTTTTTAAAAATACACTGATTTCGTTTAGGGGTATTTTAACTTCGTAGATCACAAATGTTATCATTAATATTTCAATAATAAGTATAATTAAAAAAAAGCGCCATCTAAAAATTTTATTGATAAGAAAAACGAATCATACTTTGAACTGTCACCTTTGATGTTACCAGTCATAGAAATTTACCATAAAAATCTGGTATTTTCGGTATTTTCTTATTATCAATACTGCTTTAAGAGCCCAATTAAGTCCCAGCTTACAGTGTCTCTAAAAAACTTAAACCACCTAAACCTTTTAAAGAGAATTTCAATAGAGAGTCAGGCACTATTGTGCCCTATTATTATTATGTAACAGCAAAATATACATATGGCAAAGTCTAAATTAGGATGTATTTTACAATGTTTTATATTATGTTTATCCTCCAATGTTTTTATTGCAGTTTATCCTATAATATTTATCTTCGAAAAGCCCATATATTTATTTAAAAGACAATCAATATATATGTTTTTTGTTCTTGCTGCAAAACCTGTTTCGAAAATCAAATGTGCTGAATTTTAACTGTTGACAAAATTTAACTGTTGGCAACACTAGTGTACTACTGCAAGTTCAAATATTTCGTGGTGTCGGTAATGCAGTGCATTAAAATATGAAACCGAACAAAATCGACAGACTATTGCATTCACAATGTTCTAGTATATTCGTTATTTATACTTAGGTTGCTAATTACAATTGCAACTATTAGTGCACTTATAACAATGAATCTAGTAGAGTCATCAAATAATCTTTCGTAGTGCTACTTTATCAGCTTGTTTCGGTAAGTAATAGAAAATTACTATGTTATAGCCTTAAAATTCAATTTATCTCCAAGCCAGTCTTACAAACATTACATATTCTTATGAATAATCACTATTAAAAGTTAAAAGTTAGGTAAAATGTCTTAATAATCGATTGTTCCACGTTGCTCTGTTAAAATGCAAAACTTTTCAGTGCGGGTTGTTCATATCGATTTCAATAGATGGATAGGTTATTAGAATTAATATTAATTCAGTCATAGCTATAACGCCCGTGGTTTAACTAATTAAAACAATGTACGATACTTCGAAACCGTCGGTCAGTCGTAATTTCTAGGAATTTGCCGTGTTACAAAAACATGTATCTTTTTTGCTATTCTGATATATTTGATGCATTCCTAAAAATGATGATGGTTTTACTGTTATTTCTAATTTGAGTGTATAATTAACATGTTTTCTGTGATGAAAATTAAATGAAGGGGAATATTCTAAACGTCTGTTTATTTTAAATAAAAATTGGTGAATTTTATTATGTTACTAAAAAAATATGATTACTATAAAAATTAAGCAAAAGAACATTATGTTGTTATAAGGCTCTTCTTATATATGTGTACAAGCAAGATCACTAGAATAAGACATCTTTATAATCCTGATGAATGTATAACATCATCAGCTTCTTTGACCATTTAAAAAAGAATCTTGAGCATATATTTATTCATTAATTTACTAATATAAGATAAAATATCCATCTATCCATTCCACTATTGAAAATCAAAAAGGTAGTAATTATTGAATTATAAGAAATTGAACATCAGATAATATTCTCACAGATGTTATTATAATATCTGTGTTATACCTTTCTTTTAATAATATTAAATATTGTAACTATATCAATATTATTTTTCCAACAAGATTCTGTTACAATAATATGATAGTAATACAATACTGATGACATAATATTGTAATTAATATAATGTTGTATAACAATCATTTGCAATAGCAGTACTTTGAATTAATTGGTTCTGGGTTAGATTTCTAACTATGACAAAATATGAGACTTTTGTTCTAGATAAGTAATAAGGAGTCTAACACATCCTAGAACAAATTATCTATGTAACATGCTAAGTGCTATCGCTGAATATTAAAAAGTTTAATCATAAACACTAGCCTCGATTCTGACTTAGACTGCTTGTATATCATCTAAACCTATAGACCTACCATTATAGAGTTATACCATTGTTATTGAAACCTAGAATTCAACAATTTAATTACCGACCTCAAATATCCATCACATCATATCATTTTATGTTATACTTTATAATAATATTGATAACTTATCTTTAAAAATAATCAATATTTTATTTTATATGTATTTATATTAATATTTAACAAAAATCAAGTTTATATCAAATTTATCATCATGTAGATAATGGAAATCACAATCATAATATGTAGTTTTTGTGAAAAATATATGGATTTAAAAGATAAGCACAAAACAGATAAAGAAGTTCAGTAAGATCAACCTTTTGATCTAGTGGATTTAGTATTATACAGAAATTTAAAATTATAAGTGTTTTTATAATGTATTCTTATCTCATAATGTTTCTAGATAAATATATATATATAAAGCTAAATGGTTAAATTAGTTTTAATTAGAAAATAAAATATGGTAATTTCCACATTTAATTGCTAATGAACACATTATTTATTTAGTAATAAACTTCAGTCAATATTTTAAATAGTATCTACTAAACTATAAATTTATAATATGAAATCTATTAATTTTACATTTCTTAAATAAAATGTTTAAAAAAAAATGTTAATCATATACTTAAGATGAGTAACTAGAAAATATATTCTTTTTAAGACTCTAATTTATCTTTTGAAAATCTTTCTAAATATCAATCTATGTTAAAATTTGTCCTAAGGGATACAAATAAAATACCATGTCTTTTTAAACAACAAAATTCATTAAATGTTAAAGGAAGCCATTGTAACAATAATAATAATAATGAATGTCATAAATAACTTTCTTAGTCAAAATTAATTCAATGCCATAACTTTATACATCTTATTAGAGGACAATGATTTTAACAATTGAATAAACACAGATATACTTGACAGACACAGATGTACTTTAGACACATAGAAGCCAAAACCAAATAACCTATACTAATAAAATCGTAGGTTCTGTTTGTCTACACACAGGCGAAAGTACCAAATTTTAAAAGTTTGAAACCCAATTTTATCCTATAAATTTATCATCTACTAGAAAAATAATAATTGTCAATTGGAAGGGAGGAAAAAGGTTATTCTCACGCGGCCGTCACGGGACGGCAGCTACCGGTGACGCTGTAATAGCCAACAGGGCTAACAGCATAGACAGACAAAAAAAAAAAAAAAAAAAAAAAAAAAAAAAAAAAAAAAAAAAAAAAAAAAAAGGGACGGCAGCTAGTAAATTATAAGGAGTCTTATTATTAAAGTATATTAAAATAATATATTTAAAAAAATACGAGTTTATATGTAATATTTTTTGTTATTATGATTGATGATGGAGATTATTCAATTACGTATAACTATTTAATTATACGTAAATGAATAATCTCCATCTGTGAATACAGAAGCCCCAGTAGGTTAAATAGCTAATTTCAATATGCAATATTTGTTGCAAGCATTTTTTATATGTACTATAGTTCATTTATGTTATGTTGTTATTATTTAGTTATGCCGAAATTTATTAAATTTTCAGTACGTTTATTTTATGATTAATTTTTGTTTATTCAATTTTCAGTTCAAAATCAAATTTAAGGTAAAGAAACCAATTAACACATCGGATAGAACGTATCTTTATCTTAAATCTCTTGGTTTTTTCTAATTATTGATTTTTTTTATATATAATAAAGCTTAATATTAAAAACTTTTTAATATAAAACGACTAAAAAGTTAAATTTAAAATATTTCTTATTCTACGTCATAAAGATAAAATTCGGGACACTTGTCCTTGTTATATCTATTTTATATTATTTTATTTAACGTATATTTAAATAAAAATAATTACGTTAAAAAGACTGACTTTAAAAGTAAAACATAATGAAGATTTAATATTTATTATATACCACCTATTAATTATATGTCCTATTTACTAAAATATTTAAAGTCGGTTCAAAGCCAATCAGTAGGTATAGGAATTCGGTTGAATACATTTTCTTAATTATTTTTTTTGTTCGTATTGATTCAAGTTGGTAATAATATTAAGATTTAATTGCTTTTTTATTTACGTATCTTAATTTTTAAGCAGGTATTTCATAATTCACATGACCATTTAGTTTAAGAATTCATTTTTTTTTCATTATTCATCGTAGAAATAAATTAATTAATTAATTGGCTCGTATTCATTTTAAGTGATGATTAAATATAATTATTTGTTTAAGGCTCGGCACAGACTTCAAACATATTAGTAAATAGGACATAAGAACTGAACTGACATGTAAGAAATCATTATATCCAAAACAACAGATCTCATTAGTTACAGCACGTTTTGATTTCCTTCTGAAGGAGCTAGTACAAAATTAGACAAAAATGCTCATCAAATAAAAGCTAATGGCTTCCTAAACCTGTATCAATTTTTTTATGGGACCAATTCGAAGCTATTCTGCATCAAACAAAAAAAGAATAACGTAAATCGGTTCACAAACCTCGGAAAAATCGGTGTACATACATAAATATACCTCCTCCTTTATGAAGTCTGTTAAAAATAAAAATTACTCTGAGTACGAAGACATACTCAAGTTACTGAACTAAAAACTATAACTACTAACTATAACTAAAAGAAGAAAAAATCTATAGATCCATCGAATGCCTTGATGTCACTCTGATGTAATGATACCATTCGATCTGCCAGTCGAATGGAACTGGGGCATCCATATTTGGCTTGTTTTAATATTTTTGATAAGATCTTACAGTCTAACTTGATAGAAGAAAGTTAAGGGAACCACTATTGTAATAATTATGTATATATACAGTTATGCAAAACTAATATAATAATAATTAACGTATTTAAAACTATCAAAGATATTTCACTCACACATTATTACCGCACTATAAATGCGTACGTGTTTGTATGTTAAGATTTGTCAATGTAGTGACGGTATTTGATACATTTTTTTTGTGAACGCATCTTCAAGGACGTTACAGATATGCTAAAACAATTTGTAATAATATTGAACTTATAAAATAATGAAACCAATAATTTAGAGGGATATGCGACGAATCTTCCTTTGTTCTTAAGTGGTGGGATTTTTGTTGAATATTTTAATAATAATAATAAAACGATTTCCCTTCACTAATACATTTTTCACATACATTCTACGATGTACCTATAGGAGTTTCGTTACATTTTTCCCTATTTATTTAAATGAAACATACATAGAGTAAGCAGGTTTTTCACGTTAATGTATTTCTAATATTATTATAAGAACCAGTCGTTGTCGTCGTCAAAGATCCATTTAGATATTTTAGGTATTTCGTATGTGGGTCATTTGAAAATAATTTATTTCGCTTTACATATACTATATAATTTTTTTAACCTTCACCTTTGAATAATTAGAGAGATTTTACTATTATACGTTGATGCTTTCAAATCTAAGAAAGATACGATTAAATTGAATTGGTATTCGTACAACACTTTCCTATGCTAAATAAATATAAATAAAAAAAGCTGTTTAAAAATCCAAAATTGTATTTGTACTGCACTAAATTTGTTAAGAATGAGATTAGTTTTATTAGTTTCTTATATGATGCACGTCAAACGAATTTTCCTGAATTGAATTTTATTAGATTGATTCTAGAAGAAGAGGATTGAGTGCGTGATTATCCAATAGAGAAGAAGCCAGTCTCCACTAAAAAGAGTTGTAGTAGAAGAGCAGAAGACATATTTTATACTAGTTAGTCTGTAGTCTAGTTCTGAAATTGTATAGATACATTATAATAGAAGGTTATATAATTTATCTTATAATATTATAGATACGTATTATGTAATATTAATTATGTAAATCGTCTCCTAATCAACGGAAGCAATTAGATTTACAATAACGCTTGTTATAATAACATTTGAATAAATCTTCCTTTAAAACTTTATTTTTATGTACTCTACCTACTGGTAAGTTATATTCTTATTTCTTTGATAAAATAATGTTGCTAAAGATATTTTTATCTGTAGCTGTATAAATACTATATAGTTTTTTACAGTTTTTCAAGCAAGCAATTAAGAAGACCTACTAAATTGACTATAAGGTTCTCGAATACTTAATGATAGAGCACGATCTATTAACTATATTACTACTAGATTATCCTCATCCTCAGTTTTACCTTGTATTTTGTACAAGAATACCTACTTGAATGTATCAACAAGAACGTGTTATTATTTAAGTTCTGTGAATGTTTAGTTTTTAGCTTAAAACTTATAAATACAATTTATACCTACAGCTACCTTACCTTAGTTTTAAACCTAAAAGTTGTAAATAAAGGTTTTTAGCACTAACAAACAACATAAAAAATATATAGTATATTCGTAATATATAGCATATATATATATATATTTTTAAAATAATTGTTTAATTTTCGCTAGTTTTATCACAATTGTAAGATCATTTTTAACTGAATACGTAAAAAAAGTTTTATATTTAAGAAGTCTTTTATCTAGGTAGGTACTATTAAATAATTGTATTGGGTGGTCTGTCCATCAAACTTTGATAATATATATTTAAAATTGTAATATTAAGAGTCCGTACCTCTCCTTGTAACTACTTGAGAGCCATTTAGAAATGCTGACACAGGCTTTTTTAGCAAATATTTTTCAATAATTCAGTCGGCCTTTTTGATATCTAAATAAAAGCCTGTTGTTCGTTTATTATCAAGCGATATAAAACAGTTTAATTGTGTATAATGGATTTCTGTTTCTTAGTTATTAAAGCTACTTTGTTAATTATTGTTTACCTCCGAAACAAATGAGTTCGGTCATATAAAACAAACGATAGATAATAAAAAAGTTATTTTCTATGTTGCAAACGTTTCTAAAATGTTTTTACCACTTTTCTTGACATAATAATATTTATTAAAAAGTAGACTGTCTGTATCTTTGCCGTTGACTTCGTTCGACTTCACTTCAATTTAAAAATGTAACGAGCGTTGTTGTATTTTTATATAATAATAATTTAATATGATTTACTTTCTGACCGTACTTTTCTGAGAAAATATTAAAAACTTGTTTTCACTGACAAAAAATATCGAAAAAATTCATGGTCAATACTCAGGTGCAAAACATAAATCAAGTACGATAAGTTCCTAATTTGTTTTTTTTTTAGCTCAGAATTCGTACCGGAGCCGAGATTGCTATGTTGAGTAACTTGCAGTAATATTGTGTAATATCGGTATAGTAACTTTGCACGTGACGTGACGTTATCTGTGGTACATGCACTGACTTGTTTTTCAGTTCACACAGATTATCAAATTTTGATGTCAATTACTACATACTCTAGTTGGTTTTTTATTATTATTACTGATACATATATAACATAGATAACAGTCTGTTGTCATGTAATGTGTTTAAGTAACAGACAGTGGCATCGTCGTCGAACGGTCACTAGTAACCAATGGTTGTTTTTCTTGTATTTTCCAGAATAAAAAGTAGTATATCCATTTCAGATCATGGTCTGCAAATTTTCTTGGAAATCATCTCCCTCCTTTTTGTGTCATTGAGGAACAAACACCTGAATTACAAACTCCTTTATCGTATTAGTATAAAATACGATGTTTTCAACTACGTAAAAACCCGTCAACTATGAAAGGCAAGGAGCGGCTCGTGTTGTAAATGCATTAAAAGTAATATATTAATTGGTTCCTAAATAAAGATTGTAAAGAATTGCAGAACCTCTGAAAATGTTTAATATCTGTATTAAATCGTAGATTATTATAATACTATAGTAAACTATAATAGTATTGTAGATAAATATAAATATTTATCTACTTACAATCTAGTCTATAAAAGTATCCAATAGATGTGAATACCATTTTCGGGATATTTATCTTACTTCGTTTTGCTTGCATGTTACAAAAACCGAAATGTCGACAACGCAATGAAAAAGATAGGAGAAAGTCATCATGTATCCGGACAACAGTATGAAATCATGATTTAAACCAAGATAGATGGATATTGCTTGTTTAACAGACAAAAATGCGATTATATTAATTTTAGGTATCTAAAAAAAGAGTATCCATTTCTCCATTCTATTTGCCATAGAACCGTGCCATAAGTTTCACAGTTGCTAGAGTCAATTTTCATGTCAAAAACTACTGTAACAGATTTCCCAGCCGTTTTATGTAGAATAAATTGGGAATTACGTAAGTGTATAATTTTTTGTAACTTCATCAAAATGTTCGCAAAATTCCACACACCGGACCATCAAACTATTTAGGATTTCGTTTTGAATAAAATAACTGACGTTTAGCTGTGTTGAACCACGCGTTGAACTTAAGTAGCCCGTGTTAAAACATCTTAAAGAATAACAATAAATAGCATTTTAAACAAATCAAAGCTGTTTTTGGTTACTATAACTATATTTATCTAACGATTATCTGTACGCGCTATTAGTTTTATATTTTCTATAATAATTATAATAATCAGTCATAGTTAGGGTTTTCTCATATATGTTTTAATATGTAATATCAGAATAGGATCGATACCTTTTAAAAAAAAAAGTTAAATATACTAGAATTGTGGAGACAGCGCTTCAATAAGTTTTGATGTACTGGACAAAATCAAAATTAATACAAAGAGCCAACATATGGACTATTATCATATACCTTAAAATCTTGCGCAATCTGGCACGAATCCACAGATTGTAAATGTGATTTTCGGAGCACAAGGTCTGGAATCTATGAATAGCATAGACCAAATAGAAAGTACCTAGATCTGAAACAGTTTACTAAAACTAAAGTTTCTGATTGATTCTATGTTATACGAAAACTAAACTCTACCCAAAGTTAACAACTTCGAAACTTTCATTGATGAAATATTACCAACTACTAACACTATGTTTAGTATATCATAGTTATTAGTTTATGGCAGTTTGTTGACTTTGTATATGCCAAATCGATTTTGTTCATACTTAGAAAGCTGAGTTATCATGTCCAACCCAAAAAGACTTATTCTCTCCTTTTGATTACGTTCCGTATTCGAGCTTAAAATTTGATATATTTTTTATTTTAATGTTTTTCAGTTGTCTAAGAATCAGGAGGATAACATCGCTGAATATTTTATCTTTTACATATCCGTATTACAGGGTACCCGAGCCGAGGAACATAATTAGTTTTATTTATGAAAGACACGCGTGGAATGTTTTATGCACATTATTTTTTTTGAAGTAAAATGATTTGGTAAACGCTTTTAAACATGTACAATAATTTAAGGTACAATTATATCAATATCTCCCTTGACCTTCAATATGTTATTAAATACTTTATAAATGTTGTGATTGCTAGTTTGTCACATTTATCTATAACATTTAAACAAATGCGCATTTAATATTATATCGATTTTATCTATGACAACCTTGAAAAGGTGTCGGTCGAGCTGTCGAATACTATGGTTACTGAATACACACACAACGATGATAACCATGCCTATATGTTATTTATTATAATAAATATTCACTTACCAATGCAGCGACAACGTTTCTGTTCAACGAAAAAGGAGATACCTAAGTCCTTAATCCGTTCTCATTTGTGTTTTATCACAGTAAAGACGCCAAAATAAAATGATCTACACGATTTATATAACCTTTGTAATAGATACATAATGGTAATATTCCCCAAAAACTAATGCCTGGATATTAATAAATTATGTTAACTCTATAATGCTTAATCCATAAAGTCAAAGTACATGGGCTACTAAAAAAGGTTTACAAAAAAAAATTTTTGAAATTCGGGCGAGTTATGATTTATTTTAAAAAGTCGTTAATCTAAAAGTAATAGGTAGATAATATAATAATTAAAAAATATTTTTTCCTGTATTTTTACACAAGGATTAAAAAGGTGAGGTGTGTAATAAAGAAATGATTTCTGCGTCGGAATCATTTTCGTTTAATGATTTCTTGAGACTAGGTACTGCTGTCGCTTAAATTTGAAATATGAAGAAAGAAGTTGTCGCCGTTGACTGCTTTTACGGAAGAAAACGTGACACAACAGAAAATTATTCAACGAATCTGCAAATTGAGATGGGTTATATTCTAAGTTATATTCGAAGTTATATTCTAGACAGCAAAACAACCTTTGGGTATGCAGGATTGTTTTGGACTGGGTAACTCACAATCTTAGCTTTGAAGCAGGTCCGCGTTATATGGTTCTTATATATAATATGATCTAAAAAGAAAGCAAGGATCTGAAAATATTTCAGCCGTCAGTCTTTTCTCCTTCATGGAATATTCGGAATCAATTTCATTATGAAACTAAAAAAGTATCAAGGCAGAGTGGTATACTACCAAATGCTTGTTTACTCGCTCAAGACTTAATATTATAATCCCAGTTCAAGGGGTTTAAATTTTCATCGCCTCAAGAATCGCCTTGAGAAAGTATCCGTTGCATACTGGTAAATGTTATTGAAAATTTGGTTTAGTTCAGACTTAGGAAACTTTTGTAGACGCTGGAGGAATTCTTTAAAAAGTATTAATAAAAAATATTATGTAGATCATTTATTCCTCATTACTTTTTTGGAGTGTCCTTAGATTCGAATATTCGAATAATTTGCCTTTTCCTGCACGGACCTGAAATATTGTAAAGATTATAAATAAATGTAAATTAGATGTAATTAGATGTAATTATGAATAAATGTAAATTAGATGTAATTAGATAAAATGTGTGCCTCTATTACGTAGAAAAGGCAATATAGTTGGAAGATATAATTAAATACTTAATCATATCAACTTTATAATTGATATAACTATAATCTTTTAAGCTTCTTGATATAGAGGAGGGGCTGTAATTTCAATAATATTAAAAGTTATCATTTTTGATTATCTATTAAAAAAAAATCGCAATCACTGATCTCACATCGTAAGATAAATAACTTGACGAACTGATAAAAAGTATTAACGAAATCAGTATAATAAAATTTATAGATTTTTATCTACTTATTATGTGTATTAAAACTAGCAAGATAAGGTATATTTTTAGGAATAGTAGTGTAAATTTCGAACTTAAAAAATTACATCATTAGCTCAATTTCCAGTGGGACGAGATAGAATCCCACGGGTAATTCAAATCCTTTGAATAATGATGAATGTTCAATTGTTATTTAAAATTTAAACCTCAAAATGACCTACATATAATTATAGATAATTTCAAAACATTGTATAATCATAGTTCGTTTATATATATATATATATATAAACAAACCTCCGTTCTAAAGTAACACTACCACTAGTAAGAGTTAAAGAAATGCGAATCAAATAAGACTAAATTATAATAATGTGCGTATGCTAAGAGCCAGTCTGTAGCCTGTTTACAGACTGGAAGGACAGAGTTGCAAGTATCTACAGAAAAATAGTGTGTCATAGTAGAACTAATTTAGTTTTCGATATCTAATCTCCTAACCCTCTGTGGGTCTTTTTATGCCTCCCTGTTTCTCAAAAGTTTTCATCGCATCTACGATTCCATATTTGCAGATGTCCATGTCCATGTCCGCGGTATTCTCTAACCTCTTTTCATCAGATAAACCTGTGTGTACTACTTGATGATCTGTCCTTGTCCTTCTTTAATGTTAATGATTACAGACACAACAGCTGTACCCACTATCAGATAACGACCGAAACTAATAACTTTAATCCCTTTTTTAACACCAGTTATTTATTTTAATAACCAATGTTTCAGTCTTTTTTTAATATCAAATCCACTTGAGATAGGAATTTAAAAAAAGACTCAACAATCCGCTGAACTTACTTTCAATCACTAAAACGACGATTAATTTCGGAGATGAAACAAAAGTCATCAAAAATATATAATTAATAAAAAAAATACCGTAGGAAATCGAAAGCATTTTAATTGATATTAAACTTTTTGGAGTGTTTCTTTAATTCAAATACTTTATTTCTCAAGATGGTTGGCACCTATAGCCACAAATCATAATCAGACAAATATACTGAATATTTCATTTGCAGCTTTTTATGCCTTATTGTTATCGTTATCGTTGTCAAATAATTTGTCGGAGCTAATTTGGATTCGCTGTATAGGACGAGCGCATTCCTTGCGTTTCATGATTACCTAGACAGGGTTATTTAACGTACGTGTAGCAAAAGATGGCAAATAAGATAATTTAATACTCAAAGAATCACCCAAATCGAATCGGCGCTTTTCAAAAGCGCAGATTTTATTTTTCCAAAATGCACATTATCAAGAGACCGGTTGCAATTTTCAATTATATATATATACTATAAGCGTTTATAATATGCAATAAAATATTATATATTGCAATAAACTAAACAATTAATAGTTTTCTTTGTTAAATTTATGTTAGCTCATTTATGGAATTAATCTGTTTTATTTTGAACCAAGTTGAAACTTTTAAATAGATTTTTTTTTTAACTTAAAATAGGCTACTATGGATTAAACACCAAAGTACGTCACCTTTAATAATATAATTCGGGAGAAACCATTGTTCCACGAATACAATCGTTATAATTCAGTCATTTCGTAGCCGGTTTGAGATTTCATAAAATATGTATCATTTCTCATTCAGTCTGTCGCTAGAGTTGCCAGAGAGCGGACGTGTCGACTCTAACTTCGCTCAATCTATCTACGATCGTAGTGCCCACATGTATAAAGTAATTCAATCATAAGGATTTAAATGTGGTAGGTAATATTTTGTTATCAATATCGGTAATTTTAACTATAAAAGTTAATTTGAATACAATTTTTTATATTTATTATTAATTATCCTGTTAATGAACAAGAAATATATGTTCACAATATTAGACCATGTAGTTATTTTTATTTATTAAACATAAATTACCTACTTTCTGCAACAAAATTATTATAAATACATATTTTTAAAAATTTATGTTAATTTTGTTTCTATATTCTTATTAACTTGTAGAATTGTATGTTTTATAAGTTATGTGGTTTTTCGAAAAAAAATAATCTCTTTTATAATTATACATTTGTATATTTTTTCATTGCATGGTGACAAAGAGTAGGTCCATAGAGAAGAACCAAAAAGCTCCTCTACTACTATTAGTTCGATGATACCTACTCTTACATTTACATGAGCTCAAAGGATTCTAAAATGATCATTTTGAAGTTAGAATCCATAATAGTTGAAAATAATAACAGTAATATAATGCCTCATTGCTGACTAACAATACTAATAGCAACTTGTGTATAAATTTTAGTAGGTCAGTTGCCATCCTTTTAGTCAACTGCAGCTTAGCACAATAATCTTTAATTTTTTTTCCGACAAATCGTAGTAAAATATTTTATTTTTGGCAATAGAAAAACTGACCTTAGAACTATTTCTTATCTTACGAAAATATTAAGGTGGCAGCTTACTTTAAAAGATCTTTTATCAATTATTTTTTTGTAAATCGGTCATTCCATGTCAAATGGTTGGAATCGACCCCTCCTCGATTTGGAGGAATTTCGGTAGAGTTTTTTTTTAATAATAAAACGAGGTTCTGCCCACAGAGACAATGAAAGAAATCTCAAAACAAATTAATAATTCATTTTTTTTCTATTTTTAAAATTTATTTCTTCAATATTCGAAAATATTTAAAAAAATAATAACTTCACGAAATCATCAGAATTAAAGTTCGACCTTTAATATTGGGCTTAGTTTTTTATATTATACTTGAATATGTCTTGACGTACCCTTGGGTATAATATAAAAAATCCTCAAAATTCCAGGATATCTTTGAAGATGTGGTGTTTTTGTTGTAAAAGTATGAATTTTTAAATTTCGGCCATAAAATATATATATTTTTTTACTTTCTAGTCGAATACAATTAATCATACCCAAAATTACCCTATTTCAAGCAGTAAAACATTTTTCTCATGCTAGTGGAATTTAAAACGAAAACACTTAAAATTCAAATTTTTTATTGACTTACCTTTAAATTGAAATTCAAATCATGTAAGAAATGTCACTTTCTGCTATCTATGTTTCTACAACTAAAATCTCTATTATATCTTTTTTCCACTATATAATAAATAGTCTTAAAAACTTTCTGTGAATAGACAGCTTATTTGGGGAGCACTAAGTAAATATGACTGAACACATTGTTTTGTTTTATTTAGCAAAAAGTTATTTGTCTCTTTCTGTCTGTCTGTTTATGTTTACATTTGAATATATTATTGCACATTGATTGATCATCATTATTGTACCTACTTCATGAGTATTTTAAAAAACTAATTTTGTGTTTCAAATGAATATCAAAATATAAATCAGAACTGTTTTATGATTTCAAATATAAACAGATATAAGATAATAAATATAGATTTACATTTACTATTTTATTTTATTTTTATACTCATTTACATTTACTATTTTTATACCTCAGTCATAAATTTTGTAACTTAGATTAAAAAAAAACTGTATAAAATAGAACGTATAAATATTTATATTTAAGCTCGGAAGTACCGGGTTTATCGGTTGATAAGTAATTGGTCGTTATCATAAGATTACGTGAAGGGATTTCGCTTTATATTATCAGCTGCTAAATCTTTTATTTAAGATAAATGTAAGAATTACGTAATATTATGTTAATATTAAATATTAATAGATATGAGATTTGGCAAAGTTGAATGATTGAAATTGATCTGGAGCAACGAGGTTCCAAATATCACTGAATACAATTACACATATATATAATTTTGAATAACTATCTCTATCTATTCAATAAATACTTTCCATAACTTTCCATTGCATTTCAAGAGTACTTCAGTGCTGATAACATTATCAGTGAGCTTAAATACAAACAAGACTGACACTTAAAATTACGTCACGAACTGTTATATGTATTAAATGATCTCATCATTTATGTGCATCACGTTTCTGGAAAAAAAAATACACGAGCTAAACTGTCCATTATTTTTTTTACATTTGTAATAAGAGCACATTAGAAAATATAGGATTCTAACAATCTAGTATCCATGTGTTGCGCTTATACCCATTATAATAAACGTCTTATATATATTTTGAATAAATAGAAATAAAATCTAACATTAGCATAAACTTAATATTTTATTCTTCTTACAATTCTGAATTAATCTCCGGACTTTGGCTCTTCGCGGGTCATCGCATATCAGGTTTTGGTTCAGCAAAAAAATCTCGTACCAGATACTTAAGAGATCGCTGTCCTTACTTATTAGGTGCGTGTGTTATATACTACTACTATTAGCTTTTGCTCGTGACTTTAACCATAATTACAAAATTTTTAGTCTATTTAAATCAAATTCTGCTTGAGGCATACAAGAAAAGTTATGTGGAGATACAATGTTTTTGTTTTGTAATCAAGAATACTTATTATCATTTAAAAATAAGGCTGTTATTAATAATGTATTTTTTCCTTGTTCATTAAAACTTCTTTATTCATTATATTCTGTGATGTCCAGTTTGCCATACCTTATAATTAGAACAGTCCGAGTAGTATGTACTTTAGCTATGTATTACGTATTTTGAGATTTTCTTAACCTATATGTAATAAAACAGGTAAAGTTAAGATTTTAGAAAAGTAGAACTACGAGCTTTATTTTTATGAAATACTTGTACGTTAGTTATTTTAACATTGAAATTAAAATAGTTTGACCAACATATAAAAAGAAATAAAATTTATCCGACGTTAATAAAATTAAATATTTTTTTAATTATCACTATGACATTGCATCAATTATGTTTCTGCTGATATGAATGATAAGGCTAAAATTTTCGCATTCCTTAATGTTTTTACACTAAAGTACAAAATTATAAATATGTATGTCGTCATATTATTACTCTTGTACTTTTTATTTAACAATTACCTCTTATGACTTTCATGTTCTCGTACCCTTGAAACTATTTACTTAATGAAGTACACGTGTTCACGTCTCGCCCTTTAGATATGTAAAAAACATGATGAAAAATCGGCTCGAAGGACTCTAAATTGAGATTCGTTTTTGTAATTACTGATGATTATAACTATTCAAGATGACAATTGAGGAACATTTCTTCAAATGATTTACTGTTGCATATACTTCTCTTTTTTTTTTTGGTAAATTTTGGTATAAAGAGTATTTTCTCTAGTTTGAGAATCATGTCCATCGGTTGAGCTATGCGTTATCTGCCAGTTCTTTTTCGAGTTTTCGTATATTGTAAGTTGTTACGAAGATCAATTAACGTAAGAAAAATTTGCGTAAGTATCTACAGCTACTTTAAGAACAATCTATACCAACAGATTTTAGTCTGTCTCATCTTTGTCCCATAACTTGTTTTTCACGTTACAACTGTTTTTTTTATTAATAGTTAACTTCCTGGTTTACTCGCCCTTCAAGGTATTTCGATAACAGACGCGTTTAGTTCTAAAAAGCTTGTTTATTACAGAATTAAGTTATTTTTATATTTGTCTAGCCCTTAACCTTGTTATAATAATTATAAATTGTAACTTTTAAACTATCCGGCTTTGTACGACCATTGTTTTATAAATATTTGGCTAGTAAACTAAAGCAAAAATTAAGGAAGCTGTTTTATTAAGAGCGGTAACTCTCAAACTTTATAAATATTCTTTTATAATGAATTTGATCTACCTTCTAATAAATAATGTGTTCACGAAAAGAAGTCTTATGTATCGACTGTTCTCTCTAATAATATAAATATGTTGATAACCTTACTTTAATTATCTTTACAATTGTGACTAGACTTTCTGGGTCAGAATATTAAAAGCCAGTTTTAATTGACAAAAAATAATAATACAAGAACTTTCATGGTCAATACGCAGGTGCAAAAAAAAAATTTAAGCACGACAGGTTGCTAGGTAATATTTTTTTTTTATTTGTACCAGGGCCAAGGTTGAAATATTGAGTAATTTGCAGTAATATTGTGTAATATCGAAGTAGTCGCTGAGTGACGGGATGCTATCAGCGACGCTTGCACTGTACTCAGTGGCTCAGTGGCGCGCTTTGACCGATAGTAACAAGGTTGTGGGGTGAAAGCACCTTTATATTTGGTGTTCTACGGCAGATATTATTATCTACATATGTTATCGAAACCCCGGATTTAATTAAACTGACCCGATTTTTTTTTACAGTATAAAGAGGTTATCAACATGTCTTTTAGTACAAACATACTATTAGTTATTTTGATTATTATTATTAGTGAATTTTAACAAGAAGTCGTTTGACTTGATATAAATATCAATAACCAGACTTTGCCGCCTTTCCGAGCTGATAGCGGGAAAACAAGGAGTGAATAGGACTTTTTAGGAAACTTCTTAATAAAATAACAAAGTATCAGCATCCTCAAGCCTAAATGGTAAATGGTAGTAGATTCTAAAATAAAAACATAGCTCTTTTCTTTTTATATAATACGGCCTAAGTGTGTTCAAAATATCTACATGATAGATGAAAACATATATTGTGTACACACTATATGTATATATATATTTATGATATTAGTGGTAAGTAGGATGTTTATCTTTATATACGATACAATTATCGAACCTATCAACTGTCGCAGGCAAGGAGCGGCTCGCATTGTAATCATATTACAGACATTTAATATACTGATGAACAAAAACGAACCATGGACAAACAATATCTTTATTAATTGCGTGCTGAAAAGCCTTCAGAGTTGTAGAATACTTTAATTTTTTTTTAATATCTGTATTGAATAGGTGGAAGATCAAACAATTATAAAAAAAATAAGATTATGTAAACCATACAACAGTTATCAATACTGCTTAATTGTTATTTATCACATTTTGTTTATAATCCGTAATAAAGAATAAGATAATAATGAAAATCATGCGTTGGAATATCAGTTTTAAATCTTGTTCCAGTGCAAAGTCTAGATTGATGAATTTTGTTATCGTTTAAAAAAAAACATATAAGGAAACAGTAACCTTTCTTGCAGACTTTTCTCTATAGTAGCCACTAGTTATGTACTAGAGTCAGTTCTATAGCATTATGCTTATCAAATAATCTCAAAAGTACTTTTACGGTTTTATATTTGTATGCATTTGTATATTTGTATGCATGTATGTATTTGTATGCATTTGTATATTAATTGACTGAAATACGACGATTGTCCGGTAAGGTCGCAATCTGACCCTACGCGAAACATAATCATAATCGCTGATTTGAATAAAACTACTGAGGTTCTAACAGTCGCCATTTTAACCAACCATTTTTAAAGCACGTGTTGTTCGCTCGGGTCGCGCGTGATATTTAAAACAATCCACTTGAAGGCTACTATCAGTTTTGACGTAACAATAACCAAAACATATACTGACCATATATAAATTAATCCAACGATTAATTAATTAATTATCGTCGCCCTTTACTTTTGTTTTTTATATAATACTTACTACCATTATCTGTAATTAAAAAAGTATTTTCTTTCCAGAAAGGAGTTTGATTGTATAGTTAGCGAGAAGCTCCTACAAGTAAAATTAGCTCACAGGAATCACAGTACACATTAATACAAAATAGTCAACATATGGACTATTATCATATACCTTAAAATGTTGCGCAATCTGGCACGTATCCACAGACTGTAAATATTATGATTTTCAGACGCACAAGGTCTGGAATCTATAAATAGCATAGACGAAATAGAAAGTACCTAGATCTGAAACAGCTAACTAGAAGTTGAGTTTCTGATTGATTCAATTATACAGAAACGGAAGTCGGTCCAAGAGTAACGACTTTGAAACCTTCATTGATACAATATTAGCGACAGTAACCATAGCACGCGCTGTAACTTGTTTATTTATGACAGTTTATTGACACTTAGTTGCTATGTCAGTTATGCTCTGACACCGAGAAGCTGTGAATTTGTCGTGGAGGAGCCAAAAAAATAGTTTTCTCTTTGTACAAAGAGAAAACTATTTTTTGAAATGAAAGGAAGGAAAGGAGTGTAAACCACTCCTTTCCTTCCTTTCTTTTTCTTTTTAACTTCACAGAAAAAAATCGTATAGTGGCTATTTAGTAACTAGTGGTAGAAGTGATTTCGCGTTTGCGAATCTGCAGCTCCAGTGTTAATAGAGTCTGTGATCACTAACCATCTGGTGGACATAAACCCTAATAATAAGTCATCTAAGAGCCAACGAATTAAAGTTTATTACTGTTTAATTGATTTATGGACTTTTGGACTGTTTCATGTACCTTTCCAAAAATCTTTGAAGTTTGAACATTTAAAGAACCTCTCCATGCAAATAAAATAGTTGTAGGTATAAATATATATTAATATCTCCATACTGTGACTCCTACGACCTTCAATATTTTAATAAGTACATAATCAATGTTGTGATTGCTAGTTTGTTACATTTATCTATAACACTATTCAAATGCGCATTTAATATTCTATCGATTTTATCTATGGCAACCTTGAAAAGGTGTCGAGTCATTGAATACTATGGTTACTGAATACACACACAATATAAATTTTAATAAATATTCACTAGAAAAAAAAGAATGAACGATCTCACTCCGTCTTCTGCTTTATTAATAGTTTTGTCTTATTAACAACGTAAAAAAATATTACATAATTTATCCAACATTTAAATCCTTAATGTTGAAAAAAGGAAAATTTTCCGAAGAAGAGTTGTCTGGATATAAATATAAAGATTCATAGTACCGATAAAGAAGAGATACCATTATATCAAAACCTCGTCATCAGGGGTCAGACCTGTAATGGAAGAATACGGAATGGCGAAGTTGTAAACTTTGAAGATTCAATGTTTGTATAAATATAAGTATACCGTAGTGCGTCTTGCGAATTAATCCCAATAACTTTAAAATCAGCCATGTATTATTAGAATCTACTGAGCACTAGGTCTTCTATTATACTAATATCGTATTGTGTTAGTCACATCTGATTGGCGGACACTCCTACTGGATTTTTTTAATAGTCAAATAGTGCGCTGTAGGTGGATAATGGAATAGAGATGAAATTGATCATTAACCCTTAGGTCCACTACACGAATGCAGTACAGAGAAATATGTATGTAGGTACATACTTACTAAAAATCCTTCCATCCCTTAAGAGGCAATACGGATTTTGATTTAAATTATTATTTTTTTTACCCTCGATAAAATCTAAATATTCCAAAACTTTCTATCTATAAATACCTATTTAAATAATAAAAATCTTGACGAGAAATATAATTTACAAATGTAATCTAAAATAGATTTAAAATATTTAGGTGATCTAAGACTGTCAGGGCAATGGTCGGTACAGATATAACTGTCTAGACTTCTGTAGCGATGAATATATTTATTTTAAATGCTTCGATGCTATCTCAAATTAACAATGAGTGAAGTTTCGTTGGAATAGTTTCATTTCAGTTTTAAATAATATGATTCATAATTAAAACCTCTATTGAACCTGAACCTGTGTCTGTCTAAAGACTAATACAATTACTTTTAAAAGCTGTTTGATATTTAAAAACAATCTAAATCGTGTGATATACAAAAAGTATATTTTTTTATCAAAATAAATATCGGTAGTAAAATAAATTAATTGTCATTTCAAACCAAATTAATGTTTTTATTGTCCCTAAAGAGCCATTACCTCAATAACAAAAAGGCGATAAATTTGAATAGCAAATAACTAAATCTTTTTACAGTTTTTGTAAGCATTATCATCTAAACTTAAACTAAGCATGAAGATATAAGAGCAGCTCTATATCCATAGTTGAATAAACAGTTATCACAATCCTTTGTTTATCAGTTAAAGATAATAATTCGCAATTACTCATCTCGAACCATAAGATAGATAACACCTGACGATCTGATAAGATAAGAGATAAAAGGTATTGACAATATTTGATATTGAAGTTTATTAATTATTATCTACCCATTATATTGAAACTTGATAAGATATGATTTTAAATATTTTAATACTATTATGTTGCTATGTTTGTTGTTGTATTTTGTTTTGTATTGTATATACATTAAAAATAATATAATTATTGTGTAATATCAACGTAGAGCCTGACTGTATATAGGGTAGGATGGACAGAGGTAATACCACACTACAGAAAAAAAAACAGTCGCGCTTTAGTGTTGGCAGGACTTAAGATGTCTTAGTGTCTATCTTTAAGGGTCCTCTCACGTCCTGCCTGTCTTCCGTGAGTGGTTAACACTCTACATAAATATGTTGACGTTTTTTATATAATACGAAAATTATTATTATATAAAAAACTGTGAACCGACCTTTACCATAACACCTGTGACCACAATGGTGTTTCAAATTACTGTAATTGATATAAAGTTGATTTCATAATAAAAGGATTGTACATAATTTTAATATGATTGACGTTTTTTATAATAAATGTATTTCTTTAAAAATAAAAATGAGGTCGCAAATATATTTTTTATCAATAAATATATATATATATATGTAGACGCATGTTCGTACGTTGATATTTTGTTTTACAATGACTCTTATTCTAAAACGGAAACGCAACAAACGTTAAAACCCATTTGATGATCTGTCTGTCTCCCTTAGGTCTCTAATAATAACGCTTATAAATAGACATAGCTAGAACTAATGATTGGAAATTAATAAACAATCGTAATCCATGTTTCTCCATTAATTACTAAAATAAGTCCGTTTCTTGAGTTTCCAATACCGACTTGAATTTAATTTATATAAAATCTTAAAAGCGTTCGATATCGAAATACTATTAGTAAGATAATTTTTTAATTTATTTATGAATGTGCGTTATTATCTTTCGATGCTGAATTATTTTTTCCATCATTATCAATTTAAATTCTGACACTAAGTCAGGCTGGAATATATTTATACATTGAAAATTTATATAATTCATGAACGAATACGTTGTAACGATTAGACGGATTAGCTGAAATTTTCCTTGAATATCATCTTCTATACGAAAGAAGTGGGGATTAAATGTATGTATTGTAAGTATTCAACCTTATAATAATGCCAACAATTCAATATTTTCTGAAGAATCATAAAACATGCAATCTCATTTCTCATCAGTCATCAGTGTGTCGGTAGAGTTGCCGGAGAGTGGACGTGTGGACTCTGACTTTGCTCAGTCTATCTGCGATCGTAGTGCAGTGCTCACGTGTACAGATTAAATATATTAAACGGATTCAAGTGTGACAGGTAATATTTTGTCTTTAAAAAAAAACTGTCGATTAGATTAAATGTAATTTATTGTGAAATGTGCAGGTAACAGAATTTTAGTCCAATTAAATATAGTATAAAGTATATGGCTAGATAAAAGAAAATTAAATTTAGTACAATGTAGTGCATGGCTAGTTGGTATGGAATCTTTTAAATCGACAATTGATAAAAAAATATTATGTTTTAATTTGCATTAATTTTAGTATCTTATTTCTACAGTTGTCTGGTTATAGCCTGATTGCCTAACTTTTTAATAGCTTACAAAGTTTTCCTTAAAATAATTATTTTGTCAGCAACAACGTTTATAAATGTGATAACATTTATTTATTTATCTCTATAATTTTATTTAATAATAAATTTAGAAACCTTATATAGTATTTCGAATGCAATTAAAAATCAAAAATATTTTAAAAATTTAATAGAAGTGTATAAAAAAAGATCTAGATAATTCATTTATTTTAATACCTGAATTTTGTCATGTAAATAAAGCGGTCAAAGGTACAGTAAATAGGTAAGGAATATTTATTTATATTTAACCCCGGAAATATTAAGTTTAGTGATTGATAAGTACGTTATCATTATCACCAACGCTTGTGGGATATTGCTTTACGTTATCAAAGTGCAAATTCTAACGCTTTAGATAAAAAATATTATGACGTGTTAATATTATGAAAGAGGAAAATATAGTGCTAGTGAACGGATATGAAAAAAGGCAATTGTTGAAATCATAGTCATTATGTATGTTTTTCCAAAGTAATGAACAATTATTTATTGATTAATAAATATATAACAGACTTTAAATTGAACATGAATACTATTTTATATAATATATATCTAATAGATACTTTCCACAACTTTCCATTGCATTTCAAGAGTGCTTCAGTACTGATAACATTATCAGTGAGCTTAATTACAAATAAGAGTGACTCTTAACATAACTTCATAAATGGTTGTATGTATTAAAAATGATCTCATCGCTTATGTGCTTTGATTATTAAAATTGAAAAAATTAAACGAGCTAAATGACCCAAATCTTCTAGCTTTCTCATTACAAAAAAATAAAAAGTACAAAACGGTTTTTCTTAATTTTATTCATCATCATTATTACAAATATCCTATCCAACAACACAGGCAGGACTTGACCCTGTAACCTCTGGGACACCGCCCCCGCCGCTCTACCAATTGAACTATAACGTCGCTATCTAAACTGATAGACTTATCAATGTACATTATTAATTCATTATCACCGAGGCGGAGGCGACATTTATTAGATATGTTTTGAAAAGTTTAATCAATATCTAAGTTCTCAAAATAAAACAACATTGAAAAGATTGGTAAGGTCACGATTGAAGTCTTGCCGGACTCGTAAATTATGTAAAATTTAAATTAGCTGACCATGGTTAATATATTTTATAATAAATTAAACATTAGCATAAAATAGTAGTCTGCTAAATCACCTTAAACATTTTATTCATCCTACAAGTCTGAATTAATCTCCGGACTTTGGCACTTCGCGGGTCATCGCGTATTCAAGTAAGGACAGGTTTTAGATCAGCAAAAAATGATGTGCCAGATGCTTACGAGATCACTGGCCTTACTTATTAGGTACGTGTGTTATATACTACTACTACACTTTTAGTATTACTAGCTTCTGGCCGTGACTTTACCTATATTTACGAAATTATTAGACTTTCTGGCCAAATACTGATTCAGACAAACTAAAAATAATAATAATAATGGTAATAAGTTTTGTAATCAAAAAATATTTTTAAAACATTGTAAAAATACGTGATAAATAATATATTTTTAATTCCATGTTCATAAAAGTTTTTTGGGACTGTATTCAAAGTACCTTCATTTGTCGGCAGCAAATCTGTTAAGTCTAGTGTGTCACTGTTTATAATTAGAACAGGCCGACTAACATCTACTATAGCACTATGTAACAGATCTTGAGATCTTATTCACGATGTATTAAATAAAACAAACAAAGCGTGTGATGGTTTGATTTTTTAAATTATTTTAGAAAAAGTGGTCCTTCGAGTCATTTTTAAAATGTTTTTTTTTTTGTTAATCCATAGTTCTTTATTGCATTTATTTTAATTATCTTCTAAGTTATTTTTAAAAAATTTGGAAAAAATATCTAAAAAATTTTGATATTTAATCAAAAACACATTTTCCACAAATAAATAAACGTAGTTGTATAATCCACTGATAATATTTTACATATTGTTGATGTTTTTTTTATATCTAACATTACTTTATTAAATACTAATAATAAATTAAAATAATAATTTCCTTGCGATTAATTATAATTTAGAAAAAAAATCTGATTTGCCCTTCAAGAACTTTAGAATTATGTATAAAGTTGTAATAATCATTTGAATAACGTTCCTATCATGTAATTATTTATCATTAAGGCGAACACAAGTATAATTATGGAGGTTAATTTAACGAAACCTTTTAACATATTTATATGATATATAATCAATATATATAAATACCAATTAGCTTATACTCTATTTAGAACACTTTGTACCATTTTTTAAATCCTTATCAAAGTTTTTATAACATATAACTTCAGAATCCGTCTATTAGACCTACCCAAAACAGTGGACAATATTAATAGTTTTTATCTTTGGTCATCTTTTTACTAACGTGTTTGAATCATTGAATATGATTCTTCCAATTAAAAATTTTAGTTAATCTTTAAGATTAGTTATACTTAATACCTATGCCTGAATGATTTTAGATGACTGAATGGTTTTAGCGCATACTAACATTTTGCTTATAATAATGATAAGACTAAATTCACAATTGTTAATATTCTTACATTATTTTAACAAATTAATTACCAATAATTTACCAATATTTTCTGTTATATTACTACTAATAGGCCTCTAATGACTTCCTGGGTCTCGTACCCTTGAAACTATTTACTTAATGAAGTACACGTGCTTACGTCTTGCCCTTTAGATATGTTAGAGATAAATGAAAAAACCGGCTCGTAGGGCTAAAAACGAGTCTCAGTTTGGTTTTTTGACGACGTTAATAATAACCCATGTACAGACGAGTGCGGAACCTGTCTTCAAATGTGTTACTGTTGTATATTGTACAACTGAGTATAAAATTGTTAAAGAAATTAAATGCTTTTATCCCTTTAAGATTTTTGGTTGTAAAATATGGTTCTTAAGTATGTAAGTTTTTCCCTTTTGAACATATATTTCAAAAAAAAATTGTTCACTCTTGGATTCTTGAAAAATATTTTCTCCCGGTTTAAGGGCTCTTAGGTTCTATTTATATATATTCTGTGCATTTTTATTCGAGTTTCATTAAGTAAATTGATATGAAGATCATTCAACGTAAGTCTGCATATACGGCTACTTTTAGAACAATCTGTACCATCAGATTTTAATCTGTCTCATCTTTGTCCCATAACTTGTTTTTCACGTTACAACTGTTTTTTTATTAATAGTTAACTTCCTGGTTTACTCGCCCTTCAAGGTATTTCGATAACAGACGCCGTTTAGTTCTAAAAACTTGTTTATAAGAGAATGAAGTCAGTTTTATATTTGTCTAGCCCTTAACCTTGGTACGATAATCGTTATGTAACATAATCATTACGAATATTATCCAAATCGTAGGATCATCTCTTTAATAAATATGTATAAGGTTAGTGAACCTAAAGCTAAACATACATGTTGCAAGTAGAGTTTGAGCCTAGGTTATTATAACACTTATAGTCTGACACTGAAAAGTTTTCGAATAATATAATTATTTAAACCTTTCTTAATAATATTTCTGTTATTGGTTTATCCAATCCTGATTTCGTTGGAGACTATTTTAATCCTAATAGTATTAGCGTGCTCTAAGTCGACATCCCCCCCCCCCCCATCTCGGTAACGCTGCCAAAGCAAATAGGGCTTAAATTATAGTTCAATCCAAAATTTGCTTTCTGAATATTACACAATGAGGAAATTTTAGGCTGACGTTGTGAACACACTGACATTTCCTCGTCCCGAGAACCAAACAATCGAACTGTACTATTTAAATGATTTCAAAATAATCCATCTTTACATCTGTCAAAATAATATTTTAATATTCTTCATTATTGTTTATGTAAATTCTTACATAATGATATAATGATACATTATCCATTTACATATCTCGTGGCAGGTAATAATTGTTTGTCTTGTTTAATTTATTGGAAATATCCTCTGACGTTATTTGAATATTAATTATCCTGTTGGCGTTGATTACTAAGTATTACTACTTCTTAATTATAAAATCTTTAAACATTATTTAACATTATGATTATATATTTATTATAGTAAATATTGTTGTCTGTCATCAGGGTATATATTGTTGTCTGGCAACAGTAATGGAGACAGTAGTCTCCAGTACTGTTTAAGTTGTATATTGTAGATTTTGCTGTAGGTACCAATATATATTTTTAGGAAACGTCAACCTCAAACTATCATTTTTTTATCTAAGAATGAATAGACAGTTTTTTTTTCTTAATTATGGCTCAGATCAGTTTTTATTATTTTTTTTTAAAAAATTAAAAATGTATAGTCATATATTTAAGTTGATAAGTTATCCACAGAAAACGTATAAATAAATGCCACATAATAATATGATTCATTCAAACAATATAAAATAAATAATTGCATTTTCGTTCAGAAAAGAGCATCGTTTACAGAAGTCACTAACTTTTAACCGAAATATTTGGCAACTTAAATCTAAAGTAGGTCAACATTGATTGATGGCGTAGTGACGTCATAGTGTACGTCATCAGATATTAAATAGAACTACTAGCTGCCAACGGATCCGTCTTACAACTGTTGACAGATTGAAAATATTTTCTAAAAGTAAATATAAAACTTCATGTTTCTTACTTTCAAAATAACGAAAACCGTAATCCTCGCAAAATTCAATCCTGTAAAATTTCATGACATGTATCTAAGATGCCAAGTTTAGTCAGTGAGTTTTTCGCTTATATACCAGTATCTAATTCTGCCCATTCCTACGAATTAGAACTTAGCTCAATATACATACATATCATATTTTAATAATATCTTAAATATACTTGTATTTTACCTTTTATAGTTAATTTTGATTAAATAAGTTACAATCACACAATATATTTGCATTGTTGGTACGATGTTTCACTATGCTAGGAGTCCATAGTTGGTCGAGTTATTACGTAATTCTATATTTATTCATCGAAAATAAACTTACTTATAAGACGTATGTTGATTTACCAATATTGAATCTGTTATGTTAGTTCATACAAAATACAGAAGTCGTCCCATGGAAAATTCTTGGCAAAATCGCAAGAAAAGAGAATTTTAAATCCATATTTCCAGGCACCCCTTTCCCCCCTTACGTAATACACGTGCTCCAATGAGCTTGTGTCTACATTTGTGTGGATTCCTGAACAACTTTCTTTGAAAACCTTTTAAATAAGCACTTGTATGGCAAGTAAAATTATTAATTATTATTGGTTTTCATTGTTATATTTTGATAACATCGATACATTTCATAGAAATGTGTAATAAATTAACATACCTAATACTTATTGACAAGTAAGAAAACATATTGACAAAGAGACTTTATATATTCAAAGATAATGTAACATTCTGATTTTGATGGTGATAGAATTTTTAAACCTCATAAGTATTTCCTTTTTATAATATGAATATAATTTAAGTAAGAATTCAAACAGGAATGTTATCTAATAGGAAGATTCTCGTATGAGTTTATATATGTAGATACAGAGCGTGGACCGTGAACCATGACCCTCCCCTCTCCTCCCCTCCACCCTGATGCGCTTGCGCAGTTGTCTTTTTATTCCGGAATACATTAAAACTTAAATTGATTAATGCAAAACCTGTAAAAATATATATTTTATTGAAATGTGTAATAGAGCCCTTGACAACACATATTAGAAAAGAATACTATAAATCTTTTTTGACTTATAGCGTTTAATTTAAACGTGCACATACGTTTCATATGTAAAGAAAAAATACGAAAAAAACTTTAAAGTTGTAAAAAAACCTGAAAAAGTTTTTATAACTGTTTTCGTTTAATTTGACAGTTAACTAAAATTAACAAACGTAAAACATGCAATTACATTTTTCATGAATTATTACCGAGTTCTTTCTATAATTAATAGTTATATAACACGATTGGATATAATGACTTTAATGATAAAATAATATGTAATAAAATGTTATATAATGATAAAACAGTAGGTATATAATAAAAGAATACTGATTATTTCATATACTAGTCTTTGTTGGCGGCTGCGCCTGCGTCGCTCCTGCAATATTGTAACTACAAATACGATACAATACTTTGTCTAATGTAACCAGTAGTCTAATGTATACTAATACCTAACTGGCTTATAAATATTCCTGGTATTAAGAGACGTATAAATAAGTTATCTTTCTTGATTTATAAGTAAATAAGTTTTATGACCAAAATGGTTAAGTCTAGAAAACTTACATTGTAATTTGTAACAAACTTTAGAATCTACCGATGTTCGAAGAACTTAAAAAGGAATGGCGGGACAAATTGTAATATTTTTATTTTTCGAAAAAAACATCAAAATATATAATTTAGGCATTTATTAAATTTACAGTCTAAACAACATATTTTCCTATGATATCCTAATTAGGTACATTCGACGACCAGATATGAAAAAAAAAATCTCGGCCGAGGTCAAACTTGGTCAGTACATACAGAAGCATCGACCTCTACACCAATTATTTTATAAATAAAACAAAATTATGTTTCCAAGTTCATGACAAATGTTTCTAAAATATTTAAACTACGTTAAGATCAACTAATAATAGTATAATAGTAATAAATGTTTCTTGTTTCAGATACAGACGACCCATTCAATATAATTGAAGAACGCTAAGCTTTAACAAAGTCCGTAAGACTCAAAACTGCGTGTGATAACAGCATTTAACAGAATTATAAATTCAGTGTCATAGCAAGGAATAGACATACATACAAACCACATCTGTGCCATGAGAGACATGAAGCCCTGCCAGCACACGTTGTCTGACGACGTGATTTACAAAGAAGTGGTTGTTATTGGTGAGTACCTGGACTGTAGGTTGCGGGTTTCTAAATATAAACCCAAATACGAATTACTTCTCAAACCTGTGACCTCTGGGTAACCGTCGCGTCGTTCTGCAATTCAGCTACTACGAATCTATATACGCCATTTATCTTGAAAGCGATATCTTTTATTCTTCTTTCCAAATCGATGTATTTTTCATTCTACATTTATTTAATATTTAAATAAGTTCATAGACAATTTCAAACATTCGTCATAATATTATCGTCAACAAATACCTGGTTTTTGAAGGACAAATAATACGAACATTCCTGATTTGTTAGTATCTTGGAGACAGACTATCACAATCTTGACAGTTCTGTTAAAATGTTGACTTTAATCATCCTACCAGCAACCAACCCTAAATGTGCAAAACTACCACACACTTATCATAAAAAGAGAGTCAAGAGAGAAAGAGAGTTTTAGAGCCAAAATCTCTCTTTACAAATCTATTTTTTTTTTAAATAAAACCATTATACCCTTATTGGTATTTATAAAACTAATATACAAATATATAATATAGGTTATTGTATAATCAAGACGTCCGTATATGTTATCATGGCGTGCGGCGGCAATTCAAAGGCGCCATTATCTTATCTCCTGTGAACATGTTATCTGTCACCACAAAATAAATGCATTTTATATTATTTAATTATCGTCATAACTTTCATAACAATTTTAATATTATCTACTGTGGTCAATGTACAAATAGTATTTAACACAAAAAAGCCAAGGCAAACTTGAACAAAAACTGTATACTTGTCCAATCACTGTAATTACAAAACACACAAACAGTTATTGGCTTCGTTATATATAAATTGTTGAACTATGTAATGAAGTACTTTGTAAGTATTTAATTTAGTTGAACTAATATGACCTTGGCGAGTATATACACTTAATGTTTAAGCATGTATAATGAATTTATTTATATGTTATTTTAATTGCGTCTTCAATAAGCGTGTTTATATTACAAAGATGCTAGTTATGTTAATTTTTAAAATACATATAAAATGATGTAAACACTTTTGGACAACCCTACGCTCTCCAGGCTTTGAAGCCACTCCCAACCAATGTAGATTTAATTTAAATCTTTCTTCACAAATTATTTTTAAACGAAAACTTTAAGTATTTCTAAATGAAGTAACAGTCATTAGTCGGTTCTTCATTGTGTAATTGTGGAGGAAAACCACAAAATATTATAACATGAAGAATAATGATATTTACCTCAACGTGTAAGTAAAATGTACTTAAATGTTTAATAATTACGAAGATCATATAATCTTAAAATATGACATTGTCAAACAGACTAAGTTATTTTCAGATCAGACTTTAGCTTGACCTGTATCAAACTATATTTAGAGTAATGACTGATTGAAGGAAATAGACTTGGTATTAAATTGATTTATTTCTCACGTACTCAGTGTTATAGCGTATTCATTCTCTTACGCTAATCTGATATATAGAAGGATTATCTGAGATGACAAATATGGAAATTGTAATTGAAATGACAAACATGTATTATATTTTATTAGTATAAGTGAAATATAGTAGAACAAACTACACTAAAACCTCTGATTTTATTATAATATTAAAGAAAAAAATAATGGTTACAACGACTCATACCGGTGACGTCTGTGAGACCGACCCAACGTTGTCTATAAACCTATCGTTTCAGTACTCGCCTTTATGAATCTAGCATCCTATATTGAGGACGTGTTTCCAAAATAGATAGGTATCAATTACCACAGTGAACAAACAAAAAAACCTTAGTGAAAGATATTAAGTTTCAAGGGTAACATTTTTTTTTTTTTTGATAAAAATGTTAATTAATAGGAGAAAGTGAACTGAAATTAACATCATTATTAACATAATATCTTACAGACTTTTAAGATAACGGAAACTATCGTCGCAATTATGGTTACTAAAGTAGTAACAAAAAATTAAAAACCAAAAACATTTTGGTATTAAGTCCTTAAGTAGTCGTCAAATTTGGCAAGTGCCATTTCGGTGTTGACTTTCACTATATGTTATAGTAGAGCTTTAGCTAGCCTGGCCTCGCTTCCACACTGGAACCTCACCCAATCTCCTGTGCGTTACTAGTTGACCTCTCAACGAGCCGAAATAATTGTAATTATGACTCATGCAATATTCTGGAGTCAGTGTTTCTCAAAGTTATTTTAGAACATCTGTTTTTCTTTTTATTTATTTTCTCTCTTTCTCTCTTTCTCTCTCACACACATAAACACAGTTTAAATTTATCAAACAAATAATTTTTATTGTAATTTAATTTTAAATATTAATAAAAAATATATTATTATTATATTATATATTAATTTTAAATATAATCTAATTATATAACTGTCCAATATAATACTCCATACAAATTACAAATCATAAAACGTCAATCATAGAATTGGCAAAAAAGCAAGACTTAAGAACCTAATGCTCGAACAAAAAGAACCCCAACTCCCAAGTTAATGAAACCCTTATAATCTCCAGGTAACGGCCCCAGCGGCATGGTGACCTCTTTGCTGCTGGCCGGCAACGTACCCTACCTCAAGCAGATACCAGATGACCTTCCCATCGATGACATGCTTAGAGCCAGGTACTTAAAATGGTTAATATATTTTAATGAACTCAAGTACTATAACAATTGGCGCACCCATAAGACCTGATAAGATAAGTTAAAAGGAAGGAAGGAATAAAGTAAAAGGAAAATGAAGAAGAAAAATGAAATGGAAGAATGAGAACTAAGAGTTATTACATAATAACTTATGCTTAGTTAGTTAGTCTTATTTGTACAAAATTTTACGAATTGTTTATTTCCAGATTACAAAACCTACCTCCAGGGCAAAACTTGCTGGAGGCTGACCTTCTAGAACTAGCGGAGGGACTTGAAGGTCGCAGCCAAAACCCCATACCATTACTGGTGAGTGCACTTGAGTTACCTATATATATATGTGTATGTGTGTGTGTCAATTTAATATCGTTGTTTGCATTGTTCCTGACGTCATAAATAATGATACGTCGAAATCAGTGGTGTGTAAATAAACAGTAGACCGACGAATAATAGTATACCATAAGATTAATATTATATATCAGCTATGATTGTCAAGGTATTCCATATATAATCATTTGCTATAATTATGTTTAAATTTTGCTAAATAGTTTGAGAACCTAAGACTCAATATACGCTTATCATTTAAGATACCCCAGATCAGTCCGTGATCCTATTGATTGTCTAGACATTAAATACAGTATAGCGACATGCATGCATCAGTTCATATCAATGTATATTAGAACACATTTTACATCATCAATGTGCTAATATTAGGGGAGAGACAGAATCTCCATTTATGAAATGTGGAGATTAATAAAAAACGAACTCTAAACACTAAATATAATTTTAATATCATCAACATATTGCACATAGAAAAAACACTAGATTGATTTTCATGAAATTCTGCCTTATACTATTATCTTACCAATGCTATATAATACTGTATTGAAAAATCGGCTCTGTGTTATCACTATTTCACTAATAATAATAAAAAAGAGTAGGTACCAAGAGATATTTTGATAACCTCTTTAGTCCAAAAAAAAAGGCGGGTCAGTTTAATTAAATCCGGAGTTTCGATAACATATGTAGATAATAATATCTGCCGTAGAACACCAAATATAAAGGTGCTTTCAACCCACAACCTTGTTACTATCGGTCAAAGCACGCCACTGAGCCACTGAGTACAGTACAAGCGTCGCTAAGAGAATTCTGTCACCCAGCGAATTTCGGTACACCCTGTTTCGGTACGCCTTACGCTCAGAAGCACAAAAAAAAACATTTATAATTTGCATCCTATATTTATTTTTACGATTTATCTTATTAACATTGATCGAGTGAAAATATATTTAATTTTGGATTCTAATATCAAATTTTTATTTACAACCAATAACATCTTGAGATTAAATGATTCAACCGAAACCCCCCCTCCTTCTATGTTTCAATAACTTCTTATACATATGTCTTTATAAAATAACCGCTCCCCATCTTCCTGCCATGATGCTTACAATGTCAACATGTACTATATGGATGTATTATTTGTTCCAGATGGATAATCTACTCAGACCTTGTGCAGATATCGGCATGCAGGAGGACTCGCTCATAGAGTGGAGATACGATGTAGAAAAAGAGGTACAGTTAACAAAAAAATAGTAATAAAATAATATATTAAAATTTATTTACTGCACCTCAAGATCATTATACTTATTGTTATTTACTATAATAATCAAAAATATTTTCATATAAATTAATTATAATATTATAATTTTAAGGATTTTTTTATCTAGGTAAAACAAAAGAAAGTGAATGTTAGATTCTCAATAATTGAAATCCATAAATTGTTAAAAAAAAAATCCTAACAGTAAAATATACTATACTGTGTAAAGAAAAAATATCTACCGAATATTCATAATTATATAAATTTATTGTACCTGATTTTATATATTCTTTTGGTTAATATACAAAAGACCTTGATATGAACCTTGAGAATATTTACTGTATTTTTAATATAAAGAATATAATAAATAAAATATTTCAATCCTTTTATATAATTATAAATACCTGTTTCAGATTGACCACATAGTCCTTGGGAAAGGTCCCCCTGGAGGGGCCTGGCATACTTTTCCCGCGGGGGTCCGAACGCTCTCGCCCGCCGCCTGGTTGACGCTGCCTCGGGGTTGCGCAGGGGGGCTGGGAGAGACGGAGGGGACCGGGGGCGCCGGGGCCACCCGCGTTGCGGCGCGCTCCGTTGCTGCCTACTGCAGGAGATACGTGCAGCAGTGTCAGTTACAGGTATACATATAACGTACAAAACTATTAAGTCTAATTTAAATATTAACAAAGCGTGGACATAGACCAACCCAACCGCCCCCCCCCCCCCCCCCTTTCCCATCCTCTACGCCGCTTTTTAACAAATATATAAAAACACATAATAACAATACACATAGCTTACGAATATTTATTGTCTCTTCAATCGCTCTTTTTTTGTGTATTATGTTTGATTATACAACAAAGTAACTTAAATGATTACCTAAACTTTGATATAATTAGGCTATCAAAATAATTTATAACAATAATCATCTATCTTTTTTTTATAGCGATACTTCAGAAGCGGTGTGATGGTGAGTGGAGTGACGCGGGCCCCCCGGGGACTTCCCTGTTGCCCCTCCTGTCCCCGAGGTGCTAGATACTGGGTCACTGGGTAAGATGTTCCTTAAATTTTATTAAATATTAGGTTATCTTTATATCTGGGCTTAGAGTAGAATCTGCTACTTATTTTACATATCATTTATTTTTAAACTTAAGGCTTGTGTAAAAATTCAAAATTCAAAAATTCAAAATTCAAAATATCTTTATTCAAGTAGGCATTTACACGCACTTTTGAATCGTCAATTACATTAAATTGGTCAGTATAGTCAGTCTGTGAGTAAGCTACCACCAGCTCGGAATGCTGTTCTGCTGAGAAGAGCTGGCCAGAAACTCAACAGTTGCTCTTTTTAAATAAAATTTAACAATGTTTGACTTATAAATTATAACATCAACCCTGCAAATGAGTCAATTTTATTTATTTTATAAACTTAAATGCAATTTTGGAACAACTAGAACCGTCGCAATCAATCGGAAAAGAAGCCCAATGATTTCAGGCAACGAAAATTAAATAATAATAACAGTAAATATATATAAATCTTCGGCCTGCCACACAACCAGTCACCGCAAGCAGCACCCGTTCACGAGCATAACACAAGAGCCAGCCATCACCCCCTTCGCACATATTTGAGGGAGGGAGGCAACCCGACTCCCGATGCTACCGCAAGTAGTGACTTCTAAGGAATCGGTGTGATGCAGAAGGTCGATAAAGCAAAATTAATTTACAACAAAAAACAAATTGCGGAGATTACTAGCTATTCGCAATACAGATTTATGACCCAAGATTTATGATACAATGACCCAAGTTCCACACATTTCGATCAACCAAAAACTCTTGAATGTTATAGTAAGATTTATTTAATAATATACCTTTAATTTTAGATTTGAAATCAAGAAAAGGAAGATCTAAGATATCTTGTGGAACCTTATTATATATGCGTATACTCAAGCCCATGAAGGATTTCTTAACTTTTTGAAGTCTAAATTTAGGCGTTACAAGCCTATTTTTATTTCTTGTATTGATAGTATGTCTGTCGCTGTTTTTTTTATAGTCATTTAAATTTTGGCGTATATATAGTAAGTTATTAAAAATGTATTGAGAAGCGACCGTAAGAATACCGATTTCTTTAAAAACTTCTCTTAGGGAGTCTCTAGCTTTTAAGTTACAAATAGCCCGTATAGCTCGTTTTTGTAAAATGAATATAGAATTAATTTCGGCTGCGCTGCCCCATAGTAAGATACCGTAAGACAATATACTGTGAAAATAACTAAAATAAACGAGTCGAGCCGTATTATCGTCTGTTAATTGTCTTACTTTTTTAATTGCAAAGACGGCTGAGCTAAGTTTGCTTGCGAGTGTCGAGAGATGGGGGTTCCACTGGAGCTTTTTATCCAAAGTTATACCTAAGAAAGTTGTCGAGTCAGTCAGTTCTAACACTTCATTGTTAAGGAATAAACTACAATCCCGACTTTTTACATTAGGAAGTGTAAATTCCATGCATTTAGTTTTCTTAGTATTTAATACCAAATTATTAATTTCAAACCAATGAAGAACACGTGACAGAGCACAGTTAACTTTGTCAAAATTAGGTTTATTACGATCAACTTTAAAAATAAGTGAGGTATCATCAGCAAAAAGTACAATGTCACATAGTCCTTTTACGTAAAAGGGCAAATCATTAATATAGAGTAAAAATAAGAAAGGGCCTAGAATAGATCCTTGTGGAACACCCATTTTTAGGTGAGATCCAACCGATTTACAATTATTTACATCAACCGTCTGAACTCTTTGATTCAAGTAAGAGGCAATAAGATCAAGCGCAGCATTACGCACGCCATAGTGATTAAGTTTGCAAAGTAATGTTTGATGGTCCACGCAGTCAAAGGCTTTAGATAAATCACAAAACACTCCGATTGCATTCTGTGACTTTTCCCATGCGTCGTAAATGTGCTTAAGAAGCGCGGCACCCGCATCAGTTGTTGATTTGCCTTTGGTGAAACCATATTGTTCACTATGCATGATTTCATTGCTATAAACAAATTCTGACATTTGGTTTAGTATAATTTTTTCAAAAATTTTACTTAAAGTGGGTAAAATAGAGATAGGTCTATAATTTCCGGGTATTAGTCTATCGCCACTTTTGAACAAAGGAACTACTTTACTATTTTTCATTAAGTCTGGGAAAGTACCGGTTTCAATACATTTGTTAAAAATTAAGGATAATTGTGGAGCAATATCATTTATAATACTTATTAGTAATTTTACTGATATACCCCAAAGATCACCGGTTTTTTTCATATTTAGATTTCTAAAAGTTTTAACAATTTCATATGATGTAACAGGTTTAAAAACAAAACATTTATTACTGACTCTTACGTTATTCGTCAATTCGACGATTGCATCACATGGTGAGGAATTTAAATTACGCGTGACTGTTGAAGGAATTTCGTTAAAAAAAGTCTCAAAAATAGCCGCCACAGTTGAATTTGAATTTATTTCAATATTATCAATTTTTAACTTAATAGGTCCATTAGCAGCCCTATTTTTTCCAGAAACACTAGATAAAACATCCCAAGTTGCCTTTATTTTATTTTCTGAGTTTAAGATTTTTTTTCTTATGTAAATCGACTTAGCTTGTATGCAAACGGTCTTAAATATTTTAGAAAAAATCCTAACTTTATTCAAGAATACCGGATCTTGATTCCATTGCCTCTCACTATATAAATCATATAACTTATCTCTACTTTTATATATTCCCACGGTAGCCCAATCACTAAATTTAAGTTTTAGGTATTTAGTCATAGTTTTTGGCTTAAAAACATTATTAAATTCTTGTAACAAAAAACCGAAAATGTTATTATATAAATTATTTGGATTATCATCGCTCATGTTTACTTTACCCACTTTTTGCTGTACATTATTCTTAAATGTTAGGACCCGGTTTTTTGTAATTGGTCTACAAGTAAACTTTTGGGGCTTTTCACTTTCGTGTTTAATTAATAGAGAAAATTTTAGACCACAGTGGTCTGAACTTAAATTTGTCATTACTGTTTCTTCATAAATGTTACAGCGACAGAACACATTATCAATACAAGTCGCGGAAATACTAGTAATACGAGTAGGTTCAAAAAAGACGTTCAGTAAGTTAAAAGATTTAAACAAATTTAATAAACGTACACTAGACGAATTTTCTTGTAATATATCTACATTGAAATCACCGCAAACAATCACGGACTTGTTTTTATGACAAAGCTTAGTTAAAATATCCTCCATTTTGTTTTCAAATTCATCAAAGTCACTAGAGGGGGGTCGGTACACGCACAAAATAATATGTTCATTGAGCTCAATGCAGGATAGTTCAATAATTCGCTCGACAGAGAGCGCCACTATATCTGATCGAGACTTTAACACTACATCGTTACGAGCTAAGATAAGTGAGCCACCGCGAATAGCTTTCTCTCTACAGAACGAACTTGACAATTTATAATTTTCTACATTTATAATATTGTTATTCTTTGATAACCAGTGCTCTGTAATGCACAATAAACTTATGTCATATTTTTGAACAAAGAGTTCCACTTCCAATTCCTTGCCACCTAAGCCTTGTATATTTTGATGGACAATATTTAACAACTTAGGCTTTGTCTTATCCATTAGTTTAAAGTGGAACGCTTATGTTCTGTCAGTAATATATTATTTAAAGTACATTTATTTTTCGTTATATCTGTTATAACGAAGTTTTTTAAATTAAATGCTACTAAAGTAGCAATTTGTTTTTTATAATATAAAGGCAGATACATTGTACCTTTTGTCATCCTAAACCTATTATAAATAAATTTATTTACATCAAAGTAAAAGAATGCATCACTATGACGGTATGTCAAATTATATAATGTCAAATTTAAATTATATATATATTTATTTTGTTTGTCTGAATAAGAAGATGAATATGGAAATGCACAAATTACAATTTTACAATTATTCTTATTATGTAATTTTAATAATTTTTCAATATTACTAATTATTTCAATTTTCTTAATCGACAAACCATCTCCATGTAATAGTACAATAGTACTGTTTTCAGTCAACTTTGAGTCAAAATTAATTATTTTATCTATATTGTGCTGGTAACTAGCACCAGGTGAGCATATATTATGTACATTATTTAATTCCCTACTTAAAAGAGACCCAAAGCCCTGACCTAATTGGTCAGAAAAAACAAAGTAATTATGGTTGTGCACAACAGAGGACCTATTATTAATTTGATTTTTATTCATTATATTTATGTTTTTATTACTACTTTTAGTATGTATAGCCAAATCACCCAACACCTCAGAGTTTAGTTTAGAAACAACATTTAATTTTTCACTTAAACAATTACAGTTAACATAATTATTAGTTAATGACTCAAACCGCTCTAAGTTATAACTACATAGGTCAACTAAATTACCTGTAGCTTCAATATGTTCCTTAATTTGATTCTGAGAAGATTCATATTTTTTACTTATTGAATGCAATGCAGAAGTTAATTGAGAGATTTCCTCATGCAAGTTTTGGGTGTCTCGCTCATACAGTGACCTACTCTCAATCATTTTCCTATTATAAACACTTACTTTTTTAATTAATGTGGAGCGTTCAATTTGTAAATTCTTTATTTTCTTTGCAGGAAACTTGTTTTTGATGAGATTATTACATTTTTTAATTAATTTCTTAACCTTCATATACTTTTTTAATTTTTTATGACTTGAAAAGTATATGGGGTGCACAATACTTGACTCATCTTTTGTTAGATCAATTATAGTAGAATTTACATTTATGAAATTTGATTGAGTAGGTTGTGAGTTGCATTCAACCAGCTCCTCATATAAGCTATGAGTATGCTGACTTTCTACATTTAATTTGCAGGTTTCTAGGTCTGAAATAGTTATCCTAGCCTGCACCAAATCAGACTCAAGCTCTGATATGCGATCTAATGCCCTCTCATGCTCATTGCTGCACTGGTCAAATGCAGTCACTATATTTCTTAACTGATCTCGCTGAGCCACAATATCCAAATAATTGGTATGTAGTTCAGCGAGCTTACCTTTAAGATTAGTATTTTTTATTACAATATCTTTAATTTCCTCTTCACTGTCCTCTCGTTCCTGCAGTAGCTTGTTGCATAAATCTTTGGAAGATTTTAATTCTTCTAAAGCCAGTTTTAACTTTTGCTCCAAATCCTTTGCAGAGGCCTTGCGAGTTGCAATTATTCTTTCCATTGTTGATCCTGGGTACAAATTACCTTTTAGATACAAATGGGAGTTTCAAAATGCTTGTTTTATGTATATAAGTAAGGTAAAGTGAAAGTAATAGTTTTGTATGAGGCCAATGTTTTTGTCTTCAACTTTACTTCCAACTAGTCAAGTAAAGAGAGTCAATAACGGTGCCAGAGTGTGTGGATGGACGTAACTCACTATAAAATGAGTAGTTGTTAGTTTAATGTAAGTGTAATTATATTAAAAGTAAAATAAAATACTCCCCGGGATTGAAGAAATTTGAATCCGACATCCGTTGGTTGACAGCTCAGTATATTTCTTTGTTCTTATGAAATTAAGCACGAAGACAAAGTACAAACAATAGCACTATAGTAAAATGGTATTTTTAAATACTAAATGAGATAATTGCATTTAATTAATATACATAAAGTAATTTAATATTAATTAAAATGTACAGAGAAATTTTCTGACGACTAGTTGTCAGTCACAGATACACAGATACACCAGATAAATTACAAGAATAATATCAAAAAATATTATATTATATTATTATATAAAATATATTCTTATTTCAGTTACGAAAAGTCCCAACAGCGTGTGTTTCGGTACGCCTGTCGCCGCGTGGTACTAGCGTGCGGGGGGGGAGACCGACCTAACACACTCCCCCCCCTCAACACACTCACTAACCCCGTCGGCACATCACTCATCACGCACTCCCTGGGGGCCGTCGAGAGAGCCGCACATCTGCTGTCTACTGCAGGTGATTATACTTAACATTGTTCACACAACCACATCCTTCCATCGATATTTCTATACTTGTCATATTGAATTACAAAATAAAAAAGAAATGCATCTATCAACCTTTTATCCATAAATTGTTAGACTTAGATTAATCGCTAAAAGATTGCATTGTAATGAATAATGTACGTCGTCCTGTGCTAATAATAGTAACCGAGTGACGTCGTCGGAGACCACCCCGATACTAGTAATAATATAATGTTTGTCTCGTAGCCCCTCCCCTGCAGTCAGTGTTGGTGCTGGGGTCAGGTGTGAGCGCGGCGGACGCGGTGCGTCTGGTGCGAGCCGCCGGCCTCCGCGCCCTGCACGCGCACAGACCACCCAACGACGCACTCGCGCGCCTCCCGCCTGAGACATACCCCGACTACTGCCAGGTATGGACGGTCTGACAGGTTACACCCCGACTGGTAGGTCACTGAAACCACACCCTTAGACTACAGTCGGCTCAGGATGCGTAGTTTCGTAAATGGTTTAATTCCTTTTTTATTGTACATTGTTATATATTTTTTACTGTGGAAGTTATTGTTCTGTTTTGCAATGTTTAAGTATTGATACTTAAATGTTTTATGAATCAAATTGTTTGATTGGTGTTAATTTCTAGATAACAGCTAAAAGTAATATAAGAGGACAGAGGTATGGCCATACTTTAACCCTCCTAACCACACTGACTAATATAAGATATTTCAATAGGTATACAAGATGATGCTCGACGGACCCTCCGGCAATCACCCGAACTACACGCCCTACCCTGAACACACCATTGTTGAGATCACCCCTATCGCCTACCAGGAACCATCTCTCAAGCTACAAGACGACGTAGAAGACGACACACTCATCCCGAAACGAGTCAAACTACTCAACCTGAAAACAAACCAAACCATTGAAGTGACAGTCGCTCTTGTCGCTGTACTTATTGGATCAAAACCAGACTTGTTCTTTCTTCAAACAAACTTCAACCTCAACAATATTGACATACAAGACTGCAAATGTGAGAAGAAAGAAGATAACCAAAGACACCGCTTTTTCAGAAACCATTGGTATTATCTCAAATCGGTTCTCGGTCAGAGCATACAAATCTGTAAATCTAGGTATCTAAATTCCGAAATCAACGGCAATACAGACACTAAATGTATGTTACCAGATTGTAATAAGAGAAAAGAGTATTTACCGGCTGTGAATTATAAACAAATCATTCCATTCTCCACTTGTCAGTGTCAACCGAGCAACCCGTACAGTAGTGGAATTGGCTTTGGAGTAGATTCCACTAAAGCCGTCGACGGACGCTCTAACCCTATAGCAATAGACAGAAGCACGCATGAATTGTTAAACGGACCCAAGGGTATGTACGCATTGGGTCCTCTCACAGCAGACAACTTCATCCGCTTCATACCAGGGGGCGCTGTAGCCATAGTTGCGCACTTACATAGGGAATTAAAAACGGAGACCTAAAAGCATTCGCACGGAAACTTAAAACTATCAACATTGTGATCATCATACTTAATTTTTTTTTTACAATAAATTATTTTTTATACCTCTTGTGTGTTTTTAACTCTCGATACATCTATATCTATGTAATGTAAAATGTACTTGTCAGTGTCTCATTTTTAACTAATCATGGCCACCTCAGAAATTTTTCATATTATAGAGTATAAAGGTTGAAAATTAAAAAAAAATAATTATACATTGCATTTATTTTAAAAACATACATTTTTTCTTATCATAAATTATATGGCACATGTAAATAAACAACAACAGAAGAAATTAAAACAAAGCAAAGATCTGAATGTTCTTAGTTGTGACTTGTGAGTGATCAATTAGTATTTAAAGGCTTAATCAATACTACATAGTAATATTAGTGCATAGTAGTAAATCTGCAATATAACAATTTAACCATCTAACAGTGACTCAAGTGAACTCTTAACTTTTTCATGGTGTAATAAGGAAACTTTAAATAATTATTAATATCATTGAAAAATATATATAACATTATTTTTCTTAGGTATGTACAAAAATTTCTAATGACACTTAATAGGCATTGTGCAATAAATTGACTGAAATACATAATAAAGTAAACATCTATAAATCGATATTAATATTATATGTAAATTTACTTATTATACAAATATTGTGAATAAATATTAACAATTATTATCAATATGCTTTTAAGTACTTTAAAGGATTCCACTGACGTCACAAGGCATGTTAATAATAAACAAATATTAGATTTTTACATTTTCACTACATAACTGAAAGATGTGTCACATCACATCACTCCAAACAAGTTGAGACTGTTTCAAACAATTCAAAAAAAGGTGTTTGTTATGAACTAGGCAGCTATTTAATATCAAAACTAGTATTAGATAATATGTATGAATTAAATTGTGTTTTTTCATATTAACATTATTAAAGTAAAGACAATTTGTTTTTACTCCTTCATTTACATCTTTCAACACCAATATTATTACTTACATTGGGCAGTGTGATTTGTAAAAAGATGTAGAGAAATAATTAAGATGAAATGATGTTGTAACACATTCATATACTTTGCCCATTCAAAACATGTTAAGGCTCCTAAAATTTTATTAATATCAGTCTATAAACTGTGTGAATAGATTTTATTAAGGATCACAGAATAGGCACTTTAAGAATTATTAGAAGAATACTACAAGTTCATTTCGTTCACTTGTTAATTGTGCAAGAAATATATAAGATGTGTTTTATTTACCTCATAGCAGTTTCTGTTCTGCAGTTTCATTGTCAAACAGAACCTGTCACTTAGTACTTTGTCTTAACAATTAAACAGCAGACACATAGTAACAAATCCAAATAAACATATAAAGGGCTAGAAACTAATTTTTCAAAATCTAAAGAATGCATTTGAGCATTTATAAAAGTTAAAAATATAATATATTTTATGCACATGATTGTCATGAATTATTAAACATTTTTTAATAAAATGGCTAAATTCAACTAGTAAATAATATTATATAACATAACATACAATAAAAATAAAGATTTAACATATGAATATCCAGTTTAAAAATATTTTTAAAAGTTCAACATTATTTAATTACAATCAGTAAAAACAAATACAGTAAAATAAGGTTTACAAGGTATGAAAAAATATATATCTGATATAAAATTCAGTATTATACTTACATTTTTAGTTATTTATAACAGATCAAAAATGTTTAATTACTTGTGTGATAAAAGGTAACCCTGAAAATGTACTATTCTAATCTTCTATTGATTACTATTTCCTAATTACTTAATTTCAATAAAATAGAAATATCAGAGATGGTTCATACAAGAAAGTTGTGAGTGTTTATTTATCACATTAGCTACTGTTGTTTTTATTACATACTAATTATGTTATTTAAACCACAACACTATTAATATAGTTTCGTATAATCTTTGCTCTAATGTTTTTTGGGATTGGACACATTGAATGTCAGAAACAAATGTGTTCATAAATATTGTCAGCATATTTAAGTAACAATCAATAATTTCAAGGTTTTTAAAGCAAGAATAGAAATAATTGACAATGATTTGATAAAATCAAATCTGAAAGTATAGAATGACTTCATATTTTACTTTATGTCTTATCCACATATAAGACCCAAAATTTAAAACATTGAAACCTAAACCTGAGGTGGTAAATACATTCATTTTCCTTAAATAAAAATAACATAAAAGAAACAGCTCCTTAGTTCTTTTTAACCATAAGAGGGCAAATCAGCATACTGGATAACATACATACATGATGACGAATGATCACTGCTGCCAGCCTTTTATACAGTAGTTTTAACAAAGCAATTAAACATTAACACAAATCATCTTAATCCCTTCCTAGGTTACTATTTATACATAAAATAAGGCAAATTTAGTAAAGGCCACCAAATTTATAACTTTGCCAGTTATTGTCAACATGAGAAATTAATTGCAACATATCACAGCTGGCAAAACAAATGCACAATTCATTTAAAAAGCTTAACAAGTACCTTCGTAACAAGGTAGTGAAAGTAGCACCAGGTAAGGTACAGAAATATGATCATCACAAATATTGTGAAAATGATTTGGCGTCAATCACGCTGGGGTGGCGTGGGCGGTCTGTGAAAGAGCGCAATGTGACGCTTCAATTCATCAGCAAGTATTCTTGGTAAGCCCAGGGAATTCACAGCATTACTATCAGTCAAATGCATTGCAAGAGCCAACAGCACTGTGTACCGAAGAGATCTGACACCTATGGTGATATTCCAATTGGTCCTGTACATCATGCCACCGATATTCCTCGGAGGACGATATACGGGTTTATTATTTATAACGTAGCGCTCTTTTGTCGCCACATCTGTGAATTCCCAAGGGTGTGTTATAAAGGAATTTATGTCGTAATACGTGCCTGCCTCTAATCGTACATAATGCCGTTTCGCTCCGTGGAAATCCCTCCACCAGACATCCACCGGACGAGATGTTCTATTTGTAAATCGGAGATAGGCACAGGATGTGGATTCGATCGACTTTACCATCACCCTTTGTCCTTTTTCATCTGTTTCGTATATGACAGATCTCGCTGCATTCTCAGCCATCACCATCAACTTAAATATTAAATTACATACAATTTGGACTGATTTTTATTACTCCTTATGAAAAATAGCACTCAGATCTCCAGATCGTGTTTAACACAAAAATAGTTATTTAAATTAACCCGCCTTTTATTCTAGTCTGGCAGTCATATTGACGTTTCAGTTCACTTCCGCTTCGATTTTTGTACACAATGGCTGTTTGTGTTGCTGTAATCGGGAAAGACGTAAGTTTAAATACTTTTTCTTGGATGTTATAAGTGTTTATGCGAGGAAACAAAGTATGGCTTAAAATCTGTACATTCACATACAGGTTTATATTCGTAAAGTTCAAAAGAATAAAAAATTTAGAATTTTACACGTCAATGTTATTTCTTATGTCATAAAACCATAGACCATTTTTTCCTCGTATGTTTTTGGTATCCAAACAAGCCGGCCAAGGTTCTCGATCATAGAGTTTTGTTTGATGCTTGGTATTAGAATAAGATTTTATGATCAGAAGTAATTTATTCTAGATAACCAACGTACTACATTCATTTAAAATGTGAATTTGCTGGTAAAGCAAAGTAAGTACAAATAGATTAAGGTTGTGCTTTGGTAGATATTTCAAAAAATAAATATTTGTTTTATTTCTTTCTCTTTTAAATTTAACATTTATGTTTAGAACTCCCCACTTTACATTGGAGGAACTGGTAATGACACCAGTACAGACAACGAGCTCTCCCGTCAATGGCTGGTCCACACGGCACTCGATGCTTTAGAAGAACGACTGACAACTACTAATAACACTAACGTCAATTCTAGCTCTAATGCGTCTCGCACAGAGCTACGAGATCTGTATCTTGGATTGCTATATTCTACAGACACTCATAAGATGTATGTGCTAATATTATTCATTTTTTTTTAATATATCTCCTAATATTTTAAAAATATATTTATGCTATTTTCAGTTATGGCTACGTCACTAACACAAGAATCAAATTAGTATTAGTAACCAGCTCTACATCGCCAAGTGGCAGTAACATAAGAGATGCTGAGGTCCGGACGGCCTTACGCAGATTACACGCCCTCTATGCTGACGCTATCTGTAACCCATTCCATTTGCCAGGCGATCAAATTACTTCACAGTAAGTAAAAATAAAAAAATAAGGTTTATAATAAACAAAAAATTCTGTATTATATTAATATTTTGTTTTCAGAAAATTCGACAAACAAGTAAAAAGTTTGATCATGAATAATGTTTAGTTGTGAAGATCTTCAAGCGTAGTTTTGATGCTTCAACTTCAACTTATGGATTATGTATTTAGTTGTTATTATCTAACTTGATTACTATTATTTAAATTTAGAATTTAGTTTTGATTATTGTGTTTGCATATCCGTCGCTTGTTAAACACAGTTCAGTTGTGGATTCCAGCCCAAACATGAGCGTTATATTACAGTTCCAATGTATAATATTATTTATGTTCTATGCTATTAGTAAGTTTTAGTTAATACGTATAAATAAATTTATCTAAAATCTGTGTACTCATGAATAATAAAGTCATGAATAGTAATTAATTGTTACGTTATTTCTAACGCAAAATAATTAACAGAAAAGAAATTATTGAACCATTTTCTCGTAGAGGCATATCATCATTCATATGAATATTCTTGTTAGAATAATAAACCACCCCGTTGGTCAAATGATTAGAAGCCTAACGTATCGTGGTGCAAAGATATCTGTATTTCTGTGTTTGGTCGTTTATTAACTATATATGCAGTATTTAAAATGTGTATTTCTATGTATTTATATTGTTTTCTAAAACTCTTAACTCAAGCAGATAATTTACTTACTTGCTGGTTAGATCAATTTGTATAATTTATTAATTTATATACATAATTTAATTTGTATGGTGAAATTATATTAAATAATAGAATACATATGCCAATAAATTATTGGCATATTTTTATGCAAGATCATTAGATACTTGGCTGTATCTATTCATTATATATTTTAAAATACGAAAATATTATAATAATGGTAAATTGATGTTATAACAAAATTTAATTTTTAAACATATTATTGTTTCTTTTATAATCTAGATTCTAGATACAGGTTATATGAATTTTATTATGAAAAGTTTTAACTATTTTTGAAGAAAAAGTTCCTTCTTTCATTCGCTGGAATCTGATCGGATGCAGTGTCCAAGCTGCGAGCATTTTTTCTCGGATTTGAATATGTAAGATAAGGAATTAAGGTTCAGTGTCAGATAAAGTGAACAGATGCAGTGTAAAAGGTATAACATAACATAAATTAAATCCCTACTTTGGCCCCTTTAAATAAATAAACTCGAAGAAAGTGTTTTCTTTGAAAGCATTAAAAAAAAAGAATAACTTATCCATTAAGAATCAGAATTTATATTTTATTTTAGAATTTGCACATTTAAAAATTTCACCTACTTGTGGAACAATAGCTTTGTTAATATAGTTCTTTTTGAAAAGCCAATTCCATTTACAAAGGTTGTACTCCTTTACTCTACCTTCCATAGATACTTCTTGACGATTGTCTGTTTGAACTTTGATGTTTCTCTTTTTGTGTGTCAATTGAGTATCGCTGTTCTCTGGTTCAGCGCTGAGCAATTTTTAACTATAAAGTTGTTTATCTCGACCGAGAAATCGCATCAATATGGTACGTAAGAGTTATTAAAACACTGCCGTTTAATATTGTTCAGAAATAAACTATAGTTTTAACTTTCCAATATTTCAACAGGTTATCCTAGCACGTGCTCCAATTTGTTTAATTATTTTTTAAACATTTAATGTATTATTGCAGGCAGCCGCCGTCGTATCAGGCAAGGATATCGAGAAGCCTCAAGCTGAGGTTTCTCCCATCCACAGAATCCGCATCACGCTGACTTCTCGCAACGTGCGCTCACTTGAGAAAGTCTGCTCAGACCTTATCAATGGAGCTAAGAAACAGAAGCTGCGTGTAAAGGTACGGGATCTGCTATAGTATATGTACATATTTTAAACAATTATTAAGTATCATCCTGTTAATGCCTGCATAATTTTATTATCCTGATAACTATACATTCTTAAGACATATTTGCCAGGAACAACCTCAAAAATATAATTAAGCATTTGATATTGCTGAAATATAGCACCTTGATGAAGACACATTATGTTCTATACTAGTGTGTTCACTAAACTGGTGCTACAGTGTGGCTCTTCAAAGTGCAGTGTATATGTTTGTACCATATTCTGCTCATAGGAGAGCAACAAATGTTTTAATGGCAAATAAATTGGTATTCCTATATGTATAATTGTTATTTTATTAATTATTTTTTCCTCATTTCAGGGACCAGTGCGCATGCCAACTAAGATTCTCCGCATCACCACTCGCAAAACACCTTGTGGTGAAGGTTCCAAGACGTGGGATAGGTTCCAGATGCGGATCCACAAAAGAGTGATCGACCTACACTCCCCCTCAGAGATTGTAAAGCAGATCACCTCTATTAACATTGAACCAGGTGTAGAAGTTGAAGTTACCATCGCCGACGCGTAGGCACAGCTGCCAATAAATATTATTTTGTGATATGCTGGTTTTATTGGTCATGTTGAATGTTAGTTTATTGTCACATAGTTGTCATATTCATAGGGACAAAGGTTATTCCGTAAGAAGATTATAATTTAACCAAAAAAGACAAGTAAATTATTAAGGTGAAATTGAGTTAAACACAATTTTTCCTCAGTCTATAAATTTTTCAAGGCATTAATTTTTGGGAGTTTCTCATATTGATAATAGGTAATATTTTTTTTTTTTTTTGTCTTAATAATTTACAACTTTATATTGTAGAAAAAAATATAAACAGGTTTGATAATATTCTAGATACTTTATGAAGTGAAAATAAAAACATTGTATAAATTTGAGCCGTTCAAACGCCGTCATTTTGCACGCGTTTGCGTGACGTCAAACGACACGTCCAGTGAATGTTTACCCTAAACATTTTTTAGTTACTTTATACATATATTAAGTTTCATTTGCTATACAAATCATGAAAGAAGACAATTTAACAAATAGTATATAGTTCAGCAGGGCTATTCGCTAACTTTTGACTTTTCTAATGACCATCAGCTGTGACGTCATGGCAGTTTGTTACTATAGGAAATTAGTTGTTTGACAACCATTATGTCCACACTTACTGATAGTGCTTTTCATTTTAACTGTCAAAAAAGATACGGAATAGCCCTACTGGAGTGCAAAAATAGTATTTGAAAAACACCCGAAAAGTGTTTTTTTTTGTTTTCCAAGATATGCCAAAATACAAAAACAATGGTGTAATTTACATTAAGAAATAAAACCAATTAAGTTCTAAAAAGTTGTTATGATCTTTGTATTACAAGCAAATACAATTCTCTAGTTTAAAATTTAGCTAACCCTTTAAAGTCTAAAATCTTCATTAGAAGCGAGAGACAAATCACCAGCGTTTGCTCTTTCATTGTTAAATCATGCTCAGAAAATTAAAATTACAGCTTAAAAATTACAAAAATGTATTAAAGTATCTGCTTTGCTTAAAACCCGACTCGACCATCATCGACGTTGTCCAGCCCCACCGAAAAAAATTTGGAACGCTTCACGATTTTGCGTATAATCCTAGCACAGGGGCCATGCTAGTCTTCTCTGTATCGTTACAATTTTAATATATGTACTGCCGAAGCGAGTACAAAAAAAAATTGTGGTAAAATGTGCCTTTATCAGTTTTATGTGTTCCATCCTTGGCAAGGGGACTGCTCACCGTCTCTCCTTTCAATAGACACAACTCACTAAGTAAGTCCTAGTACTGCCTATATAAATGTCTGTGATATTAAATCAAGCAAGACTCGGTACTAATCTTATATCTTTTATATCTGCTGATTAATTATTAACCAAGTTATTTATCTGAGTCAAGTGAAGTGGAAAATGATTCAGAGGAAGAAAAATTTTAAAAATGTAATGTTTAGTAGCAACTAGCATTCTAACTGCTATTGAAAAGTTTGTAGTTGTATTGTTAGAGTTGTTTGAGTAAACACTAATACCATAGTATGAGCTTCAACGCCGATAATTTGAATGTCGTGTTAAATGACGTTACATTTCCTTTCGACTAATGGTGGCGCGTTTTGAAAAATTTGAATTTCGCTCCCTTAATTTACACTTTTCACAAATTATTTTCTGGCCTTAAAAATTTGTTAATAAAAAAGAAATCTTTTTATTATTATGAGTTTTCGAGAAAAATTATTTGAGACCATTTTAAATTCTATGCATATTCCCTATTGTCCCATACTTATTGATGCAAGGGTTCTTTTAATCAATAGTTTCAGAAAAAATATTTAACCTATACTTTGTTTTAACATTACACAGAGATTTAACCTTTTATTGCATAGAAAGCTATTTATGGATGGTGTAATTAATTATTTTTTTCTACACTTAGTTTTAATATAAATTTAAAAATCTTGTTAGGGCCCTATCAATCAGTTCTTCGTGGAATGGATGGTTGAATGGTTTAACCTATTAGTTAATTTGAAAAATCATGCTAGTAATACACAGTAATAATTTATTTTTGATCAATCAAAATTGCAAATAAAACATTTTAACATGCATTACATTAAATAAACATGAATTTTATAATTTATGCTAACAGATTTATGTACCCTATGTTAGGTAAAAACCTGTCTTGTGGGAGTAAGTCTTTTTAAGTGGATTAGTTCTTCATACTGATATATTTAACCCATCCTTTATTTTTTTAATTACATTCTAATCGCTATTAGGGCACGGAATAGACTTATATATTATGTAATAGTAAGTATAGGTACCTAAGTGAATTTAGTTACTATTGTATTGGAATCACCATGATTACATGTTTAAAATTAAATTTATGATTTATAAAACTCCGATACAAAACGACCTCTAAAAAGAATGAAAATAATATTATTATGTACTTATTGAAGTCGTTGCACGGGGAGACTGTTGAACTTTGACGATAGTATCTATTTTACGAAGTTACGAAGGCCTAGACTATACGATTCGATATCGTAATTTCTTTATTTATTTGGTCCCCCGACACAACGACTTCAATAAGTAGATAGGTACACAAAAATATTATTGTCATTCTTTTTAGAGGTTATTTTTAAGGGGAGTTTTATAAATTATTAATTTAAGTTTTTTTCTGCTTTTTAAAGTTGTGTTACTGTTTTCATTATTGTACACAAATTTTCACTTCATTAAGTATTTCTATCAATATTGCGTAAGAACCTTTCACCTGCACCAATAAAACGATATCTTGGAGAAGACTGTTTCTATTTCGACCAAACATAGCTAAGAACCATCTCGACGGACCAGACCCTCGATTTAAAAAACTGCAATCAAATCCGTCCACGAATTTGGCTTCTACAATGTCACAGACAGACACACAGATACAGGTGAAACTTATGACACCCCTCTTTTTCTTTCGGGCTTAAAAACTATTGTTAATAAATGTCTAATACTGACTCTATTTATTGAAAAAAAACTGCTCATTAACAACCTACATTCGCCTGCAGATAGGTTAGAAAAAACGTGTTTTCTAAAAGGTTTTTACCTTATAACTTGTAAATTATTCTCAGATTCTCCAGACCATACGTAGCAGTCGAAGTTCGTTAAACATTAATCAAGGAAAGAAACGATTTACGTAACAAACGGAAAGAAAGGCGTGTGGCAGCTGTCTCCTGCATGATAGATATTGACTCCGCCCTGGAACATTTTGTAACTTTTACCCTATTTTGCTTTTATTACAATTAGCCTTAGACACGCACAGAAATGATTTTAATGACATCGACTTTGTTTAGGGAAATAAAGGTCAAATAAAAGTCGCGTAATTTATTCAGTTGTATATTTTGGTACTGTTATTAATTTATTGTTACGACAAATGTCATTCAGTGATTAAGATCTTTCTCATTTAGCATTCTAAGTATGAATATTAAAGAAGGACTTAATGGGACTTTGCAGACATAGTCACTTACGTGGCTGCCAGGATAAAAAAAATCATTACCATCATTTCCTAATTATGGAAGATTCCATTCTTAAGTATCTATATAATTGTTAAAGGTAACAATTAGTTTAGAAATCATAAAGAAACACAAAAATCAGTGAAATTTTTACTGAGATAAATGAAGCCCATGGAGATCTACTAGATTTATATACTGGGTTTATTGTTAATCTTGGACCATGGTTAATACTAAGTCATAATAAATTATAGGTACTAAAGATAGAAAAATACCATCCGTGTTCTTCCAGATTATAAATCTATTATTAAATTCAATCTTTTTCAATAAATCTTACACGAATAATTCAGTCAATTGTAGGCGATTCGATTCTTGATTTACTATAACTGTAGATAGTAGAATATTGTTGTATTGTGCAGTCTTCAAACACTTTTATTAAACATTTTAAATTAGGAACCCATAAAAAAATGGTCACCTTAACTTTAAGTTATGGTAATGCAAAATATACAATGATCCTAATATGCTGAATGAGTAATAAAAATATTAGTTGTCGGTAACTAATCGCTCATGATGCAATGTTGTTTGAAAATAAATCTGTTTCCGGCCGGCGCCATGCGCCATTGGACAAAGACAATCGGAAATATATTTGACATTTTAAAAATGAATTTGCGAAGATCAATTCGTTGTCTAATATCGGTATTGTTTTTTGTTTTATTAAAGTAATAAAAAATAATATTCTATCACTGCACATATGGCTATTTAAAAAAAAAAAAAAAAAAAATATTTAAAAAAATACCTAGGTAGGTGTAATAATAAAATGAAATGAATTATGTGTTCTCTTCAATTGTCATGTGAAATAAATTAAAGTAGTATACTTTTTATTTTGATGTGTTTTGTAATAATGGTTTTTCCGTAACAATATTAATATAACATTTTACGTGCTAATTTTATAATTTTATTTTTTCGTACATTATATATAACATTCCTTATAATTAGATATTATAACATGAAGTCGATTCCCGGTCCTTGAGAATACCGCAATGCTGCTCTATTAAATTTTACTACGTTGCTACCAGATAATCAACAACGTTCTATATTCAACATAAAATAACTTAAGACTTGTAAAGTTACAAGAGCTTATAATGTAAAATGTACTAATGAGACACCATAAATGTAAAATGACATCTACTTAAGTTCTATAGAATGAACATTTTGGTTCGTTAGTGTTGGCTTTTGACAGCACTGCCAACTTACAAAGAACGTGCAGAAATAAAAATATAACTGCCAAACTCTTTTGGCAGAATTTCTTAAATGGAATCACAGGGATATTCCTGTGAGAATTAAGAAATCCTAAATAAATTAAGAGTTTGTAATTATTAAATTATACAATTATCTAAACTAATATTATAAAGAGGAATAATTTGTTTGTAATCTATAATTTATAGAATCGATTTTAAAGATTTTACCCATCGAAAGCTACACTGTTTCTGATTACCATTTTTATTAATAAAAAAAATGTATATATTATTTATATTCTTATTATAATAAGTCATACTTGACAAGCAACAATTTAAGAATTATTCTTGATTCTTGTCTTAACTACTGTTTGGTTTTGGTATTAAAACTCATTGCTCCGTTATTTTTTCTTAGAATATAAATACTATTTTTCTAAACGAATCTTTTAAGGTTTTAAACTTAAAATGCTTAAGACGAATCGCTGTTTTCCATTTGTTGACAACCATAGACTAGTAATTTTCTTAAAAGCACATTAAGCACTTATATTCTAAATATTATGTTTTATTTTTATTTAATTTGCTTAGTACAAGGGCACTTAGTTTAATGAAACCCACATCGCCAGTAAATGTTAGGTCGTTCCTCTGTAGATCAATAAAGTCTGGACTGGTTGGTCCGGAGAAACGTATAGTTAAACTCAGTTTATATTTTAATTGCGTTTGTAATTAAATTTAAATTTTGTTCGCACAAGCAGAATCCACGTAATTGTGATTAATATCTGAGCTAGTTAGATAATAAATGATAGATAATAACAAAACTTTAGCAGCCTACACTTCAATGGTTAATAAGAAAGAAACAACATAATAGGTATATTCAGCCCACAAATATTTAATGTATAAAAACATGATACTCCATTTAATATTTACATTTGCTTCCTATATCTGAACTTTCTTACTTCGTGAAACGTTAAATAGTTTTCCAAAGGTTAAAATGTATCTGATTAAAATTCGTATCAGACACGACATGCTCGCCCCGATTATAGAAACTCTATAATCGGGGCAGGTTGAACGTAACATATCATATAACATAGAATCATAGGAAGACATATGTGGTCGTGGGTACGATCTCAAGAAAGGTAGCATTTTAGTAAAAATTATAAAAATCCTATTTATTTTAATAATTAAGGATTTAGTTTGTAGGAATACTGCTACAATTAACGTGCTTTGTTTTTTTACTAAATGTCTGAGAAACATAGACGCACTAGACCGCTTTATTTATGTCTGTTTGTAATGACAGTTGACTAATCATTGTTTTTAAAATACGTAGGTGGATTGGACCTTCAAAATGTTGAAATACATTTTGCAAAATATTTTAGTTTTACCAGCTATTCATTTGATATTCGTATGAAAGCATAATGGCAATAAATGTCACACTAACAATTAATTTGGTTAAGCCTTTAAATATGTACTAACTTTTAACTGATGATTAAAAAAATATATATTTTGAGCAGTTTATATGGCCCTTCGCCTAGGTCTTTCGACGGGCGTGGTTAGGTCCCAACATGTCAGAAAGAGAATACATACCTTCTCTGTCACCCATTAGATCTTGTATCCGGGATTCTGCGCGTTGCCATAGCAACATCATAAGTTGAATGCCTGGATGTTAGGCATTACATAATATTTTATTGATTTTATCAAGGCACTAAACGAATCGAGAGCGCCTGCGTCTTCGTTTGCTTTACTACTATATAAATATATCAATAATAATAAATATTAATAAGAAATCATTGTTTTATTTTCTCATTTGAACACTATAGTATTATTATTTAATGTGTTTTTCCTCGATATAAGTCACAGCTGTCGAGTCAGCAGCAGTCATCTTACCTTGTAAGGCTTACAACGGGATGCACGTGGGTGGAGCTATACATACATACACACAAGAGGCAATCATTACCGAATATTATTTAATTTAATATTTTTATATACTAAATGTGGCTATGTTTCAGATTTAGTCCATTATTTTTAATAATCACATAGCTCTAGTTGTCTCTGGTTTTAGAAAAGCGTAAGAAAATCATAACGTAATGTTTAGTTGTCTTTGGTTTTAAAAAGATGTAAGAAGATACAATTATAATTATTTATTGCTTACGCACCAATTTATCCGCATGAAGTAATCTTATAATCAGAGAGGCTTCAAGTCTAAATTAATGAAGACAAACGCTCAAATCAACTAGTTTTTATGGCCCTAAAATAATTGTGGTTGCAGCAATCTATTTTAACCTGTCTGGTGAGGCATTAAGAACTATTGTTGAAAATTTTGAAATTTAATTTGGGTACGACTTGATATCATCCTACGCATTCGGTAACAGAGTACACTTTAACAGTTAGGTAAGTTCTCTAAATTATATTGTCTGTGAAGTTACAAAGTACTAATACTTACATTTATATAATATGTAATCATAATATTTATAATAGAAAATCTATAATATACGAGTTATTTTAAATGAAAATCTAATAATGACCCGTTCACACTTCTCAGGCAAATAACAGGACTTAACAATGATAACACAATAATCTACTTACACTATGAGATAATATGTAGTTTAGATAACGTGTTGCAAACTCAATTTTATAGTAGTTTAGTGACATTGATAGCTCATGAAAGCATAAAGCACGAAAACAAAATAGTCTTTCTAGTAGGTACACTGTGTACTAATCTGTGTCCATAAAGCACACCTACTCACCAAAATGGTTAGAATAGTCATTGTTTAATCGAATTAATCGATACAAGGCCCCTTTATAATCACCTATTTTAAATTATCTCCAACGTTTCCGTAATTGGAGTAATTTTGTCAATTTAGATTAAAGATAAAACGAATGATAACGAAACATTTTTATCAATAAATCTTTATTATGAAGTAAATAAGTATCGACTATGAAATCCAATAAAAGCCTACTCATTATAGGTATATTTACTTTCAGTTACATCGTTTTATGACAGTTGTTTTAAAATGGTGTCCTCGTTAACCTTTGTTAATACGTTCACTGAATTCATTCATAATTAATTCACAGTAAAACCTTTTTAAACAAGTTGGCATTGTCATATACATATTCAATGCTACGTACAGACTCACACCTACGTTCCTTATGCAATATACAGTTGAATAACAATATTCAACTTTCAATTTTTATTACACATTCTGTTAAATGGTAGAAAGTGTTCTTTCAGTTGTCACAGCCTGAAATATAATTTATTACTTATTCTATATATTTACTTTTTTATGTATTTATGTGTGTATAAATTAAATAGGGGGATGTAAACTCCTGTAACATTCATTCCATATGACAGTCGTGTATATTATCAAATTTATATCAAGGGTGGGGAGCATGACGTTTCTGTGCGCTAGGGTTCATATGATTTAAGAGATTTTTTAGATGAAAATGTATATCTTATAAAAGAAACTTATTTTGTAATATTGGGTCCTTAATGAAGGTTCTAGAAACGGCTTAATTTTTGCCGAGTATTTAGCGTTTTGTTTATTTTTGTTTGTTTTAGACTGCCGTTTTAACGTTAAACATTTTTAAGTTTAATATAATCAGTTTTATGTGTTTGTTAATAAGACTAGTAAATTATTTTCAGGATGGAAGCTTAGGCAGAGGTATGGACTAGCTGCCAATAAAAAGCATATGGCGATATTTGTTTAGGGTAGGGGGTTTCTATGTAGTAACTTTACAGATTAGGTACTTAGTTTAACTAAAAGTAATGTAATAATAATACACGTTATAATAATAAATGCAGATGAAGTTAAAGAACTAACTGAAGCAATTGCTTCTCATATGGGGAATGACTCGTCGTAAGTCTATCCTTGCAGGTTTTGTTGTGTAATAACTATTATTGTTGCTATTACGGTACTTATATATTAGTTTTATAAACTTTTCAACTTCCAGTCCAATGCTTCATCAGCATCAACGTCACAATACTTTCCAGAGCTAATTGTCGATGTAACTTAACATGTAGAGAGAATCCACTTAACAAAAAAGGATCTAAATATATACTAAGACTGGTATATATTAAAAAAAATATAAAATGATATTTTAAATTGTCCCATTCAGTGACTCGTGGTCTCCCGCGTGAGTCACTGCGGGGTGGGCCGGTTGACGAAAAATCAATACATATGGCTTCATGCACGCTTAGAACTTTTTTGGTAATATTAGGACAGACGAGTATTTTTTATTTAAAGAGAAATCTTAGTTAGGTATTAAAGAAACAAATATTTAATGTTTTATTTACACTGACTGATAGTCTAAAACTTATACAGAGTTGTAAATTAAAAAAAAAAATTTGTTGGAGATACTATCTTAATAACAATCGTTATCATTTTTGACACCTTTATATTTTTATTTTGTATTCATACTTCACGGAAAAAAAGAAATGAATAAATATTTCTTTGTATATCTCCTATCTTTCTGTGATATTGACTGTCGGTCTCGACGACATAAAGTAGGTATATACTAAAAGTTTAATGCTACAAAGTTGCAGATATTTTATTTAGGGATATGTCCCAGGTTTCCTGGCGCTGTATTCGTCCAGACTTCTGCATTGCGACATTCCACTGCAGCGTATCAAATTAGGTTATTTAATATTTTCCAGCAAATTTTCTCAGCAAAGTGTGTTTAGTTGAATAATGTAGTTTTATAAGTATATTAAACTAGACGTTTATTTATTTTTCATACTTTTATTATTAAAACTTTAATCATATCATATTTCTAATCATATAATAATCCAGTTTCTGAAATTAGCAAGCACAGAGCAAGAAAATTTCAAAATAATCTTGAAATGACTGAGCAGATTTTGATCTGACATAGCTAAAAAATATTATCTTTATACCAGCTTTCCAACAAAACTCCATAAGAGTTCATAAATAGGGAACATGCAAAAAAAATTAAATGGTCTCAAATATTTTTTTTTCGATTACTTTTTATCATATTATTATAATAAAATCATTTTTTTTTATTTACTAATCATTTAAGGCCATAAAATAATTTATGAAAAGTGTAAATTTAGGGAGCGAAATTCAAAATTCCAAAACGCGCCACCATTGGTCGAAAGGAAATGTGACGTCATTTGACACGCCATTCAATATATCGGCATTTAAGTTCATACTGTGGTATCAGTGTGACTGAGAAAAATAAATAATTTAAACCTAATTTTCGTACTTAAAGTTTTTATTAAATGATACAATTGTTTAGGTAATTCTAAAAACATTTTTTTCAATACTCAAACAACCCTAACAAAACAAATACCTACAAACTCTTTTTGAATAGCAGTTAGCATGCTACTACACAATACATTTTTAAAATGTTTCTGCCTCTGAATAATTTTTCACTTCACTTGACTCAGATAAATAACTTGGTTGATAATCAGCAGATATAGAAGATATAAGATGCTATAGAAGTATTATCAGCTGTGTTTTCAGTAAACAATTTTCTTTTTAAAACCGATAGTTTTACTTTTAAAACTGTTGTGTACCAATGTTGTGTGTTAAATGAGGAAATGGTGACAATGCTACATTTTGATTTTCAGCAGGTATATTTACATTGACACCTATACTTCCATACTTCGGTTTAATAGTAACTTGCACAGCTTAGCCACTTGGTAATTTATCTTTAATATGCGAAAAGCAAGGCTCTGCCTTATAATCATCACATACAATAGGAGAAGTACTGAGTCTTGGCTGGTTAATATCACAGACATATGTATGGGCAGTACTAGGACTTACTATCTATATCACTTCTTCGTAAAGGTCACCAATTTTTTTAAACACTACTTTCGATAGCTAACTCTGAAAAGGCTTCATTAACCGATGTCAATCTTTGGCTTTTGACTATGCACATTCATGAGAATGTTCTCTCAGCTGGTGTTTTTGCCACAAAAATATACAAGGAACAACTCCTTTCTTCAAACTTAGATTACATCTTTCTCCTTGTTGTTTTGTTACACATATTATATTCAATACAATTTGCTGTATCTTCCTTAACCTGAAATAAATCGACAGACCATAAAAATTGCGTAAAACAAAAAAAGATTACGGTTTTTATAGAAAGTTATACTGAAATTTGTAAGATAGGTTAGGTTAATTTTAAACTCAAATTTTCTAATGTTTAATACTTAGTATAAATTTAAACTATTAGATTAAACTTATTATAAATAAAGTATACTTACGTTAAATTGATCTTCACAACCATATAAACACGATTTAGGACATATATTTTCCCTTTTAATTACCATACACCATTGTTTTTGTATTTTCGCATCTCTTGGAATACAAAAAACACTTTGTCGGGTGTTTTTCTAATACTATTTTTGCACTCGGATACTATACAATAGTCGTAAGATGATTTTTATCTTCTTCCATGACTTGTAAAGCAATTAAAACTTAAAATATCTATGAAATAACTAAAAAGTTCATAGTAAACATTCACTGGACGTATCATTTGACGTCACGCAAAACGCGCGCAAAATGGCGGTGTTTAAACGGGTCCAATTTACTCAATGTTATAATTTTCACTTTGAAATAAAACTAGAATCTTTTCAAGCCTATTTATATTTTTTTCTACGATATAGAGAGGTGAATGATTAATTTACGTCAAAAAAAAAATACGTGAATGTTCCCTATTAAGGACCTAAAGTATAAACATACATACAAATAACAATCTGACAGAATAACTGACATAGTTAAATAACACGTTAAAAAAAATGAAATAAAATGTTTATACAATTTTGAGATCACCAAAATATGAAAGAATATTAAACATTGGTATACTTATCTACTACATTTTTTAAATCTTTATTTTTATTATTCATGTAGACATACACAATGAAATTAAAATTATATAACCTCGAAATCGGCAATATCTCCAATCGCCCACGGTTTTATTATTTAACTTTATTGTTGGATCTTTATCGCCGTAGTTACTCAATTGTGAAAACAATTTCTATTACTTTAACCTTATTCACGACACAACATAACTGGCATAAGCGCTTGTAATAGTTAAGATAAATATAAGACCTCCTTTCTAATTATAAATATATATGAGTTTTTTTATATACATATTTGAAACTCGGTTAAAACATAAACTAGGCAATAAAACAAATTTTCTACCCCCTAAAATACTGGGATTAGAACCTTCAACCATAGATAGCAAAGAGAATATATACAGAATAGAATATAATATACGAATATGTACACATACAAATTTCCATATGATCAAAATTTCAACCCTGCTAATTACATTTTTCACAATTATTTTAAATATAAAAAAATCTATACTCAATTTGCATCTTAAGCATTAATATCAATCTGTATCAGCATATCTGATACTGGTTAGCGATTACGCTTCCGTAGAAGGAAGATAAATCTTAATCGAGCACTCTACTCAATATGGCCACTTTAAACTAAATTAGCTGTTAAATGCTATTTTCGTATGATCAAATCTTAAATGTATTTTTTTAAAGCAATGTTTTGTTTGTTTGTATGTCTATGATCTATCTCTCAACGTATTTCATTAAAGTGTAGACAGATTTCATTACGTTTTTTGTTTGAATGCTTTTTGAAATCGATATGGATCGTATCTATATTTAAAATCCGTGCGTTCTCGTTGGTTTGTTTTTGTGGATTAATTGTATACGCTGTGGCTCTCTGACAGGAACTAGAAAAAGTAAGGACATGATTGAATTTTTATTTTTAGCTTAGACCGTAGGTTACATAAATTCTACTTTTTTCCATAATTGCAGCTTTCGTAAATACTGGTACATACCCCTTTGCCTAATTGCTAATTAATATAATTCCATTCCCGTAAAAGATTTTTCATAAATGTCAGTTTGAGATTACAGCTGTGGGCGTCAATAAGAAAGAATAATTTACGAGGTTATAAAAATATTAAAAATTTTAAAATCGTTAAAAAAGGTGACATTGTTTCTATCTGTTGTAAATATTTTTCCTATATATTAAAATAAAATTATTTTTTACAAAAAAATAACGTAATTTAATGTTATTGCCGAAATTGGATGTTCAAAATTTGTTTTTTAACCAAAATATTCAGTATATTATTTATGGTGCCATTTCTGTTGCTCCGGGCCCTGAATTACCGACAATTTAAACGGTAAGTTATATTAAATAAGGGAAGACCTCATGTAATTAAAATGTAAATTTATCGACATAGTTACGTGAAGTATTTATTATATTTAATTTTAAAAACGTTACTACATTTTATTCTAAATAAAATCTTATTTAATCGCAAAAGTAGTTCTTGAAGTTCACATTTTAATTATGCATTATTATTTTCATCCAAAAAATAAAATAAAATCATAGGTACCATTAAACACATAATAACTACATTTAGTAATTAACGTTATGTGTGTTTATTTACAATATGTAGTTTACTATTTTTTTAATTAGGTATATATTTTCACTGTATTTCACTTAGGTACACCCGTGCCGATGTAGATAAACATATGAGACCGCCATGATTAATATTTTACTAATACTATTACTACCTATTGACGTTTAAATGACAAAAATATGTTATTATTTTTGCAAAACATCAACATAAAAGTACAATAAAAAAACTACAATCTTACTCACTGACTCGGCGCCGTTCGGATTCATTATGAACAATGAATGAGTTATAAATAATCTGTGGTTTAACAATTTCCCAAAATGGAGCTCAAAGTCTTAGAGTTAAAATTCATTTTTGTTTAATATAATAGCGATTGACTCAGTTTAGAAAAAAATATAAACCACAAGTAAACATTGGTCTCAACATGATTATTTTTAATACGAATACTTTATTTTGAGATGAAGAACAGTCAAGGAGACAGTTTAAATCTATATTAGTAGATAGAATCAACGAACGAATTAACAATATATCTTTAATAACCGTCCAAAACTAATTTTACACAATCTATACAAATCTTAAAATATACTGTTATAAATTAAGTATGACTTTTCAGCCTGAATTTATTGGGTTAAAAAGAACCAAAAATAATTATAGGTTATATTAATAAGTTTTATTGTTTACAACTATTGATATATCATGGATAATTAGGATAGGTACCAATAATTATTGACCTAATCACAATATTCGAAAATGGCCACCGTCCCAAAACGGCGGATTATATCCTCTTTAACTGTTGTTAGTTATTACATCGAAATGGTAAGTTATAAATCTCAAATTGATCTTATTATCTTGATTAATAGTTATAATAATAATAATAATAAACGAATGTAAGATCCCGATTAGCACTATACACTCAATCGAAGGATTATTTTTTATTACCACTATATCACTATTATTATTATTATTTCATTATCTATACATATAACTAGGATCCGCCACAATGCGCAGCGGGAGTTGAGCTGAGCGCCCTCCCCCTTTATGCTACTAGAGTCGGTCCATACCGCGCCTAAGGACTTCCAATGAAACTGCTGGCACCAGAAAGGCGATTGGCGAGCGGGCGCAGGTTCAGTTAAGCTTAAGTTTATGGGAGATTCAATTTTTCTTTAAAACGAAACAATATTTTTTTATTCTGTTTTTGGAGTAGAAGCCCAGTCACTTCCTTGAGATGCGTGCCAATTTTGGTGAAAATTGGTCAAGTGGTTTTCCTGTGATGTTGCCGCAAAAAATTGATTTCCAAACGGTTAGGTTGCCATAAAATTGTCACAGATCGATTTCTGTACATAGAAAATAATAAAAAAAAACATAATGGGGGCTTTTATAAGAGCTAGAGAACCCAAAACAGTGGTTTTTCATTTTGTCTGTATGTCTGTATGTTTGTGCAAGCTTATCTCAGAAACGGCTAAACATATTTGAATGCGAATTTCAGGAATATATTGTTATAGTCTTCACTTAACATTTAGTGTTTATTTCATTTGAATCGGTTAAGAAATAAAATAGTTATGTCAACCAAGTAACAAATAAGATGCAAATCTTCTTATATACATGTAATAAATCTGTAGAGGAGAAATCTCTGTACATTAAAAATATTAAAAAATATATAGCCAGGATGTGGAGGGATAACTAAGAGGATCCATTTCTATCATTTTTGAAAATTTTGTCTGTTTATCTGTTTTTCATTTAGTTGTGTACGCAACACGACAAAAAATATATGGCTAATGTAAATAACTTTTATTCATATAAATTGAGCGTCAGTCAATCAGTAACATTTCGCTTTAATCCTTCATTGCACTCTGCACTATAAAAAGATATATGTATTTAAAGTGTTCAAAATATTTATGTTTATACATATAATAAAACTGTCAATGATCGATGTTTGTACATAGATTTTTTTTTTTTCATAAATTTGTAATGGGGGATTTTTTTGCAATTGCTTACATAGCAAGAGAACCCAAAACAATGTTTTTTCATTTTGTCTGTTCGTCTGTATATTTTTATGTCTATGTTCGTATGTTTGTGCATGCTTATCTCAAAAAAGGATTAACCGATTTGGATGAAGTTTTCGGGAATATATTGATAGTACATATTGATGGTACATATTGATAGTACTTATTTATAGTATATAATGATAGTCCTTCCGTCAGGGAATAATAATAAACTTTGCAATAAAAAAAATACATAATTGTTCTACCTAATAATTAAAAATATATCTGTGATTAAAAATAAAAAAACTTTGAACGGGTACGTTTTATCCAAATCGAAATCTAAGCGTACGAAGTTGCAGGCACAGCTACTAAATAATACAATTGTCACTGATCCATTTCTATACATGGAAAATATTAAAAAAAAAAACATCACAGGGGGCCTTTATAAGAGCTAGAGAACCCAAAACAATGGTTTTTCAGTTTGTCTGTTTGTCTGTATGTCGGTTTGTTTGTGCACGCTAATCTCAGAAACGGATTATCGATTTTGGATGCAGTTTTCGGGAATATATTGTCATGGAATTCACTTTACATGTTTTTTGTTGACTACCGATTAACAAATAAAAAAGTTAGTAACCTCTTATTTTCGGATCATTGCTGCTAAATTACCAGTGATTAAACATTATAAAAATATATACTAAAAACTACTTGATTGAGTTTGATACAACTTTGAAGGTTTATAGTTTTTACATACATTGGTAATTTCAAAGGGTACGTTTTTTAAAATCGAAATCTACGCAGGCACAGCTAGTCGCTATATAAACTTGTAAGCCCACACAGAGAAACGATTACCAAATATAGTCGGACGTAAATCTCTATAAACATCATTCATATCTTCGAAATGTTATCTTTTTTATTATTTTTAATATAAGTATTGTATATGAAAAAAACGTAATATTCTTAAATCATACTTATTTAATTTATTTATAATAACAAGGACAATTATTCAATAACAGATGAGTCATGAGCGTTTCGTAGAAATAAATAATACTTATTAGTAAATCTATTGTGGGTGCGAGCATGTGTATGTTTCTTTATAATTAAGTACACTATCAAATTATTATTTTTTTTTATTATGAAGTGGACTTAGCCGTTAAGAAGATTATAAAAAAAATAAAAAATGTCGTAATATGACATTTAAGCTTGAGAAAGTTAATATTTCAACATGACAGATGTTACGAATAAAAAAAATCCGTACAATGGCTTAAAGTTGCGACTGTCAAAAATACGACAAATCGACAACACAATAGTTACTTACAATGTAGGTACGCTTCCACGCGTGGGCGGTCAATCTTGACAGAATCAGCGCCAAGGTCTTCTGATAGGACTGTAAATACTTCCGCTTTAAAACTCTCAATAATTTAGAAATGCTCAATTTAACAGAATATAGATATTAACAGACTATATACTTACAGTTCAAATAAATTGCTCTTACTTATTATATATCTACTTATACCGATATTAGCCTAAAGAGGAACTAGATTGTTCATAGCTAGTGGGTGTTATTAAATCATTTTAGGAGCTGTTGTTCGAAATACAGGATGTGAGGATTGTGTTTGATACACATATACATACAGGTCATACAGCGTTGTAACTTTAGAGGAAATAAAATCAAGATGTTAAATTAAACACGAATATACCTACTAGATTTATATTAGGTTTATTCTTATTTATAATTAAAAATAAGTTAGTTTTAAGCCAGCTTAATTATTATATTTTTTATTATAATCGATTCACGCAGTACCACCTCGTTACAAAAGACTACATCTGGATTTCCTAAAAAGAGTAGAGTTAGAAAGAGAGAAAAGACAGACTTCTAAAAATGTAAAATACATTTTTTAACAAACAAACTTTTTAGGTATTGCGTGTGTTGTATGTGCTTTGGTATTAAAGAAAAAGTGCATTCTCAACTTAAAATATAAATATTGACTAAACTGTCGAGGAATATTAAAAAGGTTTTTTAGTTTGAGTTCAGAAACCTCTAAATGTTCAAATTTAATATGTGGGTGACGCCATAAACAGCTATATTTGTCTAGTTCCATACAAATATATATGTATATTAATTCATAAAATAATCTCTACATATAATAAAATAGTAACTATATCATGCATGTATATCTTTTTATTTTTAAACAAAATAATTCCTGTCTGTACACCTGTGTGTACACGAACCGGAGCAAAACAATAGTTTTTTGTTAGTTCATAAATAAGAAAAATATATTTCTACAGCAAACAAAACACATGGTTTGAGTTATAGTTACAATAAATCAAAATCTATATACATAGTCTATATTCTACAACTTGAGCGGGCAAGGGGAGAGAGGGGTGCAAGTGAGTGCACATCTAGTCTGGCAACACAAAGTTTTATATTACAGAATAAATTATTTAATACATGTAATAAGATAAATTATGTATATGCTTACAGTATTCCTGCTACAAGCAGGCATTCCTACCTGTGTGATATTTAAGGAAGATGTAACTTTTTGGCCACACATACAGATTATTTTTTGGTTCGTTAGACAAAATATGAATAAGATTGTAGAATTACTGTCGAAATAAACTTCAAGAAAAAATAACTACATGTACATATACAATTTATATTTATTATATAGATATGTTATTGTATAGTCAAACAAGATTAGGAACAAACAATTTCGAGACCCATATATAAAATATGTACATACAGGAAAATTAATATAATAAAATTGTCACTGATCCATTTCTGTACATGAAAAATATTTTTTTTTTGTAAAATATTAAATTTTAAATTTTAATTTAATTTTTTAAATTAATAAAAAAAACATCTAAGGGGGCCTTTATAAGAGCAAGAGAATCCAAAACAATGGGTTTTCAGTTTGTCTGTTTGTCTGCATGTTTGCACATGCTAATCTCAGAAAGGGCTTAACCAATTTGAATGTGGTTTTCAGGAATATATTATCAGTCTTCAGTTAACATTTAGTGTTTATTTTATCTTAATCGGTTCAGAAATAAAAAAGTTATGTCAATTTATGGCAATCACGTAATAACATAGTACCATGCAAATCTTATTCTATACATGTAATAAATCTGTAGAGAAGTAGTCTTTGTACATTGAAAATATTAAAAAAAATAAATAAATAAATAAAATATAAATACAGAAGTGATAACTAACAGAATCCATTTTCAGCATTTTTAAAGACTTTGTCTGGTTATCTGTTCGTCTTTTAATTGTGCACGCAAAACGAAAAAAATATATATTTTCAAAAAATCATTCAGGTCCCCCGAGCTTTACATAAGCAAGAGAACCCAAAACAATGTTTTTTCATTTTGTCTGTTCATCTGTATATCTGTATGTTTGTGCACGCTAATCTCAGAAACGGATTAATCGATTTGAATGCAGTTTTAGGAAAAAAATTGTCATGGGATTCACTTTACATTTTTTTTTTATTTCAACAATCGATTAACAAATAAAGAAGTTAATAATCTCTTAATGTCGTACCATTGCTCCTTACCAATTTGAAGGTTTATAGTTTTTACATACATTGGTGAGTACAAAGGGTATGTTTTATCAAATTCGAAATATACGCGTACGAAGTCGCCGGCACAGCTAGTATTAAATAAATAAATTAACAGACATGTCCACACAACGTAATCTAGTCCCAAACTAAGCAAACCTAGTATTGTGGGTACTAGAGAAAAGATAAACATACATAAACAATTATTTTTGTAGTATTAGATACATAAAAACATAAACAACACAATAGTGAGAGTTACCACTGCGCCGTTCAGTCGTGGTAGTGTGAGTTATGAGAATTGTTTTATCTATTACTACAAACCGCATCACAACCTACATACTCCATATATAAACATGATTTTCTTAGAATGTTACATTTAATAGAACCCTTGACATACTGCTGTTTTCCTTAAAAAGCTAAAATACTTGTAATCACTTTAATATGCAAAGCATATATTTTTCTATTCAATCAATGAATTTTAAACCACAAGTATCTTAATACATTATTAAAGCAAATAATTAAAAATTAATATTTCTGCATATAATAAGCCGACTACAAATATTCTGTTAGAAAAACATATAATAAAATGATATTATATGTTATATGCAAAAAAAAACAGCACAATATACAAGATAATAATAATAATAATAATAATAATAATAATAATAATAATAATAATAATAATAATAATAATATCAGGACAAATTACACACATTGATCTAACCCCTAAGTAAGCAAATTATTTTGCTTGTGTTAAGGGTGTTAGACAACGATACAAATACATAGAAATACACATATAAATACTGAAAATATATTTAATAAACGACCAAACCCAGAAACAGACATCTATGCTCATCACATAAATGCCTGTCTCCGCCGGGGATCGAACCCGAGCCCCATTGCGCCGTGACACGTTAGGCGTCTGCGCTAACCACTCGACCAACGGGACTCGAACAAGATAATGACAAACATTGAGTCATAAAAGCAAGTCGTCTAGAAACAACACAGACTTGATTCAACATAAAATACGCTATTTATGACCTACTTCTGCTGAAAAAAAAAGTAATTTTCTAACGTAATCAATAGTAATACGAATCAGTAAAAGTTGATACACAGGTATTACTATTCTATGGGTGGTGGTGGAGCGTAGTGGTAGCCAATTGTCTGGAGCTCGTATACGGGCTGTATCGACCGGGGTAGTACCTACCTATACCTACCTCCTCCCTTGCACGGAATCTATTCTCCAAGTCGTGCCGGTATCCTAAAATCTATTCCTCATAAAAAAGATTCAATTAATACAAAATCTTGTTGATGATTTTATTTTTTTTATTTTTTTAAATAATATTAAAAGAAGGATATCACTCACATAACCAACATATATTAGTGTAAGATCCATATTAAAGCAAATAAACCTTATAAAGCAATAATAAAAAAAAAATTAAAACATCGGTTTAAATTTCAGAAATCAAGGACTTTTATACAATCTTTTATTTGATATATACCTACCCTTTAGGGGGGCACTTACCCCTTAAGGGTATAAGTTACCTAAATTCAAAATTCTTGCAAACATTAGTCATGTTAAAAGCATGAAACGTGGAAACTGTTAATACTTCTTTATATATAAATAATACACATAAGTACCTACATTTGCGTATTATTTAAGTACCTACTAAAATGATAAAACAAATATACTGAACTGAACTTTCAATATAAAACACGATCGTATAAATGTAGGTTTGTAGGTCAAAGTAACCCGAGACACGACTATTTAATAACACTGCTGAAAATTTGATTATATTAAAAGCGAATTAAATATATGTTACTTATTTAAATATACTAACATTTAATTACAAATACATATAATTACAAACCTATCTATCTAGCAGCATTTAGAAGCTATGAAATATACAGAGGCTTCAACCCCATAACAACCTTTCGTTTTGCGTCGTCGCATAGGTTAAATAATATCAGGACAAATTACACACATTGCTCTAACCCCTAAGTAAGCAAATTATTTGCTTGTGTTAAGGGTGTTAGACAACGATACAAATACATAGAAATACACATATAAATACTGAGAATATATTTAATAAACGACCAAACCCAGAAACACAGACATCTATGCTCATCGCATAAATGCCTGTTTCTGCCGGGAATCGAACCCGAGCCCCATTGCGCCGTGACACGTTAGGCGTCTGCGCTAACCACTCGACCAACGGGGAGGTTAAAATTATTGCAAGACAAATTGACAAACAGGTCATTAATATGTATTATATATTATATGTGATGATTAATAAGAACAATGCCACATTATAAAAGCTATTTAATAAAATATATACATATATTTTATTAAATTATATTAAATTATATTATATATATAACTTTAAAGTTTAAAATGAGCGTAATTCAACGATAAAGTATTTATATGTGGATTCTTTTTAGTCACTTTTATTGACAATTAATTATCTAAGGAATAATTTGCATACACCTCCAATGTTGCTATGAGAATGATGTATCAAGTAGATTGCCTTTGATGGTATAACAGTGTCTAGATTCATTTCATCTGCTTATTGTTGAAGTTAATGGTTAATAGAAGGAGGAAAATTTACAAAAAAATATACTTTGATCTTCGAAATTAATATTACTTAATAGAAAACATAATTAAAAGCTATTTTAATTAACTGAAAACATTCTGAACTAATTATGTCGTATTATCATAACTTCCAAAAATGTTTGTATTCGTCACTCATTAATTCATTAGCATTCTAAATATAATGAGTGAACTCAACGCTTGATGTAAAACAGAACCAAAACTTTAATAAATGCATTCGGATCCGCCAATAAAGAAGGGACGAAAATAATAATGCAGCAATAGTACCATATATAGCAGTTACGTTCGTACAGCACTAACACCAACAGCTGTAGTATTTATTCCTTTCCAATAAAGATTATAATCGAATAAAAAGTGAATTTATCAAAAATGCTACACTGTACGATAAGAACTCGTAATGGCGTGAAGCTAGCTACAATGCAAATAGCGGACCAATAAGAGAGCGTTATGAGATCGCTGCGCGGAGGCGAATCTCTCCTCAAAACACACAACCGACCCGGCAAGCGATCAAATCTTCGAGTAGTGCTGTGAGACACTCGTGTCTAGTGTTAAGTAATTTATTACATTTCTATAACATTATGAGGGAAATCGTTCACATCCAAGCCGGCCAGTGCGGAAACCAGATCGGAGCTAAAGTAAGTCAAAGTAATTTTATGTTTTTCAGATTTCTTGTATTGTCTATGGAATGTCGCCGGCGTAACGGTCCTACGTGGAGTTATGGTAATTTCGAAAAACTAGCACATACTATAATAAGAATAATGCTATAGAATAGTAGTATATAATATTATTAAAAAATATATATCATTGTATCAAAAGATGGATGTTTTGTATTGCATAATATCATTCCTTAGTTAGAAAATGGGAGAAATATCATTTGATTACTTTACGTTACAGGGAATTGCTAACCGGTGGGGTTGTCAGTTGTCACCCTAGATTTTGTGTCTTAACTTTGGAGTCTTAACAAAATCATTTTGTATTATATAACATAAAATACATAATTTAGATAAAAATTCATCATAAAATTCAAGGATTTGCTGACGTCATCACTATATTCAGAAATGACTTAATACGTCTATAGGTTTCAATGTCGCACAACAACAACTCTTCGTTGATAAATGAATAACATTACTAATTTTCACCAATTTTTCTACAAAATGTTTGATGTTTCAGAACTTCCGAAAATATATATCATCTATTCTAAAGAAATAAGACAAAACAAATACGATTCACTGTTCAAAAAAAGAAAAATCATCTCCATTCAATCAGCTGCATTAGATTCTAGTATAGCTTACAATCTATTTAGTTTTAATACTGTCCATCTAATCCGATTTCTTAATTACCGCTTTCAAGCAATTTGCATGCTAGTTGCAACCCACATCCTCCATTGAACAGATACGAATCTGGCACGAAACACTTTCTAGATTGTATTTCTAATTTGAAGTTTCTTCAATTAAACCAGATACTTCATTTGGAACTGTGAACGTTCTACATTTATAATGGACAACATTGTTTTATGGACTATCATGAGGTTCTTTTCATAATTAATCTCTTAAATATCAGCTTAAGTTCAAAATATATCAAGTAGATAACAAAAAATACGTGAATACATTAATTCATTCATGTTTCGTTCATTTATTTGAATGTGTAGAGAAATTATAATTACGACAAATAAAAAACGTATAGAGAATGTAAAAATTAACAATTTTCACATGTAAAATAACTTTTATTAAAATGTAATTCGGGTCACAATTCACAAACGCTAAATCATACCAACACGCACCGCCATTACGTCCTCTTGCTTTGTCTATGACATGACCTCGTTACTTACGGACAGAAAAACATTTAACATTTTATTATCTGTCTCCATGCAACTCGAATCAATAAGGCAGATTGAGGTCAATATTTTGCACTTACAATAATTGTAATATATTTTTAGATAAGTTATAATCTAATAAATATATTTATTTACAGAAAAAGCAATGAGTTATGTTTTGTGTTTGGAAATCGTTTAATTGTCCTTGAAAAAGAAATGCAAGCGTAAACCTATAACAAAACAAATTGCTTAATTTAAACAGTTTTTAAGACACTTTTCACACCAGAAAATATATAAACTGATAAAATATACACATAGTTATATACACATATTTTGTAAATACTGTAGTAGGTACATACTGAATATTCGGAATTATATTATTATTTAACGAACGTTAAATAATATTTTTAAACGAGATAAAAATCTATAAGATATCGATAGGTGATGAGAATTGCGTTTTAAAATATGCAATATACCTAGTACTTTAAATAAATGAAAAAAAATCACTACCAAAATAAATAAGTCGAAAACATAGGTGTTAGCCGTTAGGTATGATTCCACTTGCGTCATTTGATGGCGTCAGTTTTTTGTTATATCAACGTGTCAGGTGTTCAACAAAATCCATATGATCCGTTTGTTAGAAACAATTTAAAGCAATAATAGAGCGAAATAACAATCGCAGTTTTTTTCTGCTCTGTTGGCCTCAAATTAAACTCCAAATTTATATTCTGGATATTATAAAAAACCTTTACATAAACTTAAAAGCATTTATTTCTTTCAAACACTTAAACAAAAAGCGCTCTGGTCATTAACGTTCCCTTTATTATATCATTTAAAACCTCTTTCTTGAATTAGAATTATCTTATCAAGTGAAATAGCAAGACCGGGTCAATAACCCCGCGGTCGACGCCCGCAGTTTAAAATAACCTACCATAGCACACTTAGCCATACGAGAACATCTTCGAATCCCTGCCTAAGTACGCTTCTTATGCACTTACCGATTTTTAACATCTCTACTTAATGATAATCGGTTATTTTAAAGTCGTCTAAAAACCTATATTTAATTTTAGGCACGTACACTATAATTTTGTTTACAAAAATCGGTTTAAAATTGCTGAGAGCCAAAACATTGAGCTATTCCCATTGTACGTGCAGTTTCCCTTACAAGTGGCACATTCATTTTGCCATTCACACGGTACTTTCATCTTGTCTTATCTAGTTATAAGAAAGCAACCTTTCGCACAATCGATCGCCTTTCACTTTTTATTATAAAACATCACTGTGCATTTTGAAAGCATTTTTTGTCGAACTCGATAATTTCGTTTTTAAATAACAGTGCGAATAACATTACCAAAACTGAACATATATTATCTTGAGTAAATGTTTAAGGCATAAGTGATACTTATTCTTCGAATATCGAAACTCTGAGTCAAACCAGTATCCATGTTAGTCATTTAATATATTATAGCGTTTACCCACACAGCTACACCTACAGATGACATCATATTTACGAATACGCACTGGCTATGAATTTTAATGTTTTCCGATCCGTCGCTCTCGGCCTCTAGTAACCAAGGATTGCTGCCATATACATATGTAACTTGTTTAGCCAAATGAGTTACTAATTGCACTTGGTAATAAACGCATTTTTGTACCATATGGTATTCTGGAAGGGGGCCAGGGTTTTTGGATATTCGAAGACATTCGAATCTTAATTATTCAACGACTGGTACAATACCTTCACTACTTATAAGGAGAGATCAGCCCAGTATGGCATGGGTGTGGGCGTCAGCTGTCGCTAAGCGACTTTACCATACAGGCTTGCGTAATCTTATGTACTCGAGTCGTAGTACTCATTGGAGATGTCAGCATCCTGTAGCTATTTATGTTGCTTCATTGAGCATTATTACCGACGTGCCCATTGACAGTAATGAACCAACATTAACTTGGAACAAAGACCCCAGCATATATATTACATTTACATAACTGCTGATTTAATAATAGCTGAACAGAATAGATAATATTTGAACATTTTTCTTTGTCCTATGTAATGTTAAAGTTGGACTATTCGAGTGATTTATGCTATTACTACCGGTATATTCATTATCTATTTGTTCACAGTTCTGGGAAATCATCTCTGATGAGCACGGCGTTGACCCAACTGGCGCCTACCATGGAGACTCTGACTTACAGCTGGAGCGCATCAATGTCTACTACAATGAGGCTTCCGGAAACAAATATGTGCCCCGTGCCATCCTCGTCGACTTGGAGCCTGGCACCATGGACTCCGTCCGTTCTGGACCTTTCGGACAGATCTTCCGCCCAGACAACTTTGTCTTCGGCCAGTCTGGAGCTGGAAACAACTGGGCCAAGGGACACTATACAGAGGGAGCTGAGCTGGTCGACTCAGTTCTTGACGTAGTTCGCAAAGAATCAGAATCATGCGATTGTCTACAGGGCTTCCAACTGACACACTCCCTTGGTGGTGGTACCGGATCTGGTATGGGTACCCTTCTTATATCGAAAATTCGTGAAGAATACCCCGACAGAATCATGAACACATACTCAGTCGTCCCCTCGCCCAAAGTATCAGATACCGTCGTAGAACCTTACAACGCTACTCTGTCTGTACATCAACTTGTAGAAAACACAGATGAGACCTACTGTATCGACAACGAGGCTCTATATGACATCTGCTTCCGTACCCTCAAACTGTCCACACCTACCTATGGAGACCTTAACCATTTAGTATCCCTCACAATGTCCGGTGTCACAACTTGCCTTAGGTTCCCAGGTCAATTGAATGCAGATCTCCGTAAACTGGCCGTCAATATGGTTCCATTCCCACGTCTCCATTTCTTCATGCCTGGATTCGCTCCACTCACTTCTCGTGGCAGCAAACAATACCGAGCTCTCACCGTTCCCGAGCTCACCCAACAGATGTTCGACGCCAAGAACATGATGGCCGCCTGCGACCCGCGCCACGGACGTTACCTCACCGTTGCCGCCATCTTCCGAGGACGCATGTCCATGAAGGAGGTTGACGAGCAGATGCTCAACATCCAAAACAAGAACTCGTCGTACTTCGTCGAATGGATCCCCAACAACGTTAAGACCGCCGTGTGCGACATCCCACCCCGTGGTCTCAAGATGGCAGCCACCTTCATCGGCAACTCTACTGCCATCCAGGAACTGTTCAAGCGCATCTCGGAGCAGTTTACCGCTATGTTCAGGCGCAAGGCTTTCTTGCATTGGTATACTGGTGAGGGCATGGACGAGATGGAGTTCACTGAGGCCGAGAGCAACATGAACGACTTGGTGTCCGAGTACCAACAGTACCAGGAGGCCACAGCCGACGAGGACGCAGAGTTCGACGAGGAACAAGAGCAGGAAGTGGATGACCACTAGGTGTTAATAGAATTGCCATTATTGTCTTGCATTACATTCAGTTATATTAACGATTCATTTGTATTGAAGACATGCTTGCTAACTTTTAACAGAATGCACGACTTAACAATTCCCGGTCATGAAATGTGAAGGTATTTAAATTAATACATTCCGTATAGCAAGTCCTGGTTGCCAGATCTGATTAAAGGCTGAAAATATACATACCAATTATGTATTCCAATGTTTGGACGTATCAAACAATATATCAGCTTCATTAACGGAAGTTTATTAAGATTTAAATTGTTTTGAACAATAATTTAATGTATATAATAAAGATGTTTATTTATTATTTATTCTTATTTCTGTAATTCTCACAAGTACAATTCTGTAATTTTATTTAGAATTCCAGTCACGTCTTACGTAAGATTTTAAAAGACAAACAAGGCTTTTTTATGATACAGACATCGAAGTTAACTCAAGGTAACTTACTTTTCTGATGACACAAATACATTTCATATGAACTCTGAATGCTTCATATACAGAACATGCGTATTATTTTGATAAACAATTACACAAATAATTATTACTAATTTAAATTAAATTACAAGTAATTTTGGTCAAAAAACGTTTTTGATGAGTTTTAATTTAAAATTAAAAATTAATATTGTAATGCAAAATAAAAGTATAAGTAAGGTCTATGGACTTTTAGGAGAGCTGCTAAAAATAAATGTTCCCATTAAAACATGCAAAAAGCTTAAATTGGAAGAACATAATGTTTATAAAATGTATGTAAGGTTGTTTCAATTTGAAAAATTATAATAAATGTTTTTATTGCTAAAGGTTAACTCGAAATTATCATAATTATTTCAATGTGTCATCTTGACCCGCCATCTTTTGAAGAACCTTGACACGAGAGCGGAGTTCGCAGCTACATTATATTTTATTTATTACAACCGCTCGAGCCTTCCCTTTGCCGTAGCTCTACAAGATTTAATGTTGGCATAAAGATAAGAATTATTTAAAATTAAAAACATTATATTTTGAACAAATAAACAAAGTGACGCCCTTTTAGAGGTTATTGATAAAGTAATCCGATCTCAACATAAATATCCAATGTCCTTGTAAATATTATTTTATATTACTCATGTATTAGGTTTTAATCGGTACACGTCACCTTCATGGCGCTATAAAAAATAAACTTTTGATATGAAATTGAATCTATACCTACATACCTATATATTTTAAATTTCCTTACATTATAAGAGTATTTTATTTATTATAAGAGTATTTGTACGGATTTTTTTTTAAATATTTATGTGCTTATTGCTTTCATTCTAAGCATTTTCCTAGTTCTTATAAAGATGTTAGTGAACGGTAATAATATAATAGGTATTATCTGTTATAATTAAGATTATTGGCTTTTTTTTTGCAAAATGAATAAACGTAAACGTAAACGAAAAAAAAAGAAATAATTATATTTTTTTATTCAGAACATTATTCCATGCAATCTTATTATATATCTTATTATATTACCAAAATAAAAAAAAATTTGAGAACAATATGATATTTAAATAAAAATATTTTTTACTGCCTATCAACTTCTATATTTAGAAATGCACAACCATCAATAAAAGACCTCTTTTATTTCGTTAAGAACTTCAAGCTGCTATCAATCAGCAATGAAGTAACTGCAGGACGGTTCAAGGTAAACTGGCGACAACAAATGATGTCAGGTATAATAGTAAAACTCTTATGTCATTCTGTTAAAATATTTAGATCATGTAGTCAGTATTGACTTATGAGGATATGTTAATAAGCTTACGAAAATATAAAAGAATATTTTAAAATATTATACACATGAAACATGTTTCTCTTCCATTACTTTTTCAAAATTAATGAATATTAAACCGGTTTTTTTATTGACGTACTTCAGTCAAGCAATCAAAATAGTTAATTAAGTTGAATGTAATAAAAATATTATCAATAACTCTTCTTCTGATCCAAATTTCTGTAATATAATAACTAGCTTTTGTCTTCGTCTTCGCCCGTATTGTGTCTTTTAAAAAAGTTTTAATATCATTGACATCTGCCTAAAAGTTATATTGTCTATACCTCATGATATAGTTTTATCACTATGAAAGGTTCACCCATATATCCTTGCGTATCCTAGACATGTGTGCATAATTTCATGATCAGTGGAATAGTTAAGATTTGAAAACGTAAGACTAACATAGTCTCAATAGCTTTTATAATACACAAAAATTATGCTAGACTTTTTGTATTACAATTTAAATATTAATTGTTCATTTTTATTTGATATGATTAATATTTATTGCTTTGCTAAGAGGAAATAGCGGTACTTGTTATGTCCTTTTACTGACCTTCCTCCCACATAAATACAAATAATAAACAACTTTAGTGAAATCATTCACTATAATAATGATGTCACCATTCATATTAATGACAGTATATTTTATAATTACTATATTAGTATTAATATTGTCAAATTTTTAGACGACTATTTATTATGCCTTAAATATGAAGCTATAATTATAAATGTTTACGCAAAGCTGCAGCATTGATATAATATCAATTTGTTTTAATTAGGTATAATATATTTAAACAGTTTTCCTCACGATGTTTCTTTTACTCGTAGGTACAATGTTTAATTTATACACGTATTTAGTCATGCAATAGACCGAATTACTTACACAATTGAATTTTGGTAACAAAATAAATAAATTTAAACATAAACGATTCAGTTAATGTATCCTCAAATAAAAATAATACTTCTGGCTTCTGAGGACATTGTCCCATTGAAAATACAAGTACCATATTAAGTTTAACAAAAAATATTCCAATATGGTATCAAGTATTCGTACTTATGGCTCGATCGATCCGAGAAAGTTTTACTTCTTAGTCACAGCGGCTTACGAAACTTTAATACTTACAACCTATTATCCGAATAATACCGTGTTGTATGTATTCCATTGCTGAACCCTTCAGTATCTGGAAAATGTGTTAAATTACATGATTTTACATGATTATATTACCTACATGATTTTGTGATATATGATACATACGTGATATATTTGATACAAACACAATTAGTCTAGGTAATTATACTTGTTAGCAAATATGTAAAGTTGGAATTAGTATTAAATCATCTATTCATTTTGTCAATAAAGTTAATAAGGTCCTCATTTTATTATTTTACATAGGTACATGTTCTCAAACAAACCAGTCAATGTACTGCAACCAAGTCAATACTCTCCAGACGCTGTATTGGCGCCAAGAAGTCGCGAATTTCTCTCCGAACAGATGGTCAGATGTATGCCAATTCGTATATATTACAACATATATGTAATTAAATTTGATTCCCAATTTGGCAGCATTGGAACAACGACCCTCGTCCTGTCGATAACCTAGCAGTAAATTGTGTCATCAAAACAATGTCGAAGCTGACATTAACAGCTAAAAAAACTTTTAATTTTACAACTAGGTAGGTATACCTCTCTAATTCAACCTTTTTGGTCATGACTCATGACGGATACTATTCTTATCTTAGAAAGTATTATGAAAAATAATATTTATATGACTTATGTTCATAGCCATAAAGAGTCACGGGCAACAGCTAGTTATAATATAAATCCCTTTATCATAGTGTTATTAGCGATTGTAAATCATTTAAACTCTAATATTTAGATTTATTAATATTCCTACATACCTATATGACAAAGTCTTGAATCATGTTAAATACTTAATACATTTATAATTTATTAAATAGTCGATTTTTTCAGGCGGATCCTTATTTTTTCGTACTAAATATATCCTATGGTTATCAGGGATAATGTAGAATTTTAATGGTAAAAGATTTATTTAAGTCGGTCCAATAGTTTCAAAGCCTATTTAATTCAAATAAACAAACAATCAAATCTTTCTTCTTATAATATTAGTGTAGATTATCCGATTTAATGAAATTAATATAAATCAAGTTACCTAATATTACTTTATACAAATAGAACACGCTTCAAAAATAGGTAGGTACCTGTATTTTAAAGACACTCCTAAAAACTGCGGCATTTTAGCCGCATAACGCATTGTACCTAGTTATTTTACTAAGCTTCTTATTTCAAATAATTTAATAAATATTATATTTTTAATCACAATAGACGTAAAATATAGGTCAAGGAAAGATAGAAAAACTAAAAAAAAGTGTAGTGCATAATTAGGTACTTATATACGTTTAACGATTTCTATAATTAATTAATAAGATAACAACAGAAACATCCTAATTTAAATAAGTAGCACCTAAGCCATATACCTACCTACTTTTTTATTATAACATTAAATACATATTCTCAGTTACTTGTATTGTGTTACTTTTTATAAGAGCATTCTGAATACAATAACAAAGTAAGTATTTAATGTTTATAAAATTTCAACTCAACCAAACATCAAAATAATCAACACATAATATTAATCTATACAACAGCCGGTCGAGGCCAAACAAGGTTTTTGAATATACATATTATTGTCGCAGATGGCGTTTTAACCGCACAACATAACGTTGTAAAATAATTAAGGTTAATAAAAACTATCACAAAATATCTTATTGTTTTACCATCATAGTTCTCTTATTTTCTAATTTCAAAATAGCATTACTGTCAACGTTTCTCTCACGAAATTAATGCTGTTTTCCAATTACAAAGTTAATTATTTTTGACATTTCATTGACACGATCATTTGTTTGGTAATTATATCAGTTGTTTTTTTATGGATTTACCTAATTGAAATTTGGATAATCTAAAAGAAATGGAACAAATACACATATTGTTGTAATGTAATAATATTGTATATCTATACATACTATATTGTAATTTGTGTCGGAATTTCGGACCCCACCCCGATAGAAAGAAGCGGCCGGCGATCATTACCAACCTTACGGGTAAAACATCTGCGCGGCCTAACAGTACTAAAGAAATATTTATGACACAAATAGAATAGATTTACCTGGTAAATTTATTTACTTTATTAAATTCACCATAAACTTTTAATAATATCAAATTCTCAATGAAAATAATTAAATAAGACAAGTAACGATAGGTTCAGTTCTTTAATTCCTTGTGTTGGTAACATTGATATGGTGCGGGTATTGCATCCAATAGGAAAGCAGCATTCTGTGTTAGAGATGTTAGTCTGCGTTATGTGTCGATATCGACAGTTTGATTTTACCTTATTTCATTTAGGTGTACGTATTGTGTTTTAATAGTTAAGTTACACTAGTCTTAATCTTATACATAGTATTAAATCTTATATTTCATTTGACATCAATTCATTTTCCCAACAAAGTTATATTCGAATAGTCAGAGAAGTGTTATATTTACACAACATATTACTTTTTTCCCATTGCATATCCTTATTTTCTTTAATTTATTAACGTCTTACCATATTCAATATTTTAAATCTGAATATATATTGTTATGTTAATGTATAATGCATTCATTCTTTATTTATATTTTTCTTTAGAACTTTTTTTATTTAGGACTGCTGGTCAGATCTAAACACAATATTTTATAATATACTTTTTAAATATTTTATAATATACTTTTTTTATTTTTTATATAGTCTAGGGCAATGCTTGACTACATTCCACCTGATGGTAAGTGGAATGTAGTTTTAGGCACATTATCCTAGCAACCTATTCACTCTTCTCTTGAATGTATCCACATTGTTATCGTTCGGAAATACCGACGCAGGCCAGCTGTTACAATCCTTTGCTGTACGAAGTAAAAAAGACGAAGCAGAGGGCTTCGTTCGGACAGATGGAATGTCCACAACAAAAGGATGGATATATATTAATATATTTTTATATTTTTTAATTATGTCCAATTATTCACGTATGAACTAAAAGCTGACCAGCAGATTTTGATCTTACTTGTGTTCTTGGAAACTTATTTTCTGAGCCAGGAAACAATGTTATTTCTGTTTGAAAATATCTATAAACATGTATAGCCATGTTGAGCTTATTTAAATTTTATTGAATTATAGAATGAAAAATAAACCCGCGACTACTGGAAAACCGTCCCATCGCTCTACCAACTGAGCTACCGTATCACTGTCCGCCTCGGTGAATTAAGAATTGTATATGTGATCGTCTTTTTATCGGGGTAATGGTGACATCTATTAGGTGTTTCCGTCATTCTATATTTACATAAATATATTTTTTTCTAAAAATATAAATAATTATAAAAATATGGTTCTATAAGGGTTATGTATTTTCACTGACACAATATGTGATAATTATGCTTATTACTCCAAAGGACAGGCTCAGATGAAGTCCCTGCAACGGAAAATTACAAAACAATTGATATGTTATATATAAATCATAATTTAAACATTTGACTGTCGCATTGCGACAAAAGTTATCGATGAAATGATACCGGAACAACTACGCCACTACTTCGTACCCCGCTTTCGTGGAACGGAACGACCGACCGAAGATTATTCTTGAAGCAGCCACGAAAGTACGTGGTGCGTGCGGAGCAGAAAAACATAGTGTTAAGTAATATATTAAGTACACATTCGACAAAATGAGGGAAATCGTACATATTCAAGCCGGTCAATGCGGAAACCAGATTGGTGCTAAGGTAATTTTTATCTAATATCTTATTTTATACTTTAGTTTACGTCTGGGAATGCGGCCGGCATTTTGTGACGCCTCGTAGTCGCGGAGAAAGAGTCATCGGAATGCAAAATATACTGTCTTACTGATAAGTTGCCGGCTTATAGACATATTTTCGTTAATACCTCTATTGATGCATGGGTGTGGTCGATTTTCCGTGGAAACGCGCATGCTCAAAACTTCAGATATCGGTAATACTTTTGATTCCGACCGTTGGTATGATGTGCTCATAGTTTTGATACTCATCTATTTCACTGAATTAAATTAATATTATTAGTAGTGACTAAATAGAAATCTATTGTTGGCGTTTAGCGATCCACGTGTTAATTCGCCATTAGCCGGTAACGTCTAGTAGCGTCTGCAGTATTTAAATTCATATTTAGAATTAATGACATTATAAACTTCAAAGATTATTATTGTTACTGTTATCAGATACGATTAAATGACGTTAAAGCAGCACTAGGCACTTACAAATACCAATGTATTTATTTTATTATGCGTTTATATCAACATTCTATATTCCTGTATTTTTGTCTGTTATAAAAACCGTTATTAGGGGCACGCATCCCAATACCCTTCAAGGTTGTACGCTTCCGTTGATAAAGGGCGACCAATCATATGGCGTCCTTTGTAAGCGTTTGAAATTTGAAATGTTATCGTTAACAAAGAACGCGTAAAACTTTACGTTCGTCTCGCTTAATAGAGAACAGAAAAATGTCTTAATTTTAGTATAAAAATATTTATTATTTTAATATGTATTCTTTCATAGTGACCACTAAAATACTAAAATCTTACTCATTTCGAGTGCACATTAAGGAAGTTAATTTACATTGCCATTTCTATCTAGAAAATTTAAACTTATCTAAGTTAAGTACAATGTGAAAAATGAAAATGCGAAAACGAAACGATTATCATAATCGTTACAGGGGAAGAGCCGAATAGCGCATGTCTAGTTCATTGACCGCTCTTTTCTTCCGTGTTGGCTAAAATAAGCATATCCGTTATTTATGAAAAGCTCGTATTTTGTAACGTTCTACTGACAGATTTTAAAACCTTTATATCGTTAGTATTTTTGTTCAAAGTTCTTCGGAAAAGGTATGACCCATTTACATCAAACGGAAATCCACATAGGATAAATGATCGATTTTATTATTATTGTAACATACAGGGTTATTTGTGTAGTTAATTGGAAACCTCTTTTTTGCAGGCAGTCTCTTTACATCAATCCTAAGAACATTTGTTTTACGACTTTTTAGAAATCTTGATAAACTACACAAAAAATAGGAAACAAACAAAATATGCTTCCTCTTTTACTTATAATTCTGTTTTTTGTAAAAAGTACTTAAAAGGTCCACGCCCTGGCGTTATACCTACGTTCAAAGATTAATGCCAGTCCAGAGGCAACAAATAAAATTTGTATGGGAAAACTTAAATTTTAAAAACTATTATTTTAAAAAGTCGTGGAACAAATGTTCTTGGGATTGATGTAGAAAGAGGCTGCATGCAAGAAGTGGCCAATTAATTACAAATAACCCTGTTTACCTATTTGCTCTTCGGTTAGGTGTTCCATTATACGTAGGAGTTAGTTTTCGGTCTTTTTTATGTAATGATAATGACTGTTTAATGGTTTCTAATCCGCTTAAGCATGCCTTGTCTAGTTCATTCTATAAATTTCGACCATCAGTAATCTTGATACATAAAATAGGTATAGAAACTTAACTGCAAAGTAAAAATGTGTCGGATCAAATCTGAGATGTTAAATAAAAATCTTTAAAGTGACTCGATGCACTTAAAAGATGAGTAAAAGGAAAAATTGGAGCCTCGCCAAGCTCATGAAAACTACTGATGATATCACAATTTTTTTCGTTCTATACTTTTCACTCGTAATTAAATTATGTTCTCAATATTAAATATATATGCTCGTATCAAGACCAAAATAGGCTTCAAAGAACTATATTACCTAACTTTCTAATTAAACAATATTACAAACTTCCAAGGACACGCCAAATATGTCAGCAAATAAATTATTAGGATGTAGGCAGAAACCGTGGGAGGGGGAGTTGTATTTATAGGATATTAAATCTGCTTCGTGTCTTTGTTCTATTGTTTCAAACTAAATAGGAGCAACTCTTGGGACTGGTATTTTTTAATTTTTCCCCGGGGAGTTCACTTTGTTAAGTATTGTGTGTGATCTATAGATTTGAACAATAATAGCCAGAACGAATTAAGATATCCCAATGAAAGTTTAATTCGGTTAACATTCCATATACAAAGATTATCGATTTTCACGCACACTTTAAAAATGCTTCGTGTTTCATAGCTGGAGTGCTAGATAATTACTTTTTTAGTTGTAAAGATGAGTCATACTAGCGTCATGTATTTGTACATAATTATTTGAGTACGTTTCTTAGAAAAATAATTTGAATATAATCCGCAGCATAAAAGTAATCTATCCATTGTTCGTAATTCATATTAAGACTGGTCTACGTCAGCAAACCAAATCTTTGATCATCTATAGCCAAGATTGATTTATAGATAACTGAACATCTGACACAATGCTAAATGGATTTAAAATTAAAATTTTACTAGCTCAATTTCGAGTGATGGCTCTTCATATTATTATCATGATTAATTTTTAATTTAATTGCATTCGCCATTGTCGTAGTAATTACCTGACTTTCTAAATTTTCAATTGGCTCCTAAAAATATTGGTTAATCTTTTATCTTATAAATTATGTATTGATGATATCGAAAACATGTTTTTATGAAGCCATTCGTTTTCCATTTTGTTGTAGGGGTCTTAATTAATGACTCGTCAAAGTAATGTATTTCTCGAAACGTACATTCAATAACGCCTACATGCAACTGCGAGATAAGTCAAGTGAGAATTTATTATCGCTAAAACTTGTATTGCGCTCTCCTCTTATAAGGCGCCATTATATAAATACGTGTACGGTGTCGTTCGTTTTTATTCGTTGAATCGATAAGAAGTGGGACGACCTCGTAAATATTGTAATTTAGCCACGCAAGGAGGGTATGTTTTAATGTCCTGTTGCCCGGGTAACCGATGAGTCACGATATCGTCGAACGGTACTTACTAATAGCAACTCGACTTCGTAATGTTTATTTATAAAATGTAAGATTACAGTTTTTCTCTTTTTTTATAGTTCTGGGAGATCATCTCTGACGAGCACGGTATCGACCCCACCGGCGCCTACCATGGAGATTCTGACCTGCAGCTGGAGCGCATTAATGTGTACTACAATGAGGCCTCCGGTGGCAAGTACGTGCCTCGTGCTATCCTCGTCGACTTGGAACCCGGTACCATGGACTCGGTCCGCTCTGGACCCTTTGGACAGATCTTCCGCCCCGACAACTTTGTCTTCGGCCAGTCCGGAGCCGGCAACAACTGGGCTAAAGGACACTACACGGAGGGAGCTGAACTCGTTGATTCAGTTTTAGACGTCGTACGTAAAGAGGCAGAATCTTGCGACTGTCTTCAAGGTTTCCAACTCACACATTCACTAGGCGGTGGTACTGGATCAGGTATGGGCACACTACTTATCTCCAAAATCAGAGAAGAATACCCCGACAGAATTATGAACACATACTCAGTAGTACCATCGCCCAAAGTATCAGATACCGTCGTAGAACCCTATAACGCCACCCTTTCAGTACATCAGTTAGTAGAAAACACAGATGAGACCTACTGTATCGACAACGAGGCTCTTTATGACATCTGCTTCCGCACGCTCAAACTGTCGACACCCACGTACGGCGACCTCAACCACCTCGTGTCGCTCACCATGTCGGGTGTCACCACCTGCCTTAGGTTCCCGGGTCAGCTGAATGCGGATCTCCGCAAGCTGGCCGTCAACATGGTGCCGTTCCCGCGTCTGCACTTCTTCATGCCGGGCTTCGCCCCGCTCACGTCCCGCGGCAGCCAGCAGTACCGCGCACTCACCGTGCCCGAGCTCACCCAACAGATGTTCGACGCCAAGAACATGATGGCCGCCTGCGACCCGCGCCACGGACGTTACCTCACCGTTGCCGCCATCTTCCGAGGACGCATGTCCATGAAGGAAGTTGACGAGCAGATGCTCAACATCCAAAACAAGAACTCGTCGTACTTCGTCGAATGGATCCCCAACAACGTTAAGACCGCCGTGTGCGACATCCCACCCCGCGGTCTCAAGATGGCGGCCACCTTCATCGGCAACTCCACCGCCATCCAGGAACTGTTCAAGCGCATCTCGGAGCAGTTTACCGCTATGTTCAGGCGCAAGGCTTTCTTGCATTGGTATACTGGTGAGGGTATGGATGAGATGGAGTTCACTGAAGCCGAGAGCAACATGAACGACTTGGTGTCTGAGTACCAACAATACCAGGAGGCCACAGCCGACGAGGACGCAGAGTTTGACGAGGAACAAGAGCAGGAGATCGAGGAGAACTAAGCGTACTCTTCCCCCCTCCTATTTTCCTCGCGTTTCCTTCACACCTAACAAACACCCTTTCCTCGTCCTAGCAGGGACTTAACGCATTTTGCTTCTGTAGTTTTATACAACTTTTAACAGTTCTGGATGTAGTTCCCCAGTCCTACAATAGAGGACTTTCTGATGTTGCGTTATGGTATTTACATTCCCAGTGTTTTCTTACGGAAGGGCGCTCTCTGGAATGTTTATCAACGTAAACAGTGTTCCCTTACGATGTGACCCCTTCACTTCGCCTCTGCGGTGCTGTGAATTCACTGAAGACACAAAAGAAGATCTTTTGTTTGATAAGGCTGAACTTGATTTTTTTAATACCTAAGTTATTTTTTAATCTTTGTAACCAGTGTGTTTACGTTGGCTTTTTGGTAATTATAGATTAGTTTACGAGTCCAGACACAAGCGGTTTATGTATAGAATGTCTCAATATCGCAATGTCAAAGTAATCTTGTATTCCTGAACTATGATCTTGGCAACAAATCAGCAGAGGTGGTGAAGGTCAAGTGTCTGGAATCTTAAATGCATCTATACAGCTAATAATTATGTCGTACAATTTTTCGAGTCGATCAAAGTTTTTAATTATTATATTCCAGCTGGTGAATAATAAATTACTATGATTTTATTTGCTTGTTTTATTAATTAAATTTTACTCACTGGCAGCTAGTTCAATAAATTTTAGGAGTTGTGCAGTATTAAAAATCAAGTGTTGTTAATTATGACTCCAAAGAGGTACTGGCAGGTATTTAACCGAATCTTACCTTGTAATAAATTCATATCCAACTGTTATAACTCATAACATTGTTTCTGTCATTGATTCGTATCATATTTTTTACGTTTTGAATAGTCAGAAGCTGAAGCTAAACTTATCATGTGATAAAAATATATTAATTTATTCCTTAGGTACCTCTAGAAATAAATGATAGTACAGTTATAGATAATTATACAGCTATTTGCAAATAGAGTATTCGCATGCACTGGACACAACACAGGCATATCCTCTTTAAATAACGGAGGTGTCGTTGGGTTTTGTAATTTACATAACATAGTTTCTAGAATAGGTACTTAAATATTTCTGTGAATATATTTTTTTTATTTACCTGGTGTTATCAGGTGTGTAGTACTTAATTTACCAGTTCTTGTTTTTAACATTTAGACTACAGGCAAAAACTGAATGGGGGTGGTATAAATTTAATAATATGTGAAGTGTAGTTGCAGAAATAATATTCTTCTAAAATATTAAATAACTCAAACGTGCTTGTACACAACTTGTTAACTATTTGAACCATTTAGAGGATATAATAGAACAATACTGTCTCGGTATGTCTGTTTAAGTCAGAAAAGTAAGTAACAGTAAAAATGACAACGGTTTAGATAAAAATATTAAGTATGACTAACTGGTTCCAACGCATAACATCACCTACCGTAGTACTGATGAATGGTAAGTTTTTAACATAAATGACTAGTTAAGAGTTTAATTCGCTAGGATAAATCCAATTATGTGATATCGTCCCTACAATGTATGAGGGAATGATTTGTAAATGTAATGAACACTGAGGAGCTTGATAGAGTATATGAGTGAGTCAGATATATAAATATAGGTAATTAAAATATACAAATAAAGATATATTGTTAATAATATATAGTAATTACAGCCTAAAGTCAATTGCATACATAACAATATTATTGTAATTAAACTCAATGGTTTAAATAACTGAATTTGCTTATTTTTCTACGAGGTTGATAATACTGAATACATTTTTTTACACGGTAATTTACTCAATATTGTCCCTCATACCAAATTGGCATTCTTTAATGTGATCGGAAACAATTTCCACAGTTTCGTCGCTAATTCTACCGGCATCACGCAAAATTTTAACTAACTCCGTCATCGTAAAAATCGATTTCACTTCGACGCCATTTGCTTTGAGTACACCAACACCACCTTGTTCTCGGTCGAGAACTATGACAGCATGCGTAACTGTTAAATCTTCGTTACGAAGCGTAGTAACGGCTTCAAGCAGACTGCCGCCAGATGTCACCACGTCTTCAATAACGAGGCATTTTTGATGTTTCTCAAAGACTCCTTCGAGAATTTTCTTCGTGCCGTACAATTTAGTTTCTTTCCTTTTCATGATCATGGGGGTGTTCGTGTTGACGGACATGACAGCTGCGAACGGAAGTGCCGCGTAGGGCACGCCGCACAGGATGTCGTGGATTATTTCAGAAGCCAAGATTTGTAACTGTTGAGCGATTGCCCTCTGGAATCAAGGACACTATTATATTAACAAGAAAGAATTAATCGACAATCTTTAAGTGTATTGTTATAATTGATAGATTCTTACTGATATATTTATCGAATTATATACATTAGGTACGCTATAATGCATTACATTTATATATGTACCTACTTATAATAAGAATATTATTGTATTAGCAATAAGTAAAATAGTCTAAAAAGTCACCATAATCCTAGGATGGGAAACCACGACCCTAAGATCAAAGTATATTGGCGTCCTGCGTCCAACCTTCGCCTCGATGTCTCCGAGTCGAACCGCTCCAACGTCGAACAACTGAAGCGCCAACTCCTTTAGCTTGCTGACCATCTGGAATTTACAACGACAATTTTATAGTATATATGTACATTGACCAAAAATACAAATCACAATAGATTTCATAGTGCTGCTTAATATCACCTGCATAATCTACTATCATTAATTATTGTTTTAACTGAATTTGCTAGTTGGTCAAGGATCGGCGGTAAGTATCTTTTTTTAAATATGGATTTGACGTCACTATGGTTTAATAAATATTAAAAAAAAATAGGAATTTACCTACCACTTTTTAATAAGTTGTTACAATAAATCTCATTTCGTGCCCTCCTTAAATATTCGAATAACATTTGAAACCGACAAATCCTAATTATTACATAACAATAATAATTTCTAATCTAATGTATTTTTTTGACAAAGTTCGAACAAACTTCTATAATTATCTCAAAATGGCCGAACTAGTATTGTTTAGAAACTAATATGAGAAAAGATTTGACCTTTCAATTATAAATTTACATTTGTTTTCATTTAAATAAGAATTCATTAATAATCAGTCTGTAATCGATTTTTTCTTCCTATAATTTATATTCTATAACCGATCGCTTATTTGCACTGATAACTAAAGAAACCAACTGTAGCTTGAATATTTGGCGGCAAATAATAGAGCTGGATTGCTTATTTATTTCGTAAGATCAATTCCTAGATTAGCTTAATCTAAATATAACCACACTTAAACTAATCAATAATGTATCTCAAAACCGGTTTTTCAGTTATTCTTTTTGTTGCCAAGTTAATATTATCGTGAGAATTAATTCTATATGTTAATGCGATTATAATCAGATATTTTTGTTTTTAAAGAATATTTTTTTTACATTTTTTATTAACATAATATCTATCTAGAACTGGAATGATCAGACGAGTCGTGTTATAAAAATAGTAAAATATTCACTTGTTATTTATACTGTTGCATGTTAAAGTATAAGTATTAAAATATAACTTTTGTATATAGAAATGAAGAAGAAAGCGAAGGGAAGCGATAGAAAGCGATACCTTTGTCCTTTCCTTTCAGGGTGGGAAGGTAGGTAGAGATACCTTAAGAATTTTGTTGTATACGCTTGTATAAAATAATGATATATTATTTAGATATTGTTGTTGTTAAATTTGAAGGGTTACTTTAGTTACTAATTAGATAGAATTAAGAATAAAATAATAAATTTGCAATTTTTATAATTTTAGGTATTTGAAATCGAATTATTATTTCTGACGATCCACATTCCAAAAAAAAAAAATACATTTCAAATGATTATTACACTCAAATGAAAATGAATTCTAAATTATATTTAGAAGAAATTTAAACGCACAAGGTTCAGTTACATATTACAAACCAAATTTCTTTAATATATTTTTGTAATTTTTAAGCTGTAATTTTATTTTTCTGAGCATGGTTTAACAATGAAAGAGCATGCATTGGTGATTTGTCTTTGCCGAATCTACCTTCTAATGAAGATTTTAGACTGTAAAGTGTTTGCTAAAAGTTTTTACTAGAGAATTGTATTTGTTTATATTATGTAGACCTAATATAACAACTGAAAAGCTTTTTCACTTTTCTTGCCCCTGATAAGCCTTCCTGAGAAAACATTTCTAAAACAATTGCAATTTTTAAAACTTAATTGGTTTTATTTTTTAATTTAAAATAACAATTTTACATACAATACAATACAATAGAGGTAGTAATTAGTAGAGAGGTATACGATGTCGGTGTGAAATATAAATGTGCAAAAAATATATTTCTCATCTTCATTTTGAGAAGCACTACAGTCTAACTACACTGACGTTCGAACTAAATGGACAATCATCTTTTCAGTACAGTCTAACTACACTGACGTTCGAACTAAATGGACAATCATCTTTTCAGTACAGTCTAACTACACTGACGTTCGAACTAAATGGACAATCATCTTTTCAGTACAGTCTAACTACACTGACGTTCGAACTAAATGGACAATCATCTTTTCAGTACAGTCTAACTACACTGACGTTCGAACTAAATGGACAATCATCTTTTCAGTACAGTCTAACTACACTGACGTTCGAACTCAATGGACAACCATCTTTTCAGAGGGTCAACGATACTACAATATACCTACCTACTGAAAGGAATAAATAATATAATATTAAACAAATAAAATATGTATATAAAATACTTACTTAAAAAAAAATATTACCATTTATGTACCTACATGATACACTGTTTAAAATATAATACTTTGTGAATTTCTTTTTAACTGACGTGATATTCATCCAAATATAGCCAGTAAATTTCTTTCCTTGTTTTTGTTTAATGTCTTAAAATGACAATCAAGCTAAAAAGCTAAAAAATGACAATGATTTGCTAAATATAGGTGATGCTACGGTAAAGATGAGTTCACAAGTAACATCTGGTTATATAAGAAGTTAATTACAAATTCTTTACTAACTAGTTATTATAATTATTATATGTTCTTCTCTAATTATACTGCTATACCTAGAAAATTACATAAGACGCAAATTACTTTATTCGCCTTCAGTACCGGAACGTATATGCCCTCTTTTAATATTAATATATTATAAGGGATTTTATTAATATTTCTAACGGTATTTTACTATGGGGGAGTGCTGCTAAACTTTATTCTATACCCACATAGATCTTTTTATATATTCTATGTTCTATATAAAAAGATTTTTTTATATATTCTATATAAAAAGATCTATGTAGGTCGTTTGTTACTAAATAGAGGTTCCCTGAGAGATGTTTTTAAACAAAGTGGTAGTCGTTTTTTAATATATATTTAATATCATATTAAATATACGCTAAAATTTAAATACCTACTTACCTATAAAAAGACAGTGACAGACATACCATAAATACAAGAAATAAAAATAAACCCGTAACTCCTAAATTTCGTCTTCAAAAAATAACAAATGCTTCATGGGTAAGTGGTATACCTACATATACGTAGTCTTGCCATAAATATTGTAACAACGAAAAAAATATTTTTTAATTGCAAATAACATTTATTACTTTTACAGTGTGTTCATTTAATACACAAAAATAAAACAATTAAAAATATAGAAAGCTTATTCGAAGAGGTGTCCATTGGCTGCAATACAGTCCTTTAAACGTTGAGGCCAGTTATCAATAGAAGCACGCGCTCTTTCTATGGGGAAATTCTTCACTGCCAATTGTATGGATTGTTTTAGGGACTCCCAAATTATCATGGCGTTTAAAGCAAGCTGTACTCTCTAAAACTGACCATAAATCATGATCCAGCGAATTAAGATCGGGACTTCCTTAGAGCTTTGGACATAAATAATTTGGAATCGGTCATTTTGATTGTTAAAATGTTGCACATTTGTAAAAAAATTCTCATCAGTAAATAAAATTTTTGTGTGACCTCCCCTTGCGTACCGCTTTAGTAGTTGTTTCGATTTTACCACCCTAATTTATTAGTTAAGTTGTACAATGTATTGGCGCAAAAATGAGAAAACACAATGAACAAATAACAATCGTATAAAAATGTCAGATTCCAAATTCAAATGTAATATTTTTTATTTTTAATTGAATAGTTAAAGCCATAAGGCTAGACTGAGTATAATAAAGTTCCATAAGATATCTTAGATCTTCCTTTTTTAGTTTGAAATCTAATATTTAAAGTATATTATTAAATAAATGTTATTATAACATTCAAGAGATTTTGGTTGATCAAAATTTGTGGAATTTTGGTCATGGACTGATTTACAGGGTTATATAATGTATAAATCATATATTGTTAAATTTCATAAAAAAAGAGCAACTGCAGAATTCTTGGCCAACTCTTCTCAGCAAAGCAGCAATCCGAGCTGGCCAGAGCTTACTTGTGGACTGACTATACTGACCTTTTTAATGTAATCATTGACAACTCCAAAGTGCGTGTAAATTCCTACTTGAATAAAGATAATTTAAATTCTAATAAAATACTTGGTGACTTATCTTTTGAAAAAATAAATTACTTAGAACTATTTCATATATTAAGAGCAAGACAGAATTTGGTGTTACTTTAACGAACTGCTTTTTATTAATCGACCACAGTTATACATGGCTTATCATAATTATAAACTATGTAACAAAATAAATAACAGAAATATACAATGTGAAAAGTACCCCAATACGAAATTCGTTAAGATCGACTATTTAAAGTACAAAAGACTACTGAAAGTTTTTGTAATTGAAATCCAAACCTTAATGAACTTGAATATTCAAGTTTATATATTTACCTATATTATTTTAGCCACAAAGCAACCACAAACTGACCACAACACCACACACGCAACATACACACAACGACACATGCAAGAGCCAAAAACTATCATATTTCTGTATGTTGGTGTTAATTACGATATGATCCTTGCATTAATTTGATGTGTTCCGGCATATTTAAAAATACATATATGATATCTAAGTTACACAACATTTATTATAATTACACATCGAATAGTAGGTACATTCGAGATTTTATATATAATTATTTACTATACCTACTTATGTTTTAATTTTTTGTTGTAGATAATTTTTTCAAGATTAAAAAGTATATTAAATATGTTACATGTTCAATCAAAAACACTTTGAAAGATTAGTTAAGCATATTATTATAGTAAATTGTTTATTAAAAGGTTATTGATAATATGTACTAATAATAAATAATACGTCCGTGAAGAAGCTGAGTTATTTTTTTACTTAATTGCAAAAATATTAAGAATTATAAGGATACATTTAAATTTAATTAGTTACCTCGATTTTTTAATCCACAAAAAACTCGAATTTCTTAAAAGCCAATAACACTTTCACTGCATTTGTGCTTTTGCACTTTAAATACCTTTTAGATCAAAAGCCCTTGTCATAAACGTCCGGATAAACCAAGAATATAATGTGAAATGTAAACAAGTCTTCTATAATATTAATGATCTATCTAAGTGTGGGTGACAAGGCTTTGTGATTGGGAAGGACTATTTTTATGTATAAAAAATACTGTATTCTTTTAACTTTTTTTATTTATTTTTAAATAATCAGTCTCTCATTAGTAGAAGTGTAATACTTTTCTATATTACCTAGATGTCCATTGATATGCATAAAAGTAAATTAGAACACGTAAGTGTATACAATAAGTACCGAAAATACTAAAATGCTATACGTCGTTCATATTACGTTAGTATACCACTACAGAAACTAGGAGAGATTCATCTCTCTTTCTTCAAGAGAGTAGGACACAGAGAAGGCAAGAGGAGTGTTCAACATATTCATAGTCAAAATACAATTTAAAATATTATATCCCATTTTTTGTAACCAACCGAGTATTTTTATTGTAAATTCCTTTACTTATAAAGAAGAAATATTTAAAAACATATTATTTTTTCTTTTTTTTTTATGTCTGTCTATACTGTTACTCCCTGTTGGCTATTACAGTGTCACCAGGGGAGCGGGTGGGTCAGGAGGTCTGCCTTTAAAATGGGGGGCCAGATGGGCCCCCATGGGAAGTGACATCCCGAGGGCGTCTAAGATTGAGACACGGACCTGTGCTCGGGGCGTCGTTAGTCAGGAGGGAAGCTAAGGAAATTTGGACACTAGCGTCCTCCGACGGCAGAACGCTGGAGCAACGGAGCGCTTACTCAGTTGGGACCTAGTCTATACCGGTATAGACGGTGGTGTCTGTGTGTTGTGTGGTGTCACTTATGACTACGCGTACGTTATTACCTACTGTGAACGCGTCGTCGGGGTCTACGAGTACCGACTTGGGTCTTCTTTTTCTGACTAAAGTAGTCTTACGTGGTCTATACTCTGCGGCGTCAGTCACCAGTGGGTTCGGGTGTCGCTCAGCACGTTCACAGTATTTTTGGGAAAGCCCCTTGAAGTACTGAGCGATGGTCGGAAGGTCTAAGACTCTATGAAGATCAATTTTGCGTACGAACCAGGGCGCCCCAGTTACAATCCGTGTAAACCTGTTCTGAATCACCTGACGTGGTTTCAGATTAGCGTGCGCAAGCTTTGTAAAGTGTCGATTATTGCGAAGGGACATTTTACTCCGGTTGCCTAACAGCGGATATAAACGACCTAATATGTAGGCCACTCTGCTACAAACGGTCCTAATATGCGCAGTGAAAACTAACTTTCTATCTAACGTTACTCCTAGGTATTTTGCCTCGTCTTTCCAAGGTATCGGTTTATCAAAGTGTTTGATTCGCGGGAGGATCCTTGGGGGGCCCCGTTCGAAGAGCACCGAAACGCTCTTCTTAGGGTTTACCTCGATCCGCCATTTCCGCAGCCAACTCTCAAGGGAGTCTACTGCGGATTGGAGACGTTGGTATATCTCCCAGTGATCCTTAGAGGACGTGTAAAGCGCGGTATCGTTCGCGTACATGGCAAGGTGCACTTTAGTTCGCGGCCTAGGAATATCGCTAGCGTAGATGAAGTAGAGGATGGGCGAGAGAGCTGAACCCTGGGGGACACCCGCCCTGATGGGGCGGGGGGTTGACAAAACGCCTTCCAGACTGTAGCGAAAGGAGCGATTTGACAGGTAGTCCCGTATGATGAGTACGAGTCTGTCCGACACCTTGAACTGGTATTGCTTGTACAGCAATCCATTGTGCCAGACCCTGTCGAACGCCTTAGCTACATCGAAGAAGAGCGCTCCTGTCCTATGCTTCTTGGCCCTCACAGTGGCCCCTATCAGTATGTGCTCCGTGAGGCGTTGCACCTGATGGGAACATGAATGGTTGGCTCTAAAGCCGAACTGCTCACTTGGGATGATTTTGAGTCTCTTGACTTCCGATCTAAGTCTACAGAGGATGATTCTCTCATATACTTTCCCTAAGGAACTAAGAAGACTAATGGGATGGTAACTACTAGGCAGAATCCTATCACTATGGCCTCTTTCCACTGGGCCGGAAACGAGCAAAAAAATGGTAACCAATAGGTAAATTAAAAGAGGTGGAAGGAGCTTTATCACTTTGTTAGTAAACCTATCGGGACCTGGCGATTTCTTCGCGTGAAGCACCCTAACTATGGATGTCAGCTCGTCTAGGTTCGTTTCCTTGATTGGGGGACTGACCGGTGGCTGAGAACACATTATATTGACCGATTTGTCGATTATGTCGACATGATCGCGATCAACCGATTGAGCAGACAGACGGCACTGGCTCTCTAGACTGTCGGATAAGCACTCAGCTTTGTTAAGGTCGTCAAACGCGATGGCGGAGTTAGGTCCAACCAAGGGAGGCATATCTGAGACAGTGTCCGCCTTCAACGCTCTCTGCAACCGCCAAAATGCCTGGTGTGTTGGAGAGAGCGCCGCAAGCGTCCTAAAATCATAATAATGTATTTTACCTGGTATGGAAGTAAATTGAAGGTAATATATATATAGTAGGTAGATACTACAAAGTATTTTCGTTTATATGTTTAATTTCATTTCCATCAACAAATTAACAGGTTGTTAATGTCGTTTAATCTATATTAAATTTACTTTATCTTGCATGGTGACCACGATTACGTTTGTATTAAGGACTATTCCTTAATACAAAAGTTCTTGTGGTCACCACACAAGATCTTACAATTCAATGTACGTCTCTTACGAGCAATTAATAATTATAATAATTGTATGTTAGTAAGTGTTCTCTTCGACTCTTTCCGAACGGACTACACAGTCGGTATTTAGACGTTTGGAAAAGTGGTTCAGTTCTACATTAAAGAAACAGCATTATTCGTATTTACCATGTATATATATTGTACACCTCTTGCACGTAGCCTCTCTACATCAATCCCAACAACATTTGTTCTGCGACTTTCTACAATACTTGAACACAAAAAAACAAAACAAAAAAAAATTTTTGCTCCCCCTTTTTTTCTTATTACTCTGTATTTTGTAAAAACTACTTAAAGGGTCAAAGCCCGTGCGCCATACATACGGTCAGAGTTAATGCCAGTTCAGAGGCAACATATAAATTTTATATGGGAAAACTTACATTTTAAAAGCTATTCATTTTAAAAAGTCGTAGTACAAATAGTGTTTTCTAAGGTTTTAAATTTACATTTAAATTTAACCCGACGTTTCAAATGCTTTGCAGTAATCGCGTTCACGGTAAGACGAGATGGAGGTGTCTGTCAGTAAGTCAGTTAATTAGTCATCTACCTCCAACGGTTTTTAAGCTTCAGGGCGTACAGTTCACGATTCACACAAAACGCACTAACAGTATCTTGAGGTCTTACAGTGCGGTCACAAACATGGGATTTTAAATTTTTCAAAAGTGGGTCCCAGGTGTTATATAATCCCCAACCATATTCTCTATTAAAATTAAGATGTTATTTAACATCATGAAACATGAACCATTCTTGGAATGTAACGTTGTTCTTTAGCGAGGATTTTAGGTTTATCAAATTTTATATAATGATTGGGCTTGTCTATGGTATGATCACAAACTGCTAACTTCGATGTACGACTATGTTTGATATCCGAAATGTGTTCCCTAACTTTTATATCGTTGCTCTTCTTTGTTTGACCTATGTATGACAAGCCACAATCGCAGTCAAGTTTATATACTCCAGCACATTGTAAAGGAATATTAAGGAATATTACTTTCGATAGGTCTCAAAAATTGGCTCACTTTCCTTTAAGATTTGTAGATAGTTTTAATAGAAACCTTTTTTAAGATGTTGCCGATTTTGTCCACCCACAGTTCAACTGTGGGTGGACAAAATGGCCGTACTACCATGTTGCGTCAAATGGCCGTACTACCACCATATGTGAAAGGAATTACTGACAGAATCAGTTCTTACATAATACAGAGTAATAAGAAAAAGAGGGAGCAAAAATTTTTTTGTTTCGTTTTTTTGTGTTGTTTATCAAGATTTGTGAAAAGTCGCAGAACAAATGTTGTTGGGATTGATGTAGAGAGGCTGTCTGCAACTAATTACAAATAATCCTGTATATGTATATATACTATATATGTATGTATACTATATATATAGGTATAAGGAATATGCTGTAAGGATTGTAGATTAATGTTAACTATATGGCGCACCTATTTGTAGTTTCGGATTAGATTCAGATTAGTGCATACAATAAAGGACGCTCGCCCACGGTGTTATAATTATAGATAATAATGTCTGTCTGGGATAATTATCTAGCAGAGGCATGACCTCGTCTTAGGAATGATCTACATCCTAAAAGGAATTCTCACCCAGAATTTAAGACTCCTAATACTATAAAGTAGTTGATGAAGTTTCACAATTAGTCGGGAGTACTTATATATTATATGGTACCTTTATAAATATAATAATATCAATAATAAAATAGATTATCCATTAGAGTTGAATTCACGCTTCAGAATTATCTAGATCCTAGACCGGTTTTGTTAAAACTTGTTTTGTTTTGAATACACTCTGCTATTCTGTAATGTAATAAGTTTTTATATGTAAAGATAATAAATAATATTAATAATATACTCTGTTTTAAACTTAATTTACATTCCATAATTAAAGTTAAAATTAATCTATAGATTTTTTTGTAGATGATAAATGAAGCTCTTGTATTTTTTTTTTTAATTTTAATTATCTTTTTGTTATTCCAACACAGCATAATTCACTTTGAACATTGTAATGTACCTAGTTTTAAACGAAAGAGGTTGATCGGTTTCTTATAATTTTGAGTTTTCAGGATCTTATGTTAGTATCTACTTCTGGAGCCTGATATCTCGCAATATATAACAACACAACAGGGAAAATGTTAATAAATAAAATTTTTTGTTCATACCATAAATACTTATAAGAATATACGATATTTATAGTTTTACTTTAAATAACTATAATATGTGTATATATAAGTAAAACAAAACTTTAACTATGTATCGATCTCTTTCTCATCTTTAACTCAGAACGTGAGATAGAACGTCTAGACTAGTTAGTTAGACGGTCTGGTGGTGAGTGGCCCTGCCAGTCCGATAGTGATATGTGTGAACCATAGATTGTTGTTTTGTGTCTGGGTGACTGGTAGCTGTATGTACTACCCTAAAATAAACTTTGTGATACTGCTACTATTAGTGTAGTAGCATTACTACCACAAATTAATGTATACAACTAATAAATACTGCAATTAAATACACGGAAACAAAATAATAAATTGTCATGATACAGAAATTATAGATATATAAGTCTACTGGCTTGGTAGTCATAAGAAGCAAGCAGATTTTTTCTGATGATCTTTCTTCAAAATCAAAATTTCTTTGTATAAGTGTATTCTAATTAAAAATCTCCAAAAATCTGAAGATGGAGTCGATTTTAGCAATTAAAGTTTTCATTTAAGTTTCAATAACACTTAATACAAGTAATATTTATTAACAAACAGCTGTTATATTTGGAGACGAAGACTTTATCATCGTTTCTAGATCTATGCAGTCAGTCTCCATACCAGCCAGTTAGCTATTTTACGACAATCTTAAGAAGGTCTATTGTGGAACAGTGAATACTAAGTCTATAACTTGTTAAAGAGATGTTATCCCAGCAAAATGCAAAGTTTATCAGTAGAGAGTCACTGAATAGGGGCTTTTTTAATCTGTCGTCCTCTTACCACCATCCCACCCCGAAACTTCGGCCAACGCTATGCTCTATAACTATTACCAAATAAAAAAGGATATCATTTAATACTGTATTTCTTAATATGGCTCTAAAATTACTCATTGTTATAATTATAACGGGGACTTGTAGATATATTAATTCAGTTAGACTTATAAAATTATTTTATTAGAGTGGTTTGAACTTTAGACCGAATGTTTCGTTTTCTTGTACCCACGTAAAGACCGATTTAAAAGGTTTTTGGCAAATTCTTCTCTATAAAGATAAAATAGTATATATCTTCTTTTTCAGAAAACAAGATAGAGAAAACAAGATGTTTCCTACACGTGATTGTTTTTTCCATTATAATTTTAACAATAAAAAAGTAAATATAAACCTACTTGAACAAGAAAATACAATAATAATTAAGTAAATACCTACCTTTTAGATGATTAAATAGTTCATCTTTTACTCTGGTTATCTCTAAACTACGAACAAATGACAGATATGGCGCATCCGTTTTAATCAAGGGATTGATATCATAATATATTATGTTTCGTTTCAAGGTTATCTATTTATAAACGTAATTATATACCTACATGCATCTTATATAAAAAATCAAAATTGTAATATTGATAATAACTGTCTTGTCTCTATAACAATTGTAACGATCCACGTAAATTATAAAGAAGACACAAAAATAATATTAAAAATAAGTTAGAACATGGATATTTGCTTAAAACTATTCAGTTTCAAGTCTTGATCCATAAATATATTATGTAATATATTTGACGATTTTTATTTATTCTGAGGATTTATGTAACGCTTAGAAAATAGATATTTTGTAAATTCTTAAAATTTTAATTATTATACAAGTCAATAGAGAATACAATTTTCAACAAAAAAATATATATTTTAAAACAAATCATTCATTAATCGTATTTTTGTGATTGTTAAGATTATTATAACTCAAACAGATTAAGAGGAAAAAAACATATAAATAAGCTATAAATAGGTAAATATAAAAAAATAATGACGAGGCAAAAATCAGTAAACCAAATATTAAAACAAAAACAGTCCACAATATCACTAAAACCCACTGACTACTGGAATAAAGGAGTTATTAGTACCTAAGTATATTAAAAACAACCATGTTTGGGATCTAGAAATACACGATCTAAAAACAAATCTTATCTATTTTCCCCAAAAAGTTTATCTTTCTATATTCATTGACGTAGATGTTCTGAATCGATGTAATTTGGCAGGTGGTTAACCTGTGTTGTTTATAATAAATATAAAAACGCCAAAATGGCCAATCAACTTCAAGCAATTAATCTGTTTTATGATAACTATTTAGTTCAGATATATCGGTAGCGTCTAAAAACTCCAAAAAACGGCTTTAATATCGATAAATGAATTGCACGATCAAATATGAAATTTATGAACACATTTCTTTTACTATACTGTCTTGCATAAAGTCGTAAAAGACACACGACTAGACTAGGAAGTTAGTTTTACAGTTTAACTAATCTATAATCTAGCTGCTAGATGCAAATAACACCATGTTATGAATCACGGATGCCTCCAACATTCTAGGCGGGGATGAGAAACACAAGTTCAACGACATTTGGCGTCCCGCCAAATCTAGCAATAAATTTACTAGTTAGTATACTAATAGTTAAAATACTTGGTTGGTTTTAATTAACAGAAAAAGGTCTATATTATGAGCCACTTCCTCAAATTCCATTTAAGAAGTTAAGTGAAAACGAAAGAAAAATTTGAACACAAGTCGAACTTAGATCCGCGACAACAAAAAAAAATATTATTTTTCGACAATATATTAATTTTTGTCATTGTTTAAATGGATATATATTAACATGCCTATCTAGCTGTGTAATTTGTATATATGACTAAAGTCTGCAATGTAATTATTCTGGTAAAAAAGACAAATATTAAAAAAAGGAATCTGCGCAGACGCATCAGCTGCAATAGCGAACAAGTAACGGTATATTGGTAGCGTATAATGACTCTATATTATTAAAATAATATGAATATTTTTTTTGCATTTTAGTTAGTATGTCTTTTTTGTTAGTTTAGTACAATATATTATATTTATTTTTATAATTTCTACTATGAATACCAGTAATTACTTGTGTATTGTAAATGGAAGTCCCAGGATTTGTTACTATTGCAATAATTTTAGAAGTGAAAGTGAAACAGATAAAAGCTCTCATATTGATACAAGTATATTTTTTGTTCCAAAATATTTGAAATTTTTTGATAAATTTAGCAATTAATGACATCATGAGTCTAGACAACGATAGGGTTGCCAACTTTTGTTTTTTACATTTTAATTTGAAATTTAAATAAGATATATTTCCAAACACTATAAATAGACAATAATTTTAATATTAATTGTATTTATAATCATATTTGAACATATTTTTTCCTTTTAATCAAGGTATAGATGAGTCTTAGAAGCTGTAGTTAAATCTGAAATCTTTAGTAGTAATTGGATGAATTAAATTCGACCATTATTAAAATTAAATTTAAAAAAATATTTTAAAAGAAATATAAAAATAATTAAAATTAACGTTGTAGTGGCAACCCTAAGTCTGGGTTAAATTGTGAGTAAAAACGCTCTGATTTTGGTGGCTATTGTTAGATCTCCATTAATGTTTCGCTGCTCAAGTACAGTTAGCAGCCATTTATATATATTACTTATCGTGAGAATTATCATAGATAAAAAAAGTCTATGAATGTTCTAGAAACATCTTAAATCAGTTTAGGAATAGAACCTAGCAGCTCCTGAACGTGTTCACTTGAGAGGAGGGTGGTCTTATCAGAAAAATGGTGGTAATTAGTTATTGGAATTGCATTTGGTTTTGTGTGTGTGATAAATATCCAAGTCCATTTGGTTGTGGGAGGACCCTTTTTATTTATTGCTGCCTATTGAGGTAATATCCAGTTCAACATCTTCAAAGACTTATAGCTATCTCCTTAACCAAGAAACCAGAAATTAAAAAATATACAATCATTTACCCTTATTATAAAACAGATTATCTAGCATCAAACAGTAATAAATAACTCAGTTTCAGTAAGTATACAGGTAGTAATTTCAGTAAACTCGGTAACAAGAATCCCACACAATATAAAACGGAGTTTACATTGTTTTGAACGAGGTGTTCCTCAATTATTAATTCAAGATAATTCTAACGTCTTTATAATATGTTATAATCAGATGGTCTCAATTGTGACAAGTGACAACCAACGTAGGTATTTGTAATGTTGTCAGTCATTTATATAATATTATTTATTAACAAATACAATAACATGGAATCTGCCCCTTGTACTACAAGGGGATGAGGAGGGGGGAGGCTGTAAGAACCGCTTTGGAGCAGGAGTCAGGTTTCGGTTGGGAGTGCGCCGGTTTTCGAGGAAGAGCCTTAACCTTAAGGGCACTATGGTTAAGACTTTGTGTTCGTCTTGTTCCGTTTGTTCTTGTTTTGTTTCGTATATCATGTTTTTGTGTTTTGTGTCAACCCTAAGGTTCGATGCCTGCCGAGGGGTTGTGTATACCTTGCCTACGTTACCTTTGTATTTTAAATATTAGTTACATTTTTATTTTAAACTTTACCTTAATTTTCAATGTTTAAAGTACATACTTACCGTTTGGATAAATAAAATATACCTTTACCTAGATTAATTTACTACCGTTGTATTGTGTAATTTTTAATTTTAAGCATTCCAAGTTTACATCAATAAGACGAATTCTCAGTTTACTTTTTATAATATTCATACTTGACAAAGCTTGCTCACATTTTTTTCTTCACCAATATTTCCAATTCAACACAAAGACGTTCGAATTTAGAGCGCCATCTTTCCTTGTTTTTTAAATCCAGCAATTGTATTCTAAAAGTACCAATATCAATTTCAAAAGGAGAAAATTTCAACTCTGTTATCGTATCATTAAGAGGATTTTTCAAAAATGCTAATGTTTACTCTGCTATTTTTAAATTCTTGAAACCTGCTGAGAACCTGCTTCCCCGACTGCCTTCTTGACTCTTGAAGGTTATTGTGCGGGTGTAGTTCTGCCTCTGTAGAGCTTTTAGAGGAGTGGCTGCTTTGATAATACTGGTGCAGGAGCCTGGGCACATACGGGTGATCTGCCCTTCCAAGATTAAGCGCAGCGCCGTCTGTTTCCGGTGCATCATAGCGAGTTACATCGTTGTCAGCTGCACGCTGCGGAAAGTTATGGTGTGCGGTTTGCGCGGACCTTGGGCTGCCAACGGTCCATTGGGAGCCAATTATGCAAAGCTCCACGCAAAAGGTGGAAAGCAGTTAGTAATACAGCTGTCTTGAGCGTGAAGCGTACTCAACCGTCGGTCGAGCGATGGCCGCGACCAACTAGGCATGCAGCTAATAAATGTGCATTGCGAATGGGTATCTAAAACCCTTCCCTAAGCCCTATGTGTTAATAGAACAATAGAACAATTGACACAGTCCTCAAACGTCCTTTATGTTGCAGTTGTTTGGGAGACACTAATCACGTATCATTGGGTAGACTGTCTGTTGGTTTTTCCACGTTGTTTATAAAATAATAACAATATTGTTTTCAAATTAAACAATACTCAGGAAAATAGTGCAAAAATTTGGGATTTTTAATCCACCAACCCAATTTTTTTATTTGATTCTATTTTTATCTTCATAACATGGATTTAATTTTAATTTTACTTATTCATCCATTATAACATTATATAATATTTTAAAAATAGACTCTTGAAAGAACATTAATATGCTGTGGCACTACGAAAATAATTAAATAAATATAAAAGACATGATAAAAAAGTGGTCATACAATACTTGAAAAAAAAAACCATTATCAAGACGATGAACAGTAATCAGTAGATCGATACATTCAACAAACAAACAAAAACACCACACCTAAGTTAACAACAAAAAGGTTGGAAGTTAATAAAAAAAAGTTTTATTAAACTCATTTAAATTAACTTCAGAATATAATTTAAGGAGGTTTTAATGCCCTTCAAATCAATTAATTAACAAAAATATATCAAATATTTATCAAAAGGATGGAAAACAGAAATTAATATTTCTACAACTTTATTAGCTGTTAATAAATATTTTATTCAAATTCATAAAAGCATATTTATAATTATATAAATTTAAATTAAGTGTCATATCTAGATCTAATATGTATTTACTGTTTCTTGTGATTAGATGAAAGCGAAAAAACATAAATAATATTCGTAATTACTTAGATTATTTCAAGTATTGGTAAGTACATATTGGTAAATGTTGGATATTTACCTACAACACGAATGGTACACTAATGACAAATGAAAATTTAATTAAAATCAGTATACATACCTAATTACAAAATTCTACATTAATCACTACGCATTTTTGAGTAAATAGAAATATTAAAAAAAATTATTCAATATATTATTATAACAAATGACAGAAACGTATTCTAAATATTAAATACACAGAAAAAAAACTTAACGTCAACTTAAAATTGTCAGACATAGACTGCAATTAGATATAGGCTATAGCCCTTGAATATTATAGTTATATCGGCGGATGAACTTGCGGTGAATCATACTGTGTTGCTAGAACAATTGTATTATTTTGCCTGCATATATAAATTACATAAATTAATAACATCTTATATTTTCCTTGTTTCTTATGTGAAATCAATTAAAATTATTATTTCACTTTTAACATAGTTTATAAAATATGGTTATACATTTAAAATTGTAGAGTTATTTAAATAAATATAAAAGCATACCACATAATAGTAATATATTTACATCCATTTGACGTAAATTTTATCAATATTTAATTAAACTACAAAATTACCACAACACTGGGAACTTGTCTAGTGCTGGCACATTTCTACCCCGAGTCATTCGCTCCCGTTCTTTGGTTCCTCCGCGCTCATTCGAGCATCAGCCGGTGAGCTGTGCGCTGTGTCAAAGAATAAACGTTCACATTCAATATGAGGGAAATTGTGCATCTCCAGGCTGGCCAGTGCGGGAACCAGATTGGCGCTAAAGTAAGTTTTGTTTAATATACAAACTTCTTGCAACAGATTTTAACTTTCAAATTCATACTATTCTAACTGTGCTTGCCAATTTAAAAATTAAACTTTTTAGATTTTTTTAACCATACTTAACAAAACTGAATGTAATTTAAATAAGGTAAATGTTTAGCCTGCGGTCTTCCGTATAACTATTTTCTAATACCCTCTGCAATAAATAATAATTGTTTAATTTAATTACTTTCTAGTAAAATGTTTGTGCAGTGATTTTTAATCTGCGTGTGCATTTTAATTGTATGTCACGCCATTGTTTAAAATGCTAACAATAATTATTCGAATCAAATACAATAAACAATATTTGACATAATAAATTAGCTCAGTTTTGACGTAAATGCACAAAAATCCTAATATTTTAATATTAAAATTCTTATAAATAAATGAAATTTATATGTTGGTCTGTTCTCTCGTGTCATTGTGACCGCGTGATGGTACGCTCTTTACTTTATTGGAGCAAATGATATGCTTTCTAAAAGCCGACAGATTTTTCGGTTCGATAAAAAATTGTGTGAAGAAACTGAGAAATTTAACAATCATAAAAATGTGAAAGTAATTTTCGAGCACTTGAATTATTAAATCAGTCTAATTTTCAATAAATATTAGATAGAAATTTGTTATTTAAGTAGGTAGCTTAATTCGATTTATATTAAAAGCGTATATGTACAGAGGATATGTTGAGTGTTTTATATTAACTCATACAGTTGAAATTACTAATTTACAAAAGAGATAGAAATCACTTTAAGATAATTTTCTGTCAACGAACAAATTACAAGCACTAACTTAGTAGCAAAAAATCTGATCAGAATTATCAATTTCAATCATACATAGTTTTTTTTATAACAAAACCATTTCATATATCTACAATGATTTGTTATTTTCGAGAAGAAATACATGCAATTTAATTGTGATTCCAACATCATCTAAATGCATATTAAAAATTAGAAATCAGGTTCCAGATTGTGAAACAGAAATCCCTAGACGCACTGTGGCCACTGAATAACAATAACAAATCCCTGGGTATTTGGAAACTTGAAAGTTTAGATCCAAAATGACGTATCTAGAACTTACTTTAAAATAATTGCCCCGACATTGAGTTCAAGTGCGATAACTGCTATTATTAAAGAAGCGACCGTTAGCGACCGTTATTATTTTATCAGAATACTTTCAAATATGGAACTCTACGCCATTACATTCAGTAATGTATGAGTGGGAACTACGGTAATTAGTAATAACCCTTATAATTCCTTTATCAATTGTTACTAATCTATGATAAATCTTTTAAATGCTACTTATCTTGTTTATATGATTTCTAAGAATTAAATTACTCAAAAAATATTTTTGTCTTGTTTTATAATTGAATTAGTTTTTAGAAGCTTTTTAAAAAGTTAGCTTTATACCTCATTCTCATGATAAAAATAATTACGGCTGTCAATAGTCTACAGATGTTTATAACGTGCTTAAAACCTTGCAAAGGAGCAAAGCAACGCAAAATAGTTTTATTTATTCCTCACATTTTTTACATACATACAATGTTGGTTGTGTTAGTTTTAGCTTAGCCTAGTTTTTTATTACTTAATTGTAATAAATTTTATTAATAACTATTAACTAATAGCTGTACGAAACGCTCTTGCGGTGAAAACTTCCTCCATTTCGCTCTATCTTTTGCCAGTTTATACCATGTTAATCCAGCCGTGGCAATAATGTCATTACTCCTTCTTTTAAATGGTCTTCCTCTTCGTCTTTCGTGATGGATAAGAAACCAATTTTAGACCATTTCTATTCTGATGATCTTTGTATACCTACGCCTAACTCATTTCCATTTTCGGGACATTAAAGATTTTGTTATGTCCTTGGCCTAGGTAATTTTTCTTTGTTTTGTCTTTATTCTTCATTTGATGTCTTTATTCTTTATTTTGTCGCTAAGCTTTAGGACAAAGAGACTCCTTTCCATGTTATTTTGGCACACCTCAATCTTGCTAATTTGTGAAGAAGTAAAGAGGCAAATACAATGAGTTAATTATAATGTAATAATAGTCTCCCATATTTTAATTTTGTTAATAGATTTTTAATTTATCTGTAACTGGCTTTCAAACCGTAATAAATAATTAAAAAGTGTACGATATTCGAAATTCAAATAGTTCGTGAATCACGCGTGGAAGTCGCCAGCCGTGCACCGAATATGTCATTAGGAACATAATGGCGGCAGGCCATATCAGACTCTATTGTGACGAATTTCCTGCCATGGAGTTAACTTATTAGGATTTTTGATGTCTTAATTTGAACAATTAGCTACTGGATAAGGAAGCACAGATAGCTTTATTAGATAATTGCTATATAAGTGTCGAGAGTGCTTAGTTAAAGTAGGCATTTATAATTTCCTTACAAATCTAAAGATAATTTAGGTTTGTCACAAATCTTATTTGAACTAAAATTAGCATAAAGCAATAGGAGGGTGGAGTCTAATTATAAAAATGTCTGTATAAGAGACGACAACTATTAACTTAAAACATTTGTGACATCGCGTTCTTAAAGCATCTCGAAATAAAATAATGTTGCCATGTTCGGATTTACTTATTTTTAAGGAAGTTCCTTTGTTAAGTAGTCGTATTGACAGTGACTGAATGTTCATACCAATCTTAGTATTCGTGCAAGTATTTCCTTTATTATTTTATCATTTAGTCACGATTATAAGCCCGTGACTCATTGATAATAAACTGCAATGGTAATCTATTAGTCAGTTTAATGTTTCGGAGAAAGGTAGACTACGATGTAGACTCTTATAGTCTGTAATTGATCTAGTCTAGCGTTGTGTGATTTGTCTGACGTCTGAACAAAAGATTGTTCAAGATTGTATTATTATAATGGGTAGACCATGACTCAAGTTTAATTAAAATTACAATTCGCTTATGGCAACCATCTTAGTCTACAATTTACTAAAAATAATATTTTTTAAATATAATAATAATTCATTTATTTACTTATCGTAGTTTGTTGCTTAATAACAATTAAATATAAACAGCTGATTGATATGTTAGATAAATGTTAACTTGACTATTAAATGGTAACCTTGTAAACATCAGAGAATATAATCGGTACTAATTATTATTTATTATTAACAAACCTATTTCACAATGTTATAATTAAAAATTTACATTATAATAATATTAGAATATGTATAATAGTAATTATTATATGATAGTATTGTCTTTTTATCACAGTGATAAGTAATAGTTCCTCTGAAACAAATCATCAATCGTCCTTGGTGTTTATATTATCTCGTTATATTTTTTGTTCTCAAGATCAATCTGTGTAAAGTTCAACGTCCGAACATGTAATTGCAATTCTAGTCGCTTTTTGTCTGTCTATAGGTAATTTTCCTGTTGCGGTTTACTATCGTATTTACTGTATATTATAAATAACTCGACAAAATACTGACTTTTACTATATTTTCCTTAATGTTCCTGTTAACAAATACATCCCAACAAAATGTTTTTATTCTTCCAAGGTTCGTGTATAAAGTATAGATTTAAATCTGAAGACGCCATGTTTAATATCTGAAAATAATTCGTCCACTTCCGCTTTCTCCTAAGTGGCTGAATGTTTACACGACGCTAGCGTTTGTATCAACACTGTTTTTGTTTCATGTTTTTAAATACGCACTTTACGAGTGTTAATATATAAGGCAATGTTGGTATTTCTTTATTTAACCAATTGAATACTTTAATCACCTTATATTATAGGAATATAAAAACATCAATTATTAATTTTAATTAAATGTAAAGAAAAAGATTTTAAGTCATTAAAAATATTTAATAATTCATACTAATGTCGGTATAATTTCAAAGCAATTGTACTTTTACGAATGTTAATAACTAAAAATTACATCTGATTAGCGGGTCCCGTTAGTAGTTTCTTCTAAGTGTGTTAATTATATTAGTGGAGTTATTTCGAACTGCAATTACTATTTAGGAATGGTAAAAATTCATGTATAGGTACACAGTTTCATAAGACGTCAAACAAAACATAATGATATCATATACATACTTTTTTAAAGTATATAAAGTTAGCATCTATTAAATTGAGTGTTACTCATCTTTCCCCAACATGTGTTTTATTTCTATGGGTACTTCGTCTGTCTTGTATATGTAACACGATCAGAGCTCTTATGTTTTATGTTGTATTAATCTCTTCACACCCATCTGTTGTATTAAGTATCGAAACTTAAACCTTCTAAGACAAATATTTTGATTGAAATGAGTAACGTGTTGATTTTTTTTATTAAATACATTTCTTATACTTAATTTAGGGATTACGGAATGACTTATTAAGAATGATCAAAAGTTCTAAATGTGCAATATTACAGTGCACATTACCATATCTATAAGTAATACATATTAAAAATATAAACTCCAGACAGCGATGCATTGGTAGTGGTAGTTTTGAATACCAGATATGGCAACACTGCAGGAGACAGACGAAAATAATGCACTCGTGTCAACGCCCAAGCCGCGATGCAACAAAAAGAATGTTCTATTTTCAAATTGTCGAGACTTCTGGACGACGCGGAAAAGAAAAAGAACGGTTAAGAAAATTATTTTGCTCTCTTTATATAGATTTGAATTGTGTTCTGTTCTAGAAAGATGTAAACAAGAGAATATTATAAGAAAATAACAGTTATATAAAAAAATTTAGTAATCCAATACATTAGTATCTAATACTCATTGTTATTATGTTACATCGATTACTAAATAATGAAACAGATATGTATTCCGATTACTTAGAACTTCCGTATCGACTATATTTCTTGGCGCCGAAACGTCGCAGGCTGTTTACATGTAGGGCTATCACCTAAGATATTAAATTATTCTTTATTAAGTGTATTTTTATTTTTTTGATAGGGAGATCACTTATTATATTTTTATTTCTTGTTTTTTTATATCCAGTTTTATTCACAACAACAAAATAACGTTTTACATTTATTTACAGTTTATTTGTTAAGTTAGATAACGTTAAATTATAACGGTCTACAGCACTAAGGCATTACATCGGATTCGGATTTACCAAATTGAAGATCTAATTATTGTAAAACATATAGGAAGTAGACTTTAACATTATTACATTTTGTTATTATAATATATTTTTTCGTGACTAATCAAAACCGGGGATTTCCCTTTAGCGACATGAAAGATTAAAAAATAATAATATATATTTATACAAGTTTTAAGCTATTAGAACTGCCGGTGAAGAAGTAAAGATTTTTTAAAATTGATAAACGATTTTAAAGAAGGTAATATTACTAATTATTAAGGAATTCCGATCCCAATGTTGATAAATTGCAATAATTATCATTGCAAATAATGAACTGGAGATTTTATAGAAATTTGATATCAATCTTGGTTTAAGATCGATTATTAATTCCTGTTGAAAGAACACAAACAAACACACGCAAATTACTTTAATAACCGCGTACAAGCCTATGGCATGGAAAAGAGAACCTTATTCCGTTACAATAGCCTATAATGGTCAGTTCGGACAAGTCTGGACATGGGGTGGTATCGATTAGTCTGTCCTGTAAATGGTTTTTAATTATGCATTTTAAATTACTGGTAAGTTAAGGTTGTTGACCGAAACTTTCGAAACGAACATTATTGAATTTATCACATCACATTAAATATCATAATAAACGGTATGACATTTTATTATTTATTTTTAGTAAAAAAATAAATAAAAATCCTATTAACAATTTCTGTCAACCCTGTAATGTTACGTCAATATATTAAGGAAAAATATTCCCGTAAACAACATTTTTTTGTGGATGATACAACTTTTACTTTTAAAGGTTTCAGTGGAGTCAGGATGAGCTGGTAATTGGATTTTATACAACATTTAGCTCTAAAACTTTTATATCGAAAACCATTTATTTATTTTGACTCTTGACTTGATAACGTAAATAATTTATTCCTGTAATTTATCTCACGTTTCTTATCAAACACCTCGTGAATTAACAAATACAACCTTCTGCTTGTATTTTTCCTGTCTTTATACTGATAGACTTTTAGTTTGATAAGCGAGGAGTTTAGTGTCGGTCCTGTTTTTAGTGTTATTATTGTTTATTTTTGTGTGTCTTGTAAAAATAAAATAATTTTTACTTATTTTATATTTTACCCGTAACTTCTGCAAGGTGAGTGTATATAAGAAACGAGAATATATAAATATAATCGAAATATTCCTTATGATACCACATGTACTAAATTTTAGACAATTGTAGTATGTCTAAAAAAAGGTTTCTATGGTCTAACATGACCGTGGGCTATCGATCATGTGGCTTTGACCTGACGGGGCTTTCTAGGAAATTGCGTAATTAAGGGTTTCCATGAGGGGGTGGAAACACGACCCCCCAACATGGTCGATATCAGTTTCAACAAACTCTAACAAGTTTTGCGACTAAAGGTCAAGGACCGTTAAAAAATAAATGATTTAACTTTCGAACATCTTCGGAATCGAAGCCCGTCATCACAATGAGATAAATTGACTTTGATTGGATCAATGAATCTTTATCGGAGTCTTAAATCTAAATCAGCGTGATTTAAATCAAACTGGAACAACGAGTGCACTCAAACAAATCTACTTAACGCTCTATATTAATATTATAAAGCTATAGGTTAGTTTGTTTGTTTAAACGCGTAAGTTTTGAAATTAGAAGGGTTGTAAGAATTCTTTGGATACCCTATTTATTGAATTATATTATGATAACTATATGACCTTACAATAATATAGAAGTATTGTATAGAAAATAAATATGTGACTGTAACATTTATTTTCAGTCCATACTGACGGAGTAACTGAAAATGATAGTATGATATAAACAGATTTTTTGGGGTTAAAATCTTCTATTTAGTAATAATCTATTTAATGATCAAGGTGAGGTTAGACTTATACAGAAGATAATTATTAATTTATACCTTTCGTCTGTTTGAAAACGTTTGCGCATGATTTTACCACTGCCAAGAATCGAATCCAGGAACAAAAGGTTATAGTTAAACAAAACGGTTTTTATAAATCAACAGTAATTAATTCTGTTTCATGTAGTAACTATTTCGAGTTATTCTTTAAAATTACTTATTTCGAATTATATGTATACAATAAATTCCCAACATTTTAATTACAAAGAAAACTATAAAATTGTGTTTATAAAAAGTAATAAAAAATAATAACTTGCTTTTTTGTCCTAACAAACATAAATATATATAAAAATTAAAAAAAAAACCCCACAGCTTTGTAATTTACGCAGAGTAATTACGATCCTACCGATAACTGATACGACTACCGATGACCCAAAAAAATATAATAAATATGTAGCCGTAATTTTATACCGCTTATTGATTTTACAGCGACGCCATATTTTTTCACTATTATCGATATGATTGTCTCTGTGTTTTACATTTTACTGGGCTAGAGACCTACCCTGATATATATTTTACTAAACGTCCATAAAGCTGGTAAGGGTTTGTTTGTACTTGTTAGGACTTGTTTTATCCATCCCCAACTGCGCTTATTGTTATATAATAATAAGGGTTAATAAATAGCTACGCTTTTGAACTCATGAAGTGTATGTCATGACTCATGTCACATATGTCACTAAAATTTAAAAATGGCGGATTTTTTGTCGGTTACTATATTTACGACTAAAATTAAATAACTGGTTGGATGACCCTTTCATATTTGTATTAAAAATTAAATTTTAGGCTGTTTTAAAATATTGTTTAGTACGACATGTAATTTAGGGTAAAAATACCATTTTAGTACCTACATGTAAATGGTATTAAATGTTTGAAGATAAAATGTTACAAACAAGCTGGCCTATATTTGTGCAAGTTGGCCAATGGTAAAGCTTGAAAATTCTAGTTCCAGTCTCTGTTCTAGTAAAAGTAGACTTCAATAACACTAAGATGTACATAAAAAGTGTTTCTTTCAGATTTAATTAAAAGAGAAGGTAATTTGTTTATGAAGTAAAGATTTTCATTACTGTGTCAGTTTTTAAGGTCGCTCGTAATGTTGAACACCAATTTCCTGTTAACGTATGTTTATTACGCGTTATTATTAGAAACCCGTCAGTAGCCATTCCGATTATCCCTCCATGCACGTCTCTTGTGTTATAAAAGACAAATGAAGAATAGTAAATAGTTTGACACTAGGTATTTATTATTGTCTTGGTACATCTCTCAAATGGTGCATGCAAATTTATTTTTCTTGTAAATGTCACCTTATAAGACAATATATTGCACACACGTTAATAAATAATCGATATTAGTGTTGGTGTCATTTAGTTCATGAAACAAGTGTTAATTGAGATTATGGTTCTAGTTCTGGGAGATCATATCTGAAGAGCACGGCATCGACCCCACTGGCGTTTATTGCGGCACCAGCGACCTGCAACTTGAGCGAATCTCCGTCTACTATAATGAGGCCTCTGGTATGTACCGTGTTTCAAAGTTTTGTTAGTCATAATATGTTGGTTATCCTGCGACGTGCAGCTTTTTTTTCCCTAATATAATGTTTCCTAATGTGTTGCGTTTCTGTGTTGCTAATTTACTATAATATGTTGGTTACCCAACGCTCTGCAGCTCGTCTCCGCCTATTATAATAAGGCCTCTATGTGTATCATGTTCCTAAGTAACATTGGTTCACTATATGTTGGTTGCCCAACGACCTGCAGCTGGTGTATTAAAATAAATCGTCTGGAAATTGGAATACATCGCAATTTTTTAACAGATTATTATATATCGTTACACTAATAACAAGGGTTTATGGTGCTTTAAATGAAATATCCCTATTGAATTCATTAAACCGTTTTTATGTTAAGTTAATCGAAATAGGTAAGTAAGTTTTGTTCAGAGTGTAGTGGTTTCATCATAGTCAGAACAATATTCCGTGTTTCTTAAACGTTTGTCAAGAAATTTATAGGTATATATTTTTTATATTTTTTTTTATGTCAAAAGTAAAACATTTTGAGAAAATGAAGTAATTTGTTAAATATTTATTTTTTTTAATTAAAAGGAATTTATATTTTATAAAACTATTTCATTGACGGCATGACAAACTTGTTTAAAACCATTACATCCGATTTTATTCTATCTTACCTAAGCCGATTATTATGATTTCATAAAACCAAGTTACAAATTATAATCCACATCCATAATTAATTTCTACGCTAGTTAATATCCATAAAATTTCCATCTATTTAAATGTAAAGAAACTGTAGAATTATATACTTAAACCAATAATGTTGCAAAATCTAACAGTACTCAAAGAGCATCAGAGCGTATCAAAATTCAAGATCCCACGGTGGACTACTGCCGCCATCTTTTGGTTAAAAACAAAAATGAAATATAATACAAAATGGCCACTTATTTGTATGTGTTTATTTGGATTACTGGCAGCCATAATTCTTATTACGTGATATTTTATGAAATTTTATTTCAGATTATACCTAAATAACTACTTTTATATATATTCAATCTTTACTCTTAATCAGTCTCTATTCAGTTTTAAGGACTCTTGAGTTTCTGGTAGATTGTCGACGCATCTTTTGGGATTACTGAATCAACCATTTCTAACAAGCGGAAGTAATTACGTGTAATACTTCATTTAGAAGAAGAGTACAGTTTCGAAGAAATTAAATCATTCAGACTCCTGATTTTAGTTCCAATTGTATTATAACACAACGAATATTTCAGTTCTTAAAATATTCTTTACATTAAAAGCAACCCGCAGTTTTTACAGACAAAACAAGATACTTTTAATTAAACTCATAACCAGTGCAATGACCCCACATTGCCCTAATCAGATGACTCACGGATAGGTCATTATAAAGATAATCTAAAATGTTTACACTATGTGAACAATTACTAGGAATAATAGCTCTTGAAACACGATAACCTGCAATTTTAATTAAAAAAAAAATCTTAAAAAACATATCTAGAATTATTATTTGTTAGCTGGTATATTATTACAAAATTTACCTGCTTATCTGTCAATGATTTTATTATATTCTGAACTAACTAAAATCATCGTTCTTCTTAAATTATTATTAACCATTCTGCTCATGGTAGATATGTTTAGGATTTGCGAAAATTGTATGTACCACATCACTATGTATTCGTATAGTGAAGTGATTTACCATCAGTCTGCTCGTTTACCACCTTGATCATTAAAGGTTACTTTTCTGTAATAACATACATCATCTAATGTCACGGGCTTATATATGTGTGTTCTGTCTACAGTTGCGACGGCGGAGAACGGGGGCAAGTACGTCCCCCGGGCCATCCTGCTCGACCTCGAGCCCGGCACCATGGACGCCGTGCGTTCCGGGGGCTACGGGCAACTGTTCCGTCCGGACAACTTCGTATTCGGCCAATCCGGGGCCGGCAATAACTGGGCCAAGGGACACTACACGGAGGGAGCCGAACTCGTCGACGCTGTCCTCGATGTAGTGCGCAAGGAGTGCGAGAACTGCGACTGCCTCCAGGGCTTCCAACTCACACACTCGCTCGGCGGTGGCACCGGATCAGGTATGGGCACACTGCTCATCTCTAAAATCAGAGAAGAATACCCGGACAGAATCATGAACACGTATTCGGTGGTACCATCACCCAAAGTATCAGATACCGTCGTCGAACCCTACAACGCAGTGCTCTCCATACATCAGCTAGTCGAAAACACAGATGAAACGTATTGCATAGACAACGAGGCTTTATACGACATCTGCTACAGAACTCTCAAAGTGCCCAATCCGACCTACGGCGACCTCAACCACCTCGTGTCGCTCACCATGTCTGGTGTCACCACCTGCCTTCGGTTTCCGGGTCAGCTGAATGCGGATCTCCGCAAGCTGGCGGTAAACATGGTGCCGTTCCCGCGTCTGCACTTCTTTATGCCGGGTTTCGCCCCGCTCACGTCCCGCGGCAGCCAGCAGTACCGCGCGCTCACCGTGCCCGAGCTCACCCAACAGATGTTCGACGCCAAGAACATGATGGCCGCCTGTGACCCGCGCCACGGACGTTACCTCACCGTTGCCGCCATCTTCCGAGGACGCATGTCCATGAAGGAGGTCGACGAGCAGATGCTCTCCATCCAAAATAAGAACAGCAGCTTCTTTGTCGAATGGATCCCTAATAACGTGAAGACCGCCGTGTGTGACATTCCTCCCAAGGGACTCAAGATGTCGTCCACGTTTATTGGAAACACGACGGCCATCCAGGAGCTGTTTAAGCGCATCTCGGAGCAGTTTACCGCTATGTTCAGGCGCAAGGCTTTCTTGCATTGGTACACTGGCGAGGGCATGGACGAGATGGAGTTCAATGAGGCAGAGAGCAACGTCAATGACCTGGTTTCCGAATACCAGCAGTACCAGGAAGCTACGGCAGAGGACGACACGGAGTTTGATCAGGAGGATATGGAGGAGCTGGCGCAGGACGACCATCACGACTGAATATAACATATATATTAAATATTCTATTTTATATAGAGGCTAAGTCGCGTGCATTTTCATATGGAATACCAAACTCAACATTTTGGACCAATTAATAAGTGTACTGTTCCCGGTCGCGGCGGTGACCGGTCCTCGGAGTGCAAAATATTATTATATTGAAGTATTATTTCGAAATCTGTATTAAATTATCGATAGAGACGTACCAATCTATGCATTTCTTACTATTTAAGTTATTGTCTTGAATGCTTTTATATATTAATTTATAATTAAATGTTTTAAACTAAGTTTGTATTTTTATGAGAGTTTTATAGAAGGCTTAAGTCAAAATATAACTTTTATAGTTTGGTCCTTCAGCCTACTCCTCTGCCAGTTGGATAAAAATCCTTTATTGTGTGAACTTGAGGGATTTGTATGGACAAAGAGAGGCGCCGCCTTTAAGATACATTTTATAAGTAATCTATTTACTAAAACAGTTAAACAATTTAGAGCAGTAGGACAGACGAAGTTTCTTAGCATTTCATGGATTCACCGAGCGGGTGCCGGGCCCATCTCGTTGTAAGGAGAGGAGTGCAAACAGTGCCTGGGACTTGGGACCCAGAAGTAGGTTTAAATACGACATACGTTCTAGAAATGAACCGGTGCTTGTTCTAGAAAGGCCAAGGTCTTTAAGTAGGTTATAGAGAAATTTTGCTGTTATACCTCTCGCTCCCACTTCTACCGCGTACAAATTAACTATAAATTTATTCCTGGACAGTTCGTTGGTCGGTTCCTAATACTTATTAAGATTAAATGTGTGATCCCTGGGAATGTTTGTTTCCCAGGGAACAGTAAGCTCCACAAGTATCACGCACCTCAGATGTTTAGAATACAGTCTGGATGACGAAACACCAACGGCTCCAGGGATTTTTTAATGTTCATACGTGTCCATCCTAAAAGTCCAATCAGGAGCCGCGCCTAAAATTGAATAAGGGTTCGGTTTTGATTTTTTGGAGGAGCCTTCTTTTACGAATTCTACAGATCGTTTAGTGGTTGTTATACCCTTCCGCGCTCTTGCTACTGAAAGACTAACCGCTTCCTGTATAATTTTTAATACCTTATAGTGGCGACGCGAGTTATAAAAGCTACTTATAAAAGCTTAGCACAATTAACTAGGTACTTCATAAAGACAATCACATTTTCTGTAAATTATATATTGGCAATTAACTTATTTTGGAGAAGCATTTGGAAAAGTTATATTCGAATCTTATTAGATGTTAGGTTCGTCAGGTTATAGATTCCGGTCAAATGTGACACCCAGACTAACAATAGACGTACAGGTAACAGATTACAGTTACTGTATGGAATACTGATTATTTTTTAGTACTAGAACAGGAAGTTGACAAAGATCAAGGCTATTTACAATTTATATAATCAATAATATAAGATTAAATATGGCGTCAGCCCCGAGTTCTGCCATGCATGAGATTTCACATTGTGCACACCAAAAATAAAGTTTTGTTCAGCAAAATTAGAATATGAGGATTAAAAATCTTCATTTATCAAGTTGCTAACTACTTCTGCTTTGTTTTCTAGTTGTTGTCAAGTCTACCATTATAGGTAAAAATGGAACCCTGTTACTAAGACTTCGCGGTCTGTCTGTCTGTCTCATAGGTGTATATCATGATCTGTGACAGCTAGACAGTTGAAATTTTCCGAGATAATGTGTTTATGTTGCCGATATAGCAATAAGTAGTAAAAACCAAATAAAAATTTATGTAGTTCTCCCAAACAACAAAACTGATTTTTTTGCTTGATTATAATAACGGCAACAGGCAACGCTTGAAATAATCACGAAATATTTAGATATAAAGTAAACCCACTTTTAAAAAAAAATAAGTTGTTTTTTTTTAGGGGAGATTCCTATATAAAGACGTTCCCATGTCACGACGCAATAAACAGACACAAGTTGAATAGTGTTCCATGTTATAAGTTATTAAGTTAGAAAAATATTTTATTTTTAATAAAATAATCACTTTTTGAGAGAAAACAAATTATGATAGTAGATAACAAGATATTTCGCATGTTTTAAAATATATCTCATAAAACGTTCAAGTAGCTAATTGCACCGTGCACCTTTCCCTGCGCGAGTCTGATTCGCACTTATCTGGTTTTTATTAGTCAATAATTCGTTTAAATTGCGACAACGAATTCTTTGTAAAATAATAAGAGACACCACATGCAAAAAGTTTGTTGCGAAAAGTTTGAAAACTTTATCCAGATCAATAAATACAGTTTAAATATAAAAACACGTGAAATTTATTTATCTATATCTGGATATAAAATAAATGTTCACGTGTTTTTATACGATGTCACAATTTTTTAATAACCTTTGTAGAAAAAGAGAAAAAATATAAATATAAATATTATTAAACCGATATTAATATTAAGTACTATTGAGCATGATTCTTCAATAAGATCATATGTTGAATATTCTGAAAAGGAGTTACCTAGAAAAAACACCGTAGCGAGATCTGACAGAGTCAAGTCAATATACGCGTTGTTCGGTTACAGGACGGAGGATCCCTAGTACGAGTTACGAGTTTTGACGTTACGAAAACTATGACAGTTTACCAAATAGTAAATCGAAACACATAAATATTAAACACTCTATGCATCAAAATATATTAAAATAAGAAGTAACAAGGTAGAGAACAAGAAGTAAGTAATAAGGTAGAGAAAAAGAAGTAAGTAATAAGGTAGAGAAAAAGAAGTAACAAGGTAGAGAAAAAGAAGTAAGTAACGTGGTAGAGAAAAAGAAGTAAGTAATAAGGCAGAGAAAAAGAAGTAAGTAACGAGGAAGAGAAAAAGAAGTAAGAAATACAAATTAAATTATTAACATTGCTTTTTCTATCTAATATAACCAAATGCACACATTCTGTAAATCTGGGTATTGTTGAATCGGTCACAAAATCGAACATAAAAAAAGAACAAAAAATATCACTGATACGGAAGACGTTTTTAGGTATTTCAGAAATTCAATAACTTAGTTTATAAAAAAGGAGGGATTTAATTATTATGCTGCTGAATTGACTAAATATTAAAAAATTATTGTTATTTATAAATCTAAATAGTTACGAAAAAACGTAGAACGGGGGGGACAGTATTGTTAGCAAAAAGTAGTTTAAAGTATAATAAAAAGAAATAATTTTAGAGTGAAAGTGACGTTAGTGAAGTCATTTTGAATATATAATAGCCCATTAATAATGAATTTTTCCAATCAATAACAAAGAAAAAATAATTAACATTTCTTCAACTTATTGTAAAAAAAAAAACAAAAAGATAATAGACAAATATTTTATTGTAATCTGTCAGTTAACATAATATTTACAACATGAACACAATAGTAAAACATGGATATAGTAACCTAACCACTCACTCGCTAAGGCAATTTTAATTTCCTTTATTTGAAGACAATCGGTGTAATACCTACTTGTGTCAAAATTGACCAATAAATTGCAAGAAGCTCTGAGTAATATCGAGTATTATAAATGTCATTTGTTGTTCTTATATGGCAATTAATTATTGTCTTTTTAATGTATAACATTTTTACATTATAAAAATTTTAAGCCAAACCAATATTATCCTCCCGTTTAATAGAAAAGCCTCAAAATATACCAATAATAAGATAAAACAAATTAATATATATATGTGTCATCAACGAGATAAAAAGTGTAATTTTAACAAGTGTCCAAGAGATTCAATAAAAAATATTAAAGCTAATGCAACTTACCAAATTATTCATAAAGTATATAAACTAAACAATTTTAATAAATTTATAATAACTGCACTTACTACTTTTGTACATAAAAATAAAATAAAATGCATTATCACTTGGCTTTAATTAGCAGCTCGACCAGTTGTGCTGCCAGCCAGAGGATACCTATTTATTATTATGTACATATTACAATACTAATCGGCACTTTATAATTATCCTAGTTGTGTTATCATTAAGTATAGTTACAAATATCTACATTATATATATAATGTTATTTCTAGTCTTCCATCTGCCAGGATTATGTTATTATTTCTGGCTTGCTTATGTTTAATATTTATTAAATTTAATATAACAGCAGCCCGTTTTTAAAATTACATAGGTTAAAAATTACAATAAAATTTATGTATTTTTAATAACAATTTGTAATGGAAGCAGAAATATTTCAGTGTTAGCTGTATGTATATTGTTTTGTACCAACCAATAAAACAAATTATACCTAAACTGTAGTATATTACAAGTAATTACACTGAGATAATATCACTTTATGTTTACATTATTAAAAACTGAAGATTTTATCAAGTAATAACAATTTTAGAATCATTAATCTTAATGAGTCTATTTTATGATCCAAATGTTAAATTTCAAACCTTTTTTCTTTTGTAACATCTTATCGCATCATAACAAAATTGCAAAAATCTATTTAAAAAAAATAAAAGGTAAGAAAACTTTTATACTCACTGCAGCTATATACAAGTTTATATGGCATGAAGAGGCCCCACCCTTTGTTATGACAAATTCGTTTCTAGGCAAATGGCACAAAGAACTCCCTCACTATTTAACCAGTACCTTTCCAATATTATTAAAAAATATTTCACCAACAATTATCAATATTATCACTTTGCCACTACACATACACCTCACTGTCTTCGTTAAGTCTGATCGCGTTGTCGTTGGCTGCTAGTTTTAGTAAGGTCTTCTTTATCCGCAGAGCTGGTAAACGTACTGAAGCAGTTTGATGCCAACACTCACGCATTAGGCTCTCCATGCCTTGCATTGTCTGTTTTTTTTCAAACATTTTAGATAAATATAGGCATTTTAATAGTCAAAATGTGTAAATTATAAGTTTTAATTATACTTAAGATTAAAATTATACCATGTGATTATTGAACAAAGATTTTAAATATGTTCGAAATATTCCAATAAAAAGAAAACCCAATATAATGCTCATAGGTACTAACCGGATGTGGATCATTCACAATGATCGGTCTCGCGTTATCGACACATACGATCTTTCTCATATCGTCAGTGCCGGGGTCGTGAGGCGCGTACTCGTAGTATGGCGGGCGATGTTCCCGGCCCATGGCTCGACGTGTCACCTCCCAAAACACCAACGCTAGTGCGTAGATGTCGCACCGCTTGTAGGACTCCAGGCAAAGTGAGTTCATACTGATGTAACAGATTTTTAAAATATTAATTTTACAATTATTCATGATAATACCGAAATACTCAAGGCACATATTATTGTGTGACAATATAGACTAAGCCATGACCCTGGTTCACCTCTTGACTAATACTAGCGACTATGCCTGAAACTCCGTCTCACCTGTCGTCCAGCATTTCGGGGCTCATATACCGCGGGGTACCGCGCCGCGGGTCGGGCGCATGGGCTCTCGTGACGGCCAGTCCGAGGTCCGCGATGCAGCACTCTCCATTCAGCTTCACCAGGATGTTCTTGGACTTCATGTCTCGGTGGGCTATAGCTGGTTTACCCTAGAAATCAGAGTCAGTGCAGAGCAATAGATACAAAAAGTTGTGGATCTCTCAAAAATGGTCAATAATCTTCTATTTTTTTTAAACAATTTAAACTTTATATCTACTAAACATTAATTTATCCCTAACTACTAACAATAATTTGATATTACAACAATATAAAATATTTACCTGTGTGCCATGTATATCTGTGTGGAGATGTAACAAGCCTTTGACGATGGAGAGACAGATCAGCATCATCTGGTGTCTAGTGAGGGTAGTTCTGCTGAGGTACTCGTAGAGTGATCCCAGAGGATGGTAGTGAGTTATTAACCACAGCTGAATGAGAGTGAATATACAGTCGGTTACAGTATTACTGAACATTTATTGATATATTTTCATAGGCTTCATTATTAATACATTTTATTACACAACTTGTCTTAGTTGTCAAATAATACAATAAAATTAAATAAAAATAATATTAAGGCAGTCGAGTCGCTAAGCTACGCTCTATACAGAACCTTACATCGTTAGGTCCGGTCCGGTCGTAACAAAGAAGAGAATATTCGCCTTTCTTTTTTCATGTGGAGACATTAGAAAAAGAAAATAAAGGTGTATAATATAAATATATTACAAATAATATTTTGTTAACCTGCGTGCAACTGTTCCGGCTGGTCATGTCGCTGCCCACGTACGCCAGTATGTTGTCGTGCCTCAGTAGTACGGTGCTGTACACCTCCGTCTCCCGCGCCCAGCTCGCCTCGTCGCGGCTGGAGAAGATCTTGACGGCCACGCTGTCCGCGTACCATGAGCCGCGCCACACCTCGCCGTAACGACCCTGTCAACATATATGTACGAGCAAATATAATATATGAAGGAATATAGATAGCTGTTGTAACAGAACAAACAGAGAATTTACCGGAATAAAGAGTATAATGTATGACTTTATTTAATAAGCTAACATCACATAAAATATCATTAAAATCCGTAGAAGATTGGACGCATTGTACTCGCATTCCAAATAAGTTCTGTTTTCTCATAAAAATAAAAGAATATTCCAGACCAAAAATTACTCTGAATGTTGTATGATATACAAAGTTTGTCATTTCTTTATTATCGTGGCTATACATATATATCTGTACTTACCTTCCCGACGCGCTCAATGAGCGACACCTGCTTAGCAAGTGTACGTTGTACCATGAGGGGCAGCCCGGAGCCCGAGCCGCTGGTAGCGGAGCCTTCGAGGTACTCCCGCAGCGTGGAGTCGCCCGCCGCGACCGCCTGCAACGCGCACGCCGTAGAGCCCTCCGCTCCTAGTACGTACGGGATATTGTATATTTAATAAATTAATACAAATGAATATATCTACTGTAAAGATGAATTCTTATATAATATCTAGTAAAACAGAAAATAAAAATATTCAAAATTATTTTAATATTGCGATGACGTCTGATATAAACATACATTTACATTAAATAAATCAATTCAAGGTTATTTGTGTCCAAAATACACTATAACATTAAACCTGTTACCTTCATAATAAGCGCTAGTGACGTGCGAGCTGTACATGTTGGCTGTGAAGTAGCTGGAGTCGACACCTAGCTTCTGAGCTGCTCGAGATACACGTAACCTGGAATAAAAAAATATTTGATGTAATAGAGTTACAATGCTTTACGACATATTATATTTTTAGTCAAAATAGTTTGATTACTGCCTTAGGATACACATGGTTAAATATCCAGTTAACTATAGTTACCCTAGTAAACTATAACTGCATTATAATGCATCTTTTGTGATTTTTGTTATTATTGTGCTTTGCATTTTTAAAATTATAAAATGTGTATATTTATTACCACTTCCTAGAAATAACATATGATAATATTTAACACCAATAGATATATTTATATTAATTACAATTGCTTATTAATTATATTAAAGTATATTATAATGTTATTAATAGGAATATAGCATTACTACCTTGATCACAGAGACAGCTATCATATCCTAATATAGCTATAAACTATGGTTTAATGAAACATATATAATGAAACATTTATATATTATAATTATATTTGGTCAAATTGTTCAGAAATATTGTGATATTATTTGATCTATTAGTGAAAAATAATATATTATAATGAGTCCTATAATATACCTATGAGTCCTCCGCAGCACTAACACGGCCAATGCACCTATAGCACTGACAGCAAGAACTGAGAGGCCAACACTCAGCCAGAGCTTCCAGGCACCGCTGGTGAGGGGTTCAATAGCCATGTCTGCGGGGGCCAATGGGGGGAAAGGACCCTCATTGCACATGTCTCCCTGGCAGCATGTGATGTTGAGAGGCGGGGAAGCATGGCGCTTGCTGTGACTGGAAAAGTTAATAAATTGTTCAGGTAAGTGAAAGAAAACAAATTCCTAGCCAAAAACTTGTTTAATGAAAATTGGAGTTATTTAATTTTGAGGTTTTCCAAAAAAACTAAACAACTAAAGCTAGGATTTAACAACTACTTCGCTGTGCCTGCGACTTCGTAGATTCGTAGATTCCGATTTCGATAAAAAGTACCCTTGGTACTTACCAATGTTTGTAAAAACCATAAACCTTCAAACTGGTAAGCAGCAATGGTACGACTATAAGAGATTATTAACTTCTTTATTTGTTAACCGATTGTTATAAAAAAACAAAATATAAAGTGAATCCGATCACAATATATTCCCGAAAACTGTATCCAAATCAAACAGACAAAATAAAGAAACATTGTTTTGGGTTCTCTTGCTTATATAAAGGTCCCCTTGTATGAATTTTTCGATATATTTTTATTTTCATTATGTGGCCACAAATAAAAGACAAACAGATAAACAGACAAAGATTTAAAAAATGCTGAAAATGGATTCTGTTAGTTATTACTTTACATCCTGGTATATTTTTTTAAATATTTTTAATGTACAAATACTACTCCTCCACAGACTTATTACATGTATAGAATAAGATTTTGATGGTATGTATTACGTCATTGACATAAATAGTCATAACTTTCTTATTTCTTAACCGATTTAGACAAAATAAACACTAAATGTTAAGTGAAGAATGTGATAATAAATTCCTGAAAACCGCATTCAAATTGGTTAAGCCGTTTCTGAGATTAGCGTGCACAAACATACTGACAAACAGACAAACTGAAAAACCATTGTTTTGGGTTCTCTTGCTCTTATAAAGGTCCCTATGATAATTTTTTTTAACATTTTCTATGTACTGAAATGGATAGGTGACAATTTTATTATATGTATAGATTTGTTATTAAAAATATGGGAAATACTAGCAGTGAATAAAATAAACTTTGAATTGTGACATGGCTGACATGTTAACATTACTTTATTTTGAACATAAAATATTGCACAAATTTCACATAACAATATAACAAAATATTCAACATTACCCCTGTGAGTGATGAGTTCTACATGTGAAGAGGTAATGGTCCCGTCTTGAAGAACATCCTCTTGAGTACCGCAGAGTGCCATCACTTGCTCGCACTGTGGACTTGAAGCAGTAGAGAGCTGACCCACACACTTGTGACGTCAGTTCACAGTCAGGTGGCTCACATTGGTGACACTTGTATCTGAAATATTTAAGTTAGTAATTAAATATAGTCAATTTAAACTTATCTCTATAGTAGCAATATGGTCTAATTTATAAAAAGACATTTGTTTCAGAAAATCTTGTTCAAATAAATCAATATCATGTTAAGATCCTATAAATTTAATAAATGTACATATAAATGAATCTTAAATAAATATTTATACTAATAAAAACCACTTAAACCAATTTGATTTTATTAGTTTTATATATAGTATACCTTTTCTGGAACTTCCTTCTAATTGCCGCAAGAAAAAAAGATGAATTGATAGTTCACACATTTTTAAATAACAACACATTATTTTATATATGCACTAATTATTTATTACGAGCTATGATATTTGTAAGGGGTGGCAGACGCACACACCATTTCATTAGAGGTTTGCAGGTTTTGGAAATGTTTAATTTTAGGAGAATCTCATTTTTTTATCACTTTACCTAACATATCTGCATAAATCTCTGTTTGAAGTGTTCTATACTGATCCTAATTTAATAAGTAATAATTTTTGTACTCTTTATAAGGATATGTATCTTTTTTTTTCTTATATATAATTTGTTAGCAATACCATATAAAACATTGACAGTGTTACTATTTTCAAATACATTAAATAACATATGATAAATTGTTTGTATTTAAGTTATGGTCATTCTAGTTTCTTGTGATTTATTGATCACACCCATATGTTTAGATTTATCACATACCTAGGTTGCTGTACCATCATCTTTTTATCAATAGCCACTGTGTCTTCTGAAAGGTGGTTCTCACTTTGTTTGACTCCATCCTCCTCAAGATCCAAACCTGGAAGTCCAGCTGTTGATCAAAATTGAGGTTTAATTTATTATTAGAAAACTATGGTCTTTGTTCCGACTTATTCAGCACCTAATGATTAATAATGCAGCAGTATCCTGTATATTGATTCAAAGAATACAATATCATAACCAATATCAATTTTATCAAAATGAGCTTAGTTAATTTTGTGAAATAATGTAAAAAAAGCTTACAATTTTTTTTTTTCAAAGGTTTCAAATGTTGAGACTTGTTGCTTTTAATTTATAGATGTATATAGGACATTAAATAGAAAATTATTCAATGTTTAAAACCATACAATTTGAAATTAATTTTGTAAATAGGAGATAAACTAAACACACAATTTTCATTTCTTATAAATAAAAAAGCTTTTAGGATAAATTTATTTCACTACATACGAACGAAACCGATTTATGTACTGTTATGTACTGTAACTTTAGTATAAGTACTACCTATAATTCTTTTTCGTTTATTTTTGTACACGAGATTCAGTATTTATAGATTGATAAATTTATAAACAAGATATTTTAAATAATCATACCAAATTAAATTAGTGCATAATAAGGATTTCCATTTTAATTGTAAAATGTGTTTATACATGAGGTTTATGTTAATTTAATTTATGAAAACATTATCATGGACAAAAACATACTGATTCGAGTTACATGGGTCACTTAACATTTTTGTCAAGGAAAATGATGAAGGTAATCAAAATATCACGTAAATGGATATATTTAAATGAGTGCTTTGATGAGCATGTTTATAATAAATACATATCAACTCATGTTGTACTCGAAAACAATAATAAAAGTCTAATCCAAAACATCCACACAGAAGCCAGGTAATTTAATAAACTTCCACACAAACCATGCTCATATAACTTTACCAGAAAATTTATTTATAGTAAATATTAACTAGGTACACACGATTTTACACATTTACTCACCATAACAAGCATTTATAAGTAAAAAAGTGAACAAGTATCGCACTATGACAACGTCCGCCATTCTTCGCTCATCATAACAATACAAGAATGGTCAAAAAAAACTTTCTTAACATTATTATTTATGCACTTAATAAAGTATTAAAAAATAATACTTTTTAATTATAAGTAATCTATAAATATAAATGTTGGTGGAAAATTTTCTAATTTTATAGCAATTCATATATATTTTAAGTCTTATAATTTACTTGGCGTCCGGCCACAGTATATTACTTATATTGTTACGGCATCTGGCACACAGATAAGATAAAAAATACTTTTATATTTTGAAGTATAAACTCGTCGTATCGTGTACTGCGATACGAAATTACGAAAGAATTAAGTATTACGAACAAAACAAATGCATAGTAAGATATTTGTTTGAAAATATCTATAAAAATGCATAGCCATGCTAATCTATGCTAAGCTAGCCAACACATTTTACCTTTTCCCACTATTGCTATATGAGTAAACGACAGATAAACTTGGCTAAATATTATACCACTCAAAAAATATAGAATTATTGTAATTTGTATTTCTACGTTTTCTCGTACTTTTACAGAATTTTCCATCCAAAAAAAAATCCTATTCGATTATTACGCTAAAAATCTAAAACTACACTAATTTGCATCAGTTTTATTATACAAGGAGACAAAAAGAAACTATCAGAATAGATATTAAGGCTGCTGAGTTTTATTTGTATTTTTTCTTTTAATAGAACACAATTCAAACATTGTTTGTTGTAAAGTACAAGTAAAGTTTAATGCACAAGCCAATGCGCAAAATTTATTTATTATTTATATCACAAAACTAACACAACTTATCACTTAGCTACTCGCTAATTGATTTTTTGGTATGTAAGGCAATAATATTTTCGTATTATTAAAAAACTCAATAAAATAAAGTAAAAGTTATTTTAATATTATATCATAATCTAAAAATGTGGCAAAGTTTTTTTTTAATGCTAGAATAAATGCGTAAAATAATACAGAATGTTATAAGCGTGTAATTTTTTATAAATCGCTGAATGTATAAGTCCAAATATCTTTCAATATTTGTAATTAATTACCGACCTAAATATGTGTCTTCATCTGTATATCGATAAAAAAGTTATCTAAAAACAATAAAAGTATTATTATTACATACTCGTATGTAGTCACCAAGACAAATAACTAAATAACAATATCAAATCAGTTGATAGCTCCGAAAATTTCGTTTAATAAACACCATCCACAACGTAAGTACATCCCCGACGCAACGACTTCAATAAGTACGTAATACCTAATATTACTTTTATTCGTTTTTTGGAGGTATTTAATTTTTTTTTATTGCAGAGTATGAATTTAAAACATATACAAGACAATATACAAGACTTGTTTTTCAAGAATACTTTAGTATTTACTATTTAGATTGCCCTCAACATATAGAGCCCTATCTAAATGCCTTATAACTGAGAAAATGAGCAATTTTCATAGAAAAACAATAAAAAAAATAGCTTGAGGAAAAATAATAAAAATGCTATACTACTCCAAGGGTTCTTGCGAACTATTAATCTCAGAGTTATTTAGAAGTTTTACAAATATACTCAAAAGTATAATTTTTATTTTATGTTTGTGTGTTCTAAATTTTCTTTAAAGACTGAATTACTGTTTTGTATTAACTAAAGTTTTACGTTTTTTTATCTGTTGTTACTAAGAGTTCTTCATAAACCTTACCATTTTGAGTTTTGACTTTTGACAATCAGCATTCAGCAATAACCAATAGATTATAGAAGATTCAAAAAAGTCGGTTGATGCTTTTTTTATTTTAAGTAAAATATCTCTTCCGAAAACAAACTAATAGTTAATTGTTATTTGAAATATTGCACTGTATCAGTAAATAGTAGTGTTAAAAAAATGCCGCGTACAAAGAAGCCCGTTCGCAAACAAGAAAAAATAACTGAAGATGACGACGCTTTGAAGAAATTAAACAAACATGGTTTGTTATAACTTTAGTTTTGTATTACACACCTTAAGAAATTTCACAAAGTATTAATTATTATAAATATGTTTCAATTGCAGTTCTCGATCTAAAGAACAAGATCGACTCGCGCGCACAAATGGAACTAAGAAATGTCGAACTGGCCTTCAAAATTCTATTAGGTTCAATCAGCTCTACATATTTGGATAAAACAGTTGGACAATTGGTAAATGTTTATTGTAGGGAATCAAAAATGTTGAACACCATAATATTAACTAAAGAATCCTTTAACTTGAACCAACAGTAATTTTAATATTGGTAATTGCTATAGCCAGTAACATAATGTAGTAACCGTAAATAATTATGTTTTATATATTTAGTGGTTTTAATGGACTTCTTATTTACAGAAGACAGAATTACATCTCAAGGAACTGCCAACAAGACAGAGAACCAGAAATTCTAGCAGATCTGCTTCACATGATGATGGTATGAATGTTATTGTAATTATATTGTGTAGTGCGCACATTGTCTAAGGGCAATTCAATATTTGAATTTAAGGATAAGGTAGTTACAAAGCTTTGCTGAATAGCTAATTTATTACTTCTAAATAACACAGACTAATGAAAAAATGTTTAATTTAAATGATTTTGATGTTGTTCTAGACATTACACATTGCGTAATTATCATGCACTTTTCATGCAATAATTTTTATCTACATTTTCACTTGGTTTTGGGGTTATATTTTGGTTAAAGGATCAGTCATTTCTCATTAAAATTATTTCTTTAGGGACGGAAATTACAAATACTATCTGTCATTTAATGTACCACCAAAGATATGTGAATAAAGATATTGAGAAAGTATATATAGAAGACTATTTATATAGTGTTTGTTATTATTAAAAATAAAGGAGACTACTAGAACAGATTAATGTTTTTCCACTCCCTTTGATTAAATCACCTAACATCATTTACCATATTTCCACTAACTGGGAGCTTTCTGGGATCAGGGTACCTCACGGAGAACTCGTCTCAGGGTTCTGGAGAGCGTCATCCTAAGAAAACATTCATAGGTAAGTCCGCTTTCTATTTATCTTGTCAGTCTGTTATATACTACTTCATGGTGCATTTGATCATCGTAGTTTTAGTATTGTTTTTGTAATACTATTTATATACACAATATATTTGTTTATATAGATTTGTAGAAAACAATGTCTTTATGTGAGAACACTACATTCTTTAATAATCATGAGGGGTTGAATGAGTTGGTTAAATCTAAATATAAACAACTATTACATTTTTTTCGAGGGTAAAGGGGGGCGGAACATATATCTTGTCCAGCCTAACTGTCATCCTCGCCTGAACGCACCATATGATGGCGGCGACCAACTGATTGCCGTGGTGCCTCCTGCCAGACAGTAGACTAGGTCTGGCGGCCCAATGGTGGTGTAACCATGCATGTAACTGGAAAACTGGTTTAGAAGTGGCTTGAGTGAGACTCAACGCCCAAATAAATCTGAAAATGTCTTGTGCAGGAGTAAGCAACACTATGGACGCAAAGTTACGAAAGAAACTACCAGGAGAGTACCACCCACGCTGGATAATCAATTTATTTATTTATTTATTTAGTACAGTGCAAAGATACAACCTTCCAACCAATCCAAAAAATATGATGTTGTGATAGAATATTGGAGGGCATTGTGTACAATATATAACTGAGGAAAAAAAAAAGAAAAGATAATAAAAAAAGTATATATATATATATATATTCACTATAACTTACAAACCCAAAGGCATAAAATATTATTATGTAAATGATAAATAACGCTCCTTCAACCGTCTTTTTAAAAACAGGAAGAGAAGGACTATTGCGCACCTCAAGTGGGAGAGAATTTCACGGAAAAGCAGGTAAAAGACCTAGAGTAACGATAGGTGTGAGATACCTGGACACGAAGAACAAACTTACGGTCAAGCCAACAAGGAGATTCATTAGGATGCAAAAAACTATAACGCTCACGCAGATATCAAATTATACAGGACGTTGTAAAGGAGGGATAAAATATGAGTATTTATGCAAAGACGGATAGGGAGCCACTTGAGTTGTGCTCTGAAATTAGAAACATGGTCATACTTACGAACATAGTCTGAACTCAGGCTGTTTTAAAAAAACAATGTGGCTCACACAAAAAAAAAGGTTAGTGCAGCAGGCATACCTTCCCAACTTATTCGTCAATAGACAAGAAGCTTATTTGTTGGTATCAAATCGCATCTGAATACGGAAAACCCCTAAAATTAAATAAAATCTGCTGAGATGCCCATTGAAGATATAAAATACCTTGACAGCGTATATTTAAAGTATATAACCCTAAAAGAAAAAAGCTATCAGATATTCCACAACATATTCTGCAAACCAGCAATAGATTCGGCGGTCTGAAAGTCTGGCGGTCTGCAGAAAGAAATGTGCATAAAAAAAACCCAGCAAACCTCGCATCTAGTTCTTTACGCGATAGAAGATGTCTATAAGCTTAATGAATTGCTTGAAACTACTGAAGCCTTCTTGAGAGAACTTTCTTTGCTAACTGTCTCCCAGGGCCAAAATATAAATTGTTCAAAGAGATTTAATATATCTATCATCAATCTGTATCAATAGAGGACCTAAATAAGAAATATCTTTGTGCAATATCAAAGGTGTTCGCTTTCGACGAACCATTCAACGGTTGAGCAAGTGTACGGAGTGAGACAGTAAGAAAGGCTTTAGGACGTAAACAGTACTGCTAAAGCTTGCTTTTAGACATATAACAGGTCTCCGACAGAGTTTGTCATAATGGACTGTTGTTTACAAAAGGAAGATCAATATCCCACATAGCTGGGTAGCTATCATGTTGATGACGTCCTAGCTTTCCGAATATTTCAAGGAGGGCAGGTCTGCGTCCACCTTCTACAGTATAAGAGCTGTTGGCATACCGCAGGGTTCCATCTTAGAGCCTATGTTATACATTTTATACACAGCAAACCTCCCCGCCTCGCTTGGATTAATAACGGCCACATATTATGCTGATGACACTGCTATTCTTGTTAGCCACAGTGATCCTGTTGGCGTCTCTAGTGCCCTACAGATCGTGGGCGGGATGAAATTAAGAGTTATTATTAACAGTTATTATATGTTATCTTTTTATTTTTTCTAAATATCGGTTTAATTCATATAAAAATGAAATATTATAAGACATTAAATTATTAATGTTGCACTCCTATACTACCTACTGCTTTCAACATTCTTAGACATGCCAAAAAAAAAAACCGATATTTGAAGGCCGCTTGGATATACGAGTTCTACTTTCTTCATTTTTTTTTATCCCTCTATTACCATTTCGGTCTGATTACAGACATATGTATAAATAAAGGTAGATACAAGTCATCTGTTGATTTTCTACATGGACTACATAAGAGTTACAAATGTGTACTGATTGGTATGGAACAATATTTATGGTAATTGACTATCAAACAAGCCTCTAATTAGACTTTTACTTCTACTCTAAAGATATTTTTATTCTATTTAGGACAGAAGTATTATTGAAAAGAAATAAAAAATAATAATAATTATATTACATAGGGCGTTCAAACGTAAACGCAATTTCTTTCCTTTATAATATACAATCTGTGCAGTATTTGTGTGTATTTATCGTAAGTTTCCCCGCAGCCCCCCCCTCCAACTCGCGCGCTCGACGCTCGCGGTCGGCAGACGCGTCGTGTCGCTCGGTGAAGACGGTTTCGCGCACGCAGCACCGCCAGTCACGCTCTGCGTACCGCACGCCCGCGTACAACAAGAACGCCGTGCTCAACTACCCTGTCATTACTCCCAAGGTATAAACCTACCTTTTGTCAGGCCTCGCGGTGCCAATGTATAGATTCAAGAGAGGTCTCCTAAATCTTAAATAGTACATTCAATGATATGTCAATTATCATCCAGCATTGGAACTTGATGGATCTTTTGGAAGAAGTTAACAGCAATCATAAGATAGAGTAGATACCTATAGAAGTAGAGTTGCTTTTAGATATGTACAGTATATAATAAAGTAGTCAGTGAGTATAGACGGGCAAAATAATGTCAGCTTTAGTTATAAATTTTTACGGTAGACATGTAAACAGCACATCTCAATACAAAGTTATTACAAAACTAGTTATTTACAACTGTGTATTTGCAATATTAAACGTGTAAATATCAACCCTTCCTTCCAGGTGAATCCTCAGACCCCTCTGACGGTGCTCCGTCAGCCGCGCCAGGGTGAGATGGTGCTGTCGATGTCGGGTTCGCCCGTCATGGTGCCCGCTTGCTATTCGTACGTATTATCTAAATTATAGATGTGTGTGTGTAGATGTCTGTGTATGTTTTGCGTGCTCATTAAAGGAACACAAATGTATACACAATGGTTAAAATAAAATAATGAAAATAATGATTTATTGCCAGGTTTTTTTTTATCTTATTCTGGGAAAATATTTGTAGCAAGTAAGTGTAACACTATGGTAGTACCAGATGTTTAGTTTCCATAATGACTTGGTTAATGTAAAAGACTATGATATTTTTTTGCAGTTCTTAATAATATATTAAACATATTTTCAGCCTAAAACCTGATGAGAAAGCAAACTGCAACATTCTCCTTCAAGATGGCACCATGCTGTCTCTGCAGCCGAAGCAGCTGCGGCAGTCGCAGGCCTACATACCCTTCTCTCTCATGGACTCCAACGTACTGCATCAGCTCAAGACACTCAAGGACAATCTGGCTACTGTAGTAAAGCTTGGGGAGAAAGCCATGGTCAAATAGATGCTAGATTATTTATTTTAATAGAGTTTCTTATTAATTACAATATTAGTATTTTAACAAGATATAATATAAGAAATCAAAGCGGGGATTCCGTCATTTCCAGACCTTTCTTCTATACTTATACCAGTAATGTCGATCATCACTGGATCTAAGTTACCTATTTTATTATAGAATGGTGTTATAAAAGAATGCGAATTCGAAATACAATTCGCTCCCTCAAGTGCTAACACGCCGCTGCGCTATGGTTACTTATTGTAAGGTTCGCAATATACCTTCAGCATCTTAGCGATTATAGAAAGAGATTAGATAAGATTCATTACTTTCTAGACTTTCGGATACTCGAATATGACTTCTATAAGGTTTGACATATAATATTGTTACATGTTACGTCTGCACGTTTGGTTCATCCAAACGTGCAGACGTAACATGTAACAAATGTGAATCGGGATCTAAACCAACCAATCTCCTTCGTCTTTTACGTGGTGCACAATAGCATGGATCTGTCATCCATGTGTAAATTGTAAAGAATGTATATCCATCACAGTGTAAAGAATGGAATTGAATCATCACCAAACGTTTTTAGGCGCCAAATTAGCCCCTAGCTTTGGACACAAATTTTGTGTATTAATAAAATAATATTGGTGTGTCGAATTACAATTAGTATTATATCCTGACTTACAGACTGACTGACCAAACATCTTACGTATTGATGAATGTTTGTTGCTATTAATTATTAATGTTATGGCTGTTTGTATGTGAATTAAGTATGTATTAGAATTATATTGTTAATAATAATGTATTGTATTAGGATTTGTAATTTTATAATAAAACAATTTAGATTAGTCACCAGTTTTATTTTAATTACGTAGGGTATACTACTAATAATATCAATATTCGGCAATACTCTAAAATAACAATTAATTTATCTATTGCCAAAATTTGTGACAAAAAATAAATAAAAGGGATGGGGGGAAATGGATTAAAATATCTATCCAAAACAGTCAAGAAATAAAGAAATCGGTACAGATTACGAATAAATAAGTTGGAAGATGTCTGTGGATTAAGAAGAAATATATTGAAGATTTTTGAAATTACTACTAAGTTAAAAAAAAATTGTAATAAAAGATTTTAAAATATGTAAATTTGTTCTATCAAAATATTGGGCTAATAACAATACCCAAGGAAAAAAGTAATAATTATTAGTAGCCATGTTTCCCGAGCGTTTGTTCCACTTCCTTGACGTATTTCTCGGTTACTTTTTGTGCTCTCATATCTCCAACCTACAAAAACAAAATTTATTATCGCCTAAGTACATAAATGTATGCATGAGTGTGTTCGTAGGCGTGCACGTGGGCATGAGAGTTGGTGTGGGCGTGGGCCTGTGTTTGTGTGTGTGTACCTTCTGTCGTATGACGCGTCGCTCGTAGTGGTCCTGTCTCTCCTGCTCTGCTCGCAGCGCCACGCCCTCGTCGTGAAGCTTCTCACGGAGCTCGGCCCTATGGAGACATGAATCCTTCAATTACATTAAATTTTATAAAATTAGAATAAATTCAAAGTTTTTTATCTATTTAGCACATATTAAATGTGCATCGATATGTGCCTGAAATAAGTCAACAACAGCAGCTTAACAAGACTGTTGTGTAATTGTAAATTAAGGAATTGTTTGTTTTCTTTCAGAGGAAAGATATAGATTTTAAATGGATTAAAGAATCGTTTGGGACGGGGACAGGAGTTCCGACGTTCATTCTCAACGGGTTGACTTTTAACATAGGTGTGTGTGTGTGTCGTACACAGGTGTGGGACAACATGTTTGCGACAAACAAACAAACAAACGAAAGTTTTCACACACAAAACTTACAATTCCTCAATAATTATACTTTCACAACTTTTTATTGAAATATCTTATGATACTGAAGTTTACTGTCCTAACATCTATACATATAATAAAATTGTCACTGATTCATTTCTGTACTAAAAAAAACATCATAGGGGCCTTTTTAAGAGCAAGAGAACCCAAAACAATGGTTTTTCAGTTTGTCTGTATATCTGCATGTCCGTACGTCTCTATGTCCATACGTCCCTATGTCCGTACGTCCCTATGTCCGTACGTCCCTATGTCCGTACGTCCCTATGTCCGTACGTCCCTATGTCCGTACGTCCCTATGTCCGTACGTCCCTATGTCCGTACGTCCCTATGTCCGTACGTCCCTATGTCCGTACGTCCCTATGTCCGTACGTCCCTATGTCCGTACGTCCCTATGTCCGTACGTCCCTATGTCCGTACGTCCCTATGTCCGTACGTCCCTATGTCCGTACGTCCCTATGTCCGTACGTCCCTATGTCCGTACGTCCCTATGTCCGTACGTCCCTATGTCCGTACGTCCCTATGTCCGTACGTCCCTATGTCCGTACGTCCCTATGTCCGTACGTCCCTATGTCCGTACGTCCCTATGTCCGTACGTCCCTATGTCCGTACGTCCCTATGTCCGTACGTCCCTATGTCCGTACGTCCCTATGTCCGTACGTCCCTATGTCCGTACGTCCCTATGTCCGTACGTCCCTATGTCCGTACGTCCCTATGTCCGTACGTCCCTATGTCCGTACGTCCCTATGTCCGTATGTCTTTATGTTTGTGCACGCTAATCTCAGAAACGGCTTAACCAATTTGAATACGGTTTTTTGGAATATGTTATTACTTCACTTAACATTTACTCCACTTAACATTTAGTGTATACATATTTCATCTAAATCGGTTAAGAAATAATAAAGTTATGTCCATTTATTTCAATCATGTAATAGGTAATCTTATTCTATAAATGGAATAAATCGAGAAATAAGTAGAGTAGTTTTGGTACATAGAAAATATTAAAAAAATATATACCAGGATGTGAAATAATAACTAACAGAATAAATTTTCAGCATTTTTAAAATCTTTGTCTGTTCTTCTGTTTGTCTTTTACAACGCACACAACACCAAAAGAAAATATTTACAAAAATTCATACAGCGGGACCTTTATATGAGCAAGAGAACCCAAAACTATTTTTATTCATTCTGTCTGTTTGTCTGTATGTTTGTGCACGCTAATCTCAGAAACGGATTAATCGATTTGGATGCAGTTTTCGGGAATATATTGTCATATTGTTTGTTTTTAACAATCGGTTAACAAATAAAGAAGGTTATAATCTGTTATTGTCGTACCATTGCTGCTTAACAGTTTGAAGGTTTATAGTATTTACATACATTAGTAAGTACAAAGGGTACGTTTTATCAAAATCGAAATCCACGCGTACGAAGTCGCAGGCATAGCTAGTGTGTAATAAAAACTTTAAATTATAAAAATAGGAATTTAAAGAATCGACTTTAAAAAGGTAAAGGTACAATACTCCGATCATAATGAAAAATACCTGGCGCGTTCTTTATCGTTAATTTGTTTCATTATTTCCTGTCGGTGTTGTTCAATGCGAGCTTTTCTCTTGTCTTCCAACTGTGAAAATAAATACAAATACAATAGGTTTTAAGCGCCGAAATAAAACCGTTAATAATACAATGTGGTCAGTTGATTAGATGCTGAGTAGAATATTGTAATTTGTAACCTAAGTCTGTTTCAATTATGTATATAAAATTCATCCGGTCACTATTTTATAATATATATTTATTAGGACGTTTGGTGGTAAGTTGACCCCTCGAAATAATCATATTATGCTTTTTTTCCCGCCAACTTAAAAAAAACGGACCACGGTTACAAACTATCATCCTATATTTATTCCTCCTTGTGGTGAAATCTCTACAAATGAAGATGAGAGTGAGACATGTAAAATTTATCAGACTGAAATCTATTAAAATACTTGTTTTGAATGTGTTCGTATGTTGAAAATCATAAATGATAGTTTAACCTCTTTCTCTTTACGGATGAACTCTTCGTTCTGTCTGGCCGCGTTATTGAAACTTTGCTCATCCTTGGCTATTTCTCTCGCTATCAAACGATGGATGTCGTTAATCTGAAATTATATGTATTTATTTTTTTGCTAAGAATATATCACTTTAAAACCAGGCTTAGCAGCGCGGATATGCTAGCCTCTGAATTGTGCTAGCACATTTATTTTAAAGCTCATTTTTCTTTCGAAAACACCACTTTTGTCTCTTTTTCTTAAGCGAGGTCAAACACCTAATTTCTTGTATATTAAGAATACCTTAAACTTGTCAGAAATTGAACCTACTTGAGCCACTCTAGCTTCATGTAACTTCTTCATTTCTCTATTTCTCTTGATGGCCGCGTCCCGTTCCTTACGGCGGTATTCTCTCTCCACGTCCTCCTGAATCTTTAGGTTACGGATCCTCTCCAGCTCTTCTGTGAGTTCTTGCTCCGCCTTTTGATAGAAACAACATTTACCAATACTTATAAATCTAGGTATATATGTGTCTGAATACCTGTACGGAATTTAATAAACTTTTGACAACATACTACCACACCTTTTTTGCCTTAGAAATATGCTCGATGCCTTTCTGTTTGGCTACCTTGACAGCCTCCGCGTCAGCTTTGTTCTTGGCTTCCCTCTCCTGCTTCAGTTTGAGAAAGTTTGCAATGCGCATATCCATAATGCGCTCCTCCTCATTCTCCAGCTGCTTGTAGTAGAGAAGCTCAGCGTTACCTAGATTTCGCGAGAATACCTGGATGATCTATCATTGTTCCGAAACAGTACAAAAACTACAAATAGTGTACCTTGGTCCAATATCTCCTTAAGCTTGGCCTGCCTGCCATTTTTCTCCTTCAATTTGTGGGCTTCGTCTATTTGCATGGCGATGTTAGATTGATTAACCCTTATGCTTTCTTCTTCGATACGCTCCGCTTCCATTATCTAATGAATAGGAATTAAACAATTAACGTTAAAATGCGTGCCTTTTGTCTGTAATACTCACTAGTTTATTAGTTATATACTATTAGCCTAAAGTTCTTACTCTAAGATCCTTTATTGGCCACTAAAGTATAGATAGACTTATATTCATGTTTAAATTAAAAATATTTGTAAATACTCTGGAACGTTCACCTTGGCGGTGTCGTGTGCCTTGATCTGTTCCTTGAGCGCGGCGAGGTTCTGAAGACGCAGGTCGTGGCGCCGCGCCTCCGCCGCCACCGCGCGCTCCTCCGCCGAAACACGGTTCTCTTCCATTATGGCGTCCAGTCTGTTGGGAACCGGTCATCAACATTCAGAATTCTATTAAAATAGGCTGGCTTTCATTTCTAGGTGATCCTCGGCGAGTAATCTCCGTTGTCCCGGGATACTTTTTAAAAACTCACCTCCGCTGTTCCTCATCTAATTCTTTCTTGAGAAGCTCCTTCTCGGCAATCTGTGCATCACGTATCGCGTGACATTTCGAAGCTAAAATGATACGATTACACAGTCTTGGTCCTTGCATGTTGTTAGCTCGAAGCACTGAAAAAAAATATTGGCCTGTGTATAAAACATCTTAAGACTTAGATTTAGATATTTTAAGTTTTATTATCCAACAGGTAAACAATCTTTAATTAACATCGAAAATCGGTAGTATTACAAATTACTTTCAGCTCTAGACAAAGTGTGAGCAGCCTGATCAGGTCCTGTCAGCTCGGGATCTCTTTGTCCAGTGGCTGCTTCAACTCCCGGCTGTGGCTTGAGCTGCTGCTTCAGCAGCATCTTTCTTTCCTCAGATTCTTTGGCAGCCTTTTGCATGGCTGTTTCTTGAGCGTGTATCGCTTCGAGCTGTTCTTCTTGAGTAACTATCTGGTTAACGATTATTAAAAAAAATTTTAGCAATTATTATATATCACGTTCATCACTATTGCTTGTACTGTAATAGATATTTTATATATATATTGTACATACATACAAAAAAACATATTTTTTTTGTATACATATATACAAAAAAACCTTAGCCTGTTTCTTCAGTCGTTCATAATTCTCCTTGTTAATTATCGCCGGATACAAATTGGGTTTATTTTTGGGAATGAGAAGCACCCTGAAGCCGCCGAGCTGCGGCACCAAAGTGTATTCGTGCTCCGGTACTTCGCATTTGTGAATCGGACGCTTTGTGTCGGGAAACTTCAAGCGACATTCTGTGGGTCTGAATTTATATGTTTTAAATAAACTTCAAACGAGCAGATAATCAATCTAAATACACACGTTGTTCGCCGCCCATAGACATGGTATTGCTAACTTTGGATGCGAGTGGAATTTGTTGAATCGGTTTTAGAAGAAACAAGTGGAGCTTAAAGGAAATGGAGTAGGGGAAGGTACCGGGAAATACTAGGGCGACCTGTATCAGTACAAAACGAAGGTATAACAAAGCCCATCTTCTATGAAACTTTTTTTACCCTTTTAATCTTTATTTCGTCTATTTCAAAATAAATACAAGGAAAGAAAAAATATCATACTTAATTTTATTGAGGTCGTTGACAAACTAAAAATTTGTTTTGGGACCTACTTAGAACAAAACAGTAGTTTTATTAAACTTCATCTATACATATAATAAAATCGTCACAGAGCCATTCCTGTACATGGAATCAAAAAAAAAAAACATCATAGGAGGCCTTTATAAGAGCAAGAGAACCCAAAACAATGGTTTTTCAGTTTGTCTGTTTGTCTGTATGTCTGTATGTTTGTGCAAGCTAATCTCAGAAACGGCTTAACCAATTTGAATGCGGTTTTCAGGAATTTATTATCACATTCTTCACTTAACATTTAGTGTTTATTTTGTCTAAATCGGTTAAGAAATAAGAAAGTTATGACTATTTATGTCAATGACGTAATACGTACCATCAAAATCTTATTCTATACATGTAATAAATCTGTGGAGGAGTAGTATTTGTACATTAAAAATATTTAAAAAAATATACCAGGATGTAAAGTAATAACTAACAGAATATTTTCGAAAATATTACAGATTTAAAATATAGGGTCTTCGCGTTTGCGGCAGTACGGTCTATCGGCGCACTCTGGTATGGAACCGTGCAAACCGTCTCAAAAATGGCTTTTGTGAATGTTCAGTATTGAAAATTTTGTAAATGCATATAGCTAACTGAATGTTTATCATTTAAAATAGATTTTTTTTAATAAAACTAGACCGGCAAATTGATGGTGAAAATAACGTCGATTGTGTAGCTCAGAATTCCTCAAGTTTACATGGTAATATTTTGATTATGTTTAATGAAAATCTCTAAAAGTGCTATATGGTTAGAATGGTTATTAGGTACTCTGTTTAAGAAGGTATAAAAATAATTACAGCATCTAATATTGTATCCTTTTTAAAAACTTTAAATATACTTTTGACAGTGAGCGATGTCTGCCGATGTCGCAATTTTGATTGTATCACTTAAAATAAGTCATATAGAAGCCAATATAAAAAAAGGGAAGTGGGAATTGTTTTATTACGAATTTAAGGCGTGCGAAGCCGCGGGCAAAAGCTAGTATTATAATATAATCTATGTCCTTACATGGCATAGCTTTTGTTAGTGATAAGTGTAATTACCATTTCAAATGGTTCTTAATCACCGTTAAATTATTTTAATTTACTTTATTACCTGTGTAATTGGTAACAGCCCGGTTCGTCGCCTTTTAGTACTGTGTGGTATTTTATGCCCTCGTGTAAATTTTTAAGAGGTTTAGGCATTTTGTATTTAAAATTAATATTTCTAATATATTCAATTTATGATCTCACAACTTCTCAGCTTTATAAATAACTGTTGCTTAGAAACAATGTTACTACGTACTGGAGAGAGAATTTGTTGTGATAGGTTCAATATGTTAAGGATAACTATACTTAATTTAAAGTGTGTTGTGTAAACTGTCGCATTAAAATAATGAAAAAAAAATAAACATATTTAACTTAACAAGAACCAATTTTAATATATTATCAGAATCCTAGATTATATCTCCAAATAAAATAAATGAAAAAATAATATGTACGTTTTATCAGGAATTGAATTTTTAAAGGTGCGCTTACAGTGCTTTTATGACAAAATGAAAAAAAAGATTTTTTTTTGTCTGTTAGCCCTGTTAGCTATCACAGCGTCACCGGGGGAGCGGGTGGGTCAGGGGACCATGGGGAAAAAGATAAAATGTACAAAACGCATACTAAACGTAGCCAATCACCGCAAACGGGCTGTACAGGTAGGGTTGCCATCTTCTAAAATAAAAAAAGCCTGTCTCTGAACTGAGAATTAGGCCGGATAATTTGTCCTAAAAACCGGGCACAAGTACGTAATTTTTAAACAGTAAATTTTATATTTTTGACTTTTTTACCTTCTTTATCCAAAAAGTCTTTTTTGTTTAGAAGTCATGTTATACTATCATAAAATGTGATTTTTAAATTACTCAATGTGTAGCTACTTACCATTTATTTTCATACAGGCCGGATATACATATATTTAGCCGGACATGAGGCGAAAATAGTCCAACATGTCCGATGGCAACCCTGTGTGCGGGGCTATTGCGTATCATTTTTATAGCTCAAATGATAAAGTAGTCCCTATGATCCTCCCTTCTATTCCTTAATCCCTGAGCTGTCTCCTTGGTCGCTAGTCGCTTAACTCTGCCTCTCCTGGTTTGCCAGGAGTTTCACCCGATTGGGTCCTCCAGGGGTCTCACTCAGTGGACATTCAAGCTCACTCCCGTAGCATCCTTAATCCACATTCCCTAGAGCTCCAGCTCAGCCCAACACCACGCCTGTCTTAACAGACGTAGAATGAGCTCACAGGAAGAGGGCAAGGCCCTTACACTGTTTCCTCCTCTCCTCCTCGGGGTCGAGAGAGGAGGAGACGGTAATCCCTATCGGAGTGCCTAATGAATGGTTGTCAAACGACTTAATTCGTATATTGTAACCGTATTGATATACTGTGATGTCAATCCCAATTGCCATCAACGTTCGCTTCGCAACTAGGGATTTATTGTCAGTTGTCACTAGTTAAGTCAAAGTAAGGCAATAACCCTGCTGACCTAAAATAACTAACTGAATAGTTGTTGCACTAACAGTAGTTTCTGGCTGAAAATATAATAAATTTTAAAATTATATTGGAGACGCATTTAATGTTCATAATGTCGTCTTTTGTAAGACAGTAGTAGACCCCATTTAGAATTCCAAGAGCAACCCAATAATATATATTTAATAGTCGTAATATTATTACACTTTTATTTTTTTTAACTTTTATTTAAAGCCAAAGAGTACGCAAAATTGAAAACACTACGTTGTCAGTTGTTGAATGTTGACTGTTGTCAGAGAGCTGTAGTCAGTAGTCACAGAGTAGTGTAGCCAACTAAGGAGTTTTCCCCCTAAAAATTAATCGCTCCGGGGTTTTTTTTGGTGGACAAAATGTTTAGGGGTTCCTAAATTTCGATAAAAATTTGAAAAAAAACCGTACTATCGATATAATTTTCAAACAAGGTTGTAACTGCTGACCCGTATTTTGTTTATTGACATTTGACTAGTGACATTAAATTGAAATTAAAATTTCAAAAACATTAAGTTAAGGTTAATATGTAAAATTTAAATGATAGTAAAGAATCCACATATTGTATTTGTTAAAATGTATTTTAGGGGTTTTCGAGATTACATTTAGGGGGAAACAAATTCAGGTGTTGGCAGCACTGCGGTCAGGCCGGGTCAGGTTAGTAGTGAGTAGTGACTAGCACAGAGTACTATAAAGTGACTAGTGAAGCTGTCAAGTGTCAATAGTCAAGAGACGGCGGTCGCTTTTAAAAGTTTTATCATTTTTACCATGTATTAAAGTTTAAGTAATGTCTTAATATTAACATTAAACATAACTCATAATAATTGAAACTATACAAAGGCATTCCAGTAGTCATAAATTTACTTATTAATTGCATAACTTTGTGAACTGTGAGGTTATAATATTGTTTATACAATTTCATATATTTTAAAATATATACAATATTTAGTGCCATGGAAGGTCCAGAGAAACTTTTATTTAAAAAATCTTATTTATCACCTCTATTGGTAAGTGTTTCATATGTACAATGATAAATTTACGTAAATATATTATTTGCAAAAATTATTTTAATTGTTATTACATTCAACAATTGAAAAAGGATTTGTTAAGTATAAATATATTATACTTGTTGTTTAGGCTATAAATGTCTATAAATAGGGTTGTAATTCGAGAATTTGAGCCTATTTGTTAAACTTTATTTTAAACATATTATTTAATATATCTTTGTAGGCCGGAGCCATTGCAGGTGTCTCAGTAGACATAGCACTTTATCCACTAGATACTATAAAAACTCGTCTGCAGAGCCAGCAGGGTTTCTATAAGGCAGGTGGATTCCGGGGAGTGTATAGAGGTTGGAACACTAATTGTTTGCAATAAAATAATAAACAAATAAAATTATATTGGATTTCTTTATATTATGCATGTATTTCATCTTCAGGACTTCTAACAGTGGCCACAGCTTCTATGCCCACTACTGCTCTTTTTTTTATGTGGTATGAGACTACTAAGAATGTACTTACACCAATTGTAAACCCTCAATATGTACCATTAGTTCACATGTTTGCGGCTAGTGTTGGAGAAGTAGTAAGTGTTTCCTCAAAGTTTAAAATAGAAGAGAAAAAGATATTGAATAAAATAAATAAGTATTTCAATATATGTAATTTTATATGGAATAACAAATAACTGTAAAAATAATATTGTTATATCAACTATGTATTGCATACTGAGTATCATAATTATAGCATAAAATGGAAAACATGCAAATATAAATAATATAATAATAAAGTATGTGTATCAGTGTGCGTGTGTAGTGCGGGTCCCCGCAGAGGTAGCGAAGCAACGGAAACAGACTTATGTTGGAACGGGGAATTGCAGCAGTATTCAGATACTTATGAAGGTGAGTAGGGTTGAGTTATTGAAGATATTAATTTTATTTAAATACTTGTTTTAATTTAAATAAATGTTTTTAATAATAGTTAATTGTAATTACAGATAAATGTATGTGGAAATTATATTTAATTATCATTCTTATTGAATTCTTGAATTGAATGTAGCATATTGTATCTGAATAGATAATATTCATGTATATTTTATGTAAAACATGGTCTACTCTTTGTAATAAATATGTAAGTACATAGTTATAAAAAAAAATAATGTTATAGTTTAGTATATATTCACAAAGATTAGAAATGAACTTATGTCATTAACCTTCAAAAAGAATATTTGTTTATGAATATATTGTCTTTTATTTGGAAAGATATCAAGGTCATGGAGTGTACAAACTGATGTTTGTTATCTACACATTATGATAGAAATGAGGGCAAATTAGTACATCAAATATAAAGTAAATGATATATGCTCAGTGTATGTCACAATCTTCTGTATCATTATTTTTTAAATGTTTGTTGGCCTATCTGCTACTTTTCTCATCACTCAAAAAAATAATACTCATTTAATTTGGTTTGGTAATAGCCAATCATATTGTTCGAAAGACCATAGAATGAAGTATATTATTTGTTGTTTTCAAATTAAAAATATGGATTTGAAGTTTTTGAATTGAGTTATTATCAATGGTTTATTAGGAAAGGGAACAAATGATGTAACTGCCTGATTTTAGATATTTGTTTTGGTTTTATTTCATTTTGTTAAATATAGAAAATACATATAAGCGTTTTCTTTTGTAATAAAAATAATAATTAATAAAAATAGTTTAAAAAACTAAAAAAACACGCTTTTATTGCTAACCGAACTAAAAACTAGAAAATAATTTTTAATGACAAAGAGTAGGTATATATAAAATTACAGTAGTAGAAGATCGAACAATTAATCATAGTGAATCGCCTTAATATAAAATTATAATAAAATTTAAGTTATTAACAGAATAATTCAATTCTGAGTAAAAATCGTGGGGTGCATTTTACTGTGATTCATAACTATCCTCTCATAGATAGTTGCTAATAGAATGATTGTAATACCCTAAATATCGATCACCCCACGCTTTTTACTCAGAATTGAATTATTCTGTTAATAACTTAAATTTTATTATAATTTTATATTAAGGCGATTCACTATGATTAATTGTTCGATCTTCTACTACTGTAATTTTATATATACCTACTCTTTGTCGTGAAAAATTATTTTCTAGTTTTTAGTTCGGTTAGCAATAAAAGCTTGTTTTTAGTTTTTTAAACTATTTTTTATTTTATTTTTTTTAATTTTTTTTGGGAAACTTTTATCAAATTATTGCATTGTCATCGGTCCTTGATACGTGTGTAAAGTTTCAATTTAATCGGATCGCTGGAACCTGGTGAAAATTAAGCTCGAAGATTCCGTTACATTCATACATACATACATACATACATACATACATACATACATACATACAACCCAAGTTAATAAAAGCGTATTAATAAAAATACAACTATCTGGTCATAAAATAATGAGAATATTTTTATGAATGTATGAATGACTTAAACTAACATAATCCACAGGCCTTCAAAGCGGAGGGCGTCCGTGGAGTGTACCGCGGCTTCCTTTCGACGGTGGCGCGAGACCTACCCTTCAGCTTCCTGGAGCTGCCGCTGTGGGAACTCTTCAAAAGGATGGTGAAAGACAGGAACGACGGGCAGATCACCAGCCTTCAGGTGTTTAATTTTAGTAAATTATTTTTAAATGACTTTTTTTTGTATGAATTAAAAATATAACACCGTAATTTCCAACTCACATATGACGTAACCTGAAGCAAAATTTTAATACTCTCTGCGTTGTTATGTTATATTACTAAGAAGAAACATATGAGGAGTGTTTTTATTTGGTAATGTGAATATTTTTATCCTGCCAGAGCGCGGCGTGCGGGTCCGTGGCGGGCGCGCTGGCAGCCGGCGCCACGACGCCGCTGGACCTCGCCAAGACGCGTATAATGCTGTCTCCGTACAGCGCGCGGGAGGCCGGCGTGCTGCCCGTGCTGCACGACATCTACCTGCGGGCCGGCCTGCGGGGACTGTTCGCGGGCGCGGGGCCGCGGGTCTCCGCCTTCATGGCGGGGGGGTTCGTGTTCTTCGGCGTCTACGACGATACCAAGGACGCCCTGGAAAAATATTTCGATAGCTGATAGTAAATATCTATATTTTTTTTATTTGTAATTGTTTTATGTATGAAGTAAAATTAAAATTTTATTGAAATTGACGAGACCGTGTCGTGTGACGTCACTGTTGAAATAGTTTTTCTAATAAGATTTTATACAATTTATAAATTACTTATCTATAAACGTGTGCGCCATATGTTTATTAAAATATTTAACGGAATGTATTAAAAAATATGTAGGTATATAATCGGGTATCGACGCAAAATTTTATTTTTAAGTTAATCTCATGTTTGTATTTATATTCAACTTTAATGAAATTTTCATTAAAGTTGAATTTAAATACATATTAAATAGATAGCACTACATTTATTTATACATGTTTCGTGTACATTATACAGTACATTACTGATTATTTATTTAAATAGTTCATGAAACTTGTTTAAATAAACTTTTAAATTTTAATAATCAAATTAAGACAATTATAAAAAATATTCTTGTATTATAATATTGGTTGTTCCTGTATATAATGATTAAGTTTGTTATTATCACAGTTTATTATCCTATTTCAAGTAATTATTTATTGTAATAATTATTAGATTGTGATTAGACGAATTTATGAAAATTGTTAATTGTGTATAAAATTATCTGTAAAATGCTTAGTCATGTTAAGCTTATTTCAAATTGTTACCAATATTTAGTTGTTACGTAAAAATGATTTTAATAAAATACTGTGAATTTATATATTTTTTTGATTACGTTTCAAATACCATTTTAATAACTTAGATAAAATTTATTACAATAATAATTTGTGCAATTCGAAATTCACTTAAATTAGGACGGTGACCGAAATGACAATTAATTATTATAATATTGCTAAATTAATATTAATAAATTTTATACTTTTGATAAACAACAAAATGTAATTTTTAAATGTTACACAATGTGAAGGTCAGTAAGTTTTACATACCTACATAACAGTTTTGCTATATTGTATTTCTGTTTCTAGTTTGAACTGAATTTCATTTCTCATCCTGCTTATTTTTATAATAAAAAGCGTATGCAAAATTCCAGTTATTTAGAAAAAAAATGTTTTTGATGAGACTAGTCTAGGATTTGCATTCAGTCCGAAAATTATAATAATATATATTTACTTTGATTTGAGATTTGTAAAAAGTCGTAGAACAAATGGATACAGATAAGCACAGTGTGTCAAACAAAAAAGAGTTGGTTTTGAGAAAAACGAGTCTAAAGATTTTTTTAAATTTTAAATACATTGTTAGAAAAATATTCACCAATTTCTTTTTTATTTCATTTGATATGAAGAACAAAGTATTGAAAGTAGATTATAACCATAAAAAAGAGAAAAAACTGGTAGATTGTCTCAAAAAATAATTTTTTTGCATTATTAAAAAAATAGAATATGCTTTTTTATTTGAAATATGAAATCAAGGAACTTAACACTGTTTTGCAAAATTTTGATTCCCATATTTAATGACAGTAAATGTGATCTACGGAACTTAAATTAATATTGATTAAAGTTTATTTTCACTTGGGAGTGTGTAAAAGAATTGAAATCTAAAATAAAAAGTCTTAAATATCTATCTAAATTTATTTATTGTCTTTATTATTATGGCACAACAAGAAATTCGAATTATTTTTTTAACAAAACGTTCACTGTATTCAGCAAATAACAAAAAAAAAACTATAACCTTAGTACTCTTAGTCAGTCAGTTTTCAGTATCGATTTCTTAAAATTAAATAAATTTTATTCATTTAGTTACTTATGAGTTATTAATAGCTTTGAATCAGCTTCATTCTAGTTTATCTATACTTAATAAATTGAGATATTTTAACATCACTTACATAACAATTTATTTTGAGATCTTTAGGAAATTTTGAGTGTTCTATTAAAATGTAATTAACCATAAAACTAAACATATTATTTTACATGTCACTGTAATATTAAAAAGTGTTTCTTGGCTAGTTAAGGAATTTTTCCTTTTTTGGGCCTCTTTTATCAACAATTATTCTTGTAAATGTCTAATTTTGAAGGTTATCAACCTTCAAAATTAGACATTTACATCTTCAATATAATGTTCTTCTACACAAAAATCAAAAGAACTCCCCAAACCATCAGCATCATCGACAAATTCAGCCAAAGTAACAGTCTTTAAGAACTTATAAAAGCCTTTTGCATCTATCGGAATTAATTTTAATAACTCTTTTAAATCTGTTATTTTTACAGCGTGAATTATCAACGCCCATTCGGAAATAGAATAGGAAGATCAAGTGCTAAATTCGGATTTTGTTTGCGATCTTTTCCACCTTTTGATAAGTCAATCACACGAGATTGCACCTCAAGTTTAGATTTTATGAAGAGTTTTGATGGTTCATCACGACGCAATTCTATTTCATGAGCTGAAAACCAACAAATTTTTTGTTTTTCTACATCATATTTTCGGTTTGTGATGCTATTTTGTAACGGTGTGATAGATTTAAAATCTTCTTTTTGGAGCCTCGTAATAACAAACTTGTCTTTGCGGCGATAGTTTTGCATAACAGAAATATGATCTTATTAGAAATATAATCTTAGAAATATAAACGAATTAGTGATTTTAAAGCACATTCAATATCTCCGAACTGAAAGTCACTTGGAAGATAAGTATGTCCCGGTTGAAGGTATCTAATCGTAATTTTTTGTAGCGTTGTATGACTGTAAAAGGTGTAAAAGCATCAGCACCATTTTAATGCTCCTGTTTTGACCACCACATAAATCAGCCCAAAGTATCAGGTGAGTTACGCCAGGTTTAAAGTGTGCGCTAACAAACGTTTTCAAACAAGATCCCACTTCTTGGGTACCACGCCAAGCTCCATGCTTTAACCAAATGTGGAAGTATCCTTTCCCATTAGTACCGCAGTGAATGCCTAAGTTGGACAGGTTTAGTTGCTTTAGTAATAAACTATACTTGACGGTAAACGCCGTAAACAGTGCGTCTTTTCAAGGTCAAAAGTTAGTATCGCTTTTAGCTGTAGCTAAGTCTTTTTTCATTTGGTCTCTCAATTTATAGGCATGTTCCAAATGATCTCTGTGTTCTTTTTCTAATAAAATTAATTGTTCACCAGTGGCAATAGTTTTGTTTGCACCGAAGTACACGTATCTTTTTGAGTTTTCTTGAATCTTAGCTTAAAGTCGTTATAAAAAGATAGTCTAAATCTAGAAAAACGTACATGATTTTCTTATTTGGTTTTGAAAAGGTCATAAATTATAATTAAATTTAAATTTGAAGACAAACATTTCTCTGATGTGGTATCTCTGCTGTAATGGGAGGAGTATTTAGGCAAGCTTTCTATAAATTGTTTTATTAGCAGCAATTGCTCTTCTTTTATAGCATTTTTTTCACAAGAGTTTACACCTCTCATATAACGTATAGAAGCATGCTCTTTCAGGTTATTAATAGCAACATCGACTCTTGATTGGCTTATGCCTAAAATAAAAAAGTTTTTTTACAGACTAAAGTATTACACAATTTGTATTTTCTGCTAAACGTTCGTTTAGACTTTAGAGTTTATTGAATAGCTTCTGATTTTTTTAGATTCACTAAAATTAGCTTGCAACATCGCACACCTTGCTTCATAAGAACCAGAACTCCAAAAGTTTACAATTTTTTTTTTACGCTGGTCTATTGATAATTTTTCTGTACATTTTAAAGGGCATTTACAATCTCTACTAATAAACTCTTTGGCAAAAACTTGTTTTCCTTTAGCGTTAAAGTAATCTTGATTTGTGTTGTTTTGGACGAAAATTATATTATGAATAGTGGCTTTTTCATTAGTAGTAGGTGTGAGCAATATTCTGCAGAAGGACTAGAAAGATTTTCCACTGCTTGCCTTCTTTTATGAAAAGACTCGAAACTATCATTAATATTCTCATTAACGTTAAAACTGTCCTCATGGTTAACATCAATAATTATCTTCATTGGTTGGGCATTGTCTGATTCTTTATGATCAACATTTTTTTTCTCGTGATCAATAAAAGGATTTAAAACGTTAGTAGTAGCAAAAGAAGTTGAAACAACAATATTAACATCGTTAGCCTTTGTTACAATATTTATGGCTGAATGGTCTAGTTAGTCAATTATTGGTGAAAAACTACCAACTGTAATATTTTCTGAAATGTCTGTGAATAGCTCATTACATCAGGATTCCGGAGTTCTCTAGTTCGGTAGAATATTCTATATTTTGATCATATTTTACATTAGGTAAATGTAAAATATTTTGAGGTTTATTTGAGGCTACCGGTTTAATATTTTTATAGTACTCTTCTTTTGAATTTGAGTTCGCAAGATTTACCGGTAATTGACCTCTTGATTGTGGTGGTGACATCTTTCTATAATAAAGTTAGGAAAAAGTGATTATTGGTGATCGTGTTCTTTAAAAATAAGACCTAACCACCTTGATATAACTCGTGACTTATTTTGTTTGTAAAAGATTTTGAATAAGAATAAGTTTAGCAATACAATTTTAAGGTAATTAATTTTTAATTACTTAACGTGTAAAGGTACTTACTATAAATTCAACTACAATAAGTCAAGTACCGTAACTGAGCCGCAAGATTTACTTAATAATCCTTCGCCCTTTTAGCAATAATGTGTTATGTTGTATAGTACCACACAAAATATCGTTTTTCATTTAGCAATAACCAATCAAGTGGAAGTCATTGATTTTGGCTACAAATACTTTAATCCGATTGAACCAAATATCAGTTCGTTTTAAGATTTTAACGGCAAACTATATAACCTACATAAATAAAGTCTTAATATTATGATAAGTTTAATGTGGAAAACTTGACACATTATAAGAATATAACAATATCTCCAAAAATTACTTTTTGTGGGTTGACACACTATTTTGCTTATCTGCATCCAAATGTTGTTAGGATTGATGTAGAGAGGTTGACTGCAAGAGGTGGTCAACTAATTAGAAATAACCTTGCATTTATAAATTATAAATTAAACTTGGTCTCATACAATGGCAAAAACATCCCAATCTGTTATACGATACCAAACTTTTAAAAGAATTTTGAAAAGGACGGACGGTAGTCAGTAAAATTGACTTAGTGTACGGAGATCACTATAATTATTAAACTCCAAGAAAAATGGCAATTTAAATGGCGGGAATTCGTTTGATGTTTCTAACTCTAACAGTGTTTTAAATTTAAATAGTGGAAGTTTTTAAATTGTTACTGACTCAATGGCGTACGTTAGAGTTGCTATACTCAACGTATAGCAACTCTAACGTATCCCGACAGGAACAGGCATGTATGTGATGAACATAGATGTCTGTATTACTAAGTTTGGTCGTTTATTAAATATATTCTCAGTATTTATATGTGTATTTATATGTATTTGTATCGTTGTCTTGTCCTTTATTATTATAATATAATTAAAATTAATATATAAATATATTTTTATTTATTTATATTTAGTTATTTAGGATGATTACTATAAATCGAAAAAGATTTAAATTTGACGATTTCGAAAACTGTCATATTTTTGGAAATGCCAAAAGTTGTGTAAAAGGTGTACCTACGACGTGATAGTATGTATGTTTTAAACTTCTTTGTGTCTGTGCGATATATCTTTTCTAGACATACAAGCACTCTATTACCTATTAAAGAAAAATAATTTGAACTCCGACATTTAAGGTATTAAATATTAGAATAAAAGCCAACGGATTTCAAATGTAAATATATATTTTTTAATGATTTTATACTCTATATATTATATTAACTTAAGCTATATCTATACATTCATATACATTTCTATATTATTTATGATATTATTAGTTTTTGGGTGCGATCAATATAATTAAAAGATTTTAAATCGATCACAACCAAAATAATAATCATAACTTAAAAATAAAGGATATAAAATTTACAAAACACAAACAAGTGAGTATATTATATATAGAGAACCGGAATCATTTGGTTTAAACCAAAATTATTTTCGACAACTGCACACGTCTTAAATGAAAAAAAGATGTGACAGTTTACAAAACAAAATAAATAAATAATAACGTAAGTTGTGATTTGATTTAAACAAAGATTGTTAAAAGATACGATTATTTAAGAATATTTATCTATGAATAAGCAAAATTAAGTACTCCTTCTAAGTAAAGCGTTAGTAAACTTTGGAATGTCATAGCCATAACTTAGCCTAATTATATATTTAAAAATTAAATATATAACAGATATATTAAAACAGAAATAATAATATAGATCGTAAAGAATAACAATTCAACAAATATTAAGAGTAATATTCGAAGATAACAATGACTGCACATAATAGAATTAAGTAAAAGTGATTGATTGATTTAATGGCTTTCATTCATTCATTTATTATTTGGCGCCAATTGTAATTTGTCATCGACGGTTACCGCCATTTAATGACATTGAAGTTTTTATTTTTTCCAACAACGATATAAATGTGAATAGATTCTTACTTTTTGAGATAAATAGTAAGGTAAAACATTAGTTGACTAAACAAGTCAAGATTTCATTTGAATAAATAGATCACAATAATTGAATTTAGCGACAACGTTTTATCAACTGACAGTGTATAGTAAAATAACGGAAGCCAGTTATTAAATGTAATGGTGAATCATCGGTATATGAGGTTCCCGTGCGGGCGCTGCGCGCTGGTATCTCGAGCGCTGTTTCGCTTGAAGGGGTTCCAGGAGGGCGCGCGGCGCGGGCGCGGCGCCGTGGAGCCCGAGGAGGTGGACGCCGCAGACACGGAGCCCTGGTTGGAGCGCGACTGACGACTCGCGTCCGGTGATGCCTGGGGAGATTTCGTTAGATTGTTGCCTTTCTATTTACAATATTTACATTAAAATAGGAACAGATGTTTTATTATCAATGTAGGATAGTTATGTAGACGTGTGTGTACATATGTCCATGTGTGTGTTTGTGTGTCATATTTGTATATGTGTACGTACCTTAGCCCCCGCGTCCATGGGAGAGGCCAGTCTGAGTGTGAGTGAGTCCCCGGCGGCCCGAGTGAGCCTCACCACCTCCTCGTGCGAACTCCACTTCACGTCGCGGTCACCCACCGCTATTATGAAGTCGCCCTCCCTCATGCCGGCGATCTGAGGAATTACAAAAGGTCGTATTAAACCCGTGACAGCAACTAAGAACGCCAACCTTAGTTGGCGTCCATAGTTGCATATTTAAAATACAAAGAGACTTACGTCTGCTAGTGAGTCGGGCTCCACGGCGGCCACCATGACGGGTGCGTCTCCTCGCACGGAGAAGCCGAATCCCCCTCCGTGTCCTGTGACGCTATGTTCGCTAGCGACGCGCCGTAGCTCTCTCCCCCCCCTCCCCCTGGGTCGCCCCCCCTCCTTGTAGTCGAGGACCTTGGGGTGATCGTCGTCGAAGCTGCTGATGTAGACTCCGTTCTGTTTCGTGATGTAGTCGTCGTTGTATTTCTCGTCGTTTCTTATGACCTTGTTATAGTAGGCGGTGTTGTCCTCGGAGCGGTCTCGTCGGTCGCTGGTTCGTCGTCGGTCTTCACGTGCGTCCGTGTGTCTGTCCCTGTGTCTGTCGTTGTGTCCGTCTCTATGTCTGTCCGAGTGTCTGTCGGTATGTCTTAGCTGTAACAGTCTCGGGGCACTCCAGTGTCTCTTGGCCGAGAAGACGGCGATGGGTCCCAGAGATCTAAAGAGATCCTCTACACGGAATTGAGAGAAATCCGGGGGAGTGAGGGCCAGCTGGAACTTCGATGAAGCTGCAAATATATTTATTTTATAATATTTTTTGTATTCCAGAATACAAATTTATATAAATTGATTGAATGAATATCCTTATTGAGTTGCCAGTGTACATACGTGCTATCGCTGGTGCGTCTAGTTCCTCATCGAAGTCCCCCGGGGGCGGAGGCGTGAGGGCGGAGGCTCGCTCGCGGGAGCGCGTCACCAGACGAGACAGGGACTGCTTGTTGCGGAGCTCACTGAGGACAAGATAATATCAATAACATACACAAGTAACTATACAGGGTTATTAGTAATTAATTGGCCATCTCTTGCAGGGAGCCTATCCACATCAATCCTAACAATATTTGTTCTACGACTTTTTAAAATTAATAGTTTTTAAAATTCAAGTTTTCCCAAACAAAATTTATTTGTTACCTCTGAACTGGCATTAATTAACTCGGAACGTCAGTATGGCGCACAGGCGTTGAGCTTTTAAGTACTTCTTACAAAATACAGAGTAAGAAGTAAAATAGGGAGCAAACATTTCCTTGTTTTGTTTTTTGTTGTTGTTTATTAAGATTTGTAAAAGTCGTAGAACAAATAACCCTATACAGAGAATGACGACAAGGAACTAGTAGATGTTGGTTAAAAGTTTAGATAAGTAATTAATATTTATATTAAAACGGTAGCAATTCAAAATGTCTTAAGCATTTGCACATCACAATAAAAATCATCACATGAGTTAGTAAATAATCCGTATGTTAGTAGTTAGTAGTAGTTAGTAGTAGTTCTCACCGACACATCCGCTGCAGTCTGAGTGCCTCCTCATACGCAGCGAGCGCCTCCGCGCGGTGCGCACGTCCCAGGGCTCCCGGGGACACGCCCGCCCACGGACACATACCTGCATAGGGCTCCAGGGTTAATAACAACATTTTATTTTCTCTAAGTGATGTAATATTAAGTTTTACATCGTTGATAATACTGATCTGAAATATATACTTAGATATATCAGACTTTAGGTGATGTTTCTTATATTCTTAAATACGTTATTTTAAATAACAATGGTGTGTGATGTGGGAGTGTTGTGTGTGTTGTGTCTGTTGTGTGTGTTATGTCTGTTATGTGTGTTATGTCTGTTGTGTGTGTTATGTCTGTTGTGTGTGTTGTATATGTTGTGTGTGTTGTTTATGTTGTGTGTGTTGTTTATGTTGTGTGTTGTGTGTGGTCACCGTGTTCGTGTGGTTGGTAGAGCAGCGCCAGTCTCTCGGTGACTCGCGGCGCGGCCTGCAGCAGCCCCGCGGCACAGTACTGGTGAGACAGACCTGCGAAGAGACACGGACGGAATCACAATCATGTATATGATATATGACAAAGTACACAATTTAGTACCTAGTAGCACTAGTAATTTACTACAAGAACAAATGTTGTTAGGATTGATGTAGAGAGACTGCCTGCAAGAGGTGGTCAACTAATTACAAATAATCCTGTACATGAAGGTTACCTTTATAAAACTCAGTCTTGACGTGGACCAGCGACACCCACGAGTATGGCACGTAGTTGAACACTCCCTCCGTCTGCATCTATTAATATTTTTAAAACATATTTATTTGTTAACTACCAACCTTGAACGGTAAAATCACCAGTCGTACAGTAAATTATTTATCTTTAGTATAGAATTATCTGTAAATGTGTATCTTCCTAGATATACATTTAATAAAATTGTCACTGATCGAGATCTGTACAGGGAAAATATTAAAAAAAAGAGAGAAAAAAAGAGGGAGGCCTTTATAAGAGCAAGAGAACACAAAACAATGATTTTTTCATTTTGTCTGTATGTTTATGCACGCTAATCTCAGAAACGGATTAACGGACGAAGTCGCAGGCACAGCTAGTACATACTATAAAACTATAAAGTCACCGTCTGTACATAGAAAGTATTTTCAAAAAATGGGATTCACTTTACATTTTGTTTTTATTTTAACAATCGTTTAACAAATAAAGAAATTAATAATCTCTTATTTTCGTACCATTGCTACCCTACCAATGCTCAAATATAGAAAAATATATACATAAATGAACTAGAAATATTCCTACACGACAACAACTTGATTGAGTTCTATGGAACTTTGACGGTTTATAGTTTTACATACATTGGTAAGTAAAAACTATATACAAACTGTATACAAAGGGTATGATTTATCAAAATCAAAATCTACGCGTACAGGCACAGCTAGTTAATATATGTGTCAATTTTATGTGCTTTTTCTCTCTCTCTCTCTCTCCTTGTGCATCTGTGTGTTAAAGTGTATTGTACGTACATTCTCGTATTGCTAGTAGTCTCGTATTGCTGTCTGTAGGTGTGTTTTTGTCTTTCTCCCTCTATCTGTGTATGTGTATTGTATATACCTTTTCGTACAGCTGTCTGTATGTGTGTGTGAGCTGCGCCGCCTCCTGCGCCAAATCGAGACTCATGTCTGCTCCTAGATCCTCGTCGCACTCGTGTGCTTGTAGCTGGAGCTTTTCGAATAAACACTCGCGGGCTTGAGCCTGAGATGATGTATATTGTTATAATATAACTGCTATAACATGTATAAATATCCTCTTTCGACCTGTATACATGTGTGTTATCGCGTGAATGTGTGTGTGCTCACAGTCATCAGCGCCCCCAGCACCAGCAGCGTGTCGGCGGCGAGGTCGACGGAGGGTGCGTTGGTGAAGTTCTCGTGTATGTAGCGCAGCGCGCCCGCCGCCCGGAGCAGCGCGTCCACTGACACGTCCAGACCCACGCACGACCTCTCCTGGGGACATGAGGTTCACGACTGACTGACTGGACTCCATTCAAAGATGGTACAATAGACGTAGTCTGACTGGACCTACATATTTTGTACCATCGCTAATACAGGAAGTCAAGTGTGACTGTTTGGCGACGGAACCATTATAAGACATGGGATCGGGTGAGGGACTAAGGGCTGATAGGCGTTCATCAAACAATCAGGTTCGATACCTTTCACTAATTGTTATAGTAGAAGCAATATCATTCATAATTTTTTTTTGGCAGCAAAAATAATAATAAATATTTAATTTATTTCGGATAACTCAATGTAACAAAACGGACATAAAATTTTCGATCCAATAAAAAATATTATTTGCAATTGGTCCTTAAGTTTCTTAGATATGCGTCCTAAAACATACATATCTACATTATACTAACATTATATAACGGTAAAATAAATAAATGATCTAACAAGTGGATAGACAGAGATATTTACCTGTTTGGCTCCTATTTGTGTGTAAATGCCAGCAATGTTGAATAAAACACATGCTTTTTCAAAGGCAACTGTTCTTTGACACGATGGCACTCCTAAAAACATAAAGAACATGGCAATGACAGTTAATAGGTGGTGGTAGGATCTGTAATCCTGTGACTGAAGCTTTTACAGATATTCTACCAGTATCACCTTCTAACGATTCTCCTGTGATACTACTTCAGTCAAGTCAAGTCAAGGTAACGAAGCTATTAGAGCTACATTTTGAAGCTTGGCCACTCTTCTTCTTCAGGTTGCCAACTGATTCATAATAATATCTATTCACGTCATATTGACCTAATAAAAAAATTAATTCAAGATCTTAAACCCACCAGTCAGCGAGTCGAACCACTCGAAGTAGACCCCCAGCGACCTGTCGGGTGGGAAGAACCGTCGCTCAATGTAATACAGCTGGTTGTAGTACTTGAACAGCAGTGCCACGCCCGCTGACGAACGTACCGGCGTGCGGACAGCCTAGGGAGGGACACGGGGTTGTTGAAGTGGGTTTATAAAAGGGGTTCATACCCAGTACAATGGTGCATGCTACTGTTGAATGTTTAACAGAAAAACATTTGTACCGGATATATATTTCCTTTCCTACATGTCTTTTGCGTAACTACGTAACTATGTTTCCTTTTGATCAAGGCATGCAAAATTCGTATATTACAAAAATATATATTTTTGGGTGCAAATCGACAAAATATTATGTATTATTTTAGTGTACCAGAAGATTTTTTTCTTTCTTTTATATATTATTTACCGAAGATTAATTACTTAAACAACACTGGTAACCTTATAAAATCATAATTATTGGCAACCTTCATGGTTACTGCAACAGCGAATGCCAACCAATTAGTTTTTATTTTGTTTTTAACAATAATAATAAAAAACTAATTTGGATGTTAAAAATAACCATTAATAAGTTTTTATTTAATATATTTATTGAAAATAGCACTCTTTCATCATATATATATTACATTATTTTATTGAGTAACTCAATCAAAATAAAAAGTAATAAAACACTGGGCATATTTAGAGTTACGAGGTAGTGGGTGGTGGTGACTAACTATTAATCTTAACCGTCTTTTGATCTGGTGGTTAATTACCATGACTATTGCTTGGAAGATGAAGCAAAAAAAAAACTTAATATATTAATATGTTATGATTCCATATTCTTTAAAGCAACTTTTGGAACGATTTTAAGACTAACTGCAAAACATAAAATGTCGTTTAATAAAAAAGAGATAAGTAGAATTCTGTATAATTTTTAAAGAAGCTGGTCCAGTGATCCAGTGAGTAAGTAGCACATGCCATAAATAACATTGATTATACAGTAGATTAGACTGACGGATTAAAATTCTAGATCTAGATAACTCTCATGTCTTACGCTAATAGCTACATGTACTTGTCTAGTTTCCCCAAAACGTCGTGTTATGAACATCATTTATCTTCGGCGCAATTTAAAAAAAACTATGAAGTAAAATTACTCCAACTCTATATTCTCCATTAACGTGTGTTTGTGTGTGTGCGTGTTCATATAAATGTATATCAAATTTATGTTACGGTAGTATAAACAAAGCGTTACAAGTTTAACAAAATTTAATTATATTGTGAGGCCATATTTTTTCTGGCTAGCTGGCTGGCTAGTTGAGATAATAATATGTATAAACACAAATATTTTAAATATAAATTGTATGTTAATATTTCTCTTCTAAATATCAGAGCGGATAGATTGCAGCCTGCCTCTTATTGATCCACGCAGTCTGCAGAGTACGACGCAAACATTACTTATGACCGGTAGTGGTCTTAAATAGATTAACACGATTATTTATTTTACATAAGATTGACTAAAAGATAACTTTTAAATTATCTGCAAAATTAAAATTCTCAATTCATAAAAAAAACAACTACAATCGGAATAAATACTACACATGAATGAATGATATATGTCACCTGTCTCGTGTCCATGAAGTCTGATATGGCGTCTTCGTAGGCGGCGGCATCCTCGCTGTAGTGTTCCAGGATAAAGTCCTTGAAGGGTTCCCTGAAGTCCACTTCCTTGGTCTCTTTGAGTCCCAGTGGGATCATGGGCATGACGCATTCTTTGCTGAAAAGTGTAATGAAAGAATAACTATCTGGCCAGAATTAATAATTTGAAATTTGTTTATTATTTTAAAAACTTCTATCTATTTACGATATTTCATACATTTTTTTGGTAATATAAAATTATGGGTTATTATAGAAAACAGGATAGATTAAGATTAAGTTCAACAAAGTGGTTTAGCATTCCGTAAAATTCAGGACACCTCAAAAGCCTTGACTGTGTTCGTACAACTATCGTACTCTTAGTATTCCTAGTACTTCTGTAGAGGGGAGGGGGGCGTTAAAGGGGAGGCCGGAGCTTGCTGTGAATATTGTTGAAGTACGCAAGAGTTATTTTGGACACAAGGGTCAATCTAAAAGTTTTTAGAACTGGCCATTGGTAAGCGATATAAAAAAAAAGTTATTTTTTTTTAAATGAAATTCTTTGCTAACATTATTGAATATGTATTTCATAAAATTGTCAACTGTTGTAAGATTTTTTGGCAAATTGAAATTTGTCTGTATCACGTCTACATGAATTTAAAGCGAGAAAATTTTGGTTTGGTTTGGAAAAACCTGCGCGTTGGTTGAGTGGTGCGTTAGAGGCGCAGACGCCTCTAACGAACAACGGCACAATGGGCTTCGAACCCCGACAGACACAGTATTTCTGGGTTTGGTCGTTTATTAAATATATTTTCAGTATTTATAATGTGTATTTCTATGTATTTGTATCGTTGTTCTCTCTTAACACAAGCAGATAATTTGCTTACTTAGGAGTTAGATCAATTTGTGTAATTTGTCCTGTGCTTGAATGCTGTGTAAAGTTTTGCTAATTTGCTCAGTTTTTGATTTTCTAAGAACTTTCAGTGTGATCCTCGTATTTAATAGGTATATAATCACAATGGTGAAACATATAATCTTTTTAATTTTAATTGCGGTGCGAAGCCATTAAGTATTTTTTCATATCGAGTGTGAATCAATTCTTTCCCATGGTTCATGTTATTAACCTTGTAACAATGATAAGATATAACAGATACTATTACTTGTAACATGCAACGAGAGGTAATAATAGTGTAGGTATTTAAGCAGCAACCTAATTAAACAAAACTGCATTGATTTTTGTTCATCCATTTACTAGTTATGTCTGAGACAAAAACTCAAGAACACAGAGGTGATCTCTAATGATGAATGATGGTGATGATGATCTGAGTTAAATCTGAATAGTTTGTTTATTTTTAATTTATTATTATTTGTTACTAGTTATCAGCGGTCGCCAACCCGTCGGTCGCGGCTGTTAGGATTGCGGCAAGACAAAAAAAAATATTAGATTTATCTGCCCTCAGAATTTCAAGAAGTATTTAATTTAAAAAAATAAATAAATAAGATACCAAAGAGGTTCGTCGGTAAATCGATCTTAGTTCTAGTCAAGTTGGTCACCACTGCTATACATTATTAATTTGTTAAACAGTTGCGGGTAGTTGTAAAAGATGACATAGTTAGTCAGTAGACAAGTAACTCTATTAACGACGGAGACTGATAGTACGTAATTACACAAATATCATGTAATTTGTCTCAATAAAAATATAAATAGCTAAAGATAAGTCAGTTTAACTTAATTATGTTATAAATATGAAGATAATATTATAATGATTCCATTGCGTTCGTCTATACATATTAACATCGTAAATACTATTATAAAAAAAAACAAAAACATAAAAAAATAACAAGAGAAAGAAAACATAAATACTAGAAAGAATAGGTAAACCAATTTTTATTTTTTTAAAATACACGAAGAAACCCGCGTGTTGTTATATGTTTTGTATATATTTTATTTAGTACGCATTTCTTAAGCCGGCACCACACGAATTACACGCTATTAAGACCGCACTCGTTTATTTTTATTACAACACTTATTTCACGTAAATGTAGTTATTTACTTCACTATTATAACATTTGTATTAACTGACACACTAACTGGTTGTTTGCTGTCTGTGTGTTGCCGATAATTGTCGATATTTCTCAACTACTCCGCTTGAGAAATATCGATTATATTTGTTATACGATATTCTTGAAATTAATAATATATTTAAGCACGTTTAATAAATAATTTATAAGATTTAAAATATTATACCAAAAACTTTAAATTAAATAATAAACATACCTAAAACAATCTACAACCCCACTCTGTTAACTAAACAAAAAAATCACTTTCTAAATTAAACTAAATCAAAACGATTTATCGGTTAGGGAGATAAGATGCCACAGACAGACATAAACACCTTAAAAACAAACAAACAATGCAACAATGAGGTGGGATCTATTCATTTGATAAATACAGTAAAAACAATAGCAACATAGTTTATTACCTGTCATTCTGGTACAGTTCCACTGATGAGTTCAGCTCCGCCAGCTGTTCCTTCAGCAGCTGCAGGTTCGAGTTCACGAAACTCAGCTCCAAGGCGACCGTCTCTCGCAGTTTTCTGTTTGTCGTGGCCTACAAGGGTATAAAAAAATTATACAAATTAAAAATTATAATGCTTAACTTTTAATTAACTACTGCTTCATTAAAGAATTATTAACTAATTAATAATAAAAATAATCTTCATTGAAACAATAACAAGACAGTGATCGAAAATGTGTGCATTAGTTATAGAACAGCCCAAAATAAAGATATTTCCAGAGAACTGACAAAATAAATAATCATTTAAAAGAAACAGGAATAAGATAAAACATTTTTTTTATATCTTATTGTCAAATTATATGATACTCAATTTATTTAGAACTCGGGTTCTCTGAAGTCATAATTTGTGTCAATTACACTATCCAATATTCAGCGTACTATTTGACCCCAAAAAGGGAAAGGTTTTCACTAATCAGATGTGAGTACCAGCTGACAGCTCACCAACAACCTTCTCACAATGCGATTAGTTAACACTAGTTAATCTAGTGCTTAGTAAATATTATAATAAAATGTCTGCTTAAGAACCCTAGAAGTATTCGAAAATATTCGGCCGAATTCCGATAGTAAATAAGTGAGTACTAAATATTTAAAATTATATACATATAAAAGTAATCTCTGGATCACGAAAGTTTAAATACAAAAGAAAAACAATTTTTAATAAAGGGCCGTTTTCCACAATTTTCTTATGATGGAAAAAAATATGTCTATACTTAATTTACATTTATTCTTAGATAACTTCGATGATGTTTCATTCATTATGGTTGTTATTATTTATCAAGGGTTGTCTGTAAGAGATTGCTTTTTATCGATAAGACCGCCTTAACACGAAGTTTCTTTATATTTTTACGTTTTATATGTTTAATTGTATGTCACAATATAAATTTTATCAGTGAACATTAAAAAATTTGAACTTGTATCAGGTTTCAGTATTGTATAGACTATAGAAGAAATGATTGAGTAGTGTTTTAATTTTGGAATAATGCAAATTTACATTCAGTAACATTTATTTTATCTTGTTGAAATAAGTCCTAATATTAATTAAATTATTCAATAACTATTAACTATTGTATCTAAACAAATTAAAGAAATTAAATTTAAACCTTGATTGATGAGATATCTTAAGGTAATATCTGCATTCAATTCAATATATATATATATATATATTGGTAAATACAATAAAATGAACTCGTCCAATAAAAAGACCTAACAATTTGAGAACGTCTTTAGGCTTATTTAAGTATATACCTACTAGCCTATGAATACGGTTAAATGACTTGTGAACACATCTTAAATACGCTATATAATACAAAGTGGTAGTAGCAGAATATGTTGAAAAATGAAATACGTGCAAAACTATTGAAAAACTAATGTGCTAATGGCTGTGATCTCTGATGCTGAGAGTGTTACGGGAGTATTAAGTTTTATAAGCCCGTCTTACAATGAGAAATTTGTTTTTTTCACTTATACTGAACAATAAACAAAATCACGAACAGTATTTCTAAGTCCTATTACCATTCTGTGGAGCACGACAGGTGATTGAACGTGTATACCAACCTTAACATCTTATATACAATCCTGAAACTAAACTGGTTTTTTATCTTTCTTCAACTTAGGTAGTTAACCAAATTATAAGTGACACAGCCATATTTGTTATTTATCTTACAATCATTCAATTATTACCACTTTCTCTTATAGGGTACAGTGATTTTCACCGCAGACGTAACCAAGGCCAGGGGTCAGGAAACCAAGGGGGCTACGGTTCACTGAGCTAAATTCCTTTTGTTCACAACAATAGAGTCAACGCTCCTTGGGAAACGGAAGTGACTCAGTCTGCGAAGATTTGCTTTAGATAATGTTATTATGTTCTATTATATTATACATATATTACTTGTCAAGTCAAGTGACGTCAGTCCATTACTAAAAATGTAATTGACACGTTAATTTACGTTAATTTACTAAAAATGTAATTGACAATATGTGCTTAATTACTATAGTTAAAAACGCGTGTAACTTCACAAATTATAAATGTATGCATGAATTGCAATTTATAAATGAAATAAAGTAACTATTCACTTTCTATCCGTCTGTTTCCGGAAGAATCACAAGTTGGAAGTAGTTTGACTTTTGTCGGACGGTCAATAAGTTAGATTGATTAAACACTGTGATGTTTTGTATTGTGTGTCACAGGCTTTAGAAATCATTTTTGTGAGATGAAATATAATATTAAAAATCTAATTAACTTAGAATAATTTAAAATTTCGAATCTGGGTATCTTTTAAATGTACTTAATTTAGTTTTCAATATGTAGTGTCATTTAAACTAATATTCAAAAAGTTATATAACTTTTGGCTTCGTACGCGCTGTATAATATAATAGTTTTATTATGTCAGATAACAGAACCTTAAAGTTATTATTCTTCCCCTATGGAAAGGTACTGTTTTCAGGATGAAAAACATCCCTATGGTTTTTTATATCCCTTATAAGACGTATGCTTCAGACGTAAGATTCATGATTTGTGGTTGAGCAGTGAAGAAATATTATTATTATTAATATAATTTGGTTGTTTATCATGTTGTAAATTGTCAAAAGCTTTTATAATAAAAATTTGATTATTTTATACATACATCGATTATTGAATTAATTAATACAATTTCACTTCAAGAATGTATAAATAAGTTACTATAACAATTTAATATGGTCTAATATGTAATTTACAACTTTAATATATTTTCTCTTTTATGTGTATAGTTAATTTAATTAAATACCTATTAGATAAGCATTGTTATTGGTATTTGGAATTCTTTAGGCGTGACAGGAAATGTGTAATGTTTGTACGTGTGTGTGTGATACGTAATTGTATGTGTGAGTTTGTCAGTCAACTCAGACCGGCAATTTTAGGAAACTATTATTTTATGTCTTTTTGATTCGATGATTATATGTGCTTCTATAAAATGACTCTTAACAAACAACTTTAGAGTTGTTGGAAATTTTGTATAAACGTGTCTGCTATGTTTAAGCATTTTTAAATATAAAAGAAATATAGAATGAAAAATTCATTGACATAACAGGGCTTGAACCTGGGACTTATGAGATACAGTTTCAGTATTTAAAAAAAGACAATATTTTTATTCAAGACTAATTTGTTATTTTTGTCTGTTATTAAAAAAATAATCTCTAAATCCTAAATATTTATTAAGTGAGACTTAGTATTGAAGAAAAACTACAAATAATAATCTACTGAGAGATCAACAATTATAACACTAACTGAGACGTTTAATTTCTTGACCGCAGGCTAGATAGTGTCGTGTAATTCAAGCTTTAAAGAATGGTTCGCCTTTGGCTAATAGTTATGTAAGGAGAAAGCATAGGATTACCTCAAGCGCTTTAATGATAGACGACAGCGCTGTATTTTATATAGCTGGTTACTTTGTAAGTGATCTATAGTAATCATTTTTATTTAGAGCAAATATTTATAGAAAACTGTCTGTTATTTTTTAACCGACTTCAAAAAGGAGGAGGTTCTCCATTCGGCCGGTATTTCTATTATTATTTTTTGTGTTTGTACACCGATTTCTCCAAGGTTTCTGAACCGATTTTTGTTTGATGCGGAATAGTTTTGATTTGGTCCCATAAAAATTTGATACAGGTAGGCTCATTAGTTTTAATTTTATGAGCATTTTTTGTCCAAGTTTTGTACTAGCTCCTTCGGAAGGACATCAAAACGTGCTGTGTCTAATGACATCTTTTTTTTATAGATAATTATTTCTTACAAGCTGTTAATGGTACTTCAGCATATCGATATATGGTGGTTATAAAAAGACGCTTATTCATTTAACGAAGGCTTTGTGAAGTCTGAGGCGCTGCTGCTAGCCGGTTCTCACGTTGCTAAGCAGACTCGGTTGCTGTACGGATTCGTATCGCTTCTGATCTATGAGCCCTGTGCTCAGTCGAGTCGTTCTCTAAACGCTCATTCGTTCATTAATGAGACCAAGTCTATGAGTCCTCTGCTCAGCTGACTCGTTGGCCAGACGCTCATTAATGAGGCCAAGTCTATAGAGCTAATAAGCTCTCTGTTCAAAATACTCATTCGGAAGACTCTCTTGGATCTTACAGAGCCTAGAATTATGCTGATCAAGAGTTTCTTGAAGTAAACGTGATTTCATATATACCTTCATGGCCAAACAACGTTTTTCACGGTCTTTAATAGTCTCACAAGAACGTGAAATTGTGTTTTGAAGAGCATTTTTACGGAGACGACTACTTTTATCCGTTCCCGTTTCTTGAGATCTATATTTTTTAAAAGACGCAACACCTTTTGTAGGTCTACCCAGTGCTAATTGACAATGAAGCAATAAACTAAAAAGTAATAATTAAAAATACCTACTTTAAAAAAAACCGACTTTAAAACTAAAAAGTAATAAATAATAAAGATTTAATATTCATTATATACTACCCTTTATTTATATGTCCAATTTACTAATAGGTTTGAAGTCGGTGCAAATAATTATATTTAAACACTTAAATAAACACGAGCAAATTAATACAATGAAATGCCTACTTCAATGAAAAAGATACATAAATAAAAATAATTAAAAGCAATTAAATCCTAATATTATAAGCAGTTGAATCAATACGAAGAATAGTGAAAAAAAAATCCTAAATTATGAAATGTATTCAACAGAATTCTTAAACTAAATGGTCATGTAAATTATGAAATGCCTACTTCAAAAATTAAGACACGTAAATAAATCTATAAAAGAGCAATTCAATCTTAATATTATTACTAGCTTGAATCAATACGAAGAAAAACAAAAAAAAAAAATACGAAAATGTATTCAACCGAATTCTTATACTAAATGGCTAGGCACCGATTTCAAACCTATTAATTAGGACTATAAATAATAGGTAGTACATAATAAATATTTAATCTTCATTATTTTTGACTTTTTAGTTTTAAAGTCGGTTTTTTTAACGTAATTATTTTTATTTTTGATTAGACTAAATAGAAATATCATCAAATCAATGGAGGTAAGCAGTAAAAAGTTTTTATATAATTAAAAAAGCGGAAGTACCTTAAACAAGTTCTCCGCTCCGGCGCGCAGTCGCAGCTCCTTGTTGATTTCCTGGTTGAGCTGACAGCGTCGCGTCTGCAGGCGGCCGCGGCACGTCGCCACGCGGGGGTCGGAACCCTGAGAGAAAAATATATTAGAATATAATAATATATTGGACAACACTTGACGAGATTTTATCTTTCTCTCTTTACAAATGAAATCAGCCTGACATATACAAGAAATAGACAATATATTCCATTTATCTGCAATTTAATATTAAAAAGTAAGTATATGATCGGAAATCTAATTGATACATCTATTGAATGTGTCTCAAATAAACACTAAATCAATGTTAGTAAATATCAATCGGTATTGTACATGGTAGTGTTGTAATTAGCGAATTAGTGCAATATGCGCGCGCGCAGGTGTTGCGTAGCATTGATGCGTTACAATGTGCTTTCACCATTGCGAAAACATACTTATCTAATATATTAAAGGTAATATGTTACTGAAGAGTAATGACATGCATATTGCTTCATAATCTTAAGTTAGGAAAACATTAAAAATATTATAAAAACTTTCTCCTCTCTTAACGTCAGTAACTTTTTCGGGGAGAAGTAATAAGTGATGTCTTATACAAATTACTGCAATTGTAATAATAATATTACCCATAATAAAAAAAAAACACTTCGATACAGTTATTATTAAATATATATATTTGTGAGGTCTCAATTAACTATGCCAGTTATTCCTCATACTTCGATACTTTACTCAAAAACTAGTTATATAGGTTCCATAGATCAAGGAGCAAAAATCTGACAGATAATTGAGCATAGAACAAGATTAAAAGAGTAAAGAAGGATTTACATAAGTACAACCAAAACTTTACATTTGGTCTGCAACTTCGGTGATCTTTTGAGTATCTCGTTGGCTTAAATGATGTATTCTTTCTGATCTATTCCGACTTTATCTGTTCACTATGCATCACCCTGTACTAGTGAACCATGATTGATAGGGATGTTAGGAATGGCGAGCTTTCACAGGTACTGAATGTGATCCGCGAATCATAATATAATATCATATCATAAGATGATAATATAATGTTGTACGGTTTAGAATGTTGTGCAATGAATGAGGATTGCAACAACGAAATGCGAAAGGGAGATGCGATTATTGAGATGGATGTGTAAGGTAACATGGAGGGATAGAATCAGAAATGAATATGTAAGAGGAAGCCTAACGTAACGGGGGAATAAAAGATTGTATGCAATAAGTAAAAATAATAGAGGTTAAGTGGAAGAAACCTAAACACTGTAGGTGACAAAACATAGTGGGAAATTAGTAGGAATAAGAAGAACCAGTACAAAAAAATATATATAAAACAAAGTTTAGATTAGTTGAGTAAAATAAATGTTAAAATGCCGATAATACTGTCATCCTAGTATTCAATAATTAGTGGTTTGGAACTAATGAAACGCCCTATTGTAGCCCGCACGGAAGATGTCGCGAGTAACAGAAAGTGAGATATAATGTAAAATACTAAAACACAGAAGTAATACAATAATATATTAATATAGGTATAGACAGGTATAGTCAAAATATTTTTTTTTATAGACATACTTTTAGATACCTACGTCAGACTCTAGTTGCACAATTGCAAAGAGTAGGTTCATAGTTCATAGAGAAGAACCATTAAGAAACTATATCGATACTAGAATCAGCAAGAAACTACACGAATTCTAAGACACCATACGACGTAATCTAGAGTTAAGGTCAATGGTCATAATCTATTAGCCGTGAATGCTTCATAAATCAAGTTAAGTTGCAATACTGTAATATTATGCACATGCAATGATAATATTAACAATGTTACGACACTGCTTATTCACGGCACGTACGCTTGTAATATGACCGCCATTTTTGGGGTCCGTGTTCAAGGTCAGACCGTTGGTGCATTGTATCATTTAAATATTAAGCAACCTTTTATTACCCAGCTAAACTCACGCTTGTTAAAGAAGTAAGTACTATAATAAACAATAAAAAAACACTTTGTATAAGAATGTATTCACTTGTTATGCGCAAGCGCATGTACTCTACAGTGGAAAGAGGAATAAAGTGGAAAAAATAGTTACTACACATATTAAATATTTCAGTTTAATGTTTATTGTCTTATGAATCAATGTATAGGACTCTGAATATATTTTGAAAATAGTAAAATACAAAGTTATAATTATAAAATTGGTTCTCTCTTGCAGAACCCTAGAACGGCAACACAGGAAGTCAGACATTACGAAAACATTCACGCTCGATTATGGAATGAATCCAAATGGATTGCAACAGTATGGTGGTTCTAAATAAAGTACTTTTACCATAAGTAGCTATACTTTTAAGTTACCTAGTTTTACCTTTATTTGGTATCAGGTAGAATTAATTCAGTTTTACTCCAGATTAAGGTATGGCTATAGTAAAAAACCTATGTTGTATAGTCTTGAATGTAGTTTGTAGTTAAAAACATTTATTTTGTCTTATGCATTTGTAAAACTTTTAATATAACAACGGAAGCCAGAACAAGCATTTGATAAACTAGCATAGATTATAAATATATCACTGGGCATCGAACTCGGGACTAATAATATGAAAAGCTACTAAAATAGTAAAAATGATTTTTTTTTATTATTATATTTGTTTGTTTGTTACTGACACAATAACATTGACACATTTTTTTTAAATTATATTTTTTTATTAATCTAAATTTGTTTTCTATTTGCTTTTGTTTTGTTATCTGAACAATGATATGGAATGCGTCAATTAGTTCTCGCCTCACGTTACAAAAACAATCCATCACGAAGTTATTTGATGTGTATCATTTCTTCGAACCTGCACTATATGAGTGGAGACGATTAAAGACCGTACCATGTATTAAAATTTTCATTATATACATTGATATATACATTGATATTTAAGAACAAATATTACGTATCTTTTTTATTTCTTTTACTTACGCAACGATACTGAGTGAGTCTGAATATAAGATAGATTGAAATTTAGTATTTGGTTTTATCTCTTCTGTCCATGTCAGCAAGAGTTGAGATGACATCTTTCTTGATATTTTAATCTGAGGGGAAATTTACACTCCAAGGGGCTTATTGATTCTTTATTCTGAGGGGAAATATGTTTACACTCCTCTGCTTATTTTGGTATAAGAGACAATTTGTACTAAAACTAAATCCAATACCCGTGATATTTTTTTACAAAATGTTTAATGGCTTTTTTAATGGTATTGGGTCGGTTACTACCAGACCTCTTCATGGGTAAATGGTGCCGTCGTCAATATACATTAGCAAATATGGTTAAAAATGTGAATCCACCCGGAAGGATTTATGTGGACACAATATGAAGAGTTTCTGGACAACCGGCTCTCTCCCTCGTTAAAGGGAGGAAGTTAATAGATTTAATATATACAGATTTATAATTGAAAATCCTTTAATATACCAAATAACACATGAAAAACAATTTCATAAATTTTAACAATTTGTCAAATAAATCTAAAGTGTCCAAGTATTTTATTAACTAGAGCGAGGTTAAAAACAATTTCAAAATATATAATTTGTCGTTTAAAATCCAATTTATTATACTATTAAGCTTATTAAGGACCGGTGAATGATACAAAAACATGTAGACATAATTACCACTACACTTACACTCAGTGAAATAACATTAAAATAAATCAAACCTTGCGCAAGAGGTAATAAAACACGTTGACAGATACAGATTGATCTCATATATAATTGTAATTTATTATCAAGCCATATCAAGCGTTTAATTATATATTATTTTTATTTTTCAATATATATAATGTTATTTTTATTGATTCTTTAGACCTGTTGACGTTTCTTGAGTTTATTTTACATAAAGGTAAGTCTAGTTTTTTTTTATTGCGTTTTAATACAATGCGTATAAAATGTATTCCAGTTATACCATCCAAAGATGGTATCCGACTAAAAGGCCAGAGACTTTTATTAATACTATTCAAAAGTCAAGCCAATACCAACAAAAGAAACAATTCAACTTAACATTCTATATAAATATAAATTTAAGCTCCAAGTGTAACCATAAGTTTATAAACAGATATCAAACATTTTAAATGTTTAAAAAATGAATGTAGAAAAATACTTTCAAAATCTCAAGTCATAGTTATGTAAAACTACCAACAAACAGACAATCACAATAATACTGTTTTGAATGCAGCACGCTGCTACATTTCACTTAGAAAATTTAACCATGGTGCTAATCGAATATTCATGGTTATATAAGCACTTTCTTTGTTATTACTTAAATTGTTTAAGTAATTGAAGTGACGGCTTGAAATATATTAATATTTAAACCGCAATAAGAATTTTTAGTTTAGAATATCAAGTCATTACTGATTTTTTAATAGGTGGATAAAAAACGTTGTCAATATCTGAATTAGTATTAGAAACTGTAATTAACCAAGTTATTAAGAATTTAACTGTAGAATGTACATTTGTCACTGTTTCATAATCAACAACAAACATACTAACAGATGGACATACACAAATTATTACTCATAAACTAATGTCCGTCTGTCATTAGCATATTTCGTCACGTACATAAATGCAGCTAGTTGGGTCGTTCTACTTTCTAATTAATTACAAACGGTATTTAAATTCTGTGATGAAAGACGTTGAGTACAGATCTTATAGACTTTATAAAAGACCTGGAGTTCTAGAATGTTCCATGTTTTATTTTCCTTAAATAAATATCATTCATATACATAAATATTTAACCGCCGCGTTCGTTAATGCAGACGCCTGACGTATAGCGGCGTAATGGGGTTCGGATTCGATTCCCGAAAGAAACAGATATGTATGTGATAAGCATAGATGTCGGTGTTTCTGGGTTTGGTAGTTTATTAAATATATTTTAAGTATATAAAATGTGTATTTCTATGTATTTGTATCGTTGTCGAACACCCTTAACACAAGCAAATAATTTGCTTACTTGGGTGTTATATATTTTTTTGTAATTTGTCCAGTGATATTATTATTATATTTTAACAGTCTAGTTAAGTATCGGTAGGGTTAGGGACGTTCACTTTTTTGATACCTTCTTCGTTATCTTATACAATCATGAAGCCAATTGATGCTGATTGTACATTGTTACAATTTTGAGGAAATTGTGTAATATCCTAAATTGGAGATGATTGTGATATAAACAATTTTCTTATTGAACTAATGATAGTATTGTAGTATAAAAGCTTACTTCAAGTAGGTCTCAAGAATGTATTTACATGTAGGGTATATTTCAACGAGTCAAACTTTGTGTACCTATAGATATGTCAGAGTCACCTATATCTGTCTGTTTATTAAAGTAATATTCTATTCTAATGATTTTTAATGACATATAGAGGTCTATATTTTAAATGAAGAAGTGTAGTAAGCCAATAACCAAAACAAAATTTTATAGAAACAGTCATTATTTAAGGGAGTGTTTATTATTTACGTAATTAAGTATAATTTGTGTAGTAATAATAATGTGTGTAGGTATATTTGCACAATTAGCGCCTCTAAATATCGTTAACAGTATCCTAATATAATATTCCTAACACTACAAAGATGTTTATAATAAGTACTTAAACTATGTACCAAGTAGAATAACCTGAGCCCTTAAACGGTATTCAAAGAGAATGTAAGGTCAATGACACCTGTATTCCTAGACCTTAGAAGCGCCGACTTTCCCAGTAATTATAGGAATGTCTAGAATATCTTGTAATCATCTAGAGAAGAATTTAGTTTATAATGACTGGTAAGGACTGGCAGCTTTGTTTGTTGTCATATTCATATATTTTTATTCTAGATTCGTTTTCAGAATCTTTAAATATTTGAATTAATAATTTGAACTTTTTTTAACAATAAGTTTTTGATAGATACTTCTAATATTCACAGCGCTGATAAATATGTATACGAAAAAATACGTTTTATTATTCAATGTGTTTTGTTTTGCTCATATATGTATGTGTATTTAGGGCCCTATTACTCATAACTAAGTATGGTATGGTAAAAATATTATTTTTGGTTTATAGAAATCAGTTCCATCGGTTTAGACTAGGTACTAGAACAGGTACTCCCCTGGTAGCAGAACATATGAGGAGCTTTCGGATTCAGATTTAACTTTTGTTACCATAAGATATTTGTGGTTTCACCGCGAATAGATACCTAGAAGCTTGAAGTTTTTATTTAAATTTTTCGATTCGAAATTATATGTAGAGAATACATATAATTTTCATTTTTTTTAGGATTTACACTTTTTTAAAACATTCATAAAAACAACAATATACATCATTATATGAGTCGTAAAGATCGCATCACACTCCAGATAACATATCACAAAATATATTTCAGACTACAATCGGCAAATTATTAATTGCAACTAGTGTGTATCGACCCTTAGCTTTTTTTGCCTGCATTGTTAGGCTTCACTGAGCAAGTAGTTCCTAGTTGGTACATCTACTTCAAGGTCGGACCTAACATCTGATTCACAAAACAAAAGATTACGTAAAACCTTATCTCAAAATCACTGATATAGATTGTTCTTTTATACGATATATTCGTTCTTATTGATATATTATTAAGAACTGAAATACTTTGATAAATAATATTGGGTTATTTTAGTTTACCAAGTAGGTACAATACAAATGGCTAGTAAACAATAAGTATTATTTATATTTCGTAATTTTCTATTATACTTATTGAGTTCAATGTTACGTTAACAGTATTATTGCAGATCACTTTATGGAACATTATACTGTTTTTATTAAAAATACATGAATACTTCAACTATACACTACATAGTTAACTAACTAACTAACATTACTATAGTGAGCGTAGATGTACATACACGTACTAGGTCATAAACGTTTCAATTTTTTTTTTTCATAATATGTACTCATATTATGAATGGTATTCACACAATTCACTACTCTACGGTATCTTACTAATAGGTAAATAAAATAACTCGATCATCCATCTGTCGCTAGAACATGACAAATTAAATCTATTATTGACATGTAATCTTAAAAATATCATAATCATAACTGCAATACGTTTCAGGAAAGAAATCAATTTGTAAAACTTTGTTTAATCTGTGCCAGTCGTTAAACCCCTGGAACATTTGTATACTTTTTTCAATAATTATTAGTATAGTTAGTAAGTTTTTTTGAAAAACAAACATTCCAGTTTATAACTATGTCAGTGTTACTTTTTCGACTTATCAATAATAATAAAGTAGTTTGTGTTTTATTTGTTTAAAGAATTGGTAATAAAAAGTACAATAAATGTAATCTCTTTTAGTAACAGAAAGTTTTTTAAAACTCTGGCGCCGTGTTCTCTTGTGACCTTAACTTTCAAAATACCGTTACTTCAAATTCTGACTCCACTTGTTATTGAGTTTACAGACAAACCTTTTAATTATTATATATATACATAAAGTTTTGTAGAGCAATTGAGGTACTAATCATAAATATTATACAGACAAAAGTGAATAATATTTAAAAACAGTGATTTTTTAAAAATTATCCAGTAATGTTACATCTGTAACGATTCCCATTCCCATAAATAACATAGGAGATAACGGGAAGGGCAATAAATAGGTACTAGGATAGCACCCGGGTATCGAACCTAGGGCATGTAACGGAACCTAGTAAGAATGGAATCGAGTTATTTTCAAATTACTTTTAGTGCTATTTTTAATGTACTTAAATTAATTTACTTAATACTCACTTATTATTAAATATTTTATTAAATTAATTAATTGTGTTATTGTTAAAGAATTTAATAAAACTTGAACACTGTCAGATAACTACGGAGAGATGGGAGGTCATAAACATATATGTATAACAGAAATGTACCAAAACTATATACTGTGTGTCCTGGCTATTGATGTGTTGAGTAATAGAAAAGAATTTCAACTATAACTATGTACTCTGAAAGAATTTAAGTCTTATATTAACTTCAACTTGTTACATATATGTACTGGTTCTCCCTTATATATATATATAAGAAAGTGATGGTGTACGGTCATTACAGCTTTCCCTCTAATTACTGATGTATGTATTTAATTAAATGTGTAACAAAAACTAGTATCTGTTTGTCTATTTACGAACGCGTTTGACTTTCGCTTAACTCTCTCGTAATCGTATTTATTGATTAGTATTTTAATGAGGTAAATATCTTGGTACAAGATTTTCTAACTACCCACTATTGGATATCTAATTAAAAGTTTTTTTTTAAAGATCTTAAGTTGGTAATTATTAATTATCTAGTGTTTTAGAAGGATGTTAGTGACAGTTTTAGTATTGTTATATTAAAAGAAATGTTTTTTTTTTAATATATTTGAACTGTGGAAAATAATGAAACTGACTGAAAAATCTTTAATTTTTACTCTAGAAATTTCTTTTATAATACATTACTGTTTTCTCCAAATACTTTACTATATATGTAGAGTGGTTATGGTATTCCCTAATAACAAGTAGTCGTTCTCTCCTCACTTTCAAACGGAAACTATAGCATCACTATCTGTCAATGTCATAACTTACACGTTTATATAAGTATCTAATTTATATACTTTTATATACACTAGCGGTTGTCCGGAGGACGAAATTCGACCGTAAATTTATGGTTTTAATGTTGACGAGGGTTTGGACCAATACCTCTATATTTTTTGGTTTTTATTCTATTAGGCCAGGTAGACTAACTATTTGACATAACACTAATATATACTTGACATTGACGGTGTCAACTTAAACAATGTAGTGTGTGTAATGGTTTGCTTTGTAGTGTGTGTTATGTTTTCATTGATTCAATATGTTTCTAATGTATTACTATAAAAACAAATATTATCTCTACACTTCTCCTCAATACAAAGTTTATATGTTGTAGCTCAGTTGGTAGAGCGACGGAACGGTTTCCCTGTAGTCGCGGGTTCGAATCCCTGCTCGTATCGGTTCATTTTTCATTTTATATTTATATAAATTTAAATAAGCTTAACATGGCTATACATGTTTATAGATATTTTCAAACATTAATTATAGTATTGTTCTGTATAACTCTGGTACATAGAATAATATCAACAGACAAAACAAGGGCAGAGGCAAATAGTCTATTAATTATTATGAAGCAATCCATTCGCAACCAATATTTTAAAATTGTTACATTTACCTACTTAACTACATACCTAATAGGCATAAAGTATACGGTGAATATATTTATAATTCGATTAGTGAATAATTTATCAGGTTTATTTCATCCAAAAATAAGGAAATGGTCAGATACGTTGACCCTAGGAGGGTCAAGATGTCGTTAAATAAAACAAAATCTAATCAATTTACCAATATTCTACCGAGTGACGGGACAGTTTTCCAGGAGTAGCGGGTTCGAATCCCTGCCCATATCGGTTTATTTTTCATTCTATATTTATTTAAATAACCTTATTATCTGTGGCCATATATGTTTATTTAAATGTTATTTTTGTTCTATACAAATTATTAACAATAGTTCAGATTCCCTCCATCTTCTGTCATCTATTGTACTTAGCTAATATTAGGTTAACACTATTTAAATCCAATGCCAAACTAAAATGGTATTTAATCTAATTACCCAACGAGTTTCTATTGCGTGCATGATATTTATAGCACAGGATATTGACCCTTAAATCAAAGTATATATCTGTTAGAATGTTTTGTAATAATGTAAAATTTAATTGTATTACAAAATAGCAAAATATTACGTGAATATTGTGTAGGCTTATGTTATCCACGAATCTCTTTTCACAATTCGCTTATTATTTACATATATAATAATATATTATATAAGAATGAATTTAAAACAATCTTGTCCGTGATATTCACATATATATTCACTCAATAAAACACCTACTCGCTAGAACAAATTGATACTGGTGGCAGGAAACTTATGATACAAACGAAATTCGAGTAATTAAAATTGAATTTATATTTGAAATATTTGAGATTACCTATTATAATTGAACACAATAAGGATTGTTTTAAAATCTTAATCCTAGAGTTGAATCCTAGAGTATAATGAGTATTCTGTTTTTTTTTACGTGATGTTCCTGAGTATTGAACAAATTTACTCGTTGGATATAATATGGTGATTTTGAAATTAAGTTCCAAGCAACGAATGGACTTAAATATTTGCAGCAAAGATATTTCCAAAACTTTTTATTATTGAGCAGCGGAAGCTGCTTTATAGAATCGACAGAGATTTCTGTCTTTCTGTCTGTACCGTCCATAACTCCTTAATAAGAGTTAAGACTCCAAATTTTGTACACAGGTAGCCCATAAATTCTATGTTCTTATTAAGTTCTTAAAATGAAAAAGTTTTTTTTTTTTTTTTTGATTTTTTGATTGATTGGGTTTAAATGTCTGAATAGACAAAAATGCATGCATATGCATGCTATATTTGTTTAATTTTGAATTTGCAACAGACTAAGTTGTAAATATAGATCTCTTATACTAGAAAGATATATTCACTTAGAAAATATCACTGAAGTTTCTAACGATTGGTAGATAGATCATAAGTTACAGACGGTTATACAGATTAATAGTATAGTAACAAACGGTTTATAAATTGAGTACTAATGATCAAATCTATTGCTCATTTACGTAACTCACAAGAAATCGATTACAAAAGATCTCACCGCTGATGAGATGTGAAAGTGTTCGCGTGATTTGACAATATTTACGCTTCCATGGTACTGAGAGAATGACTTGGACCGTTTGAACGATGTTTTTGTCGTTAGAGCTATTAAAAATATTGGTTTGTCTGCATTGTTGTTTTTGACAGATTTCTTATGTTTTTTATATCAAGGTTTAATTATCTTTGATTGTTATTTTATGAAGATATTTGCATTCACGTCATAATCGGAATTTGTTGGATTAGTTTCGAATCAATTCGGATATCCTATTTGAGAGATTGGACTCGTAGAAAGTTTATTGACGTAAGTACAAACATAAGACAAATGTATATAATAATATCAAATTCTATGTCTCTGTCATTTTGTGACCTTTTTATATTATAACCGTCTGAACACAGGCCTTCAAAGAGTTATCTTTTTCGATAATCGTAATTATTCTAGTATCTGTCATGGTGAAGTGGTACAAATTCGTAGCTGAATTAAGTCAGCGGACACGCTCTGATAACTGTCCTCATTCGCGGTTAGAGAGACTGATGATAAAAGCATAAGTGACAGACAATGTGAAAGTATGTTTAAAAAAACCAAAATGTAATTAAAAATTGTACGTCTTAAAATCTTATAATTTGGGACAGATTCAATTATTATTATTTATTATTATTATATTATCTTTTTATTATTATTATCTTTATTTTAGAACTGTGCCCCTAGTACGAGTTTTGACGTTACGAAAACTAAGACAGTTTACCAAATATGTAGTAAAATTTAATTATAGTATTATAATACACTCTGTAAATCAAAAAATTGAGACATTTAAACAAATCCGTGAAAAATTACAATTATCTTTAGTAATTTAGGACCATTATATAAATCGTAATAATCATTTTTGAACCATTGTAACCTGTAGCTAGATAAAAAAAACAATACATAGCCGAGGGTTTCTAATTTTGTTTTATTATAAATGTATACAAGAAATAAATATAAATATTATACTTATTTCTTTTTATGTGAAATAAATTAAAATAGCAAAGAAGCACTGAGCTGCGTATGATAAAAGAATTATAATTTTTTGGACAAAACCCATTATGATGATTTCATTTATTGTGAAAGATATTTTATAATAAAATATTGTTTTCATGAAACATGATGACGTCACTGACAGTGGGTAGGTTGTTGACTTGGACATTGTTGACTTGGTCATATAATAGACAATTGATATGTATTGGATGTAAATATTTACACTTCTTTCCTAACAATTAAACGAGAATTGTTTTAACCTTTTTCTTTTATTTAGACTCTAACCAGTCTAAGGTCGAGCAACTATTTCATTATCAAATTGAAGCGCTAGGTCAACTAGTGCACTAATTTCTAAAAAGCTGTTAGTGGACTAGTGCTTCCATCTGATTGGATATTCTCGCTTGCTGTTTTTGGGGCTAAATAGTGCACTGTAGATATAAAACTGAAAAGGGTTATCTAAATAATGTTTTATAAATTTGAAGAGGTGTAAACAATTTAATAAAATTATTTAAAACCTTAAAAACCCTAAAAATATCTAATACTTGAAATCTTTTTATTTCATTATTTATATATTATATTTAAGTAAAACCACTGGCATCAAGTGGCATCATATACTTATATTACAACATCGTTCCATTAATATCTTCCGGTTGAAATAATCATTGCCTGCGTTGTTATGTAGATTTAAATGAACAAACATACATACATATGAGAAAACTTAACTATGCCCAAGGACTTTAATTATAAAGTTATCATCTGTATTGACTAATTTATTTTTCATACGAGTCTTTGTTATGCTAGAGTGTTAAGTTTTATTTAACAATTTATGTTTTATTTTTATTATTAAAACAACATAACATATTAAAAACAATAATTTTAGTTATATATATAAAAACGATAGTACAAAGTACCTCGGAAATAAACAAACTCTTTATAAGTATTCGATACCAAGATATATGTATATCTTATATATAGCTAGAAGAAAAAAAATACATTAAAACATGATTTACAGAAAATTGTAATACCTACTATATTTCATAATGTCATTTTTTTACTGAGGCATTTACTGACATAATTTCAGATTCTAGATGCACAATTCAAAAGAGAGTAGAGCATGGAGAAGAATTAACAAGATTAAGAGTCCATGAATATTGTTATTAACTTAATTTAAAAAGTTAATAACAACAATTAACTTATTTACAATAGTGAATGTTTTATACGGTTAATTTTTGCCAGCGAGATTTATAGTTCGCAGAAAACTAATTATTTCTTTTAATTAGATGAATTTCGGTGAATCTCAATTTGACCCTGAATGACCGCTGTTAAAACTTTAAATTCGTTTACTATTTAATTGCGTGGTGACAAACCAACAAAACAAAACAAAACATCGTTTCGGCTTCACGAACAACAAATAGCTTATAGGTTTTAGGTTTATTAGGCTTATCTAGGCTTACTTTACTCAATACTCTTTTAATATCTTATCACACTACTATTTACCTATATCTTATCACACTACTATTTACCATGGTAAATAAATAAACTTTACATATAAATCTAATCTTTTGTCGATAGGAAATTTTGTAAGTTAATTATTTATAAGAACTTTAAGATTTACGTATGAAAAGAATTAGAGAAAATGTCTTAAAATTAATGATATCTGGGTTGTGAAGGTCTGAAATTCGGTAACTGTTTTGACGGCTTCTTGGTGTAGTGGTTAGCGATCTGATTGAATCAAAAGTCGAGGGTTCAATTCCAACAATTATGAGTGACTTACGGATTGTTATTTTAAGTCTGGATGAAACTTGTGTCCGTAATGTCAATGTTTGTAGAAACACACACATTGATTATTTCTGTAAAGCGGTTGTTTAAGAGAAATAAATAAATAAAATAATAATAAAATCTATTTTATTAAAATATCATTGTTTGCCTTGGTTATATTGAAGTGACCGATACTGACCTTGTTAAGCAACGGTAACTCTTTCTCAACGTGATGGGTATGCACTGTAGCGTGACATTGTAGGTAATAGGAATTAACATAGACTGACTGACTGACTGACCGTTACTATTATTTTTATTTTAAAAGAGTCATTACAAATATTGAAGGTTCTGAGTTCTGTTATTGTTGTTTACCCTCTATTTATAAGCATAATAAGGGTCATATTTCTTAATAATGAAAAAAAAGTAGAATATAGGATAGATTGAAAACTTATACAAAATGTAATAAACCAGTATTGCATACTTCATTAACGATAGAAAAAAGTTTTGCACCTATAAAAATTAATAAAACCAACATACATATACATTTCAATCTCCATTATAATGTATGGGAGCGTCAATAAGTACGTCATTATAATAATACAATAACCGTCTGAGTACCGTTACAGACATAACTGCGATATATTACGATCTCATTAAATAAAGATATTCAACTAGTTTTTGGTCATCGTGAACCAATGGAGAATGGTCTATTTCTGGCTTTGATATTCACGGACTTCTTTATAAACTTTCATCTAGGATTGGAATAAAATATATGCTGAGAGGAAAGACAACCATAGAGATATTATACATATTATAATTAATTGTTTATTAATTCTATGTAGACAATACGCAAAATATTAATTTACTGTCACATCTGAGTGACAACAAAGAAGTGTTTGTTATTTAGATACAAATATTTTAGAAACTAGTGAAGTTTTAAATTAAGTCAATAGCTTTTATCATCAGCTATTATTCTGTCAAAATGATGATAACCTGATATAAATATCTCTGATTTTTTTTTCAAATATGTGTATTGGAAAAGTATTTCCTATAAATTATGTATTTTTAATTTCCTAGTGAGAACGGATAGACATTTAAATAATGCAGGATATGGAACTGGTCGACGCGTTATCCAACAGTGCAATGATCCCGGGATGTATAATCTTTATCACTTCTATATATATTGCGTAATTTATTAAATTATGTATACATACATATAAACTTGTTTGTTCTGTCTATAAAATAATCCAAAGATTAACATTAGGAAAATAAGTCATTATTTTCTGTATTGTGTTATAGGAAATAAAATTTTGTATGAAACTGTATATTATCAAGTTATATCTAATAAAATGTTTGTATGACTTAATAACTATTACAGGGTATTAAACATTACACCCGAATTATTAGCAAGTTATTATTAAACAGTCGGTTCCTTATTCTTAGATAAGTCTTCTCTATGTAATAACTTTTATATTTTAATTGATATTCTATATTTATTCCTAGCTTAAATATTATCTATGTTTAATGTCTGAGTTTTTGTTTAACTTATGAACTTCAAATTAATATCTTATTATCCCAATTACTTTTATTCGACAGGTTTATATTTATCCTAGGATATTACATAAGGGGATGGGTTTTGATTTTAAATAATAGTTTGACTTCGGAATAATTAGCACAACATCCTCGGATAACCATCCTTCGGAATAAGTCCTCATCCTGTCCCACTGATCGGATAGACGGACTAATTTGTGTACTACGCTACTATATAAGTAGGTACATTATTCTATTATTCATTTTTCCGTTTTGATTTCTTTAATTAACTACATAAGCTTATATCGGATCTCGAACTTAGGATTCCATTGAAAACGTCAAATGGTTAGTATTTATAATATTTTGTATATAATGTAAACTATTAATAAATTGTCTTACAAACATTTTTGGTAACTAAATCAAGTCGGAATATGCCCTAATTTCTAGAACAATAAAAATGTTATTCAATAAGATATAAATATTTTTTTATTTAATTCGATCTTCTAAATAAATTTGGTTCAGGGTAACCATAATTATCCGTGAAGAGTTTGGCAGCTGTTCTCCTAGACCTTTCGAAGAGTACCATTTGACTGACCTCTCAATATAAGGAGAGTGTTTAAAATAAATGTTACAATTTGTATTCTTGTAACTTCTGTATCCAATACAAGATAAGGACAAATCTGACTTACCATAATGACAGACGCCATTTTCATCATTTTGCCGCCAAATTAAAAACACTTTAAAAATATATATCACATCACAATCACTTGAATCACTTTTATTTTCGAAATATTCTTTAATTTAGCAATGTACCAACTTGAAACAAAAAATAATTATATCTATCATAAATTTAGGTTTATATCCGCTATTAATACGTCTATTTATTTTTTAATTTCCTATTAGTCGTGGACTACTGGTCAGAGTTGTCAATAAAAAGTTTGCACGCACTCGTGTTATTCATAACAAATATAATTAAATACAAAGATACTATACTTTTAGAGAATCATTTCGATTTCAAAAGGGAGTTCAAATATAATGGACATTTAAGAAAGCGTTAAATAATAAAATAAAACTAATAAAATGTGAGAGCTCGAATGAAAGTACGTGTTTGGGAAAAACACCGATAATAAAACCTTCTTGATGATTTATAACAAGTAAATGTATTAATATAATAAATAATAAATTATATGACATTTACAAATTATTAATATATATTTCAGATATGGTTTTATATTAAACTACCGTTTATCTAACTAGAGACTTGTTTACTAAGCCTTTCTATTTGCTGTGATAACTGTTAGTGCTGGTATTAATATCTGAAATAACATGATTTTTGATTCTAAATTATTTGACATATATTTTTTTACGTTTTATATAGTATAAGCTAAAATATTTTATAAAATTAATATTATACAAATTCTTTTATTTTAATCTATATTTATGGAGGTCTTCTAGTGTCAGATTATGCGAAAATTATGTAACTGGCACAAAGCTTGAATATATTAAAAAAAAATCGTTTAAAAAAATGAAGACTGGTCAGATGTAAAACTAATACCTACAAAAAAAATCGAAATTAGAACACAACACTGGCACTATACAACAGAACTCCGACACGTGCGAGTGACGCCGCGGTCGCGAGAGAATGCGCGCTTACCGACTATGAAGGAGGGAGTGCAGTTGCTTCTTTAAGGCCAAGGATGTTTAAAAAGTAGTTTATTATATTAATAAAGGGTTTTTTAAATTAGCATGTATTATTATAGATGGAATTTAAAAAGTAATAAGTCAATGCTTTCAGACGAATATATGATTTAGGTAGAATGATTTAAAATTAAATAATAAAGATAGTAAAAAGTATAATCATTACGACCGAAAGAATTAAGAGTAATTAAGAAGATCAAAAACAAAAAATCTTCTGAAAAATAAAAAAAAAAAAAAATTATACAAATAATTAGCGCAATATTCGCCTTAACGAAGGCTCGGCCAAGGCGGAAGCCCCGCTCTGACCGCTACAGGTTATTGACTATAGAACTCATAGCTTATAAGATATAACGTTCTTATTATTTGCTAGCTTTGGAATTGACCTTAATTGAACCCTGGAGATGCTAATTATGGAAAAACAAAAAAATACTATTTACCAAAATTGCTTATACCTAATTATTTTATACTGGACATTCAAAACGATCAAGAACTTTTTATATATTTTTGATACCTACTTCATTTATAATTCAATTACTTCTTTTTTTTAATGTATTCTAATATAGTATTTTTGTATTATGTCATTATCCCTTATCCCAATTATTGGGGTTGCAATATTAGGTATGTCAAACTCTTCCAATCTCTTCTACTTCATCACAGTATAAGTTTCTACTATCTTTGCTATATTTATATTTTTGCACACACATCGTTGCTAAAAATATATGACACACACATTTGTGCTAAACATATATAAGAAGACATCTTCTTTGGCACACATCTCTTTTCTCTTATATTATACATTCACACTTAAAACTCTATTAGCTCTACATTTCCGTAAAACGCCTACTAATATATTATTGCTATACTTGCGGATAAACTGCTATTTAATTTTGAAAGGCGTCATATATGTCGCTGGAAGTTGTCATAAGAATATTTATTTTATTGACGATACTTTAATTATTATCATGCATTTATTTTTAAACAATCGAATTGCCATTACATTTTTTGCCTATTTATCTGTTATCGAATTGGTAGAAATTCGATAAAAATACACCTACTATAAATTTATAATACATGGAATAAAATGAGGACAGAATCTAACACACATCACAGTTTTATCCGAAACTAAAGTGTTTTTTTATTTCAAAAGACAGCAAAATTACATAACACAAGAATACCGCCGGATTAAAAAAAAACGGCAGCACATAAAATAGTAATCTAAGCCTAGCAAAGAGTCTTCAGCTTCAGACTTCATCTTATAGTCATTTATTTTATCACATTTGGTTCGTTTCTCTATTTTTTGTGCAAAAATACCTGATGACAACCATATTTACTAATATTGGCTTGATGTGATGACTAAATTAGGGTATTTCTTGTGTCTCTGTAAATCCCAGTGGTTTTGACAGGTGGGTGAGGAGGGGTTGTTGTACTAGATCTTGGGAAAAACATTTTTAATTATGTATAATTGATTATTTATAAATAATAATAATATTAACTTTTAATAATATAAGATATTTTGGATTTTCAAGCAAAACAATGGGATTATGTCCAATTATTTATGTTCTTTTTTAGTTGAAAGTCAAAGTGGTATTAGAATTTTGTGTGTGAAAGGAGATGGAAGGAGATGGAAGAACGTGTCTATAAACATTTATAGCCATGTTAAGGTTATTTAAATTTATATAAATATAGAATATAAAATAAACCTATAAATAAAATATTTATAAACATGTATAAAATGTATGTTTCAAACATTAATTTCGGTAGTGCCATCTTTTCAATATTTATCTATACTGCAAAGTTAGAAACATTGATTGGGATTTTCGAAAGAAGCTTAACAGATGTCACCACCGTCCTGATAAAGACGATCACATATACTAATAGCCTAATTCACCGAGACGGACAGCGATACGGTAGCTCAATTGGTAGAGCGACGGGACCGTTACGGTTTATTTTTCATTCTATATTTATATAAATGTATATTGCGTAATAAACACAGTTTATAACAGTGTATTATTTATAGGATAATCAATAAATAAAACAGATTTATCAAGCTGCTCCGTTAATACTACCGGAGTTAAAATATGAAACTCATTGTATATAATATTATTTATATTATTTTAAACTTTTGGACATTATTTGTAATAGTTTAAAGTTTTTTTATGTTATATACGGTATGTATATATGTTATTTTCTATTCTTTTATTTCCTTCTTTCACAGGTCTCCTGCAAGAGATTTTATTATGAAACAAGTGCCTTTATAGGAATTATTGTTAAAATTATTTTATATCAATAATCTCTACATAAATGTTAAATAAATCAATAGTACATTTTCATATCGAAAATTTTCTTCATAGTTGCGAAAATGTATTAAACTAAACGCTCAGAACAATTTTCTGCTACGATTATTGTTTTGATAGCGACACGGCTCAGTGTTGCCAACCTAATTTTAACTTACCAGTGATGCCAACATATAAACTGTGACATTTACAAATATTTAATTTGTCAAGTTACTAATCTTGTTCTTCACTCTTATGACAGTTTCAAAATAGCGAATGTTAAAATCAAAGCAAATTGTACTGTAAGTTAATAGTAATTAGATATATTATATCTTGTTCTGTTCATTTAGGCTTGGCCCACGAAAGGTATTGAGGTCAGAATAAATGAATAATTTTGCAGATGTGAATGAATCAAGAATGTACTGTAGACCAGCAGAACATAGAGGCAACTGATTATTTTATTGTTGTTATTGTTTGAATTGTTTCTTATCATGTTAAGCTTATTTAATATTTTTATTAACATAGAAGTGAAAATATATGAACACGGGCAAGAATTGAACTTGCTACCTCTAAGCTACTCTGTCCGTCACTCTTACAAATGAGCTACCGTGTCACTAAACGCCTTGGTGAATCTACATGGCTTGACATAGCATTCAATTTATACATTAGATATATGTATAAAGGACAAAGGCAACATCTACTAGGTTTTTTTAAAAAACCTTACCATAATTTCTTACTTATCAGTAGAATATATGAAAGTAGAACATCATGCTAAAAACTAATTTAATATTTAAAATATGTCAGCCATGACATTAAATTCAATGAAAATAGAATGGACATTTTTTTCTGTCACTGTCAATAAATATTAAATTTAATAAAACAATATTGATTTGTTATTTATTAGAAAATAGATACAATATTACATAATAAAAAAAAGCTATTGATATAATAAGATAAATAATGCTGTAATATTAACATCTTATATTAAATAAAATATTCAATATAATAACATAATAAAGCGTCTGTTTTATGTTTGTCTATATGAATGCAATCTCGGCGACAATTATCTCGACCGGGCATCGAACCTGATAAAAAATGAATTGCAATACAAGGAAGCCGGTTCTGATTGGGTCGTTGTTTGATTAACAGTAAAGTTGCAAAAACTGCATTAGTATTTGGATTTAAATAGTTTAGTTTATTTTATATTTAGACTTAATAATGTTATAGATAGGTCATTTAAATTAATTTAAGGGAAATTTACATATAGTTATAATACATAGAGTAGGGAAGCTAGCCTAAAATGTCTCTATCGAAAAAAAAAGGAAAGCAAATGAGGGTGTCTATCTGTCTCTCTTTCTTACAGATGTGATAAGAAAAAGATAAATATCGATCTCGCATCTTGCCTCCTTTATTATTTGTCAGACACTTGACACTTAAAGGCCACCTCTAATCTATGAATAATAATTCTATGGAAATTTATTGTTCCGCTCTGTTTTAATTCAAATAATATGTTATTAATGTCATTGTTAAATATATTTCAATAAATGTTAAATATACAGAGGAACATCTATGTTGCATGTAGTCCGAAAAATTTCAAACTCAACTTATTTAATTTCCATATAAATGTAATAAATTGTTTATGGTCATTTTGATATCGGCAATATAAACTATGATTTGTTTGTTTTGTTATTCATACCTAAATTGTACTTACTTACTATTTCTATTACTAACTTCTACAACATTCCACTGACTGCCTTTTTGACCCCCTATTTTACACTCCTTAATACTTGTTTGTTTCTTAAGAATAAAATATCGTTATATTTGTCCCCTTTTGTGGCTGACCATTTCGTAATTTATATCATGTATGTTTTTATAATGATTATTATTATTTATTTATTTCCATCCTCATTAAATATATTATGTTTTTTTTAGTACCAATGACTTTCTACAGACTTCCATTAAATAAAGATTGTTGCACACATCAATACTCCCTAACTTTTATTTTATTTCCTTAATTTGTAGTTGACTGTAACAAATATTTATTACCTACATTACTTAGAACTATAAAAATAAGTTAATTTTATTAGTATACAGGTTTTATAATTAAGGAGGTAAAGAAAGTGCTTGTTATTTGTAGCATTTCCTGTCGTAACTTTTTACATAAAAAAGTGAAAAGATACGTTCATTCTTGACGTTAAATGAATGATATTAAATGCTTTCATTCAATATCATTCATTTAACATTACAATGTATATTGTATCTATGAATTAAAATAAATGTAGAATGACAAATTAATCGAAACAGGCAGGGATTCGATTCATGACCTTTGGGAAACCGTCCCGTGAACCGTTCAGGCCGCGAGTCCGCCATGCTTCGAGCTCATGAATAGGAACCTCGAATGGGTTCGAAATTAGTCGGGCATATTTCGATTAAAAATTACATGATTATAGCCGGGTAAATATTCAATTTATTTAAAACTAGCTGTTGCCTGTGACTTTGTCCACGTAGACTGTAAAAATAATATTTTTATGGCCATAAAAATATTATTTTCGACTATTTTTGACGTATCTACCTCATACGTCAAAATCTTTTAGTCCGTTTAGACTGTAGCAGGGAACATAAAAATAACATAATTGGCTATATTTCTATTAACATACGTCTATATTTGAAAAACATAACACTCCTTCTTAAATCGTCGGGTAATAAGAAGATTTTTCACAAATAATTATGCAAAATTCAGTGAAGCAAACGATTCAAAACAGGATCTCCCGTGGCAATTAGTTATCGCGCTACAAACTAACTTATGTCACAGAAAAAAATCACATGCAAAAGTTAGTATTTCTATAGCCTATGTATTATTTTGGTACATAAGCTACAATGTTGCTAAGTTTCATCAAAAACCGTCTAGTAGGTACTTTTGGCGTGTTTGAGTAACAAACACTACAGACAAAACCACATACAAAAGATAGTGTTTCTATAGCATATATGTTATTCTGGTACATAAGCTACAATATTGCTAAATTTCATCAAAATCCTTTTAGTAGCTTTGGCGTGATTGAGTAACAAACATCCATCCATCCAAATATCTAAACAATCGCACTTATATATTAGTAACATTAAAATAAAGTTAACATTGATATAATCTTTGGATATATCAAATAACAAATATGGAACCGCTTTCCATAGTTGCAGTTACAAATAGATTTAGATCTAAGTTCTAGAAAACTTATTTAAATGTAAACAAGTTTTTCTTTTCTAGATTTAGAAAGATTTTTGCAACTAGTTTCATTAAAACACGATCTATTTAAATTTCTTTTCTACGCTGATTTGAAAGTGGTTTTTAGTCCACATTTTCATAGTTTCCATTTTTAATTAGCAATGTTTTTTATATGTACATCTAATTGGAACTGATAAGGTACTGTGTTTGTGTGTGCGTGTGCGTGCGCGGGTGTGTGTGTTTCTGTGTGTACCTATGTCTAGTCAGAGAACTAGAATAATTGCCTAAAATAACATAAGTCTCGAATAGTCTTAATTTTATATTTAGTTACATTTTTATTATAATGATTAATTCATGTTTTAATCGTTTTCCAATGACGCGTGACGAACACTTCTCAGTAAAAGTCAGGACGTGTGTGTGTGTTTGTGTCAACAAAAACGTTTGTGGAGCAACAACCTGAGATCATTGTTACTTAGTATTGTGAAATGAAATATATTAACAATGAAAATTTAATATTTTCAAATACAAATAACCATAGATGATAAATTACTTATAGAAAAATTATAAATCACTACGGATTATTATTTTATATTATTAAATTTAATCTTACAAATAAAGATAAGAAATAATTAGTCCAGATGATGAAACAATTTTGATAAAGTTTCTTCATAATATGGGTACTAAAGTCAACTCACTCGGACAAACGGATTCTTCTTTGGTAGCTCATGGTCCACTTCGTCTCTCGACTCATCATCCCCGGAGTTCACCCGCAAGCAGGTCTTGTGTACTGCCTGATCACCCATTATCGAAACACATTATACCACTATACACTAAACACTAAAACAACGATTACACTAGTTCACTACACTTTAAAAACTATATAACTTCTCAATTTGAAATAATATGGCACAGAAATAACGGAAACAACTATTTAAATTTAAAATTGAATAAATGTTTTTGAATATAAATATTTAAATATAGAATCGAACGAATGGAATTCTATTTGCATCCAAAAAATATATATGCAACTTCTTGAAATTGGAACACTGCAACACTTTCCAGTGCGTGAGACTTGAGCTCTGAAACAAAAAGCGACAGTAAGATTGTTGTTTATTACGTTTCATAAAATGACTAATATTTAATTAATGAGTCATTTTAGTGACAAATTTTCTGAGTGATTAAAAATTGTTCTTTGACTAGCCCAGTGAGACTTACATAGATAAGATTTTATATGAAGATTGGTCTCGCCCTGTACTTGACTTTGTAGTAACAAACAATTCGAGTGCAATCTTAGGTTGCGAAGTATTTTATATATTTTTTGTTTTTATTTCAAATATGTCTGTTTGAATGTAAATAAAACAGATGTTCATAATTTATTTTATAAATTGCAAGTAATCTGCTGATGATTTAGGATAGTTTAAATTGCATTAGAATGTGAATTATTTGAAGTTGTATGGACATTAAAACTACGTTAGTATGTAATAGATTGTAAGAATTATTACGATTTTGTAATATTTGAATCATCTTTATTATGATTGAGTTCTTATTAAGCTTTATTAAATTATGATTATTAAGTAATATGTCGTAAATTAAAGTCATTAATGAGCTATCTTCACCACTCATGTCTATATCATTCCAATAACAGTATAAAATAGATTTCTTTACTGATATTCAATTCTATTTACATCTAACGCTTACAAGTCTTCATACCGAGTGAACATTATATAAAAGGTCTTTGCACAGCCTTGAGCTAGATACGGAGCATTTAGATGTTAATCAACATATTAAATAACAATTATTTAACTCAAAAAGTCCTAATAGTTAAGTTACATATGGATGCAGCAGGTGAATGATTTGGAGATAAAAACAGCTCTCAAGCATGACATGCCTTTACTAAATATGGTTAAGAATTACAAAAACTAAGTTATTAATTGGTAACTTAACGACTGACATTTTGTATTTAAATAGTAATTATATTGAGTACTCGTAAGAGTCTATTAGGTTACTTGGTAAATAATTATGAACATACCTAGTATAATAATAAACAGAGATGATCGAATGATATGTTGAATCGAGTTATTCGCCATTCAAACTGTCGACGATGGCTCTTGTGACGTTCCCTCCATTCATTTATTCTTGTTTGGTATCGAATGTCACCATTGTTGTCAACAGAGAATAGGAAATCAACGAAATGGCTGCCATGCATGTAAATCTTTTAGATTACTGTTAACTACTAACTCAAAACATTATAAAAAGTATCTTTTATAAATAAAACGAATGTTTTATCTAAATACCAATACTATTTATCGTTAAATCATGCTCCAATTCTGCACACGAGGTCGAGCAGTTCAAGGCTGGTCCATAGCTTCGTTCCGATCACAACGGGAATCCATACAACCGTGTCAAATACACAGACAGTCTTTATAGCATTCCTTCAATTTAATACTAAATAACGATTTCTACTTTGGAGAAAATGCTATGTTTAACTTTCTATGTGTGAAATAAGTTTAGTGCGTACCCCGGAGTTTTCTTTCCAATTACTTTTTAGAAAAGCACCAATTGCTGGTTTAAAACACACGTTTTGAATTGTCAATATAAAAATATAACATATGACTGTTTGATTTTACTGTAAAATGGAGCTAAACCAATGAAGCCGTGGATTTCCTATGAAACCTTACATCGGAGAAGATTGAGTAAGGACGGATGTTGGTATTAACCGAGTAATTATATCATTATGCTTGATTTAGAAACGTACATAGTCCTCTAGAAAGTGAACCGACGTCAATAGTTGCAACGTCCATAAATAAACTATGAAACCATTCATCATCTTGACAACAATGTTACATTATTTTTAAACTAATTAAAAATGTAACCAAACCTATTTAATCTTTATTAGTCCAATAGACCCTCCTATTACAGCTATATTTGGTTAAAACCTTATCATATAAAGATTAGTAACGTTCAAGATAGCGACATATTGTCATACGGTGATACCAAAATAGGTTAAGTTGGGATTGGTAATACCAAAGACAACTAAGCGGACATGCATGACAATACAATGGTAACCAAAACTGAGATTATTTCAAGGTTGGGACAGAAATGGTATTGGTAGTATTAAATAGCCCCCATGTAGAATTCTAATTAAGTTCTGGTATAACGACCTTTAATTAATGGGGGAAGAATTTGAGGACGAATGACACATATGTTTAGTTATCACGAGGTAATTTCCGGTTGACTTTTCCTTATCATAGTGATTTTTATTGCATTTTCATTAGTTATTTCAATAATAAAAAAACTGGACACATCTTAATATGTACTTTTTGTATCTTGAACTATAACATACATATCAGATTCTATTTAAAAATTATAATTCTATATTAAATAGAAATAGTATTATCATTCATTTGTTTAGTGAATATTATTTATGAATATTGTTTAATTCTCATTATCTTTAATGAGTTGTCGAATTGTATTGAGTTCAATGCTGTTACAAGGCTTTATTGTAGGCGAACTATAATTTGATTATTTCAATCAACATATTAAAACAACCAGTATAAAATGATATGACGATAGATATTCTCCAGATGGTTTAAGAGGACGACGCCGGTCATACTATATTGGTGGATTAACGCAACTACGAGGACTTCAGCTGTGGGTTCAGAGTTATCAATGTAATTTATAATAATAGAGAATTTCACAATATGGCAGAGTTGGTATGTGATAGTTGATTGTGGCGGAATTCGTTTGATAACTAAAAACATTAAATAAAAGATTAATGATCTTTAACGTAAAAAAGATTTTAGAATATTTTTTTTACATTCTGATGATATTTCTATTGTAATTATTGAACTCTACTCTAACAAGGAATTTAATTACATAAATTTTATTGTGTTTCCACTGATGTAATAAACGGCTTTATTACTTACTTTACTTATGATATATTAACCTTGCGGGTATCGTTAGATATATTGTCTTGAATCATTGAAGAAAACCACATCAAATTCATCCATTTCTTTAAATTTAAACTGGGGCAGACAGATGGTGGAGAATATTATATTATGTGTATTTTATACCATCGTTGATTAAATTTAAGTAATATATATTATTTACATACATTGTATAAATGCTTCCCTTATTTTTTTATTTTGTATTTCTAATCACTTATTAAACCATAGTTAATCTTTGAAACCTATTTCATAGAAATCTAGTTATCTAGATATGACTTATTATAATTATCACAATTTATTACTAATATATTATTATAACCTGCATTCATTGCCAACGGTTCGTATAACTGTTTGACCACAGTTAGGCGTGAAAGAGAAAGGTGTAACAAGTCATGTGTGCGAGCGAGATAGTGTACGATCAATTTGTGCACGAACAAGTGGAGTGTAAACTAGGGTTGGCGGTGAATAGTTATTTTATTAAAATACTTACTAGTTGCATGTTTGTAGGTTAAAACTTACGGAAATCAATACTGTTAGAATCCAAAGTAACTATAAATACTAGTTACATGCAAATACATGCAAAGAGTTGGTGATTTTTAATAAATTTATATTGGTATAAAATTCTTTATCTCTCACCCCTAAAAGCCAGGTTGTTCGAGCATGACGCATAGCACGCACGATACAGAGATACCACTTCCTGCACTTTTATGGTAGCCTGGTACATCGCAATGGTTCCTTAAGGATTATGGGATTTATTCCATCACCAACCAACCACGAAGGTTTTTGTGGTATAAATGGTGTTTTATTTATATTTTTGGGATAGTAAATGTATATATTGTATTGATTAAATGTCACTCTTTTCACACTCTGTGTATTTTATATTTTTTGGGATAGTAAAGGACAGAATTTTTACATTTTGATAAATCGTCAGTTTTTTTAGAAACAGTAATGAATTTAAATATATATTTATTTCAATATTTAAAATCCCATTAAGTTACTTAATAATAAATAAATCAACAAATTTACCTTCCAGGAAGTTATTCTTTCCAACAATACATTTTGATTTAATAACGGACATTGAAATCAAATCTTTAACGGGGCGTATAAAGAGAACACTTCCTGTATTTTATGGTATCCTAGTAGGCCGTTAACCCCTTAGGGATCATGGGGTTTATAGAGTTATTGAATAACATCGTTTAATGGTTTCGTTGAAAATTCTTTATTCTATAATACCAACATAAAAAAAATACACTGTCACTCTCTAATTCCAGCTTAGTACTCTGAGAAACGCATTGTTTGTAATAATATAAAGCAAAATGGCGTCTTCCGAGATTTCTATATAACAATTAGCACCTAGCTATAGGTTATGTAAATTTACTATAAGTTCTAGTTTTTGTCAGCGGCTTCGTTTATAGACTTTCATTGTTATTTCCTCTTAGTAGATAACAAACATCAAAACTTTCTCTGTTTTATTATATTAGTTGAGGTTACAGACAGATATAAACAGTAAAGAAAAAAAATAAGAACACCGGCACAACTTGAACATGTGACTTTTGGGATACTGTTCCCGTCGTTCTCTCAACTGAGCCACCGTGTCGTGCCTTGGTAAATTTATACATTAATATATTTTAGTATTAACGATAATAAACTTAGGATATATGTGGGTTTATAGTTTATAGTCAATCTTCAGCGTTAAGCCCACTCTCTACATAACTTTAATGTAGAAACATATATACGTATAAATAGATAAAATATTATAGATATAATATGATATTAGGTCTGTTATATGATTAAACATCGTAGTTGAAAGTCAAGTTCACAAAACGAACAGACATTGGAGGTACATCTACAAATATTGACAATTAAAATAAATATGTAATTATACCAAATACATGACAAATATTACATTCCTAATAATAAAGGCCCTCGACTGTTAGCCTTGGCTTGGAGTAAAATAACCTGCTTCCGTTTGCAACTATCATTATCAGATAGTGTGTACTTCAAATAGAAAATATTAATGTGATTAGCTCATCATATATGCATATTAAATATTAGGAATTGCTATAAATTGTATAAAATTTAAAGATCTTCTGTTATTATCCCGAATTCAATAGAAGTTAGAATCTATATAAGTTCTGTCTCTTACTGTGTTCTGTGCATTCTGATTCTATTCTAATTGAGAAACTTCTGGTTAATGTGATGAACTCAGTAATAGATAAACCTCTCATACATACGTGTTAGAATTTCAAATACATACCATATATATCAAAAGCCACTTAAACCCGTTACAAATGGTCAACATTGATACTATAGAGCTAGAACCTATTATCATGAAATAAAATAATATTTAAAAAACAAGCCAAGCGCGAGTCGGATTCGCTCACGAAGGGTTCCGAATCATTTTATATAAAAAAACGGCAAAAAAATAATAATTGTTGTATGGGAGGTCTCTTTAAATATTTAAGTGTTCTTAGTATTTGTTGTAGCGGCAACAGAAGTACACAATCTGTGAAAAAATCAACTGTGTAGCTGTCACAGATCATGAGAAACACCCTGGAGATAAATAGACGGACAGCGAAGTCTTAGTAATATGGTTCCTTATACCTTTTGGGCACGAAACCCCAAACATCCATAGTCCCTCCATCCTTCTGTCTGTACGAACATAAAAACTACTTATTGTTAAAGTTTTTAACAGTTGTGAGATTCAAGTAAAACGCGATGCGTGATTTATAAACCGTGTTTTAAGATGACTTCTTATCTAGTGGCGTGACTATGAAGGTTCATCTTGCTGTTAAAACAAAGTATAAAATAAAAACAACAGGAAAATTGCTTATAACAGACGACAATCAATTTCTATCATGAAATTATAAAAAACGACACGCTTGATGTATTCGGCCTTCAAATGATGGGAAAATGATCGCTCGAACAATATGGCGTCAACAATCCTATTTCTCATTTTTATGATTGTTCTAATATTTAATATATTTTATACTCACGGGAATTGTGGTAATATTCAAGTTTTATTGCAAGTTTATGATGTGCTGATAATGTTGTCAGAAAACTAATAATAAGTTTAGGTTTTAAGTTTCAATCTATGTAATGTTTTGAACATTATCAAAATCGATACAATATTTGGTACAAAGATTTATAAATATTCTTTTAGATTCGGTTCCAGGACTACTTGTTTCAGCCGTGCCTTGCTTTTTTCATATATTTAAATAAATAAAGACTTGTGGATATGATTTTAAAATACCGCAAGTGAGGAACATCTCGCCATAAGAAAACTAAAATATCCATTGTGTGTTTTTAAGTTTAAAATATTAGTTATACAAAATTAATAAATACCGTGTATTTTAAAACAAGAATATAAATATTAATATTTTGATTTGAAAATGAATATAAATTTTAATAATAACATATATTATCTAATATCTATAAACATTTAGAAATGTATTTGATAATAACGAATAAATAATTTATTGAAATTAAAGAACGTTATAGTTGATTTTACCCAAGATTATAATATAAATATAAATCTTTTATCTTTGTAAGTCTGTCTGTGGCATCATAGCTCGTAGATGGATATTAATGTATTTTTTGCTTGAAACCTCGTTACATGGTGATGATTAAATATTAATAAAATCTATTCAGTAATTTCAAGGTCAAGCCAGTTTTTTATTTCGATCACGAGTAGGTACGTCATACTTTACCGAATCACCAATAGTAGAGAAGATCAAAACGTTAAATAATAGTACTAAGTCTAGTTTCTTATAAACAAAAATATACTATGATGCAGACTACTGAAAATGAAAAATATTCTTGTGTAAAATCGTTGCAAAATATATTTATTTAAATTATACCTGTAGACTACCAGACGCGGAAACAGGATTTAGTCCTTGAGGAAAACATAAAATTCAGGGGGAGGGTAGTTTGATTTTGGTTATCCGGAAAGTTTTGTCTTGTTGAAAAAATAATCCATACTAAAATAAAACCGTAATAAATCACAAACATATAAAAATATATATTAGTCAAAATCGAGTTTACCTTGAGTGAGGGGGATACCCCCCGGGATAACCCATACATCCACCTGCAGACAATTATAAGACTAAGTAGAATACCTAATAGTCGTAAGTAAAGCACGTATTAGCACTTTGACTGGTTAAAATAAGGCTAGTACTAATTACACACGTCCGGGTGAGACAAGTTCAAGGATACCAACATTGAAGTATTTAATTATTTTAACTATAGATCGTCATTAAAACTACGAGAAGAAGGAGGAAAATGAGTTTATGTAAAAGCAATAAGAAACTAAGAACATAGTAAGTATAGTATAATTAACGAATTATAATATAATTTTATTATTGATTTTTTTAAAGTTACATTTCACTTCCCCCGGTGACACATAGCCTGTAAAGCTATTATAGGTTATATGTTGACTTCAGTATTGAGGTACTAATTTCATTTTTTTTTCTATTATTTTCCCATTTTCTACCAAGAATGCCTTTCATAAGTATTTTCACTTGAAACAGTAGGAAACCAAGTATTTTATTCAAATTTAGATTTGTCATATAAGGGCTTTTATGAGATGCGCAAGCGCATATTAGGAGAGCTCATTATGTTTAATATTTTAAATAGATTTGTAATTCAGATTCGTATTCTTTTAATCATTCTTATTATTGTAGTTAAAATTTTCTACTCCAAGGTTATGTCTTCTTGAAGTGAAGTTGAAGCAAACAATAGTGATCAACCAGCGAGACGAAACTGGTTGATTTTAACATTATTATGCATGTGATAAGCGCCACTTAAAACAGACAGACATATATATATTATATATATATATATATATATATATATATATATATATATATATATATATATATATATATATATATATATATATATATATAATACGAATGGAGGAGGCCTGGAAATCGTACCAAAAAGCAGTTATATTTCAGGTACACCTCAAAGATTTAAATACATATATCCACACGAAACAATACAAAATATTCATGGATACCTATATCTTAAAAATATGAATTTCGAAATAAATTAGTATAATTTGTTTTTGTCTTTTAGTAATTATGTTTTACGTTGGTAAGTTGTTTGTAAATTGATCATAATTTTTTTTAAGTTTCACAACGTTGATATTTGTGAAACAGAAATAGGGAAATACCCAACTAAGTTTGTTGTGTGGTTCTTCTCCGGATTAGAACCTGAACCATCGTAGACTTATTTCAATAAATATGGTATCAAAATATACTCCTAATTTACGTCCGCAACTAAGTAAATAAAATACATTATAGTAACTTATTAAAATGTAAAGAATAAACAAACTATGTAATACCTACTTAGGACGCCTCAAGGTCGAGGTAACACATAACAGCTCGTTTATTTGATTTATGTCAGTAATCTGTTATAACAATGATTAACTATATGTTTTTATATTATAATATATTTTAAGATATACCCGGGCCCGTGCAATGTTTCAGACGACTAACTAATAAAATAGTAACTAAGTAAGTTTTAAAATATATAGAAATTGTCATTATTTGAGTTAGCGACGGATGAAGAATAAAACTTCAGATAATGCAAAAACTGCGATATAGGAAAAAAACTTTGTATAATATTTGAACTCAAAATAGAGGGTAGACTAGAAAAGGCTATTTATCTAAAAAGTGTCTATACCTATGTCAAAGTTGTGTAAAAGGCAACCTTATAGTTATATTCTGCATTTTACCTTTTCAATGTTAATAGTATCTGGAAATGAGAATATATATAAGGAAACTAAGTTTACATTTTGTTTTATATTACGAATTATTTTTATAATCATACTTAGTTTGTTCGCTGGGTAAACACGACGAAAATACTCCTTCGTCAAAATAAAGTCAGTTATTCTGAAGGACTTCAAGATTCTTAAGCTGAGTCTAATTTGTCAATAGTTTGGAAATATTAATTTTACATTTATATGTACTGAGTAAAACACAAAGCTGTAATAGATTTCTCGTTTCAATCGCATGCCAGGTCAGGTTCTCAAGAACATGGGAGACCAACCACGGAAACAGCTACCCATGATCTACCTCATGATACTGTGTCTGGTCATACTTGCCGGAGCACCGATCGATTAGAGATTAGATTTTGAAAAACAATGTGGGGGTATTTGTTGTTGATGATGAATAGAAGGGCCGAGGGCAGATGTCAGCGCCGTTGGTAAGTTATATATATGTAATATGAAGACCATGTCACTCATAGTTTAGTCTTGAAAATGCAAAATTCATTTTTTATCTAGATTCTTCCCCAGAGTTTCAAATTTTATTCATCGGCAGTACCCCTAACTATGGCTTATATTATATATATGCCTATGCTCATACTAACTATGGCTAATAATATAATTACTTTGATTGTTAAGAAAGGTATATCTTTAGTACGGTGGCGTTCTTGACAGACAACTAGATACGTTTGTGCCATACAGCACTCGGAAAAAATATTCAGGTTATAATATATATATATAAAGTGTATATGTTGAATTACTATCATATTAACGTATCGTTTTCACTTGTTTACGTATTATTTTTACAGTAGTTGGAGCTGATATTATTTGTTTTTTTGGAAACATCAACCTATCGGCAAGACGGGACATACCTACCTAGTAAGATTCCCGTATTACCTTGATTGTTGTAGGTAGGGTGACCATGCCGGCTTAAAATCTTATATTTAGTAAATGTCTTCAAACGCATTTTACATTTTATGAACGATTTAGGTGGCAAAATAAGATGAATCCTATTTAGTCTGCTTAAAATTATAAAAAAATATATGATTGTGTGAGATTTTAGATACTAAAATTATTCAATAGTTTGTTAGTGATTACCTTAAAAATGTTTCAGAAAACCCATATTTCTATGTTTATATTTAAGTTTCAAATTAAAATTTAATTTAAAGTAAGCTAGACTAGATTCCAGAAGCAAGACAAACCTTAATAAATTCAACAGTAAAAATATCGCTTATCCATATAAATTTTAATTGCTATGAAATTCATAAAAAATATGTGAATAAATTACCCGATAATTATTCAAATAACCAAAACGAATTATAAAGCAGAAGAAATGGCATATGTTACAGTAAAACGATTTCTAAACTATTTAAAATACTAAGAGTACTGTAATTACAGCCAAGAATGTATTTAACAAGGCATGTTATCACATAAATATATTATAAATATATTATAAATATATTATAAATATATTATAAATGAGTAAAACCATTAATCTCACCTTTATTAGTTATCGTAAGTATTATCGACGATTGCGACACCACTCAAGCACTTTAACTTACACTTTACAATACAAACTTTTTGTTTATATACATTATTAAACTAAATATTATTAAGAATACATTTTACTATCAGTTTTTTCAGTACGGTTATAATTTAAAATGTCGGCGCTTAACGTCACTTGCGCGACCCGGCACGACGTAAACTGAACTTATGTAGTGCAGTGCGTTTGACATAACTTCGAATAGTGACTATCCAATGAATAATTTGCTTTGTATATCATACATTGCGTGTTTTCTTCTACTTTAATTACATTAATATATGTTAAAAACATCATTGTATTTCAATATAGTAGTTGTTATAGTATTTTCTATTCTCTAGCTAGAATATTCTCAAACTGTATAGGTTATTAGCCTGGTTTTACGCGCGTTTTTGTTCTGCGATGTATATGGATAGATAATAAATTAAAGCTGAATTATGAAGTACTTTTTGTCGTTAAGCTACTTTTAAAATATTGTAAGCTGCACAGCAATGTATGGGATAAGTTATTTTATTTAATATATGGCTTCAACAATGTCATTGTAGCTTTTAATTAATAATTTATGGAAGAACTATCTTTTGACCTTTTTATTTCTCATTATGCTGGTTAAACAGGCCTCTTGTATACACATAATAAAATAGTAACGAGGGGAATTCTTACATTCAATATTAAAAAAGAAAGACGAATTGTTCGTGTTTAGTACATGACACTATTTATTTCCTTGCACATCACGAAAAAACTACTGGACGGATTTTGACGAAACTTTTACTCGAGAAAATTCATTAATTTCAAAAGTTATTGGGACTAAAAGTACAATACAATCAATGTTCTAGATAGATTGTATTAAAATGATGTGTTTTATAATTCTATATGTTACTGTCTTAGCCAAAACGTATGATTTTCGTGGAAAAACTCAATAATTGGTTCTCGAGATATATTTTAACAAAACTAGGGCAACTTGAATTTTTCTACGTTTGAAGTGAAGATAAATAGTTTATGATTCTAGACTGAAGTGAATGAGTGGGGAGGAGAAGGGAGTCTGATGAAGTTAAAGTATTTTTTTAATTCTAATTACTAATCGAAATTTTAGTTATATAGGTACGCGATATATATACGATTATAAAATTTGATTAAAAAAAAATATGATAGGTGCTCAAACGAATAAAGTAGGGAATCCATGAAATGCTAAGAAGCATCGTCTGTATCTTAACTAATCTGTAAATGACCCATTTTTTGGCAGAGTTTTAGCCACGCCCCTTCAGTATGGAAGGCGTGCTAGTAAGTAACAAAATCTTCAAAAAATGTTCAATATTTTGTCTTAAAGTACTATTGTTACGCTGAGACATCAAACTCCAAAGAGCCAAGAGTAATACATAATAGACTGTTATTATAATCGTTTTTTAATGAAATTCAACATTATTGATAATTTTTAATAAATTTCATTCACATTATTTAGGGAACAAAATTATTATTAATTAGGAAAACGTATACACGTCTGAAATACTTAAATTATGCTTTCAGAAATTATTATTGTTACAATAAGATATGCGATGTCTTATGATATGCATATTTTTATTAAAATGAGTGTTTTTTATAATAAATAAACAAAGACACTTTAAAAAGTAGAGACAGAGCCATTTAAAAAAAAACGCTGAAGTTTGAGCTGTGTTGACAAATGTGTAAATACTCAACACATAGTCACTTATCCTATCTTACAGGGTAAGAGTACTAGAGAATAATGTTGCTAATATTGTGCTAATTATCCCTGACAATGATTTAATTTGGTACAAAATGATAGGCAAAAGAATGTTTTAATTACAATGAATGAAGCACGCAATTCTTTAATCATAAAAATTTTTTTTTGGTTAATATTAAACGAACATCATTAGCATATTATTTAAAAATAATTGTAATATAATATATTATAAAATATATTCTTATGATGTCAAATAAAAAAATATATGTATCTTGAATAACGTTTTTTTGGAAAAGTACCCAGGAAAATGGTAAAATACCGTTCTTACTTTGCAACACTGACAATTGACATAATGATTTCTAACAATTCCTAATAATCGATTACATTATGTTTTAGTAAGCGAATAGTTCTCGTTCTGTCTTGAACTCTGTCTGTACTTTTTATAGGTCTCATTAGGTAGATATTATACCTGAAAAAATACTAATGTTTTTATTATTAAGTAAAAAAAGGTTTTACTTGGATTAAATATTTGATTAAAAATTGTTCCAAATTTGTGCGCTGTGGATAGCTTAATAAATAACAAATAATCTTAATCATATAATTACATTTGTTTTATTATAAGGACTATTTAACAGATACTAAGTTATCTTTGGCAAAGCGTTCAATATTTACATAAAATTTAAGACAGTTAGAGATACAATAATTATACTTACAAATTAACCTACCTATTAATAATAATTAAACTACAATTTTAGTCTCTTTAGTCAAATCCTTAAATACTGTAATAATTAATATAAAAACTAAGTACTATAGATAAATTAAAATGCTCTATTATTAGTTCTGGTATTATTCAAATTTATATTGTTTTGTTTAGTTGCCATTATATAATATTATTTGTAATTTATTGCTTGGAACTGATCTGATTAACTAATAAAGAGTAGAGCTTTGTATTTTTTTTTGACATAATACAAAGAATACCCAGGAAAACTTAGAATGTTGGTTATATGTTACCTTTCCAATTTTATAATTAAAACAAGTATGTATATATTTTTTTATTAATCGCTAGAAAAAGTTTCGTTATTTCACTGAAAAAAATCTTTCAATTCTAATAAAGAAACAAAAAACGAAAGTAAATATTACAATAAATTTCGAAAAAATTATAGAAACTTTTGGAACTAATTCACTCTGCCTGGGGTTCTTTACATTATGCCTCTTATTATACAATTATCTCTTGGTATCTCTTCTTATAAATCGATTAACTCTGAACACTCTATTCTTATAAGTCTCTATGGACGACCTCCAAAGCATTTTCGACGCGGCCACACGTGTCATGGCGGCTTTGTAGCTGTCTGGCGACAAGATGGCTGGCGTTTCCCGCCTTTTTAAAACATCATGTGAAACATACGCGTCGTCAGACAACATGGCGTCGATGTCCCCGTTAAGCATCACGAGGGAGTCTGGTGATGTGTAGTTGCTGACTGGTGTGCAGAGTGGTATTGCGTTTGACCATTTTCTATTTCTAAATCAAAAGAAATGGATCTTTATCATTGTTGTTTAGCTAGAAAATGAGATAGGTCACTGACGTCCATAGATGACAAAATATCTACTAGTGATATCCATAAGTAAGTCTTTTTAAAAGGTACTGTTCAAATTTGTTTAATTTTAATAATAAGTTCAATGAATTAATATCGCCAATAAGTAATTAGTATTTTTTTCTGTATAAATGTTAAAATTACTTAAGACATCTAAGCATCGGTGCTCCCTTGAGTCTGTAGCCAGGTTCGCAAGTGAAGGATACGGTCTCGCCAATCTTGTAGTAGAATTTCACCGAAGACATGCGCCCAGATATCGTGGTGCCAGGATATGTGCAGGCTTGGGCACCTTTTGAAATTCATTAATTTATAGTATAGTATAAGTATATAATGTATAGTATAGTATATTAATTTATAGTAGTTATAAATAATAATCTATATTATCAAAACAGTACTTTATTAATTCAAAAATCATACGATAAGTTTATCGAAGTCATAACAAAAAATGTATTTTGACTTTGAACCAAACAACTTCTGTAAGTCAATAGTAGATCGGTATCTAGACTTACAAGTGGGGGGCTTATCGCTCCAGCGGCCGCTGTCCTGGCAAACGAGGATGGGGCGGCCGTGCAATGTATGCTCAGGGTTGCAATGGAACTGCAGCACATCCCCCGCGCGGTAGGGTGCTCGACCCAGCACATAGCCCGCTGTGGGCGGGGCTAGGGACGGACATGATACCTCTGCAAAATATGTTATACATTTAACAGCTGGAGAAAGGCTGTATAATAATGTAACTTTACAGAGGGGACCGCGAGTTAGCACTCTTCCAAAGATTGCAGTACCTGCTATATTATACATATGTTTGGTACAGAAGGTGTAAGAACCGATGATTAATTAATCACTTATACGTCCGTCGCATATATACATATATCAAAATCTTAAATTTACTTCAAAATCGTCTACAGACATTACCATTACTGAACTTATATATTCTGAACCTGAAGAGACGATAAATGTTTTTAGATATGAGATCATAGTTTAGAGTTTGTTCTCATTTGTTAAGAAAAGCCTTAAATAACTGGTACTGCTGAACTTCGTAGGTACGTAACACTTAAAGAATATCATGACTTCTGTTTGGACTTACGCCACTATGTTATACAATAAAACATTTTTCTATAAAATTTAAGGCAAAAAATGTACGGTTGACAGGTAAATTTCTTATAGGCACATTTCAAAGCAGCTAGTTAGTATAATCAATCACATAATTCGAAACCAACCTGTGCAGACAGGGAAGGGCCTCGCCCAGTCCGCGGCTGGCAGGCAGACTGTCTCCGCCGGCCCGGACAGAGCGTAGCCCGCCGGGCACGAGAAGGCCGCGCGCCCGCCGACCCCGCGAGACACCACAGCCACGCGTGGGCGGCGCTGACCCTCCCCCAGCGCTGCATCCAGAACCACCTCCCCGCACTCCACGCCTAACATATGTTGTAACTTACTATTTCATAGATATTGATTGTCTTGTAGACTATGGTATAATTTATAAATGAATGAAAATTTGCTAATAAACAAAAACATAATTTATGTAACAATTTCACACAAACCGAATCAGTATTAATATTTTTTTTTTGTAATTTTGACCTCTGTGGACGATTTATCGAACGATTTTACAACACCGGAGAATTTCTTTTCACTGCGTAAGCGTTAGTAATAAATTTGCCCCTTTGTAATCCAGATGAGCAAAATTTTACCAAAACAGCATTTTAAAAATACATTACAGATAAAAAATATAACATTCAAACGAAAATGCATTGATCAATTCAAGGTTCTGTTAGAAGTTGTCTTTAAATATGTTTAGATTTTTTTAGTTTATTTAAATTTTAAATAAATATAGAATAAAAAATACATCGAATCTGCCGAAGTCATTTTATTTTTTACCCCCGACCCAAAGAGAGGGGTGTTATAAGGTTGACTTTTGTATCTGTGTATCTGTGTGTCTGTATATCGCAACTCCGCAGCCTAACGCGTTGACGGATTGTTAGGGAACGCTAAATAAAGGAAGAATTCAAAATGAAAGTAAGTTACCAAATCGAATAAGTCTGTAACAATATCAAATATTTATTTTATTTTATTTATTTATATCTTTTCCACTTAGAATCATAATCAGTGATCACTTGTGTACTTCAACATGGAAATGTCAGGAGGGCCTATTATGATACTAGATTTATCGTAATAAGCCCTTCTGAAAAAGCACTTTCCATCTTAATGTTAAAGCTATGAGGGTTCCAAACGCGACCTGGTCTGAGAAGAACCACACAACAAACTCAGCCGGATATATTTTTTGTTATTGTGATCACTGTTTCACAAACGTCAAACTTAAGTGCAATTTTGGAACAACTAGAACCTTCGCAATCTATCTGAAAAGAGGCCTAATGATTTCAGGCAACGAAAATTAAATAATAATAACAGAAAAAAATATATATATATATATATAAATCTTCGGCCTGCCACACAACCAGTCACCGCAAGCAGCACCCGTTCACGAGCATAACACAAGAGCCAGCCATCACCCCCTTCGCATATATTTGAGGGAGGGAGGCAACCCGACTCCCGATGCTACCGCAAGTAGTGACTTCTAAGGAATCGGTGTGATGCAGAAGGTCGATAAAGCAAAATTAATTTACAACAAAAAACAAATTGCGGAAATTACTAGCTATTCGCAATACAATACAGATTCATTCCCAGGCCATACCGTCGTCGATGTAATCCTGTAGTAGGATTTTTTTATTAAATTATTTTTAACATATAATTTAAATTTATTTAATGACAGGCTTAAGGCTTCATTTGGGAGCTTATTATAAAAACGTATACAATTACCCTTAAAGGATTTACCTATTTTATTGAGCCTAGTGCCGGGCATAGCGAGTTTATTTTTATTTCTTGTATTAATTTTATGTATATCACAATTTTTCTTGAACTTTGAAATATTTTTATTAACGTAAATTAAGTTTTCATAAATATATTGATTATAAACAGTCATAATTTTAAATTCTTTAAATTTGTTTCTTAAAGAGTCTCTTGGTCTCATATTATATATTGCGCGAACAGCTCTCTTCTGCAATGTAAATATGGTATCTATGTCAGCCGCATTGCCCCATAAGAGTATACCGTATGACATTAAGCTATGAAAGTAACTAAAGTAAACTAATCGAGTAGTTTCCATATTTGCTAATAGACGTATTTTTTTAACCGCGTATGCAGCAGAACTTAGTCTGCTTGACAAATCAAATATATGAGGACCCCATTGCAATTTTTCATCTAAAGTAATGCCCAAGAAAGTAGTAGATTTGACCAAGTCCAAATCCTCATTATTTAATTGTACATTGGTTCTAACATTTTTTACATTTGGTAAGCTAAATTTGACACATTTCGTCTTTTTTTTATTGAGCAATAAATTATTGGCGTTAAACCATTGTACAACATCTGAGAGAGCATTGTTTACATCGTCAATAACAGATTCCCGTCTATTAACTTTAAAAGTAAGAGAAGTATCATCAGCAAACAACACTATCCCATGTTTTTCCCTCACTAGGTGAGGGAAGTCATTTATGTAAATGAGGAACAAGAAAGGCCCTAAGATAGAGCCCTGTGGCACACCTATCTTTACCAAAGAACCAGGGGTACGTTTTCCGTTTACATCAACTTTTTGAATTCTATCATTAAGATATGAACTAATTAAATCTATGGACTTATTTTTAACTCCATAATGTTCTAACTTTTTTATAAGGATTTCATGTTGAACGCAGTCAAACGCCTTAGATAGATCACAGAAAATGCCAAGTGCATCCTGTGATCCTTCCCAGGCTTCAAATATGTTTAGTAATAGCTCAACACCAGCATCTGTTGTAGAGCGACCGGCAGTGAAACCAAACTGGTTTTTGTGTAAGAGATTGTTTTTACTGAAATATGCCACAAGTTGATTAAGAATTATTTTCTCAAAAATCTTACTAAAAGTGGGTAAGACTGAAATAGGCCTATAGTTACTAGGATCTAATGAACAGCCGGATTTGAATAATAGAGTTATTTTACTTTGTTTCATTAGATCAGGAAATATACCATATTCTAAACAATTATTAAATATTAATGCTAAGTCTGGCGCTACAATGTCAATTATAGACTTAAGTATGTCAACAGAAAACCCCCAAAGATCACTAGTCTTTTTAACGCTAATTGATCTAAATACTTTGATTACTTCTTGAGCATTAACTTTTTCAAACTTAAAACTGCTAACACATTGATCTACATTCTCTGTAAGTAAACCCATAGCTGCAGCGGTAGAAGAATTTAAAGATAAGGTTGTAGTCACTGGAATATTAGTAAAAAAGGTTTCAAAAGCAGTAGCAACCTCGAGGTCAGACGTAACATATTTATTATCTATATTTAATTTAAAGTCGATCCTCTGGGATTTAGCTCTTCCAGTTTCCTCATTAATTATTTTCCAAGTTGTTTTTATTTTATTCGTGCTATTTCCTATTTTATTTTTAATATGTTGATTTTAAGCTATTTTACATTGTTTTTTAAAAGATTTGGAAAATAATTTTACCTCATCCCTAAACTCATTACTAGTATTAAACATCAATTCCGCATACATATTATATAATTTTTCTCTATTTTTGTGTAACTCAACAGATGCCCAATCACTAAACACTAATTTATCATTAACAACCACTGTTTTTGGAGTAAATATAAAGTTAAATAATTTAGTGAAAGTACTAAAAAAGTCATTATACATAATATTGGGGTCTGAATTTTTCATCAAGGGCAAATAGCGTACTAAGCCATTTTTAATTTGTTCGATACGTTCTACAGTCACTGGTATAAAATTTAATTTCTGTTTTGATTTTTCTTTCTTGCTACAACTGAATTTAATAAATTGGCCATAGTGGTCAGAATCTAATGTATTGAATAAATATTTAAAATTTGGAATAACACTTGTAAAAATGTTATCAATACAAGTGGCACTAGTGGTTGTGACTCTAAATAATGTAGTCTAAGTCCTAATTTATTAGCTCCGGAAATGTTGAAAAATAGACACCATCTTCAGCGTACGTACAACGCTCCCCCGACGCAACGACTTCAATAAATATATGTTAATATTAATTTTATCCTTTTTAAAGGTAATTTTGTATGCACTCACTCTCACACACGGGCAGCGGGGCGCTCCAGTTCCCTGAGGCGCGACACGCTAGCACTGGTGCGCCGAGCAGCGCGTTGCCGTTGGCACAGTGGAAGGTGATCTCCGTGCCAAGGCGCGTGCCACCAGCGCTGGCCACCAGCCCACGCCGCAGCGGAAGCGGCGGACAGTGCACGTCTTCCACGATGATCTCGACCTGGTGGCTCTGTCTAGCAGGGGTCTCGCAACGATACACCCCCGAGTCCTCTTTTTGAGCGTCGATTATGCTGAGTCTATACTCCAGCTGACTGTCGCGACCGGGGTCCGTCGTCCAACCTTCCGTGTATGTTTTATCTAATCTAAAAGAAAAGAAAGGGTCTGATATCGATTTTATTTAATACGATATAATGAAAACATGAATTGTGAAGTGAGTCCCTTTTTTGAGTCAAGATTTGGTGATGTTAGAGAATGTACAGGGAACACCAACACTAAGAAAAAGCAAGAATTGCTGACTTCAAGTTTAAATCGTACTCTAATTTCGATAAATTCCACTTACTCAGGATCATTGAGTGTGACATTCCACTTGGGATTTCCGAAGCGACGTATCCACAGACACTCCATGTGCAGCACGGCACCAGGGTACACTAAAAGGCGACCATCATTTGTCTGCGCGATGGGACCCTGCGAGTGTCTGAAGAGGATTGTCGGAGGCTTTTCCACTGAAAAAATATTGGTACGTTGAAAATTAAATGCTGTCTTTAATCACTTTTTTAAGGTACTATCGCTCTCTCCATCTAAGTTGATAGATCTTTACATAATCACAATACATACTAGCATAATCGTTCTCTTGGTTGAGCCCAAAACATGAGGGCTTGACACCGTCCCACGAGCCGCCTATGCATCTCCGTACCTGAGATCCTGTGATTGCATATTTACCGATGTCACTGCATCTGAAGCATAACAATTAATTGTTAATAACATAACATAAAATGCGAGTAATTGTGGGAGTATCGTTTAATACGTTGCAATTATTTTTATAATTTAGTTAAAACATTCTGTGCTAAATTGTGTACCTTGATATGATAACAGAACCAGGTGGAAAATCAACAGTTTCAGTGATTTCCAGATCATTAAAGAACGACACAACATGGGGCTCTTCGTTCCGATATGTACAGCTGTTATTGCTCATGAGTTCTTCACTTTGGGCTTCCAGGTCTTCTACAATGTATAATAAAAACCATTAAATCTAACAACTCACGACACTGAATTTTCAACTCACGACTCTAAATCTTTAAAGAGTGTGTTTATATAAATCTTATATCGTTTTGTATTTTTCATCGCTTTTTAGGATTGGTAAGATACAAACGTTACGACTTATTGACGTTCACATATGTCACGTTCTTGTGAGCACTGTTACTACAGAAATTTAGAATATATAATATAAAAGCGACCACTATGAGATTTAAGTAATTTAGATATTCCATTTGTAATATAGGTTAAGTTTTTTTTATGTAAATACAGATTGTATGATCATTTGACTGAAAATAATTTATTGTGGGACTTCACTTGAAACCATTTTTTTCAAATTAACGATGCGTGTGAATAAAATAAACGCGAAAGCCAAAAGGATATATTGATTTACGTATAATATTATTTGTTAAAAACTTACCACAGTTGAAACTCTTGCCAATCCAGTTGCCATCTTCACAAATAAGTTTCCAAGTGGTCTTCTCTCCCATGATAGATGCTATACATCTAAACGTGACTTCAGTTCCGTGTGGATATCCACTCACTTCCACGGTTTCGTTAACTTCAGATCCATCACGGTAAATAAGAGTTCCTTGCACCCTAACAGAAATTTTTGTTGGGAAAAGTAAACTAACTAAATTTTGATGGTTTATTAAAAAAAGATGTCTGTTCAATAAAGTAAAAACCATATACCCCCATTTTTATAAACCACATGCACTAAATTACTCAAATTCGCCAAAAAATCGCAAAATAATTCAAGCTTGGCCAAGACAGAAAGGAAAAAGCCAAAACAGCGATGTAGCTGTCTCATTATTGTCACGCAAACTCCAAACTAAGCCCTGCCTTCTGAGGATTTCGATATCGTTAAACGATAAGGACCATGTCAAAGATTAAATCTATAAAACCAAATGTATGAAAAATATTGATTGAAGAAAACAAGTTTGAAAAGGAGTCACCAGGTGACGTTGATAGTAATAAATTAGGTAAAGGTGATGAAGCTATTGATTTTGATGGAGTCAATGATGATGATCAGAAATATGATGAAGTTACAGAAGCAAAAGTTCGAACCTAGAAGGCTCTCACCAGGGCTTGGCATCCCTGAACGCCTGGGTTCCCTTCAGTCTTTCCAGCCAGCAAATAAGAAACGCAGACTTTGCAAAAATATTATTTTTTGTCGCTTCCCATCTATTATTGGGCGTAAAGATTTGAGTTTAACAAGTTGTGTTTCAGAGTGTGACTGAACACAAATTGCACTCAACTTTTACCATAATAGGCAAAATAAATATAAATTAAACAAAACCAATACAATGCGTTTGAAGCATACGATAATAGTTATACTCATTTGTATTACAGACAATTATAATATAAAGTTCTTAAAAGGCCCATAAAATATTAATCTGAACATTAGTTCCCATTTAACAAATAAAAATAAATACCCACACGAAAGCTACAATGAAAGCGTACTGACAACATAATTATTTAACAACATATTTACGACACCATTGAATATATTTCACCAAATCAACAATAATATCCCAATATAAAATTAAGAAAATGAAAATACTTTTATCAATACTTTTTGACTGTACCAGGCGATGTATATTCAACAGTTGTAATCACAATATACCGGAACTCATAAATGCTGGAGACTCTGTTACCTGGCGGGCGGGCCGCAGTCAGCCACGCGACCTGTGAGCTCTGGCTCCAGCTCGGATACATCTTCTCGGACTATGTCCGAACCACTCTGGTACTCTGACGTAGGACGCGGACGAGTAAGATTTGCTGGAATTTAAAAAAGTGGAGTTTTATATATGCGTAGGTAGTAGGTAAAAGAGATTCAAATCTTTAATAAAGAATCAATAATAATAGAATAATAATGGAGTAATAATGTAATTAACATAAATAATATATTATATAAACTAAACAAAATACCTAAATGAAATATCTTATCAAATCAATCAAAACCCAAGAAACACTTAATTGAAACAGACAATACAGACCTAGAGGTCTACAAAAATCTATAACGGTAGGCTGGAGTCTCCCGAGATGACAGTTGAATGTGGCAGGCGGGCTTCGGCCCAGGTCACAGGCTACATTGATAGACGAGGCGTGAGCTACCGTGAGACCTGAACGATACCCAGCCTCATAGGTGGCGCCGTGCAGGATTGGGAGCTCACAGGGAGCTGGAGATAAGGAAGTAACATTTTATTTATCGGAATTCAGCGCCGCTCAGATAGATATTCCAAAAGGTTTGTTGTGAATCTGTCTCCGTCTTCATAATTAAAACGTTTTCGCCCGTATGGCTTGTTAGTCAAGACTGATGGTATTAAGTATTGTATTGTATATAATAAAATACACAAAATAATTTTGTTAAGTTGTAAAAATATGTTTTTAAAGACACTCTGTTACCAGCAACGCATTCTGGCATACTAGTTACAGCCCACTCTCCGAGCCAACATCTAAGATTTGTTGGGCCTTGAACGTTGTATCTGGAATTAAAATAAATTTTCAAAAGTAAGGAAAATATTAATTAATTTCATATAGACGAAAAGACCAAAGAAGCCATGAATATCCTTTTGACTTGTTTATTACTTAAATATATTGCAAAACTGTTTCATTCACCAAACAATATTCTATTAATAAATTTTTAATAAAATTTATAATAAAATTTTCGTTTAATTCTTTATGTTGATAATATATTGGAGATTTCTCAATGAGCTAATTTAACCCTAACATTATAACTAACATAAACTGCGACTACTATTAGCAGAAACATCTTACCCATATTCACATGAAAAATGAACAACCTGACCGTTTGGAACCGGGTCTGTCTCATTAAGTTCCTTCTCATCTCCCTGGCTGAGTCCAGATACAACGCTTGCCGGGCTGGCACTAGGTGACATAGTGTATATACCATACTCAGTGGAAGGCACGTGACAGGGCACTGTAATTTAAAATTCCATTAGACATCACTGTACAATATTTTTGCTCAACCACTATGGATATAAAATAATGGAACTTCTTACGAATTTCACAGATAGGTTTTTCTGGTTTCCATCTACCGCGTACGCATTTCGCTGTTGCATTCAGTTCGAGATTTAAACCATAGCCTTTTCCGCAAGCAACTCTAACTATTGTACCTATAATGTTAAAGATTTGCTTATTTACTCGTAAATTCTTTTTTTTTTATATAAAAAAAGGTATAAATCAACTAATCAAAAAATTACCAGAACTAAACGTATTATTTGGATCACGTCCATACTTGACGATTTCTATATTAATGTATGGTTCACTATCGATCGGCTCGCAGGGGCTTTTTGGTCTGCCTTTCTTTCCATTTTTATTACCATTTTCATTGTTTTCATTGCTTTGACTGTCTTCTTCATTGTTATTTTGAGATTGACGGTTTCTTCCTCCTTTTCCTTCTCGACCTCTGCCAATTAAAATAATTAGTAATGATGTTTTAAGCAAAATAGATAAATATACACCAAAAACAAAAAGCTGATTTTTTTTAATTATTTGTTTGTATCTTACGTTTTCGGAATTGAAGCTGTAGTTTGATTTAACCGATCCGTTTTTCTACTTGTTCTTTTTTCACGTTTTTCTCCAATATGTCTTCCTCCTACAGAACTTGTGTTATTGTATTGTCCAGGAAGAATAGAGATTTCTTGTTGTTCCTTTGAAGTATGGTTTTCACTTTTTGTTGTTAGAGGTATCACCTTAAGATATTCAGGGTCAGGTTCACTAAATAAGAGGTTTGGGGGCAGAGATTGTTTAGTCGAAAATTGAGTATCAAATTCTTCTAAGTTTATCCCACGTTTGATTCTAGACTTAAGACCTACAATTTGAGTGGTGACTTGTTTACTATCCGTTGCATTTAATTCAAAATCAATTTCATTACTGACACTCTCATTAGGTTTAGAGCTTAGAAATCTTTTTCGTCTCTTATCTACATATCTTTCAAAGTATTTATGTTTTAATTTATTAATATTTTCGGATACTTCATTGGAATTTTCTATTTCGTGATCGGGAAATAGTCCACCTTTTAAAAGAGTTAAGTGATCGTTTTCTAAATCACCTGAGTCTTCATACTCACTGGAATCAACTCGATGGACTAACTCATCATCTTCTGGCTCATAGACTGGTTGAAAGGAATAAAACTTATGTCCCACTGGTTCCCCGTGAATATTATATACAGTATACACAGCAGTTGGAAGATTGTCATCTTTGGGTTCAACAGAACCCGTAATATCATCCTCTTCGCCCTCGAGTTCAATGTCAAACTTTTTCATGATCTTAAAGTTTGCGTGTCGTAAAGTAGGTTTTTGATTATCATGATTATATTTGTCATATAATTGGTCAACTGCTTCTTGTGAGGGGTTAGATTGCTTAAGTTTATTGTAATATTTTCTAAGGTAAGCCGACCGCTTATGACGCAATTCCGGATCTGGTATAGATCGACGTCTGCGGCTCCATCGAATACGTGGGTGTTGATATAGTGTACACCTTAAAATAAAGAAGAGTAGATATTTATAATGCATTGCTTATCGTCCTTTGATATGTTATATATATATTTTTTTTGTATGTCTATACTGTTAGCCCTGTTGGCTATTACAGCGTCACCGGGGGAGCGGGTGGGTCAGGAGACCCACCCTTAAAAAGGGAGAGCCAGTTGGGCCCCCATGGGGAACGACGTCCCGAGGGCGTCTTAGATTGAGACACGGACCTCGGCTCGGGGCGTCGTTAGTCAGGAGGGAAGCTAAGGAAATTTGGACACTAGCGTCCTCCGACGGCAGAACGCCGAAGCAACGGAGCACTTACTCAGTTGGGACCTCGTCTATACCGGTATAGACGGTGTGTGTCTGTATGTTGTGTGGTGTCACTTATGCCTACGCGTACACGTTAAATGATATGTTATAATAGAAGTTAAATAATTACTTAGGAAGTTCTCTAGGACTCCAATGTCCGCCAACGCATGTAGCACCTGGTGGCCCTTCTGACAACACGTAGCCTTTTTCACATTCATACATAATCTGTTTATTGTTCACCACCTACAATAAATGTATTACATTAATGTAATTCAACCACAAGCAATATGCTTGCGGATAGTTCTTACCTTTTTGACATAAGGTCTATAATCGTACAACCCCATGTTGCCAACAAGAAGTACCTTTCCATTCTCAATATATCCAGGAAAAGGGCAGAATACTGAAATATTGTAAAAACTTGACATGAAGTGATTTGTCTATAAGAAACCATTTTTTTAAGTTATATAATTTTTTTTTGTTTTGAACAACATTTTGCATATGTTTAAGCTATTATAAATTACCTTCATCACACTTAGGAGTCTCCCCACTCCAAACGCCAAAGGAACACACAACAATAGGATTGCCTTTCAATTCGAATCCGTCTTTGCACCGGAAACGCGCCTTCATACCATGTTCAGTTTTCGGTGCTATCACCATTCCATGGCGAGGGAATTTTGGCATTTTTTTACACCTAAAGAAATTCAAGAAATTAGATTCTTAACAAAATTTGAAAAGATGCAAGTTAAACAATATATTTTTTAACGAATCTAACTAGCGTATATTAGATCAAAATGGGTATTGTTTTATTAAATCGAAAATAATGTTGGTTTAAAATTAAATGTAATCATTAAAAGTACTGTTCATTCAAGTGGATGAACTCTTGAGTTTTATTGAAAATATAACATGTAAATTCTCGGTAAAGTTGAAGAAGTGGATTTTACTTAATTGCTACTTACCGTGCGGGTTGACATCTAGGTATTTGGGTCCAAGTACCATTATTGCAAGTCACAGCTACGTTGTTGGACGGAAACTCATAGTTTTTTTCACAGTCAACAACTATCATCTCTCCTATAGCAAGATTGAACGTTTTAGTAACTTGTAACTTTAAGTCCAACTAATATATATATGACTAGAGTATAATAATAAATATTAACTGTGGTATTAATATGAAATGAAAAGTTTATAATCAATCTACAGTTTAGAAGATCAAAGATCTTATATAACTATCTTACCATGCTGAACCATGGATGAACTGCCTACTATCTGGGTGTGCTCACGGGTCTCGTTCTCTCCCGTGCGATTTTCCATTAACACGACCTTACCTTGAGACACGTGCGGTACAACACATGGCGCTGGAAAAATACTTATACATAAAAATAAATACAAAATATCGTAGCATTGCAAAATGTACTAGAATTTAAAAAAAAATGAGCTACAAAATTAGATCCTATTTTTTCCTATAAAATTACATATATGATCGGTGTAGCGACTAGCGGCCACTTTTTTTTTTATTTCTAGACACTTCTCTGTGCATTCGATATTATATCAGTTAAATCAACAAACCTAAGCACTGTGGTAACGGGTGACTCCAAGTACCATCACTCTGACAGATAGCAGATCCATTGCCCTCCATTTTCATACCGTCCTGACATCTGAATATGATAGATGCTCCCAACCCTGTACCTGATGATATATTCTCCAGCCAACCATTCCAAAGCTGACCTGGATGGCCGCAGTTGATTTCTAGAACAAAAAATATTTGTAATTCCGTCCACAAACGCCGGATTAATGGCGTAACATACACACAAGCAACATACAACCGAATTGATAACCTCCTTCTTTTTAAAGTCGGTTAAAAACAGGGAAATATTCGTGATTTGGATTCGGTGTGTCATTCTAGATTGTTTTTTTTTATTTCATTATAGCTGCTACGAATGTATGTTATCTTAAAACAACCTGTCAAATATAATTCCGATTTTAGAAAGTAAAAATGAACAACTAACCTTTTAAATAAACAATATAATAACCCACTAACCTTTACACATAGGTTGCGTTCCCGACCATTTCTTATCTGCGCCGCATCTCCTAGTCGCATCACCTACTAGCCGGTATCCATACTTGCACTCATATGATACAACAGAATTGTACGCGCATGATGTGTACACGGCTTTACCGTGCCGTGGCGCTTCCGGTGGAGGACACTGCACCTGCGTCACCACTAGATGGCGACACGCGTCGCTTTAGTTCGCCTTTTGATAACTAGTAGTCGTTCATATCAATGTTAGTTAAAGTAAAAGTATAGTGTATTTAACAAGAAGGAAAAGTAGTAAAGTGTTTTTTTATTGAGTGATAAGTTTCTATTATAGCAATTCACTCTTCGAAACTTGTATAATGTAGAGATTGTAATTAGCTTATTAAATGTGTCTGTAATCTTCCTATTCGAAAAATCTTAGAAGGAAAGACCTTTTATCTGGTTTTAGATGTTTGTAGTTGAATGTGTTATTAATAATAAGTTCAAAACAGAATGGTCAGAAGTATAAATTTAGCGTTTCAAATTTCTGCAACCCAAAAATAATATAACTAATTTTAATAAACAAAATGTCAAATTGAAACAACTATCACATATTGACCATGCAGAGTAAATAATAAGCAGACATGCATTTGAAATAAAACAAACAGTTATTTGATACCTTTATTTCGCTACAGCACAGTAAATAGGTTTACCCCAAGAAGTAATGGATATAAGAGATAAGAAATTTACAATAAATTCAACATTTAAGCCTCATCTACATATATCATTAAATCTACGTACAAGTAGCAAGAAATTTAGGCTTGGCAGTTAAGGTATTCATCATATTTGTTACCATGGCCATTTAATTTTGAAATTCAGAAAGATTTCTATGATATTATAGAATAACGATTCTATATTTTAAATAGTACTACACAATAATTCAAATTGTCCCCTTCTCTCCTTCTGTATAGCAGCAGGAAAGGAGAAAAAAGATGTTTTAAAATCATTAATCATTTCATTTTGAGGAAGTCCCACTTGTTAAAAATTGGTTATAAATAATAAAATATCAAAATATTATAAAAAGTAAATATTATCAATCAAGCAAATATTAGCTGATAAAAATAATTTATTTCAAAGAAGCTTTTGATAAAATAGAACATATTAATCAAGTGGGAGATCCTATCCAATTGCGTCATGACAATGATATTGCTGGTGATAGCCATGATAATATTGAAATACCAAGCGCCATGCCAACTAGTCACCGATAACGTTTAAATCCACGAGAATTAGAAACCATGCAACATTCCAAAATCAACACCGAAGTCGGCAACTACATTGTCACGAAGCAATGCCAAACGCAAAGTTTAAATTTTGGTTCAATGATGAGCCTAATCGAAAGCATGATAAATATTTACCAGTTATAAATCAGTCTACTCGATAATACTATCATTATTTATATCTCATACTATGCTTTCATTTTTATTACAAAATAAATATTTATATCGTTAAAAATATCGAAAGCATTTACTTGACCGATACATTTTCAGTATCCTTAGACTCATCACTAAAACCGCAAAAAGAATTTTCAAAAGTACTTACGGACACAAGTTGGCAATTCTTTGGGTGCCCAAGCACCATCAGCCTGACAGTAGCGTTCAGCTTTGCCCACCAATTCGAATCCTTGCCCACATTGTACCACGGCCCGGCATCCGAAGGTGTGGCAGTCAGCTGTCACCCAGCCGTGCGGCACATCACCAGGCTCGCCACAAGAACGAGCTAGGGTTACAGAAAGTTTATCTTAAACCATCTTCTTAAAGAAAATATATTACTCGTGATCATTTTACTATATTAGGAAAATCACAATATTTCAAACTGAAACTCTATAATCCACCAGTTTAGACAGTCTGTCGGCGTTAAGCTTGAAGAAAAGTATTGAAATGAAATAAATAAATGTAATGTTTGGTATAGTTTTGCTATAAATCCTGATTAAGATTACGGAGTTAGTGTTTATCTATAAAGTTATTCATACTATATGTAGGGCTCTAATATTTAAAGATCACAAGGGAAATCACCTCACATAATTACCTTTTTAATGACTTAACAGAAGTCGCTCGCTCCCTTTAATGTTATTTGCTACCGTTACAATTTTCGTACTCAATGGTTCATATTGTTTGTTCTCAAACAAAGTTGTACTTAAATAAAGTTTAAATAAAGCACGTTTATTTGGCAAGCGTTTGTTATAATGCACTCGGTGGTATGTTTAATCTACAAAGTTTCGAGAAGCGTAAACTTTGACGCGTCTACTTTTATGTTTTGCTGTTCATTCATTGCGTTCATTAGGGTAATGTTAATGAACATGTTTAATCGTACTAATGAACTAACGTTTTTAACGTTTTGTCTATATTTGTTAAACCAAAGTAGATGTAATGTACAAGTATATAAACTGTATACATATTTACATCAGTTATGATTTATTTTCACGTCAGTACCAAATGTTCAGAATGTAATAAGTCTGAAATATAAAAATAAATGCTACTTACGTTCACAGGTAATATCCGGTCCATACCAGGACGCTTGGCCGTCAATAGCCAAGCACTTTGCTCGCGGGAATCCATTTGTGACATAACCAGTATGACAATTATATTGTACAGTGGCGTCCAGATCGAAGGTGGCCTGAGCTGGGAGGGCAGAGTGTCGGGCGTGCTCGATCGTAGGTGGCTCCAAGCAATAAACTGAAAACCGAGACACTTGTAAAATAGTTATTGGTTAGATCGATCGTCCACGATCAGACAGACTGAAATAATATGTAACTGACACTATATAAATACAAAATCTTACTATTCTCTTTGCAGGCGGGAGCTTGGCCAGCCCACTTGCCGTCAGCCTGGCAGCTCCTGCTCTGTAGACCAACCACGTGGTAGCCATGAGAACAAGAGTACACAGCCCTGAAGATAGAAAATAACAATAGTAATCAGCTTTTACAGTCTACTAAGTTGAGTATGTTAGTACGATTGCATGTTAGTACAGAAAGCAATTTTAGTACTTTAAAGTGACCTCGTCCACGTGTACTACAAAAGGAAGTTTGGAAGACGTTCGTTGTAATATCGATCGAATCAAGGAAACCAATAGTAGTATCCAAATATTTGGTGTATCTGTTTGGTGAAATGTTATAAATGTCATGTTACAAATTTTATAACTTTCTAACGCAAAAATATTTTTTATATCAGACTTGTCCTTCCAAAGATCAGTACGATATAACTAACAAACCCCTTATTAGCTTTCTTATATTAGTATATTATATACTCATTTTATAATCTCCGAAATTGACCAATATTATTTTGGAATGGGTAAATTTGATTTGTCTTTCTAAAGTAGGGGCATATGTTATAAAATCGAGGATATAGATTATTTACTGAAGGAATGTATGAAGTATGGAAGAGAAAGAGAGTTTTTGATAGTAAATTTTTGTTAAAATTTGTTTGATGCAGGTATTATATCATTTAAATTATAAATTTATAGATTAGAGTTACCCAAACAGTTTTGTTCCCTAGAGAGGGTAATCTATCAATAATTTTCTAGTTATAGTTATAGTATTGAGTAAAATATGAGTCTTAAAAAATATACATTGTTAATTAATTTATTTAGTTCTATTTCTGGTTACAAGGTACAAATGAGCTGGTATGACCTTGGAATAGAAGCTCCCTTTCACAAACTAAAACATTAATATGTATGTGTTTATGTGTGCGTATTTATATATACACACATATATATGTCGCAAGTATCTCAAATTAAATATTTACTTACTTGTCACCAAAAAGCTTTCCAGTGAGGGCAACTTTACCGATCTCCGGTTGTTCCAACTCAGGACATTCTCGATCTGAAACAAGAACTTATATTCATTATTGTGAAAATATACTTTTATAGATGTATATAACGATGTAACGAATATAGATACATAGATATACTTTTATATCAATAAATAGCATACCATTATCGTTATCTACATAAACTATTTCAAAAGTTACATTGCTCTCACTTAATAAAATGGAGTAAATAATCTGTTATTCGCGTGCGGTTGTTATGCAAGGTATTTCAATAGCAACCTTTCCAACGACTTTATATTTATAAGGTAGTACATTCAGACTGTGTACAATCTAGACTGACTAAGCGGATTTACTTGCGAATTTCCACTGTAGCATTAAGCAGACAAAAGGAAAGATTGTACAAATCTTGAATTGTAAAACCTTTATGAAGAACTTTATTAATGAAGCGCTTGGAGGAACGCAAATAGTAAAACTACAAAATATTCAAATTATACTTTATTCTATTCACAAAGAGGACACCATGCTATATAGACAGTCCGCTCGTGAATAGAACTCCGGGACGGTTTAATTGCACACCAGCCTTTTGTGAAGACATATTGTATTTACTCTTTGTCTTATTATTTATTTTAAAATATAGTTCTAAAATAAAACCAAGAAGGTCTTTGTTTTCCCAAGTTCTAAAATGATTCTTCTATTTTTTAAACCGATATAACTCACGATTGTTGAAATGAGCAGTTTTGGGCTTATTAGCTGAACAGTTTTATATTTTTAAGTGGAGAGGATTTATTTTCCATAATAAATATATCTACGAATAGGTTGCTGGTTTATACAAGCTATCACTGCATTAAGTTTTTCAAAAATCCTTTCAGTACATTTGCTTGACCTTATTTCCTTATATATTACCACGTTACTATGATATTATATCTCCAGACTGAAGGATGGTATCATCAACTTATTTAAAATTATTTCATAAGCATATGAATCATGTTAGAATTTTCTATTTATACAGGGCAAAGACGAAAATAAAGTTTAAATACATCAAAGTGAATTGGTAACCTATTTTTCGACATTGGTATCAATTGTTACCTATTTGACAGCCGTCCGACGAATGTGGATTGGATAAAAGAAACATATATAAAGTTTTAGCCACAAGTTTAAAAATAAATTTGTATAGACCAGAAAATGCAAAAAACCAGAAAGAAACCATTGTCTGTTAAAATTCATCAAAGTCGTTTTTGCTTTCAGAACTAATGTTTCAAATTTCAATTATTCTGTGAATTTTTGCTAGCAATAACGGGCATGCTTTATCACACATTTTTAATATGAAAAAGGTATTATTGCTTAATTTAAACAAAAAAAACCTCAACTAGGGCGGGTTTGAATTCGTTTTGCTGAAACAAAATTTTTAATTAAACGTGGAAAGGGACAATGTGAAAAATTTATTTGTACCAAAAGAATTGGCTCGCTTATACGACATTGAAATATTATATTTAAAAACGATAATATTTTACATGTTGACATTCAGAAACTTCATATTTTATGAAAATACATTTTTTTATTATAAATATAAAAACTATATTTTTTTTTATAAAATTCAGTAATACATACAGTTTTTAAAAATAAACAAGATTCCTTTTTAAAAAGCTTTTATAGAAACATGGTATTTATTGAACAAACGTAAAAAAAAAATCCGTCTAAAATGTTAATCCTTCCATTTAACAACTGTTGTAGCAAAATATCGAGCAAGTAATTAACCTTTCAGCTCAGTTTACTGAGCTTTGTTAAACTATACTCTATTGACTTATGCTCAGCCCTCAATACTCAGCTGAAAAGTTTTTACTTTTAATTTTTATACTTTTGTATAAGTACCTTTTATGCCTATATTTACGTTCTAGTAATTCTAAAAAAATATAAAAAAAACTTATGGTATTTAATTTACGAGCACTTATATTTTGTTTTACAATAGCTTTGACAGCATTACTGGAAGAGGGATTTGGGTGGTGATACTGTAGACGCTCAAGCACTCAAGAAGTTTTAAATATTAAACTTATGGCTAGAACAGAAGTTTATAATGTTATTTTAATTACTTTTTGCAATCAATCATTGAGGTAATCCTTATATCTAATTTCCTTTAATAATTTAATAAGTATTCACATTTTATCAGAAGTATCCACTTCGGTCTACCCAAAATGACCGGTCTCTCACGTACAGGATATAAAAGGGACAAGGGTCAAATGTTCAAGGTGATAAATATCTGATAACGTGCGAATGTTTTTATAGTTTATGTTCAAGATAAGTAATCTGTCGCGCAAAGGTTTTAAGGGCCTTTTTATCTTTTCGGTTAATGGTGGTCGTTTCTATACTTATAAAAATAATCTTACTTACCCAGTTGGGTGTATCTAATGTGATATGGCCGCTTCATTGAGTTAGACGTCAGTTTGTATAAATCCGTGTAAAATAGTAAAGCCCTTTTGATTAGGGTGAGCGCTCCTGAGCTTCAACCATCTGACTGGAGATGTGGTATTCAGATGGTTATTGGGATCCTTGTTTCGAATTATTTGTATTATTTATTATTTTGATGATATGTTATAATTTAATCGACTTTTTCAAAACTGTCTATGTTCTGTATGTTTTTTTTTTGGAATTTTGTTTTGTCACTCATTCAAATCAATGAATGCGATTTGTTCAACAATAGCTTTATTTGTTATTTAAAATTAATGTTTGTTAGTTACACTTCAGAATAAATTGCTTACTAAATATTGACGTTTGTGAAACAGTGATCCTAATAAAGAAATACGCTATTGATTTTGTTGTGTCATTTTTCTCAGACCTGGGCGTGTTTGTGACCCTCGTAGCATTAATTTTAAATTGGGGAGTGTGATTACAAAACAGCATATTTCTATAAGTGTGGTATCAACAGACTTACGATGGGAGGTAGAAATAAGTAAAATAAAGTAAATTTGAAATTGACTTTAACATTTTGACTGTCACTTCCGATTCACAAATTTCCGGTAACATTGGTTTTTTGGAATAACCACCAAACGATTCATATATTATACTATCAAAGAAAACTCCAGCAACTTTCGTTTAGATAAAGTACCATAGGCATATAAAATATCATAATTATCTTGTGTAAAAATCTCTGTAAGAAAAAAGCTCGAGCTGGTCAAAGCACGTGCGCTTCATACGTCTGATGCGCGACGTGACCTCCGGATGAGTACCCCGGACGTGACCGTTCAGTTTTCCTCATCATTTAACGACTGTTCCGGCAAAAAGGTTAGTAAATATAACCATTGTTTTATTTTAGAAGAACTAATTATGTATATAATGATTTATCTTGTTCTAAAATTTTTAGAATACAGGACTAGATTTACCTAAAGACTGCGGTTTGGTAGAGTCGTCTATGTCTGATCCAAATTAACATTTTATGATGTCGTAATAATCGAGCCATACGTATATAATGTCGTCAGCGTATATTATTATCATATTATCTATATTATCATATGTCCTCGCACATGTGTCCTTAACTTAGCATGTATAGACACATACGGTGCTAAGAGTATACTGTATTTCCTTCTATTAGTTTTGTATATTAATATAATGTCAATAACAAGCATAAGTAATAAGATCTTTGAATATAAATAAAAAACTTGATCGATCCGTAACCTGCTTCTTTATTATTAAAAAAAAAAAACTCAAAAGTATTTGCGTGGTCATTTAAAAAAACGATTCCCCAACTTGAGAGATGAAGTCCTTAATCTGTGGGGACTCTTAAGGTAAATTTCTTTGTACGCAAACTTTTAAGTTACAAAGTGGAGTCTGAAGTTCGTTTTATCAACTACATTAAGCTGAATTGAAATTAAGAGGACTCCGCGGCTAGGTACTTGTCAATTGTTTTTGAACTTGAGCTTTGACTTGTAGTTTTCAATTTAGGGATATTCTAGGTCTGAAAATATTAGGGTAAAAGAGAGTTTAAGCTATGAGTATATATATATTAATCAATTTGGGAATGTTGCTAACATATAGAGAAAATCTTATATTAGCAGGTTTCCGATGTTCAGTATTACATATACATATATTGACTTAAAGGATCTGTTTGATTTAAAGAAGTCTTAGAATTCAACACCAGCTTTCAACATCTTTAAACTATAAAGAATTAGTTTATTAGTTTTTCATTTTTAAATATTAAAAATATGCACGCCATAATTGAATGTCTGAAATTGTGGTGTAAAGAACCTTCCAACAAAGTTTTTTAAAATACACACCAGCTCGAACAATTAAGTTTGTAATAATGTCTTGTCTGTGTCTTTACTCACCCAGATTAGTGTGAAGATAGATAAGCAAAATAAACTAGTTTAGAAGAGTTTTTTTTTCGCTAAGAAAAATATTAACATGAGGTTGCTGTAGATAAAACTAATAAAAAACGCTTGGCAGTATGGTGATTAAGAGACATGTCAACTATTAAAATTAGTCGATATATTTAATTTAGCTTTTTTTGACATTTGTACTTGTACTTTTACGTTACTTGGTTTAAAGAACTACTTTGCAATAAATGGCAATATACATCTTTAATAAAATAAAGTTGTAAATTTTCGACTGTTACTTCTAAACAAGAAATATGACTCCATGTTACATAAATCAGTATGAAACAATTAAGCACGTTTGACATGGGTCACCGCGTGAACTTCAAATGCCTGATAGCTGACGTGACATACCGATGAATGTGCTGTATGCGTCCGCTCGGTTATGAAAAGTGGAAAATGGCTCTAGATTTTTAACAGCCATGTTAGCTAATGTATTCCGGCGGTTCCGCAATTAATTGCATTATCGTATGCTTTTTTATTTGCTGCAGTATTTTAACTATTATTATAATATATTCATCTTACTAATAATATATTAATCTGTGTAAAAGATATGAACAATAAATCTGAAGTTGAAACCCGTAGCCAGTTGAATTTAACGTGGATGTAGAAATAAATTTACGAGCGTGACTTTTAGCTATGTAAGTGTTTTATTATTTCAATCATTATTTTCATATAAAACAAGACTTGGTATTAATTAAACCTGACGAACTAACGAATTTTCAGATATATGATAAACATAGATAAATATTAATAAAGATAAATACATCGTTAAATATTTTTAATATCACTCTAATGTATATATTTTCATTGCTAGTATATCATAAAAGATGTCCTTTGAGAACATTCTGTACTTTGGCAGAGTAGTCCGTGTGATATAAATCAAATATATATTTTTTATTTTTTATATATTTAAAATATATAATAATCATTGTTGGCTCAAGTGTCATTGTAATGTTGTCAAACCCTAAAAGTTAGTTAAAAGCAGCATATAAAGCATTATTATAGAATAAAAACAAATATAAATGATTTAGTTATTCATTTACTACATTATTCATACTCTACAAAGGTACTTCTAAGTTAAATTACTTTTCTGTTACAAACCTGTCAAACTCGAAGTTACGAAGTGCAAGTGTAAAATACCTTTGAAAGCAGACATATATACATACATAAATACAGTCACCTGAATTGAAAATTAAGCCGAGTTTTAATGGAGCTACGTATTTGTTACCTTATAAAAAATAAAATAAAAATATTTATTTTCGGAAACATAAGATCCATTTTGTTAGTAATCTTAAAAAATATTTGTTTTAGTACTTATATTCTACAAGAGATTTTGTTATTTTATTAAATGGATGTTAAGTGGACAATCCCCATTTTCGGCCACCGCTTTCAGGGCGGTGTTGCTGCTGCCGCGCACCCTGCGCAGTAGTGATGTAGCTTTCTTCCGCAGAATAGCTGTAAAGTTATCTACTTCTGCATACGCAAACATAGCTGAACCACTACAACAGCGCGGCAACGACAACAGCGCCCTCAAGGTGTTATTATATAGGACACGCAAGGCATTGTACGATTTCTTGCTGTAACTAACAAAAAGATTTCCCGTGTAGAAAGAAGTGCAGAAGGCTTTAAAGAGCGTTATTTTAACTTCGACTGCACAACGGAAAAACCTGCGAGCTAACATATTCGCTCTAATCGACAAAGCCCTGCGTTCCCTCTCTATATGTATATCATCTCTTAGGGCATAGTGGCTTGTCATACAGCTTGAACTGAGGAAAAACTTTGGGACACTTTTTGCCAGCCTTAAAGACAATGTATTCACTCTTACTCACATTATAAAGAAGGCCATGAGAATTCTCATAAGCACTCGCAAACGTTAAGCAACTTTCGAACCGCACTGACCGAGGGCGCCAGCAGCATCATGTCGTCCGCGTAGCTGATATTATTGACGCTCACATCTCCAGTATGACAACAGACGCGCATACTGCTGAACTCCCCGATCAGCGCATTCATATACAGTTTGAAGAGCGTGGGCGAGGTCAATCCCCCCTGCCTTACTCCGCACTCCATCCTATACGATTCCGAGTACTCACCTGCCCACCTTATGAGATTCAGCTGACCCCCATACCAATATTTTAAGACATGAAGTAAATCTATCGCTAGCCCTGGGTCTTCCAACTTTTTCCACAGAATGTCATATGCGACAAGGTAGAAGGCCTTGGACAGGTCAAGGAAACAGGCGTACACAGGTGTATGTCTGTCCGTATAATACTTGATGGTGTGCTTTAAGCTTAAAATTGCAGTTTCTGTTGATAATCCACGTTTAAAACCATGCTGACCGTCGTGCAAGGTTAAACAACTATTTAGAACTATTTACTAATGTCTATGAAACTTGAGCTTTGACCTACACACTTCAAAGACATTCAAGATCTAGAATAAATTGGGACGATAAGGTTATTGAGGTCATTAATATTATAATAAGTAGGTAAACTTGAAATAGTTCTTCTTTTCTTCCACTGTTGTGGTGTAAGAAAAAATGCGTCCGATAAAAATTCTAAAGTAATTTGATTTTAATTTTTTTTTCCCTTATAAGGTTATTCACAAGAGTAATTTTTTATACAACTTTTGTAACAAGAGTAACTTGAGTAAGTTTGAAAATTTTATAGAGGACGTTAAGATGTTTGGTAAGTTTAGAAAAACAGTCCAGTCTTTTTGTTTCAAATTGATGCCTCAATGAAATGGATTTTATTATTCAACTAAAATTCCATTTTATTTTAATTTTTCTTTTTTGATTATTGCTGTCTCAATATATATATAATATATCTTATATTAAAAGATCCTGTGACAAAGCGTATAATAAAATTTATTATTGTATTAAAAAAAAAAATGTTTATTATTTAAACTGAAGATTTGTCCTATTTAATTAAATTTGAAACTTAATTAATTACACATCCAGATTATGGAACTATGTCTCATACAAAATTCAATTAGAATAAAGTTATATACTAAGATTTCGCAAACGAAGAATGAATAAACATTACTCATTATAACTTTAAAGCGGTTCTTATACATAAAAAATAAGTTCGTGATGTGTTTCTGTGGTAAGAGACTTTTAATATTACCCATTTTTATGTTTTTTCCCTATGTTTCTTAGTAACACAAGATCTGTTAGTCCAATCTCAGATAAACGACATATCTGATTAAATCTCAATTAAACTTTTATAAGCCTATGCTCAATGTAATTGTTGTTACTAGGAAATAAGACGTCGCTAACAAAACAACAGAAAAAGATTTATTAAGTCATTATATTATTTGTTATTTTAAAGTAAATGGATTTAACATGTATATTTAATTTATTTTAAATGTGTTACGTTTATAAGATAAGAAATCACGTCGGTTAAAGTTAAATACTTATATGTATTATACATACATACCATCACTACTTAAATGACCAAGAACCAAAATAAATTTTAGAAATATATACCCTAAATTATTAAAAGGCTTATTGGCTTGTGTAAACTAAGAGCCCAAGGTATATTTATAATGTATAATTGGCCTTATGATGAATATTCATTACATTCTGAAAATTATTTTGTGTTATTAAATAAGAACTAAATATTTTATCAATAAGTATATTATATTACTATTATTATTTTTTTTTTTAATGTAGGTACTAGTTGTAATCCATAGTATTATAGCATACGAACGCTATATCGGTTGAACTGCAGCCAATGACTACTCATATAACAAGAGATTTCCAGGTAATTGTAGAACTTTGTGAACTTAAACTTTGGAAAGTAATAAAACGAAACGTAATAAGACTGCGATAAAACTTATTTATTGAAGTTTGTTAATTGAACGGTTGTAGCTCACAAGATGGAATAAAAATATTAAAAAATAAACATTTTAAACATTACTTTAGGTAAAACTATTGAACAATAAGTAAAAGTAATATAGCTATATATGTATATATATATATATATATATATATATATATATATATATATATATATATATATATATATATAGCTTTGTACTATATTCTAAAATTCTAAAATAAAGGTCTAGAGTTGTCGACAGAATGTGGTTTAGCACAGTCGTGTATGTCTGATCCAGCTGTATAATGTGATCAGCGCACAAGTGTATCTGATTAGGGGCAATTTATATTGATAATACTACCTGTGCCTGCGACTTCATACGCGTAGATTTCGATTTTGAAATAACGTACCTTTTGTAATTACCAATGTATTTAAAAACTATAAACCTTCTAAGTTTCATCAAACTCAATCAAGTAGTTATTGTGTGTTTTTATAGTATTTCTAGTTTATTTAAGTATATTTTTTTATGTTTAATCTCTGGTAAGCAGCAATGGTACGAAAATAAGAAATTTTAATAGAATAATTAACTTCTCTATTTGTTAAAAAAAAAACAAAACGTAAAGTGAATCCCATGACAATATATTCCCGAAAACTGCATTCAAATTGATTAAGCCATTTCTAAAATTAACGTGCACAAACATAAAGACATACAGACAAAATTAAAAACCATTGTTTTGGTTTATCTTGCTCTTGTAAAGGCCCCCATCATGATTTTTTTTTAATATTTTTCGTGTACAGTTTTCGATCAGTGACAATTTTATTAAATGACATATAAATAAACCAGCAATATTAAAGCCGCAGAGGAGTTTAAGCATTTTACTTTTATTTGTTTGGTTTATAAATGTAATATAGTTATAACAATCTTAAAAGATAGGTCTTGATAGAGCCATAACTTATTTCATATTAAAATATTGTACAAAAATAAATATAAGAAAAGTCCGAAGTTATGAGTGGTCTTTTAAAACAAGTCGCTTGTCTACGAGGACTTTTAAGGTAAATTAGTTTGTATCCAAACTTTTAAGTTACAAAGGGGAGTGAAATTCCTTTTTATCTACTACATTAAGCTAAATTGAAATTAATGGGACCCCGAGGCTAGGTACTTGTTAAATGCTTTTGAACTTCAGCTTTGACTTGTAGTTTTCAATTTAGGGACATTCAAGGTCTAGAATGTATTAGGGTAGAGGGGTGAAGTTATGAGTAATATATGAATCAATTTGGGAATGTGGCTAACATATAAAGGAATATACATGAGCAGGTCTCGAATGGTGAGAATTACATATAAAGCCAATAGGCTTAAAGGATGTGTGTAAACCAAACAAGTCAATAGGATTTAACACTATCTTAAAACTATCAAGCTATCTTAAAACTCAAGTTCATCAGATTTAATCGGGAAACGTTAAAAATATTGTATAATAAATTTCATATTTCAGAAAAAATGGTAGAAACGAGACCTTCTCTAAAAACACTGAGTACAATTATTTGTTTATAATCTTCTATAATCTTCCCATTGTAACAGTTTTAATTTGATAATTAGAACGGTTAGTTGAGTTCCCTCGTTCTCTACCTTTTTATAAACTTACTACAAAACATCTTTAGTAGTGTTTAAGAACTGTAAAAATGCAAATATTTCTAAATTTTTATACACATAAAAACAATATGCCGTATTTTTATTAAAATATTACTTGCTTGATATAGGGTTATTTTATAATATACCACATTCGCTTTACACAATTTTGCTTACTTTTTTATAATAATTATTGTAGTATAGAAAGATTATATTATATTAGTTAATAGTCCTTTAAAAAAGCGAGTTGCATTGCATGCCAATTAATTTTAAAATACAAAACAGAGAATCTGTTAGTTATGTAATAATCTCTTGCCAGTGTTGGTGTCATCACTCACGTAAGAGACTGGGAACCTGACCTAACTGGCGAGAGGAGATAAAATGATTAAGAAGACTTTTGGTTTGTTAACCCTAGACTTGATTTACGGTCAGTCAGAAAGTGTTTTTAGTGACAGTGATAATATCTTAATCTGAAAAAATTAAGAAAATCTAAATACTTATATCTAGGTCTAGTAGTATAATGATCAAAAGACTTGGCAATAATCAAATTCGGTGGATATCTTTTGTTACAGCTTTTTGGAAGCCGCGATGGAATTTTAAAATTATTTGTTAATTACTAGTTTCAATTATATCTCTTTATTATATTGTGTTCAGTCTTTGTATTGGTTTTTATTCATTCGCTTCTAATATTTTACTTAAAATTATAAATAAAACTTACAAAAAATATTACTCAAGCCAATGGCAATATACTTACGATACTCTTTTAATTAACCCTTTGAATGCCAATTATGGCAATTAAATGCACTGAGGGGCCAAAAATAAATTCATTTTCTATCGATAGTCCGTATGGCCACGCGAAAACGTGTCTGTATCTCAGGAACCGACTAAAAATAACGCTTTGAACTTGTATCGTTTGAATCGACGGAACCGTGTAGGTGGTTTAGCATAGGTCATCGCGTGAACTTCAAATGCCTGACTCGTGACGTGACATACCGATAATTGTACTGTATGCGTCCACTCGGTTATGCAGCGTTCTAAAATTTTAACAGCCCCTTGTAGGTATTATATTTACGCGGTTTATGCTGTTATGACTACCAGAAATAATTCAATAGATTAAAGTGTTAGGAGCACTTTTTTATGAATTTGCCTTATAAAACCAATTTATAATAAAATAACATAGGATATATTTCTCTGTTGAAGTTGAAGCGCATTGAGGTTGACGTGGATGAAGAATGGATGTTACGAGCGTGACTGTTCGCTTTGTAAATGATTTAGATTTTACTTACTTCAATTATAATTTTCTTTTAAAAAAGAAACGGGTAATGTATAAACTTTAATTGTGTTAAAGCTAAAATTGCAAAATAATGGTACCATATAGCAAATATACTGTCGGAATTTCAATATTTTTATTGCTAACTTTACTTTAAGACAAAAATGTGTATGAAAACTAAAATCGGTTTTAAACAATAAAACTTACACGACTCTTGTCACGCTCGTGTGTTCCGAACGTCTGTCGTGGTACGTGACGAACGAAGGAGTTTTTAGGTAATATAGATAATAATAATGAAATATATGTGTATTGATGCTTTTGAGCGTAGTATTTATAATTTATATTCTTATGGCTAGTATTTTTATATAGACTTTATTAATGTATCTTATAATAAAACGTGGTAGTGCAGATATAAGTAAAAATATATATTTATAAGTAATTTCTTTTACATAAAATATTTTTTCTAATGTGATGAGTACTCTTGCCTTAGCTTGTCAGTGCAGTGTTTTTAGAACCTCTATTTAGAAATTAAAAGCAGCACATCAAGTGTAAATATCATAATGTATAATTAACAAATATTATTTTATGTAATTATTCATACAAAACATTATTCACACTCTTCAATGGGACTTTTAAGATACATTACCTCCCTATTACAAGCCTGTCAAGTTTAAGTTACGAAGTGGAGTGCTCCTAAGCACCTTTGAGAGCGGACTACATTTACCTGAATTGAAAATTAAGTCGAGCCTTAGTGAGGTATTTGTTAACTAATTACTTTTGAACTTTGGACTTTAACCTTTGACCTACATACTTCAAGGACATTCAAGGTCCTGAATAAATTGGGGCAACGATGTCATTGTGGTCGTTACTATCATAATAAGTAGGTAGAATAAAAATAGTTCTTCTTTTCCTGCACTATTGTAGTGTTAGAAAAACGAATCGTCCGATAAGAGTCTTACATAACATATATTTTGTATTTTATAAATGAAAGTGTATAGATATCTAATTATTTTTGTCTTAATAAGGTTGATCACAATCGTGACAGAGTAACAGTTTCATAATTAAACTATGTATTATATTATTGTACAAATTCAAGTAGGAGATATAATGATATATAGATATAGTGATATATAGATATAGTGATAAAGAAGGAGAAGCGTGATATTTAAATTGTGATCCGAAATACTGGTCTTAGTTCTTAGAATAAATATAATAAATTTATATAAATATAGTCTAAAAATAAACCGATATGGGCAGGGATTCGAATCCGCGACCTCTGGGAAACCGTGCCGTCGCTCTACCAATTAAGCTACCGTATACTTAACATGGCTATACCTATTATAGATATTTTCAAACATAAATATAATATAGTAGTGTAGGTTTATAACAAATATAAATCACGGTTGCGGACCACTTGATAAGTTTTTGTTTGAAACTTTTATTAACGATATTAAGATGTTTGATAACGTTCAACTTTCTCCTGTAGAGGAAGCCGTCTCCGCGAAACTACCGAATAACTTCCCGGCTTTTAGTTTTTAATTTATTGTCTTATGTAATGAATTTTATTTCAACAAAAAATCTGTAGATTTAAAATTGTATTTCTTGCTAATGGTGTCATTTAGACACCATTCGTGTTTTTGTTATATTTTTGTAATGTTCTTGTTGACACCACAATATTACTACCATATCTTGTAAAAATAATATTTTTTTATTCATAAAGACATTTATCTAAAGATAGGCGTTATATATAAAAAGTTTAATAATTGTTAAACTAAATATATTTAAAAATATTTGTTTCATACAACTTGTTACTAAATTCAAAAAATAATCATTAAACTTCAGCTGATTTTTTCAAATGTATGATTATGAAGGCTTCCTGGTTCTTACGAAGTATTAATATTTCTGGTTATAGTTTGTGTTATATAATACAATGAAGTGCAGGCCGAATATAGTAGTGAGTTTTCAGATATACCTAAAGATATAATATATCATTTAAAATAATCACAAGTTCCCTTCAATAATTTGAATTTGCGTACAAGTCGGTTGTTAATTGTGAAAGCTGTATTTCAGGCCATCTATTAAAAGCTAGATTCATTATACATCTAGGGAATAGAAGAAGGTCTCATACAATATTCAACTAGAATAAAGTTATATACTAAGATTAATATAATATTAGTCAGTGCAGACTCCGTTACGAATGAGAGCAACATTTATTTTGTTTTACATTTATTTTATTATTATTAATAGAGCTAAGCTTGCCATAGAACTAAAAATGTATATACATTATATTAATTATTTAAACTTCATTGTATTTCATAGATTAAAAAGAGTACCTATAATGAATGAACTTTGTAAATACTAAAATTTGCAATAATAAACACTTTTTAATACTGACATATTCTCATGTAGTAATAATGATATATATTCCATATTTACTTCATTGAGTTCTAGGTTCGAAAAGGTCCCAAAATAAATTTTAGAACAAGATATCCTGAATTTTTAATATCTTTACGTAAAATTTTTATTGTTGTTTTATTGTAGCATTATTTGCCTAATGATAAATATTCGTATTTATTCATACCGTATGCAATTTTAGCTACAAAAGCTATAATTTAATATAAATATAAAACTTTTAAAATTCATTTTTATTTTATAAATATTTGATTATTAATGGTTTTTACATACTAAGAGATTTCCAGGTGATTGTAGAACTTTGTTAAATTATATTATGTTTTTTATGTAATAATAATTATTTAAATATAAAACTTTGTACCATGCTTTTAAATTTCTGGGAGGGTATAGTGTCTATAATATAGATCTAGAGTTGCTGGACTGCGGTTTGGCAGAGTCGCCTATGTCTGATCCAAATTAATATTTTAGGAGGTCGTAATAATCCAGCTGTGATGTGGTCAGCGCACAGGTGTGTCTGATTAGTGTCATGTAACATTAATTATATAGACCTTTAATATTAAAGACAGGTCATATAAAAATGGACACGATTCACAATATAAATAAAAGGAACTATAAGCTGTTATATGTTGTAAGATTACTCTCTAATTTAATTTCTCTGAACATAAAATAAAACACTGATATACCTATAACATATAAAGAATTTTTAGAAAAAAAAAAGATATCTGTATTAAATATCCCGAAAGTTTTTGAGTGGTCATTTAAAAAATGATTTCCCAACTTGAGATATGAAGTTCGTAATCTGCGGAGACTCTTAAGGTAAATTGTTTGTACCCTAACTTTTAAGTAATAAAGTTGAGTCTGAAGTTCCTTTTTATCTACTAAATTAAGCTGAATTGAAATTAAGAGGACCCTGAGGCTACGTACTTGAGCTTTGACTACTACTTTTCAATTAAGGAACATTCAAGGTCTTGAATATCTTAGGGTAGAAGGTTGAAGTGATGATTAGTATATGAATCATTTGAAAGTGTAACAAAGATGCAGAGGATGATATTTCAGCTGGTCTTAAATTTTCAAAAATACATATGTATATATTTAATTATAGTTTGGATCTGTCATCGTGCTGGTATCATCGTTCACGTAAGAAATTATGGAGCTGAGATACACAAAGTAGAATAATTTAGAAGATTAAACAAATCATTGACTTTTCCTAAAATGATGTCTTGGTGCATAATTTTAGGAATACTGGTTAGCGCTTAATTAATAACAAACACAAAAAATCCACATTATATCATAGTTATTAGACATATATATCATAGTTATTAGACGTTCAATTGTTCAATAGGGGTGTTCTACAACTCTTTTCGATTAGTTTTGATAATTGTTTATTGACTACTATTATGTAACAAATAGCAATATACCTTTTTAATAAGAGTAAGTTATAAATCGGTTGTTACGTCTATACAAGAAATATTATGACTTAATGTTACATAAATAAGCGTGAAAATCAAACGCGTTTATCACGGGTCACCGCGTGAGCTTCAAATGCCTGACATGTGACGTGACATACCGATGACATTCCTGTATGCGTCGACTCGGTTACGTCAAGTGTTCTTAAACTTTTACAGGCTTTCGTTAAGTATTCATTCGGTTTGTGCAGTTACATCTTGAATTATAAATAAATACTTTTTAATGTATATTTATAGTGTTTTAATTGTAATTGTGATTTTGTAGTCTATAAGATCAATTTTATATAAATCTGTTCTGTTTTGTTATTTTCTGAATTTTTTCTTCTTACAAAGTAGGAGCAGGTACCTAATATATTAATTTTAAACATTCCTACTATTGAATAACGATTATTTAAAGGCAAAAATGTATGTAAAACCTAATATCGGTTATAAACAATTGGCAGAGTGATCCGTTTGAAAGGAATTTATAATTAATTAGGTAGTATACTAATAAAATGTTATAACTGAAAAATATACTAACTATTATTATTAAATTATTCGTTATTTATTATTAATTTAACATAATATTTACATACTCTTACCTCAGCTATCAGTAGAGTGCTATCGACCCCTCATTTCTAAAAATAATTAATATGCACACCAGGCATTAATCGAATACTATATTATAAAAAAAAAAGTGATGAGTAAACTAACTTTTACAAATAACTTTATTTTATAAATATTTTATTATTCAAGTTTTTATAATATATATATATATATATATATATATATATATATTTTAATATCACTTCCATATCAAGGTATTGTAGAACTTTGTAAACTTGAAAATTTTAAAAGAAATTTAATAGAACTTCGATATGATTTATTTATTGATTATTGTCATTTTACATTCATAATATAGATATGCAATAAGGGCAGTTCACATAGGAATCGACGCCTTTATCAATATAAATAATAAGAAACATAGATTGACTTACAAGAAGATGGTCTATAATTTATTTTTTCTAAACATAAATAAAAGATTTTATACACACATAACTTATAATGCTTACTTATAACCTTTTTTTAAATAAAAAAGGATATGTATATAAGAAATTTCAAAAGGTTTTGGGTAGTCACTTAAAAATGATTTCCCAACTTCAGATATGAAGTGTGCAATCTGTGGAGACCCTTAAGGTAAATCTGTTTGTGCTTAAACTTTTAAGTTATAAAATCGAGTCTTAAGTTCCGTTTTATACTACATTAAGAGGACCCTGAGACTACGTACTGGAACTTACTAATACTTTTCAGTTTAACGAGGTTCAAGGTCTTGAATATATTAGTTAGTATATGAAACAATTGAAAATGTAGCTAAGATATAAAGGACCATATTTTAGGAGGTCTTTTATGTTCAGAAATACATGGGCAAATATTTACTTATAGGTCAGACAGTGGCAGATCCAAATGTTTTATTGAACAAGTTAGTATGATTCAACTCCTATCTTATAGTTATAGATATATAAAAAAACAAATGTACAAATTTAGTTTTAATCGGTAATAGATAAAAATATATATTTCACAATTGTATTATAAAATTCTAGGTTGGAAAAATTTTATATTCCAGAACGTATTTTAGAAACTGGAGTTTGTCTAAAAAGTAACTGAACACATTTATATATTTATAATGGTTGTCCTTGTGGTATTAGGGCAACAGTTTCTAATATATGGTTAGCGCAGACTCCTAAAGTATTGCGGCTCTATCAACTTTAAAAATCAAAGTAGTTGTCAGACGATCAGCACTTTAGATTTCAAGATGGGTACCAACCATAAAAGTTGGTCGAAATCATTTGATACAGTTTTGATAATTGTTTATTAACTACTATTATATAGCAAATAGCAATATGCCTTTTTAAAGAGAGTAAGTTATAAATTTTCGCGTGTTACTTCTACACGAGAAATGTGACTTAATATTAAATACATTTTTTGTGCGTGTGAAACAATAAATTTGCGCTTGTCATGGGTCATCGCGTGAACTTCAAATGCCTGACTCGTGACGTGACATACCGATGAAATTACTGTATACGTCCACTCGGTTATGTAAAATGTTCTAAAATTTGAACAGACCCTTGTTAGGTATTGTATTTACTAAGTTTACGCTGTGACATCTTTTAATATTTTTTTATAAATATATGTTTTAGTATTATAATTTTATGATTTATAAAACCAATCCTATATAAATCTGTTCTAAATACATGTTAAACCATAAATTTTAAGTTGAAGCGCGTTGAAGTTCACGTGGATAAAGAATGAATGTTTACGAGCGTGACTACTCGCTTTTAAAGTGGTGTTAATTAAGTAACGATAATTTAAATACAAAAATGTATGTAAAAAGTAATATTGGCTTAAATCAATAAAGCTTAGTATATATAATATATATTTTGATTGCTAGTATATCACATGATAAGGGAGGTCCTTAGAGAATATACTGTAGTGTGGCAGAGTGGTCCGTCTGATAGATATTCATAGTTAATCGGCTGTAGCTAGTGTCATAATAAAACATGATAGTGCATGCATAGCTGAAACTTATATTTAGAAGTAATTTCTATTAAATCCATTATTCTTTTATGCGTAAAATTTTATTCATATAGCATTATATGAGTTCTCTTACCTCAACTGTCGGTGCAGTGCTGTCAAATTCTTATTTAAAAATATAATTTAAAGGGCACATCAGGCCTTAATGTAATGTATAATAAATATTAATTATTTGATTCATTTAGTCATGTTATAAATTATTCACACTTTTTATTAGGAAATTTAAGACAAATTACAAGATTCTGTTACAAACCTCTCAAACATTAAATGTCGAAGAGTGTAAAGTAAGTTTGAGAGCGGACTACATTTACCTGAATTTAAAATTAAGTTCAACGATAATGGGGTTATGTATTTATTAGATAATTACTTTTGAACTTTGAACTTTGACCTACTAACTTCAACGATATTAGATGAAATTATTAGAATATGAAATAGAAATTATTGGGCCAACGAGGCCACTGGATTGTTACTACTATAAAAAAGATAGATTTATAATAGTTAATATTTTTTGCACTATTGTGGTGTACGATGATAAAATTACGAAATCTTATAAAAGAAGCATTTGGAAAATTAAACTTAATATATTTTCAATTCTAATTGTCTTTATGAGGTTATTCACGGAGTGATAGTAATAGAAGAATACTTGGATTCTAAAAAGAGACAATTCTACCACCAGATAACGCTGTAGATATATAATCTAACAAACGTAAGAAGCAACTAATATTAGATAAGAAGGCAACTAATTCTCGTTGGTTCGATGATCACTACAGTGACAGAGTAATAGTTTGCAAAGGAAAGTAGAAATAAAGCATGATATTTTTATTGGTACAAAAGTGGTGGCAAATTTCAGTCTTTAGAATAATATTAATTAATTAGTGTTGCTTTAGGATAAACATAAAATACGCTTGATAAGGTTTTGTTTAAAACTTCTAAAAAGATATTAAGATGTCTGATAAGCCCGACTATCTCCACCAGAGGAAGCCGTCTCCGCTAATTTACTGAAAAAGCTTCCGGTTGACTTTTGTTTTAAATTTATTGCCTCGAAGTAATGGTTTTTATATTTCACTTACAAAGTTCAGTTTATTATAAATGTTCTTTCTATAACTTGCTCTGTTTGTTTTTACAATAATAAAACAATATGATGCAAAAATTTGTTCAGCGAAGTCGCGTTATATTTAAAATATAAACATAATTAATTAGTTATTGTGTTATAAAACTAACTGAAACTCAAATATTTTTTAAAACATAATAATACAAAATAAAACATAATAAAACATAATAAATGATATACACAAAATCTAATCTAATCTTATCTTATTCCTTAAATTTAAGGAATAAAATAATAATAATAAAATAATCCACTTAGAACTTAAAGAACTCCTTTGCCTTAAAACAGATTTATGGTAGAGACTAGAAAATAATTCCTATTATATATCGTAATGATGTCAGGATGAATACAATAATAGGTTATTTGATATACGAAAGAAGATTATACGTTGAAGGAAGTTGAAATTACGTAACAGTCAGTTGTTAAATATGAAACCTGTATTTTAGGTAAAACATTTGAAAATAAATTAATTAAACATCCAGAGTATGGAACTAGGTCTCATACAGAATTTAATTAGAATAAAGTTATATACTAACATTTTGCAAACTAAGAATGAATAAACATTTTTTATCAGAAATTTAAAGTGTTTCATATGCATAAAAAAATCTTGATATGTATGTATTGGTAAAAGACTTTATTTATTACCTATTTCATATTTATTTATTTATTTAAGGATTACCAATGGCAGGTACACTTAACATTTAATTATATTATTTACAGTACAAAAACAATTTAAGTGTCTTGAAAAAGGTCCAAATTAACAAAGTAAATTAATCTTACACATCTAAAACAAACTAAACTATAACAAAAAGTATAAACTATGTTGTGTAAAATATTCAGATATATATTTTTTAAATGTGTAAAAGTTATCATACAATATATCTATATTAAGAGACCTCAGTAGACTGTTATATAGACGAGCCATTCTTGATAAAGTTATATCCTATATTCGTGTAATGCAATGGAACGAAAAACAATTTGTAAATTCCACCGCGAGACCACCGACTTGGGACGCTTATATTTATTTGGGACAATAAACTTTAACAATCTATTTTGTTATTGAGTAATTTATATAAGAACAATAAATCTAATTCTTGTCTTCTCTTATTTAACTTTGATATTCCATAATGATTTAATATTTTAGCATATGAATATATGATTAATCAATTATTAGCATTAAGTTCATTATTATTATTTAATTTATAATCCAGATAACTTAAAAAACGAGGCTGCACTCTTTCTAGTCTATTAATGTGAACTTCATAAAATGATGACCTTACTTGATTACAGTATTTCAAAGTAGTACAAACTAGCGAGTTATAAAGAAGTATCTTAGTCTGATGACGTTTAAAATATTTGGTGTTCCTAAAAATAAACCTAACAATTATGTAGCTTTTAATATAATACACGAAATATGATCTTGAAAGTTTAATTTAGAATCTATTGTAATGACTAAATCTTGAATGCTAGTTAATTTCAACAAGTTATTTTTATTTATATTCTATTCGGTAGGAATACGATTTTTGTTGCGAGTGAAAGATAATTTTAAACATTTTTTAATGTTTAAGTCCATGTTAGTGTTATTTATTGTACAACAAAAGTAATCTACTCATATCTTCCTACAAAAGAGTTCTATCATTTATATCACGAATAGGTCTAGTCTGATTTTAAATCATCTGCAAACAGACAAGTTTCAGAGTTTTTAAAAGATGTCGTAACATCGTTTATAAATATTAAAAACTGTAGTGGACCCAGGTGTGAGCCTTGAGGTACACCTAATGAATTAAATTGAATTACCTAATGAATAATTAAATTTTTGACCATTCACGAATATAAGACCTACGGTGAGTTATGTAACTGTTAATCCAATTAAGTACCATGCCTCCTATTCAATATTAATTTTTTTTTTATCAATATTTCATAATCGACCTTATCAAAAGCTTTGGAAAAATCTGTATAAATGACATCAACCTGGGTTCGTTGATCCACAAACGCCATGACTTCTACCCTTTAATAACCCATGCTGTTTTTCCGTTAATATATTTTTCACATGGCAATTAAGGCTTATCTTCTTTCGCTATGTTTCTCTGCAATATAATATTTATCAGACTCCTTTACAAGTAAGAACAGCAGAATTGATAACTTTAAATATGTTTTCGATCTTCAGTTAAGTAGTTTATTAACTAAATGGATTATATAATATTTTAAATATCGAGTAAACTTCTTCACGATGAGCACGTTCTGACTTTATTTGATTATTATAAAACTTAATACATAAATAAAATAATAATAAAAAAATATTTGAATGTCATTGTATATGTATGATAAAAAAAGTGAAACGCATATCGAAGTAAATCTTCACAAAATAACTTCACGGTTGAAAGTGTTATTTTTATTAGATAACATATAATTATAATAATAATAATAATAATAATAATAATACAGGACAAGTTACACACATTGATCTAACCCCTGTCAGCAAATTATTTGCTTGTGTTAAGGGTGTTAGACACCGATACAAATACATTAAAAATACACATATAAATACTAAGAATATATTTAATAAACGACCAAACACAGAAATACACACATTTATGCTCATCACATACATGATTGTCCCTGTCGGGAATCGAACTCATAGCCTAACGTATAGCGAAGCCCTATTGCTTCGCTATACATTAGGCTTCTGCGCTAACCACTCGACCAACGAGGCAGTCAATAATTGTATACTTATAAAAATAATAAGTGAAATATCAAATTTATAATAAAATATATTTTCAAATACTGGCATATTCTCTGGTAATTATAATGCAATATATTCCATAACTAGTTGATACATAAGTCCTAATTTCCAAATCCACGTAGGAAAATAAATGTTAGCGAGATTCTCTGAATAATTCAAAGACATATAGGCCTTCTATAAAATGATATATTTATAGTAAATTATTTACCTAACGACAAATATTCGTATTTATTCATACCCTGCTTTTAAATTGCCAGAATATAATATAGGTCTAGAGTTGCTGGACTGAGCTGCGGTTTGGCTGAGTCGCCTATGTCTGATCCAAATTAATATTTTAGGAGGTCGTAATAATCCAGCTGTGATGTGGTCGGCGCACAAGTGTGTCTGATTAGTGTCATGTCAATTAATGTTAATTACCTATACCTTTTATATTAAAGACAGGTCATATACGAGTGGACGCCATTTACAATATAAATAAAAAGAACTATAAACTGATATATAATAAGATTACTCTCTAATTTAATTTCTCTTAACATAAATAAAACACTGATATACCCATAATATATGTAATTTATAGCATAAAAAAGATATTTGTATTAGAAATCCCAAAAGTTTTTAAGTCGTCATTTAAAAAATGATTTCCCAACTTGAGATATGAAGTTCGTAGTCTGTGAAGATTCTTAAGGTAAATTTGTTTGTATTAAAACTTTTAAGTTACAAAGTTGAGCCTGAAGTTCCTTTTCATCAACTACATTAAGCTGAATTGAAATTACGAGGACCCCGTGGCTAGGTACTTGTTAATTTCTTTTGAACTTGGGCTTTGACTTGTAGTTTTCAATTTAAGGACCTTCAACATCTTTAATATATTAGGGTAGGGGTTAGGTTGGAGTTATGATTAATATATGAATCATATGAAAATGTAGCGACCATATTTTAACATGTCTTGTACGTTCACATATAGTTGCTTATACGCTGGATCTGTTTTATTTTTATTGCACAAGATAATATGATTCAACTCTTATCTTATAATTATATAAAAAAACCTTATTTACTCAAGTTTATTAAGTGGTTGAAATTTGATATCTTAGAGCGAATTCAAGAAGCTAGAGTTTGTCTAAATAGTAACTCAATTATTCATTTATAATGGTCTCTCCCCGTTATGACTTTTACTTTCATAGAAGATGGTAGACGAACAAAGTTTATATTAAACATTTATTAAAAAACCTTCTGTCAAAGCTTTTTAAATATACCACAGCAAGCACGAACCATTAGTTATGTAATAATCTTTTGTCCGTGCTGATGTCATCGTTCACGTGAGGCTGTGAAGTGCAGAGAAGTAAAGTAATTTAGGAGAGATTTTGTTTGATAAATAAACTTGACGTTAATAACAGGTACGGGCATAATTTTAACAATACTGATTGCTGATTAATCAATAACAAACTTAGAAAATCAAAATAGTTATAGATATTCGATGATCAGTAGTTTAGTGTTCAAGATAGTTGCGAACCAACAATGTCGGTTGATATCATTTTATACAGTTCTTCTCGATGCGTTTTGATAATTGTTTGTTAATAACTATTTTAGAAACAATAGCATTACACTTTTTTCAATAAGAGTAAGTTATAAATTTTCGTGTGTTACTTATAAACGAGAAATATGATTTCATGTTAAATAAATCAGTGTGAAACAATAAATCACACTTGACATAGGTCACCGCGTGAACTTCAAATACCTGACACGTGACGTCACATACCTATGACTGTACTCCACTCGGTTATGCAAAGTGTTCTACATTTTTAACAGGCTTACATTAAGTATTATATTTATGCGATTTGTGCTGTTTATGTCATTTATTATTTTTATTACAATTAAACTTTTGTGATTTATAAAACCAGTATTATATAAATCTTCTAAAGACACTTTAAACCATAAATCTATAGTTGAAGCGCTTTAAAGTTGGCATTTATAAAGAATGAATATTTCGAGAGTGACTACTTGATATTTAAGTGATTTTAATTATTTTCTTAATCCAATAAGTTTATTCTTATAAAATCGGTGCAGGTAATTTATAAATAAATCATACCAATGCCATTATAACGATAACTTAAAGACTAATGTCAGTTTAATCTAATTTGGTATTAAAAAACTAATACCGGTGTTTAATAATTAAACTTAGCAATATATATAATATATATGTTCATAGCCAGTACATGATAAGGGAGGTCCTTAGAGAACATATTGTATTGTGGCAGAGTCTGATAGAAATTCATAATTAATGGGCTCTAGCTAGTTGTTTAATAAAACGTGATAGTACATATAGTACATACATAACTGAAATTATATTTAGACGTAATTTTTATCAATTCTATTCAACATTTCTTTTAGTTATTATTTATAATTAATTTAGCTTTACATAAGTACTCTTGCCTCAACTGTTCGTGGAGTGCTGTAAAGCCTTTTTTTATATAATTAAATAAAGTCTAAATATAATAACATATAATAAATATTAATAATATTACTTATTTATTCATATAATACATAATTCACACTTTTCAGTAGCACTTTCAAGAGAAATTACAAGACTTTCTGTGACAAACCTGTCAAACTTTAAGTTACTAAGTGGAGTGTAAAGTACCTTTGATAGCGAACTATATTTACCTGAATTTAACATTAAGTCGAACTTTATTAGAGCTATGTTTTTGTTAGGCTTTTAAACTTTAAGCTTTGACCTATACACTCCAAGGACATTAAATGTCAAGAAAATATTGGGTCACTGGACTGATGATGTAACTGTTATAAGAAGAAGGTAGAGTTGTAATATTTATTATTTGTTGGAAGAAAAATTACTTAATTAATAAAAAAAAAACTTATAATCTTTATGAGGTTAATCAAGCATTAATAGTAATAGATGGTAATACTTGGACTGTAACAGGGACGATTTTAAAAATAATCTAATAAACATAAGAAGCAAATAATATTAAATAAGAAAGCATTTAGTTTAAGTTCTCTTGATAATTACTACAGTAACAGAGTGACAGTTTGACAATTACCTATACTATGTGTTCTATTATTGTACAAACGAAAATAGAATCAAAGCATAAAATTTAGATTGTAACTTAAAACGGTGAAAGGGCTTTGTCCTTAGAATAAATATAATTCATTAATGATGCCTTATAATAAATATAAAACACGGTTGTGAACCACTTGATAAGGTTTTGGTTAAAACTTTTACAAAGATATTAAGATGTCTGATAAACCCGACTATCTCCACCAGAGGAAGCCGTCTCCGCTAATTTACCGAAAAAGCTTCCGGTTGACTTTTGTTTTAAATTTATTGCCCCGAAGTAATGGTTTTTATATTTCACTTACAAACTTCAGTTTATTATAAATGTTCTTTTTTATTATGACTTGTTCTATTATTTTTCACAATAATATTACAATATTAGAGAAAAAAAATGCCAGTACAAAATTATATTAAAAAGAAAAATACAAAATTTATTTATGAAACTAACCGAAACCCATATTTTTTTCAAAATATATTTTATGATATAAAAAAAAATATAGGTGTATTGAAAGAAGGCTTTAGTTAGTTGTCTGTGCATAAAAACATATTTATGATAGAGATTACTATACAGATAACAATACATTACATACAATACTATAGAGATAATAATACGACGAATACAATAATAGGTTATTGGATATACGAAAGAAGATCATATACCTCCTGGTATATGATCTTCTTTTGTATATACATTGAAATAATTATAGTCACCTCTATTAATATTGAATTACGTAACAGTCAGTTATTCAACATGAAATCTGTATTTTAGGTTGAACATTTGAAACTAAATTAATTAAACATCCAGAGTATGGAACTAGGTCTCATACAAAATTTAATTAGGATAAGTTTATATATATTTAAATTAATATTAGCATTTCGCACTAAGTATGAAAAAACATTTTTCATTGAAACTCCACCGCTTTATATACCTACATACAATTTTTAATAATTAAATTTAAGTCCGTGATACATATCTACTGGTACAGACATTAAATATTAAGTATTTTTTATGTTCTTTCACTGTTTCTGACAACACAATGTCTCTCAGTACAGACGCCATGACAGGTGAAGACAGAAGTGCTGACAACTTTACACGGAGCTTTTAGTAACCTTGACTTATTAAACGCACTTATTTACTTTTTGGGCTTTTTTTGTTAATACTAGGTTCAATAATAAATATTTTTAAATCTCAAGCCTATTCTGGAAGTTCTCGTTAATAGTTAATAAGATTAAGATGTAGACTATACATATATTTATATTATTTATATTTTACGTTATATTTAGTATTTTAGCTTAGTGCAGTTTATTTATGTATATTTTAAAAACTGTAACGTTTTAATAATAAGGCATTATTTGACAATATTTCTGTCGCTTAAATTTTTGAAGACATTTAGATATAAGAAGAAAAGGTTGTAAGAAAATGTAAAGTAAACTGCAGTTGAAGTTAAAAATAAAAACCATTACAGAGAGGCAATACATCTTACAAAAGGAGGAAAACAAGAATTGTTTTGCGGTCTACAGTGGAGTAAATCTATTCCAAATGGTCAGTTTTTATTAAATAACATATATTTATATACTTTCTTATAACACTGACATTTTATCTGGTAACATCTGGTAACACATATCTATTTGAATGTTTTATTCTCAAATCCAGGAATCCAAATTAATTTCAGAACGAAATACCTTCAATTATTCATGGGCTTATTGCCTTGTGTAAACTAAGAACCCAGGGAATACATATAATATAGTACTGGCCTATTGATGAATATTAAATACGATATATAGTCTATCCGAATATAATTTTAAGCAGTGAAACGAGAATTTAAGCTAATTCCAATAAAAATATACTTAACTTTTAATTTTGTATATTTTGAATTATATAACGTTTAATAGTCATATAACAGCTAGTTTTTATTTAAGATGAATTATAGCATAAGAATGTTTTACACCGAGTCGGTCGAACTGCTTTTACGAACGAAATAACCACAACAAAAGATTTCCAGGTAATTGTTAAACTTTAGGAAACTTTTTGAAAGTAATAAAACGAAATGTAATAATACAGTGATAAAACTTATTTATTGCAGTTTATTAAAAGTAACTTTGGCTCAGAAAATGTAATACAAATACAAAATAATATCTAATTTTGCTATTTACAAATTTTCTTTTCGCTTAGACTCCGCTCTCTGTGTCTCTGTTCGTTTGTAACTGAGGTTTTTTAAAACCATAATATGTAGTTACAGTTTTAACAGAATATGTGTTACTGTGGCAGCTATAAAAGAAATAATAAAAATAAATTGATTAAATAACTTTGTGTGACAAACTAACAAACTGTGTTCATACAAAATCCGCGGCTCATAAAAAAATGTCAGCGTCTATTTGTTTGATCTTCATAGCGTAAATTCATATTAATATTTTATTGAAGTCAAACAATGAATAAAAAACCGGGCCAATTATAACTTCTCGGTAACACCGGTTCTCAATTTTTCTTCTGTTCTATACAGGAGTGCCAAACTTATCCTCACCTAAGTGGGTAGATTGTTTTGAACTTATACTATTTTTAATTAATATTTCCTACAAAAAATTACGATGATTTAGTACCCGTGTTCAAATCCAAAACTTATTAACCGGTCTTAAAGAAAAAATACCGTTTATTTAGAAAACATTTCATAAAAATTGTAAAACCATAAAAGTTGTCATATTTGTAAAGTCAGGAATTTCAAAGTTGGAATTAATATTATTATATACGGTGTAATATTGTGTCAAACCTGCCAAGGCTTAACACAATATTACGATATTGATTTAACACAATAATCCATTGCGAGCGAATTTAAATATTTATATAATATCTCATAGCTAACGAGTGAAATAAGGTAGAAGAGACATCATTCATGTGGGTGTCAGCACCTTGGAGTATAATATTATAATAAACTACATGGAGCAGTTAAACTAACTATCAATATTATAAGATGTCATGCTTACCGATAAATGTTGACGTAAATGTAAGTTTAGAAAAACTGTCATCGAGGAAACATTTTATTTAGTCATATATCCATTTTATTTTCAATTTATTGAAACTTAAATTTATATAAATATAGAATGAAAAATAAACCGATACGGGCAGGGATTCGAATCGTGATCGTCTTTATCGGGACTTTATCACATATAGAATGCTTAACTCACCGAGACCGACAGCGATACGGTGGCTCAGTTGGTAGAGCGACGGGACGGTTTCCCAGTAGTCGCGGGTTCGAATCCTGCCCGTATCGGTTTATTTTTCATTCGATATTTATATAAATTTAAATAAGCTTAATATGGCTATACATGTTTATAGATATTTTCAAACATTATTGAAACTTATTATAAATGGCCGTGTTCATAAATTTATACCTCATGGAGATTTAAACCGTATTATTTCGTTTAAAACATAATAACAAGACAATTCTAAATGCAAAAACAATTAAATATTCATTTTATTTTGATGCTTATCGTATTACTTTCATAGTATTTTTCATTATAACAAAAAATATCTCAAAGTTGTATAATTTTATGATAGTATTAAAACTTTGGTTGTAGAGTTGCTAAAAGCATTCGAACGACTCTATATTTAATACGAGTTTAGTTGATTATAGAGCTTAAGAAGAATTGAAGATTCTAATTAGAAGATTAATTGATAAATTACGTAAGTTAATTAAATAATTTAATAAAGTAGAATTTAATATTGATAATTTAATATTATTTATTTCTATATATTATGACATTAGCTGACAACAGGATGTGAATAAAAAGGGCTTGGAAGCTTGTCTTCTGAAGAGATCTTTACAAGTTAGTCTACTTTGGAAAAGAGTTTTATAAATATTGTTATAGTTTATAACCAAAAAGTGGGAACGGAAAAATATATGTAATAAAAATAAATTATAAATATACAATGGTTAATTCTTAGAACATATTTTTTCTATTTCAATTCAATTCTCTGATTCTTAGGGTTTTGAATACATAAATATATCCAAGTCCTTGAAGATCAGACAACTTGAGTTAGACATATTGAAGTCACCTCCATTAATCAGGGTTAAGTGGGGTTAGTTATAAATAAGTGGAGGATAAACTATATTAATGATACACTAAGAATAAACCTATAAAATTTATTAATTATTCAACTGTATATTATAGTTTAGATTAGAATGAAAAAACCAACAAGGAATAAACCAAACCAGCTTTAAGAGAATTCTGGAACAAACTTAGAAGTTTTAAGAACTCCAAGGAGGAAGTAATTGAATATAAATAAAACGAAGACATTATTTAAATTTAATAATAACAATTTCACGGCAAGTAATGAAGAAAGAAACATGAGAGAAAATGAAAAACCAACTGCATCCAGTTGTAAAATAAAAAGCATTAAAGCGAGGCAATAAATTATACACAAAAGGCGGGAAACTGAAATGACTTCGCGGTACATTTGAGGGAAATGGCGTTTTCCAGTTGAGATAGTTGTTTTTTATTAAACAAATTTATCTGATCTATAAATTATGGAATACGTTACTTTTTTTAGTAGTTGTACAGAAAACATCAACATTTAACAATAATATATTTTTATAGAATGACAAAAATTTTTTATATATAGATAAATATAACAACAAAAAACAAATGAAAGTAACATAAATAGAACCTAATAAATAGGTATATCATTGGCAAAGTAATTGTTTTGTTTCATTATTATTTTTTTTAATTTAAGAATTTTAAGTGTTTTGATTTGACACCTTTATTCTGTTAATTATCTTATAGTCCATTAATTTGAATTTCCATACGAACTTCTTGTTAATTATCAAAGTTTCTAACATTGAAAACTAAATTAATTATACATATCAAGAAAATTAAACAAGGGTCTCGCAAGAAAACACAGCTCAGAACTTTGATAAATTTACGCACAATTCAATATCAGAACTTAACAAAATTAAATTACAACATTTGTGTATAAAATAAATTAAAAAAAAAATAATAATGACGAGATGTTTATATGACAATTAAAAAACCTCTTGAGTTTTGCATTCAGATTACATAACACAGCTTTACAAACTTTCTTAATTAACTTCTTTATATATTATCTTAATTAGAACAACACAATCTCCTGCAGCGCAGCCTCCGCGACGTGAGTGATGAGAGCAGCGCAGACATTAGATCATTACATGACTTGCTAAATACATGGTATGTTTCTGACTTTGTTTATGACTCACGGACCTTATTTGTTTATACCGATCTATTACCTAATAAAACTACTATTCTAAGTAATCATAATAATAATATATATTTTTAAATAGGTTTACATATATGTAATACCTATAAGACTAATTACTATTTTTGTAAGACTATTAAGAGTATAGTCTTACAGAAAAAATCATTTGATCCCCAAACTAGGCGAAAACCTGTGTCTTGGGATTCAAATACAATATTTTAAGGTTACAGCCCGAAGTAAGATTCAACAACATTTGTAATTTGTTATTATTATCTACAAAATCGTAATGTAGTTGTAAACTATACTAAATTTAAATATATATTGAATGTAAAATGAGCCGATTCGAAACTTTTTGAAACCGTTCCGTCGCACTAGATATTTTTTTTTAAATATATTGAAAAAAAACTTCAGTGATTTAACTTTTAAATTCTTTTATGTACCAGAAAGAAAAAGTGAAAATAAAATGAAGAAGTAACTGCAATTCATGTTGAAAATAAAAACCATTACGACGAGTCTATAAATTTTACACAAAAGAAGAGAAACTGAAAATATTTCGAGGCAAGTTTGTGGGAAAAGTCTTTATCTACTTTAAATAGTCACTTTTTATTAAAATTTAAAATTCTAAACTGTTTTTACAAGTGTTATTAAAATGTTAAATTCCTATATTGCATTATGAGAATTTTGATTAATAACCGAAATAAGATTTTAGAAAATCTTTATTCCCAAATTAAAATCCTAGGAGAAAATTTCTATCTGAAACTCTGAATTATTCATAGACTTATCGATTTATGTAAATTAAGATGAGTAAATATTTATTATTTGAACGAGAAATATTTGAGTTCTTACATTTATTTCGTGATATATAAACAGTTTTATAAAAACAATAATAATTAAATATTTGAAAATATCTTTAAATATCTATAGCCATGTTAAGCTTATTTAAATTTATATAAATATAGAATAAAAATAAACCGATAAGGGCAGGGATTCGAGCCCGCGACTTCTGGGAAACCATCCCGTCGCTCTACCAATTGAGCTACCGTATCGCTCAATAATAATTCAAAAGTAATTTAAAATCGAAATAGAAATTTTGTTATTAAAAGAAATGATTCATCATATTATTTTTTATTGTCATTAAAAATATTTCTGAATTATATTATATTCAGATTTAACTCTTAATTCAAACTTCAAATAAATTAAAATCGTTGCGTTGTATTATAAGTTACACTATGTTTTTTTTATTTAATGATTTTTTTTACAATAATTTCTCGTAGTTTTACTATTTGACAATAACATACCTTCAAAGAAGAAAAAGAAAGTTTTCATCAATTTCTCGACAATTTAAAAAATCTTGTATTGTAAAGTCACCGAGAGAATTCGACTCTATAAATAAAGCGAGTTCGAACGATTATGGAGCTTAAGAAGACTCGAGTCAGCTTAAGGGCCTAATTGAGAATTTATAATTTATAATATAAAACTCAATTACTTCAGAAAGAGTGACTTAGAAGAGGTGTTATATTTTTATTAAGTTAGTGCGAAATGTAGGCCTTATATATTTTTAAAAATATCCATTTATATAATCTGAAATCTTTTGCACGTTAAGATTCAAGATCTTAATTTATTATTATTGTCAAAGAACTCAAGAAACCATTATAATTCCACAAAATATTAATATTTACATTCAGATATGTTTATCTGTCTGTATTCTGTAAATAGTAAGTCGCTTTTCACTCAACATTCTTATTTTTTATTATAAATAATATAGCATTAGTTCGTAATGCGGGCATTAGTTAGTTACATAACAAAAAAAATTTCAACTAATTGTAGAACTTTGAGATCTTAAACTATTATACGTGACTTCTGCTGTGTAAAAACTTTTTTGTTGGAATTCTTTCATTGTACTTTTATGGCTTAGAAGCCAAATGATTCCAAAGATTTCTTATTTGGTAAATAAATTATCATTAAGAAATTTATTAATATTGAATGTTCCACATATTAATTTCAATTACGTAATTTATATGTCTTAGTTAAAATTAATTTGAGTCACTATTCTTGTTATATAACAACTCAAAATATATATAAAAAATATTGATAATTGAACAGAAATCGGTACTAAATTATTAAATGTAATATTTTATAGATGAGGGATGAGATAGAGTTACCAAATTTAGTAAATAGGGTCATTATTCAGGCAGTAGGTTTGATAGCCAGGATTGAGACCGTAAATTAAATAAAAATATAACAAAACATGTAACTTGGATTTATGAGAGAAATTTTCCCTTTTCTTCGCTTTTTGATTTCCCTAGTTGTTACAGTTTAATAAATACCTTACAACTGAACGCCGTCCAAATACCACATAAAATACTAGTTATGTTATTGCTTCAAGTAAATTGTAAACAGGTTCAAGTTACCACCATTATTTTCATCAATTCATAGAACTTTTAGATCTAGATAATAGATTTAGATAAAAAAAACTTTTAATATGTAATTCGTTTTTTTCACATTTATTTAATATTTTCAAACTAACAACTTAATACAGATTACATGAAACACCTTTACATAATTTCCTAATTATCCGCTTTATATATTATAAGATATAGAGCAGCGTAGACAACATACCATGACTTGATAGATACAAAGAGTGTTTGTGACTATATCTAAGAGTCATGGAACATAATATTGATTTTTTGGCAACTCTGTAATAAGCACATTTGTAATTTGTTATTGTTATTAAGAAAAGTGTAGCGTAGTTGCACAACTATATAATTTAAAAAAAACATAGAATTAAAAACAAACTGAGTTCACGCCGCGAGTCTATAAATTTTAATATTTATTTAATCATTTTCATAATAAGTAAAGCAAAAACTTTGTACCCCGTAAAAAGATATATGCGGACGGAACAGTATGAAATTCGGTACATTTAATGCACATATGGAGATGAAGGGAAGAAAGATAATACTTACATACAATAATGCAATATAGATACATTATATTATTTTAAATAACATTACACACACTGTTAAATGACCATGTCAAGTTTATATTATTCCTATGTCAAATAGTCGCGAAGAATTTATTGTCGCATTATACTATACCTTCCTATACCTACCTATACCGGAATGAAATCCCAAATATTTTATGCGTGTAAATCTAAATATAATTGAATAAATATTAAACATGTATAAATCTCTAAATGATGATTTATTTATAAAATAATAATTCTTTTCAATCATTTGGATATTAAACCATAGAAGTAAAATGATTTAAGTCGAACAAATTAGTTTTTATATAGCTGAAGTCACGTATAAAAGTTAGAATTCTCAAAGTTGTAGAACTGTAGCAATTAGTTGGTAATCTTTTGTTACTTGACTAACTAATATGTATTAATACGGTATAACATCGACGCTTAAAATAAGATTATTTTTTGTTTGTTATTTTTTTTTTTAACATTACTCTTCTTACAGCTTTATGTGTGTTGAAGTTTAAGATTGTTCATAACCTGTTTTATTATCCCGTTAACAGTTAAATAGTCTATTATATACTATTTGTCAAAATTACAATTTAAGTATTTGGTATTAGCTGTGATAAGAGTAAAAGGAAGCAGAGTAATCAATATACATAAAAGAATACAACAAAAAAAAACAAAAAACATTAAAGAAGGAGACAGTACCAGCGCCCTCTGATGGTGAATAAGATATTTAACTGATCTTTAGGGGTACTTTTATTTATCCATAAGTTTCATATTTTACGGAATTAACAGACAAACATGCCAAAGATTTAAGGATTTTATTTAATTAAATAAACATTAAAACAAAATAATTATAAGGCATATTCAGTACTAAAAATATAACACCACTTCTGTCTTTCTTCAGTGAGAGAGATACCAGTCTGGCATATGATACAAATTAATATATATATTTTTTCGAAAAAAAACTTCAGTCGATTTATCTTTTAAATTCTTTTATATACCAGAAAGAATAAGTGAAAATAAAATAAAGAAGTAGATGCAATTCATGTTGAAAATAAAACCATTCCGACGAGTCATAAATTTTACACAAAAGAAGGGAAACTGAAAATATTTCGAAGTAACTTTATGAGAAAAAATTTTATCTACTTTAAATATATTTTTTTGAACTTTTTATAAAATAATACAAAATTCTAAACTGTGTTATAAAAGTTTAATTAAAATGTTAGGTTCCAATATTGCAATATCAGAATAATAATTAATACCTGAAATTAGATTTTATAAACTCCCCATTTCCGAATTCAAATCCTAGGATATCATTTCAGTCTGAAACTCTGGATTATTCATAGACTTATCGATTTATGTAAATCAAGACGAGTGAATAATTATAATATATTATTTAAACGAGAAATAACTTTGCTTGTACAATAAATAAATTGCTTACATTTATTTATTGTTTTAAATACGGCTTTATAGAAACAACAATATTCAACAAGTAAAAAGAAAAATTCAAAACAATATACTTACAAAAATAGGATTTACGTCCTTAAACATTTGTAAAGTTATGAGATTGTATTTTATATTGCATTATTGTAAACGACGATTAAATACTAAAATTTTGATATAAAAATACATTATCACTTTATATTTAACTCCCCACCCAGAAAGAAGGGTATTATAAGTTTGACCTGTGGACAATATTGATGGTTAAAACCTGAAGGAATCAAAATGATAATAAGCTACAGAGGAAAATAATTATATAATAATAATATATCACATAAAAGTTCATTAAAGTATGTATGTTTGTATGTGATATATTATATTATGCTGTACAGTTTGATATATTTTTTAATTTATTAAGACGGCTACGACCACTCAAATGACGTGAACTATTCAGAAAGGATTATATAGGATATGTACTACTAAAATTAAATAATATAACCACCGATATAATAAAACAATACACTATATAAAGCATACGTCGAAATTATGTTATTAAAAAAATGATTCAGAATATTATTTCTTTCTTAAATTTTAACACAACAATTTTATTGACATCCTTTCGAAAATGCTACTGAATTATATTATATCAACAATAATACTAAATTAGTAGTAAATACCTATAATTCAAGCTTTTAATAAATTAATATCGCTGGGTAAAACAAGTGTATTTTTTGAGTTTTTAAGTAATATGTTTTTATATAAGTTCTCATTGTATTATCTACTATTTAACAAAAAAAAAAATTTAAAGGCACCAAATTTTTCTTCATTTTCTCGATAATTTTAAAAATCTGTTGTAGGGTCACTGAGAGAATTCGATTCTATAAATAAAGCGAGTTCGAACGATTATGGAGCTTAAGAAGACTCGAGTCAGCTTAAGGACCTAATTGAGAATTTATAATTTAAAATTAAAAACTCAATTACTTCAGAGAGATTGACTTAGAAAAGGTGTTGTATTTTGTTTTAATAATTATGTAATTAAATATAATCCCCAAATCTTTGGCATGTTTGTCTGTCAATAACGTAAAATAGAGCAGAGTTTTCAAGAACTTGTATGGAGACTCAGGGATAAATAAAAGTACCCCTGAAAATCAGTTAAACAGAAATCTTATTCACCATCAGAGGGCGCTAATACTGTCTGGTTATATAATGTTTTTGTTTTCATTTTGTTGTTTTCTTTTATATTAATTACTCCACCTTTTTACTATTATCACTGCTATACCAAAAACTTAAATTCAAATATTGAAAAATAGTATATTAGTAGACTGTTAACGGAACGATAAAAGAGGTTTTGAACAAACTTTAAACTTCAACATACTTAAAACTGTAAGAAGAGTAGATATTATTATCATGAACATTTGTAATATAAAAATGAACCAACGTAAAAAAGTAACGTAAATGTAAAAAATCTTATTCTAAGCGTCGATGTTATACCGCAATGAAGGTATACACAATAGTTCGGACTACGTGTATTAGTTAGTTAGGTAACAAAAGATTACCAACTAATTGCTACAGTTATACAACTTTGAGAATTTTAACTTTTATACGTGACTTCTGCTGTATAAAAACTAATTTGTTCGAGTTAATTTATTGTACTTTTGTGGCTTAGAAGCCCAACGATTTATAAGTATTATTATTTTATAAATAAATCATCATTAAGAGATTTATAAACGTTTATTATTTATTTATTTATATTTAGTTTTACATACGAATATTAACAAAAACTGGGTGTCGTATAGTTTGATCCTAATTTTAAGTTTAATGTTTATAGGGGTTTGGAAAATAACCTCTGCATTAAATATTTTATATTTTATTAGACTACACAGCACTTGCGGAAAAAAATATTATTAATTGATCAAAAGCTGGTACTAAATTATTAAATCCAATATTTCACAGCCAAGGGATGAAATAGAGGAGTGAATAAGAATAAGAAGATTCATTATTCAGGCAGTAAGGTTGATTTATGGCGTCAAAAGAATCAAAATATCATATAATATGTAACTTTCATTTATCAAGGTCTATAATAAAATCTCAACTCAAAATAAATTCAAATAAAAATGGTTTGAAGGCAAAGGTTACGTACTTACCTTTCCTCCATCACACGGATTATGCATATAACATCGAATACGATATCGATGTTACGGATTAAACATCTTCCTACCAGCCCATCGATTAAAAAAGGTTGAGCCGCTTTCTCAGAACAATGTTGCCTAAGGCGCGGGCACCCTTCTACGGCACCTCCAATGTAACCTCCAAGAATATATAATAAAAAAGTATACTTCCCGTACATTTTCGTGAACTTGCGACAAACACTCGCTAGGAACTACTACCAGTAACGCTACAACTACTACCAGTGTCCAAGCGGTGCGGAGGCTATAAGGCTCGCTCGATTCTTGCCAGGCGGTGGGTCCGCAAACTAACTAACCGTTAAGCTGGCAAACAAACCGACCTGCACCAGAAAGGACCTCTTCCATGCAAAAGGTCCATGCAAGTAGTCCAAGTCCTCAATGATTAATTTCGTAGAATAGACACCATCGTCAATGTACGTACAACTGTCCCCTACGCAACAACTTCAATAAGTACAACATAATAATATTATTTTTATTCTGGTTAGAAGTCTGTTTGTATCGGAGGTTTTTTAAATATATATTTTTTTGTCACAATCATTTTATCTTTTAAAATTATAAAAATGTATTGCGTGGCAAAAAAACCTTATTCAAAAGAAAATAATTTAATAAATTTAAGCACTTGACAACTGTGTTGAGAGTAAGGTTATAGTCATTGCAATCATAAATGACTCTTTAAATAAAGTTAGTGTCGGATTTCGAGGCTACATCTGTTTTATCTTTATTTCGAAAATCTGTATAATCGGTAAAGCGGAATTAATAAAATTAATTGTAATGATATTTAAAATATTACAACATAAATTTAACAAAAAAATAAAAAGTGATATTAAATTTTACACAAAAGTAGGACAACCAGAATTATTCGGCGTTAAATCAACGTAAACTTCCTTTGAGATAGTCGCATCTTATTAAATAAAAAGAACTTCTTAAAAATAATAAGTGCTTGATTTTTTTGGAGACAGGAAGATTTTTTTCTTCTATTGCTGAATAAATGATGTATCATGTAAATTAAGCGTGTATTGTACTTAACAAAAAAAATCGCAAAGTTCTTCAAAGACTGCTTTTCCATTAACTACTAAGATTTATTTGGCTTACAATTATTTCTTTGCTTTGTATTATTCATAATAACTCTAGAAACTTTAAATTCGTCAAATTCATCTGATATTTAAATTAATCCAAACAATAAATCAAAAGCGACAGCGTATTGACTACGAGTACTGCACAAACATGTCATCGTAACACCACAATACATATACAAGAAATGACTTATTCTAATAATGCTTTAGTTGACGCTTCTTGTAAATAATTCTTTATCTCTTTTTCTCATTAAATATTCGGAACTGAAGAGGGTTCTGTGAAAGTGACAACAATATTTATTACAACTTCAAGTTTGATTTAAGTAATTGAGTAATACCTTCAAATTTGTATAAATGGAACTCTAACAATAGTAATAAAAGTATTTTTCTATAATGGCTACCATTCTTTTGTTTTCTTTCCTTCCTAAAAATATACCGGTAAAGTTTCATCGGCCGTCAAGTTAACCGAAGTTAGTAGTGTAGGTATCGGTTAGTTCCCTAACAAGAAAATCTCAGGTATTTTAGAACTTCATGAACTTTTATTAGAAAAATAAAGCTGGTTGGAGTTTAGTTCTAAAAGATTGTGGTTAAGGTTTTTTCTATAAACTAATGGGCATAATCTAGATCTTGAATTATGACTTAAGAGATATGAATATGAGAATGTTTAAGTGTAGAAGAGGCCGAGGATCGAGTTATTCAGAGTGTTCCTGTTTAAATACCAAATGTTCGAAATTTTACTTAAGATGTTAAATATGGTATAAAGAAGATAAATACGGAGTTATTCTATGCATAGAGCTGTTTGATGTAAATTATGATTTGTGTCTTTTCAATATTTCAAAATTAATATTTAAAATTAATCAATATTTATAGGAATAAACACATTTCAATAACGCCACACATTGATGTGTGCTTCCGTATGTTTAGGCAAAGGAACTTTTTATTCATTACATTAATAAAAAAATATATGAAATAATGTAATGGTAAGATAAATAATCACTGTTTAAATTATATCAAATAAAGTTTAAAATTCGTGTAATAGCAGGATCATAAAAAAATATATAAATTTTTTTCAACAACGAAGCTGCAGAATGATATCTCACATACTTAAATATACATATACATAAAATAAATATTTTTTGTTTGTTTTCTTCTGTTATAATAAAAATAAATGGAAAAATGTAAGCATCTTTCAAATGTAAGGATTTGAACCTCATATGTATCGTTTGAAAAAAGGACTATTGTAGTAAGTTTAATTTATATAACAAGGAGAAACCACTTCATCTAAGAAATATAACCATTACTGGTTTGCAATATTTGATATAAACTTAAAACTGATTTTTCCCTTCATTGTGATTTTTATATTATCTGCAACAACAATCCATTTTGAGTCCAATTCGGTATTTAATTATTAGTTCTCTAATATTATTTAAAATTATTATTCATGGACTGAAATATATCTTTGTATTAGTTATAATTTAAAAGAAACGATCTCTTTTAAATCATAAAAAAATAAAGAACAAATATGCACTTTAAGTATTTTATTGAAAAAATTATGGCTGTGTGTTATGTGAAGTCAATATTTTTTTAAACTGAAACTTTTTTACTGTTGAATTTAGTATATTTAAATTAATTATAAGAATTTGTATTTATTCTATGGTAGGTTTTGTTTTAATTTTTGTACCTTTCAAATTAATTTCAATATAGAATTTGAAATTAATTCTGTTGTGTAATATTTTTATTATTTTTAGAAGTAGTGAATTTCCTTTTATTTTATTTTAATTGTCTCTCGTGGTCACTTAAAAAAAGTTAAAATTTTACAAAATGTTAAAATTTGTTCTGAAATATACGCTGAAAATATCTTCTTGAATTATTAGATTCATTAATCACTTGTTACTTCTTAAATACCTAAACATAAAATTATGAGCATTAGGAATTTAAAGACTTAATAAAAATTCAAGATCGCCATCTTGTTTTGAAATAATAATTATATTATTTTTTGTTTTTAGTACTAAAGTAGTAAAATAAAAAAATCTATATATTCGTTAATTGTTGTAATTTTAGATTTAAATAATAATGTCTTAATTGTAATAGGAATACAAATTGTAATTAATAAAATACTTTTTTTTATAATGACACCGCGTTGAATGTATACTTCACTGCAGTTCTATCAGACATCAAATATTCAGAGAAGGTAAAACTTTTAAGTAGTTTCAGAACTTTAAGAATCTTTAACCAAACTTGCAGTATCATTAAAAATGTTAAAATCCATCAAAATAATTCTTGTATTGTTAAAGTTCAAAAAAATAGAAATAAACGGTATTTTTGAAATAATCTGTTCATAAATTTATATAAATATAGAATGAAAAATAAACCGATTCGGGATCCCGGGACGGTTTCCCAGTAGTCGCGGGTTCGAATCCCTGCCCGTATTGGTTTATTTTTCATTCTATATTTATATAAATTTAAATAAGCTTAACATGGCTGTACATGTTTAAAGATATTTTCAAACATTAAACATTAATCATGTTCATATTTGAAAAATAAAATAATTTTAAATGTTATACTTGTTAATATACTGTGATTACGGTCGAATCATAAAACCATAAACGAAGTTCAACTACTTATAAAAATTAAATAACTTCTAATTTTAATAAAATATATGTATTTTGATATTTCATGAAAGCAGACAATTCAAACACAATAATAAAGAAAAGATATTTATCAGTAACAAAAAAATTATATCACTTCATAATACAAGTACTTCTTCCGAGATAGAGATGCAGTGTTAGTTGTATGGATGAGGATGGGAACCATGTTTCAGCCTAACAGACAGAACAGTTCCAGCTGTGAGAAAATCGTAACAATACGGACATAAGGAGACATTCCCGACCTGTGATACGCATCTTAGGTGTCCCTGTCTACTCAGTAAAGCAAGTTCATTTTTATTTTATTTTTTTTCGAAGACACTGTAAAACCATTAATCTACAAAGAACTTTCGTGTCCATTCTGTTATCCAACTTTATTGGAGATCTGTTCTTGAATTCAATTTAGAGTTTAACATATTTTTTCTTAGTAAGAATGTTAAAATATTTTAATTTGCTTGCTTCATCTTAGACATTGCTTTCATAAATAAAACGTTTTTAAATTATAAAATTGTATTCTTAATTTCAGCAAATACGAAATTAAAAGAAATAATTTATCTTCTTAGAAAAAGAAAAAGTACTTGACGAAACATTAATATCGCTAGTTATGTCACTTATGTAGGGTATGAGAGAAAGTAAATAACTATAAATAATAAATAAAGTTTTAAAATTCGAGGCTTAAGAGGACTTGAGCGGATTAAGAGATTTATAGGAGAGAATTTATTTTTATTTTGTATAAAATCTGGATATTCCAAGAAACTAAAAATCAAGGACTTGCTAGGAGTTACGTTTGGAAACGAACTTGTCTTGTCACTTGTCAAAGTGAATGGATATTTTTAGCTTAAGCTTTTGATATTTACTTTTTAGGCCATGTATTGATAAAAACTTTCTTGATTTATCGGACTGGGAGACGGAAGTTATACTTTAATTTTTAGATTTTTTTTTTTTTTGCAATATGTATTTTTGTAGTTGACTGAAAACTCGTGTACAAAATTTCAGCAATGATCGTTTCAGTACTTAGGACGAGAGAGCATTCAAACAAATTTACATTAACATTATAAAGTTAAGTTAATATAATATTTTTATTCCTTAATATAATAATATATTTAAAGCAAAATGTTCCACAATCAACTAGACCGGCTTGGAATTTGTATTACTTTGTAAAGATGTATCTTCTGCTTCAGTGACTTCAATGAATGAACTTACTGTAATTTATGTCAGGAAATAAAGCCATTACAACGAAACAACACCAATATTTCTGTTAGAATATTATTTTCAGTTGACTACAATTTAGTAACACCATTTTGAGATGACATATTTTTTTTTTCCTTAGAAATAGCGAAATACAAGAGTTAATGTTTTTAAATAACTCTCTCGTGAGCACTTAAAACAAGTACTTACTACGACAAGGTACGACAGGCTACAAGGTACAAAAGTCCGTATAGAAACTAAATGGAAACAAAATTACTTATAAAAGAGCTTTTTCATACTGTGTTTGTACTTTTCAGCTATTCAAGGTTTTCTAAGAGTCAGTATCGTGCGTCGTGTGAGATAAGGTCATGGCCTAGTTAATTTAATTTAAACAGCTTCCATTATAAGATTTTACCAAAATATTTTAATATTTTTATATAATATTATTGATTTTTGCGGTCTCAATTAGAAGCTCGATAATTATAAAATGAATATTTCGAACGTATTACTAATGTCTTAGTGTGACTGAACGCAGATAATATAAGATAAGATAATTTTTGATGAACCTAAAATCATTAACAGAATGGATATTTTTTAAAATACATTGTAATTTAAAATATATTACAATATTATTAAAAGATCGACTATAGACCCACTTAAACCATGTAAACGACTCTATAAATAGAGTTAAGTAATTCAAAGCTTGAGAGGACTTGATCTAAATTAAGAGGTGCAGCGAGGAAATATACTTTTATAATTAAAGAATAGTTGTAATATTGAGAAGATGAAGAGGTATTAAGCCTTAAAGCTCCTGAGGTAGCACTTGCGCCGGAAACTTGGTTATAGATGGTATATACTCGTAGGTAACAATTTTATAAAAATGACCATTTTCTTGATAATTTTTTGGCTTAAAAACCAAATGATTTACAAGAGTTTTTATTTTATAAATAATTGATGATTCGGAAATTTTGACATATTGGCTATTTTACATACCAATTTTATTTAACTAAATATTAGTAAAAAAATATGTTGATTCACGCTTTCTATTATTAAAGAAAATCAAAATAAACTTAGACCATAAAGCACATGTGGAAAAAAAATAAAACTTATGAAGTGTTGTTAGTACTAACTTACTAAGTTTAATATTTCATAGCTGAGGGATGAGATATAAAACTCAAATATAAAACGACGGGTCATTATTCAGGCAGTGGGGTTGGTAACCAGGATTTATGACATAAAAAGAATATGAAACTTTAATTTTATTTAACTGCTATTAAAACTTATATGCTAAACTAATTCATATCAAAATGGTTTGAAAGCAATAGAATAACGAATTTTCTATTTATTTACCTTTTTTATTTCCCTAGCTGTTACAATTTAATTGCTACGCTGAAACTGAACGTCGTTCATATTCCACATAGAACACTAGTAAAGTTATTACTTCAAATAAATTGGAAACGAGTTACTAAATAGTTTATGTATAGTTTCTATTGAATCTTAAACTCTTAAATATATAACGTTTTTAAAATTCGTTTCATTCTTCTAACATTTTTATTGGTGTATAAAAAGTCTTTATTATCACAATAGTTATTATTTCACTTGTCAAAAAACCTTATTTCGTAACCGTAAACGTAACGTTTACCGTAAGAGGTTATAGAGTCGTTGCAAGCATAAATGACTCTCTCTATAAAAACAGTAGATCACGATCTGTAGGATCTACATTAAAAGGTTAGTCTGGAAAATTTATTTTGAATATGAAAGAAGTTTTGAAAACAAAGACAATAGAACTGGCTTGAGATTCTTAGTCAGAGGTAGAGTTTGTAGCAACCATTGTTGGGAAAGATGAATTATTTTTCAGTGTCACGATCATCGAAATGGCTAAGTATATTTTAAAATACTGTATTAAAAACTATATCTAGCATATAGTTTTTAATAGTCTTAGACTAGAATCTAGTTATAATTTTAAGAACGTTATCTTATGTGTAACTAAATTAATTAAATCTCTTATGATACAATATAAAGTGTTGCATATAAGTAATATAAGCTGCATGCAATTTAAAGCATGAAAAATAAGTGATATTACTTTATACACAACAAGACTGGAAACCGAATTATTTCGCGGTTAATTAGCGGGTACTCGCTTCTTTTGCTTGAAATAGTACCGTTTTATTAAATAAACAAGACAAACTTATTAAAAATACAACAAACGGAGTAATATTTTCCTTTCATTCTATTCTTATTGTAAAGATTATTTACAATTATTTGAAAAATAATTTTACTAGATGTAATTTAAAACATATAGTTATAATTTTAGATAGTATTTTATATTATGTAATAAAATACAAATACCAAGGACTTCTTCGACTTTTAAGTTAATTATTCTAAATATAATAATATATAATAAAAACTAATCATATTATTTATTTATTCATTTACTACATTATTGACACTTTTCAGTGGGACTTTTAAGACAAATTATAAGACTCTCTGTAACAAACCTGTCAAACTTTAAGTTACGAAGTTTGTCCAAATATAGTACGTAGGTTATGAATTACATAATATTATTTTAAGGAGAGATGCTCTGAATTATTTTTAATAAAACTAAAAAGGTGTAGATTCGTCAAATTAGTCTGTCATGTGCTAAGTTAACTAATGTAAACAATGTCACAAAAGTGACAGTGTATTAAATACTGTACAAATAATTATGTCATCGTAACACCGCACTATATATTTTAGAAGTGTCATTATCCTTGTTATACTTTAGTTGGTTATTCTTGTAATCAGTTCTTTTGCTTTTATTCTCGTTAAATTCGGAACTGAACGTCGAAATGCGAACGTAATGTAACAACAATACTAATTACAACTCGAAATCTGATTTAAATCATTGATTAACAACCCTTAATTTTCTATGAAATAAACTGTAATAACTGTATTTAAAGTATTTTAATTGAATGCTGAACATTGTTATATTACCTTTTTTAAAAGTATCCCGGTATAAAGTTTCATCAACCGTCCAATTTACTAAAGTTAGTAGTGCAAGTATCGGAAAGTTCCCTAACAAGAGAATCTCAGGTATTTCTAGAACTTCCAGAACTTTTATAAGAAAATAAAAACATACTTGTTAGAGTTGAGTTCTAAAATATTATGGTTTAGATTTATTTATAAGGGCATACTTTCCTAGGATTTAGGAGATACTGTTATCAATATCTTTGTTAATACGAAGCCGAAGGTAGAGTTTAGTTTAAAGGTTCGTGTTTACTAGACGTTTGAAGTTTTAATTAAAAAAATAAATATCAAATTAATTTAAACTGAGAGATTTTTAACAATAATATCTCTCTAATCTAATCTACATCTAATATTACTTTTAGATGAATATTGGAGAAAGTTGAGTAATTTCATGTTGTTATTTTTATTAAGGTTATACAGGATTATTTGTAATTAGTTGACCACCTCTTGCAGGCAGCCTCTCTACATCAACCCCAACAAACTAATCCCAACAAATACATTTGAACTGAATTTCTATTTCCCTTAATTATTATTTTTTTAAATATTATTTCTAACAATTTACCTTTTTAATACAATTCAATATATATATTTTTAATACCCTAATTTTATTTAACATTGAGATTACTCTGAATTATTCAAGGCCTGGTTTATATCTTTATGTTAGCTAGAAATTTTGCCTAGTAATTAATATTCATGACATCTACTTGGCATATTTATTTAAAGGAAATTGAGAAATCAATATCTCTTTTATATAATAAAATAGCAAATAGGTACTATAGATATTTTATTGAAACAGTAATAGGCTGTAAAGTGCGAAATTAATTTTCTTCTGTGTTTAATTTATTATTTTTAGAATAGTAACTAGACTTCAATATTAATTTACTATTATTATTATCATATACTATTTCACTCACCATATACTATTTTATATTTCAAATAAGCACTAAATAATTGCCTGCTGCATTCATGAGTAAAATATTTTTAAATTTTATTTAATTTTTCAGCAAAACTTTACTAAATATTTTACTTTCTCGAGAAAATAAAATGTATTTAAAAAATATCGAAAGTTAAGTTAGTAATGTAGAGTCTATAAGAGCAAGTAAATTACTTTTAATAGAATGAAATACTTTATAAGAGAGAAACATATTTTTATTTTGTGTTTAAATATTAATTATTCGAAGGATGAAGGTAATTAGAATTGCAGCAAATAATAAAGAAGCTAGGATTTAAGCTGGAAAAGGTTCCGATAATTATTTGTAATTTGCAACAAAATTGATTTTTTACTAGCGGATTACTTACTTTACTTGTCAGCGGATTTATTTATTTATTCTTTATTATACCAACAAAAACTGTTACGATTGGCGGACTTAATGCTAAATAGCGTTCTCTAACAGTCAATATTAGTTAATTGTGAATGTAAAAAAACAGTCTTGTTATGCTAAACTTCCATTTAACAGTTTTTTGTATATTCATCGTTCAATATGAAAGTCTTTAAGTTATTTTTGTAACCTCAACAAAATGTGTGAAAAATTTCACGATGGTTTTGCTTTTGTAAAAATAACAAATAAATTTACACATACATTTGTAATATTAGTTAGTATTATTTTTTTATTTTTTTTCTTAATATATAACATATTTCAAGCAGAATTCCACAATCAACTAAATTGGTTATGAGTTTGTATATCTTTGTAAAGATGTATCTTCTGTTTGAGTAACTACAATGAAGGACCTAACTATAATTTATGTTAGGAAATAAAACCAATATAACGAAACAAAAAATTAATATTCGTGTTTGAATAATATTCTCAACTAGCTTTTGCCCGCGACTTCGTTCGCGTGGACTTCAGGTTCGTCCCGTCTAGTCTAGTAATAAGTAAGAAATACGGTAACTAAGCACTGCAGAGCCCTAATCATAGGCCTATAGGTAGCTACTGCAGTATGCTCCTATAAACTACATTTAACGATCTTTTTCCTTCAGCATAAACATGCAGATTCTTCGCTTTGGAAACACGTGATCTTTATTAAATGCACAATGTATTTAAGATACTTGATTGGATAAGGATTAATACTGTATTGCTTAAAATCGCTTCGTAAATAAGCCATTATTTCTCGTACAAAGTAAAGGATAAAAAATGGATATTGTGGGTTATTCCTAAGAGATAAACATATGCCATCACGGACTTTTTTGTAGACCTTTTTAAGTTGTACAATACTGTAGTAAATTGTTTTGATCTATCTTGTAGGATTCAGTCAGTGTTTTTTTTACGACCTCACATTAAAAACCTCAAAAATTTTAGCCTATGTGTTATTTTGATGTATAAGCTATAGCCTATGTGTTATTCTGATGTATAAGCTATATTGTGGTAAAGTTTCATTCAAATCCATTCAGTAGTTTTTACGTGAAAGAGTAGCAAACATCCATACATCCATACTTACAAACTTTCGCCTTTATAATAGTAGTAAGATTGAACATGAATTTCTAACGTCAGTTAGCGACGACATTATGTTTTATTTTCCTTAGGAATAGCGAAATATAAGAGTAAATGTTTTTAAATAACTCTTTCGTACCCACTTCTCTTACTTACTACAGGTACTAAACGTACGTAAGGCAGTATATATACTAAATTGAAACAAAATTACTTATAAAAAAGCTTTTTCATACTGTTTGTACTTTTCAGCTATTGAAGGTTTTCTAAGAGTCAGTATCGTGCGTCGTGTGAGATAAGGTCATGGCCTAGTTGAATTAACTAAAACACCATCCATTATAACATTTTATGAGATTTTCCCAAAATATTTTAATTTTTTTGTAATTATACTTTACGGAATCTCGATAATCATTAAAAATTTATTCTCTAGTAATATAAAAAAATGTCTTAGGTTTGTTTGAACGCACTAATCACTGGAACCATCAGTCAGATTTCACTAAGGCTTTATCAGTTTATTTCATTATATTTATTACAATCTGTTTATTTTTACCATTTTAAGCCGTATACTCTTTTAAAAACGAATAGCAAATGTGGATATAATATTCTTGATTTTTGCGGCCTCAATTAGAAGCTCAATAATTATGAAATGAATATTTCGCACGCCTTACTAACGTCTTAGTATGACTTCAACGCAAAAGAGCTAGTTATAAGTATATATTTTTAAAATGATGAAGTCATGTAAAATAATTAAATATGTCTAAGTAAGTATGTATGTAAGACCTATTATGAAGCACTAAACCTTCGAAGACTTGAACTGAATTAAGAGGTTAAGCGTGAAAATATATTTTTATATTTAAACAAATGTTGTAACATTAGGAAGATGAAGATATATTAAGCCTCAAAACTCCTGAGGTAGCACTTACACCTATTTTCTTGATAATTTTTAAAACTCTGTTATAGAGTCGCTAAGAACATTCGATTATGAAAAAGTGAGTGCGGTGGATCACAGAGCTTAAAAATACTGAAGTCAGATTAAGGGCCTAATTGAGAATTATTTACTAAGAAATAAAAATTCAATTACTTAGGTGAAAGAGTCTTAGTGATACTTTATTTTGGTTAAGCCAGTACTGGCAGTAGATAATATATGTACCTTCGAATTAATATTTTTGAAAAGTATGCAAAACTTTTTTGATTAAACTAAATGAAAATGTCGAGACTGTCCATTAATCGTAAAAAAAACTAAATTTAAAAATATAATTGCAGACAAAAAGCAAAGTTATAGGCGAAATTTAATTTTATGCATAGTCTCAAATTTGTGCTTTATTAGATTTAAGTTTGAAATTATTATTACTGTTACCCATAGTATTGATTTTTAGTCTTTTTAACTGTATAAAAGTTTTGTTACCATAAATATGGATACTTTGTCAAAACAAGCCGCCCAAATCGTGGCATTGGTTCAGGAAGGATTGCCAGAAATTTAAATTTAAACCAATTAACGGTTTCTAGAGTATACCGAAGATTTGTAGAGACAGGTACAAAATTTCACTTTAATGCACGACAATGCTCGACCCCACGCCGCTGCATTACTGAAACAATATTGCGAAGTGACTGGGATCCATACTATGAATTGAAAAAAGTATACGTAAAAAAGTCCGTACGTGAGAAATCCTGTGCCCACAACAGTGGCAGCATTAAAAACAACGATTTCAAAAGAATGGTACAATGTTCCACAAGACCGACTAATAACCCTAATAAGATCTATGCGGAACCGATTAGAATGTGTAATAGGAGCACGTGGAGGAAATACACACTAAAAGAAAAAAACCGCTGCTGCTGCTGAAACTTTTTTTTCATGTAAAAACCATTTTTAAATAAAACCAATTTTTGTTACATTTATCGTTTTTGTTCAAAAAACTAAATGATCCTCTCCAGTACACAAAAATTCATTTAAAAATATGTATGATACTCACATAAATATTTTAAGGAAGTATTTTATCTTATAAGATCTGCCAAAGAATAAAATCTATCGACTTTTAAAAACTGGGTTTACTATGTTTTTAATACTGTAGTAAAACGCAAAAAAAAAACATTATTTTTCCTTTTTCTAAAAATCGAGTTATATTACATTGAACGTATACATACACATTAGTTTGTGCTGCGGGAATTAGTTAGTTAAGTAACAAAAGATTCAGCTAATCGTAGAACTTTGAGAACTTTAACTTTTTACGTGACTTCTTTCTTCTGTGTAAGAACTTATTTGTTAGAGTTCATTCATTATACTTTTGTGGCTTAGAAGCCGAAAAGATTTCTTATTTTATAAATGAAATGTAATTCAGAGATTTAGAAATATTGGCTGTCTTATATACTAAACTTAAGTAAAAGTTATTTTCACTTACGCTTTCTTTTAATAGAAAATCAAATTCAACTTAGAGGAAAAATCATATTCTAATCATAAAAATCTTTTGAAAAGAAATTGGTACTAAATTATTAAATTTAATATTTCATAGCTAAGGAATGATATAGAGGAGTCACATATGATAAGAAGGGTCATTATTTAGGCACGTGGGTTAGTAACCAGGATATATGGCGTAAATAAAATGTTAATGTTTCAAAATATGAAATTTAGATTTTTCAAATTCTTTTATCAATATTTATATACAAAACCAATTCACATCAAAATGGTTTGAACGCAATACAATAACGAATCTTCTATTTATTTTCCTTTTTTATTTCCCTAGCTGTTACAATTTAATTGCTACGCTGACACTGAACGTCGTCCATATTCCACATCAAATAGTAAAGTTGTTACTTCAACTAAATTGAAAACAAGTTCCTAAGTTATAGTCTATTTATATTTTTTAATAGAATTCTTTAATTTAAACGTTTCCGTCATTGTTATAATACACATTTTCTACCTTTTTCATTGGTGTATTAAAATTTCGTTATTATGACAATAATATTATTTTAGTTTCCAAAAAACAGTATTTCGTAACCGTAAATGTGGAATACTTGGCAGCTCTATTGATAAATAGGTTATGAATATGAAATAAATTCCTGAAAACTAAATATTTAATATTTTTAGTCGTAGTTAGTGTTTGTAGTGTTAATGATTGTTGTGAATGTTGAAGTATTTGTTTATGTCACGACCAGCAAGATGGCGGTGTCTCTTTTAAAATACTATATTTGAAGGCTAGAGATAGTCTTTAATTTAATTAATCAAATTATAACTAGATCCTGGTCTAGTTAAAATTTAAAAACCTGTATCTTCTACATAACTGTATTACTTAAATATCTAATGATGCAACATAAAGTGTTACAGCAGTATGCAATTTGAACCATAAAATTAAAAGTAATATTACATTTTACAGAATAGGAGGGAACCCGAATTTATTTCGCGGTTAATTAGCGAGAACTCACTTCTCTTGCTTGAAATAGTTGTGTTTTATTAAATAGGACACACTTCTTAAAAATTACTACTAATGGCCACTTTAAATATGAAATTTGCTACTATTTTGGAAAGAATAATGTTTTCCTTTTATTCTATTGTTATTAAATAGACAGAATATTTACAATTATTTGAATAATAATTTTACTGGTTGTCATTTTAACCACATAATTATAATGTAAGATAGTATTTTACATAATGTAAAAAATACAAATACCCAAGCACTACTTCCTTCGTCTTTTACGTTTAGTTTTTTCTAAATACTACCTAACTACGTACGTATAAGATCTCAATTGCATAATATTATTTTAAAACAAAATACTCTGAATCATTGTAAATAAGTTAAATAGCTGTAGATTGGTCAAATTAATCAGTCATGTGATAAGATATGTAAACTAATCTAAACAGCATAACAGAAGCGACAGCGTATTAAATACTGTACAAACAAATATATCATCACAATATATATACAAGTGACTTATTCATGATATGTTTTTGTTGACTCATCTTGTTTCTTCATTACTTTTTCTTATTTAATATTTGGAACCAAAGAGGGTTCTTTGAAAAAGACAACAATATTTATTACAACTCGAATTCTGATTTAAGTGATCGAGTAATAACCTTCATCTTTGTAAAAATTAAATTTTAATAATTGTAATAAAAGTATTTTACTTAAATGATTTACAAGTATAAAGTTCCCGGTATAAAGTTTCATCGACCGTCCACTTTACTAAAGTTGGTAGTGCAAGTATTGGAAAGTTTCCTAACAAGAGAATCTCAGGTATTTCTAGAACTTCCAGAACTTTTATAAGAAAATAACTTACTTGTTAGAGTTGAGTTATAAAAGGTTTTGTTTTATGTTTATTTATAAGTAAATGGATATCATGGATGCTTACTTAGTATTTGGAATATATATTTATCAAAATCTTTCTTTAGATGAGACCGAAGATCCAGTTTACTTGAAAGATTCCTGTTTGCTAAGCGTTTGAAGTTTTAATTAAAATAACAGATATTGAATTAATTTGAACTGGGAGCTCTTTGATAATAATAATTAATGATTACTTTTTGATGAATAATGGAGAAAGTTGAAGAATTTCGTGATATTCTTTTGATTGTTATATTTATATATTAAACAGATAAGTTGAAGATAAATTGTTATATTTATATACATATAACTAATTAAAAACTTTTTCACGGAATTACAATTGATAATATTCTGCTTAAGTTTTTTTAATTTTCAATTACTAACCACGTGTCACTAGTTGTTTTTAAGATTGACTAAACTTAATATCTACCAAATAATTTGAATATATTACGCAATTAATGGAATATTATTATTTAATAAAATTATTATTAAAAAAATCCAAAAAAATACTTTTCGAAAATCAATGTGAGTGTAAAATAAAAACAATCACAAAAGTAGTTACAAAATTAAATTTAAAATTAAAAAAAAACCCCGATACAAAAATACTTCTCAAAATTATAAAAATAATATCATTATGTACTTATTGAAGTCGTTGTGTCGGGGTTTTTTAAATTTTCAATTTAATTTTTTTATACTTTTTAAAGTCATGTTACTGGCTTTATTATTGTACTAAATGAACCTTCGGATACTCAAATTTTCACTTGCTTAATTATTTCTATCACTATTGCATAAGAAGCTTTCACTTGCAAAATTAAAGCCTCAATATCGTGGATACAACTGTTTTTATTTCTTTCGGTTAAACCAGGCTTTCGGTTAAAAAAAAACACAATCAAATCCGTCCACGCGTTTGACTGCTACATTGTCACAGACAGACACACACACATATAGATCGACAGGTCAAAGGTATAACACCCCTCTTTTTGAGTCGGGGGCTAAAAACAATATATACGTAATATATACAAAGAGGTCACTGTATAGAGTCCTTTTGTTAATACAATTAATTCTGAATAATAAATAAAAAGAACAGTTAAAATTTAATAGTTTCAACTGAATTATTATTTTCCTTCACTGTGCTTTATATATTATCTCTAACAAGATACCATTTTGAATACAATTCAATGTAAAAATGGCATGGCCTAGTTGGGATAACTTAAACAGATCTTAAGAAACATATCTAAATAAATATTTTGTGTACATATATAATTACATATATATTAAAAATGTATTTTGTGGAAAGAGATGCTTAGAATTAATTTAATTAAAAATATTATCCTTTGTAACGTGTATTCCATTCTCTTTGACGCGCATCTTTTAATATTAATATTATAATTTATATCCTTTATATATGATATTAAAAAATGTTTCTAAAAAATATACCATAAATTCCATAGAAAACACTACAAACAAGTTCACTTTTTTTAAAATATCAACTCTTCTTTATGTTTCCTAACATAAAGAAGAGTTGATATTTTAAAAAAAGTGAACTTGTTTGTAGTGTTTTCTATGGATCAAAAGAGTTTTATTACTCTTAAAATATATCCTGACTTTATATTTTGTTTGAATTGTGAGAAATATAAAGTTGCGTAATGAGACATTTTTAAGCTCCACTATTATAGCTTTTGAACTGTAAAAATATAAAATGACTGCAATAAAACAATAGGTACTGCTTTATTTATTACTTATTCATTTCAATAAAGAAGAATGAATTATTATTAATTTTATGTTATTTTTAAACATTTGTAAATAAGATAAAAATAGATAATTAATTAAAAATATTGTCTTCGCTGTAATCTGTCATCTCTTTTTCATTGCAACAAAAAAAAAAGATTATAAGAAACTCTCCCAACGTCAATATTATTGTATTCCTGTGTTAACTTTATAATTATTGTAAAACAGTATAATTATTGTAAAACTTTTGAACCTCCATTTTATAACCTGACTGATATAAAATGATAGTTGATAGAAGTTTATGGTTTTAGATAACAGAAAAATAAAATTTAATACCAGTTATTTATTTGTTTTTAAAAAGTATGTCTCTAGAAAAATAATTTTCACTTAATATTTTAACTAATACTATTCGATTGTAAGATAATTAATAATAAGATATGGTTTATATATAAAACAAAAAAAAATACTTCAAAACCTACATATTTCACGATATTGTAAATAGTTTGGTTGTCGAGCTACTAAAACCATGTAAATGACTTTTAATACAGTGAAGATATAACAAGGGTTGGTAGGACTCGAGGATATTAAAAGGTTAAGCAAACAAATGTGTTTCTGGAAAAAAAACAAATATTAGTAGAATGAAGAGGGTTTAAAGTTTTTAACTTCGAAATTTGCACTTACGTAGATAACATGGTTAATAATAACTTTTGGTCGATATATCTTAACGAATGGTTTTACATAAAAATATTGTATATTTCAAATACATATTATGAAACTAAAATAAATCAATTATGTATATAAATTAATAAATAAAAAAAGTTTTTTGTGTAGTCATAATAAATGACCACTATAATTTATAAAATAATAAATACAAAAGAAATAACTTTTTATTATGTATTCATATTAAATATGAGAGAGAACTTAATTATTTGAAAGTTCACAGAAAATAGCTCAGTTTTTATCAGATAAAGTTATCAAACAACATCAAATTCTAGGAATCATTTTAAAATCGGACAATAAAATGAAAAGTCCTTTTACTGTGTTGTTAATCTAATCAAACCATTTTGTTTACAATTTTATATACAGTTTTCAGTTATGTAATATCATCTTTTTTATTTGTTGATTAAGAATAAATTATTTTTTTCTAAAATATTGTAAACTAAAACAAAACCATTTTAAAACATAACAGTAACACAAGGGTACTTTAATTTATAAATTAATTGACACTGAATATATATATTTTTTAATTTTATTTTATATTTATCAACCTATATGTTTATAGTATTTTTAATCTGTGTGTTTGTTTTATCATGTTGCAATAGATACAAGTTACCAGTTATTGAATTATTTATGCAGTAATAAGGTTTTATTTTCATCTCTTGAATACAAAAAGATAAGGTAGGAGTTATCCTGGAGACGCTTTTCTGATAAGATAACATAAAATACACAAATTTGTACAAGCTCAATGTATACACTTGATCAAAAAGAGACCGCTCGTAAACCACTCATCAAAATATGTAGTAACATATCTAAAACCAACATCGCTGTATCGACACAAAAGATATATTCTTCACATTATTCAGTTTTCTTTTCTAAAATATTTGTGGACGAGATAAAAAGGACGTTTTCTGAATTATCATATTAAATTTTTTTGACATACTTTAGACATACTTTTAACGTTTTTGTGACATACATAAATGAGAAAATGTATTTTTAATTTTAAATTAAAAACTCTAATATTAAAAGAATTAAATGAGTTTAACCCTTAAACCTCCGGAGGCAGCACTTACGACGCTTGGTACTTAACTTGGTTTATTATAATTGACACTCAATAATTTTACAAATGATTTTGAATTTTTAATTATTACTTAAATTCTAATATCTTGTATTCAAAAAATTTATATGCAATGTAATTAGATTATTATATTTATATATTTTTATTAATAAATATACCAGGTATGTTAGTAGAAAAACAGAAGATTTTACTGCAGTTTTAGTGTCGGCATTATTTATTATTTGAATTATTATTATATAATTTGATTGTAGTTTAAAAATACATTAACATTACTCTATAAAAGACATTTATCTATTTAATAACAAAATTTATAGCTTGACTGAGTACACATATGTTATGCAAGAAGAAGGTTAAAAGGTTTTTATAAATTGAAAGTGATATAAAATTCAATAAAAGCTTCATAAAGTATACGAGTGGTACATAGGTACCTTTTTATAAGTCTCAATATTTTCTTCATAATATTGTAAATTCCGCTGTAGAGTTATTAAGAAGAGAAGTAGAGAAGAGAAACGAGAGTGCGATAGATTATGGAGCTTAAGAGGACTCTAGACAGATTAACAAAACAAATACCTACAAACTCTTTTTCAATAGCAGTTAGCATGCTACAACACAATACATTTTTAAAATGTTTCTGTCTCTGAATCATTTTTCACTTCACTTGACTCAGATAAATAACTTGGTTGATAATCAGCAGATATAGAAGATATAAGATGCTATAGAAGTATTATCAGCTGTGTTTTCAGTAAACAATTTTCTTTTTAAAACAGATAGTTTTACTTTTAAAACTGTTGTGTGTTAAATGAGGAAATGGTGACAATGCTACATTTTGTTTTTCAGCAGGTATATTTACATTGATACCTTTACTTCCATACTTCGGTTTAATATTAACTTGCACAGCTTAGTCACTTGGTAATTTATCTTTAATATGCGAAAAGCAAGGCTCTGCCTTATGATCATCACATTCAATAGGAGAAGTACTGAGTCTAGGCTGATTAATATCACAGACATTTGTATGGGCAGTACTAGGACTTACTTAGAGTATATCACTTCTTTATGAAGGTCATCATTTTTTAAACACTACTTTTGTTAGCTAACTCTTAAAAGGCTTCATTAACCGATGTCAATCTTTGCCTTTTTACTATGCACATTCTCATTCTATCAGCTGGTGTTTTTGCCACAAAAATATATAAGGAACAACTCCTTTCTTCAAACTTAGATTACATCTTTCTCCTTGTTGTTTCGTTACACATATTATATTCAATACAATTTGCTGTATCTTCCTTAACCTGAAATAAATCGACAGACCATAAAAATTGCGTAAAACAAAAAAAGATTACGGTTTTTATAGAAAGTTATACTGAACTTTTGTAAGCTAGGTTAGGTTAACTTTAAACTCAAATTTTCTAATGTTCAATTCGTAAGTATAAATTTAAACTATTAGATTAAACTTATTATAAATAAAATATACTTACGTTAAATTGATCTTCACAACAATATAAACACGATTTAGGACATATATTATCCCTTTTAATTACCATACACCATTGTTATTGTATTTTCGCATCTCTTGGAATACAAAAAACACTTTGTCGGGTGTTTTTCTAATACTATTTTTGCACTCCGGTACTATACAATATTTGTAAGATGACTTTTATCTTCTTCCATGACTTGTAAAGCAATTAAAATATGTATGAAGTAACTAAAAAGTGCATAGTAAACATTCACTGGATGTGTCATTTGACGTCACGCAAAGCGCGCGCAAAATGACGGCGTTTGAACGGCTCAAATTTATTACAAGTTTTAATTTTTAATTTGAAGAAAAACTAGAATCTTTTCAAACCTATTTATATTTTTTTCTACGATATATAGAGGTAAATGATTAATTTACGTCAAAAAAAATTACATGAATGTTCCCTATTGAGGATTTATTATTTAAAAGTAAAAACTCAATTACTTAGATCAAAGAGTTTTAGAGGTGTTATATTTTAGTTAGTAGAAACAAGGATTATTTTCTTATCTTAAAATTTTATGTTATACCGTATTGAACTTTAGCATTAGTTCGTAGTGCAGGCATAAGTTAGTTAGGTAACAAAAGATTATCAACTCATTGAAGAACTTTAAGTTTTAAAAGCTACTTCTGCTCTCTGAAAAAATATTTGTTGGAGTTCATTCATTGTGCTTTTGTGGCTTTGAAACCAAATAAGAGATTAAAAAAAAAACACTTTTATATATATATTTAAACTAACTAAACATTAATTAAAATTAATTGGACTTACGCTTTCTATTGTAACGGAAAATCAAGATCAGCTTAGACTATGAAGTACCTGAGGAAAAAAAAATACTTATGAGGTGTTGTTGGTATTAACTTATAAAATGTAATATTTCAAGGCTAAGAGATACGATAGAAAAGTCAAACATAATCGAATCGAATATAAATATAATAGAAGGGTCATTATTCAGGTAGTAGATTTAATTGCGTTAAAAAGCAAAATATGAACATTTTATTTTTAAAATTTTGGTGTAAAAACTCATACACAAAATCAATTCATATCAAAATTTTCTATTTATTTGTTTTTTTCCCTAGTTTTTTATTTCCCTAGTTGGTACAATTTCATTGCTTAACAACTATTACAAGACTATAAACAATTATTTGAAAATTAATATTACTGGATGTCACTTTAACCACAGTTATAATGTAACATGGTATTTTATATTATGTGAAGAAGTAAATATGCTCAAACTACAAACGCCAAAGACTTCTTCCTTCGTATTTTACATTTATTTTTTCCAAATACCTATGTACTATAGGTTCATTGCATAATATTATTTTAACACAAAATGCTCTGAATTATTGTTAATAAAGCTAAAGCTGCAATTTCGTCCAATTAATCTTTCATGTGATAAGATATGTAAACTAATCTAAACAGCATAACAGAAGCGAAAACGTATTAAATACTGTATAAACAAATATATCATCGTAACACTACAATATATATATACAAGAAGTGACTTATTCGTGATATGTTTTAGTTGGCTCATCTTGTTTCTTTATTTATTTTTCTCATTTAATATTTAGAAAAAAAGAGGGTTCTGTGAAAAAGACAACAATATTTATTATAACTCAAATTTTGATTTAAGTGATCGAGTAATAACCTTCATCTTTGTATAAATTTAATTTTAATAATCGTAATAAAAGTATTTTATTTTAATGATTTACAAGTTCCCGGTATAAAGTTTCATCGACCGCCCACTTTACTAAAGTTAGTAGTGCGAGTATTGGAAAGTTTCCTAACAAGAGAATCTCAGGTATTTCTAGAACTTCCAGAACTTTTATAAGAAAATAACTTACTTGTTAGAGTTGAGTTATAAAAGGTTTTGATTTATGTTTATTTATAAGTAAATGGGCATATCATGGATTCTTACTTAGTATTTGGAATATATATTTATCAAAATCTTTCTTTAGAGTGACCGAAGATCCAGTTTACTTGAAAGATTCCTGTTTGCGAAGCGTTTGAAGTTTTAATTAAAATAATAGATATTGAATTAATTTGAACTGAGAGCTCTTTGATAATAATAATTAATGATTTGTGTCTAATTACTTTTTGATGAATAATGGAGAAAGTTGAGGAATTTCATGTTGTTCTTTTTATTGTTATATTTATGCATTAAATAGATAATTTGAAGATAAAAAACAACTATTATATTCTGCTGAACATATGTATATACATCACTAATTGTCTTTATTTTTATAAAATATTATTATTATTGTTATATGTGTGTAACAACAATTATAGAAAGGCGATATACACTACGAGAACACTGGTTAAAGTAGGTACTCTTATTGATACAATTTCGATTTCTGATTTGAAATCTTCTGATTTTATATATATTTTTACAAATATTACTACTTTGTAATATTAGATATTAAATCTGAACTCAATTACTATTTCCTTTCATTGTGATATTTATTCTATCTCTATCACATATTATTGTTTTATTTTTCTGTTTGCCGTTTTGGTTGACTGGTAGAGAATGCTTTAGCATTAAGTCCGCCAATTCTATTTTATCTTGTGCAATATTAAATAGATAAGTAAATAAATAAATAAATACATACCTTTTTAAATACAATTCAACGTTTGATAATTAATTCCCTAATATTATTTTACATTGAGATACTCTGAATTATTCGTGGTCTGATATAAATTAATTTTAACTAAAAATTTTGGCTTATAATTTATATTCATTACATTTACTCGATTATTTTTTTAAGGGAATTGAGAAATTGGATAAAATAGGGAAGAATAAATTCAATTTCAATTTTTACTTCAAATATTTTATTGAAAAAGCTTTGAAGTGCGAAACTGATTTTTCGTGTAATTTATATTTATTATTTACTATCTGTTGCCCGTGACTTCGTCCACGTAGACTGTAAAAACAATATTTTTATGGCTAAGAACATAAGCCATACAAATATTATTTTGACGTATGACGTATCTACCGATACCTCATACGTCAAAATTTTTTACTTCGTTTATACTGTAGCAGGGAAGATAAAAATAATATCATTAGCTATATTTCTCTTAACATTCCTACGTATATTTGAATAACATAACAATCCTTCTTAAATCATTGGGTAATAAGAAGATTTTCACAAATAATGATGTAAAATTCAGTGAACCAAACGACTAAAAACAGGTGACAATTACTTATCGCGCTACAATCTATGTTATGTCACAGGCAAAAATACGTGCAAAAGTTACTACCTAAGCTACAATATTACTAAGATTGATCAAAATCCGTTTAGTAGTTTTGGCGTGATTGAGTAACAAACATCACAGACAAAACCACTTGCAAAAGTTAGTATTTCTATAACCCATGTGTTATTCTGGTACATAAGCTATAATATTGCTAAGATTGATCAAAATCCGTTAAGTAGTTTTGACGTGATTGAGTAACAAACATCGCAAACAAAACCACGTGCAAAAGTTAGTATTTCTATAACCCATGTGTTATTCTGGTAAATAAGCTATAATATTGCTAAGATTGATCAAAATCCGTTTAGTAGTTTTGGCGTGATTGAGTAACAAACATCACAGACAAAACCACATGCAAAAGTTAGTATTTCTATAACGTATGTGTTATTCTGGTACATAAGCTATAATATTGCTAAGATTGATCAAAATCCGTTTAGTAGTTTTGGCGTGATTGAGTAACAAACATCACAGACAAAACCACGTGCAAAAGTTAGTATTTCTATAACCCATGTGTTATTCTGGTACATAAGCTATAATATTGCTAAGATTGCTCAAAATCCGTTAAGTAGTTTTGACGTGATTGAGTAACAAACATCGCAGACAAAACCACGTGCAAAAGTTAGTATTTCTATAACCCATGTGTTATTCTGGTACATAAGCTATAATATTGCTAAGATTGATCAAAATCCGTTTAGTAGTTTTGACGTGATTGAGTAACAAACATCCATCCATCCATCCAAACAATCGCACTTGTATATTAGTCAAATACAATTATTATTAATACACTTTATCATAATTATTATGTTTGTTGGTGGAAATTTAAAATAAGCACTTATTATTATTAATACTAATGGAAAGTTCAACTATAGCGTAGTATAATATACAGATTAAGATTAATAACATTTGTACGGTACAAATCATAACAATGCAGACGAACATATTATTAGTATTATTGAAAATAAAATAACAATTGAACACAATCTATACTTCTTATCTATCTAAGGTATAGACCTGGTACTTATTTACATATTTGTATATCACATAGCTTGTTATGTTTTTAACTACATCATTCAAATACAATTAAACATTTTATTATTCAATTATTAGCAATTATACAGGGGTATTTGTAATTAATTGGCCGCCCCTTTAAAATCAATAGTTTTAAAATTTTAAATTTTCCCGTACAACATTTATTTGTTGTCTTTAAATGTTAGCGTAGGTATGGCGCCCGGGCTTTGACATTTTAGGTACTTCTTACAAAATACAAAATAATAAGTAACAGAGTAAAAAATATTTTGTTTTGTTTTGTTTTTTTGTGTTATTTATCAATATTTATAAAACAAATGTTGTCGTAGAACAAATGTTGTTGGGATTTATGGAAAGAGGCTGCCCGCAAGAGATATTCAATTAATTACAAACAATCCTGTATATTTTTATATAATTTTATTTTTTCAGCTACATTGAACATTGTTTTGTGAAAATTTCATTATTTCCTTATAGTTTTTGATGGATTCGCTTTACCGGTTGTATGAAATAATAGTCTTACCCGTCGTATTCATGAATAAAATATTTTAAAATTATTTAAGTTCATTTCACTTTTCAGCAGAACCGAAATTATAATAAATAACTTTCTTTTTTAAAAAAGAAAAATGTGTTTAAAAATATATACATACCTGTAGTTAAGTTAGTAATGTAGAGTCTATAAGAGCAAGTAAATTTAAACTTTTGATAGAATGATTAATTTCGTTGTTTGAGACAACTTGAGTGAATTAAAAGATTGAAACAGAAGAATATATATTTATTTTCTGATAAAATATGAAACAGTCTAAGGATAAAGAGAATAGGATTTTCAGTTAAGAATTAAGAAGCTAGCAATAGGCCGTAAAATGTTCTAACAATTATTTGGAATTTGCAACGAAATAGATATTTTTACTAGCATTTTCCAGTGGATTATGCTGGACTTCCACCTAACATACTTTTTATGAATACATTCATCTGACAAACGAGTTCATTCGGGATGATCCTAACAAAGTGTGTCCAAAATTTTACGATGTAGTTATTTTTTTAAAATAGCAAATAAATTCACATATACATTTTTAATATTAGTAGATTTTATATTTTTTAATATTTTATTATCATATAATATATTTCAAGTCGAATACTTCACAATAAACTAAATTGACACTGAGTTTGTGTTACCTTGATAAGATGTATCTTACTAACCGTAATTTATGTCAGGAAATATAACCAATACAACGAAACAACATTAATATTAGTGTTTGAATAATATTTTCAATTGAACATATATTTCTAACATCATTTTGCGTAATATTATGTTTTGTTTTCCTTAGAAATAGCGAAATAGAAGAGTTAATGTTTTTAAATAACTCTCTCGTGAGCACTTAACACAAGTACTTACTACAGGTACAAAAGTCCGTATAGAAACTAAATGGAAACAAAATTACTTATAAAAGAGTTTTTTCATACTGTGTTTGTACTTTTCAGCTATTCAAGGTTTTCTAAGAGTCAGTATCGTGCGTGGTGTGAGATAAGGTCATGGCCTAGTTGGGATAAATGAAACAGCATCCTTTATAACATTTAATAAGATTTTACAAATATATAATATATCAATAATTTGTCTAAATATATAATAATATGTTTAGGTATATAATAATATATATAATTAAAAATGTAATTTGTTGCAAAGAGATGCTTAGAATTAATTCCATTAAAAATATTCTCCTTTGCAATGTGTATTCCATTCTCTGGAACTTCGCATCAGAGGAATTCCCTTTTAATATTAATATTATAATTTATATAAAATTAATAAAAACTCGTGATAAATATAACATTGCAGGAGATAATAAATACAAATATGTTTTTAAAAACTGTACTATAAATTGTATATAAAAAAAGCTACAAGTGGTTTCATCTTTTTTTAAATATACTCGTAAGTTCCTCCTTAAGTTAAAGGAATATTATTCTTATTTAATAATTTCGACCAAAATAATTTTATTTTATTAAAAAAATATTTTGACTTTATATTTAGTGTGAATTGTGAGAAATAAGTAGTTGCGTAACGAGAGATTTACAACTAAAAGTAGTAGAGCTTTTGAACTTTTAACTTATAATCTGATGGCAATAAAAAAATACGGCTTCATTTGAGTTCTTAATTTAGGTAAAGAGGAGTAAATTTATATGATTTTGAAGTGAAACTTCTTTAGAATCGTTGTGATTTCAAACCTGATGCAACGGAAAAAACGACAGGTAAGAGACACAAATACAAAAATGTGTAGAATGAAGCCGGTAAAGAATGAGACAGAAATATACACACTATTTTACACTGTATGCGGCTGCGTATTACAGCTTTTTAGTAAGATGTCAGCGTGGTTTGTTATTCTTTAACAGTGTGCTTGTTTTCGTATAGCTTCATCTCTTTTAGACTATGTTGCTATGGTAATAATAAATAATTAAAATGACAGGAATGTGGATTTCAAAACAAACAAACCAAAAATAAAATTATCGGATTAGAGTCTTATAATTAAATAATGAATTGTAATTACATACTGGACAATACGGTTTTATGGTCTTGGTATTGAAACTAACAAATTAAGATTATAACATGAAGAAGAAATTATGAAATATAATTTATAATGTTTTTAAAATACATTGATTGTCTAAAATAGAAGAAGAAAGAATGAAAAGAAATACGAGTTTTGGCTGAGAAATGGAGCATTGGGGTCCTGATCTTTTACAAGGTCTGTTTTGCTATACCTAGAATGAACAACAACTCGAAACAGCAGAAACCATGATGAAGAATAATTTTATTTGTGATATAGGGGCCTACCATGAACTCTTAAAAACTATCATAGTTTTAAGACGTTTCGTAGCAATATTACAATAATATTACTTTGATTCGTACCATGAACTTTATAAAACTATGTTGTTTTATTCCTGCTTAGTGACGTAGACGTGACGTAAATGAACGAATGCTTTTCTATTCCTGCAATAGGAGGAAAAGAGACATCACTTTTATTTCGTATAGCTTCATCTCTTTTAGACTATGTTGCTATGGTAATAATAAATAATTAAAATGACAGGAATGTGGATTTCAAAACAAACAAACCAAAAATAAAATTATCGGATTAGAGTCTTATAATTAAATAATGAATTGTGATTATATACTGGACAATACGATTTTATGGACTTGCTATTGAGACTAATAAATAAATTAAGATTATAAAATGAAGAAGAAATTATGAAATATAATTTATAATATTTTTAAAATACATTGATTGTCTGAAATAGAAGAAGTAAGAATGAAAAGAAATAAGAGTTTTGGCTGAGAAATGGAGCATTGGGGTCCTGATCTTTACAAGGTCTGTTTTGCTATACCTAGGACAAACAAAACCTCGAAACAACAGAAACAATTAAGAAGAATAATTTTATTTGTGATATAGTGACGATCCAACATGTTAAGAAGTCTAAAGTTATTATTTTTAAAGTGAATTGTGTACATTTGTCTGTTTTTTTATGGTACTTATGTGTTTCTTTTATGAGAATATTATACGTCAGAAACAGTCGATTTACTTCTTACGTTTTAACTAATTAATATTAATGAAAATTGTAACGTTTTTCTGTTACGCGCCATCTTTATTTTTGCTTAAACTTTATCTAATTTAACTAAATTAGCCATTCCTGTAAAGTTGTAATTAATGAATTATTTTTCAAAAAATTATGTTTTTGTTATATAAATTAATATTGTTATATAACACATAATTGAAAATGAATGTTATGAATATAATTCATTAAGAATACTATCTTCGCTGTAATATATATTATATTTCTTTTACATTGTAACAAAAATAAATGTAAGATATCTGTTTTAGTGTTAGAATTATTATGTTTATATAGTTACTTTATTGGTTATATATATATACATATATATGTATATATATATATGTATATATATATATATATATATATATATATATATATATATATATATATGTGTATATAAATTTCTTTCGGTTTTATTTTACTTTCGAATTGCGGGCAATATTGATAATGAAAGATTATTCAATAATTCAGAATTTTATGTTATATAAGTTATTGTTTTAGATCGAGAAAAATAAAATCATTCTTATTATTTTTGTACAGACTACTTTACAACTATGTTAATTATTAATGTTAACGCAAATTAATTTATTTTAAATTAATTGACAAATAATTTGTTAAACTTGTAATTATGATGCATATAGTCAGTAGTGTATTTTAAGAACTAATAACAGTGCAAAAAATACTAATATACACTTGGTTTTTCAGGTACGAGTACTAAGTATTAATAAATATACCAGACGAATGTCTTAAACAGCTAGTGATTAGTTCAAAAGTTAAACTTATGAGATATAATTTTACAAAATGCAATTAGATATCTCTCCAGATAATAAATTATTACACCGAAGGTAAAAGCTCATCCATAATAAAATTCATTATCGCTTGTATATTATACAAGCAATAATTATTTGTATTATAATAGATATAGTGTAAAGTATTGTAAATATAATGTATAATATACTTATATTTAAACATAAATTAAGAAAAATATTTTCCAACCACTGAAGCCATGTAAATGACTCTATAAATAGAGTGGAGAATTTAAAATGTTAAAGAACTCGAGCTAAATTAAGAAGTTAAGCAAAAAATATTTCTGGGGAAAAAAACTCTTATATTAAGAAGATGAAGCTCCGGAAGTAGCACTTACACCGGAAACTTGGTTACTAATAACTTTTGGTCGATATATTTTCACAATTCGTTTTATATTAAATTTATTAATTAAATAACCAATACGGGCAGGGAATCGAACCCGCGACCCCTGGGAAACTGTCCCGTCGCTCTACCAATTGTACTACTGTATCGCTGTCCGTCTCGGTTTAAGCATTCTACATGTGATCATCCTTTTTGGGACGGGTTCGAATCCCCCCCTTATCGGTTTATTTTTCATTCTATATTTATATAAATTTTAATAAGCTTAATATAATAAGCTTAATTTTAATAAGCTTAATGTATAATGTATATGTAGCTTAATACATGTTTATAGATATTTTCAAACATATATTATATATTTTGAATTAACATATGGAATACATTTAATAAAACAAAAATAAATCAATTATATAAAATTAATAAATACAAAGGGTTTTTGTGTATACCGATAAAAAAGGTCTCCTCCAGACCTCAATTTAATTTATTAATTATTAAAAACAAAAGAAATAACTTTTTATTGTGTAGACTTAGTAAAAATGAAAGTATTCATAAATTCACAGAAAATAGCACAGTTTTCATCAAATCACGTTTATTAAGCAAAATAAAATTCTTGGAAACATTTTAAAATTGAAAACATACAAATGAAAAGTCCTTGTGTGTGTTTGTGTTATTAATATTTTTAAACAACTTTTATTCATTTCGTATACAATTCTATATTCAGTTCTTAGTTATTGAACTTTTGGTTCGTTGATTAAGAATTAATACTTTGTACTAAGATTGTATACTCAAATAATTGCCTGTTTCATTTGTAACAGATCTTATGGTTGGAAAAGGTACATATTTTGTAAGAAGTAGCAGAAAATTATTGTAGAAGCTTTTATAAATTATAAGAGTGTTTCACAATTAAACTAAATTAAAAACATTTTTAAGGCATGCAAGTGACAGATAGGTACTTTTAATTTCTAAATTAATCAACATTATTTTTTATTCATTTAAATTTGAATTATGTTTTATTAATCTGGTTCTCGTTACAAATAGATCAAAAATCCATGTGATATTTATATCTATATTTATAATATCTTATGTGCTAATAAAAAAAAATTACACATTTTCCCTAAAGTCTAAAAATGAAATTAAATGGATACAATGAACTATTGCATGATGTGTTAAAAAGTGTTAGTTGTTCATATTTTACCCTGAACCCTTTACAAACCTGAACCTGAACATAGAACCTTTTCTCTGTTCTCTGTAGAGTCAGTTGGTGGTTCGTGTGTGAATGAGATTAAGATTTTGAGATCCGAATACAGATTTTGTTATGAGGAGTATTAATACTACTTGAGACTAGTAATGAAGTATTTTTAATTAAGTAAGCCTTATTTATTATAAATAACTTTCAGAAGCTTATTTTATAAACCTTGATATGAAAAATGTTTTAATTTTAGACAGTCTTAAAAAATGATTTTTCCCAAAAATTAAAGTCAGTTTTTTTCAGTTAGTCTATAAAAACGTAGCTATGTAATTAATATTTTTGGGGAGGTCCTTCTCATAGAGTTAAATAACTAAATAAGGAAGTTATTTAAGTGAAATAATCAAATTTAATACAGAATTTTATATAAAATATATACGTTCTCAACGACGATTATGAATATTCAATCTCACCCGTGTTTTACGAACTTTTGGAAAGTTAATACTCTGAGCCCTTTTACTTTACTTGGATCAATTTATTATAATTCGACAGGTTTCCAGTCTACAGTGTAATAAAGTAAGAAATAAACATACAGTTTAAATATATTTTCATTGTAATACAGAACACGTCAAGATTATATTTTTAAAAGATCATTTATAATAAATACTAACAATAATAATAATTACGGTAATATATATTATTCATATTAATAAAATATTAATAGTAAAATAAATGCTTAAAACATAAAATAGTAAAATAATGTATGACGTCAATAAGATAATTATGATAATGGAATTAATACAATTTCATTGAATAAAATTATTAAAACAAGTACCATTTAAGCAACATTATAATAATTTATGAAGGCGTATTAATTATAAAATATTATTATGAATGACAAGCTGCCACTTATTATATTCATCGGTAATATAATGTAATTGAACAAATATATCTAGCAAATATTGTAATATGTATAATGATATACAAATAATACATAATAATTAGGCCAATAATTATGTTATGTAGGATTCGAAGCTCTGTGAGATATGTCTCACCTTTAAATATTGATTTTCGTCAACAATATAAGATTTGATGGTTTGTGATAGGTTATTAAATGGATAAGGATTACTTGATAAAATGTCTATCAATTGCTTAATTAACTAATACTTAATAATTTTAAATGTGATTATTTAAATTTTATATATTTCCAATACACATATGAACTACATTTAATAGAAGTATAATAAATAATTGTTCACATAAAATACTATCGTTTCTAAGTAGGCATATAACAAATAAGGGAAACCTCAATTATTTATAAATTCACAGAAAATCCTTCACCTTTTAACAGATGGTCGCTTTATTAAAACATTTTAAAATTTAACAAAATGCAAACTCCTTCTATTGTGTTGTGAATATAATTTGGGCACATTTAACTTAATTTTAAATCCAGTTATTTATTCAATTCTCTATTCCCTAGATATTTTATTTGACTGGCTTAGTTAGTCTTTACAATCTGAAGCGCTGAGAATCAACTGTAATCAACCAATAAAAACATCAAATTAAATTATTTCTAAGTTTCAACTCCTCGACAAAGAAACTAAAATTTATAAATAACAGTTAGTAGTATTTCATATTTTAGATTTTTTATTCTTATATACTGAGTTTCTAAATTTCAAATCTTATTATTATAATTATATTTAAATATCAGATTATTAAACAGTTTCCTGTAATCTATAACGGCACATGTAGACTGGTATAATAGTCTCTCTGAGTCATACCAAGTCTTACTTAAGACCACGCCGGGAAAGATAAAGTAGGAGTTATTCCAGAGACGTTATTCAGATAAGATAAGATAATATAAAATATACATACTCGTATAAACTCAAAGTATACACTCGATCAAAACAGACCGCTCGTAAACCACTCATCAAAATAGTAGCATATCTCAAACTGACATCGCTATATCGACACTAAAGATATATTCTTCACATTATTCAGTTTTCATCTTTAAAATATTTTGAGGGTGAGGTAAAACGGACGTTTTCTGAAATATCCATTTCTATTTTTGTTTAATACATAGTACATTTATTTGTTACTAAAATATTGAAGGGAGAATTATATTAACCCAATTGAAAATGTAATAAAATTCAACGATGCGATGTGTCATCGAACGGACGTGTGTTAAATTAAAATACGTACATAAAACGTGGGTCGGTTGTATGTTCTTCCTAAAGTAATTTTAAGACTAGCCTTGCGTACAATAATTATTTGATAGCTCGTTCAATGAGGCAGGTTTAAATAACATCGTCGTAATTATAATTAAAGTGAAAAGTATAGGCGGATACAACTCTTTCTTTCCCGAGTTCGATCAGTAGCTGTTATAATTCGAGTAGGTATGTTATGACTTTTTGTAGTTCAACCGGATGCAGTTGCGGGAAAGAAACATATTATAGGTATGTTTTCAACCTCTTCTAGGAAAGGTACATACAAAGTCTTTCTTTATTGTACACTACGTTCTTATGAAATAATGACACGATATAAAAATCTATTATTTTCAATGCATTTTGACGTAATAGTGAACATATTATTTTAATAACTTGCTAAAATTATTTTATATATATACAATCTTTTAAGAATATAAGGATAAACATAACAAAACGTAATACGGAAAATGTTCTAATTTGAGAAAATCTTTAAAACTTTATCCTGAAAAAATATAGCGTTAGCCTAATTTAAAATAATTTTAAAAACGTTAAAAACGTTAAAATAAACAACATGTTAACGGTAACATGTAAAAAAACGGTAAAATAAAAAACGTTAAAATAAACAACCTGTTTATTTTATGGGTAGGTCCTTGAGAAAATTGTGATTATTAATTAGTATATTTTAATATATATTTAAGTCATAATAACATACTTCAGTAGAGTAATATCATTTGATACAGGTTTTTCTACAAATATTTACATTATAGTTAATTAGTGAATAATGAGTATTCAATCTCACCAAAGTATTAATAACTTTAGGAAAATTAATATTCTGAGTCCTTTTACTTTACTTAGATCTATTAATTATAATTTGATAGGACAATTTATATAGTTTCCATTTTATTAAAGAAGAAAGTAAAATTATAGGTTAAATATATTTTCATTGTTATATAGTAGAACATTAAAATTATATTATTAAATAAAGCAGTTCAAAAAGAGCCTAAACTGAACCTAAAATAGTTTCAGTTTATATAAAGATAATGAGATAGTTATGATAATGGCTTTTAATATATTTTAATTGAATGAATATAAATATTATTAAATAATTTTAATAAAATAATTAACATCTCAGCAGTATCATAATGTTTGATTCAAGCGCCTTATTTAAATGGAAATAATACAAAACAAATACCTAGGTACTGCGTAATAATCAAATCAATAATGATTTTATGTATCACCGCCTCCTTTCAACACTGATTTTCATTAAGACTGTGGAGATACTAATATTTCCACGCATCTTCTCATGTAAAGTACAATATTAAGATGGTTAATAAAACAGTGCAATATTAAAATAGTTCTGATTGGTTGACATTATATTCAAACTGTTGACTTATCTAAAACCATGCAAAAATTACTTTATAAATTGAGGATTTCAAAGCTTAAGGGGTCTTAGACTTAATTAAGAGGTTAAGCGAGAAAATAGGTGAGGGGGAGTTGAGGGTATTTATAACCAATTGGTGCGAATCTCTTGCGATAAATTGGAAAACATTTTCAAGATTAATATATCATACTCGTTTGAAAGCGGAAGCTCTGTAGGTGAATAGTGATCGACGGTGTGATATTCGAGTACCCTATCAAACTTTATAACTGTGTTAGATTTGTTCTCGCTATGAGATTATGTAAAAAATATAAATGTTGCTATTACTTTGAATTATTTTTTTTTAATAAATTTTCTACATGATTCCTAAAACTCATATATTTAGAGAATTAAGAAAGATTAAGGCTTAAAGCTCCTGAGGTTGCACTTACACGAGAAACTTGGTAAATAATTATTAATACTCAATAATTTTATATGAGAACTATTGTTTAGTACAAGTTTAATTTAGGTCAAGAAGTAAAGAAGCTATTATTACTGAATATATGTTTAAAATTTGATTTACCAATAAAGGTGTCAAACCAACTCCTTTTATGTCATAATTTGAACTACTCGGAAAGTGGCTATACTTTTAGGATTAGTAAAAAACCATTCGTAGTATCTAATATATTTCAATAATGTTTCATGTATATTGAAGTTTAAAATCTTGTGATTATAATTATATTTATATTAAGTTATTAAACAGCTACCTGTAATGTATATAAGCGCACATAGACATGTAGCTAAACATGTTTCTCTTAGTCATACGAATTCTATGATCTCATATTAAGACCACGCCGGGAAAGATAAAGTAGGAGTTACTCCAGAGACGTTATTCAGATAAGATAAGATAATATAAAATATACATACTCGTATAAACTCAAAGTATACACTCGATCAAAACAGACCGCTCGTAAACCACTCATCAAAATAGTAGCATATCTCAAACTGACATCGCTGTATCGACTCAAAAAATATATTCTTCAAAACAAAACGGACGTTTTCTGAATTTTCATTATATATTCTTATCTGCGATTTTTTTTCAACGAAAGCCTGGTCCATCGAGATGGTTCTTACTATGTTTTGTTGAAATTAAAGCAGTCGTCTCTAAGATATTCAGATTTTGGTGCTGGGGAAAAGTTCTTATCCAATATTGATAGTAAAAACCTAAACGAATAAAAATTTGTGTGTTCGAATGTTCATTCAGTACAATATAGAAACAGGAATCAGGTTTTTTATTTAATTAAGTATCTATAAATACATTAGCCATAATATTTAATTTTATGAGGAGGTCCTTGAGAAAATTGTGATTATTAATTAAATATATTTCATTGGACATTTACCTACATAATATTATAATAAATTTTTTCTGTAAAGTAATAAGATTTAATAGAGGTTTTTATATAAAATATATATGAATCCTCAATGACAATAATGAAAATTCAATCTAACCCGTGTGTTACGAAACTTTACGAAAGTTAATATTCTGAACCCTTTTACTTTACTCTGGATCAATTAATTATAATTCTACAAGCTTACAGTCTCCTGTGTAATAAAGTAAGAAATAAAATACAGGTATTTTCATTATTATTTAATAAAACCTGAATATTTTATTCTTAAAGTAAACAATATATAAAAAGTTAATAATATGTTAATAATGCAATACAATATTTAAATAACTCTGTTGTTGTTTAAAATTATATTCAAACTCCTGATTAAATATAATAGCAAAGACATTGAAATAAACTTTAATAACAATTTCACTTGAGGCGTAAAAAGCAAGTTTTAGACACGACATACACAGCTGTTGAATGGAATAAGGTCGAGTGGCTACTCTGATGTATGTGCCTCAGTGGTTTTCGTTTGTGACATAATTTCCTAGTTCAAACTTTCAGATGGTCATGATCTAGATAGATAATCTGGGTTGGTCTGGTCATACTGAATGTTTCTTTCAAATTTTTGAACCAAGGGCATCATTTGATAGTTACAATATCGCTAAAAATTATTTTAGATCTTATTAGTTACTGAAAAAGCGCCTGAAAAAAAATATGTCCTTTTCAGGTGCATTTTACAATAACTGTAATAATTACTCATATAAATTAAATATAAATAAATTAAATAAATATATTCCTACTTGTATGTGCTACTTAAAATAATAAAGTTACTATTATTACTATTTGTATAAATAAAGTAAGCAGTAATAAAATTTAAACAAGTTTTTCAATTTATTTACAATTTTTGATTATTCCTCTAAAGGCTGTCCTGTGTCATGGCGTCCGATTATGCTGTAACTGTCACATGTGGTTTTCATTTTGTTTTTAAAGGTTCTCTGTTGCTAATTAGTTACAATTCGTATGCGGGCTGTCTCTTCATACGAATAATGTATACTCATATTAAAACAACTAAGTTTTATTTATAAAGGTGTGACGTCATTGTTTTTATTAAATATATCATATTAATGCCACATTGTTAAATCAAAAATAATTGATTATAGATTAAAAATAAATTTTATAATTGTGGAAGAAAACATCCTAGACTGGTTTAAAGCTTTATGGTTTATTGTAGGAATTATGGTCTTTTCAGTAATTAAAATTATTTTAGATGAAATCTGATATGTTTGTACCTACAAATTATACCTTCTAAGTTAGTTATTGGGTTTTTCAAAGTCTACAGTAGGCAAGTTTAAATTTAATTGAATTTAAATCAAATCTTTTAAAGTCATGGTTTTATTCAAATAAGCTATGCACTTATTATATCAGAATCTAGTTGATAAAGAGTAAATTCTTCAAAATAATAATCAAATTACCCAAAAAAAACGTCTCTATCTCTTGAATTTCATTACGGACGTGAAAATCACATCAAATAAAAGCTTATTAAAATAAAGTACTCTTTCGGCACAGCAGGAAAATGTCTAAATTTTGGAAAATTGTCCGAAAATATTTCATTCTACTCTAACGCTTATTTCAATAGTCATAAGGGTGATACTGTTACGAGATAAAATGTAATTTGCAACGACCGTATGCAAAATGAGACGTTGGAAGCGACAACTCGTGTTTTCAAGGGTTCTAAGCATCTACTTTAAGATATAAAAACTAACAATTCTCCCTTTTGTTAATTTATGTTAGAACATAGTAGAGTCATAATGAAACAATATACTTAGATGTCTATATTGTCTTGGAAAGTAAAATAATCACAATATATAAGTATATATTATATACATATATATGTATGATTTCAAATGTTTGAAAATATATATAAATATGTATAGTCAAGTTAAGCTAATTAATATTTATATAAATATAGAATGAAAAATAAACCGATACAGGCAGGGATTCGAACACGCGTACTCTGGGAAACCGTCCCGTAGTTCTACCAATTGAGCTACCGTATCGGTGTCCGTCTCTCTCGGTGAATAAAGCATTCTATATGTGATCGTCTTTATAGGGAGGTTGGTGACATCTACTAGACTTCTTTTGAAAATCCTTACCAGCGTTTCTAACTTTCGGTAGTGGCATCTTTTCATTGTTTATAGATAAACAATGAAAAGATGCCACTACCGAAATTAATGTATGAAAATATCTATAAACATGTATAGCCATGTTAAGCTTATTTAAATTTATATCAATATACCGTCCCGATCCCGATCACATATAGAATACTTAATTCACCGAGACAGACAGCGATACGGCAGCTCAATTGGTAGAGCGACGGGACGGTTTCCCAGAGGTCGCGTGTTATATAAATTTATGATTTCAAATATTTTCTACTAATATAACTGTAATTGCGTTAAATAGTCATACTTAATATCTACGATGACAGTAAAGTTATTTTTATATCTGTAAATATAAATGTATCGGTAAAAATAGAGCGGCTGTAAAGGGCAATGTTGGTACTGAAATGTAGACTGGACCTTAAGGTCGGACAGAGACTGTTTATTATTCTATTAAAATAAAAGGGCTTTCCTCGGAGACCAATTTTGCAAAGTAACTCGACGAAAAATCGTTCCACGCGGTCAAAATCCAGGGTAACAGCTTGTAAAGAAAAATACTGGGGAGTGTTAGAATATTAAACATTCATTCAAAAGTCAATCACAAAGCTGTCAATAAGAAAACTGTTTTTAAAAACGTTGTAAAAATCTTATAAAATATGTTAGACGAAGGAAAATTTGAACACTAAGAATGCGTGTATGAAAGCGTTTTTTTTTTCTTTAAAATTAGTGCTGTTTTGAACATTATCAGAACAAAAATATAAACTGAAAAACAGAGTCTCTTGTGTTTGATATCTTTGACCATGTATAGACGTTTTAAGCTTAATTAAGACATATCCCGTTTAGGGGCGGTTTCTCAGAGGTCAGGGTTTCAAAGCCTTTCCCATATCGGTTGGTTTTTTAGTCTACATTTATCAAAAATACTGACATCTCTTATCAAGATTATATCTTGATGTGAACAGCAAAAAATCGAATAATACCAAAAGTGTTTGGAGCTGCAACTCATGACAACAAATTTATTTATTTTTATTTTTTTAATTCTTTAAAATATAAATAGCCCTGTATACATACAACAAGCTACTTGATGACATTATTCACTTTGCAATTAATTTTTCAAATCATACGTTATGCTAATCGACTTTTTATTAATTACATTTTGAACTACGATCAGACTTTCAGTAAAAAAAGATTTTATACATTTTAAATCACGTGTACGTGAAGTAGATTTCAAGTATTTGAATATTTAGTATTAAATTTAATAGGCATGTTTTGATATGTTTAATAACACTCATAACAATTTGATTAATTGAAATTGTTTTTGAAATTTAATTTTAATGATTTGATTAATTTAATGATTTACAATTTCAAATTTAATATACCTCAATATGTTTATCTAATATATAAGTTATTTTTTATTTTTAAAGTTAAGTGTAATGGCGATAAATAATAATTATTAATTGTCAAGTACGAGAGAGAAATGAAGACAAGCTTGTCTTGTTTTTCCGATATCAGGAAGAGAATCTTGTTCTATTGAGTCATAATGTAGCTTACATTATTTGCATTAAATAACACTGTGTGAATTTGTGTTGTAGCATGAGTTTTAAATTGGACATATTCTGTAATGTCTAGTATTATCAATATATTCATAATAATTTGTAGTAATAGTGGTAGTTTTTATCGTTATTTCCAGTAGTTATCTGTGATTATGAGATATTAGGTATTAGTTGCTACCTACTCACCTGGTTTTATACAGGACATGCCGCACGCTCCGTCGCACAGACACTTCTTCTTTTTACTTTTGCAGTCCTCGTCAGATGAACATTTGCGAAGACATTTTTGACCCTGGACATATTTAATTTTATATATTGTAACTTTCAATGTAGATTTTTTAAAAATTATATTCAATAAAATGTATACATTTATAACTAACATCTAGCAATTACCTTGGAAGGTTGACTATATATATTTAACTAAGTATAATAAATGGTAAACCATTAAAGACTTGGGTGTTAGAAGTAAACTTTTATTTTACAAACAATAATAACAAGCCAATCACTAGATTTTGTTGAATTTGAGTGTGCTCTATGTATGTAACTATAGAAAAAAAGTGCATTTTTTTAGTAATAGTTAAGTAGGAAGTTTTAATAATAGTTTTGTAGGGTTTAATTATTACTTATGCTTTACGTTCACTTCCTCGGTGATTTTATAAACAAAGTTAGGTGTACTATGAAGTTACTATTACATATTATAAATACAATATTAAAATCTAAACAGTAATTAACCAATTCGTTTTAATAATATATTTCGAAATTAATCTAAGAAATTTAATTTCAGCATCCACATAACCCATTTGTCATCGGAACATCTAAATATTACAACTTACAAGTAACGTGGCTTGTTCCTCGTCTCTAGGGCACTCGGCTGAGGGTGAATTACGAGGGTTCTTGTAAATCCGTCCGTCATCGTCAGCGTCAGCTCGGCTCGGAGTCGTGTCGTCCTCGTCGTCTTCCTCTTCCGTAGTTGGACTCGGGAGAGTTGACACTGGAACGAGTTTGTTGCTTTTTTATTGCTGTGACCTTTTTTTATAGTGGCATAGGTGATTGAGAAAACCCTTTAAAATTATACTTATTTTGGATATACGAACTTTTCTTAGAATGAACCCATCACGTAAGACATTTAAACTTTGGTAAAAATATCTGTTAGGACAGAAGCATTTTTTTTATTTATGTATAATATATAAATATTCAGCACTGTTTGGAATATACTTTCAAACAAAACTACCAAAACAAGTTCAAAGGAAAATACTATGTTCACTAAATACTAAACAATTCAAAGTAATTACACGTAACAAGAGCTTTCTACTTTAGAGATATCCAATAAGGATAACAGGATTAACAAATAAAAGAAATAGCTGAATCGGCAACTTTGAAAACAATTGCTATATTTTATGGTTGTCTAACAAAAGTAGACTTTATTAAATATTACATAAGGTGTACAATGGCTATAACATATCGAAATAGGCTTTGTTTGATTATGAATCTTAGCTACAAATATATAGAACTCATTTTCCGGTGATAAAAATTATTGTCTACTAGGATTAGTGTGCTCTGATGGACCTATAGTTTTTTATAAGGGTAGTTTTTATTTGTCTCTCTTTTGTGGTTTGGTTTTTTCCTGTAATATTTCGCATGTCTCACGATTCATAAACAATTATATAGAGCGTGAACTCGAGTGGTTTCATATTGATAAAAAAAATACTTAATGCCTTCGATATTTTTGAGACATTACATTTGAATCCTTTATTGTAGAACCAATTTGAATTAACAATTTGTTGAAATAAATAAGTAGAAAATTATATTACATTAGCAGCTGTCAAATGAAGAACAAATGATTAGTTGGAAAACGATAAAAGACTTAAATTTCAGCTCATTCTCGTGATTTTAATCAAAACTTTCAAAATTGGTTTACTCTTTTACAAATAAATAGGTCATCGTGGTAATTAATTATTTAGTTAAGGCCTGACTTATTCATTCACTCATTCACAACTATCATCGATAATAGTTTTCTATCGACTCAATCGTAATAAACTTTCTAATACACAAGAAATGATGATATAAATACAGTAATACAATATCTTGAAAGTTACCTTAGATATAATAAACCATGGTTCCTGTTCCTGAGAATAAAAATGATAGTAACAGTTGATTGATTTCATAAAACGATTTAACGATTATATTTTTATGTTTACCTTAGGTTAATCATATTTGATGTAACTTCTAACAAATTAAATAACTTTCGATAGATCAATATTATATACATACCTAGGTTTTTAACTTTATACCGAAATTCTGATTTCAGCAGCCACATTCCATTTATTAAAAACTGATTATATTATTAATATTATGACTCACATTTAAGTTTAGTTAATATATGTTTTATACATTTTGACATTACTTTCGCACAATACTCGCAAGTAGCCCAGGCTCACTCTCATTTCAAGAGCCGGCCTTGACCTAGAATGAAGCTGGATGAACTAAGTCTTAATAAACATTAATCAAATATATTTGAGCTTATTTCACAAAATTCTAGACTCTTGAAAATAATAACTCGTCTACTTCATACGTTTATTATAATTAGGATGTAATGTGTGATGAAATCTTATATATGTATGTGTTCTTATATGTGTGTAATCTTATATATAAACATGTGTTCTTATATGTGTGTAATCTTATATATGAACATGTGTTCTTATATGTGTGTAATCTTATATATGAACATGTGTTCTTATATGTGTGTAATCTTATATTTGAACATGTGTTCTTATATGTGTGTAATCTTATATATGAACATGTGTTCTTATATGTGTGTAATCTTATATATGAACATGTGTTCTTATATGTGTGTAATCTTATATATGTTGTCTTATATATGTGATCTTACGGTTTGTCAGTAATGATTTATTTAAAAATATCATAGACTTATGTATAATATCTCTATGAAAAGTATACGTCAAATATTAAATTTGATACTTACACAGAATAAATACAATATTAATGTGTACTAAAATATCATAATAGAACAAAAAATTACAAAATATTATTCCTTTTCATTGCCTGAAATAAGATCTAAAAACATGTTTTTCACTGTTTAATACTGAGCTTTATATCTAAAAATAATATAAACTTATTTAACCAAATATAAATTAAATATCAACATACAAAGTTCAATTTCATTAAGACGTCCAAATTCATTTCCAGATGAAATAAGAAGATAAGACGTTAAAGCTAGACTTCAATTTCAAAGAGCAATCTGGAGTGAATGAAGTCAGGCGGCCATCTTGTAACAAATTGTAAAACGAATTTATCATTATGTCTTAAGTAGGATGAATTTAGTATGATATAAAAGTATCTTCTTTCTTAGATCAGAAATAATTTATTTAATAAGTGCTTTTTTTCTATAACAAAAAGAATTTAATGCTTTTTATATAAGATTAGCTCTTGACAGTGACTTCACCTTCACCTCAAATATTTAACCATCTGACATAAAATTTACAATGAAACCGTACTTTGAGTTTTATAATTATAACAAAGCGGTTCTTGTGTTTTTAAGCGTTATATAATATTCTATACACTTTGCTAACTGCACCCACTGTTTATTGTGTTTTAGTTAGTTTGGCAGTTCACGAAGTTTTATTAGTTTGAGGCATTTTTTGGTTTAGTTTTTGGGCTATAAATAAAAGTCAACAGTGTTCTCACGCTCAGACAAAACTGTGGTACCTGTCAAAGTTTTTTCGTTCCATGATAAGCCATGTCTCAAAGACTAAATAAAACTTATTTTGTTGAGATATCCTATGTTCAATAAAAAGGTAGTTTTTTGACCATTACTTAAACTTTTGTGAAACAGCGATTCTAGTTTTTTTAAAATTCAGATAGACAAAACAACTATCAAGCGACAACAGACCCTTCCAGAGGTTTATTCAACAACTATCAAATTACTAATCCACTGGAGATGTGACGGTGGTCTTTCTTTACCTTCTACAACATGTTACATTTACCTCTTAATCTCAGCGGGTCAGGTATGAAGGTAGAGATGAGTATTGGCAGCTTCCCACAACAACCTCTTACTTCTACTCCCTTTATTAACCGATTTATTATTCATTAGAATCTCAGTATATGGTCAATGTATTAATATCATTAGCATTATGACACCATATTTACTACGAATATGTATAAATCATTATTAATAACTAATAGATCTTTTACTTAGATTAAAAAACATACGTAAGTTTTAATGGATTCTTTCAGCAGTGAGACATGGATATTCAAGTACTGTAACTAATTCTAACTAGTTCTAGCGATGTAGGGCCTATTCGTGTCTGCTAGCTATTAACTAAGACTTCTACACAGTAAACTTGCGCAGTATTTCAGGAGATTGTATTACATACCTTAAAATGTAATTATGTTAAGACTTGCGAAGTATAAAGGTGACCTACCGATGGCCTAACTATGACCTACAAGTAACCTATGAACTATGACCTACATTTTCACAATTACGATTATCAGACTAACTTAAACTGAAATAAAATATAATGAAGAATATTTTATTAATGAATTTCGTTTAAAACAGATATTAAAATTTGGTTTTGTGTATTTATTGACTTGCCAATGGTTAATCAATCGTTTCTATGGATGTGTCCGTTTTCATATACATTAACTTAATAAATTGGAAAACATATTTAATATATGAATGTTTCTCTTAATTAACTGATTGCTCCAAGTTTTATTTAATATATAAATGGATTTTGTTAATTTGATTAATATACTGTCTAGATTTATAAACTTTGTAGGAGAACCTGTCTACGCTCTGGGTAGCGTTTAAGGACTGTCTGACCTCAATTCATTTTATTATATATTTTATATTTTAAAAATAATAATAATATTACTAAATAAAGTAGCATACATTTTACAGATACAAACAGATATTCAGTTTATTAATGAGATGGTCATTGACATCTCTTTGTGTTAATCACAACCAAATAACCCAATCTGCCCCAATTAAGTATTAAATCATTAATGTTACACTGAATTAAACCTTATGATGCTAAAATTAAGGTTAATTTTCAAAAAGACTGCCAGCTTAAACCTTGATGTGTCCAAATTATTTTGACGTTTTCCAATAAATCAGGATTTATAGGATTTGTCCTTTTTGATCTGAAACGATTATGGAATACATTATTAATGGAGTAAATGTCAGGGAAGATAAATCACGTGATTATCCTAGTTTCTTATCTATACATATAATAGTATTGTATAAATAATATTGTTTATTAATTATATTAAAAAAGGTTTCGAAAACTCTATATCGAACGTGTTTTTGGTTTGTGAATTCTTTGTCTATTTGTCTGAGCGAGGATTAAATGAAAACTGTTGGAAAGGTATTGATGTATTGTTGTTTTTTTGTAATTAATTATTGCTACAATCTACATATGATACTTTTCCCAAAACAAAAAATCTCTTATTTTTACGGTTTTTTATTATTTGTAAATAATGATTTATATCTAAAACGAGGTTCAAGGAACAGGTGAAGTCGCTGACAACAGGCAGTATAATAATAAAAATATTGTTTGTTTGAAACAATCGCATAACTGTTTTGTTCTGTTGTTACTTTTATGCGATGAACACAAACAATTGTTTAAAATTTCTGTCTTTGCGTCTGTCTAATATTTTATTGTTTAATATGTTATATCGTATATTCGTACTACACAGTCTATCGCTACACACTAGGTAAACAATTCTCAAGGGAGAAACATCCGGTGAACATCCAGGATCAATTAACATAGAAGGAAGGCTGATGAAACTGTGTTCAGAAACCAGCTTATAGTTATGTTCGGATGTAGTTTAATTATTATTGTCTATAAACGGAGTCGCGAGAAACAGCTAGTGAAATGTTAAATATTCTACTTGTGCTAGAACATACGAGTTGATATTTCGTGGTATGTTTTTGTTCGTCATTATGCATTCAGTACCGACTTCTCACGCAACACTCGTAACCGATTTATCTATTTTTCATACATTGTTAGTTTTTTCACCCGCTTCCGTTGAGAATATAACCAGTGAAGAAAATATAAGAACAAAAAGACAATTGATTTATGGCCACTTGATTTAGTCTCTTGAAGTTGCGTTAGGTATATATATATTATTATTAAAAAAAACTATTTATGAAATAGAAAATAGATGCCGAGTGCGGTCTGGTGGTTAAATGATTTCAAATGCTGACGTATCTATTCCCAGTTCTATAGTTCTATTATCGATTGTAACGTAAGGTGGGAAACTCAAATATCCACTTTTCTCATCCCTATCCTAGTTTTCACCACATCGTTTTTCAAGGATGGCAATGTATTTGCATCTGTAATTGCACAGGTCAATTGGCAATGACACCATTTACTGTTGCTGGTTATTTAGTCAGATAATTTGCCACACTGTCCCAAAAAAAGATTTTTATCTGAATAATTAAGGTACTATTGTCAATACGAATTTGAATGTCTAAGAAGTAAGAAAAATCTCAACCGGAGTAGTCTGTTCACATAAATTCTGTATTTTTTATATAATAAAAGTTGAGACTGTAATTTTGTTTGCAAATATATATCCAGCAAGTAGATTATAAATTGTTAAACTTAAACAATTTATTATTTAATAATATAGAAACTATTAAAATTTTATGTTAGATTTTAAATTACTTTCTAACTTTTTTGTAGAGTTGCCTACCAAGTCAAAGTTTTTTATTTAATACGCTTACATTGCACTTATGAAACATCAAACTCTAGTTGAGAAGTTTCAAAGGGTAGGTCACCTGACTCGAAGGACACTCTAGAAACTACTTACTAATAAAACTACTAATGTCTATATGTTATAGAACTACTATTAGTTCTAGAAGAAAATTAAAAATACCGATGTCAATAACTAAAGATCCTTTCATCTTGTAAACTAACCACACTGATCACAGCATTTATTGAATTCTAGATTTTATTTGCAGCTTCGCCTGTGTGTAAAACATTCTTGTTATTTTGAACGGACGTCTAAAAGTTTTTTAACGCTCGGCAGCAATACTTTTTTTTAAATAAAAAAGGCCTTTTCTGTTACATTTCAGTGTTTCAAAGAAAATTTATTGGTTCCTTCAGGTATATGCTTTCATTAAATTAGCTTAGACACTAATTAAATTAGAATTTTAGATAATTGTTTTAAGGTTTTCGGTATTCATTCTGGTATCCAAAATTGTTACGCTATGAAATATATGTAGCCCTACAAACGACGCTAACTTAAAGTAAAAATAATAACGATAAAGCCTTTTCGAAGATTAGAGTGGATAAACAAAAATAATAACACACAGACAAAAAGTTTATACCTTGTTATGATGTAAATAAGTCTAAGAATTTGGGAAAATAGTTCTTTTGGAATTTAAAATTATTTTTATGTATATACATATAAATAACATTTAAATTTTCTAAAAAAACTATAAATATATTAGAACTAACAACAAACAAAAAATCTATTCACAGAGATGGGAGACCAAAAAATGTTGAAAAAGATCAGATGATGTTGATACTTGGATTTGGTATTTTTAAAAGAAAAAATTAGAACAGAAAAGTAATAAAAGCCCTTATAAAACAAATGTTTTATTAAAACAAACTGTTTAATAAACGAGATATCACTAATGCCTTTAGTATTCTATTTTCACAAAGAGCACCAACATGTCGGAATTGGGGCGAACCTAAAATCTTAACGAGTGTAAGCCGAGATTTATGAACGTGTTCCGACTAGGTTTTAGCTGGGATTTAGTTGTGATTCATGTGTGTATTAGAGGTTACCTATTTTATTTCACACGAGACTGGTTTGGTCTGAGAATGACATTAAAAATGTTAATATAATTATAGTTTTTCTAAAATATCTGAATATAATAAGTTTCCCATGGTAAAAACTTTTAACTGCAAACGACATGCTAACACAATGCTAAAACAATTAATTCTATCTTTTATTATAACTATTCGTATAATTTAATATTTATAATAAATTTAATAGCTGCTGGAACCTAGGTGCAACTATTACATATATACCTACATATAGATAGTAAGTGACGCTCGTATGACCAATGGGAGGGTGGCTTCACCCCCGTGATATATGCTCTCAGTGAAGACTAGAGTGAAATAGACAACGTAGCCGGATATTATATATACGTTTCATAGAGTTAGTGAGAGAGCCATATGTAGCCTGTTAAGACAAAGGATTTTAACGCAAATGGAGCAACTTCCATTCAGAACCAGCTTGACATTGTGACAATCTAGTTAAACTAAATAAATAAAAATAAAATTTCTCTAAAAATATAAAAGTCTTATACGTATTTTTTAGTTTTTACTTTATCCGTATGTTTAAAAAGTTATTCTTAATAATATGAAGGTCAAATCATTTTTTATTTTCTGTGTATATATTCACAATAGTTATACATTTTTACATTTTGTACATTTGTAAAATAATTAAACCTTTTGTAGAATAACCAATCCTACAAAAATATGAATCAAACAATATTATATAACAAAGTAAACAAATGATTTATTTAAATTGGATGTATGTATTTTATATTGAACTGGGTTGAATTCACTTCGATACAATAAACATATTTTGCCTTTTATTATGTAACAACTGCACTAATGTTGTTCGTGGATTTGATTTTACTTACATTTTAATAAACATGATGTTATTACATTTTTGTGTGTTTTTTAATGAAAAAATACTAAAGACGTTCGAGTAAATCCAGGGTAATTTTATATAATATTTATTTTATTAAAAGTGACTTGAAGAAACATTGGGTTTTAATCAGAGTAATGTAAAAAAAGGTGTTGATAAAATGAAGGTATAATAAATTTATTTGTTTTGGGTTTGTAACTTTATCCTTACAATTTTATATTCTTGATTGTATTGTTTTAATTACTGCTAAAAATTATGGTAGTGAGAGGTGATTATTTCATTTTACACTCTCTTATAATTTAATAGACTTGAGAGTTTTGTTTTATTAAACAACTAAACATACAGAAAGTCACCACTATGTAAAGATGGAGTGTTTTACTTTGAGGAATTATCTATACATAAATTTTCTATAAGTCGGTCAACAGCAATTTTTTTTTTCTCTAACCAAAAACACATCTCAAACAAAATTCTTCATGTTTTTGCGATCGAATTTCAGTAATAAGACTTTTCTGTTTTTATTGAAGGTATTTTCGTTAAATTCCAAAATGTTATTAAACAGTTTCAGTTTATATTGGAGTGGCCGAGATATTGTCATTGCTGTGCCAAATTAAATTCCACAGTTAGTACTTCCCAAGAATGCTCGTATACTTTACTCGATTGTGGAACAAAGAGAGGTAATGTTATTGCCTTATTGCGGCAATGATTATCAGTTTATATTTTTGCTAAGTGCTCAGTAAAATGTTGCTACGTATAAAAAATATATCACAGATCAATAGCAGATGTTAATTTTATGTATTTTATCTGTAAGTTTGTTCTAATATCGCGCAAAAACTCCTTGAAATCGTAATATCTTCTGCCTTGATAGCTAATTGTCCTTCTCGAAATATAGGCAAAAATAAACCACATACATTTTTTTGTGTATAAAAAAAAATGATTAGTAGTTTCTATAGTGAAATAACAATTTGCGCATTGTAGAAAATTAAAAGTTAGAAGGTTTTTAGTTCTAAGGACAGATAAATTCGTTGGAAAGAGATAGTATAAATATAAAAACTTTTATTACACACAATTCACTTTAAAAATATCCGAATATTTTCAATTTGAATACATGTAAATAAAAATGTCTAAATTTAAAATTCAATAGTTCCATCGGTCCAACTTGGCAACGGACTGTCTCGATAAGAATACGTTTCGTAGTGACGGGACTTATTTGTGCTATATAATTTTTTTTTATACAAAACTAGGTTAATGCTTGACTTCATTCTACCTGATGGAGAGTGGAGATGTAGTCATAGCTGGTAAGGCGCATTAACTTAGCTGTGCGTCGGAACGTCCGGTGATGGAACGGTGACAAGGGAATTAAATCGTGTAATTCCTGCGCACACTCACCAAAATGTAACCTATAGAATACTGAGAGGCTAGCTACTCTACGCCTGTGGTCAAGACGGTTGAGCTTGGCTTCAAACAATTCAGAGTAACCTATGAACCTCTTTGCTCGCCTCTCTATTGAGTTTAGAAAAGCAAAATAAGACTTTGCGGCAAATATGTGACCACAGCACTCCACACATGACCGGATTTGTGCTTTATATAATACAAGTAGCTATCCCGGTGTAAAATTCTGTCGGACGTTCGCAAGAACGGAAAGCTTTCCTGCAGCTGCTCTTACTCTAGATTCAATGTAACGATCAAAATTGAGATTCGGGGAAATCTTTAAGCTTAACAACTGAAGTCGGTCAGTGTATTCCAAGGATATATTCTGGTGTAAGTAAGAGCTAAAGTGAAGGGGCTCCTTTGGGCGATGAACAGATACGTCTGCGTTTTTGTGGCGTTGAATTTGACAAGATTGGCATTGCCCCATGCGGAGACTGTCTGAAGTTTGTCACTCAAACTTTACACCATGGCTTCTCTTTCAGACTGTACTTTGTCTCTACTAGCCTGAATACTCGGCGAATATCTTTCTACAACTGTGCTTTCGTCTTCCATAGATACTGGGCTTCAGCAGATCATTAACGTGCAGCAGAAAAAGAGTTGCAGAAAGAAAGGAGCCCTGAGGCACACGGAGATTTATTGTCAAGTTTTCCGAGGTACACCCGTCGACAACTACTCGGAGAGATCTCTGACTTAGAAAGTCTTTTATGCAGTTTTATGCAGAAAACTTGCTTAAAAGGCTCGCACGCCAGACCCTGCAAATGCTTTTGAGACGTCCAGAGACGGCCACCGCTTCTCTGTTCTTCTCGATGGCCTCGCCTAAAATTTATTTTATGTCCGCTAGAAGGTCCCCAGTGGACCGATTTCGGCGAAATCCGTACTGTCGGTCACTGAGGAGATCGTTAAATTCTAGGTACGCAAGAAGACGCGAGTTCAATACACGCTCCATAATCTTACAGAGTATGGAGATGGTTGAAATAGTATAAAGTAAAAATCTACTCGTGAAATAAAAATAATATATAGAAGATTATATATATGTATATAGTACACTTACAAAAGTGCCTATTATAATATATAAGTCTACGTTTATTATAAGTCTACATGTTCCAATTATAAGTAAATAAATCACTGACAAGATGAAATGATGACGTCATTTTACAGTATATTTGAATATGAATGAATGAATTAAATGCCACAAACAAATTAATAAATCCACGATTTAAGTTCTAATTAGGCTGTTAGCGAACGCAAAATTATTCGTATCAACTCATTTGGAAAATTACTATCGGTGTTTGGAAACACGGAATAGATGAAAGGTTTATAGTATAAGTGAGAAATTATGGATAAAATTAAAGCTAGTTGTATAGTCTAATGAAAAAAATATAAGTCAAAGTCATCTTACTTGCAATTGTAATTAAAAATAATCTATGACGGTATTTTTACAATTGTGAAAGAATCACAATATTATTATTATATTTAATAATATAACAAGTGCTATAACGTCTACATTTAATAAAAGCTGAAATAATAATAATAAAAGAAAACATTATAAGTATTACCCATATCGATACTTTCTTGTCCCATCCCTATTCTATTATAAGTTGTAAACGATGTTCATTGAAAAGTTTGTCTTCACTCGAAGTATTCTTCAATGGATACAAATAATTCCACTTCCATGATTGTTGGTTCGACCGAATTTATATTTGTTTAAATACGGTATTCTTGTTTGTCTATTGCTAATAAAAGAGATTTTCAGGAGTATGTATGTGTGTTGAGGATTATTGCCAAAGGCTTTTTGTGGTTCTATCGTACACTCGTACCAAGTAATAAGCCGTGTATAATATCTTCAGTGTCTATTCCTAACTACTGTAATAATTATTAATGCATCCAAAGGCACATAATAAAATAAAATAAATAAAATAGATAAAACACAAAAACGAAGAAATAATACTTTTATGACCTTGCGTTAAGTAGGTATAAAATACATATAAATATGGCCATATGATTATTTATATAAAGACCTACTAAGTTTACAGTAATACCACTCAACTCAATCTAAATATAGCTCTTTTCTATTAATTTAAAAATGAAAAACATTTTAAAATCACCAAAATTTAATCTTATATAATATTGTAAAGAGCGACTCAGGGACGCTCAATTGATGGGTCGTGTAAATAAGTACTAATGAAGCTCTCGTTACGAATATACAGAATATTCAATTTATAAGAATATCAAATATCTTTAGCTGAAAATATACAGTACAATATATAAATATACCTCTCTGTATTCATTCATTTAATCTGATTCTTTATAAAGAACGTTGCTTGAATGGAATTAAATTGTTATATTTAAATGTCTTTCAAACGAATATTTATAAGTAAGAACGAGTATTTTTTTTTATTTTGATATTAAATTGTAGAACGACTCTAACGGTGAATTTAATAATAATAATATAACTGGACAAATTACACAAATTGATTTAATTCTTAAGTAAGCAAATAGATTGTATGTGTTAAGGATAGAGATGCGCTTATCGTGTAGCCATAAAAATATTCACCAAAACCGAATAATTCGGCCGAATATGAATAGTGAAAATATACCAAATATACCGAATACCAAATACTTACCGAATATTCGGTACATCTCTAGTTAAGAGTGTTAGACAACGATACAAGTACACAGAAAAGCACACTACAAATAATTTAGAATCTATTTAATAAACGAAACTAAACCCTGAAATAGGTCTCTATTTTGATGTCTATCTATGCTCATCACATACATGCCTGTTTCTGTCGGGAATTGAACCCGAGGCCTTTAGCGCCGCTATACGTTAGGGTCTTCGCCAACCACCCAACCAACCGGGTGGTTATTTATATTAAACTATAATATTAAGACTAAAAGAAATAAATCCTCAACCAACTACACTTCACTGATCCACTGTTAGTTGAAAACTTACATTTAATTTATTTCTTTGATTATTTAACAGTGTTCCTTTACAAATAATTTTAGTCTTATTATCACAGCAACTTCATAATTCAAAAGTGTCAAAGTACATAACGATTTAAAATAAAATGTCAAATTTGGAACTTCAAATGCGATTGAGAACCAAAGACTTCAATTGCGAATATAACTGGATATAACTGGATAAGCGGATAAGACTCACGCTCAGAAGAATTTTAAGGATTAGTCGTTCCTGAAAATTGATGCTCTTATAGCCTTTATAGTGAAAAAGAATAGAGCTTACATTCCTATAATCTATGATAGATGTTCTACAACACAGACAGATTAAGATGACCATTATTTACTACATAATAGAGAGGATTTTGCAATAACATGACTATTGGAGAGATCATTCAAATAGTGGTTTAATATAGCGGTTGTATCGAAAATTGAAGCTTTTACATCAGGAGATATGGTTTATTTTCCATTGAAGTTATTGACGTGTGTTGTAACTAAAATACATAGTTCCAAAATTGTATTACCTATAACGATAGGGCTGAAAGCTTTAAGCATATTTATAAAATGAATTGTAATATAATTGCTGAAGCAATTTATTTATCAATTTGGCATAAAAATGTTTAAATTTATAATTAAGACCAAGTATATAATAATTACATGATACAGATAATCAGACAATAGTTTTCAGTTTCGTGTCTGTTAATGTTATTTTATATTGGTGAGTCACGCAAAAACTGCTAAACCGATTTTTATTAAATTTTGAGACCTTTTTTGAGTATTATATACTTTTTTTTTATTTTACGGTTAAACAAAGTTAGCTTACACATTAAAGTAGTAAGTTGTATTTTCGAATACATATATCTACTATGAGAAGTGACAACCCTACATATGGCTTTGTTAGTCGTAATTGATTTTCAGTTACAGGAATGTGGCCGTAATATTAACCCAGAATATGGTACGTATGTAGTTTTCAATATCACAAATAACATGGGAATACTATTTATACATTCTATACATAAACATATTGTATTAATAATATGAGAAAATTTGCAAAATATATTTCTTTTTTTATAATAATCCAACCAACATAATCCAACCAAACCTTACACTGGGAAATGTAAAATACAAGATAGAAAATATATAAAAAGAAACAAACAGAAGTTTGTGCTACATAAAAGTTACAGTGAGAAAGTTCATATAATAAATAAATCTTTCGATACTGAAAACGGACTGTCAGCAAAAAAAGCCATTTCAATCATTAAAAGAAATAAAGAATATAAAAACAGTCCGAAAACTGACTAATAAAAACATTAAACGGCCATGATGATATCTTTACATTTTCTATGTTAAGTACAGTCTCATGAATATTCGGCACCAATTCATTCGCACGCTCGATTGGATTTTGAAACTCAAATAGAAAGCAATAGGACAGAGTAGATTGCCAATTTAAACGTTTTCGGTAATGCGGTATAAATTTTTTGCCCGGGTACGCTCAGTGACCCGGTACCGTAGCGCTACCCGGGTCATAGTGCGGTGTTATTTCTTGGCGACTGTCCAAGTTTATATAAATCTCGGAACCGGATAACCGGATCCGTGATGGATGTGGATACATTCTCACCCGCTTACATCCGGGACATAATTCAGGCGTTAAATGAAGGTTTATTTCGTCGTTTTTCATTGATGTCGACGTCAATTTTGTCGAGACACGGTTTAAAAATTAAGGACTGTTGTGCTTTTTTTTATTGTTGTTTCAGCTTGATATATACATTTTTAAAAAGAAAATAAAAAAGCCTTAATTAAAAAAATAATATTTACCTTCCATTAATTTTATTGCGTATGAACTCAGTTACGTAAATAAAATTTAATAGCGCTGAAAATTTGGTTTAATAAAATGGTTTTTTGCAAATATAAAGAACAACACTTATATTTTGTCTACATTTAAAATTCTATTATTTGTCATATTGTCAGTTTTCCTCTCATAATATTATAATACTTTTATATAATAATAATTTATATTAATATTATAATACTCTTCGGACAGCGATGGTTCTCAGTCAATGATAGTGCTTTAATAGTATTCTCATTTCTCTTGCTTAGTTACGTATCATATTTTTAAATGCATTTTAATTTTTTTTTCTCTTGCTTAGTTACGTATCATATTTTTAAATGCATTTTAATTTTTTTTTTTTGACGAGTAAAAAAAATATAGAAATTTAGAACAACTCTCTTTGAAGTATTCACAACAAAAATTTTGTATTCAATAACAAATTTGTATAAATTCGTATATTTATATTACCCCAAAAGTTTTAAATAAATTCTCAAATACAACGTACACACAACAAAAATCTAATTACGTTGCTGCCAGAAATGCTATATTTTAGCAAATAAATGCACTTACCAAACATAAATAAGCCAATATAACGCACCCATCGTTACACTTAACCGATTTCATATATCCAGTTCATTTAAATGGAGGAGCTTTTTATCCGGTTGAAATTTTAATTAAAGCCATTTCTCTGCACACGGCAACGAATCGTTTATCGAATGGATTTATTAACTTTTTCCTGCAAACTTTTTTCCTAGTTTGAAATACCAGCAGATTTATAAATTCACTAACTGAGCTTGACAGTCTTTAGATCATTTATTGCAGTTTATTTTTAAAGTATTAATTATTCTTCATTTGTATTACTTAATCTCAATATTTACATAAACAAATATATATAAGCATATATATACATATAATATCCTTAATCCTATCATAACACCTGTAAAATGGTTCCGTATGTTGAAAAATGAACGGATGAAAAAAAACTGCATGCAGCTGATCCGTTCATAGCGGGGTAAGAATGTTGAATACCATCAGGATTACTATTATGGAAGAGGAAGTCTAAATTAGTGTTCGAGTGAGGGAGAAGAATAACAGAACTAGGATGGGTTTGTGCCTCAGCGTGGATGGTAAAAATGGGGACAACGGCAGCAGGAAATATACATGAGATTGTATGAAAAACGATATTTTAAGAAAAAGAGTTAGCAATGAGAAGACCAAATAAACAAGTAAGTAGAACCGATACACATGCTTTACCGACTTCATCTAACAGGAAAAAGGTAGAGAGAAGATAAAATACCTAAAAGAAATATATATTTTAAAACCGAAAATACAATCAAGTAACACTATATTTATTAAGAACTAATTAATAAATATTAAACATAAGCCCCCTCACAAAATATTAAAATTATTAACACATGCTTCATCACACTCGGTCAACACCGAATAAACCGGGTATATAATAAAATAAGCGGCTATATGTAACAGAGCTGGGTGTATACGCTGTGATTGATGCATTTGGCCCGGATCCAAGATACCCTGCAGCATTTACATTTCCGAATATTGACAAAAAGTTTGACAGTATGACAAAGGTTTGTTTTATTTTTGTTTCGTTGTTGGATATTTTTATATTGAACTGTTTTTGATATGTGAGAGGTTATTGTTTTTATATTGGTACTGGTGACTCCGGGCCGAATTCATTGGGTAACTAATAAATATTTAGATGTTTCAAAGTATTGTAAAGATAAATATTTTTTTCCAAATATATATTTTTCTCACACAATTATATATATTTTTTCCAAATATATACTTTTCTCACACAATTTTAAAGTAGTTTTATAATTAAGAAGTTGTTTTTTACTAACTTCTTAAAGGTCCTCCCTTTCTCCTTAAAGGTCCTTAAAAATTAGTGTTTCTTGACAAGGAGTTCAAAATTCCAACTCCATTAAGATAAGCTCATAACAAAGAAATCTAAAGTGCAAGCTTAGAGTTTTTAAAATATGCATTAAATAGTTTTCTTGAACATGTGATATAACTAGCTTCTATCAGCGGATTTTTAACGCTTTACCATCTTCTATAACAATTTTCTAAAAATAGTTATTTTAAATTCTTTTCGGTATGTGACATACTATTTGCAATATACGAAACCGGAACCTTATCTTCAAAAATGACAGATTTACAAACAATTTTTAAACCACATTTCGCATTTTCCACATTTTCAATAATCCTTAAAAACCCGGTTATTTATTCTTTTATATATGGTACATATATAGTATATCGCAGTATATTTCATGTTGCTAATATACTATATTTTATGACATTTAGGGTAATAAATTTTACTGTTGCAGTACAGTCTTAGACCAATCTGCTATATTGCTTTTATGAAATTGAAAATAAAATTTTTCAAATCCACTTATAGTCTAAATAATAATTTCATGTTTTGCATCTGAAATCAGAAAACCACTCACATAATATTGAAAGCACGTTTCATCTCCGAGAATTCAAAACTGCGCCATGATATTTTATATTCATTGTTGTCTGTTTGTGTGTCAGATGAAATTGTTTCCCCGTAAATCCATTGTTATTTTGCTGTGTCATCCATTCTGTATTTAAGCTGTAATGGTTTTAGCAATTCGGAACGTTTGCTCGATTTTCACCAAAATTCCATTAAGAGTGTTTTATTTAAAAACATTTTATTCGGTTGGTTTTAGCTTCGTTCGTTAGATCAATTTATGGACACTAAATTATGTCGGAATGAGAATATACATTATTAATCACATGTAATTATCTACATATACCGGATGACTTAACCGGGATATGACCGCTGGTTGAGAGCCGGATACCCAAAATTCCCCTAATCTTCTCTTTTATCTCGTCCTCTTTGGGGATGGCAATATATCTGTATTTTTCTATGTCTTCAAATGTTCTAGGTTTTGTTTGCTTTCTTAATATTAAGAATAAATATCTTTTGGCAATATCTTATCTTTCCACAGCTTAGACTTTCTAGAGAGAAATGTAATACTTTTGCAGATCGAATAGCAATTTATGGTTAGATAGGAAGCTACAATTTATCTTACTGTGACTACAGATATAGTAAATGGTTATCTATTTGTAGTAAATTATTGATGTTCTTAACATGCATACCACATACTGCATAGATAGATAGTTATATAAGATAAATGGCAGTGTCTTAAGAGCTTACGTGGAGATCCAAACACAATATACATCTTTTTTTATTACAAAAACCTATAATAAATATTACTTAATTCCACCTCTCCCGTACTAAAACTGGTTGACCTAAGACTATACTCATTATTAAAGACAAAATTTCTCAACATACAATACCATCTAAAAAGATACATGTAAATAATCTCTCATTTTAATATCCAATTAATAACTCATATAATGTATCCCTGGTGATACGATGTATCTATATATAAATTTAATTCGACTCGCACAGAATACCTTTTACCATCCAAACCGTTTTTATTTTAACAGTTATTCAATATGGAATTAATAGACATTATACTGAAATTGCAGCGCAAAAAAAGACCGATATGACAGAATAATATTACCATAAAAACCGAGTAAATTATACTTCAACCAATCAATGCTTGTTTAACCGGTTACAATAGCGTGTAATTTATAACCGGTTATATTCACCCGGTACTTAATCATTCTGATAATATCCGGTAAATTAAATGCCACGTGATGATATATGCTCAACCATTTTACTATATTTTAAGAGTAATTTGGCAACATTCAACCAAAAATCGCTTTATAACCAACCATTGTGAAATCGATGCCTGTCGATATTATCTTTGAGATTGGTTTTCAGGTCTATTTACATTAATTATTGTAGTTTTATATCTCTCTTATCTATACTATTATATAATCATATAGTTTCTATTGTTAGCTTTTATATAATTGGAGGGTAGGTTTTGGTAAAAGAAAAAAAGATATCAATGGTTCGTTTCACTAAAACATGAAATGTTTGTATAGAAGTTTAAGTGACTAAATAAATAATTATAATATGGGATACTGATTTGATTAAGAGTAGTGAATATATAAATAGTCTCCTAGCTAAGAGAAGACAATGTGTGTTTGAGAAACTAAGTTGTGTAACAGAACTAGTATAATAAAGTGTAACAATGATAGTAAACGTAACTTTTCTCTCCGAGTAGTTGTTGACGGGTGTTCCTCGGAACCCTTGAAAATAAATGCCGGAGTGCCTCAGGGGTCCGTTCTTTCTGCAACTCTTTTTTTGCTGCACATTAATGATCTGTTGAAGCCCGGTATTTATGGGTATGCAGACGACAGCACAGTTGTAGAAAGATATCTGCCGAGTACTCGGGCTAGTCGAGATCAAATACAGTCTGAAAGAGAAGCCATGGTGCAACGTTTGAATGACAAACTTCAGGCAGTCTCCGCATGGAGCAATGCCAATCTTGTCAAGTTCAACGCCACCAAAACGCAGACGTGTCTGTTCACCGCCAAAAAGAGCCCTTTCACCTTGGCTCCTACTTTCCAGAATGTATCCTCGGAATACAGTGACCGGCTTCAGTTGTTAGGCTTAGAGATTTCCTCGAACCTCAACTTTGGTCGGATCATTGAGTCCAGAGCAAGAGCAGCAGCAGCAAAGCTTGCCGTTCTTGCGAAGGTTCGGCAGTACTTTACACCGGGACAGCTTCTTGTTCTATACAAAGCACAGATCCGGTCGTGTGTAGAGTACTGTGGTCACATATTTGCTGGTGCCGCAAAGTCTCATCTTGCGGTTCTGGACTCAATTGAGAGGCGAGCAAAGAGGCTTATCGGCGATCCCGAATTGGTCGAAGCCGACCTCCAAAGCCTTGATCACAGGCGTAAAATTGCTAGCCTCTCAGTATTCTATAGGATACATTTTGGTGAGTGTGCGCAGGAACTACACGACTTAGTTCCCCCGTCCCCCTTCCATCACCGGACGTCCCGACGCACGGCAGGTATCCATCCTTTTGTTGTGGACATTCCACCTGTCCGAACGAAGCGCTTTGCTTCCTCATTTTTAGTGCGTACAGCGAAGGACTGGAACAATTTGCCTGCGTCGGTATTTCCGGCCAAATATAATGTGGGTGTCTTCAAGAGAAGAGTGAATAGGTTGCTAGGGCAGTGCGCCTTACCTTCTAAGACTACATTCCACTTACCATCAGGTGGAATGTAGTCAAGCATTGCCCTAGATCGTATAAAAAAAAAAAAAAAAAAAGTAAAGAATTTAAATAATAAACAGTTTAGTATGTTTGTGAGCAGTGCCAAAAAAGTGTTTTAAAGAAAAGAATGACTGTTATTGGTGATTCTTTGCATTAAGAGAATTCTGATATCTACTGTGTAGTTTCTCTATCTATGTACTTGTAAATATTAATAAAACATTCGTGACTTTGAAGAGTGATCAAAATTGATTATTTTTTTTTGTTTCTGTTAGTACATTATCCATATATAACTCATAAATGGTTTGACCGTTCTAGATAAGTATATGAGAATGATAAACTTAAATAATGTCTTACACTACTGTGAAGTCAAAGCTGCTTGCAAAAGTGATATATTATATGTCTCAAATATAAATAGATATTTCTTCTAATGGAATGTGCTTAAAGTTAGTTGAAAATACCCCCACAACGCATGGAAAGTGGTATTGGAAAGCAGGAGAGAAATGTGGAGGGATTGGGGTGCTAACGGTTTTAATGACTGACTGACTGCACGAAACATTTATGTAGATAATACTAGTTGTTTCGAAGGGTCTTTATAACAATCTTCGTGAGAGATTTTCCTAAATATATAATTATAAATTCTTGGATATTCCTTAATTAAATTAAAGTTCTAATTTTGTGAATTATGAGTTACATCCATACTAATATTATTAATTCGAAAGTCACTCGGTCTTTCTGTCTGTCTGTTGTGCTTTCACGCTTAAATCACTGCACCGATTTTGATAAAACTTGGATAAACTTGGATAAAAATTTTGATAAGACGTTGAGAAAGGAAACTTTTTACTTACTTTTACTTTTTACTGCGGGAAAATATCTCATTCCTACGGGAAACAACGTAAATCGCGGACACTACACTGGCGCCATAGTAGGTGATACGTGATACGCCATAGTAGGCGATGTTCTTCTTAAGTTTTTTTTTTTTAATTTGCGGTTTTTTTTGTAATAATACGTGTGTTTGGGTGCTTTTTCTTTATTTTAAAAAATAATATTAAATTAATGTAAATAAGGTATTTTCATAATCTCCAGTTCTTCTTTATTTTGATTCCTTTTAGTTCAGAGTAATGTATAAATAGTAATTAATTAAGTAATATAAAAAAAAGCTTTATTAATGAAATAGACATCTACCTTTTGATTCGTATAGATTAAGTAAAGTAACTACTTTACTTACCTAAGTACCTAAGTTCAATGTTATTATTTTGTGCATTTTGTTTTGTATATGTTATATAGGTGTATGTTAGGTATTTGTATGTGTTACGTAGATATTTGAGTCATTATATGTATAAGTAGTTTTAATTACGCAAACTTGTTTCGTGTACATTTAAAAAGATGAATTTTCAAACATTTAGCAAGGCATATGTATCCTTATGAAATATATCTTATTTCTATCATCTCCATAAGACCATTGTACGAAGGTAAATTTGTGTTTTAACGTATGGTGTTTGGATGCATGATTTAAGAAATACGAGTAGATGAATATCAACGCAGACTTCACGTGCAGGCGCCTCAACTTTGAGCCGCAAACTATAGTCCCCACTAATGCCGACAAAGTCGCGGGTAAAAGCTAGTATTGAATAGTTAAACAAAATTGTAACTACGAAGAGAAAATTCTAGATGAATTTGCTATTAATCACGGAACACCCTATAATAATTACTCTAAATTAACTATAGTTAGGGTCCAATAAATTAGAGAGAAAAATCGTTTTCACGTTTCATCGAAATCTGGAATAAAGACTCTAATTAGACGGTTAATTAATACTCTTACAAATTTCTCGAAAGATATTCTTAAACCGTTTTTGTATTTAATAACAGCAGGTTTATCTAAAATTGATTGACATTTTATGAAAACTACGCGGCTAGGGTAATTTAAAAATATTGACATTTGATATAAAAGGTTTAATATAAAATACTTTGATGTTTTGACATGAATAACAATAAATACTGAAATAAATAAATACGTTACACATAACATAGCATGAATAAAATAGAAATTGTATGTTTTCGGTTGATATTTATTTTTAAAATTTAACTATATTAAAAAGCATTTAATTTTGTGTTATTTAATCTCGAGTTAAAGAAATTGTTGTGAGAAATAATGCAGTAACTTGCTTACATTACACATTGACTTTGAAATACATAAAGGATTTTTTCTTATTTTGGATGTAATTGAGAAACTCTAATATTTAAGGGTCATTTTTTAATCCCAGGATAATGTAACTAGAGAGTAAATTGAGATATTCTCTATAAAGTTATTCTGTATATAAGATTTACTCGGTGATTAAAAATGTATTCCTTAGTCTTACTTATTGACGATTCAAAAGTGCGTGTAAATACCTGCTTGAATAAAGATATTTTGAATTTTTTACTTTTTTTACTTATCTTGTATATATTTTTTTCTCTTTCTCTCTCTTCTCTACCTGTCTCACAGGTAAGCACATGTTATGAATTGCTTATGCATTTATGGAACAGATCTTATTTACACTGCTCCAATAGGAATTGGACGATCACGTATAGGAATAAAAATAAGTACTCATAATACTAATATTTTTATGTAATCGGGATTCAAACGCGGCACCCGTCAAAACCAAAAAATAAAAGATAAGATTTTTGTCTTCAAACACATTTAAAGGCGTTAAGAAAATATGTAGTTATTAAAATTAATTACCACTTTAGTACAAGGTATATTACAATGATTACAGGATGTTGCACTCTCTTTTGTTTTTTGAGCACATTATATAAGAAATATTTTCAGTTCCACATTAATCTTTATATTTCTATTTTCTCCGCTTCAATACACTTTAATACCTAAATCCGATTCAAAGATGTCTGGGTCGGATTTGAACAGAACCCTTATATATCTGAGTTACCTGATATGACTGATAAATCCGTTAGGAATGTTACAATTTGTGATGTTTATTTCAAAGTTCGAAAGACTGGATTAGATCAATCTTTAAGGATACATATTCTTATACTTTTTTATATTATCTTTAAATAAATATCTGTCTGTATTTCTGGCTTTGAATTTGGTTTAGGATTTCGTTTATGAAATATATTCGCAGGATTTATAATGTGTATTTCTATGTATCTGTATCTGTGTCTAACACCCTAATGATAAGCAAAAACTTTTTTGTAATTAGTCCAGTGATATTAATATGATATTATTATTATATATAGAATATACATAAAAGAAAACGTGTATTTATTTACAAGATCGTAACAATTTTAATCTCGTAAGAATTGTTTACCCGATCTCAGATCACACCTCTAAGCGATATTTAACGTATAAGGGTCATACCAGTTGGTACTCAAAGGAACTCGAGTCCCACTTCAAGTTCCCCGCGTTAGAGTGAGGCAGAAAATGAGTTATTATCTGTTGTAAAAAACAGGCTACATTTAAAAAACATACAGCAAAACCCAGTGAAGTTATTTAAATGATACCATTCAACAGCAAATTGCCTTTAATAATTAAACCAACCTGGTTTTCAAGGGTTGATTTTTCAGCTAAAACTATTTTTGCTTTAATAACTGTTAAAGCTTTCTGATTGGTTAATATCATAATTTTCTTTATTTTTTCATAAACCGTTAACATGAACTTGTAACTAGTACCTACAGTGACCCTACATCATACAATGTGGAGTTTGGACCCAAGGGAGGCATTTTCTTTATTACCAAGTTTACGAGCCCAGGTCAAGAGCTCATGTGGATGGTATAGTTAATGAGACCTTATTTATATTCTAATCGTAATAGGAAAGAAGATTAATTTATTTAATTATGTATTGCATCCTCTTTTCATTTTTTTTTCATGGGTACCAACCTAAGTGGAGCAACCTCAGTGTACTCTATATATATATACTTCAACTTTTAAAATCTTGATAACTTAAAAACCTGGCCGTGCCTTATCTTCAGTCAGTCAATATCAGAATTTTGTTAAGTAGGTAACAAGTATTTTATTTATTTAATTCGTTTTCTCCTTCAAAACTGCTAAGACATATTTTAATCAAAGTTAAAACAATAGGTATTTGTAAGGTTTTGTTGTTCGCGAAACACTTTTGAATACTTACAATACCACCAGAAAATTCTCAAATAGAAGTAATATTTATCCCTATTAGTCATTTATTTTCAAAATGTATTATATACATATATATGTATATAAGTTAATTATTAAGCGGTCATTCAAATCGATTTATATCTAACGACCAACCTAAAAACTTTTCAACATCGCAAGTTATGAATGGACCTCGTAGATTAGTTTGAAACAGTTTAGTTCCTAATAGCTTCTAGTCGATTTCGCTTACGTTTGGTAGATTTTAATCTATTCCGATTGTTCTGAGTTCAGGAACTAATTACATTTAACTGGCACCTCGATAAAGAGCGATACTGAGGGAAACTTGTCATTTTCTGTAAGGTAAGTAATTAGTGAGAACGATTTTGTATAATAACTTTGGTATTGTTACTAGCGCTGACATTAAAATCTTGACAATGGAATAAGAATGATTTTTATAAATGTTTCTTCAACTTCTGTCTTTCCCTACTCTCTTCTTGGGAACTGTCTAAATAGAATCGGTTTTTGTGCATAACAAAAATAAAGAACCTATATCTATTTGACGAAAAAAGTAAAAGAAAAAACTATTATATATTTATACTACAAAATATTTTTCCGGTTTTACATCACTAAAAGTTAGTTTATAATATAAAATAAATTATATATTTTCGTGTCTATTTTCATTTTCCAGCAATAATCGTGTTAATTAGGCATAATAATAATAAAATATAATGATATTGTTATAATATCGTATTTTACTCTCAAGACGGATATAAAAGCGCTTCCGCGGCCAACAAACTAACGAGGAACTCGTGCGCACACGCATAGATTCATTAGCATGGTTGGTTCTTATGTCATATTAAATGTCACTTTTTATTACTTTACTTCATTATGATAATGATGTAATTATCTTTTTGTATTTTGTTTGTCATTAATATATACTTGTTCTAAAGTAGGTAGATGTAACAGAATGTAAATCGGTTAAATGTGTATATAACTCTTGTATATATAATTTTCATAATTATCCTTTTATTTAAATAGTTTTAAATTCTGAAAATGTGCTATGTCGACGAAACCACTTTATTTGAAGTGGGTTAAAAATTAAAATGGTTTTCCTTTTTTATATAATAAATAAAACATTAAAACCACCAACTGCAGAGCCGCAAGACTTATACTAAAAAAATCAAATTCAGTTAAGATAACTTAATATAAACTGACCGAAATAATATCATTGTAATTTTTCAGGTCTGTTATGACTCCATTACATAAAGATGGAATAGGGTCATTTCGCCTGTTTGCGTCCATTTAGTGGAGTTGCTGACTTTGAAAGAGAAAATAAAAATGATTTAGCTCTACTTTCGAATAAAAACTTATGTACAGTGGTAATAATATAGTCTTTTTTATATTCATTTAAAGTTTTGGTGGAAAGATATAACGATTTAAATATAAAAGTGATAAATATCAGATTTGGGCGATTTAGCCAGTTTGCGTCCATAAAATCTAAATTGCGTCCACTCATGTCCAGTTTGCGTCTACCAACTTATATATAGAATTTAGGGGACTTTTTTATTAATTATTATTCAAAAAGATTAGATTTTAACAATTTATTGTTATATGTCTAAATATTTAACTAATTAAATTTTAAAATATTTTTAATAACAAATATATCATCTTATATATTTGTCACAGCCAATGTTTTCTTCGCCGTCTTCATCTACATCTGATATAAGTATGTCATTACATTCAGCACACTTTGTACTATCCACGGCTGGTAAATTTTCTTTTCAGAGTATCAGTATCTACTGTGACTTTAACGGGAAGTGTCTTTTTCCTACGTTTTGGAGCAGTTCCTTGAAGTTTTTTTTCTCTATTCGTTCTTAATTTCTTTTTCTTACTGCTTTGTTTTTTTTCTCCATCTGCTCTTTATGTTCATAATACTTTCTCGATGCAGACGAAGATATGGCCGCTGGAGTTCTTTGATTAAATTTTCTTGCTATGCTAAAAATTTTAGCCAACATCAGGTGGGTTTTAAATGGATCAAAGGTTTCTGAATGTGAAATGCCTTGAATAAATAATGAAGATGATTGTAAACTAGGAGGCTTTTCTATAGGTGAAATAGATGGTGATACAGTTGATGCTAAATGAATAAAAGCAGTCGGAGGGGGTTTTGATATTTGTTGCTTAGTTTTCTCAAGACTTGGTGTAGTATGAGTTGCCATATCTTCTAGTGGTAAATAAGAACTTCATCTGAAGACACTGTTGAACTAAGCTACAGGTAACTGCCAAAAAGGTGTATAGACAAAATCATTTTTATTCATGTCATGAGTTTCAGAGTTGCACCTTGATACACTGTGATTTCACAATTTTTAATTTGTTCAATCAGGAGCCGTTAATATATTACGTATTTTTTTTTAATTATAATTACATTATGATATTATTGATCCTATATACAATTTTATAAAATTTAAATAAGCTATACATTTTTAATTACTTTTATAAATAGATAACAAGAAAACAAAGGTGGACGCAATCTGGTCTGTCCTAAATAATAGGTCATAAAATTCGCGTCCACTGCGGACGCAAAGTGGAATTTAAAAAATTTGTATGTACTAGTTTGCGTCCACCTTATTTTAACTGTCAACAATTAAAAAACTTAAGTAAATTCATAATTATGTTTTTCCTTTCTTTATTATTAAGGCCTGGAAACATCTATGTATCCTTAACTTCACATAAAACAATGTAAAACTAACCGTGAGTGGTGTTGCTGCTCACTATTTTTTTACTAACATTTAAGACATTCGCAGTCTTTTGTCCCGTGGCTCAGATAAATTATTTTTTTTTAAAGGGAAGGATTGCGCTCAAGGAAATTTTGTTTATGATTATGTATCTCCTATATATTGAGGTATTGGCAGAAATTACATTTGGTTTTGTTTGAAAGTTCATGAACTTATTTTCGAGTATTTTATGAAAGGATAGCCGTCGAATGGACGCAAACTGGCGATGGACGCAAACAGGCGAAATGACCCTATAAACGTGTAATTATATTACACGCTAACTTTACTCCTTTGTGTGTTTCTCTCTAACTTGTGAAATATTTTCAAAAATAACTTTATTAATTTGACCGTTTATTAGACTTTTACGATTAATAAAAGTATTTTTATTGCAATATTCTGTAAAAAAAAAACTAATAGTTGTAATATTAATATTTAAATATTTGGATTTAAATTAAACATAATATAATAGGCGAATATAATGATTATGGTATAAATATATTGTGTCCCCAAAATACCTTTAAACTACCAGAAAAATAAAAACTTATTTCTATTTTTAAAAAAGTTAATAAGGAATAAATGAGTTTTACTTATTCCTCATTAACTTTTTTCGTTACGAAAAAGTTTAAAATCTATTGGTTTATTATTTAAAGAATTAGTTCAAAGATACGACAGTTAAGATATTTATTGCTCCATTTATTTTTGACTCAATAGTGATATAGTGACCTTATTTTTTGAAGGAGGGTAAAAATTATATTTAATGTCACTTGTCTCCCGTCAATACGTAAAATGACAAAACATAAAATAAAAATAATTAAGTGACATTTGATCAAAAAAAATATCGATTAACTTACCAATCACGAGATTCACTGCGAAAAAAATAGCCAATAACAGATGATAATTCGACATTTTCGACCAATCACTAGCCACGGATTAAAAAGACATGATGCACACGTCTGACAGTTACGCGAGCGGCGCGCGGATTGAATGCTTTCCCCAATCCCCAACCCTCACTTCACCCCTCCAACCCTCAGTTTTAAGGGCAACTCCACACTACGAATGTCCTAATTAATTAGATTGTTATACAAATTTGGTGTCATGAGAACTATTAGAACAGTTTTCAATAATTACACTTTACTGAAGTTAATTTCAAACATATTGATGGATAGTATAATGAATGCGTTTTTGAAATTCTGGTGAAAATCTCCCCTGTTAGTGTTCCGCTATGGACCGAGTTTTGGTAGTGGTGGTGATGTCCACTTACCAACTGGAAGACTCATATTGATATTTCCAAGTAACTTAAGTTGAAAGACTTCTGCGATTTAAGCGTCAATTTACATAACAGTTTAAAGTTCCAAACTTTCATTTTAGACTTGGTAGGATGAAGCTTATAAAATGAGCTCTTTCAGAATTTCTAATAAATTAAAAAGAAATAATAAGTCTTAAGATTCTTACCTAAAGTTAGGGTACTATACTTGGAATATAGAATTATAAAATTTTCAAAGACATGAATATAATGTACGTAACATTTGTCTTATAATTATACAAAAACAAATCGTCAACTACAAAAACATGTCTCCTTATTTGGGCCAACTATTTCTTACTTTCCACACGTATGTCTCATGTAGTTTTAGTACGTACATAAGCGTAGAAGTTTGGTCTAAGTTATTATGTAATAAGTGTAGCGTCTTAAGCCTTTAATTTTCCTTCACGACATGAGAACAAAGCAAACATGACGTTAATCACTTGCCAACATATCACCACCAGACATTTCAAACCCTGTTTAAAGTTCTAGTTAAGTTAGATTGAATATTACTTATCTTTAGACTTAACATATAATATGGTATATACCTGAATATTATTGTTCTATATGCTTGATTTAATTTATTTGTATATATAATTTGGGAAACTGTACAGCAGAATATGTGCGTTTCTAAATGTTATTATTTATAATAAAACAATATTTTGTCTGTTTGTCAATTTTCAAAAATCAATTTAGTGCTGATGATTTGAAAAATTATTGACATAACAGTATTCTATTTATTGTTATATAATGATAATACATAATAGGAAGATAACGGTTTCTAGAAATTATTACCATAATCGGTAGAAGGAGGAACCACTTTATCATAGTGATAACTTTCTCTTCAGGCATAAGTTATGCAACTACACAGTTCGTGAAAATGCCGATAGATGGCGTTGTTTTCAAATAATAAATAGTGTTAAGAATAAAAGTTCGTTGAGATCTATTTCAAATATATTTTTTTATAGCCGTGGAAATTGTTATTTGACCGCCCCGTTTGTCGAGTGGTAAGCGCAGACGCCTAACGTATCACGGCGCAATTGGGATCGGGTTCGATTTCCGGTAGATACAGACATTTATGTGATGAGCATAGATGTCTGTGTTTCTGGGTTTGGTCGTTTATTAAATATATTTTTAGTATTTATATGTATATTTCTATGTATTTGTATCGTTGTCTAACACCCTTAACATAAGCAAATAATTTGCTTACTTAGGGGTTCGATCAATGTGTGTAATTTGTCCTGATATTATTATTATTATTATAATTATATTCACGAGATTCTCTCCTATTGCTAATGGGGTCTAGGCAAAATTATGATTTAAATTTTCGTATGTTTTTAACTTATTTATTAAAAAATACTATTCTTTGAACAAAGTGGATTTCTTGGGAGTTGATGTCTAAAGTGACTAACTGACTTTTGATATTATTTTATAATGCATAATTTGAATTATTCCTCTTATTAGAAAAAGACGATATAGAGGAAATTGCGTTCAATGTTAGCGCTGCCGAGTTTGTTTGTCGCAGTGTAATATACAGGGTTATTTATAACAAATTTGCCACCTCTTGAAGGCAGCCTCTCTACATCAATTCCAACAATATTTATTCTACAACTTTTAAAAATTAATAGTTTTACAAAATACAGTGTAATAATTAAAAGCGGGAGCCAAAATTTTTATGTTTCGTTTTTTTTGTGTTGTTTATTAAGATTTGTAAAACGTCGTAGAACAAATGTTGTTGGGATTGATGTAGAGAGGATGCCTGCAATAGGTGGTCAATTAATTACCAATAACCCTGGTTATACTTTAAGTATTAATTTGAAACTATATTCATAAAACGTCGAAGAGTAAAGAAAGGTCGATATAAATTTTACTATCAAATGAGTCACTAAATGTAGCTTCTAATTTAGTAGTCATTAGTAATTAATGCACCAGTTTTATAAATTAGATAAAATACAACAGGATACTTTTAATTTTTAAAGTCATTTAAATAAAACATAAATTTGATTGCACGTTGTGAATTTATTTACGCTATTTACAAATTATGTTTTCAAGTCCATTTAACACGCCTTTCATTAGATGATATAATAATCTAAACTATAGGATAATAAGCATACTCCAATATATGGCAGTTATTGTCGGTCGCAGACATAAGGATGTAACCATCCTGTCCCCAATCTTCACCCCAGGAGTTCTTGACGATCCAATAGGTGGCACCATCTCGGACACCGTAACCTACCACTGTGACTGCATGGTTTATTCTCTTGTCGTTGCTGTTAGAAAAAGTTAGAGTGGTTATAAAAAATAGATCATTACGTTACGATATAATAGTACAATACTAGAATTACTCTTAACAAAATTCATGAACATCCTGGTAATGTAAAAATTTCGGAACTATAACTGACAGCTAGGTATCCGAAACTAACATTTAGTAACAAATGGCCCGAAATTGACCTTTAGCAAAAATGACCAAAAACTAACATTTAGTCAAAAATTACCCAAAACTGACATACCGTCAAAATGACCCAAAGCTGACATTTAAACAGACACTACCGGTATTTCCAAAATACTTACCACGTAGGGTCAAAGAATACTCCACTGGAATAAGCGACCAAGCTGTCATCAGCATTGATAGCTACTGACACTGGTCCGTATTTGTACAGGGCAACCTTCATGGCGTTGACGCTAAGAGATGGAATGTGGGCGAAGCCCTGGATAGTGTATACTTCCGTCATATTATCTATGTGGCAGAATCCGTTCTGGAACAATAATATTAATTTAGTATAAATAATCATAGAGCTAAAGTTCTACAATGTTACGTGTTATATATGTTTTCGACTTAATGAACGGGAGTACCCTAGGGTAGACTTATCTACACTTATGATGATACAGGAAACTTTAAAAACAAAAGTTTTACACGAAAACCCTAAACAAATTTTTAAGTGGTTTTGGAGAAATCATTACTATTCGAAGTCTCATGCATCAGCTGAAGAATGAAAATACACATTAGTATAAATGAATATAGTATACATAAATGCGCATTGAAATAAACAACTAACCTGAGCTAAGTAATCTCCATATTCCATTTGAGACGGTATGCCGTGTGCGAGGATGTACTTAAAAGCTGTGTCAATCATACCACCGTTACAACCACCATTATGGAATCTAATAAAAAAAAATATTATGACAAACAGGATTGGAATCTATGACCTCTAGGATACTGTTCTATTATTTTACTAAATATTCTCTCATGTCGAAGATCGCCGTGATTAATTTATGATGTTATCTATATTTAATCGTTTATGTCAGTACGTAACACTAAAAGTATGTTTACCCTTTATTATCCTATTCACCTGAAAATATAGCTTAATTGAAAATTTCAAGTACCTATTTAAAGAAAGCTTTTTTAAGTCTAATAAAACAATTTTTACTTTTATAGGTCTGTTCTGCTTACCCCCAAGCACAGTCAACTATGGACTGTTCGCTGAGGTCGAGGTCACGGCCTCCATTCTTCCTCGCGAGTGCGCCTTCCACCGCCGCTGATGTCGAGAAAGTCCAGCAAGAGCCACAGTCTCCTTGGTCTACATATATTATTCGTTATCAGACTTTTACATAACACCATTTATTGATTTATTATAACCAAGCATATGGATTTTCATAATCGAGATGAAATAAACTATGCTATTGCTTTGGCCTTTTAAACAAATAAGATTATATATTTAAAAAATCGAAAGCATAATCACTTTTAATGGGACTAATGACTCCCTCAATTCTCATGTCATAATTTTCTGGTAGGTCCAAGACGATGTTTTCCACCTCTTCAGCGGTGTGCGGGAAGGGGACAGTACCCTCGCCCTTTGAGGGTCTGGTGCCGGCCATGTTGGCTAGTTCTTCTTTAGTGCGATCAGAAAACTTGTTGATAGTCATCTTATAGCCCAGGTTCTGCTTGTTGTGGTGAATCATTCGCCTAAAAAAAATAGTAATCGCCTATTAACCTTAAAAGTGACTGGGATATGATTTGAGCATTATAGGCGTCTTTAGGACATGTGGACAGTGGCGTGGCGAAATTCTGAACTAAATGTTGGTATTTTCTTAAACATTTAGATAAACAATACACCTCTATTATGACCATATATTTTGAAGTTTGCATTTTGTTTTTTTTCTATTACGTCATACAACACTATACTCTTTATGACTATTTCACATCAGACTATTGTATACTTGGCATTGAGAGTGAACGTAAGCCAGAAATCTTTTTATATTCCGAATTAAATAGTTATTGTTTAAAATATTATAAACATAAATAACAGCATTCTGCTTTTAATATAAACATTTACCATGTCAGACCTTAAAAGCCGTACCCGTAATCTGCTTTCAAGAAACACGAAATTTTCTAACAAGTTCTATATATGGATATTTGGTTCTCTATAAAAGAACATAAAAAGAGCTGAAGAAATGACTATAACTTTTATGAAACTGTAGTAGAGTTCTGTGATTTATTGTACCGACAATACCGTTAACAATACTTACTGCCAATTTTCCTTCAATATCGATTTGCGCATTTGGTGTTCCTTCGCTTTGTAATTTCTGTTGTGATGTTTCTTGTAACTGGAAATGAATGATTTCAAAATCGTTAATCTGACTTTCACATTAAATCTCTATATAGGCAAAATCAGATCAACAAACATATTAGTTTATGTAATATGCGCTGCAAAAGGATAGTACCATCACCCACAAAGCTTTTAAAGAAAGTTGCCTTAGATAGAAGAGTTTGGTGTTTGTTATAAATCATCTCATACGTATTTACTATCGCAACGACTATAATATTTTTTTTTGCTCCTAGATGATTTCGTCTATATTATTTTGGTTAAAACACCAGTCCCTAATAATGTAATTTTTTTTTTAATATTTATTCTCGAATGATATTCAATCTTGGTGACTCTGATGCTAATCCTACGATATTTATTAGCTTTTTACCTGTGAACGATTCTATCTACATCAGAGGGTAACATCGGATGAAGAACTTTAAGGTCTCGATGAAGATCACGAGTGCTGGCGTCTTCACAGGCTTCCACTAAAATATATTTGTAATACCTTTATTATAACTTTAGCAACAATTACAGGTTGGAACATTTACACACAACGCAATCTACCCTATACTAAGCAAAGTCTTCAGTATGGATTCTCGACAACTGGTAAATGTACATGAACTATTCTAGAATAATACAAGATTTTGATTTTTCTAGTACGGGAGTTGAACCCACGATTACTGGCACAATATTTAGAGTCACTGCGCCAATCAATCTTCAAATTGCAATTCTTAGTTATTCATGAGTCTGGACCTGCATAGCGAAGAATAAAATGATTTACATTGCATATGTAAATGTTAGCTTCAAAATTCAATATACATATATATATTTTGGTTTAAATAAGTGACTTAATTATCTTTGGTATGAAAAAGTAATCCAAGAAAAATCAATCAATCAAATGTTTAGGTTTGTCTTTACCTAGCGCGATGTTGAGATCTTCTTCACTGGGCTTGCTGTAGTCGAAGTAAGTTGTAATGACATGCTTCTGTAAGGCACCAGTCCATAAATTATATTTCTTCCTTTCGCGTCTATAAACAAATACATTTTCGTGAAATTTGTTTCATTTCATTAGTGTTACTAAAAGATACATTATTCATTTTGAATAGAAAATGTGAAACTAATATTAGATAAACATCTAACATATGAAGTTATCCTTACATTTTAAATAAATATATGTATAATAAAAAAAAAGTCGATATGGACATGGCCATCATGTTTCTTTCCCCCTCAAAAAATTAATGTATCCATTATATAATCGTCTTTTTCAGAACGGAGGAAATATTCAGTAGTTTGGAAATTCATTGGAAAATATTAACAATTGTTTTACATTTTGTTTATAAAGTATGTTTTATTATGTAAGTATGTATGGTTTAGTAAAGTGCTGCCATAGACCTTAATTAAATCTAAATTTTAACCTCTCAAAACCTGGCAGGCGACTGTTGATAATACTGTTTCTTACTTTATTATGTATTTTTAGATTAATACTTGTAAGAATAACTATTGTTCTCGATTTTTTTTTATTTCATCAAAGTCGTCAAATGAAGGTCAACCTTATAAACTTTTTGTTTAGATAGACCTTATATAATTCATAAACTTACTTTAGAAGTATGTCAACATCTTCCTCATTTTTGTAAACGTACAGTTGTTTAATTTCTTTCTCCTCATCCAATTCGACTTCTACGAGCTGCCACACATGTACTGTTCTTCCTTCATATACGATTGTATCTACAAGAATTATATTAAATATTATTTGTTCTATACTATACACATATGTACATGTTGATATTATTCAAAAAGATGTTTGAAACTTTAAGAACCAACTTATGAGTAATGACAATGGTTTTACTTTTTAGGCGGTATTTTTTAGCATAGAGTCGCATACCCTATTTAAAAAAAGTAAATAAATATGGAATAAAAAATCTACCCATTGAGCTACAGATACGACAACGGTGCGGTAGCTCAGTTTTTAGAGTGACGGTATCGGTTTATTTTTCATTCTTTATTTATTTTAATATAAATAAGCTTAACGTGACTATCCATGTTAAAATATATTTTTAAACTTAGAGCATCAGGTCATAATGTTATGAAGTGTTTAATGTTTTAACATATAAATTGGGCTAATACAAAATTTTGTATGTATTAAACAAAGATCACCTTCGTATGTGTAATTACTAGCATCAATGAGAAAGTTCATTTGCGGCTTTTCGTTTGACTCTCTTCCACAATGGATAATGCTTTCTTCATTTTCACTAGTTATGGGATATATCTAAAAAAAAAAAAATATGTGTGTGTGTATTACTGTACACATGTAAGAAGTGAAACTTCTTTATGACATGTAAATATAATTCACATTTTCTTTTAAATGTGACTTAGAAATAAAGATGGCGCGTAACTGAAAAACGTCATAATTTTCATTAATATTAATTAATTAAAACGTAAGAAGTGAATCGACTGTTTCTGACGTATAATATTCTCATAGAAGAAACACATAAGTACCATAAAAACAGACAAATGTACACAATCCACTTTAAAAATAATAACTTTAGGCTTCTTAACATGTTGGATCGTCACTATATAACAAATAAAATTATTCTTCATCATGGTTTCTGCTGTTTCGAGTTGTTGTTCGTTCTAGGTACAGCAAAACTGACCTTGTAAAGATCAGGACCCCAATGCTCCAATTCTCAGCCAAAACTCGTATTTCTTTTCATTCTTACTTCTTCTATTTCAGACAATCAATCTATTTTATAAATATTATAAATTATATTTCATAATTTCTTCTTCATGTTATAATCTTGAATTTAGTTATTAGTTTCAATAGCAAGTCCATAAAATCGTATTATCCAGTATGTAATTAAAATTCATTATTTAATTATAAAACTCTAATCCGATAATTTTATTTTTGGTTAATTTAAATTGTGTTTTGTAATCCACATACTTGTCATTTTGATTATTTAGTATTTCCATAGCAACATGGTGTAAAAGAGATGAAGCTATACGAAAAAAGCTGGCGCGTCACGGAAAAATGTCACGCGTAACGAAAAAATGTTACACTACATTTTTTTCCAACCCCGATAAAGAAGTTTCACTTCAAAAATAAACATTTAACTTATTGCAGCTATTAACATTAATTATATAACAAGTTGCAGTAACTAAAAAACTATTCAAGATAAAATGATGACGGATTCATTAAAAACTTTGAAGCATACATTTGATTCCAACTATCAACGCTTAGTTATTGATAATATTCATGACTACCACTGAGACAATATGAACCATATGACAATACAATAAATATTTAGAGTGGTTAGTGTAACATGAAAATAGACATGCATGAAAAATATCCTTTATTCATATTTTAGAGTGAAAAACATCCTAAATGTGAACTTTGGTTGTAAACCAACATTGTACAACTGTCACAAACCGTCCAGTAGTTCTTTGTTTTTTAATAAATATATTCCAAACCAACGTTTGTGTTTTTCCGTGAAAATTAAAAACTTTCCAGTGCGCAAAAAAATCTTATTAAGCTGGATAATAAGCCAATATCATAGAATGTTAAATATTTTTTTCACGTCAAAAAAAATCCTGATTTAAAAGTAGTATTTTTAAAATTTGTTTAGTGATCGAGTTTTTCATGATAGATAAACAGATAAGCAGACAAACAGACAACAATTTAAAAACTATTGTTTTGAGTTTTAATCATGTACCATTTATATATTTTTTTTATTTAATACTAATAATAATATTAGCTACAGATTAGGGATCGTTACTATTGTGTCATTTATTTAATGTATAAGGTCAATATCTACATACAGACATATTTTCAATACAAAATACGATATTCTTATCTATCTACACTTTTGGCAGTGGTTAATCAAAAAATACATGTCAAAATGCAATGATATATTATTCTTCATTTTCCTTCATCATTAGCTTCATCCCAAGATTCTTCTTCTCCACGAAATCACATGATTTTTCGTCTCCTCTTAAAACCGTGATACTAGAATGACGCTTAATTAAAGTATAAAAAATATAAAACCTTACCTGGTATTCTTCTCCCATTTCATCTTCAGTCTCTGCAATAAAATATCGCTTCACCGTGCCTTCATAATAATCTATTCGGGACTTATTATACGCCGCACTATACCTGTAGACAAAAAATATATCCATAAATATCAATTCGCATTTAAAATTATAGTAAAGAGTATCTCATATAACATGACCTATTAATGTCCTTTTTTGATTATCAATATCTACTTGACATCCTTATTAACCATGCTTGTTTCATTTTAAAGTGGTTTGTTTAATTTTAGATATTTTTTCATTATATTAGAATAAGTGTAATAATAGTATAACGGTTAAGCATACACTAGGCTTCACACCGACTTTAAACAATGTTTGCTCTCTTATCTATATTACGTTATAAATGGTATATGTTGGAAATCATTAATTGTTTACTATCTTACTAAAGCAATCAAACGCGTCATTTTTTAAATATATTCTAGTTAATAAGCCCAGTGATCCCATAAACATAAATGGATATTATTGATAAACTATAGGGGTTTTATGTAAAAATGACTTCTTACTGACATAGCAATGACTTTCATGTAAAGTAATCATAATGTTACGTAACTTGTAAGTTATCTTTTAACTGTGGCTTTAATATTTGATAGACCATCAAAGTTTTATGGTTCTTAAAAATATATATAGATAATTCGGTAGATTATACACTAAGTATTAGGGTAGATACAGTTATACCGACTTTAAGTAATAACCATTACATATGTGCTGTGATAATAATTCACATATTTTCTCAAACATATAGGTAAGTCTCAAACATATAAATACCCACAGTAAATTTAAATGAAATATTTATTTATGCCATTAAATTAAAAAACAAATATTTTTTAGTTGCACTTATTTTAAACGTACTATTCATTCGTCCATTTTATGTCATTGATGTAGACAAAGATAAGAGTGATATAAGGATTCGCATAAGATTAAATTCTTAAGCAAAATATGACAATGTTTTATGTGCAATGTTTTATGTACAATGTATTTAAATACAACTTTCAATGTAGCAAACCATACAAATAACAGGATTACACACATATGTGCAAAGTTTAACGAAAGTCAACTGAAAACTTAAAAACGAATCGTTACAAAAAGCTCATATCCTATCCTATCCTACTAATATTATAAATGCGAAAGTTTGTAAGGATGTGTGTATGTTTGTTACTCTTTCACGCAAAAACTACTCAACGGATTTTCATGAAACTTTGCAGTAATATAGCTTTGATATCAGAATAACATAATAAGTTAAAATTTATAGGGATTTTTTATAATTGGGTGATAAAATAACAATAACTGTCAAGTAAGTAGGAAAGAAATCAGCCCCTTGAGGGCTATATTGGCATGCGCTGCTCTTATTGTTTAAGTTACACAAAGATAATTACTCTAAGATTATTTATCTTAAATAGTTCTAAATAAAAGTCCGCGACAGCATATATCTATCTTTTATGTGTAAGTCACTATGACCAAAATAGTGAACCAAACATACAATTTAATTGGATATTTTTTAACACTGCACTGCAAAATTTTGTTAATGCATATAGCTAACTGAATGTTTATCATTTAAAATATATATTTTTTAATAAAACTAGAACTGCAATTTGATGGTGAAAATAACGTCGATTGTGTAGCTCAGAATACCTCAAGTTTACATGGTAGTATATTTATTATGTTCAATGAAAATCTGTAAGTGTGATATATGGTTAGAATGGTTATTAAGTTCTATTAAAAAGTATCTAAATGGACGCTTAAGTAAAAACAAGAGAGGTATAAAAATAATTACAGTACCTAATATTGTATCCTTATTAAAAACTTTAAATATACTTTTGACAGTGAGCGATGTCTGCCTATGTCGTAATTTAGATTGTATCACTTAAAATAAGTCATATAGAATACAAAAAAAAGGGAAGTGGGAATTGTTTTACTACGAATTTAAGTCGTGCGAAGCCGCGGGTAAAAGCTAGTTAGTAATATAAGTAAATATAGTATATATTACTATAATGACTTACCATATTTCAAAAGGCTCGATAATGCCAACAGATAAATCAGTTACTTGTCCTTTGTAATGGTATTCTTCAGGCCATACTATTTTTATGTCATCTGGGGATAAAAAAACACATACGAGTTGTTGTTAAATCTCAAATCTCAAATATATAATGAGACAGTAAAAATGGAATGTCTGCACAATTAATATTTTTCCCAAAAAACTGATAGGAGGCAATTAAAGACGAGTAACAGAAACCAAATTAAAAATTTTTGAAAATTTTGTCTGTCTGTCTGGTACGTTATAATGTCGAAACTAGTCAACGGATTTGAACGCAGTTTAGTTTTATTTTTACATGTGGATTATATATAATCTGGAGCGTTGTTAAAACTTTGTTTCGTCAAAATCGGTTAAGGAAAAAAGAAGTTGTCAATTAAAAATTTACTTCAAGCACTGTTTCAAAACTTTTAAACAGAATTTAATGCGGTTTAAATAGATGTGTTTAATTTAGATAAAGCTAGAATTTTTATTTTGTTTTATCTGAATTTTAATAAAATAACAAATTAAATATGAGCATTTGCCCATTTTTTTAGTTACATGAATACTTTTACTAATACTTTTTATCTAATTGTAATATTTTTATCATAGAGTAAAAAATAACCAAGCGTCCACATTAATATTATTACAAATTAACATAATATATAATTACCCAAAATATGGGAAAACCCGGGGTCAAACGCCGTTAACAACACTAAAATCAAATACGGGGACATTTTGGTGTCCCGATTACCAAAACCGAACAACAGAAATTCGTTTGAGATATCTTATTTATATTTAACATAATTATAAATAAAATCAGATTGTTTTAATCAGGTTATTAATTAATCTAAAAAGTCACAGAGCCTAATTACTGATATAATTAACATTGTTTGGTTGGTCTGTACGTACATTATTAGAATTTGTTTTGACGGTCTATTGGTCTGGTGGTTAGTAATCCTGATTGCTTATTCAACGGTTGTGAGTTTGATTTCCAAATGGGATAATTCGCTCTGTGATTCATAAATATAAAATGTAGCCAGGAAAACAAATCTATGAACAATTATTAATATAAACTTCTAAATGTTTATAGATTTGTTATACATAATAATAATAATAGATATATATATTAATTATAGGTTTTAATCATCTATAAAAATATATATATATAATATAATATTTATTTCGAGGTATAATTAAAGTATATAACGATAAATGAATAAATACCTTTTTTGTTAATTAGAAACTTTTACTAACCTACAGATAAGCCTCGATAATGTTATCATTGTAAAACCAAGTAAGTAAACCAACTAATGGCGGTTTTTAATTGTTTAAATATATTAAAAGGATATACAACAATGTTTAATATATATAGCTTTGAAATTATTCGCATTTAAATATTTATTTGGACAAAATATAAATACTCGATAGGCCTACGACATACGAACAGTAACAACACAATAATAATCTAACAACATACTATGGTGATTAGAAGACTAATATTTTTTCCAAGAGGCGATTAATGTAAAACATAAACAAATATATTTTCTTACTTTTTTACAAGTACTGCACATTGAAACAAAACTATTTTTAATTCGGATCCAATTAAATTTAAATCTGACGTTTTGATTACTTTGCATCAATGTTCGTGTTCACGTGTTCACGGGAAGACGAAATATAGGTGGACACCTACTTATTTAGTTAAATACCTATAAAATGATTTAGAAAAAATGCCCTTTTGATTTTATTAGTTCATTTTTAATGATAGAATTCAAAAAGTAGACGACAATGGAAAACGTTTCCCTAGTTCTTTTGACGGAATGGGCGTACCACAAGGCTCTATATTAGGTCGTTTCTTGTTCATCATTTACATTAAAGATTTATCCTACTTTGTGAGGCATAAACATGAAATAGTATTATTAAATTAATAAAGAATGAAGAATAAACCGATACGAGCAGGAATTCCAACTCGCGACCTTTGGGAAACCGTCCCGTTGTTCTACCAATTGAGCTACCGTATCGCTGGCCGTCCCGATAAAGATGATCAAATATAGAATATTTAATTCACCGAAATTTTAAATAATCTTAACAAGGCATACATGTTTATAGGTATTTTCAAGCATAGAAGAGTATTGTTTGCTAATGATACTTCTTTTATTTTATAAGTTAACATCAATGAGTAATTGATGAATCAAAATAAGCTATCTCAGATATTGTACCATGGTTTAACTCTAATAATTTGTTGCTTAACAAGAAAAAAACTAAATAAATAAAATTCACTTTACCAAATTAGAAAAATGTCAAACCCAGTGTACAATTGAATAACGAGGAATTGGATTAAGTTATTGCTATTTCTACTGTGTTTTTAGAAATTAACTTAGATGTTAAATTACAATAGGATCCTCATATGTCTGATTTGTAGCATTCTGCTTGAGATGCTTCTATGCTGGTAGCGATGATATTCTAGATGAATTATGAATACATATTCTTTATTCACTGATTTCAATTTTAAGTTAAACATTATACTCTTTAATAATATACCAACAGTTTTCAAAACTTCAAGGGATAAATTTATCAAAGTTTATAGTAACCTAAGTAACCTACACATTATACCTTCTATTATTATTTCAGCAAGTTCATTGCTGGAGAAAAGATGTTGTGGAAAATTTAATATGAAGTCGTCGTGTACGATACTTGAACCTGCTTCAATCTTAAAATACCCTTACTATAAGATAACGGTAAAGCCACAATATAAGTGTTAGCAGTAACTATTACTGTCAACACATTTCGGAGTCATTACTTCTTCAAAGCTCTCCGTTGTAGTTTTGGGCACAGGATCTTTTAATCTACTTCGGTTTTCTTCAACTACACTCAATGTAATGTGGCATTACATAGCAATCACCTTCAACGCTTACATCATGTATGATTTTCGTATCTTATATAATTTCTGAGTGTTTTAGTTAACATTTTTAAAATATTAAAAATAACATAAATAAAGTTACATACTGCATAATTATTGGTAATTCACAGGCTATAAAAAGTAAAAAGATCAGTCTTGCGTTGATCTTAATTTAATAGTAATATAAAAAAAAAAAAAACAAAAAATAACCAGATCAAAGCCACCGGTAAAGCAGTACAGATCAAAGAAATTGTTTGTAAACATTATTGTTTTAATTATTAAAAATACAATAATGTTTATTACTTTATATATATATTTTTTAAATAAATTCCTTTTATTATAATTTTATTATTTAACTTCCTTTGTTCCCTGTACGATTGAATGGAGTGTGCAAAAAAAAGCCGAAAAGTAATTAAAAAAACCCGGGAACAAAGTTACATACAATGGCGGCGCCTGATGTTCTTTGGTGTCGAATGGTGGCTGAGCGATTTTCACCTTTTATAATTTCCAAACAAAAGGAGCCTTTTTCCTTTTTCGAGGTAAACTGGAAAACGAGAGCGGCACCTAAAATATTTAGAACACAGGTAGATCTGTATCAGTAATATTCAGTCTAACAATTGTAAAATAAAATTACTTTTAATTGCTCGATGGAATAAATAAGTTACGATATTATGAGTATAATAAGTTAAGGCTTCGAAAGAAGGTGTCAAAAATAGCCCATATTTGGTTGTAAGCAAAGTTTATACAGTTCATGTACTGTCAACGTTGATTGATGAGATATATGAGCTAAGTACTAAAGTGTTTCTAAGTCACACTGCTCCACTCGGACTGACTTGTTTCTGGTTACCTTCAAAAGCTACATATATTCCAATCATACTATTACTATTTTTATTCCGGCCTGATGGCCGGAATAAAAATATGTATGGTACCTCTATGATTAGAGGTACCATACATGTACTGGACTTTGTGGCCAGCACACACTTGAATTCACTTGAAAACATATTCCTTGCTTTGAAACATCTTCCTTGCTTATTCGTATACTCAAAAAAATATATTGGACAACACACATTTAAAAGTTTATTGAGATACAACTATTTAGTAAAACGTGCGAATCACAAAATACAAAATTATACAAAATTTAAAATATATAGAGTATAAGTATCATATGAGTTGTTCTTGTAAGATAACTGTTAAATCATTTAATGGTTTATATAAATATAGAATGAAAAATAAACCGATACGGGCAGTGATTCGAACCCGCGACTACTGGGAAACCGTCCCGTCGCTCTACCAACTGAGCTACCATTTGTGGTCAACTAATTAAAATAACCCTGTATATAATACTAATAAGAGACGAAGCTTCTTAGCAATCCATGGATTCACCGTGCGGGTGCCGGGCCCATCGCGTTGCAAGGAGAGGAGTGCAAGCAGTGCCTGGGACTTGCGACCCAGGAGTAGGTTTAAGGGGCCCCTTTATTATGCGCAAAAACGCTCACCTTCACCCTCCACACTCCTCTCCCTACCTAACCAAATTTGGAAAGAACCTACTAATGCCGCCTTTGAAGTACGTTCTAGAAATGAACCGATGCTTGTTCTAGAAAGGCCAAGATCTTTAAGCAGGCTATAGAGAGATTTTGCTGTTATACCTCTCGCTCCCACTTCTACCGCGTACAAACTACAGGATAAATTACGTACATTCATCTAAACCCTAAGTAAGTAATTTGTTTGCTTGTGTTATGGGTTAAATAACGATACATCTAAGTAAAGCCTTTGGCTTCCCTTTGCATTTTCTTTGCAAGTATTTATTTTAATGAAAGAAAAGCAATTCTACTAAGCTTAGAGATTTAATCGATCTCCGAGTTGTTAGTATTTACAAGAAATTTACATCAAGTTGAGAAGAGATTCTATTTAAATATAGAAACTGTTTTAAATTTATAATTACTCCCTGAATGTATTCCCTATTTCTATTTACGTTGACAAACCAAAACGTCAATGTCAAATTCTCAGTCACTCAAACGTGTCAAAGGCAGTAGCGGATTTAGGCTTAGGCCCGTGAGGCCCGGGCCTAGGGCGGCAAATTTTGAGGGGCGCCAAAATTTTTAAGATGACTAAAATTTTAAATCGATTGGGTTTTCTGTAAACTGCAAGACCAAATTTTAAAGTTTATTTTATTGCGCTCTTACTATCGAAACATAGTACCATTTGGAGGGTAGAATTTCTTTGTTAAAATAATTAATCAGGCAAGTCCTAAAATTTGAAATATCTAACAAAAAGATTTTAAAAAATTACATTACAAGCAATTTATTATTTATTATATATTTAATTGTTATGTTAAAAAAATAAATGTTTAATTTATATCTGAATTAGTTTTCTTATTATTATTGTTATTATTTTAATTATTTTATACACACCCACATATATATGCATATATATATATATATATATATATATATATATATATATATATATATATATATATATATATATATATATATATATATATATATACTGTTACAAAAGATAAAGGGCGCCATATCGTCTCGGGCCTAGGGCGTCCTCAAACCTAAATCCGCTACTGGTCAAAGGAAATAAGGTTTTGTAATATTGTAATTATAACGTTTATTTTTTTTTCCCATTCAAATGATTTGATTTTCGGGGTCAATATCATTTATATGTTGATTTTCCTAATAACATGATCACAGAAAAATGCGTTACAATAAGCACAGTTATATTTTTGTAGTGTAAGTATAGCACAAATCAGTTTACATATTTCCCTTGAAAATATTTAAATCCTTCAGAAAATAAACAATATTTTCGGGAGTAACGAGTATCTGATATTTCTCGTCCCAATTTTATTATATGGTTATGAGTTGCATAAAAATATAAATCCTAAAAAGGAAAATACTTACCTACCTACCTATACCATAGTAAAATTCCTTGTCGTTGATGCATTTCTCTTTTGTTTATGACTGCATTAAATAACATCGCTTGTACTGGAGAGACACCTCAACCGTAAAGTTTGCATTTTTCCAAACTGAAACTCTAAAAATACTTTATACTAAAGTTTTAAATACCTGTGTCAAAAGGTTTTTTTTATAAAATCTTGTTTGTTTGTTTGTTGTTAAAATTGTTGATTCTCTCTGACTATGCTAGTGAAGAAATAACAAGAAGTGCACTATTTAACAAAGAATATATAAAGTCTTATAAGATACTTCTTTAATATTATTTACATACATATACTAATTATTAAATCGAATTGAAATTAAAACAAATGTAGGTATATTCAAAAATATTTATTTATTTTATTTCAAATTATTTAATTTAATACTACTACTACTAGGAATTGCAATCCGGCGTCATTTTCAACTCATAGTAGGTAATGCCAAATACGAAAGATTACCAGATTCGTTTTGTTTCACCTACCTAGTGATGTATCACATGTGAATGTTGTTGATAATTACGTAGAAAGTATTCTATCTATTACTAAACTTAATAACTTTACCCTTTTAATTAATAGAGTAATGCCAAATCAGTTAATTAAAACGACCAAATGTAAAAATTATCGCACACTACGATGGACTAACCGTACTACTACGAAGGGGGGTAAATTATTTATAAATTGTAATCGCTCAGGACTCAAGCATTCCTCACTATCAATAGCAATTTTACTGTCGATCATATGAACAATACTTAAAATAATCTTCTCTTGTTTTTGCAATACCGAAACAATATCGTTCAGAAAAGAGGTGATTCCTACCACTTGACTCAGTTCCGAAAGTGCATCCCACGCAGATGATGATGGCAACCGTTGGTTTTCTACTGGCTCGCCCGACGGTCCCTAAGTTTCCGGAACTTAGAAACCGTCGTTGGAAGTAGATGACTAATTAACTGACTTACTGACAGACACCTCCATCTCATCTTACCGTGAACACGATTACTGCAAAGCGTTCGAAACGTCGGGTTCGATATGATATGTAGTACTAATGAAAATCTTAGAAAAAATATTATTTCTTGTTTCATTGTAATCATAGCTCCACACCCATTTTTATTTGCTCGTGAACATTATATAATATAAACTAGTGATCATCCTTTGTTTTTCAACTATCAAAAAATCTTGTTCTGTAGTCTATAAGTAATCTAAATTTATATAAATATAAAATGAAATATAAAGTTTATATTTTAGTCGATAAGTAAACGTGAGGGTGTCCTAAGTTGATCAGGGCACCCTCATATGGGGTGTCACAGTGAGAGCGAAAGCGATCCCGTGGCGTCCCACTGTGGCGATGAGGTCAACTATTGGTAGTGAGTAGCCTTAAAAATCGTACCGTCTTCTATGCTGCCGGATAGTCCCAAATAATAATAATCCCGGCCATAATAATAGCTTAAAAAAAATACAACATACTAAAGAAATACCAAACACCGCCCACCGAAATTAAAAGTTGCGAAACAACACGAATATACAAGTTACATTCTTTAAATCGTTGCTTAGACAATAAATATTCATTTAAAATACTTTTATCTCAATAAAGTTATGTTATTTTGATACATACCTACATCATCTGTACATGATTTGGATAGCTTAGTCAACAAAGTTTAGAGTAAATAAAATGTATTATTAAAGATTTCAAAGAACAATAAATATATTTCCATGTAGGAACATATTTGACATTACTCACATTTCTCAGTTCAATATGTCATGTGCGTGTGTTTGTGAACTCGTCTCTCGGGCTGCAGTGTACAACTATCTTTATTCCTTATCAGATACTCTTTCATTCATACACAAACAATTACCGCGCCATTCAATACATGTACAGTTATAAACATACGGAGAAAAAACAAGTTTAATAAATTTGGAACAATTACGGTATACCATAAGTGTATGTGGTATTTAAGCGATACACTCAGTGTCAGACACTTAAGTATTAAACAGGTAGTGAAAAGAAAAGTAACACAGGTTTTAAAGGAAGAAAAATGAAGCTCTTGGTAAGTTCATAAATTTTCTGTCAACAAGATCATTTAATGATATAAATGAATATATTTCTGATATTTACGATAGTAATAATTAGTCGATACAATTATATTATTCAGGGTACAAGGTTAAAGATAAAAATTAATGTCGATAAATCGTAATTCACGATGTAATCGTCTGGTGTAAAAACCAGACATCAGATTACGAACACCAAAAGTTTATTATAAACACTAAATTTATATAGAGGATTTTCGAGAGAAACCTAATAGATGTCACCACCGTCCCGATAAAGACGATCACATATAGAATGCTTAATTCACCGAGGCGGACAGCGATACGGTAGCTCAGTCGGTAGAGCGACGGGACTGTTTCCCAGTAGTTGCGGGTTCGAATCCCTGCCTTGTTTTGTATTTTTCATTCTATATTTATATAAATTTAAATAAGCTTAACATGGCTATACATGTTTTTAGATATTTTCAAACATTATAAACACTAATATAAAAAAACAGAAATGTAACAAATTTTTAATATGCTTTCGTCCAACAAAAAAAAATATATATATATATATATATATATATATATATATATATATATATATATATATATATATATATATATATATATATATATATATATATATATATATATATATATATATATATATATATATATATATATACCTATAATCATATATATATTATTTTTATTTACACAATTGTGCAAGCCGGTCTGTACATTGAAAGTAATGTATGAAATTCTTTCAGTATCACTTCTTGCTTCTGGGATACAGCCTGCACTTTATACTAGCGGCTCCAAAAGATAAAATACATTTGAGCTTTGAGCAAGCAATGCTGAACAAACTGCATAAACCATTATACGCCATAGACATACCCCCTGAGCATCCCAGGAAAGGGGAGTACAAGTGCAAGGGAGGTATCTGCAAGACCAAAACACCGTGTCAGGATTGCCAAGGACCTGTACCTCTGGATAGGAATTGGGAATATTTGTGACACTAACATAGTGACATAATTGATGACGTATTGTTTTTTTTATGTTAGAATTAAATTTACCTTAATATTATTTACATGATATCAGGGTATATACCTAAAAGGGTTTCGTTTTTTGCGTTGGTAATTGACATAATGCCGATGTATCAGCAACGCAACAAAAATAAATGCGGTATAAAATCTCCCAAACATAGCATTAATGGGACTGTTATAAATAACTCATGTACATGTTACGGATTTCATCATTGTTTTAAATATATATATATATATTGAATTTATAAATTATATATATATATATATTATTTATAAATTCAAGATTTTAGTAATAAAGGCTACAGGTAGGTACTTTTAATTAAGCTAATAAATTTTACTGCATAGAGCTTCAGTATCTTTCAAATAATCAGCTGTCCCCTAAACTAGGTAAAAACCTGTTTTCTAGGATTTTAAATCTATTATGCTAAGGTTACATACCGCTGTACATTCTTTTACCAATTGTTTCAGTAAAATTAATAACAGATGTTAAAATCCATGTCTTGTGTGAAATAATTAAAACACTTATTTATTTAACATCAAACTCTAAAAAAAATCAAAGAGTTTCATTTGAAAACACAACCAAGAAAACAAAATTTAATAACAATTCTTTCGTACACATTTTCCTCCTTTGTCTTTGAAGTTATTACAATATTTTCAACATAGTAGCACAATTTCATACATAATCTTTGATACTTTCTTAGATAGAACATTATGTTATTTTTATCGTTAATCTGTTACACAACTTAGACACAAATTGGTGGTTTAAACTTTAGTTATAAACCGTCAGTTAAGACGAATAGTCGTGTCTTTGAAAAGATGACAGTTAACTATTTTCGCGCCATTTTATCAAGGTCAACGACCGAGTATACGTGCTATAACTTTATATTTTTTTCACGTAACTTTGTCATTGTTCTATAGGAAATAAACAGTATTCAATGACTAATAAAGACTTTTAGGCAGAATGAGGCTACAGGATTAGAATTGATTTGATGTCAAAAATGACTGCGCGGTTTTACGTTTATTTTTACGCGGGAATATTTTTGTTTTTATCTGTTGAAAGCGGAGATCGAAGGGCTGAAGAAGGATATCCAAGTGGATTTTTATCAGTATGTACGTGTGTATTTTAAAATACTTTTTGTATTATAACAACACTCTTTTTATCAGAATTGTTCAGAAATTGTTTGTTATATTTTGTATTTGTTATGTTTATTCAATTCTGAATCCTAAAATATATTTTACAAAATATTTAAAATCTCAATTACTAGTAGTATAGTTTTAATTACTTTTGCTTACATATTTTTTTCCTTAAATATTATTCTTCAATTTAACTGAAGGTTAACAGACAAATTTCCATTTCCAATGTCATATTTTCAAAAATAATGGCTTGAAAAACCAATTATTTTGTACAATAAAATTAAATATATTTAAAATTATCAATCCAGTGTGATTATTAGAAGTGAGAATTGATAGATTGAGAAAATATGGGCAAGTTCCTCTGTATATAAATGACAGTTCAAGCCAAAGGTTATCCATACAACATGTTAAGGAAGACGGTGGAGGTCAAAGTGTGGCATAATGTGACAAGGGAGAAGCATAAACAAAGTAGGTATTAGAAATCAAAACTTCAACTCTATAAAGTATCTTTTTAAATTTAAAAACTGAAAACGTGACGTCAGAGGAGTCATTTCACATAAATTTAATAAGCATAATAAGAGAGAGAATAGTCATATAATTTATTAAATAAGTTCATCAAATATCTAATAAGAAATATATTAGGTTGACAGCCATTCTGAGTGTTAGTAATTGAGATTCAACAATTCAACGAATCTAACCAAACAAATATTCAACGAATTTATTCTTACACTTTGCGAAATATTTTTTTTTTGTGATAACTGTTTTTTGTGATTTGACCACAGTAGATAATGCTGTTATTAAATAAAATAAACCCGAGGACAATCGGTTTCGGGAGAAGAAGCATCCAAAAGATCGCGTTGCAGCCATCTACATAAGCTTCGCTCCATGCTGCGCTTAAAATTATAAAAATATTTTTGTCAATAAGAGCAAGTTTTCAAATCCATAGATAACTCTTATAATAAGAGCTTTAATATTTTAGTACATTGAAAGTGGGCTATGCAACATTTATAAAACATATGTATTCCTCTATTAAATATCACCAAAGGATTGTAAAATCATAAATGGACGAAACAAATAAAATAAGATGACATTGTTGTCTTCTTAATTAATCTTCTTCTTTATTTTGAGATGCTTTTGGTTACTTTATAGAAATTAGAAATTAATCTTAAGTAGCATTTAATATTTGGTTGACATCTATAGATAACCTTATAAATGAGTTATTGACCTTAATTAACAGATGTAATAGTTTCTAGCTATTCCACAATAATAACAAATAGAAAAGAAAAATTAAGGTAATCTGTATATTTTGAAAAAGCAACACTAACTTCCAATTAATTCTGTAGTACGCATCAAGGTCGTGACCTGGGTTTGGGTAACATCAATCAAGATACAATCATAGGCAGATTTATTCTTAGTGACCTAGTCGAGTAAGTACTTAAAATACCACTCCAATTACTGGATAATCAAACTAAAGCAGACTCTATATTTCCAAGCTGCCAACTGTAGTGGCAAGTCTTTAAAAGAAGCACTGGTGCAGTGAACTGCCACAAAATAATTAAAGAAACAGAAATAATAGAGCGCTTTTCTATTAACTTATTAAATATTTTGTTAACAATAATAATAACAATATTATAATACAGGACAAGTTACACACATTGATCTAACCCCTAAGTAAGCAAATTATTTGCTTGTGTTAAGGGTGTTGTGCAACGATACAAATACATAGAAATACATATTATAAGCACTGAGAATATAATTAATAAACGACCAAACCCAGAAATACAGACATTTGTGGTCATCACATACTTGCCTGTCAATATCTGGGATCGAACCCGAGTCCCATTGCGTCGCTATACGTTAGACGTCTGCGCTAATTTTAAATCTAATTTTACTTTCAATAATGATTAGCTCTAAGTCCCAGTACTCCCAATTAAATCCTCTACTTCAAGCCCCCTCTGACTGACTGTGCTAAGTACTAAGCTGTGTACAGTACAACTGTCTAGTACGTACGGTACAGAACACATAAAGGATACAGGACAACACTAGATATAGAAGGTGTTCTTTTTATATGCTATTAAACTTGTCTGTAGTTCTGCACTCCTAAGAACCTACACAACACAGGATGTTACAGGTCAACAGATCATAATTATCTGTTATTACATTGCGTGAAATTGTGTTATGACAATCTAACGCAATTATGATTGCGATTCTGAGGAGTTTTGTGTCTAAAGAGTTTAGTTTTATGTCATATGTCTGTACGTTTAAATAATGGTATTTTTATTTATTATTTATTCAAACTGATTGTACAATACAAAATATACAATAGGCAGATTTAATGTATGCATTCTCTACCAATCAAACAAAACAATATAGAGAAAAAACTACAAAAGGAACAGTATAGAAAAATACAGCTCTTGATGCTAAACTAAAATACATAATACATATTTAATTTAAATTAGTAAAATAATAACTAATAATACCTTACATATAACATACTAAATATACTACAAATAATACAGGAAAAACATATAATAATAAAAATATGACATATTTTGATATATTATTTATCGCCATATCGTGAACATATATCTAGTCCACGTTAAATTGCAAAATATTTTGGGTAGTCAAGTATATAAAAATAATAATTTAGGTACCGTTATCTAAATACATCATTATTTTCAAGGAGAAATAGTATGTGGGTATTTTGTCATCTGCCTGCAACTACTTTTTATGTAATATTAATTACCCGTATCGGCGTAATTACAGTATTATTTATTATGTGTATATTTAACAATTATTATGCAAGTAGCTAAATATTTTTTATAGCACTGACCAAGATATTTTTTCTCATAAAATAATGGAGGTCATAAAATATTCTGAAAAGGTTCTGTAATTTTAATATCAACAGAAATAATTATTTCAATAATAATAAAATGTAAGTTACTTTTATTATTTTTCACGGTAGAGAATGAAACGTTTCCTTCAAGTTGTAAACATCTGGACTATGTTTATCATTTACAATATGATGGACCATTGATCCGCAATTATTATTTATTTATCTTAATAAGCCCTTTTTGATATTAAAATAAACCACTTCAGGTCCAGATTCAACAAAACCAACCACCATCGCTCGGAGTCAGCTCAAGTACCTTTACTTCGTGGTGCAAGGGAAGGGCCGCTCCAGACAGAAGTACACTTATTGGGAAGCCAAGAACATCACAACTGATCCTAGGATTGATTTCCGGAGGTATATAATAGTATTAATAGCAAAAGATAACGAAGTTTCAAAAATATAATTATACCTTAATGATTCATGATTACTATATTATCCGGCTGTACTCAAATTTTTTGTTTCGAATTAGGCCGACTGATTGCCAACCCATTTAGAACCCTCATTCATGAGCTCGTTACATGGCTGAACCTTAACGTGAACGTTCACGGCAAAACCTATATGATACACATAGGTCTTTCAAAAAAATATCACATTTCATCAATGTCATCATCTGTTATCGACGTGCTCAGGCGTTCGGCACGTTATTTCTCGTTCACATTTTCTCGGCTCTCTGAGAACGTTTTGTACAACCGAGGAACTTTGCTTTTATGCAAAGTAGCGTCTCCAGAAACCAAAACCAACATTCCGATTGCCAGCGCATTTATTTGTTTTAGCACAAAGTTTTAAACAGATTCTTCGATTTATTTTTCAATTAGTCAGAAATAGAAGACGATACAGATTAATTGAATATTTAAAATGGAATAACACCACAAAAAAAATCGACTATAGGTACGTAGCCTGCAGAAATAAAAGTGTCGATATTTTTGGAACAAACTACTTCTACTATGGCGAATTTAATTCTATATTTAGTTTTAAAAAAACAGCTTTGCTATTTATAACTTAAAAGTTAGAGATTCACTGAGAAATATTTAAAAAAAAGAATGGTATTGTTATGGTCTCTACTAAATACATATTTAATAACATATTATTTATAAGCGGAAATTTAACTACTTATAAAAAATACAGTAACAGACATATGATAAGCTGAAAGAGTTGAAATGCTCTAAGTCCCTTTTCATATGTCACAATTTCATCTGGTTTGTCTTCTCCAATAGCAGCAACCTAACTGAAATTTTCAGATCCAACTTTTTCGGTAATGTGGCTAACCGACCACCAGATAAACCATCTGTTTGTCTGAATAAGTATTTATACATATAACAAACATCTATTTTATAATTTTATATTATTATTCCAGAAAGACGGTCGTAGTGGCCTTGGGTTACTTGGACAGTACAAGTTTCCCCATCTCCGCCATGTTCGCTAACGAGTACGAAGACTTGGACTACAATGTGATATTGATAGACAACCAAAGATTCGCCACTGTACATTATTATTTGTAAGTGCATGGATAATATAGTTAGTTATTTTGGCATATTATGATAGTAAGTATAATATAGTCATTTATTTTAGGATATTATGATAGAAGTATTCTTATTTTATGAAAAGACGTTTTAAAATCTTTTTCAATTATAAATTAAAACATGAAAGAATGTGAAATCTGAAAGCGTTCCGCTAAAATCGATATGAAAAAAATATTTATAAATAATACATGTCTCTGAAAATAAAATGTTGCTATACTTATTGGAGATTTATATACATATTTTTGTTTTATCCTTGAGATATAATATATCTATTAACCTCGTTTTACTGCCATGGAAAGAACTAAGTTTCAAAAATTTGTATATTTTTCATACAATCAGAGTGCAAGTGCCAAATTCAACCGCCAGTCAATTCTATTTCCGCTGAACTGTTACGGAATTATGCAATAAAAAGTAATATTGTATTTGGTCGTATAATTACATGATTATCTCTATTACACTGGCGTTATTTATCAAATTTAGAATACTGACATTTTTATAATAATAATATATAAAATAAATAAATTTAAAAACAAACTTTATATGAAATAGAATGAAAAAAAATAATAGAAAACCAATGTACATTCATCAATTTCACAAGACATACAAACGTCTTTCTGCGAACACAATGGCAAAACATTGAAAAGGTTTGCTTGAAGTAAAAATATCCAATATATTTGAATTACATTCTTTAAAAGTAGTTTTATCTAAATTCAGATCTCATGAAACGTTATTGTTTTTATTGATTTATAATTTAGGATTAATTGTATCCACGTAACGTTGGCAAGAATAACAAAATACCTTTCACCTAATAATATATTTGTCACTTTCCTATGACGTGAATGCTATGCGAGCCAAAAATGTATTAGTTGCTGCTTGATTTTTGTTGCTGTGCAGTAAATATAGGATGTGTCTTGAATTCAATAAAAAAAAACATTTTTTTCTTTATAATATTTCAGAGCATCGCGCCTGATGCGACCAGTTGGCAAACATGTCGCTGAGGTCTTAGTACATTTATCTCGAGCAGGGCTGAATCCAGAAACCACTGAACTTCTGGGTTTTAGCCTTGGAGGTCAAACAGTCAGCTATATAGCTAAAAACTATCAGTATATGACTGGAAGAAATATATCTAGAATAACCGCCTTAGAACCAGCTGGACCATGTTTTAGGACCTTGGATTATAAAGATCGACTTGACAAATCAGATGCCGACTTTGTACAAGTGATCCATACTAATATCGACGGCTTTGGTATGGCGACAAGGATGGGACACGTTGACATTTACGTAAATGGTGGGGAATTTCAACCGACAGATTTGAATTTTTTTCCTTGCACATCAACTTGCAGCCATTTTAGAGTGCTAACTATTTGGTTGGCAGCCATGAGAAATCCTGACAAATTTATTACAGTAAGATGTGACAGTATACAAGAAGCCAGAGACTCTGCATGTTATAGTAAAGTTCCTTTAGTAACTAATGTTATGGGTGTAAATGTGGATGTTTGTAAACAGGGTGTGTTTTATTTGTCCACGGGTAAAATGTACCCGTACTATTTAGGTTGGAATGGCATCCAATCGGAAAATGTTGCATGGCACAGCGTCTCTGATAAATGAAGGTGAATTAAATGACTATACATAAATAAATCAACTGTAGTAAAATATTTATATATTTATATTGCTTTTTAAATTATTTTATTATAACTATTAGTAGCAAACGTTCTCACGGTTCTAATTTATATTTAGAAAATAAATATTTTTATTGATGAGACAGTGATTGTCTCGAAAGCCAAAAGTTGTGTTGAACCAAAGGTTGTTGGTTCATGGGACAATAGATGTGATCCGTAGATTAGTGCCGAGCAAGGTCTATTTTGGGCCTCTTACTTATAAAAATGTTTTAAAAATGTAAGAATATAATTTATCGTTTCTTGTTGTAAAAAACACAAGTTGCAGAATGGATTACTTTCTACACTGTAAAGAAACACTTCTTATAACAAAATATTTATATTTTATAAGTACGTCCATATAAATTTGATAGAATAAGAATTAACTTATCGACAATTATTAAACTAATGTCGATATTATCAAGAAAATTACTTCAATTTTTAAATTGAAATTATTTAAGGAAAAAAATATCTTTTAAACTTGTGATATCTTCTAAAGTATTCATTTAGAAGATAGAATCCGTATAAATTATTTATAAAGTAGGATCACATTTTTTCCAAAAACATGCCTAGGTAACGAATTTGATTGGGTTTGTAAAAACAAGTTTGAAAATAACTTAGTGACTTAGTAACTTTTACCTACTTATGATAAATATCGCAAGAAAAAACGCAAACAAGACTTGAACATGAAACCATTCGCAGCAGTCCCGATCGCTGAGCCAACCTAGCTACTATATTTTCCGCTACCCTGGCCAATTTAGCATTAATTATTTAGATAAAATTTTATCGTCTTTATTGGGAATGATATTTATTTATTTATTTCTTAAAGCACACTTACAATATACATATTTTACTTAACTATTTAAACAAAGCAGATAAACACACTCACTGATATGTATATCAATTACAAGTGTACATAACATTCACAAAATGTTATGCAAGATTATTTTTTATAGTACATACATTTTTGAAGTGAATAAAAATCTAATGAAGTACAATTATAAATTATGAAAGATCTTATTCTTATATGTTTAAACCAAATTAGAACTTACAGCTAGGAACTCAGTGAGTTTTTTTTTAAAAAGCATATAAGGGTCATGGAATATATCGATGCCAGGTATCTTGTTGGATATTTCGTTATATTTAATACATAAGCGCGAAATTGGAGCTTGATTACCGAGATTGGTTTTTGCGAAATGGGTATAAAAAATGTTTGTTATTCTTTTACGAGGGTATTTGTACGGCACTGAAAAAGATATTTGATTTACAAGGTTGCTGCACTTTACTTTATTGTGTAATTTTTTATATAAGAAACACAAATCCAGAATCACACGTCGACATTGAAGAGATAGCAATTTAAATTTATCAAGTCGCTGTTCGTATGGCTGTCTATGAGAAAAACCACAAGTATTAAATGCAAGGTGACGAGTAAAGGTGCGCTGTCTACTTTCAATGCGTTGAGTATATATATTATAAGCAGGGTTCCAGACGGAACTTGCAAATTCAAGGTGACTTCTGACAAAAGCATTATATAGAAGAATTTTAGTCCGGGAAGAAAATCCCTTTGAATTACGCCTGATGAATCCTAAAAACTGAGCAGCTTTTTAACACTGTTGTTTATGTGCGATTTGAAAGTAAGTTTACAGTCAATAGTAACTCCTAAGTCTTTTATTTCAGATAGCTCTTGCAAGGCAATATTGTTAAAAGAATAACTAGAGACAAGTGGTTTTTTTTTACGGGTGTATTTCACATGGAAACATTTGTTAATATTAAGAGTCATTCTGTTGGCCTCGCACCATATATAAATTCGATTTAAGTCATCTTGTATCAGTTTTACGTCATCCTGTGATTCTACCGGTTTGTAAATTTTTAAATCGTCAGCAAATAGCAAACATTTGCAATTTTGGACACTTGCGGTAATATCATTAATAAATGCTAGAAACAATAAAGGACCTAAGTGGGAACCTTGAGGCACACCTGATTGCGCTAAATAATTTGTTGATTCAAAACCGTTTACAACAACAACCTGCGATCGGAGAGCCAAATAAGATTCTAACCATTTAATTAAGTGTGCCCCTACATTAAATTGCCCAAATTTATTTATTAGGAGTTGATGGTCAACCTTGTCAAAAGCACTGGAAAAATCGGTATAGATGGCGTCAATCTGTTGACCCATATCTACTTCTTTTATGAGATTAGAAGTAAAGTGTGATAGGTTAGTCTGAACCGATAATCCACTTCTAAATCCATGTTGAGAGCTAGTTAGGTAGTTTTCAAAGTGTTTAGCAAGATAAGGCTGCACAAGACTTTCAAACAATTTTGATAAGCATGACAAAATTGATATTGGGCGATAATTTTTTATATCAATAGGATCACCCTTTTTAAAGACGGGAACGATTCGCGTTTTTTTTATTCGTTAGGGAAAATACCTTGGTCTAGGGAACGATTAAAGATTAGTGTCAGGGGAAGAGCAATTCCTAACCCACAGCGTTTGAGAAAAATTGGAGGAAGTCCATCAGGCCCTGCACCTTTATGCACATCTAGAGTTTTAATTTTTTTCAAGACATCTGATTCAAGGAAACTCAATTTGGCTAAATGCACACTATTCATATTAAGATTTAAATTTACTGGAGTGTATTTTGATGTATTTGTATAGGTAGAAGAGAAATGACTAGCAAAAAAATTTGCTATTCCCGTGCATGAATTAGTGACCTTGTTATCCAATTTCATAGATGCGGGTAAAGACGATTCATTTTTCTTTTTATGTTTGAAGTATTTCCAGAAGTATTTGGGATTTTTTGAGATATTGAACTCAGCTGTTTGTTTAAAGTCGTTAAGGCATAGATCAATGAGTTTATGACAGCGATTGCGAAGAATAACAAATTCTAAATGATCCCTGGGATTATTATATTTGCGAAACCTTCTACGGATTTTATCTTTTTCTGATAATAATTTAATTAAGTTACGCCTAAACCAAGCTGGGTGTTTTGATGCTCTTAGTTTACGTTTCGGTACAAATCGTTCAATTATTTCGTAGAGAGAATTATAATATACCTCAACCATGGCATCGACATCCTTACATACAGAGAATTTGTGCAACCAATTTATGTTTTGAATGGTGCTTACTATAGTATTATAGTCAGCCTTAAAGTAATTGTAATCGACACGATCTTTGGACCGAAGGTAAGATATATGACTCCATTCGATGTTAATCAAAAGGTGGGGATGGTATATGTCTAATTTACTAAGAATATCAGGAGGCGTTGTTACCGTAACTTTAGGTAAGGTACTTAACACCAAGTCTAGCAATCTGTCATCACAATTACCAAGGCAGTTAAATTGTTGTAAGTTATTAATGGTCATAAAATCAACCAGCAAGTATCCAAGTGGATTACTATAATTAGATGGAGTCATAGAAGAATCATTAACTTTAGCACTCCATTTAATAAAACCCATGTTAAAATCTCCTATAACAACAATATCATCTATATGGTTTGTCACATTATCGACGCTTTCCAAAAACTTGGTCAGTGTTTCGGATTTAATAGGTGGTGGCAAGTAGACTGCACAAAGTCCAATACTTTTTGTGACGTAGTTATTATTAAATTCTATAACTACCCACACATTCTCTTCATCAGTTTCCCAATTTAAAATACGAGAAGACTTAATTTCGCGGGCGACAGCTATAAGAATACCTCCACCATCTTTTTTTAATTTATGTATACGATCTTTCCTATACACAACATAACGCGAATCGAACAGTTCATTATCAAATATACTAGGGTTAAGCCAAGTTTCTGTTAATACAATAATTTTATAGCTTGAAGTTAGGATATTCTTAAGTATATCATTAGATTTAGTTCTCATTCCCCGTACATTTTGATAGTAAATTTCAAACATTGTTAAATTTAAGCTCTATAGACATATAATGTATACTTGTTTTTTAATAGAAAATACAAATATGTTTTTTGGGTTAATAAATTGTAACATGACTTCTTACTATTATAACATAGAATATTGAGACCAAAAACCTATAATAATATGCCCCAATCTTATACATGATACAATTTACTCCGAGAAAACTTTTTATTTAAGGAGAAACACTGATTTGGGTTATAATAACGATACACCAGTACTATAAATATATTAAAATTAAAAAAAAAAAACAAACTACTTAAAATAGATTGTCTTTTCTAATTAATAATAAATCAATTCATAACTGCAATAATAATATAGGTGAGAGACTTCAATATCAAAAAATAATATAAAACCTACAAACAAAGAAATGTTCAGAGTCAAAATGGTAATTGATATTTATACAAAAATACATATAAAGTGGAATATTATGGAAGAAACCATGATTATAAACTAAAAAATACAAAACAACCTAGGCATTTTAAAAAATTCCAAATAAAGAAATTGGCTATTCAACTCAGCTTGATCTATCTCTAAAGATCTTTGCAATTATGGTGTTTTTTATCAAAATATTTATCGCTGTTTTTATTCATCTTCCTGGATTTTGGACGTAACTGGACGTAACTGTAACAAATAGTTAGCATTTGCATACTAACAGCAATCATAGAAAGCTCTGGTTTAGATAATTTGTCAGTCATTTTTTACATAAAAAAATATTACTATTTTTAACAAATTTTCGTAGAATATTTTATACTGGCAATTATAATTTTTTAACGTTTTGAAGATATGTACACCCCCGGAATCCAGAGCTAGGCAATAGCTTTAAGAATGTTATGAATGTCGCAATGACGTAAAGAGTGACAATTAAAAAAACCTTGACGATCTGTCGATCTATCCTAAATCTTTCAAAATGGTGCTTCATTCTCGCGGGTTTCTTTCCAAATTAAATAAACTATTTTAAATATGAACATAAAATAAAACTTGTAAAGTGTACTAAGTTTCGTGGACTCTTTTAAAATTTAAAGTGTTGTGCTGTAAATATAAACTAAGTGCTAAAAAAAAATAGAGTGCGTTCCCCGAAATCAGTTTCAAAACTGTGATGTTTTAAGATCTAAATTGTTATTTACAGCGTCTTACGTAAGTACAATCCGTTTTTCATTATTAAATATCTGTGCTTCTTATTTCGGACGCGTTAAATATGTCACATATGCATAGGTAACTCTAATTCAATCCGGACAGGCGCATGACACCCATTTTATAATAATTTATAGTTGTGTTTCCGCTGTGATTATTGTTAATTATGTGCGTAATCTAAATCAAGAAAAAAACTAGTTTTCTTCAAGGTTATAGGTTGTCATTTACATGTTAGTTATATTAAAATACTATTTTTTAATCATTGTTCAGCACCTGGTTAAGAGTATGTAGTTATCTTATACAAATCAATATATTCTTTATTTAATTATACTATTCTGTGTTTACATATATTGTACAATAAAATATTTAGTTCAATATTTGTTTCCTGTTACTCATACTTTATTATATATATAAATATTTTTTATGGACACAATTGAATTAATGACCCTCACTTATAGAAATAAACTAGACTTATAAAGGCTATGTGACATTCACATAATTTATTTTAATATTAATTACACTTTTATTATTTATTTCCATAAATAACAAAATATAAAATTTAAATGAATGATGAATGATGATAAAATAAATATCTGAAATTTTAAATATATGTTTAATAACATCAACTAATAATTACTATAAACTACACCACTTCTTCAATCTAGTATCTGCAAAATCCCTGAACTAACACTGTCTTCAACCAGAAAAGTAAATCAATAAAACAGTGATGTCATCATGATGTCATAGGTTTGAATCACATTTAGAACACTTCTAACAATATGTTAAATACTTAATCTAGAAATAGATATATTAGTATAGACAATAGTGTATTTTGTTTGTTTACTAACAATACCAACTTATCTAGAATTATTATCTGTTGTAATCTATATCTATAATACAAAACAAAGAAGGCTTCACTTTTTGTGCCTACGTTTAGTAAGTCAAGGTCTTGTTATACAAGGTATGACTTTAATATATTGCCATGAATAAACAGTATTAAAACCGGTTAAGACTTGGTCTAATGAAATAGTATTGTCTAAATATGGTGGATTTACCTGAAATTTTATTTTAACATAATTTCCCATACACTTAAAACCTGAATAATCTATGGATCCGCCTTGAAACAGACAAAATAATATGAAGGCCAATACTGTTCATACTGTATATAATTTTAAGTTAATTACTATGTGGCTAACAAACACTAAAAAGTAGTTACTCTGTTAATCATTTGTTTGTATGTTCATCATGCAAAAAGTAAAGTTTTGGAAAAAATATAATGTGTGGCTAATTTATCATTTGAAACAACTTGTATAATTATTTTACTACAAAGATTTCTTATTTTCAAGGGCAACCATAAAGAGTGACATAAACTATGAGAGTTAAAATCTAATTTAATGAAATAGTAGGTATGTGGTGATTGATAGAAAGATATATGAAATTACAAAACCAACTCCTTTCTTATTTATTGCCGTTACTTATCTCATTTCCTGGTTTCTCATAATGTGTGTAAAGTAAACCATATATTATATTATATGTAAATATTTCATATTCATAATACAATGGCAATTTCTTTAGTTATCTTTTCTAAATATTTAAAGTAATCTTCGTATTCAAATATGTCATCATGTTGTAAGTTTGTTTGTGGTATACTATTTGATAATAATTTTATAAGATGTGAGAAATGCTTATAGTTTAATGTAATAACAGTCAAAATCACTCATCAGCTCATACAAATTATATATTTATTTAGTTGTATTCCGTAAAACCAAATGTTCTTAACACATGGTTAGAGTCATGAAAATTAAAAAAAATATCTGCTGAGTTCAGAACTATTATTTGTTTGGATAGTATGTACACATGATCAAAATATAGTGCTAAAAATCAACCTCGGTGTGTGATACTTGATAAAGAGTTTGTATTTGTAATTAACAAACACTATGAGTTGATATCATCATTATTAAGTTCAAGATTATTTTAAATGTAACAGTTTTTATCACATCACCTATTGTTAATGTTAAATAATTAATACTTTATCTTTGTAATACAAAAGAATGAAATTTACCATAACCTTACAGTATAGTATAAAAAATCAATGTTAAAATTGTTGAACAAGAAATTTATTAAATATTGAATCCTATAACTGTTGTAAGGGTCATAGAAATAGTAATTGATTTTAGATCAAATAATGTTGCCTGCGGGAAGTCCCAAGAGGGAAAACCAGTTATGGTAGTATTTCTCTGCAGGCTAAATCAAAATTAATAGAATATAACCACCAATATTAGTATTAGGTATGTTGTAATGTTTTTCTACAGGTATAATGGTTTCGTAACACGCTTACGTAGCACCGTTCTAAGACCTTAATGGCTATTTTCTGTGACCTAACTCGGTATCCTATTAGTTGACTTGAAATCACAGTTGCGCTCACGAACACATGGAATGATCTGTGAATGTATGTGTAGTTCATACATTTGTTGAAATATTTTATTATTTGAATACTTAATGGTTGTTTTTACATTTTTTGTCATTTTTTTTTTGTTTAGGGTCATGCTAATGATGGTAAACTGACTTCAATGTTTCTGTCACAGTAAACAAATACGTACGTAAATAATATTAATTACTAGATTGACGAGTGAGTTCCGTTAAATCAATACTAATATTAATAAAGAGTAAATATTTATTTATTTGCTATCGATAAAGTTTAAAATTACTGTAAGGATTTTAAAAAATCTTCAAATACTACGGAAATACATAATGTATTTTTTTTTTATCTTGAAAAAAAATAATAAACAGTTTGATATCTCGATATTTTTGAACCATGTCAATGGAAATAACACGGCTTTGCTGTTATTTATAAATTGAATATATTATAACAAATAAATCTATAAATTTGGACCCGATATGCAAGAGGTCATGACATTAACAGCAATTACTAGAGCGCATGCGAAGTCACGAACAAAACTACTATAATACTAATAATACTATCATATACCTAGGTTTCCTATTTATTTATCTTTTACATGATCGAACGAAGATCGCACAACATTGTAACATTATTATTAATATTTTACGTTACATTTTTCTACTATTCTATATACAGGTTTATTTGTAATTAGTTGACAGGCAGCCTCTCTCAATCCCAACAACATTTGTTCTACAACTTTTTAAAAATGGTGATAAACAACACAATAAACACGCAACAAAAAAAAATGCTCTCTCTATTACCTATTACTCTGTATTTTGTAAGAAGTGCTTAAAAGGTCAACGCCCGGGGACCATACTTACGCTCAGAGCTAATGTCATTTCAGAGGCAACAAATAAATTTTGTATGAGAAAACTCAAATTTTAATAACTATTAATTTTAAACAGTGGACACTCGAAGATAATTCAAACTTGCACAAAAAACCTTTATAATCCATTCCAATTGAATTTGATATTTTTTTGTTTGCACGACCACAATCCGACTGAAGACTAACGAATAATACAAATAATAATAATAACGAATAATATAAATAATCGGCGAGATCATTTTTTTGTGTTATATATCACAACATATAAATTTCAGGTTTCTGCACTCATGAATATAAATTTTAACTACCCGACATCTCAAATATTTGCATGCACTCACACACAAATGATTAAAAAGGATGCAAGGTTCATGGATATTTGTTCAAAATAATGACAAGAAGAGAGCACATGATTGAAAAAACATTCGTTGCTGACTCTTCAAAGCATGAAAACATTGAATCTTAAAAAATAATTTAAATTTTACTTTTAATAAAATTACTTAATTACAATATTTGCATTTAAACAAATAATAAGGTACGTTGTAATATAACGGCCTCTTAAAATACCGTGAATAGATTTTAAAACTTCTTGAATAAAAAAGAAATATGACAGAAAATATGTATTTTCAAGACTTTTTGTTCACAATAGGATTAGCATAGCAAGGCTAGCTAGGATAGAGCTGGTTTTCATAAATAAATTTATTCAAGTTTATGTTGAAGGTCATACATTACAACGATGAATTATGTATACATAATTAATATAATAATTAGCTTCCATATTTGTTATTTACCATTCTTACATTACTGTTGAAACGAATTTTACTATATTGCTGCTTTCATTGCTGAAACTGCAATTCAAATGTTAAAGTCCTTACTATTAACTATATTATCCTTAATAGATTATGGTTGTAGTAGTACATATTGCATAAAAGTTTAAATAATTAAACGTACGTATTATTAACTACGTAGATAGTTGATACTGACTATTGAAATACGTACAGTTCTATTTATTTTTGTAAAATTTTGTTCCTTTTTAACAAATTAAGATTAACAAAACCATTGATTTAAATGAAATATTTCTTCTTAACTGTCATTTATTAATAAAGTAAGGGAGAACATCGAATAATCTTTTTCACCATTTAATTATATATAAATTGAATTGTAAATGGATTTATCAATCAAATCTAGTTTAATAATCTTGTATATAAACGCCTTTATCAGCTGCGATGATGTCGTCTTGTGATAAAATTATCGACAATAGTTCAGTTTGTATCTAAATCGATAAAAGGCACACGTCTTTGTAGATATAGTTATAGTTTTGATGTTCAATAAGAAGTGAGGATATGACCGATAAGTGTCTAGGACAAACTTGCAAGGATTATTAGGAAATGAGAGCGTTGGCAGGAAAATTACTGTTAAGTTGAATTAGTTGTAAACACTTATACCTGGTTGGTTATTGTAGATATTTTTTTATGTACCACGTAGTTGATATAATTTAAAAAAAGAATTAACAAAGTAAATTAGGTAGGAAATCACTTTGACCTTAATTGTTTGCTCCATTTTAAATAATTCAAAGCGTTTTATAAAATTTCCATTACCCAAAACCTTTATTTGCTTTGTTAATTGTCAGTATCACAATAAAATATATTAAATAAATTGTCTAGATTACTTAAATCTCAGCTTATGGGATTAACCTTAAAACAAATTTGAAATCCACAAACAGTCAATACATCCATTGCTAGACATAACGACGATCGTAATACAAACGCCTACTACATTTCTCGCATACATTAATAACAATAGATATTAATCCCTCTTTTCTATTTTATCACAAAAGAACATTTTATTAAAATATTTAAAACAATAGCCTTTGACATATAATATAAAATAAACTAGTAGAGGATACTCCAAAAACAGATGCTACTAGCTTATTATTTTGCCATTAAATATTAATACCCTAGTAATAAAATATAATGCCACTTAATTTGTAGCAATCTTATCTTTGAAATATTAATTAAAACCGGTGTTCCTCAAGGACATATTCTAGATGCTATATCTTTCCTTATTCATTTAAGCAATATATGTAAACACAGGGTAGATAATCTAACAAACAATTACCTCTATAGTGTCTAAATGCAAATCTGACATCAGCGTTATAAGCTATTAATCGTTATCTTGGTGTTTAGTGAGTCAGTGTAGTGTTGTCATGAAACTCAAGAAACCGTTTAGTTTTTCTTCAATAGGTATGTACTAGTTATAATCACTGAAACTTTTAGAAATAAGTTTTGTAATTTTAACCGAAGCATGTTTGTTATGGTTTAGTCTTATAAATATCCAAATAACATCACCACATTCAAGAGCGTTTAATCTCTTACCACAATAGTATCGCAATTAATAACAACATTGACCTACTTCGAATATCGAATTATTTATTGACATGTAGGCTTTCTCTAACTTATGTCGATAATAATGTAACAAAGTAGTTATCCCTAAAAATAATATGTTTGAAGTTTACTGTGGTTTACATGTAAATTTAGAGTATCAATAATAATGTTTCATGGTTGTAAGAAAAGGGAATGATTTGACACAATATTGTAACAGAACTGCCAGTAGAGACATTACTTGTTAATAAAGGTAGACCTATGTCCTGCAATGAACTGTAGTTGACGACGATACGAATATCTGGGATGGTTTTTTCTCAGAATTTTATAAATTCTAACACGCCTTAAGATACGTACTAAATGTATTTAAAGGTCGTCTATTCTCAAAACATTATAAGTCTCCTAACATGGATGCTGTAACACTCTTAATTGTTTCCAGAATTAAGATGGTTGCCCAGCAGTGGTTTTAACGGCAGGGCGATGTCGAGCCAAACCGGACTCAAACATATCGCCACAGAACCTACGCGCCTTGAAACCAAACGTGAGTAAACACATGCACGCACACAGACAAATAAATTAGAATAAATAAGAAAGAGATACGCACGCACTCCAATTATACATTGTCACACGGTAAACTATTCTAATAAGGTGCTACATGCACAGGACGATTATTAAAGAACTATCAAAGCGCGTTGTAAATATAAAAATATGTGATTATGAATGAGAATAAAAAAATATATGTCGAAAAGCATGTTCGATTTGTGCGCGGCCACCTGCCACCCCTTTCCTTGACAACGTGACGTGATATTCTCGAATGTTTTGATAAAGTAAAAGAAAAAGCAAACTGCCTATGATTTATGGCGTTTTATTTGATTTGATATTAATACTAAATCCAACAAAATGCTCCTTATACGCTGTTATTGTCTGAAATTGAAAAAATGTAGTGTGTATAGACCCTAAACTTCGAGAATATATTATGTTTCAATATTTTAAAACATTGCCTACGGTACATTCGAAAAAACCTTGTCTCTTTCAGTTAGATTTTTTGACTTTGTATTAGTAACATTATTATAATATTTTAAATGTGTTTTCAATTTCAAACCTTGTTGTTTTGAAATGAAAATTAATAATAAATACAGATACAAGGTAATTCCCGGCACAATAGCCTAATTTGCATCTTTACATAATATAGTGAACATAATAGTATCATAATTTTATTAGTGTTATTATACAAAAATACTAAGGAAGTTATCGACTATTAAAAAAAAACTTGTATTTACCACAAGATAAATATAACCTTTAATTTTTTTCAACCTCACCCCACAATTACCAAGTACCAACATAACAAAAAAATCTGCAAAATCGAGGCATTCTCAAGTGATGGCTTTTGGTACGTGCGGCATCATTTTATTTAAAATTATACTGTAACAAATTTTCAAACCGTATTATCTACGTTCATTTGCCAGTATGGCGTTGGCGTAAATTTACCGTAACTAGATCGCCAGGCAATCTAGATTCTGATAACCAATTAGAGTTAGGCTTCAGACTATAGATATTATATTTATTATAAGCTTAGCATTTTTTTGTATTATATTAAAAGTAAGTGAGGTTTTGATCGGTTTATATGGTTGTAATGCCTTAAAAACGAAATCACGTTTATTATATAGCATGATCAATAATAGAATACATTATAAAATATTCATTGTAGTTATCAATACATCTGTTATAAAATACTCGAAAGAAATCAACGGTTGTTTGATTAATTTCTAGACGGGTCAAAAGAAATCGCTGGGTTAATCTTGAATCTATAGAGATTCCCCATTCTCCTCTAAAACGGACAAAAAATGCAATTTACTGGCTTTAGCTGACGAACATAATAAACCATCTTGGTTAAAGGAGTGATATTTCTATCTCTATTACATTTGTCACTAATATAATTCAAAACCATTACATTAAACGAGGTGTCTGTCCATTCATTGAAATGTTATAATAAATGACACATTCAAACACACACTATAACAAGTGTAAAATATACTTCGTAGTTTGGCAATAGTTTTCTATCTACTCGTACAATGGAGATAGGAATTTAGGAAACAATTTACCGGCCCTCTCTAGCGTTGGAGTATTATCATACCAAAAATACTAACATGGTATTTAAAATACAATATGAATAGCTTTTGTTATTTATTTATATATTATATTACGATCATGCCAAAAGAGTATTTATTTATATCACATTAGTTTCATTGTTTATAAGTATAGATTTATCGACTACGAAATACTTAAAACAAAGTTTAAACCGTTATTTTTTTTTTTACCATTATTACAGTAATATTATCTTTGTATGTTACTGTAATAACATATGTATGTAATACGTTATGGTAAGTTATATTAGTATGTGTTAGAAACTTTGATTTATTTGCGCAACTGTTGGAGATCTATGATGTCTGGTTGTGTCATGATGACATTCATAGATATAGTTTATAGATGTCTACGTGATCTATAGATGTATTTTTATTTAGTTTATGTCTAGATCAATTATTTTTAATTTATATCACAAAGCTAAATAATATACCTAGTTTTGTTTATTACTTTTGAGGACTATAAACCTGATGTCTTATCCGTGTTATATATGAATCATAGATATGTTTGATTAGATAATTAAATAAAGATTTTTATTTTTAAGCTGTCTGTCCGCTGTTTGTAGTAATTTATTATATACGAAGTAAACTATCTACAGTTGCCTGTAACACAACAATTATTTACACAATATGGTTGGAAAATATAATACTATGGTAAGAAGGACACACTTTCCAATATCTTACGTTTCTAAATTTCAATGTTTCTTTTACAATCGTTTTTGTCATTGGTTAGGAACATTTTAGTATAATATTAAACAGTATTTTTGCTATATCATTAAATACTAAATATATCATAGGTAGATCATATTTAATTGAGATAAGATATTTGATATTTGTAGTTAAGTAATATTACTCTGGTATTTTAGACGTGGATGGATTTACATGATATCCTTAAACTATCAAATTTTTATATGAAAATTATTTTTCTTTTCAAAAGTTGGATGACTAACGATAAACCCTTTATAAGTTAAAAACTCGATAACTAAAAATATTTAGTGCCTTCTTAGATTTTAACGATGTTCTACTGTATTTATACAAGAAAAGTAATCTCGATAACAAATATAAAAGTAATATTTCGTGTTAAATGTTCGTTTTCGAGATTGTCATACTCGACTTATAAACATAAATGGTTTCGCCTATAAATAAATACAATATAAACTAATGATAAAATATTTCCATGAAATATACAATTTTTTAATAGCTCGTTATAAAGAGTTTATTATATTTATAAGAGCTATACAGTTTTATAAACATAATAAAACTGTTTGTAAATAAATTTTGAGACACACCTGTTTATGACATCTAAATATATATTGTTTATACGCGGATATTATTTTGTTAGTGTTTGATACTTGTGGAGTCATAATTATTATCGTTTTTCTAGAACAATGTCGTATTATAAATAGATAATACAATTTCGTGTAATGTTATGTTAATATATAGTATTATATAAATATGAACTACATTTGGTAGGTATACATTTTTAGTCTTACCTAAAATCAGTTAACTATTTAAGAATATGAAGACTGTTTTTATACACAATAAGAGACAGGTGTATTAGGCGAGTTTGAAGGTTAGGCTTAATACGTCGGATTTTATATGTATACTAGCAGACCCGGCCACGCGTCGCTGTGGTTGCTAAAGTTTTTGATATAACATTACATTGTAGTAAACTATTTACGGAGTAACGGTATTAGAAAAATAGTGATGTGGATCGCCATGTCTTTTGACATAAATGCAATTTGTAAAAATTTATAAAACAATTTGTAAAACAACCTCTATGACTGATTTTCTACTACCATTAAAATCTATATCTAATATCCATTCTATATAAATAATAAAATTGTCATTGATCCATTTCTGTAAGTGGAAAATATTAAAAAAAACATCATAGGGGGCTCAAACATTATAAGGTCAAGAGAACCCAAAACAGTATCGGATATCAAGTATAGGCGTACATCGAAGTCTGCAGTGTGTGAACATAACAAGCCCAATCATTATATAAGATTTGATAAACCTAAAATCCTCACAAAAGAACAACGTTACATTCCAAGAAAGGTTCGTGAGGCTATTGAAATTAAAAAACATCCTAATTTTAAAAGAGAAGATGGTTGGGGATTATATAACACCTGGGACCCACTTTTGAAAAATATAAAATCCCATGTCTGTGACCGCACTGTAAGACCTCAAGATACTGTTAGTGCGTTTTGTGTGAATCCTGAACTGTACGCCCGGCAGCTTAGAAACCGTTGGAGGTAGATGACTAATTAACTGACTTTCTGACAGACACCTCCATCTCGTCTTTCCGTGAACACGATTGCTGCAAAGCATTCGAAACGTCGGGTTAGATTTAAAATGTAAATTTAAAATTTAATTCAATATACGCGAGTTAAATCCGTAAAAATAGTTTTATTTCAATGTGTAGTACTCGTGAAAACCTTAGAAAACACTAGGTTTAAAGATATTTTTTTTCTTTCGTCTCACCATTTTCTATTCTACACCGTAAACACTCTAAGAATGCTGATGTGGTGGGTTAAACATGACATGACTGTGTACAACTTTCAAAGACTATCATTAGTCTTATTAAATAATTTCTGTACATTTTTATTAATAAATACCTCTTATCAACAACACTTATTGTTATAATTGGAAAAAACTTGGTAATCTTTAATATTTTATTAACCCCCGACTCAAAAAGAGGGATGTTGTAAGTTTGATCTTCGTATATGTGTTTCTGTCTGTACTGTTGCTAACCATACTTTATAATATTATAAAGTATTATACTTTATTTTTGGTAATTTTAATTTTGGTAATACTTTATACTTTTCCATGCAAATAAAGTATGTGAAAATACTTTACTTTCAAGCTGTACTGCGATGCATAGAATAAAATACTCATTATTGGTTTTATAAGTATGTATTTAACTATTTACCATATGAATTAGAACAGATGAATAAAACTATTTTTAATTAATAAACGAAATGTATCTAACATTACATTCAGCCAGTCAAATGTCAATGGGAATCTGTAATCACCCTAAAAATTTAATAAAGTTATCAGTATTTTTCAGTTTATATTGATAGGAGCTTAAATAATATAGCAAAAAAATATTAAAAATTTAAAAAACCTTCGAAATAAAAGACTAAAAAGAATAAAAATAATATTATTTCATACAACGATCTCCCGACGCAGCTACTTCACTAAGTGCATAATAATATTAATTTTATCCTTTAGAAAGGTCATTTTGTATCAGAGGTTTTTAAATTTTTAAATATATATTTTTTTAATAAAATGTAGAACTGTCAAAACACGCGTTAGAAATAAATATGTAGTCACAAACTAATAAGTAATTTGTAATACTACGTTCATGTAGTAGTTGTCAATGGTGTAAATTTATAATATTTCGGAAGATTTCACTAGCATGGCGTCATTTTTGACTTCATCAGCACTGGCCAGTATACTGGTATGTATTTCGGAATACGGCCTACATCAGCACCCCTAGTACGAATTTGACATTACAAAAACTATGACAGTTGACATTTAGAATGAAATAAAAAAACTAGATGAATATAATTTTTAACAGATTTTTTTAATATGTCAATATATTATGATTCATAGAGTGCATGATAATTCTTTGTTTTGATTTTACGATTTGATAAACTGTCGTAGTTTTCGTAAGTTCGAAACTGGTACGAGGGGTGCTGATGTAATATAGTTCGTATCAGCTGTCTTGTTAAATAACACACCCAACTCGCATGGCTGTATCCGTATACAGCCATGCGAGTTGGTTGTGTTATTTTCATTTCAAATTCATTTTAATTTGAATTTCCATTATAGATGATCACAGACCAATGTTTGGTAATATTTTATATTATACGAGCGAAAGTTTTATAAAGATGGATCGATAAATGTATGCTTGTATGTAAATATAGTTATTTGTTTGTTATTAACCTATATATTATTAGTTTTATATAGCTATATATGATTAGTCTTATATGACTTCCAAATAACAATAACATCATTATTTTATTAATATTCATCAATATAATTGTGTAAGTTATCCAAAATAAAACGAGCAAGTAAGTCGAAAAAAAACCAACCGTAAGTCCGAGGTTTATCTTGCATTTATCTTTGAATAAATTATCACTTTCATTAAATCAGCTGTTGCCTTTCAGTGCGTGGTCTATTAATGAGTTATTATATTATTAAGCTCGTGCACAACCAGTTCATTGTTGAAACTACTTTCGCCGACAATTATAAAATATTTAGACTGATTCAGAAACCTTTGCGGTCTTTCCACATTTAAACAAAAATATATGATAATCAACAAAACATGAAGAATAGAAACATATAAAATATATATAGCGACAATTTTTAGCGAATTGAGTATAAACATATATCTAATTTTTGAATCCACTTTATTTTCTGATTTCAGCTATATGTAATTAAAAAATATAATTTTGCTGAAAATGTCGATTCGACCAAATGGCTTTCCACCAATACATATATGTATAAATATATATGTTTAAAGAAAAAAACACTTTAATTCTTTATCTTAAATTTCCCGCGCACCAAACGTCATCGAGCCACACCTGCAAACCATACAGATAATATTAATTCTATGCTTCAAAGTCTATAAATTAAGACAAACAAAATAGCGTTTCGATATAGTCTTGTGAAACCAATATATGAAACAAGTCGAATTGAAAAATAATTTATATATTATATAATGTGTAATTAATAACTGTTCTAATTGTGATTTAGAATCTGACATCGTGATTAATAACATTAAATGTCGTTTCTGTTATTACGTTATATTACTTTATTTACGTTATTATTGTAAGGTTATTAATACTTTTATTTCATTTAAACCACGTGTACATTACTCACTAATCTCTATATCTCTTGTACTATAAGGCCTAGAGACTTGAAATTTAGTAAGAACTTTTTTTGAGTGGAGGGCAGCTAAGAACGAATTCCGGGGCGTGAATATAAAAAAAAAAACACATTTTTAAGCTAAAAATCATATAAGTATAAAACTTAACAAATATATTCCGGTTGGCATTTTAAAATTAACTAACAACGGATTTTATGAAATTCCACCCGCAAAGGATTGCGAGGGCGTTATAATGAAAGTTAAAAAATATTGTTTGGGTTATTATGAATAAAAGCTGGGACGGTTAGTATGTACTATGTACCTATTTGTATAAAGAAAATGATAATTTAGTATTGAATAAAAATTAATATTGATGATCATATCTCAGTTATATTATACCTTCACCTAGAGACTTTTTTGGCTTAAGAGGCAGAGAAATTCAAAGATATTAAAAAATATCTTCGCACCAAAACCAAGCCAAGCCAATTAGCTCTTAACACAAGAAGATAAAGGCCAATATTGAAGAAAAAACTGAAGCCTGAAATTTCGTCGCCGTGAGCGAATTATGTAGATTACCGCAATGGGCTCTAAAATAAAGATAAAGTACAGTTTCAGCCTAATTATAAAGTGTAATAACCTTCGACATTGAACCAATGTTTATATTCCATAGGAATTAAAATTAGTAAATAAAACAATTGTTGTTTTTATGTTGCAAATAAAATATAAAGTTATTTCTCCAGAATTGGCTGAACGTAATTTATTATACTTTCATGGACTGGTATTTCTCTCTAGAGATGTTATTTAATGTTATTTTTGTGTTAAACAGTTATTGCTTCTAAATATGTATGTATATTTTTTTTAACACCTGACCCAAAAAATATGGGTGTTATAAGTTTAACCTGTGTATCTGTGTGTCTGTCTGTGTGTGGCACATTAGCACACATTAGCAGTCAAACGAATGAACGGATTTGATCTAGTTTTTTTAATCGAAAGTACAATCCGTCGAAATGGTTTTTAGCTATGTTTGGTGGAAATAAAAGCAGTTCTCTTTAAGATATCAAGCTCTTATTGGAGCTCCTGAAAGTTTCTTATGCAATATTGATAGTAAAGGCTTATACAAGAATATCAGTGTGTTCGTTGGTTAATTTAGTACAATATGGAAACCAGTAACTTATCTTTAAGAAGCATATAAAAAATATTTAAAAAAAGACCTTTAAAAGGACAAAAATAATATTATTAGGTACTTATTGAAAGTACTTAACCAAGGTAAATAACGACATAACATTATCAAATCTTCTAAAACTGCGTAAAATAAACATCGTAAAATATACACACATATGTACAACGGTACCCCAACGCAGCGACTTAAAAATAGGTACATAATAATATTATTTTTATCTTTTTAGAGGTCTCTCTGTATCGAAGGTTTTTTAAATAATGAAGTAGCAATTTAATGTTACGAACACTTACACTTCGTTAATTAAATATATACATGTACATATGATATTTTGACGCGCTACCCTCAAACTCCTTCTAATCAAAAAACGTAAAAACAAAATACAGATATTTAATAACAAGAACCGAACAAGATACTTTTTTTTTAATTTATTCTTTCATCTTTCATTTAATTCAAAATTGCATTATTACTTTCATAACCAGTAATAGTTTATATTGCATTGACACAACCGATTAATCGGTAATTTCAGTGTAATACAATATTTTGCTCATCCTTATCCTAGGAGAACGTAGGCGTGGTGCAGCTGGTCGTGCGGCAGCTTTACGAAGAGCCCCTTCAGACTCGGACTGTTCTGGAGAAACAGCCTCCCTGTCTGCGGACAGTGGGGACCGGTCCGTGAGACCGCCACCCCCTCCCCCGAGGAGTGGGAAGAACAGGAGGTATGTAGACCTTATTGTATAGATATGTAGGTTTCTAAGACTGGCGCCGTAACTACAATAGAATAAAATGTGATTTAGCTTTACTCAGCCGAAAATAAGAATTAATGATTTCATGTTGTGAATTTTGTTCAAGTTAATTATAGGTAGTGGTTAAAAATATATTTTAGACCTGAAGTAATAAATTCATGAATTCTATATAGACATACATAAGTCAGCACTAATATCCACCATGTTCATAAAATAATACCGCTAATTGTATTCAAAACACTCAAACCAATTTAACGATAACTCTTACAGAAAAAGTACGTTTTAAAATACATATTAATAATAAAATCAAGAAGTGTTCCTCCACCAACTAAAATAAATAAGGGAAATCGTCATGAATCATACAGAACAAACAAGCAAGGTGAATGTATAATAAATGAATTTTACAAAAAAAAAAACTAATGGTTAGTTTCTGACAAAACCTAATAATCGCCTACTAATGTGAATTGGAAGCACTACTTATATTAACTATTTATCTACATTCAACTCACAGACTCGCACGTTCATTCGTATCAAATAAAAATTATATCCAGGTGCAAAAGCCCTTCTGTCATCGGCATAATGTCGAAAGTTGTTGATTATCAGTATGTCATTGATATTATACAGAACGAAAAGTATTGGCGATATAACATAGCCCTAGGGTACTCGGGGCTTAATTATGAATGAATGCGAGCATCGACATTAACTTCTTATAAGAATATTCAACTTCTATCTTTCCAAAGCTTCTATGGCAGTTTATTTCAAATTTTTTTTATTATAAAAGTTACGAAAGCTACAAAATTTTGCCAAATTTGTATGTAACAAAAATATGATAACTGTTCAAATTTGCAATATGCAAATATTTTGATCTACCCTCAATGGGGAAATAGCTCAGGGATATCAAGGATGACTTCTTGTGTTTGTTTGAATTTAAAAGGGCTATTTAAGGCATTTCACCTCATACTTTTAATTCCTGTTAATGTTCTAAAACTTTTTTTAGCAATACAGATAAATTCTTTTGTTTGCTACCCTAGTTCATGGTTATCTCTATATAAAGAACCATTGAAGTAATATTGGAATAAAAGTAATTTATTCACAATAATAGTGATGACTAAATAAATTCATGTAACATTTATCTCTCTTTCACTCTCACGCCCGAAAGAGTAAAGAGGATAGTATTATACATGTAAGCCGTTGTATTAACAGAAAATTCTCTATCAGCAGTCGTCGGCGCGGCAGTGAGTGGGAAGTGTTAGAGGGACTGAAGGATGGACAGAGGTTCGAGAAAAGACCGGAAGTCTTTAATGGATATCTTCATAAGAAGCGAAAGTGGCCGTTAAAAGGATGGCACAAGGTAACAAATATACACCCATAGACACATGTGCCAGAGGAGGGTAATTACACATACAAACAACGATTGCTACTCCACTTGTATCCACATGTATTTAGATATAATAATGATAATCGTCAATGTATAATGATTCATCTAAAAAACTAGACGTGTGGTTGTATGGCGTTTTCGTTGAAAGGATTAACCATACAAATAAAGGGCTACAATTAGTGGCCGGTAACTTATAGATTGCTAAAGTAATCTCAAACAAAATCGAAATTTTGGTATTATGTATGTAGGCTATGTGAACTTGGCACCCGACTTTGGAAAAAAAATACTTTTATGGGCTTAAATGATAGATTTAGATAAGTAGTGGTTAGTAGTAAAACTAATTTCGTTTGTAGTAAAACGGAAAAAAATATATAAAAAAAATAAAAAAAATTCATCCCCCCGATTTAAAAAAAAAATTTTTTTCGTGCCGATTCTTGTACAAAAACGTTAGTAGTTGATTGTAGTAAAAGTGTTTTTTTTTTTTAGTAAATTAATTATACTGGGTAAACATCTCGAGTTTTGTCCAAATTAATATTTAATAAATAATTGTATTTCAAAAGCACACGAATACTACAAACGCTTAAAATGACTAAGAAACCTTTGTAGAGGTTTGTAGTGAAATAATATTTGATTGTAGTAGATCAGAAGTTGGTAAAAATCGATCACTTTGACCGAAACTTATATTTCACTAAGTTGATCTGAATTACTTCTGATCGAAGGTTAATATGATTACTACAAACGCTTAAAATGACTAACAAACCTTTGTAGAGGTTTGTAGTGAAATAATATTTGATTGTAGTAGATCAGAAGTTGGTAAAAATCGATCACTTTGACCGAAACTTATATTTCTTTAAGTTGATCTGAATTACTTCTGATCGAAGGATAATATGATTACTACAAACGCTTAAAATGACTAAGAAACCTTCCTAGAGGTTTGTAGTGAATTAATATTTGATTGTAGTAGATCAGAAGTTGGTAAAAATCGATCACTTTGACCGAAATTTATATTTCACTAAGTTGATCTGAATTACTTCTGATCGAAGGTTAATATGATTACTACAAACGCTTAAAATGACTAAGAAACCTTTGTAGAGGTTTGTAGTGAAATAATATTTGATTGTAGTAGATCAGAAGTTGGTAAAAATCGATCACTTTGACCGAAACTTATATTTCACTAAGTTGATCTGAATTACTTCTGATCGAAGGTTAATATGATTACTACAAACGCTTAAAATGACTAAGAAACCTTTGTAGAGGTTTGTAGTGAAATAATATTTGATTGTAGTAGATCAGAAGTTGGTAAAAATCGATCACTTTGACCGAAACTTATATTTCACTAAGTTGATCTGAATTACTTCTGATCGAAGGATAATATGATTACTAAAAACGCTTAAAATGACTAAGAAACCTTCCTAGAGGTTTGTAGTGAATTAATATTTGATTGTAGTAGATCAGAAGTTGGTAAAAATCGATCACTTTGACCGAAACTTATATTTCACTAAGTAGATCTGAATTACTTCTGATCGAAGGTTAATATGATTACTACAAACGCTTAAAAGGACTAAGAAATCTTCCTAGAGGTTTGTAGTGAAATAATATTTGATTGTAGTAGATCAGAAGTTGGTAAAAATCGATCACTTTGACCGAAACTTATATTTCACTAAGTTGATCTGAATTACTTCTGATCGAAGGTTAATATGATTACTACAAACGCTTAAAATGACTAAGAAACCTTTGTAGAGGTTTGTAGTGAAATAATATTTGATTGTAGTAGATCAGAAGTTGGTAAAAATCGATCACTTTGACCGAAACTTATATTTCACTAAGTTGATCTGAATTACTTCTGATCGAAGGATAATATGATTACTAAAAACGCTTAAAATGACTAAGAAACCTTCCTAGAGGTTTGTAGTGAATTAATATTTGATTGTAGTAGATCAGAAGTTGGTAAAAATCGATCACTTTGACCGAAACTTATATTTCACTAAGTAGATCTGAATTACTTCTGATCGAAGGTTAATATGATTACTACAAACGCTAAAAATGACTAAGAAACCTTTGTAGAGGTTTGTAGTGAAATAATATTTGATTGTAGTAGATCAGAAGTTGGTAAAAATCGATCACTTTGACCGAAACTTATATTTCACTAAGTTGATCTGAATTACTTCTGATCGAAGGATAATATGATTACTACAAACGCTTAAAATGACTAAGAAACCTTCCTAGAGGTTTGTAGTGAATTAATATTTGATTGTAGTAGATCAGAAGTTGGTAAAAATCGATAACTTTGACCGAAACTTGTATATCACTAATTTGATGTAAATTACTTCTGATCGTAGGATAATATGATTACTACAAACGCTTAAAATGACTAAGAAACCTTCCTAGAGGTTTGTAGTGAAATAATATTTGATTGTAGTAGATCAGAAGTTGGTAAAAATCGATCACTTTGACCGAAACTTATATTTCACTAAGTTGATCTGAATTACTTCTGATCGAAGGTTAATATGATTACTACAAACGCTTAAAATGACTAAGAAACCTTCCTAGAGGTTTGTAGTGAAATAATATTTGATTGTAGTAGATCAGAAGTTGGTAAAAATCGATCACTTTAACCGAAACATATATTTCACTAAGTTGATCTGAATTACTTCTGATCGAAGGTTGATAGGATTACTACAAACGCTTAAAATGACTAATAAACCTTCCTAGAGGTTTGTAGTGAAATAATATTTGATTGCAGTAGATCAGAAGTTGGTAAAAATCGATCACTTTGACCGAAACTTATATTTCACTAAGTTGATCTGAATTACTTCTGATCGAAGGATAATATGATTACTATAAACGCTTAAAATGACTAAGAAACCTTACTAGAGGTTTGTAGTGAAATAATATTTGATTTTAGTAGATCAGAAGTTGGTAAAAATCGATCACTTTGACCGAAACTTATATTTCACTAAGTTGATCTGAATTACTTCTGATCGAAGGTTAATATGATTACTACAAACGCTTAAAATGACTAAGAAACCTTCTTAGAGGTTTGTAGTGAAATAATATTTGATTGTAGAGGATCAGAAGTTGGTAAAAATCGATCACTTTGACCGAAACTTATATTTCACTAAGTTGATCTGAATTACTTCTGATCGAAGGTTAATATGATTACTACAAACGCTTAAAATGACTAAGAAACCTTCCTAGAGGTTTGTAGTGAAATAATATTTGATTGTAGTAGATCAGAAGTTGGTAAAAATCGATCACTTTGACCGAAACTTATATTTCTCTAAGTTGATCTGAATTATTGATATATTAAATATCATAGTGGTTATTATTAATTAGGCATAAACATCACTATTCCTTCGCTAGGAAAGCGGAAAATCTTGAAAAAATTAATGTTCATATTTTTTAATACATTAAATATCGATCGTTGTATAAAAACTTTTCTATTTTCTTTTAAAATTACATGTTTTTAATTTAATTTACACATAAGAGCATCTGTATACTTAACTTAACATATCTGTATACTTTTTATCTCATCAAAATAGATTCATTATCAGTAATTTACCTTTACAATCATTTCATATTACTTTTCTATTTTCTTTTAATTATATATATTTTTCATTTTCTTTCTGTTTGCTTCAAGGCTTATACTACAAACTTGAATTAATTTTTTTGTTGTATATATAGTGATAGTAAATTAGTTCAGGAAAAAAGCTATATTAGAAACTGTTTAAAATGCCTCGAACGGCAGGGAATTCGGCATATGTTATCTTTAAGTCTCTTAAAGGTTTGCGGTTCATCATATGTTTAGCAAACAGCGACTGTTGCAATGAAGGGCAAAATGTCGAAGGACTACCTTTATCTTCGCTTATCCCAAAACAGGAATGATCTCTTACATAAAATTCGTGGGGTTGAATTGTTAGAGTTTAAAAGAATATTCCCTCATTTGTGATAATACCATCCCGTTGTCACGGTGAGCTCACAATCTATTTATATCTATTCTATTTTTTTTTATTCCTCATAATGCTCATTCCTGTAATAAAAATCGTATTCATGACCACACTTATCAAAAGCATATATTTTTATTTTGACAATTTCTTTCATAATCAAACGTAAATTAAAGATAGGAGTCACGTTCTCGGTCATGTTTCAACACTTCTGATCTACTCAAATCAAATATTATTTTACTACAAACCTCTAGTAAGGTTTCTTAGTCATTTTAAGGTTTGTAGTTATCCTATCAACCTTCGATCAGAAGTAATTCAGATCAACTTAGTTAAATATAAGTTTCGGTCAAAGTGATCGATTTTTACCAACTTCTGATCTACTACAATCAAATATTATTTCACTACAAACCTCTAGCAAGGTTTCTTAGTCATTTTAAGCGTTTGTAGTAATCCTATCAACCTTCGATCAGAAGTAATTCAGATCAACTTAGTGAAATATATGTTTCGGTCAAAGTGATCGATTTTTACCAACTTCTGATCTACTACAATCAAATATTATTTCACTACAAACCTCTAGTAAGGTTTCTTAGTCATTTTAAGCGTTTGTAGTAATCATATTATCCTACGATCAGAAGTAATTTACATCAACTTAGTGATATGCAAGTTTCGGTCAAAGTGATCGATTTTTACTAACTTCTGATCTACTACAATCAAATATTATTTCACTACAAACCTCTAGGAAGGTTTATTAGTCATTTTAAGCGTTTGTAGTAATCATATTAACCTTCGATCAGAAGTAATTCAGATCAACTTAGTGAAATATAAGTTTCGGTCAAAGTGATCGATTTTTACCAACTTCTGATCTACTACAATCAAATATTAATTCACTACAAACCTCTAGGAAGGTTTCTTAGTCATTTTAAGCGTTTGTAGTAATCATATTAACCTTCGATCAGAAGTAATTCAGATCAACTTAGTTAAATATAAGTTTCGGTCAAAGTGATCGATTTTTACCAACTTCTGATCTACTACAATCAAATATTATTTCACTACAAACCTCTAGCAAGGTTTCTTAGTCATTTTAAGGTTTGTAGTAATCCTATCAACCTTCGATCAGAAGTAATTCAGATCAACTTAGTTAAATATAAGTTTCGGTCAAAGTGATCGATTTTTACCAACTTCTGATCTACTACAATCAAATATTATTTCACTACAAACCTCTAGCAAGGTTTCTTAGTCATTTTAAGCGTTTGTAGTAATCCTATCAACCTTCGATCAGAAGTAATTCAGATCAACTTAGTGAAATATATGTTTCGGTCAAAGTGATCGATTTTTACCAACTTCTGATCTACTACAATCAAATATTATTTCACTACAAACCTCTAGTAAGGTTTCTTAGTCATTTTAAGCGTTTGTAGTAATCATATTATCCTACGATCAGAAGTAATTTACATCAACTTACTGATATACAAGTTTCGGTCAAAGTGATCGATTTTTACTAACTTCTGATCTACTACAATCAAATATTATTTCACTACAAACCTCTAGGAAGGTTTATTAGTCATTTTAAGCGTTTGTAGTAATCATATTAACCTTCGATCAGAAGTAATTCAGATCAACTTAGTGAAATATAAGTTTCGGTCAAAGTGATCGATTTTTACCAACTTCTGATCTACTACAATCAAATATTATTTCACTACAAACCTCTAGGAAGGTTTCTTAGTCATTTTAAGCGTTTGTAGTATTCGTGTGCTTTCGAAATAGAATTATTTATTAAATATTAATTTGGAAAAAACTCGAGATGTTTGCCCAGTATAATTAGTTTACTAAAAAAAAAAACACTTTTACTACAATCAACTTCTAACGTTTTTGTACAAGAATAGGCACGAAAAAAAAAATTTTTTTAAATCGGGGTGATGATTTTTTTTTATTTATTTTTTTATTTTTTTTCAGTTTTACTACAAACGAAATTAGTTTTACTACTAACCACTACTTATCTAAATCTATCATTTAAGCCCATAAAAGTATTTTTTTTCCAAAGTCGGGTGCCAAGTTCACATAGCCATGTATGTATGGTAAATGTACAATTTCACCTAAATAATAGTTAAATGATAATGATTGAAATAAATATCAAGACCCCAAAGATTCTGCTCGTGGGTATTTTTAAATGTTTCTTCGTTCAGAAAAGCAATAGACGCAAATAAATTATTTAAAATGTAGAACGTGCTGTTATTTTTGTATTTGGAGTGATAGAAATGTCGTCATCAAATTTGTTTTATTTTTTTTTAACTTATTTAAACTTTTTTTAACAATGGTTCTAATTTTAGGTTTTACTACGTATTTCTATAATATTGTACTAGGTTCGTGTTTCGTGTCTGTTTATTGCGATTAGTATTTTAGTTTTAAATAAAAGCAAAACTATTAATTGTATTTTTATTACTACAAATTTAGGCACTCTTATGATGAATTTAAAAGTCATAAGTGTAAAAATTTAAGGACCAATTATTAGATGTTATGTTTGGCTCTTCATCATCTCCAGCATAATCGTATCCGTGTTTTGTACCAATAAGTTTATTATTATGATGATGTTATATATGCAACAAAGCCTGTTCCTTAGCGGTTCTTCGTGATCGATGGCGGCATATTGGTGTACGCGCGCTCGCCGGCGGACCTGGCTCGCGGGCGGCTGCACGGCTCGGTGGATGTAGGTTTGTCCGTGCTGTCCGCCAAAGCCCGCTGCCGCCGCGTCGACATCGACGCTGACGAGTTCATCTACCACCTGCGGGCTAAGACCAACGATGTCTTCCGCACTTGGCTGGGCGTACTGGAGGCGCATCGGTCAGTGACATTCGATGATCATAACTGATTGACTCTTTTATCAATCGCCCTCTCTCAACAACTCTCTTCCATCTACTACTCAAACAACTCCATACCACTTTTTCTTGATGTTATTTTATCGTATGTGATGTTAAGAATACCATTCTAAACACGAACTTTGAGGCAGTCTATCCTGTTAATAAATGTTTGAGTTTTTGAGTAGAGTTCCTAGTTATTAAATGATTGAGTTTTTGAGTAGCTTTCATAACCGTTCTCTTGGTTACAAATTTTCCCTTCCTTCTTGAACATGTCAGCTAGTTTTGGAAGTATCTTTCTCCTAATATTAAACGAGCACAGTCATACTAGCCCTTTCAAATATTCACACGTAAAACTGATGATGTTTTGTCGTCTGAAATTGTATGTGTATTGTATATTATGTATAAAATCATTATTTTCTTGTTACATTGTACACTCACACTGCATCTCCCGTATGGCCTTTTTTCCATATAATTGGTTACCTGGAACATATTACTCTTTAGCGATAAGACCTCAAAATTTGTACTTAGTTTTTTCATGTCTTTTTGTCTGTAATGGTATGATCCAGATGTACGTTAAAAATAATTAATTTATTTATATCAACTTTCAGGTTGTATCGACAACACCTACTTACATTCGGCGCCCGTGAGTCTATTCCTAAAATACACGCTCCGCTTGAGGATCTCCCTCCCACAGACACATCATCACGTAAGTCAAATATTGTATATATTTCTTTTACTATTATAAATATTTTTGTCTGGTTTCTTAAATCTCCATTAACTAATACTATTTTTCTCTTTGACTAGATGAAGCCAAAGAAAATGGATTAGGTAGATAACTTTAATTACCGATTAGTGCTTACATCGTCACTTAGCAATATATTTACATATAAAAAATATATTCTAATTCTATCTTTACTAGATTACTTAAAATTTTATGAAATAATTTTGACAAAACCGACAGAAAAGAATGATAATATTTGCATTGTCACCCTTCTAAACTATGATTAAAGACAAAAAGATATTTTAAATAGATTCCTAAATTTGTACGAGAGACAAACGTTTTATAATATCTAGGTCTTATTTAAAGCATTTGCCTAATTTCTTTTTTCGTTTCTGTGTTCAAAAATATCAATATGTAAATATATTGCTAAATGACCATAATGTTTCTGTCACATATAATTTACTTCCCTCAACCCTTCCTGTAGGAACATCGAAATCAAGTAAATTAGGTAATGAATTTCAAAGCAAATGGACCACGGTTAACAGTTTGGTCTATACTCTTTGTGAAATTACCAAGTACAACCAACCATTTAAAAGTCACTTACCAGAAAAACACAATAAAAGTCAAAATGACATAGAGAAAGAAAAGGCGCTGTCAGTAGATAGTGTTGACATTAACAGTATTGCAGTTAATACAGTACGCGGTGCATATCATAGGAATATTGGAAATAGATCTCCGATGGCGCCACATGTAATAGATAAAGAAGTAGTTGGTTTAATAAATAACAACAAAAGTACAGCCTCCTTAGAAGTACAAGAAAATATGTTAAATAATATAAATGAATACAAACGTAAACCAATCTTACGTATTGGTGATGGTGTCGAAATGCCGGCGTACTTTTTGTTTGCTAGAAACAGATGCCAAGCTAACCCCCCCCTAAGAAAAAGCAAAAAATCAACCAACGTTGTTAAATACAAGAACATATACGATGAACCCACCCTCAAGAGACCACTTAGTAGAGTCATGTTGTTAGCTAAACATAAATTTAAAGAATATAATACAGTGATAATTAACGATTTTGATACTAATTACATGACATCGATAACCAAAAAGCATGTCGATATACAAACAACCGAAGAGATGGAAAATAATGATTTACAGAATTCGATTACTTTATCCGAGTATGATACGATTGCTGAGAAATTGATGGTTTCGATAATAAATAATAGTAGTCCAGATGTTACTGTAAAGACCTGTATTAACCAGGTGATAAAAGAGTTATATAATATAAAATTTCATAATTTTGGCGATCATCCAGTCAAATATTTATTCAGATGTTTATTAGAATATTGGTTAGATAATTCTACAGCAGAAAACTCAAAAAATGTATTAAAACAATCAAGATCCATCAATCGTCAGTCTAATATGTATTTTTCTAAGGATCAGGCAACGTCTAACGTAGTTTCACAAAAAATAACTACAGCTACTCAATTTCACGGTATTAGTGATTTAATAAAAGACAAAGCGTTAGAAATGCCTGTCAAAAATCCAGGTAAAAAAAATAGATTAGCATGCAAAATAAATGATAGTTTTGAAAAAGAAAGGCGCATTCAGGAACTGGAAAGAATTCTTAAAAATACTATTTATATCTGTGAAACTGTTCGCAGTGGTCACAGCAAAGAGAAAGATATTAAAATTACCAAGAAACTTATCGATAATCTCGATAAATTTTCACGTCACAAGGATTTGAATAGATCAGATGAAGAAGCAATATGTGATTCTAATTCATCCAATGAGTTACCAAAAATACAAGAAACAATAAACCATCTCATCAGTGAAACCGATATACCACCAGATGTAGCCAAAGAGTTCTTTAGTGCATACCTAAATTTGCTTCGTGAAAGTCATAGTGATAACAGTAGTTCATCTAGAGAAGAATCACAAACTAACGCATGTAATAAATGTGAAATTATAGCTGAACCTGTACGAAAAAATGTCTCAAAAAGCATTTTAACTAGTAGTAATATACCGGACCCTAAAGATCAGAGCGTTGACCTCGGACAGATGTATCTCAAGAATGTTTTAGATAAAATAACATCAATTTTCGCAAATGATATAAAAACAGATTTAGAAGCAAAGAATTACTGGAATAATATTAAAGGTCAAGATGAAATAGGGCATTTTGGACCGGAAAATAGTAAGGAAGATTCTGTATTGATAGACATTTCTAAATATGATCTTGAAAATATTTCAATGAGGAAGGATCCTAGCATAAAAGAAATCGCTTCAGTAATTAACAAATTTAATATAAAACCTCTTAATTCAGAGGAACATAAATCATTAAAGCTTAACTGGAAATATACCGATAAAATTTCCAAGATTGAAATTTTGGAAAATAATATCTTTCAAGGCGAAAGTTGCGAGTCAGACGAAATATTTAATATGAAAACTGTTAATCTTAGTTCAATGATGCAGGTTCCATACTTAAACGTTCAAGATTACATTGACAAGGAAGCTAAAGAATTGCAACCCTACTCGAGTATCCGCAGTAGTAAATTACAATTAAACGAAATAGACATCAAAGATTGCTCTAGCTTCAGCGATGGCACATCCAAAGCTTACAAAAAATTTGATCGAAGCCTTAATTTAGAAACAGCTAACACAAACAAAACAACAAATGATATATCTGATTGCTTGACATCAATAAATGATGATGATTTACAGTCATGTTTTATATTGTCATTAAATAAGGGGGCATTATCATCAAAATATCTAAACAAAAAGACAACTAAGAATGAGGAAAGGCCGACCGGTTCTCAAATACACGTACCCGCTGGTTCATCTCATCAAGAGGGAATATCAATGATTGACAAAATACCCAAAGTAATCGACGAGAAATTGATTCTCATGCTCCTCGAAAATTTAGTCACGTTATCCAAAAACATTCCTAATATTCATAAAGACATCAATAGCTTATATCTAAAGTTGCGTAAGAAACATGACAAAATGATTATGAACTCTAGCAAAATACAAGGGTTAGGTCTGTTAGGTCAGATTTACAAAGCGAACGATTCTTTTATCAAAACTATTGAAGATAATGCGACTCAGTTTGATGATGTGATTTGCCCAAGAGTCATAAACATTGCAAGAAATGATAACTTAACTAACACCAGTGATAACATTTTTAATAAAAACCTAATCGACAAAGCTGTTAACTCGCTTGTAGACAAAGAACTTTCTAATAAATCTATACAAGTTAATGTCAAAGAAAATATTGAAGCTATAGATATTAATGTTACTTTATCAAAACGGAAGATCTTTGGTAACCTGAAAAACGCTAGCAGTACTCAAACAGAATCATTTAGTAGTTTATATAGTGAAGAAGAAGTTCTAACGACTGACAGAGCGACATCTAAACAAAATTGGTATGAAACAATTTATACTCGCGATTGCGGTATAGGTACTCTTTTAAGATGTGTTTTAGACCAAACTGACAGCTCGCAAAACTTTCGATTAAAAACACTTAAAGAAATATCAAAACTGGAGAACGAAGTTGTAGCCACGAAAAGAGCAAAGAATGAAAGAAATCATTCGCCTCAAACAAGACAGAATTTGATTAAACAAATTACACTTTTATCTCCATCATTTAAAGTTTCAACACAGTCTCAAACGGAGAAGAAATTACGGTGTTTAAAAGATAAATCTCTGAAAGAAGATTACAAAATATACCAATTGTTTATGAGTCAGAAGTATGAAATTAAGAAATCCTGTTCTATGTTAAACTTTGTCGTCAAAAGTGATATTAGCGATGATATGAAAACGTTGTATCGATGTAATAGCGAAACATCCTACATATCCGGTTAGTTACCTCTCCAAATTCCATCTTTTATTTATTTTATTATATAGATAGAGATAGATAGAGTCTTCTAGATTATAGATAGTATCTAGATAGCTTGAACGTGATATAAAATTGATAGAATCGGTAATTATCCTTCACCTCACAATCTGTTAGATAATGTATCGACTAAACCTATGAAACCAAACCTAGATAATATATCGAGTAGAACTGAAACAAAATTGCTAGTTTTGGAGAAAGAAAATATTAGTAATTAGTTTAAGAACAATTGTTATAATGTGTGACCCCGTAACTAGCCCAGATTTTCATGTCAAATGGTATATTATAAAAAAACGTGTGTATTGTAAATTTAATATATATAAATAATTTACGCCATTTGACATTAAAATAATGCAACATATATGTCCTACTAACATTAATGCATGAGACGTAATCTTTTTAAGTACTTAGAAGTAAAAAAATCTCTAGAGCATTTATGTGTCTTCTTCATATTCATTTGATTTGATTTTCTCCTATTAATTTAAAATATCATGCGGCACATCAGTAATAAACTTACTTATTTAAAGCCTAATGCATAATATTTTAAATTTTAAATGTAACTGTAGAATTGAGAAACAAGGACCAAAAACAATGTTATATATACATTCAACAAACCAATTAGCAAAACTAATCATTATGTTATGTCTAAAAAAAAAATTACCTCCTACAAGAATAAACATATAATAAAAATGACACCCAAGACACTAACAAAAAGCCTACAAAACCTAAAGTTGGTCCTTATTTCTCCAGGGCTGGTTAGTCCCATGCCCCGCGGCCCTCAAGCCGGCTTCGTGGCCGGTACACCCGGTGGGCGTCTTGCCGGATGGATACTTGGTATGACTTGTTATTCAATTGGACTGAATTAGCGCAGGGGTCGGCAACCTGCGGCTCTTTGGATGTGGATTTGGGACTCTTTAGTTCCATAATGTTATTACCTCCATAATATTATTAATTTTATGTATAAATAAAAAAAACTATTTAATTGTCCTAGATGTACCTAAGAGGATTTTGAAACTTCAAAATTTTTTGTAATATTTAACTCTATTTAATCTGAATAAAAAATGTATTCTTAAAATTATTTAATATGAATCAAAAGGTTGTCGACCCTTGGTGGATGGTGGATAGTGGCATGATATTGTCGTAACTGCCAATGGTAATATCAATTCGAATATAAATGATTTAATGTTTTCAAATGTTTCTGTAAATAACTAAAAAACTGCATGATTTTTGTGTTGGTATGATGTGTGAATTCCTTATTCAAATATTTGGTATGAAAAGGAATGAAGTTTAACATTTATCTATTTTTAAAACGATGCTTCTAAGTGCTAAATTTATATTTCTTTAACAAGAAACTTTTTTGTGTACAGTGTACAACTTATTTCGTAATGAGATGTATGAATATACATATATATAATAACAATAATAGTAACTATAACCCTTTATTAATTACTGTATTCTCAATATTGCTTTATAATATTAAGATAACATCTTTCTCGCACAGATAATGGTAGTCCGTTGGAGAGTGCTTCCCGCGAGCTGGGTCAGGCGCAGCTGTCTGTGCAGCAGCTGCAGCGCTTGCTCGCCGCGCTCGAGCTGCAACAGCAGCAGCACCACGACACCGATGTGAGTACAAGCACATACGCATAGACGCACGCACACTCGCACACGCACGCTTTACTACGCATATAATAGATAATAATAATAATATCACATTACAAATTACACACATTGATCTAACCCCTGAGTAAGCAAATTATTTGTTTGTGTTAAGGGTGACAAGACAACGGTACAATATATAGAAATACATATTATTAATACTGCGAATATATTTAATAAACAAGCAAACCCAAAAATACAGACATCTATGCTCATCTCATACAGAGACAGGCATCTGTCAGGAACCGAACCCGAGCCCCATTGCGTTCGCTATACGTTAGTTATCTGCGCTAACCACTCGACCAACGGAGAGTATATCGATGGTTTGATCGAAGTTTTTAGATTTTCAAACACACTTAAGTGTTAGAAAAAAATATATAACATCGACAACATTATTTTAAGTAACACATTTAATATCATTATTTTTTTTATTTTTGGTAAAGTATTAATAAAAGGAATAACCATATTCTTAATAGTTTAGAAATTTATATTCTTTAAAAATACTTACACTACTCATAGGAAAATTATATATTCTGTGCATGATATCAATAATAATGTTTTCAGATGATGAAAATAATACCCAAAGTAGAGGTTGATATATTGTGAACGTTTTATGTGAAGCTGTCCGTCCATCGTGGATCGGTATATTTATAAACTTTATGTAGGTTGTTTATATTAGGACTAACTTATATATGTAATAATTAGTTTTTTTAATAGTTGCGTCCACCATGTGTAATAATGTTGCCATTTGTTTTTTTCAGTTAATTTCTTTAAAAAAAAAAAGTTTGTGTTGGTGACTTTTGATTAGTATTTATATAATAGTAATAAAATAACTCATTGTTTATACAGATAACTTAAAAACAATGTTTTTTTTGTCGCCACTCGTTAGGTGTCCCTGGAGGGCGCGTCCCCAAATGTGAAGAAAGACAGACGCAAGTTCGGTCTCCGCAAGAAAAAGTCGTCCAACAAATGCGCCAGCGGGGACCTGCAGCCAGGAGACACACACGGGGTGAGGCACAGAGGGGGGTGGAGTATTACAAGGAAGAGTCGAGAAGTTCTTTTTGGACTCATTCACTATACGCAAATTAGATAATAATGAATATTCCATCATGTGGTTGCAGGGTCTGTCGTCGCTGACGGCGCCCCCCTCCCCTGGAGCCGGTGCCTCCCCCGCGCCCGCCCTCGCCGCCTCCCTGCCGCTTGGTGAGTAGTACGCCATTATACCCCCCTCTCGCTCTATGCTAATGTACCATATTAGTGCTTGATGTTATTTGGTAGATGTATTGGAATATACTATTAATATAAATATTGTTTTTTTATATATCGAATTGTTATATTCCTATACGTTTATCTTTTTAATTTTAAAATCTGCATTTGTTTCTAGTTAAAATGTATCCCGGATATGAAAAAGCACTAGTGAATAGATGAAAATTGTTTGTCGAGATGTCCGTGCAAGTTTTATATATTTTAGATTGTTTTGTATATTTTATATTAAATTTCATATTTTATAATATTAATGAGCGTTTTAATTTAAGTAACGTTTTGAAAATATGTCTTCTCAAGGATTCTACGAGTTCGGTAAGTCGGAGAGTGAGCGGCCATTTTGTTGAAATGGCGCCAAAACAATGCACGACGCTATTGTCATATCTAATAAGTACACATTTATTAATCGCCTTTTAAGAAATAATTCCATCATATTTTTTTAAAACCAAGTATAACATACAATTAAAAAAATAAACCGACTTCAAAATACTACTATTATAACTTTTAAAAACAAAATTATGTTATAAAATTCTGTTTGACAGTTTATTTGTTCAAAACTAAAAATTAGTATTTATATTAAACCAATAAAATGAAAAAAATCTTATTCTAAAAAAAAATACCTTAACATGTTAACTGTACATTTGCCAAATACAAATTTTGCAGTCGGTTCAAATAAAAAAAAGCATTTTTTTTTATAAAACGCACCATCTAATAAGATATCTTTCTGTTTACCTTCCAGTGTTTCTATCCACATTTCTGGCCTCCACCCTAGTTCGTAAGATTATATTATTTTATTTATTTATTTCATACCCTCTTAGTCATCATGCGGATTTCAAATGCATGCATGTTTAGAAAACCATTACAATTAACAAAAAACAGGACAAACAGACTTGGTAACAGACAGACTTGGACTTGACATTTTTTAATGAAAAGTAAAATTTATTAACTTAAATAAGTTAATTCAATTTTCAATTTCGTCATCATTACCTACACTTACTTACTTACTTATCAATAGTTAGAGGTTCGTCACCTCGATCTGCTTATCTATTGTCTGGTTTATCTTAGATTATACAAATATTTAGATTACCTTGAGATACTAAGCAATCTATCTATGTGGTGTAATACTTCTTATTTTTCTTATAACCATTAAGTTTCATTCAAAATGTCAAATGACAGCGGTGGATACTTAGTGCCGTTTGGAAGAATGTTGTGTCTTTATATTGTGAAATTATTGCGAGAATGTGAAGATGTTAAAAGTGAGTCAATTTTATAGTACAAGTACATATTAGAAAAGAGTTTTTATCCTCAGATAAGTCTTATCCATGGAATAACTTTTATATTTTCTCTTATCCTATGGATAATTTTTAAAATAAAAATTTATTTCGTAGATTAAAAATGTATGTTTTTAAAATTATATATTTTTTTATTTCTCTTGTTATATTGAAACATTTATAGAAACACTATCAATAGTCGAAATGCGCATGATTCTTAGCTGTTGCATGAAAACACTGTGATCACTAATTTGTAGAAGTATTTTCGAAAATTGACAACTAGATAGATCTTTATTATGTTAAAATACGGAATTATATACTATAGATGGGTAAATTAGGTATAGAAAAATATATATTATATTTCGTTTAGTAATAACTAATAAGATAAATAGACAAAATAATAATAAAGTCTCTTTATATAAATAGTATTATTTTGATGAATAGTAATTGTAATATTTGTATACGATCATTAATTGAACTACGAACTCATCAGCCATGACTAAATTTTAAAAGACCTTCAAACCTATCCACCAAATTCGTGGTGATACCAACCGACCGTGGATAATTATTAGAGATGCGCCGAGCTGAACAGTGGTTTCACTGAATAACCGTATACTATTTAGTTTAACATTGACCGAATCGGATATTCAGCCAAATTATTCGGTTTACCCCTTCATTGTTTGTTTGTGTGTCATAAAGAGGTTCTAACATGTAGGTACGTTACGTGTAGCTGCTGGCGGATAAATAAATATGTTGTTGATTTATGGTTTAAAAACATTATTTTGAGGTTTGAAAGTAAATGTTGGCTATACTTAGGGCTGCCATTACCTCAATTACCGACACCGGATAAACACGGCAATAATTCCAGACATTTGGGAGAAATATGGTATTTTCCCCGGACACCTTTCAAAAAATATTTTTTGGAACAAAAATAAAGACATCGTTATAATTTTTTATTTATTTATACAGCTTGTTATTAAAATAGAATTAAGTAAGTATGTAACTGCAACAAATATGGATATTTTTAATAAAATTAAACACTCTTTCAGAGGTCATATAGTAACAAAAATAATTAGAAACGCTCTTTTTTTTTGTATCAATCAAACTATTATATGAGCAAGCGGCGCGGGAGTTCAGGTTGGGCCGTTCGATCGTTGATTATTTCGCCGAGCCTTCTTAAATGCGGGTTATTGTGGATGAATTTTTAACTAACATTTATTTCAATATATCGCTTATCTATAAAAAAAATGGATATCCCCTGACAACAAAAGTGAAACTGAAAAAACACCCGGATAGTTTTCATACACCCCTGCCGGACGGCCCCCGGACGCCTTTCAAACTAAGACAAATCCGGGGATGGCAGCACTAGCTAAACTAAATACTATTTAGGTTAGGAATAATAAGATAAATATGTTGACTAGATATGTTTCGAAGTAAATGTTGATTTGAAGTTTAATTGCTTTGCATTATTAAATTTTATTCCACACATTATTTATAGGATTTCTTATATAAATGTTAGTTTTACCTTTTAGTTCTTTACTGTATTGTTTATCAAGAAAATAGAAATACTCGAACCGAATATACTCGGCACTAAAACCGAATTATTTGGCACCAAAACCGAAACAAATAACGAAAAAGATGCCAAATACGCTGAATACCGAATGCTTACCGAATATTCGGTGCATCTCTAATACATAGTTATTATTTATCCACTGAGCTATCGATTCTTGAAACCATTGGCATGGTGCATTTGGAATAAAATTTCATACTCTTAAAGATAGTTCCATCAGTTCTATCTTCGTTGATTTCAGCGGCAGCGACGCGGCCGGCGTCCCTGCCGGGGGCGGAGTCCCCGGGCGTCCCCGGTGCCCTTAGCCTCACGCCCGACCACCAGCTGCGGGAAGACTTCACCGTACTGGCCAAGGACCTCGTCTGCAGCCTTAAGGGCGTCGTGGCTACACTGGTGAGTTTAGACGTGTTTAAATTATTAACTTTATAAGCTGTGTGTATTATCTTTTAATGATTGTAAGCTGTGACAATGACAATTACATATCCCAATAATGAAAGTATAAGTATCATTGTTATGGAGATACCAAGATTCTAGTCTACTTTTTAAAATGGGTTTCTATCCAATAACATCTAAAAAATTGCACTTCGCCATAAAGTAAGACATGGTCTTCCCTCCCGCAGGCTCGCGAGCGGTCCCGGGCGCGCGAGAGCGAGGCTCCGCCCGTAATGGCGGCGCTTCGGTCAGACCTCTCCACAGCCCTGCATCTTAATTCCGGTGAGAGAACACATAGACACTCATGCTTTTTTGCGTAGAAAGTAATTTACATCTGTGACGTCACGACTCACGCCATGCTTGCAAAACAAAACTTAAAAATATGAAGTCAAATAATTTTGTATAATAATACATTGTTAATGGAGTAATGTGAGTGGTTGTGGAGACAGTACCCAGTGTATGTTAGCATGTGTGTTGTCAGAGCTGCGCGCGCGCCTCGCCCGCATACACGACGCCTCGGACCTCGCCGACGTGTCGTGCGCACACGCGGTGAGTACACGCCCACTATGTAACTAAACAGTTGAGTAAGGTTAACAATATTACTTACATTTTCATAGATCATTTCGAATATTTCAATCCTCTCATTTAGAAAAATAACTTGTAATAAATAAAATGCTAAAGTCATCAAATAATGACACGATAGCTCAGTAAGTTAAGTGATGTGGACAGACAGACAGACAGACTCCAAGATTCGCAAATTCGAATAATCCCCGCCTGTTGTGGAATTTTAAATTCTCTAATTCAATTTAAAGTAATCATACCGACTTACATGTTTATTTATAGTCATTATATAATATAATAAAAATACCATTTCAAAGCATTTCTTTTAATATTATGCACTTCATACGCCATTAAGTCTCGTCTTTTAATACGTATTTCATATGAAATTTATTTAATATTGTCATTGTTTTAATAGTATGTTTGATGTTATACTAGTATTATTGTATATACCCAGAGTCGGCAGTTCCAACAGTCGCTGAGCTACAGCTCGTCCTGTGTCTCCGCGTCAGAGTTCTTCGACGCCGAGGAACATGAGGGAGAGAAGGATGACGAGATTATTAACGCTGATGAGGTAAACTAAACTATTTCTACCCTAAAATAATGTATCAAACAATTAATATATTAACAGCCTCATCTTGGAAATCGCTCAGCTGATAAAAGATTAGTAATCTAACAATTTATTTTTTTATATAATTCGCAAAGTAATACCTATATTTTATTAATACATACAAATCCATTTATAGGACTGATACCATTTTATTCGCATAATTTCGCCCCACAACTTTATTTAAGTTCTATAATAATCTGAATTTAGAAGATAAATAATTTATTTTTATTAATATAAATATAAATGTTATAAATGTTGTATTTGTGGCTTCTATTGCTATATTCATATGTCTAACAATATTGTTGATGTTGACAGAATGTCCTGTGTCCTCAGACGGGTGTGATCGAGCTGGATGGGGACTCCTCTTCGGAGGCGGGATCCCTGAGCTCGGAGGAGGGCTCCGCCAGCTCCGATAATTCCGACGCCAACAGTGAGAGGGGTGACCCCGCACTCTTTCAAATATTCTTAGTAATTAAGTGATTGTGTTTGGCTTTGTGTTTAAGTATAAAATTCCTTTACATTATATTTACAAAAACTGATTTATGACGATTATTTATCAATCACTATTTGGCAAATATATATAATGACATTGGCAGATTATATATATGATAAAGTAATACCGATTGTGGACGCGATATCTCATTCGTGTCTCCAGTGGTGACCGTTGTGGCGGAGCCCCGGGCGCCGGCGTGGCTGCGGCGAGGGCGCCTTCCCGCGCCGCGTCCGGAGCCCGGCGGACCCAGCCTCTGGAACCTACTCTACAAGAACATCGGCAAGGACCTCAGCCAGATCTCCATGCCCGTCACCATCAACGAACCACTCAATATGCTACAGGTTTGAATTCAATCGATTATTACTTTATTATTTCTATCTTCACATCTATAAAACCGTCAATGTATGTATGTTTGTGTCCTCAGCGGCTGTGCGAGGAGCTGGAGTACTCCGAGTTGCTGGACGCGGCGGCGAGCTGCTCCGACGCGGCGGAGCGCGCGGCGCTGGTGGCGTCGTTCGCGGTCAGCGCGTACGCGGCGGCGGCGCACCGCGCGGCCTCCAAGCCGTTCAACCCGCTGCTGGGGGAGACGTACGAGTGCGTGCGGGACGACCGCGGGTTTAGATTTCTGGCAGAGCAGGTGAGGGAGATGGAGGAGAGGGGAGGCTTCCCGCGTCGAGGTCTGTAGCCGCCCGCCTGTCGCAGGTGTCCCACCATCCGCCGATCTCCGCGTGTCACGCGTCGTCTCCGCGCTGGCTGTTCTGGCAGGAGGCGCGCATCAAGACCAAATTCTGGGGCAAGTCCATGGAGTTCCAGCCTGCGGGTCGAGTGCACGTGCGGCTCGCCACCACCGGGGACCACTACAGCTGGAACAAGGTGGGCCAGCCTCTGAGGAGACGCAACGATAGAAGTGCTCTCCGACTCATTCATTCCCTTTTTGCAGGTCACCACATGCGTTCACAACCTTTTCGGCGGCCAGCGGTGGGTGGACCAGTACGGGGACATGCACCTCGTGTGCCACGGGACCGACGTCTCCTGCAAACTCAACTTCATCAAGGTAATGATTTTGTCTAATATAGAATGAAAAACTAAAGTGAAAATAGCCTTGTTACATAAAGTCCGAGTAATGAAATGTAAAAATGTAAACCGTACGATGAGTCTCCGGTGCGTGACGCAGGCGTCGTCGTGGTCCAGCAGCAGACACGAGGTCCGCGGTGCGGTGTCGTGGGGCTCCCGGCGCGTGCGACTATCCGGGCGCTGGTCCGAAGCCCTGCACGCTGGGGAGCCCCCGGGCGCCCGCTGTCTGTGGCGACCCGGGGTCATGCCCGCCGACCACGAGGCTTACTACGGCTTTACCAGATTCGCCACCGAACTCAACGAGCTAGAGCCCGGCATGTCGGAGGTGCTCCCTCACACAGACACGAGGCTGCGGCCAGACCAGCGCGCCCTGGAGGAGGGTGACGTGGAGGCCGCCGAGAGACTCAAGCACCAGCTGGAGCAAGCCCAGCGAGAAAGGAGAAGAGACTCGCCGGAACACACGCCCGCTTGGTTCCGGTGAGTGACGAGGGACGGCTCCGGTCCGCCCGCACGTAGTCCATATTCGTCATAGATAATATACGGAGACTCCTTCGCCCGCAGCAAGGAGTCGGACGGCGGCGAGGAGGCCTGGCGCTTCACGGGCGAGTACTGGAGCGCGCGGGAGGCCGGCTTCCCCTCGCTGGCGGCCCCGCGGCTGTGGTGACGGCCCGGCCGCCGCCGCCGTGCCGCGCCCTGCACCTTCTGTAGGAACCGTAAGGTCTACTGACAGGGTTATGTATTTGTTATAGTAGGTGCGAATAACCCCGGCTTCATCTTCTACGTCCCTATATCTCTATATTATCTATAGCTAGTGGGTGTGCTAGCAAAATTATCAAGAATCTAAGACATTCACACGTAATTGTAATAATTAAATATAAAGCTTTTTAAACCTTAAACCTTTTTGAAATAATTGTTATTTTATTGTACTTTGAATCATTAACGCCTCAAACTCATGAATAATTTTTCTCTTCCAGCGAATACAGTGCGAGGTGCTCTGTTAGAGGTTGTGTCGCTTCGCTTAATATAGCTTTACATAGTTACTATTTCCTACTTATTGTTCCGAGTCCAGAGATTGTGCGATCATACACATATTATATGTTAATTATTCACACGAGCGAGACTCGAACCCGGATCTCCGTCGCAGTGTGCGTCCTCGCCCAACTGAACTATAACGTCACACGTGTTGGTTTATGTATATTATTATTTGCGTATTTTCACCTCTTAGGGTCGGTATTGTCGGCTCTTGCCATTGTATTATCTTTACTATAAATGAATTCGACGATTATAAAGATATAATGATTTTTTTACAACACTGAGTATTTTATTGATGTTTGTTGTTTTCTTTCATACAATGGTATTTTGTGTTATAATATATTTTGTTTTATATAAACATGGCTGTGAAATTAATCTTCAATTATACAATCAGTGTATTATTTTATGTATTCACTAGTTTTATTTACAATATGTATACAATATCATTTTGATGTAGTTGCGATGTGTTTAATACGTGCTATACACCTACCTAAGAAACATCACATGTATAAAAAATAAATAGAATAGAAATTTATATTTCTTTCTCGTTCTCTGTCACAATATACTCTTATTTAAAATTATATACATTTTAGTTAAAACAGTATTTCAGAGAAATCGAAAAAAAATTACCTCCTCTGATTAGTGTTTATTGTCACATGGTTTATGGTTTATTTTTATACTCGTGTATTATTTTATTTATTGTTATTTGACAATCCAATTTAAAAATTGCTTTTAAACTTAATCAATTCTAAACATAGATTAAAATTAAACTGGGTTTTGTATTGTTTTCAATATCTTCTTCAGTTGGTTTTTGTGATTTTATTTATTTATGAGGTTTTTCATGGAACTAAAATGAATTGACTACAAATATGTTTAATCTTTATATGTCGAGTCTAGACTTGGGTTTTTTTATTTAAGAAGCAAATATATGACAGCTGTTATAAAATTAAATTTATTTCAACCCTTGCAATGATTGCACAAAATTGTTAAAAGGTCCCATACGGCGTGGCATTAGTTGGCTCTTAGACTAAGTCTTAATAATGTAACGCTTGCTAGCTGTAGACAATAAAATATGGCTAAAATACCGATACTTATTGAAACAAACACACATTCTTATGTATGACAGTAAAAACCAAGATTAATTATTGTGGTCAATTAGCTCCTATACTATATTAACGCACAAATGCCGTATTTTGTCGTCGACAGTACTTTCTCTTCTATATTGATGTTGTCTAGTTATACGTTAGTCCTGTACATAAAGAGTGTATGAACGCTTCGCGCCCGCAAGCCATTCTAAAGTACAATTAAGACGATAAGTGTTACTAGTTTTATTTAAATTTAACGCAATTATTTTTACGATTGAATTGAAGAAATATTAAAAGTGCAAATATATATGAATATTAAAGATTATTTGCGTAGGACAGGAAACGTTGTAGTTTAATCACAATATAGTTTTATTTCTTGGGTGTTTGTAATTTGCGGTCACCGCAGTCGAGACTTGAAAGTTGTGAGTAGAGGCACATTAATAATTACTTAATGGGAGAAGAGGAATTTATGTATTAGCTTGAGTACTAAGATCTATTAAAAGACATTTATTTGGTATTATATTCATTTTTTATCATGTATATCCCATGTGCCTTTATTTACAAAACTACAAGTCAACGAGTCGATTATGAATTGACAATAAGATAGTTTCGAGTTACTAATATACGATATTATAAGTTTAATCACTTTATTATTTTAAAAATAACCGAATTGGTAACATTTAAGTTATACCTTAAGTAACTTTTTGAAGGCCTTAAATAAATTAATAAAAAAACGAAAATCTTCCACTTTATGATAGACCACAACCGAGCCTACAGAACTAAACTTGCTTATCTAAATTAATTTGCCGTTAAAACAAAGATCTAATAAAATGTAAGTTGTTCTAAACCAGTATTGAGTTTCAGTAATCTAAAATACACAGAATCGTTGACATTGTTAAATTAACTGGACATTAGTTCTGTCTTTCGTAACCTAATATTTATTGTCGTATTGGAATATTGGATAAAAAACTCCTGATTTTCTTATTATTTAGTAACATGTACGTTATGATAATATATAGGAAAGAAACTAGTTACATGAATTGATAACTAACGGGGAATAGACATTGTATCTACATAATAATACATATTAAACATATATTTGCTTGCATATTGTATTATGTTCTCATTGCTTCTGCCTTGAAATTGTCCGTGTATTTATTTCTTGAACAGATATAAGTTCCTAACTCATTTTATTGAAATGAAGAAAATACATTTCTATATAAGTACATAAGTATACTTGCCGACATTAAGTTCATTGACCCGTCGAACTATACTGTTAATATTTGTAAAAACATTACAAAAATATATATTGTCAGATTTTTTGTATTTTTGTTTAATTGTACTTAAATAAATCAAGTATTGTTCGTTCATAATTTGTGGTGCATTGTTATTTGTTTTAAGATTCCTTTGACATTATGAAATAATGTTGGTATTTTTAATCGTGATTCCAGTTTTTAATGTAATTAAAAATATATTAAAATAAATCATAGATGTTTCTATTTTTATATGTTCCTCCATACTCCTTCCCCTGTCAGTAATGTCAATTCCTTATTAATTAAAAGTTCCTCAATTTATATATCACTTTATTAGAGTATGAGAGTATTAGAAATTAATCTCTCTTATCTCAACAAGTCTTTTAATTAATCTCTTAGTTTACTTGAAGCGAAAAAAAATCTTTCGCGGTCGGCGGTAGCATATTTTATTCTAAAAGCCTGGACACTTCTTTAAATCTTATTTATTATAAATATTTAAAAATATCTATAAGCATATTAGGCGTATATTATGTTTATTTAAATTTTTAATGAATATTTTAAAATATATACGCGGGAGTTTAAAAGCTATACGAGAAAACGCCTAACCTGATTTATATAGGTTTAAAATCAGGTTAGGCGTTTTCTCGTATAGCTTTTAAACTCCCGCGTATATATTTTTTTATAATTGTCTTTTGCTAGAAGTGTCGTTTAGAAATGCTTAAAAGTAAAAACATTATTTTACAATCATCGCATTTTGTACCGCTAGATTTTAACCTAATACCATCAAGATATGAATATTCTTATATAAATATAGTTGAAACTCTTGGAATTGTCATGTTTTAAAGATAAATTAGGTTTAAAAAGGTGCATAACTTTTTTGTTTATTGTTAATAGTTTTTTGTGAAACGGAACGCAGTTCGAAAACGATGATGTTGCATTAATTAATTTATTAAAAAAAGCAAATAGCAATTCCTTAGATACGGCTGTGCAAACAGTGCATTATTTATAACGATTGCAGACACATAAACGCTTACAAGTGCTTGTATTATTAGGATTTAGCAAATCATCACGAGGGGGCGAGTGCCTCCTTTACGGTAAGGGATTTGAAAGTTAGCGGTTAATTATCATTTTAATCGTGTTTTTTTAGTATATTGTCATGTTATAGTATAATTTTATCATGATAGTTAAGCTATTTACAACTCATGTAACGCATCAACGCCCCTTATTGTTTCTTGCAGGTGACAAAACTATTTTATTTTACTCTTACATTTGTAAGTCATAAGTCAAAATAAATTATTTGTATTTGGAATAGGGTTATGATGAATGATCCCAGATTTAGTAGTTAAAACAAAACAATGCGTTTAAAAACCATAATTTTGTACTTTATTAAAAAACTTAAATATTAATTAATCAATAAACAACCTAACATGATATATCATAAATACATAGATTTTTTATTTTCTTCTATAAATAGTACAATCTGTAACTCATAAATTAAAGTGACAATGCAAGAGGGGGAAAGTATTAACATTCTTATATGATATGTGATAAGATTAACAAGGACTTATGCAAATTTATGTGTCATTAAAAATATCATTGTTCTACAGATTACGTACAAAGTTAAATTAGATATTGTTAAAAAGTTTAATGAGCATGCATTTAAATAATCACATATGAAGTGAAACAATTGCTAGTGATAATAACACAAATTTAGTTTTAACTTTAATATTCTAGTAAGGAGGATGTCTAACTCGGTGAACATTAAGTTCAAATGGGGTCTCAGTACTTCGGACCCTGAACAGAAGCCGGTGCTCTTTGTTGGACAAGCTGCGCATATTGCAGCTTTATCCTGGCAGGATGTAAAGTGCAAGATGGAACCTAGAGTTACTGAGGAGGTAGATGATATTTTATTTAGACTATTTGTATGATTCTTGCATATACATTTTTATTTTATGTTTTGTCAGGTCTCTTCTTATTTCTTTCATGAAAATTGTCTAAGAATATGAATTTTATATACAAGTTTTACATTAGAGATTAAGTAGTGGTTCTCTGTTAAAAACCAGTGGATTATCACGGTAAAGATAATTTTATAAATGTATGAGAATAATGACACCATCAAGTGTGGCCACATAACGTGTTAACTTCAAGTCTTTTGAAACATCAACTTGTATAAAAATAACCAAATTTATGCAATTTGAAAGGTATGGCGTCGTGCAGTATCAGTGATGGAGGGCGGTGAGGTGTGCGAAGTGTGGCCGCGAGGCGTAGCCCTGGGTGCCCTGCCACCACGCCTATCTCGTCACGCTGCACCAGCACGCTCACATGCTCTCTCCAAGCTTGTGAGAACCTCTTTAAGAGCTGCTGCTAATGAGTTTGTTGTGGTAAGTGTGGAGGCAGAAAAAGAATGTTTATTGAATCAAAAATTCATTACCTGTAGATTGTCTGTAAAGGTTATAATGGCAGAACAATAGAGGCCGACTTCCAGAGATTGCAAGTGTGAAAAAAAAAATATACTTATGAATTTTGAACATTATAATATACAGGGCTATTTTTAAATGGTTGACCATCTCTTGCAGGTAGCTTCTCAACATCAATCCTAACAACATTTGTTCTATGACTTTTTAAAACTAATAGTTCTTGAAATTTGAGGTTTTCCATACAAAATTTATTTGTTACTTCTTACAAGATACAAAGTAATAAGTAACAAAGGGAGCAAATTTTTTTTTGCTTCGTTTTTTTGTGTGTTGTTTATCAAGATTTTTAAAAAGTCCCAGATCAAATGTTGTTGTGATTGATGATGATGATAGTATTTAAATGGGCAGTCAATCTAACAGTTGAAGGTCGTTAACAGGTGTATATTTATTGAAATGTCACAGCATTCATATACTTATATTGTTGTAGCTGGTGTGTCGCAAGCGCGACGTGGTGGCCAGTGCGGTGGGCATCGCTCGCGCTCTGCCGCTGTACAGCGCCTGCTCCGGGCCCGCGCCGCTCGCCAGCGCTGGACCTGCGCCAAAGAAGCGCACTCTCACCGTTGAGATACACCTCGCCACCGACGGTCAGTTTCAATGAAACACATCCATTGACACACATACACATACATTTATAATTATAGGTAAATTTTCTCACATTTTTATACTTAACATTAATATAATACAGAAGCTGCTGAGGAGGATGACGATATAGACCCACTGGACCCGGTACTACTTGATGGAACTCTATCCACCGAGGATCTGAAGACCATACAGGATATCGCAGACGCGACTCGTCTCGCCGCCAGAATTACCGATACACCGGCTAATATTATGAATGTGGATGGTTTTATACAGGTAGAATAAGTAGCAATTAGAATCCAAATGTTTAGTATGTTTATCTATAAGGTGGCATATAATATTGCTAATATTTAAATCACGTTTTTAATTGTAGGAAGCCATTAATGTTGCCAAAGATCTCGATATATCCCCACCCACCATTATCCGGGGAGAGGAGCTCAAGGAGCGAGGCATGGGAGGCATCTACGGGGTCGGCAAGGCGGCCGCGCAGCCCCCGGCGCTGGTGACGCTCTCGTACACGCCGCCCGAGGCCACTGAGACCGTCGCCTGGGTCGGCAAGGGTATCGTCTATGATACCGGCGGCCTGAGCCTGAAGACTCCCGTAAGTTTAATTGTTGTCTTCATAGTAATTAAGTTAGACATGTAGAAGTTAGGTTAGTTTTATTTATATTAATTCTCCTCTAACATCGTGATGGTCCGTGACCATATTTTTATGTTAAAAAAAAGTTTTTATAAACAATAACACCCTATATCTGATGACGTTATCTATAGTACATAACCCTTTTAGAAGTCGATGTGCGGCATGAAGTACGACTGCGGCGGCGCGGCGGGTGCTCTGGGTGCCTTCAGCGCGCTGGTGCGAGCCGCTCCCGCCGTGCGTCTGCACGCCGTGCTGTGCCTCGCTGAGAACGCCGTGGGACCGCTGGCCACGAGGTACCAAGCTCTAAACGTGTCATTCAGATTGTGACATTCTGTGAATTTCCCACAGTAAAGTTTAAGAGGCTCGTGATTATTTAGTTACTTCGTCCCTCTTTTCAGCACATCATTGTTGTAAATCTGGTGTTTGTTAGCCCAAAGTTAATAATCAATCCTATTTATATTTGTACTACCAGGCAATCTTTCGATTTACTATTTGAAACCATGTAGCCAAAATCGTAGCCATTGTAGGAAATCATCTAGTGTTTGATTTATTTATATGTAATTCTGGTCTCTTAGACGACATGATCTACAATAATATTTAATGTTAGTGACAATCACATCCAAAAGAACTCTTGAGTATGATGACAGTGATACACGCTAAGTAGTTTTCTATATTTAATATGAATTTATGATTTTTTTTTAAATAGACCCGACGATATCCACACGTTGTATTCGGGACGTACCGTCGAAATCAACAACACAGATGCAGAAGGTACTTATAATTCATTTAGAATATTGTTCTAAATTATGATCTTTCATAACTTATATATAATAATTTCTTGTTTCCAGGTCGTCTAGTGCTGAGTGACGGAGTGGTATACGCGCAGAGAGATTTGAAAGCTGATACCATTGTAGATATCGCCACTCTGACTGGAGCTCAGGTGACGTTGCTCTTTTTTTTTTCTAACTACATATATTCCAAATTTTCCAAATTCTAAAGCCCATGAATAAGTTTAAATATTACTCATGGGCTTCAGTTGTAATAAAGTTATAGTAGTAAAAGGTACCTTTCTAATGAATTATTATTTCGATATAAAATTCAGAATGTACTTAATTTTATTAGTTACAATTTATAGTTGGTTGGTAGTAAAGAGTTGGTTACGAAAGTATTACGACATTATTATTACTAAAACAATGATAATAAATAACTCGTTCGGTTCGACCCACGCTATTACTTTATAACTAACTCAAGTGGTATCTGGCGCGTGCAGGCCATAGCGACGGGCAAGCACCACGCGGCGGTGGTGTGCAACAGCGCGCGGCTGGAGGCGGCCTGCATCCGCGCCGGCCGCGCTAGTGGCGACCTCACGCACGCGCTGCCCTACGCACCCGAACTACACTTCTATGAGTTCAGCAGCGCCGTCGCCGACATGAAGAACAGTGTCGCCGTAAGTACAGCCAGGGAAGCACTAATAATATTCCATTTAAAATAAATAAATCGGAGATAAATCACAGAGACTGGAAGACATCCTCGAGGTTACAAAACCTTCTCCATTTATATTCCAGATGTGCATGGACCAGGGTGAAAACTTTCTACTGAACCATTCCCTCTATCTTCATTAAAACTAAAACAAAATAAATATTTAATATAATAATAAAATATAATCATTGCTACTTTTATACTTTTCACTGTTTCATATTAGTATCTCGACAAATAGTTTAAAATCTTATAATTACAGAAAAACATACGATACTTTTTGTGGCAACATAATTATTATGAAGAAAATCCTTAAAAACTAATTTAATCTAACCCTCCAAACCCAGGATCGTGAAAACGCTCAGTCGTCGTGCGCGGGTCTATTTATGCTGTCACACCTCGGGTTTGACTTCCCAGGCCGCTGGCTGCACATCGACATGGCGGCCCCTTCACGATGTGTACGTATATATAGACATCATTCCTACTATTACAATTCCTACAATTACAATACTGTTCTTTAAGATTCTCACTGTGTTAAATATTGAAGTTTTGAAAAATATGTTAAAAGTTAACATTTGTTTCAGCACTGGTTAAATGTCTGCAAACTGTCTTAAGAGCTTAAGCAGAGTCATAGTTTCATTCATTAAGAAAAACTTATTAACTATGTTTAAATGCTATATTCTAGGGTGACCGCGCAACCGGTTACGGAGTGGCGCTTCTCACGGTGTTGTTCGGATCGCACTCGCGCAGCAAACTACTGAAGGCCCTTTGCCCTACGAAATGACCTACACTCCAGGGTCTAACGAGCTGAGAATCATAGGTCAAAATTAGTTATCAAAAAGCAATAATTATAAAAATTAAGTATCCAAATGAATTTCTATTAGTCAGTATTCTTGATGTGCTCACGACATAAAAAAATATACTTTTATTATACTATTTAAAAACAGCATAAGTAAATTAAGAATAAGATGAAATGTGAATTTTTACGAAGTATGTTTTTTACAAGTATTATTTTCTAAAACAATATAATTTACAATACTCGGCTCGTTTCTACACAATGATTTGTATGTTGTATAAAATCATGTTGATTATACAAGAATGAAGCATAATAATTATATCAATGTAAGAAATCACTTCTTTTTCTCTCAAATCAACAATTACTTTTCTTTTTTTGAATACATATATTTTTTTCTTAGATAAGTACATCTTGTTTTCTATTAAATTTTTAACTTCTTATTATTTTGTCTTAGATAAGTACAACTATTGTAGATAAAAATAAGTCGGGAACTAACAAATAATATTCAAAATATATTAAGAAAAATATTACTTTTCTTTTTATAATTTATGTTAGTTCAATGTTAAATGATAAACCAGTGGATGATATTTATACACCAACAAAAATTGTATTTTGTTTTTTTTTTTCAAATAAATTGTACACACAGTTTACATAATAAAAGTATTTACAGCAATTGTTTTTTATTTATCACAATTATTAAGATGCCAATACTACTACCAGCTTTAGTTCTTATGTATTGTCATATGATAAACTTACTAGAAAGAAACGTACAAACATACTTTAAAATATTGTATAATATTAATAAGGAGTAACAAATAAAACAACAAATGGTTTGGTTAATTGTATTTACCAGTCATCAATAATCATGTAGGCTGATATAATACTAGTCAGTATATAAAAGCAAGTAATAATCCAAATGTACACGAAAATAAATGCACTTTTGCGCCTTACACATGGCAACATTACTAGTCATTTTGGCGGTAATCTCATTACTTCGATTATAATCAAAGTTTTATTGAGCGTATTGCACCCTGCCGATAAACTAACTTTACGATAAAGATCAGTCCATGGATATATTAAATAATAAATAGGTCTTAATTACTGTAATATAATTTAGATGACAAGATGAAGAAAAAAACTAATAACGACTTATTAAAAATGAGGGCAAGATGCAGCAATTATAGACTCAAGCGAGTTGCTCAGTCAGGTGAATTACTGCCAGAAATACTAGAAATAGAATTATTAAAATATATTGTCACACAATATATATTATTACAAAATATTATCGAAATTTAACTTTATACCATATAAATATTACAAAAATTGTAAGTCCTTTACGATTACTTTAAAACTACGAAAATTCTGATTATGCCACTTTTGACCTGAATTAAGAAAAATATGTCACGCTGACAAATATTCGACATAGCAATACCTCGGCATAAGTGGGATTATCCTTAAAAATTTAAGTGATATTAAGTCTGTCAGATTTATAACTGCGACAAGCACTTGATTGAGAATGCAATGTTTCCAGATAGAGTATAGAATTGTTCGATAAGAGAGTATTGCTAAGTCAACAATATAAATATTTGTAGCTAGATACATTTGATTTCTATTGTATAATTCATAAATCTCTGATACCAGTACCATAGTTGGCACCCCCCGCTCTATTTAGAACGTCTTTGAATTGATCGATGTCTATTTCTGATTGACTCTCTAATTGAAGCTCCACGGCGAAATTCTGAAAAAAAATTGTATACGGTAAAAAAACGAATATATTATAGTTATTATGTAATTACGAACATTTAAAAGAATATTAAAAAAAGTAGTAGCAAGGCCGCAGCGCATTGTGGGTGTCGTTATGAGCGTAAAACGAAACATACATCACTCGCTGACCAATAATTTGCGGTTATTTAATTTTCTGAGTATGACAGTTGACTCGACTGACATTTCTAATATCTAGATTATAATTTCAAAATTCAATCTCGTATATTGTGATAAACAATAAACATTGGTTTTGAAGATTTTAGTTTATACATGATGGAAGAATTATTAGCAAACATACCTTGTAGAGAACAACAATTGCAAGATTTGTTAGACCTTTTCGGCGAATGTGATGAACCGTTACCTTATTCTCTATTTATAAGCGGGAGCATGGCTACCGGCAAAAGTTTGTGCATATCATCAGTGCTACAATATTTAGGTTTTAAACATGTTTTTATTGACTGTATCGAATGTTACTCCCCAAAGATTCTATATGAAGCTTTAATTACTGGAATATGTGATAACGAGGAAGAGGTTAAATGTGATTCTATGTTAGAATTTACGAATTATTTAAACGGTTCAGTTACTAAAAAATTTAGTTACGAACCTATAGTGTTAGTGTTTGATAGAGCAGAGCGGCTTCGTTCAATGGATCACAATATAATGATGGCGCTTTTAAGACTTCGAGAATTTTGTAATCTAAATATTTGTACGATATTTGTAACGAATCTAATTTACGACAATTTTTACTTTAAAATGGGAGCACGGGAGCCAATAAAATTGTACTTTCCAAACTATTCTAAAGAAGAACTATTTAAGATAATATTCCTGCATCAAAAATCATTTGTGAATTGCTTGTTAAATAACCATGACATTGAATGTGAATTAAAAGAAGATCTTGAAAAACCAGAGTTATTTGCAAACTTTCTTAACGCATTCTTGAGCGTGTTCTACCGGCCGTGTCGAGATTTAATTGAGTTACAACACATGGCGCGAGTTAATTTTGTGAAATATTGTGAACCAATAATAGCTAACACAATTAAATCAACTGATCTGGCAAAACTGTGGCGGTACATAGCGCCTATACTTAAGACCAGCTTAGAACTACTTTACTTGAGAATGAACACATCACAACCCACAACACAATCACCAGGCAAAGAAAATAAGGATTGGATGGAACCACTTAATTGCAATTATGAAAATACTTTAAAAGAAGAGCTTTTATCTACAAAAACGTTTGCTCAAAGCTTTGAACTTCCTTACTATGCAAAATTTCTTCTGATAGCTGCATACTTGGCCAGTTACAATCCTCCAAAAGAAGATAAAAGGTTATTTATGAAGAACCATGGGAAGCAGAGGAAGAGGCTACAGCAAGTAAGAGCAAAGGCCAAGATCAGCGAAAAGCTAAACACTCAACTCGGCCCCAAGGTGTTTACTTTGGACCGACTGCTTGCTATTTTTTATGCTATATTAGAAGATAAAATTGGCTTAACAAGTAATCTCCTGGCTCAGATAGCAACATTAGTAGAATTGAAACTCATAGCTGGAAGCAAAGAAATTGATTTAGATACATCTAAATATAAATGTATTGTTGGTTATGACTTCATATCCGCAATTGCTCAAACTGTAGGATTTAATGTGAGAAAATATTTGTATGATTTTATTTAAAATATTTGTTATTTTTTGTAAACATGTAGTTTTATTTGTTTTGTTTTATTCATGGTTTATTTGGATATACTAGTAAAATTATATAGACTTAAAAACATAGGTATAATTATTATAGTTAATAATAATATAATTAATAATAGCACATTGTACTCTTTTTGTAATATCATAAGTTTTTTATACAAATCCAATATTTAAAAGATGAATTAATGATTGAATTTCTGCTAGGTTATCTTTTGGAACAACTACAATTTGATAGGTATGTCAGCCAAACTCTACATGATAAGTAAGTTGCTTATTGATATCTTGCTGTTGTTTGATATGACTCATTAGCTTAAATTCGTCATCATTATTTTAAAAACATTAAAAAACTTTGATTGTGTACAGTTGTAATTGTTATGGTTTAGATTGCATGTTGTAAAACAATAATCATATGAATTATTGTTCCATACAATTCAGATTGCATTGTCAGTCATATCACTCCAAATACTGCAGATTAAAGAAAATAAAATAATAGTGTGGTATATTAGTATGGAAACCAATATGTGTCAGCAGACTTATTTGTAAATCTAGGTGTGTGTAAAACTTCATCAAAATCTGTTTAGAAGATAACCAGGATAGAAATGTACATTTAATTATTACTTGAGATGCGCTGAATGCGATTCGGTGAATATTCGGCATCTTTTTCACTTTCTTATGTAGCCGAACTATTCGTTTTTGGTGCCGAATATATTTGGTTCGAGTATTTCTATTTTCATGGCTACACGACTCGGTAAAGAAATAAGAGACTAAACTAAGATTTAAATGATATTATAAGTAAAAAAATATATAAATAATGTGTTGAATAAAACTTAATAATATAAAACAATCAAGCTTCAAATCTACAGTTATATCAAAACATATCAAGTAAACATATTTACTTTATTATTCCTAACCTATTTAGTATAGTTAACATTTATTTTGAACCTTAAATCAGCATTTATTTTTAATCCTCAAAACAATATTTTAAAAACACAACGTAACGTACATGTTTGGACCTGTTTATGACAAATTAACAATGCAATGGTAAACCGAATAATTCGGCCCACTATTCGGTTCGGTACAGGTTGAATCGAATAATATTCGGTTATTCGGTGAAACCACTATTCGGCGCATCTCTAATTATTACAACAAAGTAAGCCCAAAACGAAAGGGTTACGATAAAAAAGATTGATTGGTTTTAAATATGCATTTTATAGTTTATAATATAAATACATTTTTAAAATGGTGCATTCAATATAATCTCTTTGTTTAGTGAAAGACAAAGAATCGGAAATCTCTTGAACCCGCCAACAAAACCTCCGGGCAATCCCGGGTTCATCCGCAGGAAAAAAAAATCTGAATGGAGTAGTATATAACTATCAGAATTTCGTATTCGCTATCCGGTTTCATCACCAGAATTAGTTAGCGATGACTTTGAATTAGTTATTTGCACTTTGATTCTGTGCACTAAGATAGACTTTTAATTTGGAACAGGCGTAAATTAAATAAAATTTAATTTAATATAAACATCGAGACGACTAATTTAATTGGTATCGGTGAACAAATTTATTCATCTTCGAATTTAAACGATTCTGTAGATTATACTTTTTTAGTGTTCTGTTAGATGCCGTCAGAAGTCGTAGTCAAAATTTAAAAAAAGTTCATTCATTCATTTTACTTGAATGTATAATTTCTATTTTTCATTTAACCCTTGTACAAGAATGTGTCAATAATGAGCAAATCAAATGAAACTTACAGAAATGATATCCTTAATGATGGCTTTGTCAGTGGACATCTTAGCGCGGTTGATGACGGACACGTTGGGTCCCACCCACGTCATGAACATGAATTTCTTTCTCTTCGACATCTCGTCACCCATTTGCAACCTGCGATCAAATTGTAATTTATTCTGCGTGGTTGTTAATATTTTCTTATTATTTAATTTAGAACGCATCAATTAATTTACCTGATGTATCCAAAAGCACGTTCATCATCAGAAAAATGGGTGCGAAACTCCGTGAAGTCGCTGCCTCGCGCTGAGCACACGATCCGAGCGCCCTCGAACTTGAATACAGCCCTGTGCGCAACATTATACAGATTGGTGAACAGTCGTGTTACTCTATAGCGTTTTATTATCTTTTTGGGCATACACAGTAATGTTGAAAAGGCTTTGGTTGAGCTGTTTCTTTTGTTGTGTATAATAAGTCTAATGTTATAAATTACAATTTTAAAATTGACTACAAATGTGGATGGTTGAAATTTAATAATTTTGGAAATGAAAATTATATATCCAGAGTGCTTTCAGGTAATATTTCGTTAAGAAGAACAATACTCTAGAATTTAATTATTTACCACTCCGTAGGTGACGTGTCAGACCTTACGTCCTCGTACGCGGCGCGTATCGTATCTCGGTCCAGACCGGTTGTCATGGTTACCTGTAAACATTTAGGTCAATTAATTTCATAATTACAAGGATAATGCCATTTTTGATAATGCATACTTCTTATATTTTTAATTGACGACGAATGTAGTTGACGACTGTCCTTCATAGCAGTAAGTATGATTGCCTAAGAATTGACTTTTCAATCGCTGACTATGAAAAAATATTTGTATCATGAATACCTTATGCTTAAAGATTTCCGTGTCTATACTATAAATAAAAAAATTATGAAGAAACCAAAATAATTCAGATGAAGATCTATGATATTGAATCAAGTTTCTAGAAGCGAAGTTTAGTTTAATTTTCGTTCTTATTAATGGAGGCCTGTGTCGAGTAGTGGCAGCGGTGGTGGGAAGTGGACTGTAATACCTGACCTTATCCATAAATCATAATTATTAATAACTGTTGAAAATAAGTACAATTCAACAAGAATAAATACTGGCTGGCTTCTGTTATCGATAAAAAAGGCACGACACTATCAATTACAACCAGTATTATAAAATATGGCCACCAAGCGCATATTCCACCGTGGTTGGTTTAGAATCTTCCACGCGCATTAAATCATGCCAGATGTGGTGGCATTCCAGCAAAAACTCGATAATTCTGCCTAACTTGGAACATATCTTAAACATGTGCTAAGTTTTTAGTACCTCTGCAATAATAAGTATGAAAATCTTTTCTTAAAGACCATACTGACCAAGATGATACTTAGTGTTGTTCATGAAATGAGTGAATTATATATCTTATATATTTTTATACAGTCTATACTAATCAAATACTAGAAAAGGTACATAGTATGTTTACAGTTTCTGTTTAGTAATATTGTTTTTTTCGAAGATGTCATCTTAATTCAAGAATTTGGTTTATCTTATTTATTTATTTCTATAGTTCAACATTTACACATATTCTTCCTATATAGTACAACGATAAAAACTAGAACCTCACACACTTCCCTAATTCAGCAACCAAAAGTTTTCCTTCTCATTTCATAAATTACAAGAATCAATGTTGAAATTTGTTACACCACCTTTGCAGCAATCGACAAAAACGTAAAACTAACGAAATGAACGAAAAATACTTAGTATAACCCTAAAAGATTTTTATTTTTTTTCTACAACAACAGAGTTTTGTGGTTTTTTCTACAACCACAGAGTGATAAAAGTAAAATATTATATACTTAATTATAGCCTACATGGCTAGGTAGTAATTAAACACGTACAAGTACATGCATGATGTTGCTTCTCTTACAATGTAATTCTGGTAATTGTGTAACTAGTTTTTGTAATTAAGATATATGTAGTCTATATTTATTATGTTGCTAGTTTCAAATTAGTCACAGTTCTCAGAAACAATATTAATATTGCAATGTGGACATGCGAGTCGGAAAATTTACAGCTATTGCCAGTGGCTTCGTCTACTGTATAATAATACCTTGGACTTGAAATTTGGTATTGTACGTATCTACAAGTCAGTACATCACAGTATCAGGTTGCATTTGTACCAAGCCACGTTAATAAAACGAAAACGTTTTGGTTTTTAATACATTACTTGATACGTTTCGCTGGAGTTAAACCAGTAACGTTTCTGGGTAGTTAATATACACTTTAATTTTAAATTAACATGTTTAACTTATTTGTTCCTTTATAATTTATAATGAACAATTATCAACACTGGCATTGAAACTGCCATCTTTGGGCTACGGTGTCCGTCCTCTGCAAATTGAACTACAGTGTTAACTACGAATGGCATGTTGTTAAATTTAGCAGTTTGGTATATTCGCTTTAAAAAAAATCGAACCGAACCTCAGTTAGTATAATATTATAAATTGTGTTTATTAAGATAACGATCTATTTCTTTACTTTTATAAGATTCTTAATCCCCTAGTTTGGGTTGTATCAAGTTGGTTGAATTTTTAAGCATTATAATTTATAGTTTAGTTATAAAACAAATAAATTTCAATTGTGACAGCAATTAACGAAGAATAAAAATAAATCGTGAAACATATATTGGAGTCAAAAGGATGCATTTAAAAACAACAAGCCAGTAGAGCTGAGAAAAGAGGTTACGGATACTTGTACTCTTTCCTCATTAACGTACGGATGCCAGACAAGGAAGTTTACGAAAATGATAAAAAACAATATATGTCAAAAGGTATAAAATTCAGCGCGCTCAATATAAAAAAGTTTCACATGATAACATAAACTAAGAAATTACACAAAAGACATAATTGAGTACTATAGAGAAAATTAAATTGTAAAATTATTTAAATTAGATACTAGATACTTTAAATTAGAAAATTAAATAAGATAGGCTAATTTGCTATATGATATGAAATATGGGCCCTAGGAAGTAGGAAGTAGGTATAAATTATAAAATATCAAGTCCGCTGGGCAAACGTCACGCGGGATACCGTGCAGAAAAATAAATATAACAGATATATTGCTTATATAAAATGCTATATAAATTGTCGTATGTATAATTTGAAAACAGCTAAAGATAGAAAAGAAAATAAATATTTTTCAGACATTTCATAAGTGCAATTAAAATGTACATGAAATTAAGATAAATAATTTGACTTTGAAAGATTGAGTGGATTTTATTATGATCTTGAAATCATTTTCATTATAATATGAAACGTTTTAAAATATAGAAATACTTAAAACTAAGTAAAAACCCTTACCACAGAGACAAGCTCGTACCCAAGCCACGGAAATTAGAGATGCTAAGAGATTTAATGTTCTTTTAAATGAGCGAAGGGGGAATCCGGATTTTGAAGAATCCTTCATTCAATGATAATGACAATGACAGGCCGCGTGTGGCGCGACGCATTCATTCATACTTTATTTTTATTTCCCATTTTACGTTTATCACTTTATATATTTCAAATATATGAAGAGAAATAGAATATATATATATATATAAATAGCTTGCTTCCGCGACTCTGTCTGCATAAGATAGAAGAGCATTACAGGTTTGGAAACACTTTCCGACCTCGACAAAATCATCCGATTATTAGCTAGATTGTTGTAGTAACAACTGTTTAATATCGATTTTAAGAGTCTTAGTGTAATATTATACCTATATCCCAGATTTCCGTGAAAATTGAGCTATCTAAGGGAAATCACTTTTTAAATATCACTGATATTAGATTATTTATATTGATTGTGAATAGAACAAAAACCTTTTTAGCTTTATAATATTAGTGCCACTTAGAGATAGGTAGTTTCATTAAATACTTTTGTGACTCCAGTCGATGAATGCCAACGTAGAAAAATTTTGTTTTTTTTTTCAATTAAGTTTTTACGTCATACAAACACATACGAGTTGTATGTTTTATAAAGGTAACGGTATAAAGGACCTATTAACTATAATCTCATGGTAAGATGAACACGTATAAATATTTTTCACTACGCTTTTTACTTAAGAGTGTGCTTAGAATTTGATGAGTGTGCGAAATATGCAGACAAAGAGGTAAGACAGTACAGGTACCTTAGAACAACAGGAAAACCCTGAATGACAGGAATCTACTTCTTTTACATCATCACTCTTCACCGACTGATCCTCTTTTAATAAAACAAATAAATCACCAATTTGCGATTTCAGTGTTTTTATATCGTTTTTAACTTTTCGTCTGTCCGATAACACGTCTTCTAATATAGTTATTTTTTCTGAGAACTGATGGAGTATTTTTTGTAATTCGTCTACATTTTTTTTTAAAACATCGAATTTGGTAATAATACTCGTCTGGGTGTTCGTTATTTTTTCAATGCGGTCCTGTAAATGGTTGTAGTTTCTATCCATATGAGCTATTTCGTCGGCCATCTTTTATGTAAATAATTTGTAGGTATTACCTACAGTTTTAGCATTATTCGGTTTATCCGAATATAATAATAAATTATAATATAATTACCATTTGAATTTGAAGGATAACAGATTGACAGGATAAATTGACGTTTGTATATAGTTTTATTGTAAATATTTTATTAATATTAACCAGTAATAAAATATTAAAATGATTATGTGACAAACAGTAAACTAATACAATTGTCATATATAAACTACAATACAATTGTAATGTATATATTATTATAATTGTTAAATAATAGAGAATAATTATAGCTTCAAAAAGACATAAGTCAAATATGTTTTCCTGTTGTTTTCGAAATTCGAATACTACAATGATCCACAAATATATATAAAAATATGTAATATTTCTTGTTTTTTTTTTAATATAACTACTTCATTGTAGCAAATTAAAAATACGAGATACTAGCTTTTCCCCGCGGCTTCGCACACCTTAGTAAAACAATTATCCTTTCCCTTTTTCTTGTATTGGCTTCTATATGACTTGTTTTAAGTGATACCATAAAAATTACGACATCGGCAGACATGTCTCACTGTCAAAAATCTATTTAAAGTTTTTAATAAGGATACAATATTAGATACTGTATTTTTTATACCTCTCTTGTTTTTACTTAAACGTCTTACATATATCATACTTATAGATTTTCATTGAATATAATCAAAATATGACCATGTAAACTTGAGGAATTCTGATCTACACAATCGACGTTATTTTGACCATCAACTTGCAGGTCTAACTTTATTAAAAAATATATATAGTATATCCTATTTAAAATGCTAAATAATATATATTAGACATTCAGTTAGCTATGTGCATTAACAAAATTTTCACAACTGAACATTCACAAAAACCATTTTTCAGACGGTTTGCACGGTTCCATACCATAAAAGGCTACAAGGTAAAAAGGACTATATTGTTCCATATTAAATGTAAAATGTATTAAAAGTACTTAATTAGATAAGGATTAAAGCTGTATTGCTCAAATTGCTTCGTAAAGAAGCCATTATTTCTCATAAAAAGTAAAGGATGAAAATTTGCTATTGTGGGTTATCCCTAAGAGATAATCATATACCATCGCGGATTTTCTTGTACAACTTTTTAAGGTATACAATACTTAGTACCTTATCTTGATCTATCTCGTAGAGTTCAGCCAGCGTTTGCATTGTAAGCGCAAAACAATGTGTTTGTTTACGACTTCTCATTAGAAATCTTAAAATTATCAGTGGTTCTCTGATATATTAAGAATGTTATTATACATATAAACCTTCCTCTTGCATCACTCTATCTATTAAAAAAACTGCATCAAAATCCGTTGCGTAGTTTTAAAGATCTAAGCATACATACATACAGACATAGGGACAGACGCGGAAAGTGACTGCTTAATACTATGTAATCTTACCTGAGGGATGGACCGGTCATCGTCACAGGGCGGTACTATGTGTATAACGAAGACAAATACAGACGTGTGCAATACGTGTACTATACTTAAGTAGTTAAAAATCTAAAAATAATTTGGAAGAAAATAGTTTTTAGAATCCTAAAACAGACAATAAAATTCTAAACAATATAAATAAAAGTGTTAAGAACTTAAAACACATTAGTGCTTGTGAGTAATCCAAGACAAATACATTTTCAATTCAAAGAGTGGATTGATTTGTTGAAATTCACGCTTGATTATGAATTATAACAACTAATGAATGAATAAATACTTAGCGAGATATTAAAAGAAGCGTTGTCGACAAGAAAGGGATTTTTTGTCCGAAGTCCTAAAGACACAGTAGGTACTACTTTTATTGAGCAATCCAGAAAAGTCGAGAGACCATGCCATATAGGTTTACACGGTCTTCGAGAAATCGGATGATGAACTTATACATAATATCGAAAGCTCCAAAAACAAGCTTATGAACTTTGCTACCGAGAAAGGTGCTCAAAGTGTGCACCAGCCTAAAGCGGGCACCAGCTAAAAACTTAAGCATCCTCACAGATCTCATAGCCTTTACCCCCACCCGCTCCTTTATGCTATAGTCGTTCCTAACAATTCGGACGAACTTTAAGGCTCTTGGAAAAAAAAAATAGAAATTTACGTTTTTATACAAGAAAAGGAAGGAATGCAGATTGTGTTTGTCTGTTTTTGAGAAACCTTCGTTATTATAAAGATATATCTGTGTGTATTGGGTATATCTTGCAATTAGTTAATCATACTTGCATCTAAATATGGAAGCCATTTTTAGGGTAGGTCTGATGAAAACGTGGGCACGGCATAAAGGCCCAAAGCGAGCAGGGCAAAGCGAGCATGCTTACTTTTGCCCTCATGTTTGATATATCTACTCATAATTGCTGTGAAATGATGCTAATTTATTATTTTCTCTAAATATGGGGACTGGATCCAATGCAATGACTGTAAAATGTAGGCTCATGATGACATTTATGATTTTGTCAAGAGATTAAACTCTTTATTCTTTGTGTCAAAGGAGCAAAATTAATTTATGTGGTGATTTCTAATTACGATTGATAAAATCAAATTGAAGGGTGATAAGAATTCAATTATCTTTGTTTTATTTTTAAGTTTAATCATTTTTCAATTTTGTAAAAAAATATTAATTTACAAGTTCGTTTCAAAATTGAGATTTTATGGTTTAATTAATTTTCTTTAATTGCTAAATTTATGAAAATTGAGCTGCAATATTAAACTAAAGATGACGCAGAGAATACAAGAATGTTGATTTTACTTTAAGTTTACGTACCTACCTACAATAGTTATAATATTCATATTAGTTAATATTAAAATAATATTTCTGATTGTTATTGTGCAATAAGGATTCATTATCATTTATTACTAACCTACTGATGTTTTTATAAATATATTTTTCTTATCTGTAAATTAGATAATAAAATAGGAGAATGATCGCTTTGCCCTTATGCTCATGCCCGCTTTAGGCCAGCCTCCGGGCATAGCGAGCATTTGATAGGGTTTCACATTTTGGATCGTAGTTTAATATTCTTGACACATACAAAAAATATATATATTGGGTATGAAACTAGAATAAATTTAGCATCTAATAACATTAAAAGTATTTTTCATTTATGTATTAATATACGTTTTTCTGTCACTGAAAGTTATGGTGCCCGTTTTGGACTCCCTTCCCCTATATATTTACCTCCGTCGATTGCAAAAGTCATATTGTCGATGATCTAACATTCACAGAAACTCGCGATTAACTTACTAATCCCCATCGTTTTGTTATCTTAACCGTTCACTAAATCTTTTAATAATAAACAAGAGTAAAGTGACACTGTTAAAAATGTCGCACCAATAAACCACAATAGACTACAACAACAAATCTAAATTAGTATTCTTTATGAAGTATTTTTTAAGATTTATTGGTTTGTATAATAATCACAGTCATAGCTACAAATATTTTCGTATAAGTATATACTGTATGATAATGTTTTGTCAACCTAGGTCTGAGATCACTGCTGCGTTCAGTAATGACGGTGAAATGTTACTCTATTTATAAATATCCGTCTAGTTATTTGGTTTTAGAACGGAAGTGGTCAGTTTATGATCTAATAACAAAATATACGTGTAATGTTTATTTAATTGATACACTTTAGAAGCTCTGTGAAAGACGTTGATGATAATCAGTTTTGGTTTCTCCGGGAAACAAGAAAATTAAGAAAACAGTAGGTACTCTATAATTAAAATACGTGGTCATAGCGTGACCAATAGTAAATCAATTTACTATTTAAAATTATTTTATATGATTAAGCACCTTATTAATAATAACTTTAAAAAGTTAGTAACTTACTATTTTTAGTTAGGCACTCAAGTGCGTGTAATGATGGCAGCATATTTTTTATTTATGCTAGTTATAAATAAACAATAAAGTTAAATTGGATAGGTACAATTCATTAGTATATTTGTATAGAAATGTTTCACTAAATATTATTTTCAAGATCTAAAAAACATGTGTAATATTTACTTACATACCTACATCATCCTAGTATATTCCATGGTACTTGTTGTGTGCTCGATTGTCATATTGGAATTCGGGTTAACTCCTAATTTCCTGTTTATTATTCCAACTGAGACATTAAGGATAAATATGGTTATTATTTTAATCTATATAACAAAATTACGTGAACATACATTTGATACGTGTGTAGGGCGTAAAATTTTAGTTTCGAGCTTTTTTTGATACTGGCTGTATAGATAAAAGTAAAGTTATATCATAAAAAATATATTTAGATGTATATTGTGTTTGTCAAATAGTAATTAAAAATAAAGTATATTTTAGTTTTAGTGCAGTCATCATGAGTCAAGGTGAAATGTGTAGCAGCCATCTTGCGTAGGTCAATATTCGAAAGATTAAAAATAATCATGACGCTTAGGTTCAATGAACGTTGTTTTGACGAAACGATCTTATTCCCTGTTCCCTCTCATTTAAACTACATCCTTTGATAAATCTTTTAAGATGCCCTTGATTTAGTTGCTAATAAAAATGGACGAAGACCCCTTCTTTTGTTAAGTGCTTCATTGTTTGTTATTTAACATTCATGTAGGTAGCGTGCACTTATATTATGAATATCTATTAAATTATTTTTTATTTATTTATATGATAACTTCTTATTAATAAAAGAAGATAGTTGAAAAAAGAATACGATTCTTTTAAATGAATAAAAAAGTAAATCAATGTTTGAAAATATCTATAAACATGTGTAGCCATGTTAAGCTTATTTAAATTTATATAATTATATAATGAAAAATAAACCGATACGGGCAGGGATTCGAACCCGCGACTACTGGGACGGGACGGTTTCCCAGTAGTCGCGGGTTCGAATCCCTGCCCGTATCGGTTTATTTTTCATTCTATATTTATATAAATTTAAAGTAAATCAAGTTGTATACTTAATAAATTTATTATGATACTATAAAGTTGTATAGTTGTAAGTATATTCCACTTATCAGTATGCAGTAAAATTATATACATAGGTTAGGTTCAAATACTGATAACACAATATTATTTTATTATTAAGCCATCAAAGTAAAATTACCGATCAATGATTATTAGTTATTACATATATCCTGTTCCAATAAATATAGGTACTTTCTAGACAATCTTTGCTATAAACTTAACATTATTTCGACTACTACCAAAATCGTTATAAAAAAATATATAGATTTTAAATATTGAAACATCCTTTAGGTATTCAAATCATTCTTCTCTATTTACCTATCCCTCTGTCCCGTTTCTGTAATTTTGGATAAAGATTCCTAACAAAGTTACGAGTCTAATCTTCAATCATGTGTTGCTAGAATAACAAGTATGACGTTATTATAACTGTAATCTTTAATTATAATGGGAATACCCGTCTATGGGAATTTATTAATAATAATTAATATTTATAAATACAAATTATATTTTAATTATAAATAAGTATGTATTTCTTAAATAAAAAAGGCCGTATCTACATACTCAACTATATTATGATACCGTAAATTTAAAAATATTTTCTCCAACGTTACGCTTCGTCTGCTCTATGAAATGTTATTATAGCTATAAAATGTTTTATAAAACTTAAGAAACTGAACACAAAAATTGAAAGTGTGAAAAATATTTACGCATGAAAAATCTGTTATTAAATTACCATTTCATTACGTATTTAATTATGGCTATAATGAGGTGAAAGTCAAAACTTCAGCTACATCGTTGACCACCATTTGTACTTTCAACATTAAAAGAGTTCTATTTTATATTTATTCTCGAAGTTTCCAATATTTTGCAAATAACGTTTTCGTTAAAAGACAAAATCCATTTTATCTGTTGAATTTATCTTAATATTATTGTATTTTAAATCCGTGTAATTGGTTTTGTGTTGAAGTATGCTTACAAAGTTGTAACCAAACCAAAAATAAACAAACGAACATTTATAGTCAAACTGCATGTTAATTATTAACACTAAATATTAATAAACAAGTCAACGATGATTTTTTTTTTAATGTTAGTTTATTTTTTACGAAACATTTAATAAACTATAATTCACGGAATAGTTTTGTTTTAGGTTTTCATTTGACGTTTAACTAAATATCTATATTATTGTAGCTTATATATATAGATATATTTCATGATATTTGCTAAGATTATTTGTATAGAGAGTTATTTAAATATATTTCATGATATTTCTACATATGTTTAGCGGAATACAAATTCCAAGTAACATAAAGGAGAGTGCGTGTCATCTGGCATTCGTCCAGACGTTGAAGTTCGAGGTCACAGGATTCTAATTACGACGCCCTGCTGCATACTGGAGTCGAGTTTAAATATAATTGGTTGCTGAGTCCACCTTGAAATAGATTTCAAAAGAAAACTAGTAAAGAAGAGAAGAGAACTAGTAAAGTAGAGAAAAGAACTAGTAAAGTATACTGATAACCGTTTTTTAGTGTTGATTATCTATATGACGCTAAGGTTTTATTTTTATCACAAATATGCCTACTAGAATGAAATAAACTATTAAGTTTGAATAGATGTAAGGTAAGGTAAGGTCCTGTCACGTGAGGTTTCTTAAACAAGACATGAAATTAGACAGTTTTTTTTTAATACTGTTCTGAAATTGTATTAAATATTGCAGCAATTAAAGTTTTGCCCATATCTTGCGTACTAAAAACTAATCTACTTATATAAAATAAATAATTATATTTGTCTGTCTGAGTATTTGTTACTATATAGTTACACTAGTGATTTCAATCGCATACAATATACATTTATTTATAGATAGTTCAGTACTATTTATAAACCTAAGACTTAATTATGGTATGAAGAAATAGAAAATATGATAATGATTATCATTCAACCTATATGATATGTTAATAATAAGTCCATTTTTAAACTAATCCCCATGACAGGTCATCGCTCTCAGTACAAAGAGGCTTTGTGATAGCGCATGTGAGAAAGTAGTTCCGGCTGCGCCTTCAAAACTGAAATATAGACAATGGCGCCGTTTTGTGTCTATTTTTCGATTCTGCCAAACATAAAAAAAGTAACTGAAAATGTTTTTTTTTCATGTATTTTTAATAATAAATTAAGTATTGTTTATTTATCTCAACAGATATCTTACGCGTGTAAATAATGTTCTGTTTTTTACTTACTTTATTAATAACCTCCCTTTAATATCTCTAATATCAGCAGAACTCAAGCCTGCGACTACATTCTGCATATTAAGCTATTGTATATTACAACTTATTCTTTTATTAACCTCCAAGAAGACATCGACGAATTTATTGTAAAGACTTCACACAATGCAGACTTTAATTTATATCAGTATAAGGCATATTGAGGTCAGTTTGGCCCCAATTTTAATCCAAATTTGGGCACAATGATTGTCCAAGGTCGCCTCGACACCTTTCAGGTTGAAATGATTCAAGGTAAAACGAAATAAATCCGCAAAAATATATATTGTCACAAAAAAATGCAAATACCTACCTACTTACTTATAAAATGAACTTTCACAGCGCTACTACTTCTTAATCTATTTCCGTATAACAAATTGCACGGAAAACGATTCAGCCATTATGATTACATTTTCTATTTGAGTTGTACTTGAATTAAGAAAAAATACTTGCAATATGACAACGCAGATAAAAAACTTAAAATCATTCTAATACCGTTGAACTTTCTTCAATTTAAATACCTATGTAGTCTTTTATCCACGTCATAAAGCTTGGTTTACATTACAATAAAATAACAATATTTTAAACCGATAACTTTGTATTGTCTGTTAATATATTTAAGATAATCTTAAAAATACTTCTCTAATGGCTTTTCAAGAAGAGGGGTGTCGTATCGCCGTGTTTTTGAGTCATCGTTATTCGTCGGAGATTATATGAGATAAGAGTCACAACTTGATGTTAAATAAAAAAGAATAGTAAGCTATAATAAGACGCTTACAATAATTAGGATATTTTAATCATCCTAGTTAAGTTCTTTATACATAATTAACATTAGGTACTTTGATTCTATTCTAATTTGACAATTTGACAGAATTTGAAACAAAAAAAAATGAGTCTACCGGATTAAAATATCTATTTCGAAAAAATAACCTTGCAAGAATATTTATATTTATTACATTCTTATTAACTCCATATTAAAAAAAAACTAAGAGTATCATGGATTAATTGCATTAACTCAATATTTTTCAAACTTTATCATATCATCAGTACCTATCTTTGTCGATCGTTGTCACTTTGTGTAATCATAAATAAATGCTTACTTCGTATGTGTACCTATAAGGATTTATCTATTTAAGTAAATAAATTGTAATATGTGTTTTATTTTACTGCATTTGTACTAATAAATTAACGCCCAACAACACATTGATAATCAATCAGCTATGCTAACGTACCTACGTAGGTGCGGGTCAATACTCTGGTATTCGAAATTCAAACTTTGAATATACATGAGTAATGATGTTCAAATGTTAAATTCATATAGATAATGCATGATATTGGGATCAATGATTCTTTTTAATAAAGAAAAAGTCATATAAATATCAAGATACCAGCCAGTACCTGTTTATGTTTTTTCGGTGTAAATGCTACACGTATTTACTTAATTAGCAACTATTTCAACAACTGTAAGCGGATTATATTGATTGGATTCACATTTTATACGGTTTCCATTTTAGGGTAAATTGTTTAAGCAAAACTGACTTCTTCCATCGATTTAAGGATTGTACAAAAGTATTGAACTTCATGAATATTTTATATAAGTCAACAAAAAAGTCTTTATCAAAATTTCAATAGAATAGAACCATTATGCTAATATCTGGTTACCGAGCCATGACTGGCGTAGGAAGGTTTGATTCGAGTATGTATTTTATAAAGACGTTAAGTATTTTACCAATATTTAATAAATTTACTGATTTTATATATGACATAATTTTGTTAACTACGAAATATGTTTTTATGTTAAATGATACGGCGACTTCGCTTGCGGTAAACATACTGCAATAATAGGTAGGTATATAATGTTTAAATATATACTTCATTAATTTATTAATGTTAAGGTTAACGAAATATATATCTTTCTGGGCTATAAGTAATACATTTTTTTTTATCATATAAGATACTGACCTGAGCTCTCATAATATGTATTATAAATATTTAATAACTGGAAAATTTTCACGGCCGAGTCGTGAAGGAGCATTATTTTAGGGACAACGCAACAGTAAAAGGGCAACCAACCACGATGTTTTAATTTAGAATAAGGAATGTGTACAATAAAAAATATCAAAGGGATTTTTTTATCTTATCACTATTCTGAGAAAATAGGATAATATACTAATTACGATGTTCCTTCGTTTTTATAATGTAACGTTGTATTTTTATACTGTTTAGAATAATATATATATTTTAGTAATTTAAATTTTTAACGCGATTGCAACTTCTAACCGGTTCCTTAATGATCGAATACGCTGTACGCACATACACCGCTCGTCGACTCATCAGACGACGGCATAGCTCTGTGGAGTAAACACGGCAGTGGAGCATTCACGAGACATAATTACCATTTTTATTTGTCGAGTGTCTTCATATGTTCCCCTGTGTTCTATTCTCACTATTTTTTTTAATTTTAAAACTGAGTGTTTTAAATATAATTAAATATTTTGAGTTTTTATATATATACATTTTATATATATATTAAGTGTACCCCCAAGTGGGTAAGTATTGAACACGCGTTATTTTTTTCTTTTAAACTTAAATAATATATTAAATATTTGATTGCTTTTAAAAAGCTTCGCTTTTGCTTTTAGTTATATTAGTTAGAATTATATAGAAGTCAAATAATTATAAAATATGTATTATTTTTATTGTTAAGTAGTAGCCATAGTATCTTTAGTATTCATAGTTTCTTTGTATCTTTTGCTACTGCATTAAGCCTGTTTAATAAAATTTATTTTCTTTACTTCTATATTGTTTGTAACTCCGTTCCGATTGTGAATACCACGTTTTATTATAAAAAACGGCAACAACACTGGCTGCACCTGCGTACCCTCAAATTTAAAGGCGGCACGAGTTCCATCGTGCCTACATCTCCACGCCCGAACATCATCCGTGGCAGCAGGGGAGTACCGGACTACGGTAGTGAAGCCAGACGGGCCTGACCAACCCACTATTTATATTTCTTATACATTTTCTATTCTTACCTATTTTCGTAAATAAATTAGTTGAATACAGGAACGGTAATTGTATTTTTATTTAAATCTAATAACATTACCGTACACCGTATCACTGGCGCCCTCAACGTGGTTTAGTTGGTCTGGTTTTACTTCGTAGTAGTAGTAGTAGTTGTGTGTTATTTTTTTTTTATTTTTTTGTGAAGCGTTATTTTATTATTTTTTTTGGTTGCCCGTAACTAAAGTGTACCTCTAAATTTAATTTTTTTATAATTATCGTTTTGTTTTTTTTTTTTTTTATAATTTTGTTTTTTTTTTTAATCATAATATTATAATTTATCTAACATTAAATTATTATAATTAATGTTTAATTTAATGTTTAGTTTAAACAAATTATATATATAATAATAGTTTATTCAATAAACTATTACCCTTCTGATCTGTGTTTCGTAAGCGGTATCTCTGTACGTTTATAACTCTGTAAATTGCGATAAGAAGTTGTTTACGCAAAAACAAGATCGGAAGGTAGAAAAGCGTTTTGCAAATTGAATATTTGCTTTTGTTATTTTATAATTTATGTTTATTAGTGGTACACATTAGTTGCAATTATTAATAAGTTTTTTTTTATTTTTTTATTTTTTATTTTTGTGAACGTTTTAGTTTTCTTAGTTTTTATTTTTTAATGTTATTTTTTTTTATGCAGTCAACCATAACGTTGCTTAATCGTAGTTGCTTTCTTTTGTAACGGAACGGAGTAGGTTATTTGATTATTATTTTTCTTAACGTTTTCAAACCTTGTTCAATACTTACTTCCTTGCAGCAATTATTATTACTACTGTTATTTATTTATATATTAATATATATTTTGCCTTTCGTTCGATTTTAATTACTTTAATTTTATTTTTTTTAACTATTTATTATTACTTTTATTATTATTATTATTTTTTTTTTTTATTATTACTTTTTTTTTTACAATGGAATTCCCGGTAAAATTTTTATCTTTGCAAAAGTCGGAACTAGAATATGAAGTTCTTATCCGAGGAACTTCCCCAGCTTCTACCGTGCAAGAATTAAGGAAGCAAATTTCAAAATTGGGCCCTAGTTTTCCTTCAGAAGATATCCTAGAAAGTTCATTTTCTGTTACTGAGGATTTAAAGGGAGTTAGAGACGTTTTGACTAAATTAAGTTTTTTTTTTGAATCTCCTGATAAAACCGCATTCTTGCGTGCCGAAAATCTTTTACATCACTTGTATCATCGACTTAATCGAATTACAAGTGACGACAGCACTCAACAAGAATATGATGTTTGTGTTTCTGAATTTAGATCTTTGTTCGAACATTTTAATTCTATTAGAAATACGAGACTTGACAAATTGATTCCATCAATATCAAGTACTGATAGGCAGGTAAATTCTACTCCGATAAATGTAAATGTTTCTTGTGATCGCGGTTTTACTGGCGAATTATTTAAAGCTAAGTATGACGGTAAGACATGCGTCCGATCTTTTATACAACGTATTTCTGAAATTAGCGAAGCTCGAGATATTTCATCCTCAAAATTATTATCATTAGGTACTGAAATTTTTACTGGTGATGCTCTTCATTGGTTTCGAAGTGTTCGTGATAGGGTATCTGATTGGAACGAACTTATTGCTCTGCTTAAAATAGATTTCAGTCCGGCCGATTACGATTACAGACTGCTTGCGGAAATTCGTGCCAGGACACAGGGGGAATCTGAAAATATTACAGTATACCTATCTATAATGTCTGGGTTATTCGCGCGCTTAGCAAGGGATCTCTCAAACGAGGATAAGTTAGAGATCATTCTTCATAATATTAGGCCTTGTTATGCTAGTACTCTAGCTTCAGCTGCAGAGATTACCGATATCCATTCTTTAAGAACCGTTTGCCGTAATTACGAAAACGTACAAGCTCGTCTTTCTAATTTTAAAGAACCTCCTAAAAGAACTGTAGATACCATGGCACCGGAATTTGCATATTCAGGTCATACATTAGATAAAAGCCATAATAATTTCAAACCACACTTAAAGCAATATTCTTTTAATGATAATAGTAATATTAATAATAATAGAAATAATGATATGTACAACAGAAATAAACCATATAAAACTAATATTAATAAATATGTAAATGCCATGCAAATAACACCTACAAAAGTATTGTATTGTCCTAGGTGTCGTGATAACACCCATAGCTTGCGCCAATGTAAGGCCGATAGAAATAAAATATTCTGCTTTGTTTGTGGACACGAGGATGTTAAGACTCCTGATTGTCCAAATTGCAACAAACAAAAACCTAGTACTTCAAAAAACTAGTTTACCTGCAGAATTGGAATTCCAATCATCAAAGTACAAAACATAATATTGAAGATTGGAATAAATGGCTCGAAACCATTAAGTTTTTTTTTAAGACATATAAAATTAACCCAATTCTGCAGAATGAACCATTTGATGATACTAGACCTTATGCTGAGGTTCAAATTAATAATTTGAGATTATATGGGCTTTTGGATTCTGGCTCAGCTGTTACAGTCATTGGTAGTAACAATTATAAAAAATTTGAATTACAGGGCTTACAATTATATGATGATCACAAAATAACGGTTACAGCTGCTGGTGGTCACATAATGAATAGCATTGGTTACATGGATTTACCGATGATTTTTGAAAACAAATTTCGCATAATAACAGCTTTTGTTGTGCCCGATATTAATATTGACCTCATTTTAGGAATAAACTTTTGGCGTAAATTTGAAATTTTTCCTAATAACCTTAAATGTATTACATTTTCTAATTCCGTCATTTCTAACGCTAGTCTCGAACTCGATCGTCCTTCATTTATTCAAGCGTATGATGTTTTAAGCGTTTCAGAAAAGTCAATAGCTGACAACATTATTACACAATTTAATGACATTTCTTCAGACTCTAAAGGCTTAGGTAAGACCACTTTGATCACTCATCGTATTGACACTGGAGACTCGCAGCCTATTCGACAACGCTATTATCGTATGTCTCCAGAAAAGCAGCGCATTCTTGCAGAGCAGGTTGATGAAATGTTGCATCTAGACGTAATTGAACCTTGTGAGAGTGCCTGGTCTTCACCAGTTCTTATTGTGACCAAAAAAAATGGTGAACCCCGTTTTTGTCTTGATAGTCGTAAATTAAATTCGGTTACAAAACGTGATGCGTACAATCTCCCTTACGTATCAGAGATTTTAGATAATCTTCGCGATGCTCGTTACCTATCTAGCATTGATTTATCAAAATCGTTCTGGCAGATCCCTATATCCGAAGAAGATCGAGATAAAACGGCGTTCTACGTTCCGGGTCGAGGTACTTTTCATTTTAAACGTACAGCTTTTGGACTTACGAATGCACCTGCTACTCAACAGAGATTGGTGGATATGCTTTTCAGGGAGTTTGATCTTCAAGTCTTTGCTTATCTCGATGACATCGTTATTGTTTCAAAAGACTTCAATTCTCATGTTTCGTTATTACTTCGTGTCCTGGAGAAGTTGAAACAGGCAAACCTCTCCATTAATTTAAAGAAAAGTCAGTTTTTTCGTAGCCAACTTAAATATTTAGGTTATGTTGTAGATAGCGGCGGATTACGCACTGATCCAGAAAAGGTGCAAGCTATTCTTAATTATCCGAAACCTACTTGCCGAAAGGACATTAAGCGTTTTCTCGGAACAGCTACATGGTACAGGCGTTTTGTTCCTAATTTTAGTACTATTGCAGGTCCGCTTAACAAGCTAACTTCGAATAAAAAGGGTGGACCACCATTTGTTTGGTCACCCGAGGCTGACAAAGCATTCCACAAGCTCAAGGAATGTTTAGTTACTGCGCCTGTTCTTTCTTGTCCTGATTACGATAAGCCATTTGAGGTTCATACCGATGCCAGCAACTATGGTGTGGGTGCTATGTTAACCCAAACCATTAACGGTAAGGAGCATCCAATTGCCTATATGAGTAAGTCGTTGTCAGAACCAGAAAGAAATTATAGCATCACAGAACGAGAAACACTAGCTGTAGTAATTGCATTAGAACATTGGAGATGTTACTTGGAGAATGGTAAGGCGTTTACTGTTTATACAGACCACAGTGCTTTGAAATGGTTCTTGTCTCTGAATAATCCTACTGGTAGATTAGCCCGATGGGGTGTTAGATTGTCCGCATTTCATTTTGAATTAAAACATCGTCGTGGCGTTGACAATATCATTCCAGATGCTCTTTCGAGAGTTGTTCCTATCAATGCCTTAAGTACATCAGGATTACACTTAACAACAACAGACACATGGTATAAAAATATTTATAATTCTTGCCTTACTAAGCCAGAAGATTTTCCAAATTTTTTAATTAAAAATAAAACTTTATTTAGATTGTCGAAAAATAAACATAATTTAACATCAGAATTTTCGTGGAAGGAGGTAGTTCCACAAGAATTAAGGGAACAAATTATAAACGAAAATCACTCTGAACCTACAGCTGGACACTTAGGCGTTTTTAAAACATATCGTCGCTTAACGCTGCGTTATTTTTGGCCAGGTATGCATCAGGACGTTGTTAAATTCGTTAGTTCTTGTAGCAAATGTCTCTCTTATAAGGCTCAAAATCATCAAATTTTAGGTGAAATGGGTCGCCCTAAGCAATGTTGTCGTCCTTTTCAAGTTATATCGATTGATCTTATGGGCCCTTTGCCAGTTACTCGTAAGCGAAATAATTATATTTTAGTCATAACTTGCTGCTTTTCAAAGTTCTGTCTTATTTTTCCTTTAAAGACTGCTACATCTAGTGCTGTCACTAGAATTTTAGAAGATTCAGTAATATTAGTGCATGGAGTCCCTCAAACTATTTTCCTAGATAACGGTAGTCAGTTTATTAGTAAAATCACTGAATCATTATTTAAAGAATATAATATTCCAAATATTTTTTACACTCCAAAATACACTCCACAAGTTAACACTGTTGAACGATATAATAGGACTATTATAACATGTCTCTCAACCTTTGTGGAAGATGATCATCGTACATGGGACCTTTTTATTCCCAAAGTTCAGTTTGCGATTAACAATTCTGTGAACGAGGCGACTGGTTATACTCCATCATTTTTAGTCTTCGGCAGAGAGTTAGTATCTTGTGGATCACATTATATTGACAGCAATTTAGGCGACGAACTTTTATTTTTCCCACGTGACCTCTACGCTGACAATTTAGGTTGCCTTTCTGAGGTATTCCGAGATGTTCAGACAAGACTTTTCCATGCCCACGTTAAAAACACTTCTCATTATAATCTTCGTCGTAAATCGACAGAATTTAATATTGGTGACCATGTTATGAAGCGTGTATATGTTTTGAGTAATAAGGATAAATATTTCAGTAAAAAGTTAGCTCCAAAATTTGTAAAATGTCGCGTGATAGGTAAAAAATCACCGTTAGTTTATATTTTATCCGATATGTCAGGAAAAAATCTAGGTACTTGGCATATTAAAGATTTAAAATTAATAGGTCTCAATAAGTAGGTTAACCATTAGATTAGTCTACGGCTATACAACTTTTGTAAATTTATTCTCCTTGTTTTGATTTACCATCGGGTACTTAAAACATTCGTTGGGGTGATCAGTTTTAATAATAGCTGATTACTATAGATTATGATAGGTAGCGTCAGTTTTCTTTTAGCAGAAATACTGTGGTTTTTTTTGCATGCGTGAAGTAAGAAAGATTGAATTTTGAAAGGTTGAATGCGAATGTTAGACTAAAGTGCGGATTTTATCTCATTAAATTTGAGTAGTAAAATCCTTACGTAAGACGGGGGGTATTGTAACGTTGTATTTTTATACTGTTTAGAATAATATATATATTTTAGTAATTTAAATTTTTAACGCGATTGCAACTTCTAACCGGTTCCTTAATGATCGAATACGCTGTACGCACATACACCGCTCGTCGACTCATCAGACGACGGCATAGCTCTGTGGAGTAAACACGGCAGTGGAGCATTCACGAGACATAATTACCATTTTTATTTGTCGAGTGTCTTCATATGTTCCCCTGTGTTCTATTCTCACTATTTTTTTTAATTTTAAAACTGAGTGTTTTAAATATAATTAAATATTTTGAGTTTTTATATATATACATTTTATATATATATTAAGTGTACCCCCAAGTGGGTAAGTATTGAACACGCGTTATTTTTTTCTTTTAAACTTAAATAATATATTAAATATTTGATTGCTTTTAAAAAGCTTCGCTTTTGCTTTTAGTTATATTAGTTAGAATTATATAGAAGTCAAATAATTATAAAATATGTATTATTTTTATTGTTAAGTAGTAGCCATAGTATCTTTAGTATTCATAGTTTCTTTGTATCTTTTGCTACTGCATTAAGCCTGTTTAATAAAATTTATTTTCTTTACTTCTATATTGTTTGTAACTCCGTTCCGATTGTGAATACCACGTTTTATTATAAAAAACGGCAACAACACTGGCTGCACCTGCGTACCCTCAAATTTAAAGGCGGCACGAGTTCCATCGTGCCTACATCTCCACGCCCGAACATCATCCGTGGCAGCAGGGGAGTACCGGACTACGGTAGTGAAGCCAGACGGGCCTGACCAACCCACTATTTATATTTCTTATACATTTTCTATTCTTACCTATTTTCGTAAATAAATTAGTTGAATACAGGAACGGTAATTGTATTTTTATTTAAATCTAATAACATTACCGTACACCGTATCAATAATCGATAAAATAAATGAAAATAAACCACCCTTTTTACTAATTTGTATATTTATACAAAAAACGTCGTCGTATACCTACCTACCTAATTGCACACGACATTTGGTTATTTCAGCGAGACTTCTGTAAGTAACGGATAAAATAATCTCGGTCACACTATTGTTCGTGGTACCGTTTCACAAATATTTTCTTAGTCAATAACTGTTAATTTCTCTGCTCCCATACTTAATTTTGTGAGAATATTTTTTGCTATTAAAGGTTTCTCTAAAAAAGCTAGTTTCCATTTTTAATTCCAATTATATTAGCAAAGCATTTAAAACTTTATTTAATATCAAATGACCTATCATATTGGCAAATCATATTGGCCGGCTAGGCGCACCTATATCTACGAAAATGCACCCAGACATTTGTATAGCACACCACTTCACCCCCCCTTGGCGTATCAATACCGCGCGACACCCTCACCCATGACTCAGGGCCTAAAGCCTAAGCTGCTGTCTATTCATCTAAATAAAATAATTTTAATTGAAAACTTACTTTTTTAGGTCCATTCTGCACAATCGTCTCATATTCCAAGCCTTCAGACATTTTCACTTTTTTAATACACACCACAGAGTTTATTAGTTAAATATTTAATACACCTAATTTATATAGATTCCGAATATCGTATCGCACGACTAAAGGATAACACTAAGTGATTAAAAACGATTAATCACTGTATCACCAAAGAATTTACTAAAAATATGTGTTCGTCGTGTTGTACGTCGTGCCGACTGCCGGCACGGGTGCAACAGCCAATATCAAACGCCCACACAGCCTCCCTTGCTCTCCAGCAAGTGAAATAGTCATACCTAACCATACTATGTATAGAAAGTTGATATAGAAGCAGGATAGATGTTAAATGTAAGGTGCGGTCTTTATACAACGATTTCAACTTAAATGTATGAAATAAACATTTTATATAAAGTTTCTTATATGTATTTATTTATTTATTTAAGACCTGTTTCATTAGAATATACCTTTATTTAATAATGTATTCATTAAAGTATTTTTTGGTATGTAATCTGCTCAGTCTCAAATTTATAGTACTCTGTGGTCGCAAATTATTAACTGTCAAATGTCAATTGTCATTACAACAAGTAACAGCCACTAACAACAAAGTACAAACTGAAACTTGTAAATTTCAAAACTAACTTTAAGGTTAAGTTTTTAAAGTAATAAAAGGCTCTTTTTAAATGCCAGATAATCCTTAAGTGATAACATTAAAATTTTGAGGATGTGTGAAAATTTAAAGATACTTAAACAAGGCGCTGAAGCTAAATTATACATATGTAACTATTTAGGTAAACCAACTCTAATAAAAGAGAGATTTCAGAAAAACTATAGACATGCTGATTTAGATATATCCATAACTAAAGAAAGAATGAAGAATGAGGCAAGGTCTATCGTACGATGTAAAAGCGCTGGAGTAAAAACGCCAACCTTATACTTGGTAGATTTCGACCGACGTCGTATTTATATGCAGCATTTTGTGAATAGTATAACTGTCAAAGATTTTATTATAGATTATAATAACTTGACTGAGGAAAACAAAGAAAATAGTTTAGATGTATTGTCCAAGAAAATAGGTGAAATAGTAAGAAAATTACATGATAACAACATAATTCATGGAGACTTAACTACATCTAACATGTTGCTTGTGGAAAGAGAGCCCAGTGAAATAGATGATAATTCAAGATGGCTGAAACATGATAATGTTGAGATTGTTATGATAGATTTTGGATTGTCTTTTATAGATAGTAGTGCTGAAGACAAAGGTGTGGACCTGTATGTTCTAGAGAGAGCGTTGATTAGCACACACAATGATTATCCAGGTTTATTTAATGAAATTCTGACGTCATACAAGATGTGTAGTAAAAAAAATGTTAATGAAATAATAAGTAAATTTGAAGATGTGAGGGCAAGAGGAAGGAAAAGAACCATGGTTGGTTAAAGAGATGTTTACCTCTTTATTTAAATGGACTGTAAATTTAAAAGGGATTTGATAGATGAATATAATTTAAAATATATATTTTTTTATTGAAAACCTTAACACTTTAGATCTTAAGGATATATTTATTATATATAAACATATTTTTTTACATATATGTCAGTAAAACTTGTGTTTTGTACCTGTTAAATATTGTATTATTTGTTTTACTGCAGTCTGAGTTTTTGAAATTTATACCAAGACAAGTATGGTGATAATCAGGTTTTTTTATTCATACTGTTTCTACTTCTTATTTAATTGAATATATTATTAGCTAGATGACCACATTTTTTAATAAAGTGACTTCAATAATCAGGTGCCTTAAATAAATATGTTGAAATATAAATGTTATGGGTAATTTAATAATAATAAAAGGTACTGTAAGAAAAAATACACACTATAAAATTCATCAAAGTAATCATATATGTACATATTATGTTTTATTTCTTAATGTTTATCGTCCCACTACTGGGTAAAGGTCTCCCACAATCTTTTCTAGATGTCCTTGTTCCTCGCGGCCTCCCACCATTCACTGTCAAAGGAGACTAAGTCATCCTGTCAGCGTTTCCGTAGCCTGCTCAGTAATTGGTTACTGGTTGGTCGTTACGCATTCGGTCGACTCTTGAATTCGAGGATGCTGCGTTCCAACGCCCTCTGGCAAATTTTGAGCTTGGACTTGTGTACCTCTGTCCAGGGACCATGTCTGTGTACACTGTACCGTTGGTTAGGAAGGGCGGGATACACGTGTCAAAAAGTTTGCGCTTGAGAGACAGAGGAAAGGCGCCCTTTATGTGCGCTTTCATTAAGCAATAGCTTTTCCAGGCGTTGTAAATCCAACGACCGACCTAAACCGCTCAATTCTCTTAGCATCTCCCGAATGTCTTGTGCAGTTCTGTTCTGTTCTTCTTCTGTACTGCTGGGAGCGAAAAGGGCAATATCGTCAGCAAAATGCAAATTGTTCAGACATTTGTTATCGACTTCAACCTTTGTCACTCGCGTAACTGGAATCTTCTTGAACACTTTTTGGAGCTCTGCTGTAAACAAGATTTGGGAGTGAGGATCGCCCTGTTTAAGTTTACTATTCTTTATTTTTATAAATGTATGAAAATCTTTTGTGAATCCACTAGTAATTCAATAAAATCTTTTTATGCATAATAAAATATTATATAAATCCAAATTGTTAGTATCAAAACCGTAAAGTAAAGAATAGAAAATGTCAACTGTCAGTGTCAATTAAACCTGAATTTCAAAAACTCGAAAACATAACCTAAACATAAAATTTATAACTTGTAAATTAAAACATCGATCAAAATATACTTTGTTAGTAATGAATCATCATTTAATATCTCTATCTAGATATATATTGATAAATCAAACTTCAAAAAGTTAGTATTGATTTCAAGAATAGCACTAAGTAATCTTATATTTATATAAACCAATATTTAACATATTTCGTTGTTTATAAAACTCCAGGATGTTTAAGCACACAGGAAGCTATAGAACGTCGGAATCATCTCTTTGTGTTAGAAAAGAAGCGTCAACTGGAAAATATAGGTCGTATTGAGAAAATAGAAGTAAGGTATAAAGGTATACCTAAAGAGTGCACTCTCGTTATGAACAAAGATATATCTACACCCTATGATTGCGCGAAACGTAGGTTTTTTACCTTTACCATTTACATATTTTACACAATAAATGTTTAATTGCTTTTGTTGATGTTTCATGATTGGGTTGATGAGTATAATAATAAATGTTAGTGTGTAGTATGTATGTTGTATGTAGTGCAAGAATTTCTCAGTGTTTCTGTGTTTAGTATTTGAAATGTAGACAAAAAACTATATAGTTGTTTTGCTAAATAACTATAACCTCAACATATTCCATCTATATCATATAGTAATTTTTAATGATATGAACAAACGAATAGATAAAAATAATAAAATCTAGAATGTTTTTCATGTACTTAATATGTTTAAATGACTTAAGATAATATTACGTATTTTTTTTGGATGGTCTTCTATGTTATTATTTGTAGTAATAACTATCAGGTTAGTTTTATGACCAAGTTAACCCAAAATGTATGTAACTCTTCAGATTTCAGTGAGTGGCATTTGGAAAGCAGTGCTCTTGCCTTGCTAGATGGTACCATTTACTGGGACATGCACAAACCACTTACAGGGAATTGTACTTTGGAGGTAAAAGAACTTTGCATTAAATATTCACTCTTGTAATAAATAAGAATTCTTGTTGCAATATACACATGCTTACTACCTTATTTTCAACTATTTTATATAATTAAAACTAATTAAAAACTACATTGAGTATTCATCAGGCTTTTCAATTGAAATCTAATTATTTATATTGAGAGACTATTATTTATCCATTAACAATATTTATACCCACAGTTCCAAACCTTCAATATAGCAGAACCTCAGCAAGTCAACAAGGCGTTTTGGAGAACCTGCTCTCTGGTGCTTGGAGCATGTGCTACTGTAGCCTTCAAACATACCATTCCAGTACATCTGCATAGCTTCCCGGGACCTGACAGTAAGTTCAATATTTCCATTATATTTAGAATTATGTAAAACCAATTAATATGACTTATATTTCTATATATATTATTTTCCAGTTCATAGTGGTTCATTCATATATGACATTGACTTGCCCTCATTACCTGACTGGAAACCAACACCTCAAGAGATGCACACACTAAGTGCAGAGTATGTACAATTGTGTCGCAAAAAGATGAACATAGAGCGTCTAGATGTGTCCGAAGCATTGGCTCTGGAGATGTTTGTAGATAACATGCATAAGGTCAAACAAATACCGAGTATAGCCAGTGCTAATGGTAAGTCATTTTTTAAATAAAGCTATTATAACAATTTTTTACTGCTTAAAAATGTTTGCCCATTTTCTGCCATTACTAATATATTAAATATTTTTTAATAACTAATTATAATAGTAACTAATACAAAAACTTATTTATTTCTAGTGCCTTTTTATAAAAGGTTTTATAAACCAACAACAACCAAACATTTTATAATATTTTTAACAAAAAAATATAAAATGTTTGGTGAATATTGGATATCTAATAGATATTTATATTTGTTACAGGTAAAGTAACCCTCTACAAAATTGACAAACACATAGACATATCAAAGGGACCAATGATCAGCAACACGGGGCAGATAGGCAAAGTTATGGTCACTTCAGTTCACAAACTCATTGGTGAGTCAATATAAATAGTACTTTTATTTAGATGTATTATGTATAAGTCTCTCTCTTCTATTCTTAAAAAAATTCCACAAACAATAAACATAATATATCATAATCAAATCAGCTGAGAGGTGTAAAATAAAATATAAAAAAATAGGTTATGTAGTATGTGTATGTTCCCTTTATAACAGAAAAAAATATTTCAGGTTCCCCAGACAGTGATTTGAACCAGCTGTATAGATTCCAGGGTGTGGCGCTGCCTACTGGAGTCATCTTAAACCACTTCGCCTTCTCCATACTCACGGAGAGAGCTAAGAAACTGGTAATGTCTTTGCAAAGTCAACATAGACTTTTTGATTTGGTAATCCGTAAGCAATTTTGGTAAACTGCATAGAATATTGTATACAGAGATAAAAAACAGCTGACCAAATTTCGGTAAAAAAAGGCGACTTACAATGTTAATTTATAATGAACACATTATAAAAAAGAAAAAATATTATTAAAAAATTGTGACTATTTTTAATGTTAATAAAATATCGATGTGTAAAAAAATATATTTTTAGCGAATTGATTTAAATTTCGTCGTCCCGTGAACACGATTACAGCAAAGTATCCGAAACGTGAGATTAATTTGAAAATATAAATTCAATTATAAACAAATTGGATATCAGTTAAAATTTGATTTATTTAATGGTTTCATGAAAATCTAAGAAAATACTACTAATATCTAGTTTCGGATTTAGATTTTTGTAAGATAGTTTCCCATTTTATTTTCATATTTATTTATTTTCAGAATTCCGCTCGATCACCAGTAAATCCGTTTAGTGAAACCCAAACACAAGAGCAAATAGCAGCCAGAGTGTAGATAATAATATATAATAATTAGGATTAGCAAATAAATATTGAAAGGACTTATAATGAATTTTATTTAAGAACCTATGTTGGTCTGTACATACACTAGTATCAGAATAAATTATATCTACATGAGACATTATTATTTATGATTTTATTTAATTATATACTTTTAAAATAAGACATTTCTGTAATTCTTTCTTAATGTCATTATATAAAGGATTTTTTAAAGTCCATGCTCCACAACCAGAGCACAAGCCCTACTGTGAAGCCTGACTGTCTGGTATTTCCCCATTCTATAAATAGATTTTAATAACATTTTTCTCACTCAAACAAAATCTGTTTGACCACTTCGAGATTAGGTTATTTCTTTTGACAACTTTGTATGCTGCATTATTTCATTTGAATCTTAACTTTCAGATTTTGGTTTCTTAGCATCAGAAGGTCCTTCATCATCTTGAAATATCGGCATTGGTTGCGTTTTCTTGTAAGCTGGAGCCACCCAGAATGGATTCTCCTCAGCATCCTTAGCATACTTGAGGATAGCTTCCCTTGGATCCTGTTCATCATCAACCCTCTTGCTCAACCCAAGGTTTCTTATTACGAAAGAGCTTAAAGTACTTCCCGACGCAGCCACTCGTCCGCCCTGACCGGATGTAATGGGCAAATCGGGTCGCCTAGACTTCACTGGGTCTAGCCTCTCTTTTTCCATCTTTTTCTTGCTTGTCCGTAACTTCTCTTGTCGGAACAGCGGTAAGGCGTGCGGCGTGATGATCTGCTGTGAGCTGACCACCTCCACTGATTGTTTCTTTCTGTGTGTTTTTATTATACAGAGCTTGGCTCCTCGTAAACTCCTCTTTGTATCATAAAAGCATTTGACGATGCCATTGCCACAACCCACGAAAATTTGGTTTAATTTTGCATGCCATAACGCCTTTATCACGTGTGACTTAGTAACGTCTATTTGTGTGACCTTTTCGAATGTTTTAGAATTATAGAATATCAAACTACCAACGTCTTGATTTTTTTTTATGGACACCCCGGTGAACACCATTGAATCGTCTGGACTGAAGCCACAGTCGGTCTGATCATATCTGGAGAACAGATCTCCGAAGACGTTTAAAGGTTTCTTATAGTTTCTCAAATCCCAAATCTTCAATGTATCATCATTCCCTCGACTAGTCAAGTATGATCCCAAATATGAGAACGAAATACACGATATCTCGGATTGTTTCTGATGTGCGTTTCGCATCAAGAGGGAAGTATTTACAAAGTTCTTTCTATGATCCCACATCTGTATGGATCCATCGAAGCACCCGCAAGCCACAGTGTTGCCATCTCGTGAAAAAGCGCAGGAAGTCGGATTTGTCTTCAGACCACCTTGCTGCCGAGGTTTGATGACAGATTTGTGTTGTTTAGGGTTCTCTGTGAGCCACAAGCGAAGAGTACCGTCCTGGGAACAAGTCATGAACTCTTCCCGTATTTGAGGGTGCCAGCAACCACTGTTTAGAGTTGCCGTGTGTCCTTTTGTTCTGTAAAAGTTTAAGCAAAGATATTACAAAACGTGTAAACATCATTTGATTCCATTATGCTAGTTTTTTTGTGTTTTGACGGGAAAACCCAAAATGTAATTTTTTCTTTTATTCTTATCATTACCTAATGACACTTACGACCCTGCTTTGGAGCAGTATAGTTGGTAGAGCTGTGAACTCTTCCTTTGTTTAAAAGAAAAACTTGTGGGGTGGGAAATTTCAATAATTGAAACTTTTGAATGTGTGTATGTAAGATTCAATAGTTTTGAAAAATGATCTCACCTCGCCATATCATTGATATACTGATCACCCTTCACACACTCCAGCACTTCAAATCCATCTCGATCCAGCACTTTAGCTTGTGCTGCTCCGCTGACGACGAGTATGGAGTCTCCAGTGGCTGAATACTGTAGAGCCTTGATGGGATGGTTCTCACATGGTTGTAGTGTCCGGAATGAACGCATTGAGGTATCCATGCCTATTGGCATATTATATATGTAAAAACTCCAACTATACTTTTTTAGAAATAAATATATGTAGATCATAAAACAATCAGTATTATTTGTGTAATGAAGTAACAAATTAATCAAAAGATTTGAATTCTTAATTTAATGTTATTAAGAAAATTACTCTTGTTTGTAATATATTAATAGGGCAACAAAATTACAGTGGAAAGTGTGGTAGGCATTTAATCTAAACAAACCAACAAACAAACTGTGACAATGGATAGAGAGAGCTCTGCAAGTCAATAAATGTATTTAACAATTTATTAATGAACCCTAAAAGTATTCATTTGCTGTGCCATTTATAAATACATATTTATTTGTTATGCTGTAACTTATCTGTCTATAGTTTATAACAAAGTCATAGACACATCTTTACATTTTAATATCACAAATTTAAGCAATACATTACTATTTATACATATAGACAGAATGTTACTGTGAATATATATTATATCTGTAGAAAGTTATTGAAAATAGTACTTTCTGCGTTTGATTCTTGAGAAGTAGTTGTTCCATTGCATATTTATATTAGCTACTCACCAGCAAAGTCCCAAAATGATACATCATAATCAACAGCTCCAGTCGCCAATCGGGCTCCAGAGGGATCCACTGCTACAGCCACCACTGCTTTAGTGCCATGTTGCATTTCTACCTAAAAAATATATAAAATATTATAACAATTTTAAATCAATCACATCAAATTGGATTTTTTTTTTGTAACTGCTATATTGTCCGATAAGCTATTTTAACACTACTATGGTGTTTTAATAATTAAAAGAAATACTACTATAATATAATATTAGAATTACCTTTCTCAAAAGAAGAATTATATGAATATATGAATGTAATTATGAATGTAATTGCTGCCTAAAAATTTATTACTAAGCATAATTGATTTTAATAACTTTACAATGATCTAACCTCATGTGTATGTGGTATTCGTTTTTCTATTGTTAACTCTTCATCATCTGAGCCACTAAGTTCATCATAACTGTCTTCATCCTCACTATTTTCATCACCTTTATCACTCTGTTTTGTAACAGCTTCTTCAACTTTATTATCGGAGGTGGGCAAAAGCGTTGACGGTATTGGAGGACCAATAAGTTCATCATCTTCCTCTTCATCATTATCTTTAGGTTCATTCACTGGTCCTAATATAGCCTTAATACTTACAGTTTCTTCATTATTTTGATTAACATTTTCAATTTTCCTTTTAGTTTGTTGAGCAGTGAGACGTGCTTGCTGCACCATTTCTTCAACGTTAAAGCTTTTGGCTTTTTTACCGAAGTTTTTTATACCCATCACTTGATGTAAGTTTTGGCTCTCTAAATCCTCACTTATATCTTCAATATCCTTTTGCTCTTGTATCAGTGTGCGACCGAAAGTGCCGAAACCAGAAGTGCTATCCTTATCGGCATTGTTTTGACCTACCGTACTAATGTTGAAACTAATTTTGCCAAACGAAATCGGTTTTTTACTCATTTTTATTATATGATTTGTATTATGTAAATATTTGCCTGCTTGTACTTACGACAGTTTAAGGGAATTGGTTTTAGTTATAAGTAATTATAAAAATTTAGACAATATGAAAAAAAATCTGTATAGTTGTTATATTTGATAACAATTATTAAAATAAGATGAACCTATTATATTTATAATTAATGTAAATGTATTACAATATTGGCTAGTCTGACAGATATTACTTAAAACAATAATTAATTAGTAATAATTAATAAATAATAATTAATGTCACACATCTCAAAAGTCAAATCTGACACCGTCCTCGATTACATTTGTCAATGTCACAGTTCACACAGTTAAGCAACAACAACAACAAGGGCCTTGTTGTTGTTGTTGCTTATTTGTTTGGGAACACTATTGTGTTCCCATAATTACAGATTTGGGTCTTATAAAAGGTGATTCTGATACTAAGTTCAAATTTCAAGAAATTATTTAAAAAATTTGGTCAAGGCATTATCTCATCTATACGGATGTTTCAAAACTTTCCCCATCCGGCTGTGTTTGTGCTGCTTGCTGGATCCCTAAATTCAAAATTTCTTTACAATATAAATGCCCTCCTGAAACATCTGTGTTTCGTGGTGAGGCTATTGCTATACTGGAAGCTATCCTTTTCGCCTTCTCCCATGACTTAGGACCGACAGTTAAATTCACGGACTCGCTAAGCTGTCTCTTAGCGATTAAGGAAAATCCATTTCGTAGCAGATTGAAGATTTCTATCGTTTTTAAGATTAGGGAGGCCTTATTCTTGTGTAGTCAAAAAGGCTTGCATATCGTTCTGGTCTGGATTCCAGGTCACTCTGGAATTGCTGGAAACGAGACAGCAGATTCCTGTGCCAAAGTCGCAATCCAAACCGGTGTTCTTGACCATTTCAAAAACTTCTGTCAAGACCTCCGTTCTCTATCCAAAATCCACATGGACAAATACTGGAATTCATTTGTTCATAATGGAGTTCATCAAAATCGGTTAAGGCAAAATTTTATTAAAACGTGCAACCAGATATCCCCAGACGCCCTTGGCTTTTTATCAATAAGAAAGTTAACCGCTGGGTTACTAGCATCTGTCGCTTACGTCTTGGTCATGCGTGTACACCTGTTCACCTGGCTAAAATCCGAGTTTGTGATCACTCATTGTGTGAATGTGGCCTTGACGAAGGCTTGGCCTCGCCCATCCATTTTCATATTCCAATCTCCTCCGCCCTATATATGACTATCTGGCCTCTAAAATCACTCGTATAAATTTCCAATGTTTGTTAATGTTAGTGTTTAGTCCTTACTGTTGTTGTTGTTTTTAGTGAAATTGTATAGTGTAGTTTTTTAAAATTCTAACATTACATATTTGTGTTGTTTTAGGTTACGGTGTAACAATGAAAGTCTGACTATTTCGTCTGTTTTCCAAATTGAATTGAGACTGTTATCTCATCCTTACCAATCAATCTCTTCCGTGTGTTCTCCACCCTACATGACATTGGCGGAATCGACCGTTCTTTACTGGCACAACTGAAAGCTATAATATCAATCTATCTATCTATCTAACAACAAGGCAATATATACTTGAAGCGTTTATAGTTCTCCGGATTTTTTTTAAGGAAAATCAGGGTGAGGGTCAGTTCGCTTTGTGAATGTGGTAGTGATGAAGGTTCAGTAGAATATGTCTTCTTTAATTGCTCCAAACCAAGATCCCTATGACTTGCTGCCTATTGACATCCCTCGTACAATTCATTTTACTTCTCTCCTTAAGCTTTTAATCCCGTAGTTGTGAAATCTCCATGTAAATACATCCATCTTTACAGTATTAAATTATAATTTCCTCTATTCAAAGTACATATGTCGTTGTAATATAGGTTTATACCTCAAGATTTAAGTTAACTTTATCTCCCTAGTTTAGGGTTGTGTATTTTGTATTATATACTAATATAATTTGTGGTGTTATTTTAGTGTAAACATTCGTCAAAAAAAGAAAAAGTCTCCAGCTTTTATAATAATGTATTATTTCCTCTGTACATAATTATACAAACTACTGTACAAACTTCAAGCTGTCTTTACCACCAAAAAATACACTTTTCAGAGTAAAAGTTTTTACAGCCACTCGTCAATTTTACAAGGCACCTGGCACCTCAATTACGAAGATAATTTTAAAGATGGTTTTACAAGTTAAATCCGAATTGACGTCAATTCCAGTAACTATAATAATACATATACAATAGATTCTTTTTCCACAAATATTGGTACTTAGATACGGAGCGGTAGCTGTTCTTCGTTTACTTATGTAGCAATTGAACTGCAAATATAGGCAAAACCAGAAGTTTATTGATTTATTTATTTAATCCATGCCAAAGATCACTTGTATACTTCAAATGGAAGTGTCAGGATAACCTAATTTGATACCATATTTATGGATACAATCCCTTCTGTAAAGACACTCCAAAACTCATAATATAAGTAACAAGGTATATTTTGTAAGCAATTTATAACGTACACTAATGAACCTTGAAGGAGTTACCTACTTTATAGTTTATGGAACTTATGGCATTTTTTTTTGTTTTCAAGTGTTAATTTTAAATCAAAGTTTTTCTTGAACTTATACATATTTTTATGTACATAAATTCATTTTTATAAATATATTGATTGTAATTATGATATTGTATCATAATTTAAATTGCTTTAAATATATTTCTTAACGTTTCACGCGACCTAATGTTGTAGATTGTTCGAACTGTTCTCTTCTGCCGTACAAATATAGTATCAATATCTGATACATTATCCCATAATAATAAGTTAGAACTCATAGGATATGACATTGTGAAATTAACTAAAGTAATCTAATTCAGCGGTTTCAACGTTCAACTAAGTTTGTTTGAAAAAACTCATACTTTTTTTTTTTAATTCATCCCTCTTGCAAAGGTAGAAAGAGAAATGTAGAAAATGTACCCATACAGCCAAGTCAAGAATAGCAAATCTCATTCATGAGGACCGTTAGTTTTTTTTTGGGCATTATTTTAGATATAAAATCGCAATGGAATCTTGCATCTAAAGTAATGCCCAAAAATCTAATTTTTAATTATTAAATGGTAAATTGGTTTTGACGTTTTTTGACATTTGGTAAAGTAAATTGTATATACTTTGCTTTTACGTTAAGCAACAAATGATTTGCGTTAAGCCATTGCACAGCACAGAGTACTATAATTGTACAGCATTTGGCGAAGTTAACAATGGTCTCTACCATTGTTGCAAGTTGTTACAAGTATCTTCAGGACACAACATTACGTATAACTAATATAAATTTTTAGTTTATACAATTTATTTTATGGCTTAAAATTAGTAGCATATTTTTTTTAATTAGAATACAAACATTGGAATTCAAATTAATGTATTTTATTGCATATTTGCTTTTCAATGCATACTTATAAAAAATAAACATTCCCGAAAAATAGTTTACCATAATAGACCAAAGATTATTGACTAATAAAACAAACTTATCTTTTATGCATTTATGTATTAACAGCATGGGTTATGTCTTTTAGAGAAAATATAAACAAATAATAATAATCAATATGATCTAAATTGACAGTCATATGGGATTTCTTGATTAGTTAAATATAATAAAATAATTCCTAATATAATAAAATAAATTATATTTTGTAGAATAAGAACAACTTATACTCCGTTTAATTAAAATTATTGCTAGGACAACTAAATTATGAAAAAAAAAATAATTCTAAGATTTTAAAAGTTGCTACTTAGTACAATTCATAATTCGTTATCAATTTTTCAATTGTCATTTATAAACGCAAGTGTCAGTTACTTGTTTGTACTTTGTAGGCAATTGACAAGTGACAATTCACATTCCACAATTGACAATTATGAATTATTTTATTTTTTAGCATTCTGATTAGAGCGGTATCGGTGAACGCTCGTCCAGGATGTTAATTTACGTTATTTTATGTTTTTTCGTGGGATCTGCTTTAGGGTTTCACGTGGACAAAGGTGAGAAATAATTCATTTTTGATAAAACATTTATAGTTCATGTTGTTTCTTATAAATAAAGTGAAAATTGAATAATCCTTCTTGATAATTCTTTTATGTTGAAATAAACTAGTTAAAAAAGTTCCTTGTAAAATCCATTTAAATGGAAAATTGTGAAAACTATATTTATAAAAGAGTTTTATATTCAGTTTTTGTAATCGACATTCTTAGATTCACCGCCAAAATGGAGCGAAGTTTACACCGTCAAAGGATTACTAAATATACCCTACGCAGAATTACACGAACCGTTTTATGCTTGGTAAGTAGATCATAATTATAAATATAGTCGTTGATACGTCCATAATATGACTGAGAACTAAATTTAACAATAAATATTAAAATGGATGCTGATAATATTAATTGTTTGTTTTCCTTTGAGGCAAATATAATTAGAGACTCCAGATTAAATTACTCATGTTTACATCATTGGTTGATAATGATACTCTGAAGGTTCAATTACCAATTCTTAGTTTCATATTATCAGTACATTTTTATACATTATTTTTTATTTTATATATATTTTGTACTTTATTTTAGTTTTATTCCTCTTTCTTCTACACATCTTTTTTTTCTTAACTGGTAAATTACATTAAATCTCCAATTCTGCAAAAAAAATATATATTATATAAAATTATTTAAAATATGTACATGTAAATAGTTAAGTACTATTTCATGTAACTACAATATATTTATTGTTTTGTATTTCTTTCTACATTTATGTGACCTCCTTAAAAGCAGATGTTGCAAATATCCAGTTTTATTTATTTTACAATTAATTGTCATGAGTCATTTGTTACTTTAAAAAAATGTGCTGTGACAGATTAGTTTAAAATAAGGCCAGTCACCTTTATGTAGATTAGAATAAAATTTAAATGTTATTTGTTTATTTTAACTGTTTTGTTCATAAAGTGAATAAAACAGTTTTATAGTAGTTATATGTCAATAACTTAAATTGTGTAATCATATTTCAAGATATCCAGTCCAGTTACAACTGAGGTTAATATTTGAACTTTGTCACATACAGATAATGGAATTGATTCAAATTGTCTTAAAACACTGGATACCAAGCTTCTACCCAGATTTCAACTACTGTTAATTTAATTCAAATATTATATTTAGTATTTTAACCTATTAAAATCCTTCATGTCACTGTTATGTGGGCACCAAATAAATTACTATCTTTACACTAGTTTGTGCCGCTTGTACATTTAAAGATATAGATCTAAGATTACATTAATAACTTATTTCTTTAGAATCGAAGCAAGGAGATGGAATTGGTAATAGTTTGTGTCTGTTTGGAAATGCAAGGATGTTTATATTATTACGAAGGAGAAGATATAAAAATCCTGTTATAATTTTTTATATTTATTAATAAATAATAAAATCTATATTTGACCATCTTCCTATTTGTTTTCTGATATACAGGATGTGGGATTTTGAATATCTGGCTCCACAATGCTCAAATGCTTGGGTTGTATGGTTGATCAGCACCTGTGTTGGTATGAATGACATTTTGATGAGTAAAAAACTTATTTAGGTTTTGAATCATTAAATTAAGTTTTTTTTTTCTAAAACTGAAGTTATGGGTAGCATTTTGTATATTGTTTACCTAAATGGGGGTAGGTTGCAAAAAATATTTTTAAAACTTGTAAGAGCTGAGAGATTCTGAAGGTTATGTATATCAAACTTTTAACATTTTCTCTTGATCATATTTAATTAAAGGAGACAAGGTGATAAATAAAAGTAACATTATTGTTATTAATATCTGTATTAGAAAAAGGGTTATCTACAACTTTGTTAGCTTATGCTCTGCTGAAACTGGTTACTGAACAGACGCAAATATGCCTATTACATATCGCTACGTGTTGCTTACACGAGTTTTCTAATGAACTATTAACGGAATCAGTGTTATTCCATTGTTTGTATGAAATACCTATTGCTTAAGTAGCCATTTCATTATCCTATTTACTAAGTGCTAGGTCGACTAGTGTTATATATAACGTATTGTTAGTGAGCTAGTACTCCCAACTAATTTATGTAAACTTAAACGCTATTTTTTGGAGGAAAACAAAGGCAACATCTCTGTCCCCATAGCAATAATAAAATATCTAAGTAAAATAAGTTCAAAACGAAACTTTAAATGTGAATTTAAAAACAATCACAGAATTTTTGGGTAGACTAAACGTTAAATACTTTGATGGTACAAACTGTTTCTTCTGTTATTTTTGTAGACACTCCCTTCTGCACCATATGCATATCTTCTTTCACGCAATCCATCTATTATTTTTTCGGCCGTCCTCTTCCTTTGAAACCTTCCCCTTCTATATCTAACACTTTTCTAATAACATGCCTTTTTTCTAATAACACGATTTTCATTAGTTTTTTCTGTCATTGACGCTACTCCCAAGCTTTCCCTTATACTAATACTAATTACTTATCCTATCCTTGAATAAATTACCTTAAGTAAACCAGGAGCTATTAACTTATCCCCATAAATATCTGATGAGGTAAAATATTTTTGGTTTCCCTCGGAATTAAAATTAGATGCGGCACTGTATTTTTTTAATACTGTCTCATGCCATGTAGGACTTTGGGATAAAAGTCAACGATTTGTAGTAAACAGAATTGATTAATAAAAATAATAAATAAAAGCTACTTCAAGGATTAATACATTTAATTATACTGAATATGAGAGACATTCCAGAGCAAATTAGAACCTTAGTACCTATCATATGAGTCTCGGACCCAGTGCGTTGTGCATCTTGTTTTTGATGAGTTATAATCAGCGTGTTTTTTTTATAAGGCTGCTGGCGGGGTACAGGTCAATGTGCTCTCATTTTTTACTATTGTTTTGTTGATGTTTGGATGGAAATAATATTAATAATTGATAAAAGTTGATATTGGTTATATTTGACCCGAAATATCTGATTACTATTGAATAATGAACTGTCATCGCATTTAATAAACGAAATGTGATAAACATTTGTATGGGTGTATTAAAACCGAATATTTTGTTTTAATACACCCATACAAATGTAATGATATTACAGTGCAACACACGCACATGCTGCGTCATCGCCGGCAAAGATTCGGTCCGGTTATTCGGCGTTCTCAATTCGCAAGATAAGAGATTATTTTGCTTTGTTCCTAATCATTTATTATTTTAGGTTTGATAACAAAAATGGCAAATCTCGGATCGACTACTACGGCACGATGGTCAAGACGTTCCAGCTCTCTGCGTCGGCGTACCCCCACTTTGGTACATCTATTAAGGTAAATGTACTAACATGATATAATTTTTATGAGACGGGGTGAAACCAGCAGATTGTCCTCTTTATGTTGGGACACAATTGTAAGTGGTAACATGGATATCTGCTAATTCTGACAGTAACAAATGCGTTGTCACTTGAGGTATGGAGGTACTAATGATCCAGAGAAGAAAATAAGGGTTTTGGGAATCTATCAGTCACTATCTAATGATGAGTATTGATAATTAAACTTACCAAGTTAATAAGTTTTGAGTTCATCTTAAACTTTATTCCCGAACTAAGAGACAGTTACAGACACCTTACGAATTAAGAGAAATAAATAAAAATATATTCTTTGTCTTTCTGAATACGATTGCTGCCAAGAATATAAAAAAAAATACTTAATAAAAAAATACTGGTCGCCAGCGATTCCCCTCTTTATAAAAAAAATATCTTTCTAGTAGGTAATAAAAATATCTTTCTAATAGTAATATATATCTTAGAAAACAATTAAACTCTTATACAAAATATAACCAGCAACTTAACCTTCTCAGGTTAAGGTTTACAATTTGTAATCAAATAAGTGTTTCGGACTATGTTTTGTTTTGAACTTGTACTTCCAAATGTCCAGATAGCCCCAGTGACAACGGAGCAAGTCCTGAACCAAGACACCTGCCTCCAGGTGAATGGATCAGCGGACGAGAGCATCCAAGTACAGACCGTACTGCCTGATATGACTGGCTTCTTCTATGTTGGTGAGTGCAAGGATCGTGCTTTCTCTTTCTTTGTTACTTGTTGTCTCAGTTTAGCTTTCGACTGTATCATGCTTAGCGAAGGTCGTGTGTTCGAATTTCACTTCGGACAAAATGAAAATTAGTGACGATTTGACTTTATAGTATTTTAGAAATAAATATAAAAATAGGGGTTGATTGATTAATTGAATGTATAATTAATTATTGATTCATTAAATGATGATGATAGAGTGAGACAATAAATGTAATTAAAATTTATTTAGGATTTTTCTTTTAATTGACTGTTTGAGCAAATTTTTTGTATGTTTGGGAAAATATAAAACTAAGTATGGAATTATCGTCAGTTAAACTCAACTATAGAGTTAAAATTAACTGACGAAAAAAAAAAACTCTTTAACTATAGTTTAGTATAGTTAATAATAGTACAGATAGATCTTTTTTTATTCGATTTTCACGAGTAAACATTTACTCGATTTGTAAACTCAGTTATTGTAAAGAAATCAATACCTATTACACTAGTAAGAAAAATCACTCTCAGGTACAGAAACAATGAAAGACTCGGACACGTTCAAATGGCGCTTGGTACAGGTCATTGGGGACAAAACTAACAAGTACACCATGTGGGTGAAGTACAGAGGGAGTCTGCGAGGAGAACCCGTAGCCATCCCTGTTAGGTTGGTATTACTCATTTATTTTAAAAGGGAAACAAACGATTAGATAACACTTAAATACAACAAATACTTTACACAGAAATCAGTAGTGGCCACTAAACATCCAATACATATAAAAACAGAAAATAATTTAAAATTCTATATAAAATGATGTCAGAAAAAGTAGAAGTATAAAATATAATATAACTATTATTATATTTATTATTCTTTGTATCCATAGAATAAACAGTTTATTTAGAACCTCTTAGATTTTATATTATGCAACTAATAACCAGCGTTATATTAAATGATAATATGTCTTATGATATACCTAAATATTTATAGAAATTATAAATTATAATGAGAACGATATAACTATAATTTATTTATTTATTTATACGTTTATTTATTATTTTTTTACAGACTTACAGTTTAACTCTCCCGATTAATAACACAAGTTTTATAATTATTAACTTATTGTACAACTAAGGTAACAGATACAAACGGATCACTTGTCAAATTTGTTAAATCATATGTCATATAAAGTTATCCAACATCTACTCCGGTGAATATCTATACTGCAAAGTTAGAAACATTGGTTAGGATTTCGAAAGAAGCCTATTAGATGTCACCACCGTCCCGATAAAGACGATCACATATAGAATGTTTAATTCACCGAGACGGACAGCGAAACGGTAGCTCAATTGGTAGAGCGAGGGGCGGTTTCCCAGAGATCGCGGGTTCGAATGCCTACCCGTTCGGTTTAATTTTTATTCTATATTTATGTAAATTTAAATAAGCTTAACATGGCTGTACATGTTTATAGATATTTTCAAACATTAATGTCTTTTGTCCATTTTTTTTATTGTTATATGGTATTTTTTGTATTAGTTTTCATAGTTTTATAACTTACTTTATTTAACGTATGTGCATAAATAATGTTCACACATATTTTTAATACTTGTGTCTATTTACTAAACATAGAAGATATTTAGGAATTGTAGAATATTACATGTCTAAATTAAAAACAAAACATAATACTTTCAAGAATTTCAGTTTCGGCTAATAGATTATAATTTATAACAGCCATTAGATAAATTTATTCGTTTTTTGTCGAAAAAAAAATCCACCCTATATACTAAATGTTAGGTACTTGCTAGGTACGAGATGAAAGGCTTCAACAGTCTCCTGGGCTCCCACTACGACCACTACTACCTGGACTACACCGACTACAACGTGGATGAGATCAGCCCGGAGGTGTTCAACATCGACCCCAGTGAGTTATGTCTCAAATATTTAAATAACATTCATTATTAACAATTTTGATTAAATTTACAATAAATAAAACTTTCTAGTCTTGAAACTACATTCTGAAAAAAAAATAAATCAAACATTTTAAAAACCCCCGATACAAAAGACCTCTAAAAAGAATAAAAATAATATTATTATGTACCAATTGAAGTCTTTGCTTCGGGGGACCGTGGTATCTATTTCACTAAGTTTTAGGAACTAATTAACGGACTATTTGATTTGATATCGTTATTTTGTTATTTGCCTTGGTAATTTACTTGCTTTTCGTTTTGTTCCTTTATTTAACGGTCCCCGACGCAACGACTGCAATTGGTACATAATAATAATATTTTTAATCTTTTTTAGAAGTCTTTTTGTATCAGAGGTTTTTAACTTTTTTTCTGCTTAATAAAGTTATGTTGCTGGCTTCTATATTATGCTAATAGTACCTACGAACACACTTATTTTCACTTGTTTAAGTATTTACTATCAATATTGGATAAGAACATTTCACCCGCACCAATAAAACCTCAATATCTTGAAGATGACTGTTTCTATTTCGACCAAACATAGCTAAGAACCATCTCGACGAACCAGGCTATCGATTAAAAAAAACGCAATCAAATCCTTCCACGCATTTGGCTGCTACGATGCCACAGACAGACTCATAGATGCACAGATACACAAGTCAAACTTATAACATCCCTCTTTTTAGGTCGGGGGATAAAAATAGATAGATGATTTAATTTTTTTGTCACATGTACATTAAAACTATTTAAAGTTCATCTATGGATCATATTATTAAACAAGATAATAATATAACACAATACCACTATTATATTTTTTTAAATAACAACATCATATATAATGTCAGGTTACAAATGCACCTCGTTTCCCGGACCGGGCGTCCGTCAGTACGCCACCTTCAACCCCATGAAGGAGTTTGTTCACCCCGCCCACGAGACGCACCTGCACGACGAGTTCAACAGGTACATTATTTTTTTTATTTTATCCATTTCATTATTCATTCGTTCACATTCATTAAATTTTTCATTCATTCATTTCCTAATTCATGATTATTCATTCATCTACTTCGGTTGTTTGAACATTGATTCGTTCATTATTTTTTTTAATCTGTTTTTCCTTGTATTAATTTATTTGTTCTATTTTTTAAATTTTGTAACATGTATTTATTTCGTTTACCTTTTTTGTATTTAATGTCTATAATACAATACTTTGGTTCATTACAATCAGGTTTGAGACGAAACACAACAAGCAGTACGCGTCTGAAGTGGAACGTACAAAGAGGATCAATATATTCAGACAGAATCTAAGGTACATCATTATTAACTTATAATAATTAATACTGAAAATATTATATGTCACACTAAACGGAATTCTTCCACGCATTCTTATGAAAATAAAAATTTATTGAGTTACACAATAAAAAAAAATATCTGGCCAGTAAATACCAGTAAATACTGAATAACATTATTATTACTATAAAAAGATATAAAATCCCATTCTCTACTCAAATTAAAAAATAGAACTATTATTTATTATTCTCGATATTGAAAAAGAACCCAATAATAAACAATGTGACATGTCCAGGTTGATCCACTCTCACAACCGCGCGCACCGCGGGTACTCGCTGGCCGTCAACGCACTCGCCGACCGCACCGACGACGAGCTCGCCGCACGCAGCGGGAGGAGGTACTCCGGGAGTAACGACGGTGAGGGGGGAGGGGGGATACATGTCTGTACTTGGATGGCAAGACGATCTAATAATTTGAATTACAATTTGGAATCCGATCATTTAAATTAGAAAATAAGACAAAGGAGACAAAATTTTCTTTTACATAAAAACATAAAATCATCGAATAACAGTGTTAATAATATTATTGCCAATAATAGTGTTAGTAATTTAATGTGTAATGAATATTGTGATGCACCCGGTGCATCAAAATATTCGAGGAATTATGAATAAAGAAATTGAGCTCTTTTTGAAAACGAATGAAATTAATATAATGTGTGTTACCGAAATGTTGAAATGTTGTTTAACTTTGAGAATCTCCAGGTGGTGGCTAGTTCGGTCTGCAGGATGTATCCTATACGCGGTGGCTCTTTAGTTCTTGTCAATAATTATTTAAAATTTAAGGAACAAAGATGTTGTGAGCCTCTCTGTAGAGCGGACTATTGCAATGGCCTGTGCATAGCTTGAACATTTCATTGTTGTTAGTGTTTTCAGACCGCCAAGTTCGTTATATGATTCTTTTGAACCTATTTTTGAGAATGTTTTATTAAAACTGTCTGCATCTAATAAAAATACTATAGTATGTGGTGATTTTAAGATAAACTTATTAGATAACTCCTTAATTAAGCATTCTATATTCACCGAGGCGGACAGCGATACGGTAGCTTAGCGAAGGGACGGTTTCTCAGTTGTGGCGGGTTCAAATCCCTGCCCGTATCGGTTTATTTTAACATTCTATATTTATATAAAAAATTAAATAAGCTTAACATGGCTATACATGTTTATAGATATTTTCAATTAATTTCGGTAGTTGAATATTTTAAATGTTTATCTATACTGCGAAGATCCCTAACTGGCGAGATTACTGCTGAGTTAGTTTATTATATTTATTTTCATATATTATGTCTTATGGTATCCTACTGTGGGGTAGTGCTACCGTTATAAATACCATTTTCGTTTTACAAAAAAAGAGGTATCCGTGAAATTTGCACGTGGACCCTAGACAGTCTTTACGACATAAGTTTAAGCAAATTAATGTACTTACGATCGCCAGTCAGATATTTTTGAAAATCTTAAACATGTATATAAAAATACTGACAATTTTATTAAGCACAGTGACATACACACTATAAATACAAACACAAGCTCGCGCTACCTTTTACTCGACTTAAAAAAGTGAGTAAATCTTTTATGGGGCTTTTATACAGTTTTACAACAAAGACCCAGCAAACGTTCAAGTATTACCATTTAACAAATTTAAAAAAATAACTAAGGCACGTTTGTGTGCAAAAGGATACTACAATGTAATACTTAGAGGATAATGCATCGTGGGTATCAATGTTTGACAATTAAACATTTTAACATTGTAACTTTATCTTTTATTCCCTCTATGGTCTTTATATATATTTTTAATAAAATCGTTTCTCTTCAGGTCTTCCGTTCCCCTACGGCGAGGCGGAATTGAAACACATGAGTGTGAAACTTCCCCCGGAGTTTGACTGGAGACTCTTTGGAGCCGTTACCCCCGTTAAAGGTTTTTAAAAATTCAAAGCCACTATTTTAATATGAATTAAGCATACTTAGACCTTCTGAAACGTCAGACTATGGTTTCACTGTTCTAAATGGTTGTTTGGTTCTTCTTTGGTTTGGTTTGGTTAAAACTATTATATCTATCGTATAAAGACTGTACAAATGAATGAATTATTTTGTGTATAAATTAAATTTTAGTCTGTGTATAAAGTAATGTTATGTTCCAGACCAGTCAGTGTGTGGTTCGTGCTGGTCGTTCGGTACAGTGGGCGCGGTGGAGGGCGCGCTGTTCCTCAACAACGGCGGCCACCTCGTGCGACTCAGCCAGCAGGCCCTCGTCGACTGTTCATGGGGGTCAGTCATTTCATATGCTATAAGTTTTATCAAGAAATTCCTTTTATACATATTCAAATACAAACTGTTATTCATATTTTAATACCATATTGACGAAGGAATTTTAATAACAAATTGAATAATTTGAATAACTAAAATAATTTAATGTTCAGTTTCGGCAACAACGGCTGCGACGGCGGCGAGGACTACCGCGCCTACCAGTGGATCATAAAACACGGACTGCCCACTGAGGAAGAGTATGGAGGTTACCTCGGACAGGTGAGGACAAACAAACACACACACACTTTAAATATTGATATCTTATTTTAAGTATTGACACACACACACCTTAAATATTGATATCTAATGTTATCTCTTCTCCGTTAAAAGTAATAATCCATATATACATCAAATCGGTGTAGTACTTTTTCCGTAAGGTGCCAATAAATAAAATGTTTCTTTACACATAGTAGTTACTTTTAAAAAATACAAACCTCTATATAATATTCACTAAATATAAGAACTTCTTGTTATGTTATTAACTTATATATCGGTTTTTATAAATTATGTTCTCTATTAATATATCACAGGACGGTTACTGCCACATCGACAATGTCACCATCAGCACCAAAATTAAGGGCTGGGTCAACGTTACCGCCAAGAACGAGAATGCGCTTAAGGTAATATAACAAAAACATTAACTTACAACAAAATTGTATTGTTTATAAAATCTAGGTCTAATATTAAAAATATCACTAATAAAATGACCATGACTCAATCATTTTTAAATATAATGTTCCTTTGGTGGTATATTTATTAATGTATTTACATCATTCCAGCTGGCGATCTTCAAGCACGGCCCCATATCGGTAGCCATCGACGCCTCACACAAGACCTTCAGCTTCTACTCCAACGGAGTCTATTACGAACCCAAGTGGTACGTTAAGAGGATTGCGATAGTATATAACAGACCCCGACTTCAAAATCACGTAGCAAACATAGATTTAACTAATATGTTTGAAGTCTTTTAACACCCTATACTAGGTGACGGCAACTGCGCCTCACTAGCCACATGCGGTAAAATAAGTCTCCCCGCTTAAATATTATATTCTAAAATGAATTCCAGTAAGAACCAAGTGGACGAGCTCGACCACGCAGTGCTCGCGGTGGGCTACGGGGTCCTCAATGGACACAAGTACTGGCTCATCAAGAACAGCTGGTCCAACCTGTGGGGTAACGACGGGTACGTGCTCATGTCAGCACGAGACGACAACTGCGGGGTCATGGCCGCCCCCACATACGTCATCATATAGAGAGGACCGAGTTACCCCGGCCAATATAGGGTAAACAGTGCGGGGTAGAAAATGACCCCATTTCTTATGTACTGGATATGTAATATTAAAATGCGATATTTTCACTGAATCTTAAAAAAACCATATTCCTTTTAAGTTTTTTCTTACTTTTGTTTGTTTATAAGTAAATCAATTATGATTTGTAAAATCATTGTAGCTCTCTCTCATTGGAATAAAATGAAATTTTATGGCATTTTAATGTAGTTTAAGATTTCAATTATTTTTTGTAATGGCTCTCATTTTATTTTGTAAACTTAAGAATATAAGATTTTTCTAAAAGGTTTCTTATTTTTAAACTAACCCTTGAATAACTACACAATATAAATAAAGTACAAGTGTCTGTTAAATATCTGAAATCAATAATATCAGAAAGTACATAGTTCATACTATACAATAATATCAGAAAGTACATAGTCCAGAATGAATCTAAAAACGTGGGTCTAATAAATGACTAATAAATGAGTGTGTTCTATGCACTTATTCTTAAATAAAGGTTGGGGGATAAAGATTCCTCGCACTTTATATGAAAATTCAACACATTTGTGCAAAGTTTATTCACATTTATTTATTCTATATAAATATATACAATAAATAAATATTTTGGGACTTCTGATAAAAAAAAAACTCTGACAAGTAGTTTTGGCAGTCCTCTCTTGAAGTTAACCTGACAAAATCTAAAGATTTCTGTAGAGACCGAAACAGATAGAAATCTAAAAGTGCCTCCTAGCCAAACTCTCTTAATTTTTGCTGAGGGGCTAACGATGTGGGCGGTCTGGCGTTATCCTGTTGAAAAAAAACCACACCTTTTCAATTGATCAATTTCAGCCGCTTTCTTTCAAGTTCTTGCTTGAATCTCAACAGTTGTTGGCCGTAAAGAAGTAAAAGCTCATAATGAACAACGCTCTTCCAGTCCCACCATACTTTTTCAAATAGGTAAAAACTGTTTAATGGTCAATCTTCAGTTCCTCATCTAAGACGTACCGACTGATATGCCGATCTCGGTCTACTTTTTTTAAAAATACCTCCATTTTATTTGTAACTTCAAAATCTTTGACATCAAAATTCAAACATTTAAACATTTGGTTGGAAACATTTAAACCAACTGTATGCTAGTCTTATTGACACTCTCATGAGGTCTATCAACGTCGCAATTTTTCGCGGCTTGCGTCGTATTTTTTCCTCATTAGATTCACTCATTTCTTCGACGAGTTTTTAGCATATGTTTGGGAGTGAAAAAGTATATTTTTAACTCCCGACTAAAAAGAGGGGTGTTATAAGTTTGACCGGTCGATCTGTGTATCTGTGTATCTGTGTATCTGTGTATCTGTGTATTTGAGTATCTGTGTATCTGTGTACCTGTGTACTGTGTATTTGTGTATATGTGTATCTGTGTATTTGTGTATCTGTCTGTGCGAAACGCGTGGACGGATTTGAATGTAAGTAAGCGTTTGCATTCTAAGCGCAAAACAATTTTCGTGTTGTGTGCGCAACTAAAAGACAAACATATAAACAGACAAAGAATTAAAAAATGCTGAAAATGGATTCTGTTAGTTATTACTTCACATCCTGATATATTTTTTAAATATTTTCAATGTACCTAAGACTACTCCACTAAAGATTTATTACATGTATAGAATAAGATTTTCATGATACCTATTACGTCATTGAAATAAAATGTCATAACTTTTTTATTTCTTATCCGATTTAGATGAAATAAACACTAAATGTTAAGTGAAGACTGTTCTGTTCTATTCTGTTCCTGAAAATTCCGCATTCAAATTGGTTAAGCCGTTTCTGAGATTAGCGTGCACAAACATACATACATACAGACATACAGACATATAGACAAACAGACAAACTGAAGAACCATTGTTTTGGGTTCTCTTGCAAAGCCCCCCTATGGTGTTTTTTTTTTGATTTCATGTACATGAATGGATCAGTGACAATTTTATTATATGTATAGATAATATATATATATCTCAGAGAAATAATGTACGATAATAAAAAAAAATAGGATAGAATAATGAGAAATAATGTAGTATTTGAAACTTAAAAGATTTTATTAAATCGGTCCAGTAGTTTCGGAGCCTATACAATTCAAACAAACAATCAAATCTTTCCTCTTTATAATATTAGTGATAATGATGATGATGTTGATGATGATGATTATAAAATATAGCCAATGTTCATTAGGGATAATGTTGGATTCTAATGCTAAAAGATTTTTTTAATCGGTCTTGTAGTTTCGGAACCTATTCAATTCAAACAAACAAACAAACAAATCTTTTCTCTTTGTGATATTAGGATAGATTAATATAAATTTTTAAACAATTGAAAATTTTGTGTGTCTGTAGGTTCATTTAGTACAATTCAGAAACCATAAACATAACTTTAAAAGCAGAAAAAAAAAAATAAAAATTAACAAAACCCCCGATTCAAAAAGACCTCTAAAAATTCGTTGCATCGGGGGACCGTTTAATAAGTAAGTTACCAAGGCAAACAAAGAAAGCACGATATCGAATCGTATCGTCAAGGTCCTCAATGATTAACTTCGTAAAATAGACACCATGGTCAACGTACGTACAACGGTCCCCGACGCAACGACTTGAATAAGTACATAATCATATTATTTTTATTCTTTTTAAAGGTCTTTTTGTATCGGAGGTTTTTTAAATTTCTAATTTAATTTATAAATAATACATACATTATTTTATGTTTTTGTAAAACTATATTAAAAAGAAGGTAGGAAATAAAACTTTTTAACGAAATTCAAATGTTTTATTCGTGAAAGAGTGTATATATAAATAAAAGCAGTGTTAGCATACATACACTCGAAATAATTGCTCATAAAAAATTAAATAAACAAGTGTTATGGTTTGATGTCCTCAGAAAGCTTCTCTTATTGACTCTCAGGAATTGTAATCCGAGTTTTTATAAACATAAACATAAAAATGTTTTGACATGTGTCCGGTTCCAAGTACTCTAGCTAGAAACGTCGTTATCGCTAAGAAATTTGTAATTTATCATGTCGAGGGGGAGAGGGGAGGAGTTCCTGAAATCGGGGGATCGGGTCCTGAAAATTAAATTAGTATGTAAAACAATAAATAGAATAACTAAAATGTACTGAAAAATATTGTGTGTAGGTATCGATAGACAACATCAACTCTAAGTGCACGAGAAAATCTCTCATTGAGGGGAATCAGAAAAAGAAGTACCAAAATGATATCCGACGTGTTCTTTATAATCTTTAACTTAAATAAGTTAATTTACTGCAAAACGAATGCAATATTAATATATGTATAACTAAACAGATACGAATTAATTGGGTTTAAATATCTGTACTAGGTATCACTAATATATTTTTTTATTACTTTTAATAAGCATAAAAAGACTTCCAATTTTGTGCACTTCTAAAATTTTAATAGATATTTAAACTAATTATCTACCTATTATTGCTTTCTTTTAAGGGCCTTTTATAAATGTCGTTCGTCTTAATTTTATTTATTCTTATCAATAACCTTGATCTTTGACAATTAACGTTAGATAAGACCTTTTGGAATTTTATTGTTAAAAACCCAAAAATTATTGGAAATGGTAATTAAAATTACTTTGTTATCACATTATTTAAAGTTTCTGTTTATTTTGCTTTACCCAAAATCCTTTGAATGTTAAGTTTTATTGCTTAAGGACCGTTTTACGTATGTTGGCGATGGAGTCTATTTCATCAAATTTTCGGAGCTAATCAATGAGGATTTAGGCTATACGATTTGATATTGTTATTTCGTTATTTGGCTTGGTAACTTACTTATTAAATGGTCATCGACGCACCGACTTTATTAAGTAGCTACCTACATAATAATATTATTTCTAGCCTTTTTAGAAGTCTGTTTGTATCGGGGTTTTTTTAAACTATTTTTTTTTCTTATTTTTAAGGTTAAATTACTGGTTTCTATTTTGTACGAAACGAACCTACGAGCAACCAAATTTTTACTTGTTTAGGTTTTTACTGACAATTGTGCACAAGAAACCTTCATTAGCACTAACAAAAGATCAATCTTGGAGCTTGGAGACAACTGTTTTTATTTCGAACAAACATATCTAAGGATCATCTCGATTCAATAAAAAAAAAATCGCTAGAAAATCCGCCCACTCGTTTGGCTGATGCGAAGTGTCAACCAGATACACAGATAGTCAAACTTATAACACCCCTCTTTTTAGGTCGAATGATAAAAAATATGAATAATATTAGAAATTTCCTTTTTCTTGGTTGTAGGCTAAAAAGATTTTTAACAAATAAACTTAGTTCCTAAAAGGGACGAAATTAAACAAACCTCTTTATTAAATGGATAAAATTTTATCGATTCAGCGTTTTTGACTTATTTATTACACATTATGATTTATGACGCTGTCTGTGTGAACGACAAAACTGCATTTTTTAAATAATTACCGTAGATGCTCGAATGGCATTCTTGACTGTCATGCCTGGAATGTCATGTATTTTTGCAAAATTCTCTGGGAATTAATATTTTTAGGAAATACATACTTATAAACTTTTAATTAGTAATTGGAATTTCATTTCACGCTTTGCATGAAGTGGTGTCTTAGATCTGTGCTCTGAATATTTGATTTCTGTGATTTTTTTATTATCGAAGCGGTAAGTTTAAAGTTATGTATATTATTCTTACTAGATAGTATTTAACCTTTAAAATTTATGCCTCTCTTGTTTGTACTTAAACATTCATTTAACATTTTTTTAAACAGAGTACCTAATAACCATTCTAACCATATATCACACATATAGGTTTTCATTGAAAATAATCAAAATATGACCATGTGAACTTGAGGAATTCTGAGCTACACAATCGACGTTATTTTGGCTATCAACTTACACGTCTGGTTTTATAAAAAAAAAGCTATTGTAAATGCTAAATAATATTTAATATATATTTAGTTAGCTATATGCATTAAAATTTTCAATACTGAACCAAAGCCATTTTTGAGACGGTTTGCATGGTTCCATAACATAGTGCGCCGGCCAACCGTACCGCCGCAACCGCGATGTCTCTATACTTTAAATCTGTAATATCTTCGAAAATATTCATTTAAATTACATGCTGTATTGTTCCATATCAAATGTAAAATGTTTAATTAATAAAATAAAATAATTTAATGTACTTAATTAGACAAGGAATAATACCGTATTGCTTAAATTCGCTTCGGAAATAAGCCATTATCTATACTAATATTATAAAGAGGAAAGGTTTGATTATTTTTTTGTTTGTTTGAAATGAATAGGCTCCGAAACTACTGGACCGATTTCAAAAATTCTTTCACCGTTGGCAAGCTACACTATTCTCGAGTGACATAGGCTATGTTTCATTTTCAAAAAAATAAGGATGATTACTTAAACTTGAATATTCTAACGTAAGGTTTTTTTTTTTTTTTTTTTTTTTTTTTTTTTTATACAAAACTAGGTTAATGCTTGACTACATTCCACCTGATGGAAAGTGAAATGTAGTCTTAGGTGGTAAAGCGCATTAACCTAGCAGCCTATTCACTCTCCTCTTGAAGACACCCACATTATATTTTGCCGGAAATACCGACGCAGGCAGATTGTTCCAGTCCTTCGCTGTACGCACTAAAAAAGATGAAGCATAGCGCTTCGTTCGGACAGGTGGAGTGTCCACAACGTAGGGATGGATACCCGCCGTGCGTCGTGACGTCCGGCAAAGGAACGGGGATGGGGGAATTAGGTCGTGCAATTCCTGCGCACACTCACCAAAATGTATCCTATAGAATACTGAGAGGCTAGCAATTCTACGCCTGTGTTCAAGGCTGTGGAGTTTGGCGTCAACCAATTTAGGGTCGCCAATAAGCCTCTTTGCTCGCCTCTCAATTGAGTCCAGAACCGCAAGATGAGTCTTTGCGGCACCAGCAAATATGTGGCCACAGTACTCTACACACGACCGGATCTGTGCTTTGTATAATACAAGAAGCTGTCCCGGTGTAAAGTACTGTCGCACCTTCGCAAGTACGGCAAGCTTCCCCGCAGCTGCTCTTGCTCTGGACTCAATGTACCGACCAAAGTTGAGGTTCGAGGAGATCTCTAAGCCTAACAACTGAAGCCAGTCACTGTATTCCAAGGATACATTCTGGAAAGTAGGAGCCAAGGTGAAGGGGCTCCTTTTGGCGGTGAACAAACACGTCTGCGTTTTGGTGGCGTTGAATTTGACAAGATTGGCATTGCCCCATGCGGAGACTGCCTGAAGTTTGTCATTCAAACGTTGCACCATGGCTTCTCTTTGAGACTGTACTTCATCTCTACTAGCCCGAGAACTTGGCAGATATCTTTCTACAACTGTGCTGTCGTCTGCATACCCATAGATACCGGGCTTCAGCAGATCGTTAATGTGCAGCAGAAAAAGAGTTGCAGAAAGAACGGACCCCTGAGGTACTCCGGCATTTATTGTCAAGGGTTCCGAAGAACACCCGTCGACAACAACACGGAGAGATCTCTGGCTCAAAAAGTCCGATATCCAGCCAATCAGACCAGGAGATATACCGTACGCTGAAAGCTTGCTTAAAAGGCTCACATGCCAGACCCTGTCAAAAGCCTTCGAGACGTCCAGAGAGACGGCGACCGCTTCTCCGTTCCTCTCGATAGCTTCGCCTAAAATGTGTGTTGCGTACGCTAGAAGGTCCCCAGTGGACCTATTTCGGCGAAATCCGTACTGTCGGTCACTGAGGAGATCGTTACCTTCTACGTACGCTAGAAGCCGCGAGTTCAATACACGCTCCATAATCTTGCAGAGTATGGAGGTGATTGAAATGGGCCTATAATTGGCAGGATCGGCACGGCTGCCTTTTTTGGGCACGGGTTGCACGTTGGCAAGCTTCCAGGATTCCGGCACTTTTCCAGTCTTGAAAGAGAGGCGATACAGACGTGTCAATACAGGAGACAACTCACCTGCGCATGTCTTGAGCAGAATGGCTGGTATACCATCAGGACCACTGGCTTTATTCACATCCAAACGACACAATGTTCTCCATACCTCTTTGTTCGTGATGCGGATTTCAGGCATCGAAATACCGCAGTGAGGAAGATGTTCTGGAGAAGCATTGCCAGTGTCTAGAAGCGAATTCTCAGCAAACAGAGAAGCAAATACATTCGCTTTCTCTGTTGCTGTGTGGGCCAGGGATCCATCAGGCTTCAGCAGAGCAGGCAGTGAGGGTTGGCAGAAGTTCGACTCGATCGCTTTGGCAAGAGACCAGAAAGCTCGACTGCCAGTTGGTCTGACAGAGAGCTTTTCGCCATTCTTAACGATCCGATCAAGACGAGCCTTCCGCAATGCCTTTTTATAGGACTTGGCAGCTTGGTTAAAGGCTCTCTTCTTTGTACTTACATCCGGAGTTTTGCGGCTTCGAGCATCAGCCCAAATGAGGTATGCCGAATGTTTACGGTCATGTGCATGACGACATTCGGCATTAAACCATGGGCGAGCTTTGCCACCGATGGGTACGTCAGCAAAAGGAATAAAATACTCCATTGCCTGATGCACCACATCGGTTATAGCATCCGCGCAACTCGACGGATCCAAAGAAGAGAAGCAGACCTGTCGCCAAGGATAAGACGCAAAAAAGTGCCGCATCTCATCCCAATCTGCTGACTTGTATTTCCATACTCGCCTAACACCATGTGGTTCGAAAGCTGGTGGGGAATATGTAAATACAGATTTCACCAGACAGTGATCGGAGGTTCCCAAGGGGGACGTGACCTCTACACGATACCTGTCCGGATCAGTTGTCAGCAGAAGGTCCAGGCAATTGGCTGTATGGCCTTCCACATCTGGTACCCTTGTCGCTTGCCTCACCAGCTGAAAGAGGTCCAAGGACAACGCAAAGTTCCGCGCTTCTCTTCCAGCATGGTCGGTCTTCTGGTACGGGAACAGCCAGTCCTGATGACAGGCATTAAAGTCCCCCAGAAAGACGAGCTGCGCCGAAGGGTACTGATACAGAGCCATATCTGCAGCCTCACTGAGATACTCAAATAAACGAGTTGTCTCCTGGTCACCGCTGTGCGAACGGTAGACACAGGAATACAGGATTTTTTCGTTTCCTGTGTCCACTAAAACCCATAGGGAAGAAAAAGTGGGGTCTTCAAGGTGACGGAGACGCTGAACACAGAGGTCGTTCCGCGCGTACACACTGACTCCGGCCCGTGAGCGAAAGTTGTGCTCCAACGAGTAACCGGGATAATCCAAGTATGCAGCGCTCAAAGGACATTGTATCTGCGTCTCCGTCAAAAAGAGCAAGTGCGGCTGCTCTGTCTCCAGGTGGTGGTGGACAGCTAAAAGATTTGAGTGCAAACCCCTGATATTAGTAAGGTGCACTTTATATGAGGAGGAGTGCAACCGCTGTGTAACCTTGTTCTTTTTTCTTAACTTTTTCATAAAAAAAAAAATAAATATAAAAGTGAATAGGGATGGGAAATGGCAGTTGAACGAGACGGTACGTATCGAACCCGACGTCGAAATTGGTGATGTCTTGCCACTGGGAGGCTAGTCTGGAGACTGCGGGGACGCCCGAACCCCCCCAGGGATCGCCATCGGGCCTCCTCGTCTGGTCGCCAACCAGCACGATGGAGCCACCCTGGGATTTTTCACAGCTGGCGGGGCAGCCTTTCGTGGTTGGCTATCCCACTAATTGGGCCCCCAACTATCTGCGGGCGGCCAGCGGAAAGCCGTCGCTTCGGATCCCGCTACCCTCCTCGACTAGACACCCGACAAAACAAACACCAACCCGACGTCAGACCGGTTCGCCAACGCACCGCAACTGTTCAGACCCATTTCCCATAAACGGCTTCATCGAGCAACGTGCCGGAACACGACTAGGTCGTTTTGCGGCACGACTCTGCCCGATGGGTGGTAACTTTGCCGGCGACGGGATGTTATGGTCTACCACCAAGAAAAATAAAAAGGTGTAAAAAAAATAAACAAAAAACTGCGTGCGCTGCGAGAACGGTGAAAGTTACGCAAAAATGATATTCTATGAAATTGTTCCTCTTTGTAAGTTCCACAGATTACACGAAAAGCGACCTACACGCGGGCGGAGCCGCGGGCAACAGCTAGTTTTTCATAAAAAGTAGGGATAAAAATTGTCTATTGTGGGTTATCCCTAAGAGATAAACATATACCATCGCGGACTTGTTGTAGAACTTTTTAAAGTATATAATACTTAGTAAATTATTTTGATCTATCTCATAGTTCAGCCAGCGTTTGCAATGTAAGCGCATAATAATGTGTTTGTTTTCGACTTCGCATTAGAAATCTTGAATACATATAATCTATTGTGTAGTTTTAACGATCTAAGCATACATTCAGACATAGGGACAGACGCGAAAAGCGACTTTGCTTTATACTATGTAATGATTTAGCATGTTTTTTATTGCAGTTTGCATCAAATTCTTATCTAAGCTAAACAATTGCACAGTATCTTTACAATCTACAATTATATAAAAATAAATTAATTTGATATCAAATTCAGAGATTCTTTGTTTCCTTTGCTATGCATTACTGAAGAACATTTTTCTGTAAATGCTGACGTGGCGGGAATAGATAATAAAAATTAAATTACTTTATACAAGTTTAAAAAATAATCACTGTTACTTTAAATACTTGCTGCCAATTTTTTGCAGTTGGAAGTTCTCAAAACCTTTAGAAGTAAATATGATTATAGGGTTAGTTTAAAAGATCAATTTCTTTATAAAGATAATTCTATTACCTGCCAATACCTACATTAAGTAGGTATTGGCAGATTTTTTTTCAATAATGTTAACAATATTATCAAATTGAATATTGCTCTTTAAATTTATATTACCAAGAGAGTAAATAAAAAGTTTGGTTTTGTCTAAAAATTAAAAAAAAATCGTGTTATTTTTTTCTAGTCAATTTCGACCATCTTGAAGATAACAAACAGCTTATTTTTTTGCCTGTTGCATTGACAAAAAAGTGATCTTGATTTCTTTGTGTTAATCCATTTTATGATTAACCATAAAACCCTAACTATCTAAAATTATTATGCAAACGCCTTCTATACATTTAACAGATTTACCAAATAATTTTAATAATCGACTACAAAAATGCAAATTGATTTCAATCATATCATAAATATCTTAATTCCCTATATAACTAAAAACTCAAAAGCCAAGCCTAATTGCTATAATTTCCACCCAAATTAATAGAATTATCATTTGCGTTTCTTTTTAGTGTAGGAACTTTCTTATCAAATAAAGTATTATAAAAAAATATATTTTTATTAATGACTAAAATAAATAATTAATGTAAAGGCACTTTAAACATATTTTTATAGTAATTTTATTCTCCATATTTTCCACTAAAAATAATACTCATTGAAGGTCCGTGTACTATAAAAAAAAGAAAAGGTGGGGCTGTTCCATATACATGATCTCTTGTTGACTTCGCTAAATTGGCTGGTGTATATGCTGTAGCTACTGTCCCCGCCTCTCCCACCATAATTTCTGCTCTATGCTCCATTCCAGAAACATACACTTGGTCTTTGGTAAACCCGGAAAAATCTGCAAGATAACTTGAGAAAATGTCACTAGCGTCCATAGTCATCAAGGGGTTATTCAATATTAATAGCGACTTTAAAGACATCTTTGGCAATTTCACGTGTACTTCCTTTAACCCTTCACTATATAATTGTAGAATTACGTCAACAAATTTGATTTTAGCGAAATTTCTTAACACATCCGTAATGCTGACATTCTTATGAGGTCGAATTATGACCATACTATAGTCTTGATCTTGTCCATACGGCAGTTGCAGTACAGAAGCACCTAACAGTTCTATATCAGCGTATCTCACTGAGGCCCATTGATGCATCATATACACGCTACCTTTGTGTCCATTTTCAAGAACGGTATCAGATTCATTGAAGGGCAAAGACCACGCTCCGCTAAATTCTATGGCACCACTTACAATCATTGATGAATCTTCAAAATCGGATTTGTCAAACACAATTTTTTTTGGCATAAAAGAATAATCAGTCAACTGTATATAATCATTCGCTAATTTTGCGGCCAAGACATTATCGTCAAAATCTAGCTTTATCAAAAGTGCTCCAGAATTCATAACACTTTTTCTGAATGACCGTGATAAATGTAGACATGCGTCATAGAATACTACATGTTTGCTTCTGAAGATCGCTCCTGGTCTTTGTCTTCTCAGCAAGTTAGTTACAAACTTAAAGAGTGAATTAAAATGTTGTTCATTTTGCCTTGGTATGCCTATGATTGAATATAGTTGTCTCCAGCTGTCGGATGAAGTTTTAAACGCGACGAGAGAAAATAGGTTCCAAATAGTAAAAGTCGCCATTACTAGAGGACTTTCAGTTTCTTGTTCCGTGTAATAAAACAATTCCAAACTTAAATTCCTTATGTTTTCACCGAACTGTCGCAATTCAGTGTATTGGACTCCATTACAAGTTTTACAGGAGATAAATAAAAATAAGATCAAATATTTTAACATATTCCGTTTTGCGAGGATCTTCCTCCGAACTTGATCGAAATATTATGTTAACTGTGCAAACGAAGGAAACAAACTAAGTAATGAGTAACAATTTCGTGATTTATAATTGTAATAAAGTGTCATTCTTATCTTTATGTGGTCAAATGGATTTTCCATAGTGTTGACAATTCATTTCGGAAACTAAGTTTACCCCGCGAGCTCGTCATTGAAACACATTTTTTCCAGACGGGTTACCCACATATTAAGATTATAGTTTAATAGGTGTTAAAAACAATACACTTGTCATAAACTGCTATTTTTAAGCAGAGGATAGATTTTATAATTAGCGTTTTATAATTTATGATACGTCAAAAAAATATAGTGTGTGAGAAACGCGCTGACGGTGCAGTAATAAATGCAAATGCAGAGGAAAATAAGGATATTTGGTCAACCGCTCTCTTACAGATATAAGCATAGCTCTGATAATTACTTTCATCGATCTTCTGTGTTATCAAGACTAAGACATTCCGTATACCTACAAGGTCCAGTAATATGACTTAAGCTAGGCTTTTGCGCTTAAATAAATGTTATTAAATATTTGAGCTCCTAAAAGAGGTGTGGTTTAAAGGAAAGGTAATCGAGAATACACAGTTCAGGTGTGACACGCTGTTCATAAGCTTTAGTGTGTGACATATTTAAATTTAGTAATATAACCTACAACTACTATAGACTAAATAACTTCGGACTCCTTTTTAAGGTTAGGTATTATGAGCACGTAGAAATGCGAGATCTTATAGATATCAAATCGTTTTAATATCCGTATTTATAGACGCCGGCTGACATAAATATATAGGCTAAATGTAAAAAAATGTAAATGAATAAATTATAAAGGCTAAATGTAAAAATCTCTGATAAAAACGATTTGTAGCAAGCAGTTTTAGAAGTTTTGACGCAGATTGTCTACTATACGCTAAATAATAACAAAATACTTAAAATTATTAGTAAGGTTTATCATTCCTGATATAAGTCTAATACCTATAATACGGACATATCAATTGGCCCGGCATAAACTTAGTTATATGTACCTAGGTATTGTACTGGAGGTACTATTTGAATAGAAAAACTCAAGAGACATATCAATTTAGAATCTGTAATTTTATATGAAATTTCATTGTTATTTCATAATTTCGCCCCAATTAGCGTTCAATAGTTTTTGTGATATGAAAACAGAGTGGGGTGATACAGGGAACTTAATTGATGTAATAGCATTATACAAAGTAGATATGATCTTTTGCAGCGTAATAAGATGTAACCGTAGTACTCGTACTTAAAGTAAAGTAAAGGCAATTTGAGCATTAAAAGAAAGATTTTATTCATGTCACGTATTTTAAATATGACTTAAGATTTGTAACATATAAGAGCACTGGTCATTAACTTAATTAATTAATTAATCACTTAAGTGACAGTTTAAAATTGAATATGATGGTAAAACCAAACAACTTGGTGGTAGACCATAACGTCGGGTCGCCGGTAAATTGTCACCTATCTGTCAAAGTCGTGTTACCAAGCGACCTAGTCGTGGTCCGGCACGTTTCTCGATGAAGCCGTATATGGGACATGGGTCTCAACAACTGAGGTGCGTTGGTGAACCGGTTTAGCGTCGATTTAGGGTTTGTTGTGTCGCGTGCGTAGTCGAGGTGGGTAGCAGGATCCGAAGCGACGACTTTCCGCTGGTTGTGCGTAGATAGTTAGGGCCCAATTAGTGGGTCAGTCACCCACGAAAGGCTGCCCCGTCAGCTCGAAAAAATCCCAGGGTGGCTCCATCATTTTGTTTGGTGATCTCTGGGGGCGTTCAGGCGTCCTCGCAGTCTCCAGACTAGGCATGACGTCACCAATTTCGACGTCGGGTTCGATATGTACCGCCGTGTTCGGGTGTGTACAGCGGTTGCACTCCTCCTCATTTAAAGTGCACCTCACCAACATCAGGAGCTTGTACTCCATCATATTACCTATCCACAACCACCTGGAGACAGAGCAGCCGCACTTGCTCTTTTTGACTGGATTACACCGGGTACTCGTTAGAGCACAACTTTCGCTCACGCGCTAACGCACGTATATCTGTACGCGCGGAACGACAGCTGTATTTAGCGTCTCCTTCACCTTTTTCATCCATATGGATATTAGTAGACACAGGAAACGAAAAAATTATTTGAGTATCACGGTAAGGCTGCTGATATGGACCTACCTATATTATTACCCTTCAGCGCAGCTCTTTTTTCTGGGGCACTTTAATGTCTGTCATCAGGACTGGCTGTTCCTGTTCCTGTAGGTGGAATGTAGTCAAGCATTAATTTTGGTAGTATAAAAAAAATCTTAAGCGCAATGGGAGGTCATATGAAAAAAAATTACTGACTAGAATATGTCCCAATGAATATTCTTTTAACAAGCAGTATAATTTAGTTTATATTCAAAGCTCTATAGAAGCTTTTCAATAAGTCAACAGAATACAAAGAGGACGATATCTGATTTCTGTTATGATTTGGAAGGAATGACAGACATATTTTTATGGAAAAGGTGTACAAACATAGGCACGAGTGTATCAAAACATGATTTTAAGAAGCCTCTTAACAATCCGGTGATTCAGAAAAAAGAATTATATTCTTAGCAAGACTTCGTCAGAGCTTTATATTGGTCGTCATTTAAGTCCGATATAAACTCGACTTAAATTTGATTTACTTCTAAAGAGTAGGTATGTCATGCTCAAACGCCACGACAATTTGGAACACCTACCTAAAACAATGCTTAAGATTTGCAGTGAAGACTTTTTCCATGAAGTTTCTATTGCTAACTTAACGTGTTAAGGACTGTGTTAAAGCCAATGGAGATAAGACTGAGCTTCATATATTAGTTATTTTATTAATATATAAAGTAACACACTTACATACATACACACACATACACACACACACACAAACTAAAAAACTAACACATGTTACACCTATCAATATTTAGTGCATTAAAAAAAATCTTTGTATTTATGCGAGGACTACGTATGAATACAAATAAAAATCACTCATCCATAGGTACCCGGAATTTTTTTATTCGTATCAGTGTATAGCTAGCTTATAATAAAGCAACAAACCAACAAACTAACATAAAATTTAAATGTTATAATGTATGTGTCATTAAATACCACACACCATTGACGTAATTGTAGCCAGTCCCAGCTGACGTAATAAAACCAAACTCTAAAAATATAATCTGCAATGAGGTTGCTATAGTTTAGTAACTTGTTTTAAAAATTCATTTAATAATATATAAAATAAATATGGTTCGTTTTCAAAAAGAGTCCAGGCTATAAGTTTTTTTTTCGTTTGTGAAGAATCATATGAAATTTTGAACATATTTCTTTTTTCTTTTCACAGAAAGATATACCATCCCTGGTTAAGTATTTCTTGTTTGCTTTAAATATATTTGTTGTTTATTTAAATTAAAATAAAAAAAATATATACCTATTTACACGACTGTAATGAACTTAAATTAAATCAGAATTTCCCTGACTAGTTTCCAACCCGTAATAAAACGTAATTAGATATACAATACAATTGTCTTATTAAACTACCAGGATTTCTAAAAAAAAATCACTAGTGAGGATTTATAGAATATACAATTTAACTACATAGCGTATACCTAAGTGCAGGCTCGATCGTGGTAATATCACCCTCTCACAGAAGCAGTTATTCCAACTACATATCGTGCTATGAGTGAGAGAGCCTCTTGCATCTCTAACAATACCCAGCATTTACAACTTACCATATTGGCACAAGTGCAACAATCAAGACAATCCGCATCTTTTGCCATCAGAACAAATAAAAAAAATACAAAACCGTCCCGATAGAGAGTATAAAATATTTAATGCACCGAGATGATGGTAGATCCGTAGAACCGTCCCGTTGCTCTACCACCTTGATATACCGAGTGGTAGAGCGACGGGACGGTTTCCCAGACGTCGCGGGTTCGAATCTCTGCCCGTTTATATTAGATTATTTTACATTCTATATTTATATTTATAATGTTTTGTTATATATTTATTATTATAATGTTTTAATATAAAGTTGATCTATCATCACGCTATTGATTATATGATATTATATTATTGATTATATCAGACCATAAAATATTTACTAAAAATAATTTTAAATGTAATTCAGATATAAAAAACTATAAAAGGTCAAATATGTGAATGGAATCTGACGCGAGACTCATAAATTAGGTTGTGTCTTTAGTCTTTATCTCGAAAGTAATTCTAGAGATAAGATGCTCGTTTGTTTAAACTATAATTGCTTTAATAATATAGTATTGAAATATAAAGTGCATGTAAGTTATTCCCTTCACATAATAATGTATTATCGTCGAGAGAACTCGCTCACCACAATCATAATGTTAAAATTTGTTGTTGTTATTCTCTTCGTCTGTAAATCTGGTTACGGTTTCGAAATCTTCGAGTTACAGGAATTCGGAAGTCGAGTAAGAAATTTAAGTTTAGAATTGTTTCAATTTACGGAACGAGACGTCAAAAGTCAAGTGGTAATGGCTCCTTATACCATATGGAATCTGATTTCTCTCGTCGCGTTTACCACTTCCGCTGACAGCTGGCAACAATTTCACTCAATTATAGGTTTTTCAAAACGAAATGAACAATATATTAATTCGCTTTACAAGACTATTACTAAGACCCTTTTAAGAAAATATGTAGGAGCATCATTCGAGACTAAACTTATTGTATTTTACGACGCGGACGTACAATTATCACAGCCTTTTAAAAGAAGTATTCTAAAATCTGGAGCACTCTTGAGGATGCTTTACTTTGATAATGTCCTAGCTTCGGAGTTAGCCAATGATAACATGCGATTGGCTGGTGATCTTCGGTTAAAGCGAACTGTGTTCAACAAAACTGATTTTGAAGACGCATCAGTGATTGTCAGCGGTATCGTGGAATTTAAGGGCGACTGGTCTCTGCCTTTTGAAGAATCAAATACCATCATAAGGGATGGCTATAATGGCAGTTTTTATATGATGCGACAAAGAGCTAGAATTTTCTACGAAGATATAGAATTGTTAAGTGCTTCAGCTATGTTATTACCTTATGGAGAAAATCGTGACTTTAGTATGCTCATCATTCGGCCTTATGAGAATGTCCAACTCGATAGCGTAATAAGAAACTTGGCTAAAATTTCACTTCCAGACATTTTTTACGAATTGTATGAACAAGGTTTGAAGGAAATGGATATAGAATTGCCAAAGTTTTCTCTCGCATCCGTTCTAGTATTAAATAACCCTTTTAAATCTATGGGTGTTGTAGATGTTTTTGTACCAGAGCAAGCGAATTTCTCTGAACTATCAACATCAGAGGACATGTATATCTTTAACATTGAGCACAGAGCCACATTGATCGTGTCGGAGGCCGGGACGGTAGCAAGAGCTTTTACACCAGCCAATTTAGCCAAAGGAACCAGAAAGTCTACAGCTGGGACAGCACCGCCATTTCTCTTCTTTCTAGTGCACGGACCTACAATGACTATTATTTTTTGTGGTAAGTATGGAAAATAAAAAAGTGCTGAATATATTCAAGGACCGAGTTATTTACTTCAAATAATCAATAGCAGTGCAAATGCTTATTATTATGCTCCATAAATCAGTAGCTTTTATTTATAATGTCTTATCAATGTATGTCATCACATATATATTTTGTTTATATACTTCTTTTATATATTAATAATTGTTTTAAAAATTCAATAATTCCAAACAACTGTCATGAAATTTTATTTCTACTGAATGTACCTCATATTAAAAAATATAAAAAAAATAAGTTTCATTTGCATTTTTGAATGTTCAAGGTAGTTTTTATGTTTCAAAGTTTTTAACTTTTGTTAAATTGGGTATAATTATTTCTGAAAACAGTTAATAAATTAATACTATTATGTTTTCGTTTAAAAAAATACAATAAAAAGTGAAAAACAAGACAATTTGTTTTAACACCTCAAATAAGCGCTAGGCCAACCAGTGTTCTAATATGGCTTTGTAAAAATGCCTGTTAGATATTTATAGTTTGCATCAAATTGGTGGACTCTAGCTGGCTATACTTTGGGGTCAAATAGTACACTGTAATTTGGATAATAAAATGGAGGCATGCTTTTATTATTATTAGGTATATTACTGGAACTCATTCAAACGTACCTTCGCACGCCGGGTTAACTCGTCTCTCAATTTACACTCTTCCAATGAACACTCAGTGTCGCTAGGGAATATGAATGTTTTATTATTGTATCTGTATATGTAATTGTCGATTGGCTATAGAACGCCGATCTTTGTCAAAATCCAACAACTGTCAGATATTGGTAAACGGATTCACAGTTTTAATCATAGAGTTCTATACTTAGATATAAGTTAGACATAAGTAGACCTTCACTTCACTTTTATTTACTTGTATTTAAACCTTCCTTGGTATGTAATATACACTAGCTTCTCTCCCGAATATCGTCCTAGCCGCAGCTTAACGTACGTAAACGTACAAAAATAACAACTACTCGTAAATGAACAATTGTAAGTATCGGTGAACACTGTATTAAATACTGGTTCTAATTATGAAGTCTTAATGGTTCTCACTTTTCTAGCTTATTCAAGTATTTTTTATTATTTTATATTATTACTAATCAAGCAAATGTTCCTCCTCACATAAATAATAACAATTACTCGACATAACAATTGTAAATATTACTATTAAAGTTAATAAAACAATGATTTAAATAATTACACCTTATTGGTTCTTCTTATTTAAGTTAAATTAATAATTCATTAATTTATATGGATCAATATAGTGACCATCAAAACATTGAAACGAATCAAAACACTACGAATGATTATAAAACAGTCAACAATAATGTAACATAAGAGCAGGTAAATTTATGATAATTTAAAAACCCAAACTTTTTGATAAATTTGTAAAGGACAAATATATTTTACAATCCTTCTGGCCGTTCGCGTACTACTCGTTGTTGCATAAATAGTATGTAGGTTTCCAGAAGTGGTACAAACAATACATTACATTAAATCTTAATCCAATTTATGGGTGGGTAATTAAAAACTATATCCATTACGTCACAACCACTTGGAAAGAAACAATAACAAAATGCAGTCCACGCAATGTTTGTTGTGTTCTTATAATTGACTATATGGAAACGTATAATGGCCATTGCATGTACCTTTATTGTGTGCAGCATGTGAAGTCATTTGTTCATATTCGAGTGTGAAAATTGTTGTATACAAACAAATTTTATAATGGGTTCGTATTACTTTTTATTCCATCGTCTTATATATATATTTGATTTGTTATGTTTGTGTAGGTGTAATAACTATATAGTATTTAGGTAGGCATACTGTCTCTCTGTGTTTTAGAAGGAGTATATTTTTTATTCTTGGGGCAGTACAGTCCCTGTCGAGAGTAGCCGCGTCTTCCGCACTTGCCGTGGGTAGCTGAGCTAGAGCAATGTGAATATTAGTAACATTGCGGTACAGTACAGACACAGCACACACTACAAGTGGCGACGAGGCAAAAGGTTAATTCATTTCATATATATTTATGTAATTCTGTAATAATAATATACAATTAAAAATAATTTCTCTTATTATGTCTATTATTATTTCTGTTTGCTTCTCAATGTGGCAAATTATTTTGGAAAACTTATCGTATTTAATTTATTATGTAAAATCGTGGTAAATTGATACATTGGTATAATTGTTTTTGAAAATCATTGCGTTTATTATTGTTTGGAAAAATTGGTTTGGAATAATCCCATTGTACTCTGTATAAATGGCTTAGGGACAAAGAACAACGAAATAAAATCCCGCAATGGTTAGTAAACGTTGTGTTATACATCGGCAAACTTAGGCTTCCAAAATATTGCCACATAAATTACGATCGTCTTTCAACTGCGCTATAAGGATTGTAAACTACATCAAGAGCAGCGCTTTGAACAGTCGGATATTTGATCCTCGCAAAGTAAAGATACTTTGCGAGGATCACTATGCTGATCACAATGTTCTTCTGTTCCATACAGAAAGATACTGGCTTATCCAAAGACAACACGTTGGCTCTCCTTTATGAATTGAAAGAAGAGGTAATTCTTTTTCTTAAATTCAAAGATAAATAGGATTTCGTCACAATTTTCATAGATGACACATATTTGATGTCTTGAATGAAATTTCAGGGCAGAAACCGCATTTTAATAAGCAATTATGACTTATGATATTCAGACTGCAATTTGGAATCAAAAAATGTCTTCTGAAAATGATATATCTTTTTCACGATTGTTCGAAACAATTAAAGATAACATACATGACGCAACTTTGGAAGCTGACATAAAAATTCATTTGCAAGCATTGGAAGACGAATTTCGCAGATACTATCGAGACATCCATTCGGAGACACCAATATGGCACATGACAAGAAATCCATTTGTTGTCGACGTGTTAAAATTACCAGAAGACGTTCAGGAAGAATTTCTAGAAATAAAGTCTGATTTGTCCATGGAAAATGAATTCCATCACTTGTTATTGGAGAAATTCTGAATCAAAGGATTGCTTGTTAATTCGTAAGGACTCTTGCTTTACGATTAGTAGCTTCGATTCCCTTCCCCCCACCACCCCGTCTGAAGGGGGTCGAGACTTCCGACTTCCGACTCGAGACCCCCTTCTGGCCGGACTCGGTCTCAGGTAATCAATCTCATCGACCTTGTCCAGCTCTGCCGCGTGAATCTGCCCGAGAGGGGACCACCGGTCAGGAGAGCAGACTCTCGATACGACCCAGCGGGTTCAGCGGCTCTGGTCAAATCGCGAATCACGCGCTGGGCCGCAATAAAGCCTGCTCAAGATAGAGTACCCAACATCAGGAACACGACAAGTCGGGAACCCACCATGGCCAGTCTATCCATCGCCAAGAGCAACCGTGGCATCACACTCGGCAACTAATTGTAAAAATTTGAAATACTTGAAATACTTTTTTTTATCAAATTTGATGAGTTCCTATTTGTTCGATTAAAAAAACGTTTGTTCGATCGTATTTTTTGTAAAATACTTTTTTTTATATCATTACACCCACGCTTCTGCACATATTCAAAAAAATTCACTTTTCTTTATCTTAGGAGAGCTATTCTGAGGGTACACTTAAACCTACACTGTCCACTGTCAAACTCCACAGAGTACTTAATTTAAAATATAGTGACAAATGTATAATGGTCAAGTGGCAAGTGACTGAAATGAATTGACGCAATCCGTTATTCATTCATACCAGACGTAATATTATCATATTAAAAGGGGATAAATGAATGAGGTGTCCTTTTTTCGGATTCTCATAAACATTCGACATTAAATTATCGCCGAAATTCAATCATTTGGCGACCACTAGAAGGAGAAGACGGGTAAATGGCGCTCACTTAAGAAAATAACCCTCTATTTTTTATAATATTGGTTTTATTTTATAATTATGAATATTAATAAAATGTATCTATTAAGTTATCAATAATTTAACACAAAATTTAATCAACTTTGACCTATGTAGTATGTGAAAGTAATTATAATGCTTTAAAAAAAGGCTGTTCAATCGAAGACAAAGTTACATTGAAGTATATTAATGAGAATATAGCAAGTGAAATCAACTTTTTATTTTAAAAATACATTTGATCAACCTTATACAATCTTATAAAAAGTCTATAACAAATGAGTATCGAATATTCTAATATCTTAAAACATTGAGCAGTTTTAAGAGATTAGAATAATCGACAAAATCTTGCTCAAGTCCCGTAAATTTACAACCTTTATTACAACAATTTATTGCATCGATATTCATTTGATGGGATGGTAAAAGGGATGTATGGCCAGTAAATACAAATTTATAATATTCCGTTGTACGTACGACAGTAAAGCCGCCTTGTGTACTGTCTTATTGGGATCATCGTGATTTATGAGTTTATTGACGGTATATAACAAATAAGAAATTTTCATACAATGTTTCTCCAATTCTTAACGACAGGGTAGTTATTAAATTCCATATTTTTTTGATTTGAAATTAAATAATAAACTCTCGTGATCACGGAGTGGTAGAACCAAAGAGCACATTACGTATACGTGGAGGACTACAGCAGAAGTCATTGAAGAAACCAGAGCTGTCGTCTACGCATGAATTCAAGTCAGTGAAGCCAGCCAGTGAATATTCGTAACATCAAATCGTGGTACAGACATGGCATACACAGCAGCCTCTGTTCCATTACGGATATTGGTGAAAGAATTTTTGAAATAGGATAATTAATTTTGAAGATTAGTTCTTACAAACTTCCTTGCTTTGATGTACAAACTTCCTAACTGTTATAAGCGATTTGGTCAGCTTTCTTTCAGTTCTGAACATACAAACAGTACTTTTCACCTGATGCACACACAGACAATTTGTAAACACACAAATATATATTAGAAAAAGTATATTTCCTTTATTTCTTTAATCTAGATTATTCCACACATTTGTTTGAAATTATTTAACTATTTTAGAATACGGTGTTCACCATTCGTATATTTTGATTTTATGGATACAGAGCATTTCTTTACGCATTTCTTATGAATGTATACGCGTACCATACATTGTCATGTGGAACAAGTTTTGCTAAGTTTGGCAAAAGAGGGCGTTGCTAGTGTTATACAACGATCTGCACCATAGGTGTCGTTACAATAATGTCATTCGTCGGCACTCGGCTATTTTTTAAAAGCCATTAGCCAACCAACTTTAGTTTGATGATAAATATTATTTAATGCATGGATTGTAGAATATCGAAAAAATTATAAATTTAATTTACAATCACAATGGCTCGAAATGTAAAAAGGAACTTGGTACAGTAAAAGCCGAAACTCAACCTTAAATGTAATTCATAAGTCTTTAAAATAATACGGTCGTAATAATTCTGTGGTCACGAGTCTCCCCGTGACCACGGCTGGTGCAACCCAGCCGAAACGTCGCGGGTAAAATATAAGGTAAATTACGCGTTAAGCCCCGTATTATTTTAAATATTTTAATTATGCTACGCGATAATTTAAAAACTTACAATTTTTAAAATTCATAAAATCACGTACCATTTTATCATTTTGTATTTTGTAAATTCGTCAAAAATAAGTAAAAACATTAAATAGTTAATTAATTTAGTAATTAATTAGTAACACGTGTGCATAGAGATGTATATTAATTTTATGTTTGTGTGTCAATGAACTTTAACACAAGGTTTGAATCCCTTAAAGGCCAGACCTATATGAGAATTTAAAAAATCATAAATCATACTAAATTTAGACTCATATCATAATCATACAGCTTATAGAGCTATAAGCTGGGAGCCTACTAGTATTACAATAATTCTTCAGAACTTCTTTGTACAGACGTCTTGTAACAATGCTGGGAAAGATAATAATGTGTTATTGTTGGGAAGACAAGTATATGTCTGTAATGAGAGACTTGACTGTACTTACAAGTGATATCCTATAGACATTTGGTATACTCGTATCATACCCAGGACCCAGAGCAACGAGACTCCAGTAGGTACTACTAAGATTTGTAATTTAGGTTTAAATGTTTTTCCGGATGAGATATCGTATGACAACTATACTAATATAAACAGATAAATCCGAAGAGTATTTCTGTTTGTTTAACTTTCTGGGAAAAGTTTTCAATTATTGAGGATGGCTATAGGCTACCATTAAAACCAGTATTAGAAAATTGTAGATAACATTAATAATAACAAATTATTGGCTTTGTTATTGGATATGTTACTAGCTTGAACTTATTTACTTAGAAACAATTAGCTTTTTACTATACCATGCTCCGCAAATGTCAGTGGTAAAAAATAATGGAGTAATCCAACTAGTTTTAGAACTTTAATGCGTTGTCGGTAATGGTATTACTATCGAAATAATAATAACAAACTATTTTGAGAATGAGTTTGAGTGGTTTTTAAATAACGTCTACTCAAATAAGGTATCAAACATCACTATGCCTTATGTAAAGGTAATCTCTGGCCAATCGCAAATTATCCTATCGCAAGATAAGGGCAACGTGTATTTAGACCTAAAAGTAAGTGTTAAGTCCAGTTTATTCAACAAAACCATACAGTGTAGTTGTGTTATGGTTAAAAATAGTTTATAATATGATAAATTCATAGTTCTTTTTTGGATTTTCTTTAAGGTATTTCTTGCGATTTAGTTCCTTAATATATTTTTAAATATATAATTTGTCTTAAAATATGTACTATAATCTTTAATTATTTAATATTCTAGAAATATTTTTTTGGATTGTCTGTGTGAAAAATATAATTTTTGTAAAATTATAACGACAAATAATAAACGGTCAGTTTCATGCTTTCAGTTTAATTCAAATTTGTATCGATCAAGCCGCGCCGCTCAAGATAATAGTTCAATTAGATAAAATGAGTATGTGAACTTCCTTAAGAATGTACCACGATCATCATCGATAATTTTTTAATTAACACCATTTAATGAGCTAGTATGAGCATACACCTTTGTGCAACATAGGTGTAATAATGTGCACAGTGTGACTATCGGAGTAACAGAATCTAAAGATTGCAGTGGTTGCTGTGGATTGTGAAGTGATTTTTGTAAATTAAATAATATTAAAATATCTTTAGATAAATATAGATTGTTAAACCTGTTACTGTAAATAAAACTCCTTGAAAACAAATGTTGATAAATAAATATCCTTGTTCTAGTTATGGGGTACGAAGGTGCGATCTATAAATATATTAGTAAGTACCTAGAAAATAATCTTATCTTCACTTCAAATAATATCTCATATCTGTCGATACCAAACACTTCGACATCAAATATAAGTTACTAAAAAGTGAAATGTATTTTTTTCGATAAAACATGTTCAAAATGTTTATTTTAAAGTAAATTTTATAAAATGCAATAGGGAACATTCATGTAATTTTTTTGACGTAAATTAATCATTTACCTCTCTATATCGTAGAAAAAAATATAAATAGGCTTGAAAAGATTCTAGTTTTTTTTTCAAAGTGAAAATTAAAACATTGAGTAAATTTGAGCCGTTCAAACACCGTCATTTCGCGCGCGCTTTGCGTGACGTCAAATGACACATCCAGTGAATGTTTACTATGAACTTTTTTGTTACTTATTACATATTTTAAGTTTTAATTGCTTTACAATTCATGAAAGAAGATAAAAATCATCTTACAAGTATTGTATAGTACCGGAGTGCAAAAATAGTATTAGAAAACCACCCGACAGGGTATTTTTTGTATTCCAAGAGATGCGAAAATACAAAAACAATGGTGTATGGTAATTAAAAGGGATAATATATGTCTTAAATCGTGTTTATATTGTTGTGAAGATCAATTTAACGTAAGTATACTTTATTCATCTCATTACTTCTCCTATTGTATGTGATGATCATAAGTCAGAGTCTTGCTTTTCGCATATTAAAGATAAATTACCAAGTGACTAAGCTGTGCAAGTTAATATTAAACCGAAGTATGGAAGTTAAGGTGTCAATGTAAATATACCTGCTGAAAAACAAAATGTATCATTGTCACCATTTCCTCATTCAACACACAATATTGGTACTTTTCCAGTAAAACTATCTGTTTTAAAAAGAAAATTGTTTACTGAAAACACAGCTGATAATACTTCTATAGCATCTTATATCTTCTATATTTGCTGATTATCAACCAAGTTATTTATCTAGGTCAAATGAAGTGGAAAATGATTTAGAGGAAGAAACATTTTAAAAATGTAATGTGTAGTAGAATGCTAACTGCTATTAAAAAAGAGTTTGTAGGTATTTGTTTTTTTGAGTTGAGTTGAGTTGTTTGAGTATTGAAAAAATGTTTTTAGGATTACCTAAACAATTGTATCATTTAATAAAACCTTTAAGCACGAAAATATAGGTTTAAATTATTTATTTTTCTCAGTAACACTGATACCACCGTATGAACTTCGACGCCGATAATATGAATGGCGTGTCAAATGACGTCACATTTCCTTTCGACCAATGGTGAATGAATGAATGGTGACCAATGAATTTCGCTCCCTTAATTTACACTTTTCCTAAATTATTTTATGGCTTAAATGATTAGTAAATAAAAAAAAATGTTTTTATCATAATAAGATGATAATAAGTAATCGAAAAAACAATCTTAAAGCAGCCATTGCCAGTTTGAAACCAGTAAATATTATTATGATACAGATGATTTCTTTGGTAGTACCTCGCAAAAGAGGCTTCGCGATCCGAGCAGTGTTGTTGAGTCTAACCTTCTCGTCGTTGCTGCTGGGATGGCGCCTAGCGACTGTGTGCGGTCGCGCGCTGCTGGTGCCAGAATCGGGCGTCCAGCTTGATCATTTCAGGATCAATAGGAGTTTGAAGGACTACCTTGATAAAATGTGAGGTTCCAATTTTGTTGGGTTTTATTAATAGAGAAAGCTCAAAGTCTTATTAGTGAATTGATAGACTGTTAGAATTACATACTATGTGCTTTATGATCTGACACTAAAAACAAATATGCAATAACAATAACAATAACAAATATTCTTAACTAGTATAATGTAAACCTATATGGTACAGTTATTTGACAAAGTTATCTATTCCAATGGGTTTGCCCAAACTAAATTAAAACATTTTAATTTGTAAATTGGTTCACTAATTAAACTAATTTATATTTTCAGAAATGTTCTGGTAGAACCATCCAGCATAGTCTGCCCTAATGTCAGCAAGTCCCCATTGCTCGTGCTGGTCACATCTTCACCCCATCGGTTTGACCACAGGGAAGCCATTAGGAGCACCTGGGGTCCTTATTTCCCAACATATTTCATTATGGGCCTTAATGGTACTACCGTTGAAGATTTGATGGTGAGGATACTTGTAATAGAATCTATAGAATTTAGTAGGTCTATAAAATATTTAGTTGTTTTATTTTTTAATTATTGGTTTTTCAAAATAAATATTCCTTTGAATTGAAGTGAAGTGCATATTACCTTTAATTTGTTATATATATATATATATATATATATATATATATATATATATATATATATATATATATATATATATATGTGTGTGTATATATATATATATATATACACATATATATATATATATACACACACATATATACAGGGTTATTTGTAATTAGTTGACCACCTCTTGCAGGCAGACTCTCTACATCAATCCCAACAACATAATATGTTCTACGACTTTTTAAAATTAATACTTTTAAAAATGTTAATTTTCCCATAAAAATTTATTTGTTGTCTCTGAACTGGCATTAACTTAGGGAGTGGTCACCGTATCGCTTACAAGCAGCAGCGCGTGTTGATAAATATCGCTATACGGTTACAAAATATCTTGAAACCATCTTGACATTTTACGCTTTTCATGTTATTATATACTCCATAAAAAACAATACTTGTCAACAAAAACCAAGTCTCGTAACTCAGTTCTTCGGAAGAACTTCTTCCACAGTAAAAATGTGAGATACAAGTAACACCAAGTCGGTTATTAATGTATTCTAATTTTATTCTAAATTTGAAGCTTCTGTCTGCTAAAAGTGCCTTCCAGTTCTTCGAGAAAAGGATGTTACTGGCCCCAGATATATATATATATATATATATATATATATATATATATATCTGGGGCCAGTAACATCCTTTTCTCGAAGAACTGAATATATATATTATATATATAGAATATATATATATATATATATATATATATATATATATATATATCTGGGGCCAGTAACATCCTTTTCTCGAAGAACTGGAAGGCACTTTTAGCAGACAGAAGCTTCAAATTTAGAATAAAATTAGTATACATTAATAACCGACTTGGTGTTACTTGTATCTCACATTTTTACTGTGGAAGAAGTTCTTCCGAAGAACTGAGTTACGAGACTTGGTTTTTGTTGACAAGTATTGTTTTTTATGGAGTATATAATAACATGAAAAGCGTAAAATGTCAAGATGGTTTCAAGATATTTTGTAACCGTATAGCGATATTTATCATACCGTATATCGGGCAAAAGCTAGTATATATATATATATATATATATATATATATATATATATATATATATATATATATATATATATATATATATATACTAGCTTTTGCCCGCGGCGGCAACAAAATTTTCAATACTGAACATTCACAAAAGCCATTTTTGAGACGCTTAGCACTGTTCCATACCAGAGTGCGCCGGTAGACCGTACCGCCGCAAACGCGATGTCCCTATATTATAAATGTAATATCTTCAAAAATATTCCCCAACCCGGTTGGTCCCCGTGGGGAATTAGACCAAAACCCTCCAATAAAAAATCAACAACAATATCAAAATGTAAAAAACCAATTCAAACCAACTTTATCCAGACAAAAGACTTGTATAGTGACCCCAACTGGCAAACGCAGAATACTATATATTGCTACTCTAAATGTTTTAACACTAAGATCAGAAGAAAACTTATCAGAGCTGTCAATGGCATTAGATAAACTCAACTGGGATATCCTCCTCGGTCTAAGCGAAGTGAGAAGAATGGGAGAAAATATTGAAGAACATCCAGACTTTATACTCTATCATATAGGGGAAACCCCGGGAAAACATGAGGTAGGTTTTTTAATAAAAAAACACCTTGAAAAGCACATAAACGGATTTCGTGGTATATCTGAGCGCATAGCATTATTACACTTAAAACTACCAGACTATAAAGATCCTTGGACTATTATTCAAATCTATTCACCCACAGAACAAGCAGATATTGAAATAATTAACCAATTTTACCAAGAGTTAAACAAAACTATACTAACACAAGCTCACAAAAATATCATCATGATGGGAGACTTCAATGGTCAAATAGGGGGACGTCAGCTTGATGAAGAAACAACTATAGGACCATACACATACAGCTCAAAACCCAGAAGCAGGAATGGGAAAATGCTCATGAACTTTGCAATGGAAAATAACTTGACCATAGTGAACACCATTTTTAAGGAAAAGAAAAATAGAATGTGGACATGGCTGTCACCCGATAGTAAAATAAAAAACCAAATCGACTTTAAAATGACCAATAAACCTAAATTCTTCTCAAACTTAAAAGTCATCAATATTCTGAACTTTAATACCAACCACCGCATGGTCAGAGCTGAACTTACTTCATCCCAACCCAAGAACCCAAGACCAAAAATCAATCCAGAGAATACAAAACTCAACAAAAAAGTAATATTAGAAATAACCAACTCACTAAACTCAAAAATTAAAGATTACAAAAAAGAAACCAAAGATGCTGACATACAGGCCAAATACAATTGGTTGGAACGCACAATCACCAACACTACTAAAGAATAGAGCAACAGGATAGAAAACTCAAATAAATGGATGTCAGAAAATACTATTAACCTCATTGACCAAAGAGCTGCTCTAATAAGTTCGAAAAATACCGATAGCAACAGGAAAAAAATTGCTATAATCAGCAAGGAAATAAAGGAAAACATAAGGAAAGACAGGAGACATTGGCGAAGAGAAACAATAGAGAGACATATTAGACAGACCGGTGGTATAAAGAAGGCGTGCAAAGAATTAACTAACAAGAAAGAGTGGATTGTGAAAATGGAGAATAGCATGGGGGTGGAGAAGATTGGGAGACAGGAAATACTTAAGATCGCTTCAGACTACTACACCGGATTATACCAAAACAATCGAAGTGAAAGGGAAATAGAACTACCAGACAACGAAATGGTACCTTACATCATGCAGGAAGAAACAGAAAAAGCTATTGACACACAAAAAAATGACAAAGCTACAGGACCAGACCGCATAAGAAACGAAATTATAAAGCAGTCGAAAGCTGTATTGACCCCTATACTCACAGAAATTTTAACAACGTGATTAGCACCGAAATTATCCCAAAACAATGGACTGAATCTAAAATAATCCTTATATACAAAAAAGGAAACCATTGCAACATTGGAAACTATCGGCCTATCAGCCTAATGTCTAATATTTACAAGATCTTTGCAAAGATTATATTGAAAAGGATAGAAAGGAAACTAGACGAGCAACAACCAATAGAGCAGGCAGGATTCCGCAAAGACTACTCGGTACTAGACCACATCCACACTGTAAGACAAATCATAGAAAAATATTCAGAATACCAACTAACATACTACATTGCTTTTATTGACTATAGCAAAGCTTTCGACTCTCTGATACACGCAAAAATCTGGGAAGCCTTAAAAGAACTGGGTATAGAGCATAAATATATAAGAATCATAAAAAACATTTACACACACAGACACAGTTCGGCTTGTATACAACTAGAGAAGGAAGGACATAGGTTTCAAATACAGAAAGGCGTTAGACAGGGTGACCCCCTATCACCAACACTATTTCTGGCTGTACTGGAAATGATCTTCAGGAAACTCGAATGGAAAGACAGGGGTATAACAATTAATGGACGCTATTTAACTCACCTGCGTTTCGCTGATGATATTGTTTTACTATCAAAAACACCAGAAGGTCTAAGCAAAACAATGAATGATCTAGCAGCAGAAAGTGCAAAGGCCGGATTGAAGTTAAACCCGGAGAAAACAAAAATCACGACCAATGGCAACATAGATCCGGTAATAGTAAAGCAGACACAAATTTCCTATGTTAATGAATACATATACCTAGGCCAGCTAATTTCCCCCGAAGACAACGAAAACAAAGAAGTTGATAGAAGAATTGTGAATGGTTGGAAAAAATACTGGAGCTTAAAGGAAATAATGAAAGACAAGAACCTACATATCTCAACAAAAAGCAAAGTATTTAATACATGCATCCTCCCTGTACTGACTTATGGTAGTGAAACACGGGCCTTAACAAAAACTGCAATAAATAATCTATCTATATGCCAAAATGCCATGGAAAGAAGCATGACAGGGACCAAAAGAATAGATAAAATAAGGAACAGCAGCATCAGAAACAGGACTAAGGTACAGGATATAAATTTGAAAATAAAGAGACAAAAATGGAAATGGGCAGGCCACATGATTAGAGGAAAGGATAAATGGTGCAAATTAGTTACGGAATGGTACCCAAGAGAGGGAAAAAGAAAGAAAGGCAGACCTCAGAAAAGGTGGGATGATGACATCCGACAAGTAGCTGGAACTACATGGGGTAGAGTGGCCACTGACAGGCCAGAATTTTGGAGATTGGAGGAGGCCTTTGCCAACTGGCAAACGGACGCACAAAAATGGCAAAAAACTTTTATATACGAACAATAATTAATATAGTGTCCGAAGGAAGGCTTATATATACATATCTTCAAAAATATTTATTTAAACTACATGCTGTGAAAGGTTATGTTGTTCCATACTAAATGTAAAATGTATTGAAGTTACTTAATTACATAAGGATTAAAGCTGTATTGCTCAGAATTGCTTCGTAAATAAGCCATTATTTCTCGTAAAAAGTAAAGGATAAAAATTTGCTATTGTGGGTTATCCCTAAGAGATAAACATATACCAGCGCGGATTTTCTTGTACAACTTTTTAAGGTATACAATACTTAGTACCTTATTTTGATCTATCTCGTAGAGTTCAGCCAGCGTTTTAATGTGTTTGTTTACGACTTCGCATTAGAAATCTTAAAATTATCAGTGGTTCTCTGATATATTAAGAATGTTTATTGTACATATAAACCTTCCTCTTGCATTACTCTATCTATTAAAAAAAACTGCATCAAAATCCGTTGCCTAGTTTAATAGATCTAAGCATACATACATACAGACATAGGGACAGACGCGGAAAGCGACTTTCCTTTATAGTATGTAACTTGCTGTACGTGCGACTTTGTACCTTCAAATTGGTAAGAAGCAATGGTACGACAATAAGATATTATTAAATGACTATATATTCCTGAAAACTGCATCCAAATCAACTAATCCGTTTCTGAGATTATGGTGCATAAACATACAGACATACAGACAAACAGACAAACTGAAAAACCATTGTTTTGGGTTCTCTTGCTCTTACAAAGCCCCCTCTATGATGTTTTTTTTAAAATTCTATGTACAGGAATAGATCAGTGACAATTTTATTATCAAACAAGATACAAGACAAGAACGTAAGTATATATACTTACGTAAGTATATATACTTACGTTCTTGTCCGTCCTTCCACCCACCTTTAATTATTTTTATTATGGTTTCACTCTTGAATGTCTTATCATCATCATAATATTATTTTTATATTTTCATAATTTTATTATTTTTATTACCTTTTATTTAGAATACTTGTTTTTAGTACAAACATTAATTTTATTTTCTAGGTAGATAACTACGTAGAAGCAAGGATGCATGATGATGTAATAATATATAAATTCCAAGACCACTACCAAAATTTGACTCTGAAGACAGCTCTGATGATTGAATGGACCCTCAGCAGATGCTCCGACGAGGTGATGCTGTTTAAGACTGACGATGACGTGCTGGTAAATCCCTGGCTGATGGAGAAGGTGGTCAAGGAACATCGGAATAAAGATCTTATAGGTATTATTGAAATTATTAAAATTTAAAGGTTTAAATTTTAGGGGAAATATTATAACTTATCTCTCATTATTTAAAATAGTTTGAATAATTACACTGGTCAACAAAATTTTAACTTTTTTATGTCACACGAAAACTTATGTCAAATTTTGAATATACTAGGGCTTTCAAGCAATAATATGTCGAGAGAAAAAAAATGACACGTCCTTGCGATATAGAAACATAAATTTATTATTTTTGTATAAAAAGAACAAACTCAACACTTAAAGAAGTTACTGTTTAATGTACAATAGATAAATTTCATTTTCGGGAATATTTAGCTTCTGGTAGGTCTCTTTAGATTCCAACAATAATCTGCTGGCATTCGTGGACTCCATTTCCCTTGGTAACGCTTCTCCATTGAGGAAATGTCCTGATGAAACCTCTCGCCTTGTTCATCACTCACAGCTCCCAAGTTTGAAGGAAAGAAATCCGAATGAGAGTGCAGCATGTGTATTTTTAAGGATATGTTACATCCCAAAGCTTTATATCACATTAGAAGTTCATTTATTAAATCTTAGTAATTTTCTGCTCTATGGTTTCCTAAAATTTTTTGGACAACATTCACAAAACTTTTCCAGGAAACTATTTCTCAATTTCTCTTTAAAATCTTTATCTTTTATTAGTTTCCGTATTTGTGGACCTACAAATATACCCTCTTTAATTTTTGCCTCGCTTAGTTTGGGGAATTTTTGTTTTAGATATAAAAATCCACTGCCATCTTTAGGCATAGCCTTTACAAAATTTTTCATTAAACCGAGTTTTATATGAAACGGTTGTAAAAATATGTCATCAGGGTTCACTAAAGTATTAGAACTCTCTTACCGCAAAGAATCACCAACGACAGTCGTTCTATTCTTTAAAGCAATTTATGACACTGTTCACAAATACACTAAACTGTTTATCATTTAAACACTTAATTATCACTGTTACACAACTTACTTTCTCGATCTCACACTCAGCGGTTTATTATAACTGTTACACTTTTATCACAATAATACCACCCCACAACTTTACTCCTAATTTCACACAATGCCTTCTTTTAACCGAGCTGCGATTTATATACTTCTTATTCTTAGTCAAATCAGTATCCAATATTACATTTATTTTATTAATTAAACTTCTATACAGACATTCAATTGTTTTAGTCAAATCAACAAATTATGTCTTTATTTTTAGTCAAAACCAAACTACTACATGTATAAAAGCTAACAAAAGGATCACTTTAAAACATTTCTAAGCCCTGAAGTAAGTGATTCGCGCGTGGGCCACACTTTCTTTTTGTAGTGACTCTGTCTATCTCTACTGTCCCATTCGCAAAGAAAAAAAACAAAATTTTGTGTAACCTAGTTGCAGTCCGAGCAAAAGAGCAATGACTGTAAAATCTCCACAAATTTTCCAAGCGTCTTCACTGTATTTAATTTTTTTCAAGAAGAAATCTCATAATTTTGTAGGTCTCTTTCATATCACAACCATGGCCAATCGGTACTGAAGGAAGCTTATTCCCATTATGCAACAACACTGCTTTCAAGCTAGTCTTTGAAGAATCAATGAACAATCGACAGTGACTTGGATCATATTCAAAATTTGATAAATTCATCACAACAGGAACGTTAGTACAATAGACTAAATCATCTGCTTTAGAAAAATAAGGTTTCATTTCTTCGTCACGATGTCGAAAATAAGTGATTTTTGTATCAGAAGAAAGTAAATGCCAGTCATTTAATCTAGATCTCAAAAGTTCATCCTGTTTTTTTGATAGTTTACTAAATCATTTAAATTACTTTGTGTCAATAAATGAGGCTCTTTTGAAGTAGACGATTCATATCTTGAGTAACTTTGTTGAGATGCCTTACTCTGTTGATTGAGAACAAATTCCGTAATAGAAACAGAATTCTGACTTTCGGGTTGATTAGGAGGCTTTGGAACAGGCAGTTCAGCACTGTGTGGGTCTGACGGCCGATGATGAGTTTGGATACTGAATAGTCTGTTTAGACTTTGTTGTAATGCCTTTTGTTTGAGTTAAACAAAACTAACAATCGCTTATATGATCTTTTGGTTCCCAAATCATTGGTATTGTGAATGGTAAATGTCTAGGTTCTTGTTTAGCCCAACCTAATAAGAGTCTCATACACGTTACATCTTACTACTATTATAAAGGCGAAAGTTTGTAAGTATGGATGTATGGATGTTTGTTACTCTTTCACGTAAAAACTACTGAATGGATTTGAATGAAACTTTACCACAATATAGCTTATACATCAGAATAACACATAGGCTATAGCTTATACATCAGAATAACACATAGGCTAAAATTTTTGAGGTTTTTAATGTGAGGTCGTAAAAAAAACACTGACTGAATCCTACAAGATAGATCAAAACAATTTACTACAGTATTGTACAACTTAAAAAGGTCTACAAAAAAGTCCGTGATGGCATGTTTATCTCTTAGGAATAACCTACAATAACCATTTTTATCCTTCACTTTGTACGAGAAATAATGGCTTATTTATATACAAGGCGATTTTAAGCAATACAGTATTAATCCTTATCCAATTAAGTATCTTAAATACATTGTGCATTTAATAAAGATCACGTGTTTCCAAAGCGAAGAATCTGCATGTTTATGCTGAAGGAAAAAGATCGTTAAATGTAGTTTATAGGAGCATACTGCAGTAGCTACCTATAGGCCTATGATTAGGGCTCTGCAGTGCTTAGTTACCGTATTTCTTACTTATTACTAGACTAGACGGGACGAACCTGAAGTCCATGCGAACGAAGTCGCGGGCAAAAGCTAGTAACATATATGTGGAACCCAGGATTTATCTTGATGCGAAACAGGAAATCCAAAGTAGTCAACATAGCACTGTTCAATTAATGGCGTGAAATTACGACGCTGAGATGTAAAAGTTAACTCTCCACACATATAACAAAAACTATCGGAATTGTTTAAACACTTTCGTGGCATGTTTATGTAATTAACATAAATAAAAATATATAAGTTATTTAAATACAGTAGTTATACAGTTGCCAAAATAAAGTTTTTTTACTTAAAGCGTTTTGAGGTTAGAAATATATTTATAGCTGTCACTAAAAAACTGGACCTGACTGAAACGAAACTACTTTTTTTTTAATGAAGGGTTGCTAACCTAAACAGAAATGACCACTAAGTTCATGTGACAAAAACAGTGTTGACCAGGGTTATTTTATTTTTTAATTGAGCAACTTACTGTATATATAAAGTTATCAGTGCCAATAATCGACCTGTAAATTGAAAAGCAAGGGGCAATCTAAGATAAATGACGATTTGGGGTTAATTTGGTAAATTTCGAAAAATCTTGAAAATCGTGTAACGTAATTTATAGACCGCACTTATTGGCCCAGAATTGGTGATATACGCAGATAATTCATTGGTCCAATCTCATGTCGTCAGCACGTCAGCTCGTTGCAATATTACAAATTTAATGAATCTTTACTTACATGTTTATAAACAATGTTATTTCTATACTACAAAGTTAAAAATCAAATATTACAAAGAAACCTAATAGACGTCGCTTCCGTCCTGATAAAGATGTATGTAGAATAATAAATTCTACGAAGCAACACGGTAGTTCAGAGGACAGACTGCCAGAGCTCGTAGGTTCGAGTCCTGCCCAATAAAAAGCGCTATTGTAAATACGCAAAATGTACAGCGAATATGTACGTCAAGGCTTCAAGCGGACTGACGTCCGCCTTCACCGCGACGTCTACAACAAGTGGTACGTGCCGCGCTGGCTGCTGTACCGGGACCACGTGGACGAGTACCTCTCCGGTACTGGATACATTATTAATGGTAAATGGTCTTAGTTGTTTTTGGAGTTTACTCCTTAAGAATCGATTTTTGTATATAAGGCGCCCGGTATGAGAAAAATATGAGGAGTAAAATCCACTGAACGATGACCTCGTTACGTTTTTGGTGCGCAACCTATCGTGCGCAACTAGTTTTGCCATCTATCGATGAATAGCAGAACTTTTAATGATTTGAAATATCACGCTTCTCTTTAGTTCACCAACTCGCCTCTAGGGGGCATAGGTTGTATCAGCGGTACTGCGCATGCGTAATCCTGCATAATACTTGTACAAATATACTTTTTTCATCAAGGCCTTTAATTTTAATAACTTGCTGTTATTGTGTTACAAAAGACCCTAAGTACAAGTACTTAACAATCGTAATTGTTCTTTATTCACAGAAATAAGATTGAAAATAGTTTTAGCCGATATTATGAACCTTTTTATGATATTACAAAGCAGTTAAACTTCTCATTTTAAATAGGACTGTTGATAAAATATGTATGGAAATAGGTATAGATATTATTACTAAGAAATATCGATATTTATTACTAATACATTTTTGTACGATATATCGATACTTTGATATTGAAATTCAGGTATCGTGGTCGATATTTATTTCAAATATTTTTAAGTTATTGCATAGCTTATATCGTGGGATTGGAGTGCAGCGACCGAATCAAGAAATTTCGTAACAAAAAACCTAAAACCCCCACTCCGCCTACTATGTAGCTCGGCCGAGTATTGCGTACATATCATTTAAAAATAGCTTAAGCGCCTTGTTGATACTTGTATTATATACTTTATTGCTTAATAGTTTAACAAACGTAATTAAACTTATTCGTGAGATTTAAGGTTGAAAATATTTTTAGCTAATGATAATCTTAACCTTTTTATGACAGTACATAGGAATGACAACTTCAAATAGTATTTTTTTTAATAACAGAAAAAATTGTTTTCTTATCGGTCACAACATCCAACTTCAATTAATATAAACGCAAAAAAAATAAGTGTGGCACTCGGAGATTGCCGCAGTAAAGTTTGATATATCGACATTTTCAAATACATCAATATTGGGGTTTGGAATTTCAAAATATTATCGTTATTTCGACATATTGGCTTTATTTAAAATAATTATTGCAAGTCATGTTAGACATGCAAGATGGTATTTATTTTTTAAGTGAGTTGCTAAATTAGTTGTATTACCGCTGCTTTTATATTTTTCCCGCATAAATTCGATGAAACACTTCTTGTATCAACTTTTTTAAAATACATACCATAAAATGGTAAAAATGATTAAAGAATATATATTTTGGCAATGTACTATTTCTATAAAACTAGATATTGAATGATTTAGGGTGAATGAATTAGCTTTTACCGCTACGATAAGAGAAATGATGATGATAATGAATTTGTAATAAATATCGATATTTCTAAGTAATAATATTGATATATCGATACATCGATATTTTATAGACCTATTCCTATTATGACATGATTATATATTATGAAATTATTCTATTCCTATTTAAAATATAATCAGTTAAATAAGTTAAATAAAGTTCAATTACGATTGTTAAATTCTTGTACTCTGGACTTTTGTAAAACCATAACAGAAAGTCATTAAAATGAAAAGGCTTTTTGAAAGAAATTCATTTGTACCAGTAAAACATTTATTTTAAAATAAACATTAATTATTATTCTATAAAGATCATAATACATATTATCAACTTGGCGCTTATGCTATTTTTAAATTATAAGTACACAATACTGGTGTGTTAGGTTATTTTCGTTATGGAATTTCTGGATTCGGTCTCCATACTCAAGGCCCGCGATAGAAGCTATGCAATAGCTTAAAAACTTGAATTAACATCAATAAAAAAAAATACTACATAAATAATTATAATTGCAATAGTTGATAAAAATGAATGTCGCACGTTTTTTTTTTCATTTAAACTGTCTTATTTGTAAATTGATTCTAAGGGAACAAACTCCAATAAGAAATAAATAATAAAGAACTACTAAGCAATTTAACATAATACAAAAAATAATAATGAAAATAATTAATTAAAACCTAAAATATTTATTATTTGTAATGTAAGTAAAGACTTATATTTCCATGTAAGGAACGATACATTTTTAATTTTTATGTTATTAAATTTTTAATATAAGCTAATATGCTAATGATTACTGATAAAAAAATATCAATATTAAAAGATGCCTTAACAACATAGTCAGAACCATACATATTCATCGTATTAATAAAAGCGAATATGCTCATGAATGTTGATAAAATCAATGAAAACATTAAATGTGTGTATAGAGTAATGTATATGCTGCAAAGCGACTATATCTATATGTTATTGAGCTTGTTTATTTCTATCAGTATCAATTTACTTATGTTGCTGTTTTTGTTATATTTATCAATAATTAACATTGTTATTGTGAAGTTATAATCTTTATCATTATATTTGGCTAAAGTGAAATGCAAGTATTTCGAAATAAACTATGGCAGAAAGGGGTGTAGATAATATTTTATAAGGTATCAATCTTTTTTTATTTTTTTTCCGTCTGTTTAGACAATTATGCTTAAGGAGTAAACTCCAGTCGTGCGTCGGAGCTGACACACACAATTTTTTTTTCTGCTTTAGGGTTGTACAGTACATTTAATAGTGTTGTTTGCAAATTATAGGTTCTTGGGTTTACAGATTGACGGTTCAAGGGCTATTTTATATAGGCGACATTTTTAGGCGAAATTGAATTATACACATATTTGGAATCAGAAAGATCGCTGATGCCAGATATATAATTTATATATATAATGTATATATAACTCCAAGTAGCCCTGGAACCATCGAATATAAAAACCGATCAAGTGTTATTCGATTCGCGCACGAAAGGTTCCGCACCATAATGTCAATAGCACCATAAATCAAATAAATTACGTGCTGTATGAGACCGCCCATTTATTTTATTCTGCTTTTAGTATTTGTTGTAATAACAGCAACAGATATACATCATCTGTGAAAAATGTATCTGTCTTGCTATTGCTGTTCATGATATACAACCTAGTGACAGACAGACAGACAGCCTGGTCTTAGCAACGATTGTTAAAACCCATTGGGTACGGAACCCTAAAAATGAAAAGTCTTTGATAAATGAAACACTGAATTTCCAGTAATTTAATTTGTTTTTATGGTCAATTGTATCCAATCAAGATTTTTCTTACAGGAAAACACCTAAGAAGCATATTAGCGAAAGCGTACAAGGTGCCTCTATTAAATCTAGAAGATGTATACTTTACATACCTGGTGTCTAAACGTAAACTCGGATTAACATTAACCCATGACCGTAGATTAAGTCCGTTTAAACCGTGGTTACCGGGCGCCTGTATGTACTTTGGTCTGGCATCAGTGCATAGTCTGACTCCACCACAAATGTTAAGAGCCTGGCCCGGGATAAACACTTTGGGAAAGGAATATCATGACGTTAAAAATGTATGCAATTTTAGCAAAATATTTTGGTGTGATATGTTCTTATACTGAGTGTTTTCGAGGTAATAGAATCGAATGTTTTATTTATCAAAAACTTTTTTAATTTTTATAACCAGGGTTTAAAGACTTTTGGATCTTTCTTAATTTTAGTATATTAAGGTCATATATTAACAATTTGTTGCATTTATTGTAGTAAACTATTAAAGACTGATTAGAATAATAAATAATCTATAAAATTTACTACTACTGTAAGCAATACTACTGTCATGTGTATTTTCTGTAAAAGCAAGCAATATATACATTAATATTTATATACATATCGATACCTTGGGGCTCAAAGGGCGTGAACACCATTTTGGCCAAAATGACTTTTTGATGCAGTATTGTTCAGTTTTTTTTTCTCTATCGATCTGTGTAATTAAAACTACGAAAATCGGAAATATGAGGCAATTACGTCCCACGTTTTTTTTTTATATTTGGCAATAGTATAGGGTGTAATTTACATTCGTTTTTGTTTTCTAATTTATCAAGGTAATATACGCTTTTAATTTAAAAAAATGTTGGTCGTATTGTAAGTCATAGTTCTGAACTTGAATTACACCTTTTCTTTCTTATAAGCCACTCCTAGTCTAATATGGTGAATAAATCACTATAAGTTCGCTATAAAATTAAAGGTACATTATATACAATACACAACGCTGAAGGAAGTATGGCTAAGCAAGATATGGGAGAACCAAACATTCTGCCGAAATATACCGAGGAAATTAAAAGACATGTTGCTGGATTTATTAAGTCATTACTTATGGTCATTCTCATTACAATCGTCCAAAAACTGATAAAATGTATCTGCCACAGGAGTATAAAAGCACCGTTGATATTTACCGCAAGTATTTAGAAGACTGCAAAATAAATGGGTATCAACCTGTTACTGAAACCATTTTTAGACAGATATTCATTGAATATAATATAAATATACATGTGCCAAAAAAAAACAAATGTCAAATTTTGCACTAAGTTTGAAAATAGTAAAAACGCAACCACTGAACTACCAACCTTCACACCTTTTATTTTAAAAAAAGTGACTATAAAACAAATTAGAACAGTCACTTTCAAAAAACAGTAACCAGACCAAGTTCGAATGAAATATTCGATGATTGAAGAGGCAGAAAAAACACGAGTTACATTACAAGAGGTGGGATTAAAGAAAGGAACAACTAAATCTAAGGGTAAATGTAAGGGCAAAGCTAGAAGTAATAGTCCGGGAGCCAGTGACAGATTTTCATGACCAATTTCCTCCCAAGTGAAAATTTGTAAAATGCAATAGGAAGTTGTATTATGAAGCTTCGCAATCGTCAGCTGCGACTCCGGTGGTGGAGAAGGCAGTATCAGCCTCCCACGCACAAAGAAAAAAAATTTTTTTTAATCATTTCTTCCCATTCTAAAATTTCTTGAATAATAGTTTATCTAATATCTTGGAGGGAAAATAAAGTCAGCTGACCATAACATGGTGGATTATACGTCAGCTGGCCGCCCGAATATGAAAAAAAAATAAAAAAATTTCAATGATTTCCTCTCAACTAAAAATTAATCTGGTAATAGTTTATATGTTACTGTGAATGAAAATTAACATCAGCTTGCTGTATCTCAGCTTCGTTCGTTCGTCAGCTGGTTACTTGAAATGTGTAATGTAGCAGCATTTATCACCTACTGAATCTTATCAGCTGACGACTTTTCCCTTTACTTACAGCTAGCTGATTAGTTTTATTATTTACTAGAGTATATTAACTATTCTCTTATAAATTTTCATCCAGGAGGAAACCACTTTTCTCTGGTTGTTTGGCAGTATATTTGATTTGATAATAAATATGCAGTTTAATAATAAAGGAAATATAGTTATAACTAAAGTTTAATTAATAAATAAATTATTAAAGCATAATTTTATAAATTAATGAAATTTTATTTTAATATAATGAATAAAAATACTAACAAAGGTTATTCATTTTCGTTCTCGCTTTAGCTTAAGTCGCTTTGGATTGAGTCGCATCGGCGCAGTTTTAGAATCAATGTAATTTAATTATAAAATACATTAATTTTAAGTTTGTCTTATTTGCAGGGTGCAAATGGAAATAAGACAAACTTAAAATTAATGTTACCGCTGCGACCATATATAATTAGTGTAGTATTAGTATAATTTTTTTTATTAGTGCGTGGGAGGCTGCCACTGCCTTCTCCACCACCAGAGCCGCAGCTGACGACCGCGAAGCTTCATAACACAACTTTCTATTGCAGTTTACAAATTTTCACTCGGGAGGAAATTCATGACGAAAATTGGTCGCTGGCTCCCGGACTATAAAGGAATGGGAAAATTTAAGACAGAAAACGCCCGAGTTTCTGGTGGTGACTTCAGCATGACATCTTAGACACTTTAATAAAACCTGCGTATATTGCCAAATTGCCTATATCGAAGGCAAAATATAAAGATCTTAAGAGGCTGTGTGACTATCCCAAAGACCTATCACAGGGAGAACAGTGAAATCCCTTGCGACGACAATGTTCGTGGCTATTTTCTTTACAGTGATGACAAAGACGTCGATTAATAATTAAAAATAAGAGAATGATTTATTATTGTGAGTTCCGTAAATCTACTCCATTGTCATCCAATACCACAACAGTTTTCCATTTTATTTATAACAGAATTATTGCCATATTTATGTTAAGAGGAATATTTTTAGTTAACCCGGACCATAGTCGTGTAAACTAGACCAAATGAGTAAGTAAGTAAGTTGTGTTAGAGTAAGTTAGGTTAGTTAAGATGATTATTTGTAACGTTTGATTATCAACGGTAATGTTATAATGACAATAAAGACTTTCATATCGTTAATTTTGTTTATAATTTTAAATTTTTATTTTATTTACACAATTCGTTAATAACGTCCCGTCGACGTGGATATTAAAGTAACAACTGGGAAACGAAAGACACATAGCAAATTAGCTTAATATGTCTCTAGAGACTGTATATACGCCCTTTTTTGAGAATGAAAACCATATATTGACTATACACTGTGACAATTTTACAGAAATTGCGAAATTCGGGGACGTAAACGCCATATTTTTTAATTTTTTGGGGCGTATCTAGGTAGGTATTGGAGCCAAAAATTGACTATGAGAGTTTTATATCTCTTATAAATTACCCCTATTATGTTTTTTTTTTTATATTTTCTATGTACAGAAATCGCTCAGTGACAATTGTATTATTTGTATAGAAGATGAATTAATATTTTTCCGGTCAGAAGTATTATATTCAGATAAATTAACTACTAATTTAAATAAATATATGTTTTTTGACAATCATAAAAATGAGGTTATGTTATTGTTGGATCTTATTTCTATAAATCTACTATTTAAATACCAATTATAGATGAGAATGAAGCTTATTGGAACTTGAATTTTGTTTAGTATATTTTTTATGTTAATTTAGAGCAACAAAAAATATATTAAACAGAATTTTGATTGTTATTTGTATAAGGGGTTATAGTGTATATTTTCATTGACACATTCCAAAGGCTGTTCCTGCTATAAAAATACATTAGAATATAAATGCATCAAGATTTAAATTTTATAAATAAATAAATTTTAATAAAATATTTTATACAAATCTGTAGTATTATTTTAAAATGTGTTTTTATTATATTGTCTACAGATATTATTTTCTTCTCCCCGAATGTATTACTCAAATGCGAAAAAATCCATAATTCCCCAAGAATAGAAATGCCTGCAGTAAACATGATCGGGAATCGAATCCAATGTCATAGAATAGAACACAGCGATCACCCTTTTGATATCTAGGTACTGACTATCATTTTGTCTGTTTTGAGCAAATTAAATAACATATTTTTAAATGCCGGTAAATATCGTAGGCATGTTATCATTTTATTTAGAGACATTAATTAATTGTTTTAAACGGATCCTAGAGAGCTAAGTTTAATTGTAAATATTTTATTCTTCATTTATATTCAATTTAAATTTAAAAAAATCAGCGTTGCGTCGTCTAACGCATCTGTCACGAAGATTGTTTCATCTCTACCTCCTGGATGCGGTGTCTTCCTCTACAAAACTGTTCTCAGGCAACATTGTACCACGAACCAAGAGGTGTAATAAACTTTATTTAGTGGTGTCAGAGGTAAGGTTTTTTTGAATATATCAGAATACTCACTATCAGTAGTGGATTTAGGTTTGAGGACGCCCTAGGCCCGAGACAATATAGCGCCCTTTATCTTTTATATATATACATATAAACATATATCTACATATATGTGTGTGTGTGTATAAAATAATTAAAATAATAACAATAATAATAAGAAATCTAATTCAGGTATAAGTTAAACATTTATTTTTTAACAACTTTTAGGACTTGCCTGATTAATTATTTTAACAAAGAAATTCTACCCTCAAAATGGATGGATGGATAGCTATGTTTCGATAGTAAGAGCGCAATAAAATAAACTTTTCAATTTGGTCTTGCAGTTTACAGAAATCCCAATCGATTTTAAATTTTAGTCATCTTAAAAATTTTGGCGCCCCTCAAAATTTGCCGCCTTAGGGCCGGGCCTCACGGGCCTAAGCCTAAATCCGCTACTGCTCACTATAACAGATGACCCGCGAGATTAATATAAAGAAAAATAAAATAATATTTATTGAATGAGATGAGTTGCAAAGTCTTGGTAGGTTTGATTACAATCAATTAAATTGGAATTAAAATGAGGATATTTCAATAATGGTGATACAATATTACTTTCGTCAAATTGTACCTATAGTACTTTTTCATTGATTTGTGTGACAGATGGTAAGCGCAGGTGTAAGCAATAGCGATAAGAGTTAATAGTTCATCTTGTTGCTTACATTGTGATTACATTCATCTATGTGACAGAGACGAATCTTACTGATATTGTCAATTAATTCATTTATTAAATATTCTACTATTTATTTATTTCTATACATCATATCCGGGAACTATAATTAACTATAACGCACTATAACTCGAGGAAAAGCATTGACTGCTAAAACTTTTACGTATTTGATTTGTATATATTAATATGTTATTGAAGTTCAACCTCATTAATTTTAAATCATCTCTAGGTCTGTAGTAATTGATACATATCCATTACTACCCTAAGTAAAAGAAACGAACTTACCTACTTAAATATTTTTAATAAACTGACTGCTATTTGTTATTTATCAGACCCAGAGCTCAAAACAATCGTTTTCTAAATTATTGTCAATTTATCTGATTGAATATTGGTTTGATCATGTATTGCGAAATACTACTGCAAGTATTTGGGGTTTAGTTTCCTTGTAGATTATTGACGAAGTCAAAATGTTAGATACTTTTTAATCCTTAATATTCTCTAAATTTTTGAAACAAAAAGCAGTATTTTTCTTTAAAACAAAATAATCATTACAATTACCTTCATCAAAACTACTGGAGAAATTTTGATAAAATTTGGTACTTCTAGGTTTATTATGTGTCTCAATATATAAAACAGTAAATTTTATAAAAAAAACATATTTTCATGTGACAATACAAAAAATACAGTAATATATATGGATATCTATAAATTTTACGTGATTATTATAATTATTATTACATTTTATTATAATTATAATTTTTGACTTTATTTTTGTGTATTGAATCCATGTCTGTATTCCAACAAAGCATCAACAAATCAAACTAAGCGTGAAGAAGTATAAAACAAGCTGTAACGATCAATCTTCCAAACACCACCATGATTGGTAAGTTGTTAGTTCTGGTGCTCGCTCTGGTCTTCCTTCTGCAGACTCCTGTTGAAGCTGGTAAGACTTGCCATTTTATTACTTTATTTACACTAACAGAGTAATAATAAGATATGTCCTTTAACTATTTACTAAGTCTGAAATAAAAAAATGTTAAATCAATAATTTCTAGTAAGTCTATATTCTTTTTATATAATCATATTTTTAAGAATTTTACATGGTTAAAATAAATATAGAATGAAAAATAAACCGATGCGAGCAGGGATTCGAACCCTCGGATTCGAAACCACCCCGTCTTGGTGAATTAAGAATTCTATATATGATCGTCTTTATCTTGTCTAATACATATGTACATATGTTTATAGATATTTTCAAACAATGTTATAAATGTTAACTTTTTAGAAGAATTGTATAGAAATATTTCTTTTTAAACAAAGTAGGTACCTATTAAAATTTAAATATGTTATTTTAATATCTTTCATCTATTCTAAATTTAATAATTCTAAGTTATATAAGCGATTGTAATCAGGATATAGGTATTATGGCAGAATAACAATGAAACATTTTAGAACTTCCTACCGAACCTAAAGATCTTGAAAAGTATGGCCTTAAATGCGTTCCTGGTCGAACCGTCATAAGAGTTGAGGAACCCAAGGTAATTAAGAATACAAGCTCTGAAGAAGATACTCGAAGAACTCATATGAATTCTGAAAATAAGGATGAACTTTGCAAGATGTGTATTTGTTCTGTCGAAGGGAAAGACGAGTATTGTAGTCGAAGACCAGCGAGGAATGTCAACGAATGCATTAGAATGAGCATTCTTAAGAAGTACTTGCAATCTAATGCGCCGTTTTCACATGAAAGATCACTGTCTTATAGGATTAGGAGAGGTTAGTTGGTAATGGTACGTGTAGGAGTCAGTGCAGCTGATATGAAAACACCAACAATATGATAGGTTGTGTTTAAGCCAATGCAAATTTAAATGTTTGATGACGCTGTTCTTTTACGGTTTATATTTTAGGTTTTTTAATAATAAAAATGTAACTTCGTCAAGTTTTATTGGTAAAGGTACGTTCATTATATTTCATTTTATGAATAATTTTCGGCTCAGATTACATTTGGCATCGTGACGAGATTCCATACGAGGCAAAAGCGAGTTGTAAGAGAGGCAGTTCCTATTATAGCAACAGTGTCACGGCCAATAATACTGATATCGACGTGGCAAGCGACATCGACTCGCTTTTAGACTATTCCAACAAAGATATTTGCTACTATTGCGTCTGTTCAACTAACGGAAAAAATGCTGGCTGCATCAGTAGAGACCCCTGGTTCTGTGAATATTACAGAATTGTTAGAGATCCAGTAGCACAGACACATAAATACCGAGTTTTGTTTAAACAAGACCGACCAGCATACTTTAGACAACTTTCCTATAGACTTAGAAGAACTATGGATGATGGAATGGAAGCTTTCCTTGATTTGGGTATGACCGCCGTGAGATATGTTTGTATTTAAGTCAAGCACTTAGCACCGCATTTATTAAGTTTACTTTTGTTTTAGGCTGCTTTTGTGTTCTAGGAATATTATAAGAAAGTGTATATAGTGTTTTCAAGTGTTTTTTTAATGCAAATCTGCAACCAATCTTTAGTTTTAAACTAAATTTGTGTTTTGCATTTTTTTCGACTTGTTTTTAAATTAAAGATTGGTTGCAGGTGGCGATACTTTGTGCTGCAACCACCCTGATGGTCATCGACGCAGCATGCATGAGCAAGTCAGGAACAAGATCCGACTCATGAGGAGGAAGGTGCCGAAAGAAAATATCATGGGTGGCAGTCCTCAGGGAGACTACGTAGACTTCATAGTTAATAACGACTAGAAGGCATAAGGAACTATTAATATAATAATCAGAATCACCTATATTTGTAATAATCAGAAGAAACTAAAACGACGACTAAACGACGTAAAGATGACAAAAACTTTATTCATATTTATAAAAGATACATAAAGTGCTAATCAATTTGTTTAAAGTTATGTACGTGGTCACAAAATGATACCTAATTTTAAACGAACAAATTCCGTTCGCTTAAAACGAATAATAAATGTCTACGTCATTTGTTAAAAGTTCAAAGTGTTGAGTGGTGTGAATAAAAGTGATTTTATATTTTTGTAATGTGTTCCTGTTAAATTATTGAGTGAATAAAAAACAGTGATTAGAAATGTTGCTTTTTTATTATTTTTATTTTATTGCACTTCGTTTGTTTTGGCTTGCACTTGCACAGTAACATATATATTTTTTAATATTAATATATTTTCGCTGCACTGATTCTAATACACACCTTACATTATGTATTTTTTCTATCAAATATGCACGTGTGATGACTGTTTAAATATATGAAATAATTATAAAATTAGTTACATTATTTCTTATAAGACTAGAACATCACAGGACTTAAAGGATAAAACTTAAAAATACTTTTTCAGTGGGCGATGATAATAATACATGCACTCCTTTTGTATCTGAATATTCTGACTGCAGTGAAGGTAAGGACTCCGAGAAAATGATAATTATTATCCAATTACATTCTTAAAGAATAACATTAAATATTCTTAATAATTACTTTATACGAAAAAGATCAAATAATCAGAATACCGTTAAAATTAATATATTTTTACGGATTTAACTCGTGTATACAATAAGACGCGTATTAGACGAGATGGAGGTGTCTGTCGTTTTACCTTGAGCACAATTGTTGCAATGCATTCGAAACCTCGGATTACGTTTAAAATTTAATTATACACAAGCTAAATCCGTAAAAATAGTTTTGTTTCAATGTGTAGTACTCGTGAATATCTTAGAAAATACTATAACTATAACATTAGTCAATTACAATATGGCTGCCTGTTGCAGCTAACAAGTGCACTGGATGCAACAAATGCTCTTGCACAGCTGAAGGCGAGTGGGAGTGTGAAACAGTGTTGGAGTGTCCTTCTGAGGAAGACGCGCTCAGTGAGGCTGGTGTCAGCAACGCTATCGATGCGTTCAAATCTAGTTAGTAAAATTACATCAGTAGTTTGGGGTTAATATATGTATATATTTTTTTGTATTTATATTTAATTTTTTAGGAATAGATGAAATAAAACAGAAGCCTCTGTATTTAGTGCCTCCGCCTCCAAAGCCGGAGGATGAGTTTTTAGGTACATTGTATTTAATTTATTTTTTCTCTTATCTTTTCTTATTTACAGAATTTAAGTTAAATATTAACATTAAAATGTTTGCAGGATATATTATTGCTGTACCTTGAAGAAATATTTTATGCACATTTTTTATTAAACGTTGCACCATATCACTTTTTTTAATGCACTTAAAACCTATTTAATAAAATTTAAGGGTAAGTTTAATTGTAATTAATTGATTGTTATTTTACGTTATGTAATCTTAAATCCAGCTTCACCGAGTCGATATGAAGTAAACTTTAAAGACTTTAAAACGATATTTTCTCGTGAGAAGCGATCTATAAAAAGTAAAACTGAAGAAAATATCGACAATGGAAACCACACCGTAAAATTTTATAATACAGTCGATGAGATAAATGAAGGTTTGACCAATACTCATAATATATTCATACTTCTATGTGATAATAGAACCGTGATAAATACATCATTATATTTTGCAGATACTTTGAAAGGATTAAATAATACGGGTACAATACCAGCACAAAAAGTTGAAATAATTCGAGTGCCGAAAATATCTCGAAGAACAAATATGTATGACAATTTCAATAAATCAGACTTTAACGCACTATATATAGAATACAACCAACCCCAAGAATACGATCGTCACATCTCTGAAAATAAAATAGACTCGCATCATGGAGATAAAGTTGCTTATAATGAAGAAAAACTGAATAAAATAATAGGCAATTTTTCTAGAGTTAATAAGGATACAATTTTGTCTAAACTTGTTGTAAACGAACTTAAAGGAGGAAGTGAAATAATTGGAGATAAGGAGGTAACACCAATGTCTAATATAACCTTTACACCAGAAAATGACACTATGACTGCGATGGCGTTTATTGCTGGCAATCTGCTTAATAAATTATGGAACATTGAAATGGAACATGCTGATTTTTCCACAGAGACTGAAGCATTGAAGCATGAGAAAATAAACGATTTATTAGACTTGTTTAGGGAACCTTTGAGTATACGACAAGAAAACTTTATTAAAAATGCCTTAGAAAAGTTGTCTGATACATTGAGTAAGAATAGAAACATAAAAAACGTGTCTTTGTGTGAAACTATTACGGATGATGAAATTGTTAGTCAAGAAGAAAGCTTAAAAAATGGAACAACTACAACAAAATGTATTAAAGATGAATCTATAAATAAGGAGGGCGCAACAGTTGATAAACCAAATGTTCCCATTGATGCCATATCAAAACTAAATAACGTTTTAGAATTAATCAAGAAGTTTGAACAAGTTCAGAGTAGTCTTGATGATTTACGTGTTAAAACTATAGCAAAAGAAACAAAATTTATTAAAAAACTACCTACCAAAGTAACACTTACTGCTCCAGAGAACTCTTCTTTAAAACTCTTTGGACATTTGTTAGAGAAAATTACAAAACTATTGATTCCAGATAAGAAGAGTAAAAAGGTTTTAGCGAAATTTGAAAGTTTAAATCAACTTAAAGATAACAAGAGTATAAAATCGCTTGTCGAAGATAAATACGGAATCAGTATACACAAAAAACACGTAACAGCAAAAGACAAATTAATCTTAGATTACCTAAATCATATAGAGAATAATCCTAACTGCTTACTGAAAAACAATTTACAAAATATAAAACCAAAACCAAGCATGAATGTTGAAGGAAATATACTTTATAATTTATCAGAATTCTTTAAAGTTAAATCCTTTATAGACTTAGTTAAATTGGTGAAGCCTGATGATATTACAAAGATAGGAACTAAAAGAGAGCAAGAAGTGACTACAATTTTGCCAAAACCTTTTGCTAAAATGATCAAAAACGATTCAGTTCAGGAGCAAAAAAATTTTAATGAGACAAAAGAAAAACTTAAAAATCATTTAAAAGCCTTAATAGATGACATGATTGAACTGCAAAATGTTCGTGGTATAAACAAAGAACAAACTAAAATGAACATAGCAGCTGCGCTTCCTTGTATTTATAATATTTTAAAAGCAGATACGACGTTAAATAATGATAATAACGATAAAACAAGTTCACATTTAGATAAAATAAAAAAAGTATTAGACGCCATAAAACTCGAAATATCGTCTAACAACCCACTGTTAATGGGCACAAGGAGAAGTAACTCAAATTCAGAGATAGCGAAATCAGTAAAAAACTGGGAAAGGGTTATAAAAAATATAAATGCTATGCAAATGAAAACGCGAAGAAGTTTGAAGGAAAAACCTGTAAAATCTTATGACGAACTTAAAAATATAATAGACCGGGTAGAAGCAATCGGTAATTCTTATAAAAACTTTGCAATGCTGTCTGTAGTTCCTCCTGAAAAACAATTGATGCTGTTGAGAACATTAGAAGCAGATACTAGACAAGAACAAAATGCATTAGAAGCCCTAACAAATTCCATGCAAATTATTGCTGAATTACCTTTGGAAAAACGGTCTGAAATAAAAGAATTTATAGATAATGCTGGAAATAATATTAATTTAAGCATCAATGTACTTAATAACATCGATAAATCAAAACAAAAAAATGAAGAAAATCCTCTGGTAGAAGTGTTTAATATTGATCAAAACAAAAGGCCAAATAATGAGCTAGACACTCAAAATATTTCCGCAATTTTAGCCGGTTATAAAAACAACAATAACGTAAAAATCACGAGAGATCAAATTATTAAACAGCTTATTCAAAAACGAATAGAATATTATTTAAAATCTAATGAAGAAGCAGGGTTAAATAAGAGAGATGATGTTAATTATAATATCGGAAAACGAATTTTGTTTTTAATGAAGAGTGGTAATTATAACGTCGCTAAGGAGCTTTTTAAGGTTTTTGTTGCTAATAAACGCAAAGAAGAAAACGTTCTTCCAAATAAAAGAGGTACTTCCTACAAAGGTATTATTAAAATCACTTATTATTTTTAAATTTTATTATAACGTTAACCTTCTTTATATTCATATAAAAGCTTTGAACCTTTTATGATATCGCAGGATATATCAAAGATTTTTCAAAAAGTTTTGAAGTTGTTGAAACATATTATGTTTTTTTCAGGAACATCTATGAATGATCAAAGGACTAAAGGTCGGTTACTACTTGCTCTGAAGGATCCTTTAATAAGTTTTAACGAGCCAGCGAGAGACACACACAATCAAGATCATTTATTGAAACAATTATTGAATTTTAAGAATTTAAGTTAATGGCACATTACATTTTATACTTTCGTACTTTTGTAAATGACTAATAATATAAAACTAAATATCTAGGTTTTAGTTTTAATTAGCAGCATGTGGCTATTATATTAGTCTGAATGCTTATGAAACTTTAAAACCCCAAGTGACCTAATCTACGAGTTCCTACCTACTAAATTATTAATATAGGACACAGTTGTTAAACTGTGCAAACTATTTTCAACTTATATCGTCAAGGCGGCCTGTTGTGTTTATTAAATAGGTTTCTAATCACTACGGAAAATGCCGAAGGTGTAGGTGATATTGTTGACAAAAGTTGAAGAAATGCCAAAATAATATGTCAACGTTAATAAATCTTACAAATAACATTAAAGAAAAAAACATTTTGATGATTTTATCAAAATATTTTGTCTATTATGTGTACACATAACTTATATATATGAACCAAGGTGCTCGTAATGCCATCTATTACTTTTAGGACTAAATCTCTTTTGCTGGAGAGTGATGTTTTTATCAAAGAAATAGCCTAATAAAGTTAAAGGGCTGGAGAGTGCTCCCGCCCTTCAACTATCTCTCACAAAAACCATAGCTATCCATTGCTCCATTTTGACGTGAAAGAAGGACAAACCAACACACTTTCGTGTGGATAATATTTTAGTGGATGAAAGGGGACAAATAGAAATAGCTTAGTATCTTGTCGTATAATATTTAAAGATAACTTAATGTTACATTTTTTTGTTGTACTGTTTGTTTAAAATTAAGTAGTAAATAATCCTCTTAATTCTGTTTGTGTATTGTAATTGGCGTCTTCTTTGTTATTGATCTAATTTTCTTTGTCTTTTTAAGACCTGCAATAAGAAATATTTAATTTCATTAAAATATAAACTAAAAACAGTTTTGATCCTTGGATAGGGTGGATGGGCTTCGAGTTAAAGTAATTTCGGAAATAGCATACCAACAAACTACTCATGGATGATGTTTTTTTTATAAATTTAAAAACACCTTACTCAAATTTTAGTTAAAATTCACAGGATGTGCTTGGTATTAATACATAACCCAATGGTATGGTACCAAGTAACAAGCTGTCTATCCGTACAGTTATTGTTTTATTATCGGTAACTATAAATATAAAACTAGAACTGTCCTGATAGACTATATTTGAACCTAGTTTCTGGTGGAATTTAATTATTCACAAAATTATAAGTAAGTACTTTACTTTACTTAATGTGCCAACGACGTGGGACAAGCGATTCAATAACCTCTTTAAATTTATCCAAATATGTAGTATATTTATAAGGCATTACCACGTTTTGGGAAGTGTTTTTTAGCTTTTACAGTTTTATTTCCTTTTTTCTTGTAACTTCTTCTTCTATGCTCTGTGAATATGTTTTCAATACTGTTAATTAAATTTTCAAAGACACCAGCTGCTCTTTTATTTCTAGAAATAATATTTAAATTATTTTTCCATCTTTGCATTGTTTCCTCATATTCTGCGAGTTTATTCTTTCTTATTTCATTTATTTTCTTCTTAGCGATGTGTTTTACGATCTGCGATTTGGGAACTTTACGATGCAATAGTTTACGAATATCCATCTTTGAATTCTTTAACAGTGTTTTAATGTGTTGTAAGAAGGATTTCTTTTTAGATAATTTGTTATCCTGGCCTGTGTTATTGACTCGCGACCTTATGGTCTGTATCTGTATTACATGATTAAATCTCCGATTGGATTGTCTTAAATCATTAGCTATTTTTTCAACGATTGTTTCTCCTTTAATGTTATCAATTATCATTCGTCGGTTTTCTGCGAATTGGAATAGGGCAAGCGCATTTTCAATTTTTTCAATATCCAATGAAAGAATAATATAAAACAGCCTCATGCTATACAGACGTTCTGACAATGTTTTTGTTGCAATATCAAATGTCAGTTCATTCCAGTTTTTACCTATATCTTCTAAATTTGTAGTAAAATTATAATTTCTATTTATTTGTGAATCCATTATAGTTATATTATTTATGTAAAATGTTTTCATAATTCGTGTAATAATTTTTCTTGTTCCTGGAGCCAATGAATTTAGTACATTATAGGTTGGCATGTCGTTGTCTAATACTTCAAGAATATTAATAATATCATCAATTGGCTTTTTGTCTGTTTTGTTAATGTTTGTATCAAATTTCTTCCTAAAATTTATAGTATTTTTATTATTACTCTTACTTATCTTTTTACGATCATTTTCTTTTTTAACATAATTTTTCATTGCTCGTATTAATATCTTAAGATCGTATGGTATTGCTGAATAATTTGAAAATCTTTGTATTCCTGCAATATCCCTCACAACTTCATAAATATCTCTTTTTAATTTTTGGAGATATTTATTTTGAATATTTTGATTGCTTTTTCGAGATTCATCAAGATTCTGAATTGAACTCAACTGTATTAAATAAAGATTAGTTATATTTTCGTTAGAAATATTTTTTAAACTAGTGGTTATATTAATATCTGAAAATGGTTCTATGTAGGTGATAAGTTTCTCTCTTATATTAACTAATTTATTAAGCTCTTCCTGTCTTTGGAGAACAATATTATGAAGCGGCAACAAAATATTTTGTAATTCGTTAACTTTGTCAGTATTGTTATCTGGTATTGAAGTAACATTAACAGATTGTAAGGTAACATCCCTTTTATCTAATCGTCGATTATTATACTCAAGGTCTCTTTTATATTTAAAATTGTCTGTTATATCAGAGTCAATAAACGCGAAAACTTAAATAAAAACAAATATAAATTAATGAAAATGATAATTAAATAAATAATCTGAAGCTTTTAGGTATAGAAATAAATTTAAAAAATTACCATCTTCAATAATTCTGTCTGTATCACTTTTATTTGTTTGAAAATCATCATCCAAAATAGTAGTATCTGTTAAAAGCGTGTTCGTTATATCATTGAGTGCTTCTAGTTGTTCCGGGTCAGGTGTTATATTTTTGGATGTAGGAATCTTATCTTCTAAGGAGCTGTGAACTTTATCATCATTTATGTTAAGACTGTTTAATAAATCCGCGAAAACTAATGGCGTGTATTCAGATTCATTAAGACCTTGTTTTTCATTTTCGTTTATCCAAGACGAGGGAATTGAGTTATTGTTTTCTGAAAAGTAAAGTTATATGTCGATTTCAATATTTATATAATTAATTGTTATTTATTGTTTTCATAATTCCACCTAAGATTACACCCCTTACCTATAGCATTAACCCTGTTTGTAGAAATACTATCTGCTTCTGTTGTAGCATTTGGCGAATCTTTATCTGATTCAAATCTCTTTACTCCATACATCCACTTTAAAACTTCCTCAGGGCTAATTGTTTCCAGTTCCTTGGCCACTGATCGTTTGCTTCTTATATTCGATATTGTATTTTTGTCTTAAATTGTCACAATATAAGTTTTACAAAATAATTTTAATAATTAAAGAAAATAGAAAACAAATCAAGTCTAATAGATGTTAACTCCATCACGATAAAGAATGCTAGATTCATGGTACTAGCTTGGTTTAGCATGGTTAAAGCTTAGCAATGGAACAGTTGCTCAGATGTTGCAGACACAAGTCCTGCCGTGGTCAATTAATATTTAAGTCGATATTGATTCAAACATTTAAAATAAGCTTAACATGGCTAAACATATAAACCATTATAAACAGTAAGTATCATGTTATATTTACTCACAGAAATTTAAATTTTCCATCAGTACGACCAGTGTGTGATGATTTAAGGATATATCCTGATCAGATCGACAATGTTGTAACGAGGAACAGTTCCACCTTCCCTCGCTGTCACAGTTACATGTTTTACAACCACGACATATATTATCTGTGGAATATTATTATGGCTGTTGATGACCAACAGTGTAATACTCATATAACCATAGAATTATTATACATGGAATAGGTGATCCAGAGGCAGGCTTATAGGTTTCGGTGTCTGACAAATAATAAAAGAGGCTAGAAGACAGATCGATACTTATCTTTTTCCAGTTACACATGCAAGACAGAGGGACAGATAGGTAGCCTCATTTGCTTTGTCTTTTTTCCGATAGACACATTTTAGGCTGGCTTCCCTAGTATATGCAAATAACTCTTAAATACGGAATATTATAGACAAATAGTCTATAAAAAGCAGTCAAAACGTATTTTATATAACAATATTTTATATGCTATTTCTCAGTTAATTTTCATTGACAGCTCGGTGCTACGCAATTGAGTGTCGCGTATACTAAAAGGTTTTTATTCAATTTCGTTAATTGTTTTCGGTCAGTTAATGATTGTTACTAATTTAATCTAATCGCTCTATTATTTATTTTTATAAGTATGCGTATACCGGTCGTCTTATTGGTGACGGATTTTATATACATATATGTACTTATTGATTTGCAAATTTTTATTGTCTAAACTCATTATTCACTAACCAATAAGCCTTCCCATCGAATTGATTGAGACAGTTCTATTTGTTCGTAAATTGCTTACTAAATATTGACATTTGAACAATGAGCACAATAAAAAAATACAAACTCTACCGACTTTGTTCTGTGGCGTCTTGGACAAACTAAGGCGCGTTTAAAAAACTAATAGTTTTAATTTTAAATTTGGGAGTGTCTTGACAGAATTGATATTTCGATAAATATGGTATCCATATGACATGACATGACATTTCTATTCGTATATCGTATACACGTATACCAGTGATACCGATGTTTTGTTTACTTATATATTTTCCACTCTGAATCAATACCAGATCACTTGTAAATTAATAAATAAAAAAAAAATATTTCTTTGTTGAATACAAAAAAAATATACTAAAATAAACATGAAACTAACACCTAAATATATTTAATATATTTAAGCTTTTGTAAACAATTCTTAGGATTATAACCCGTTAATTACACGGGTAACTATTTAACAAAATGCTGAACTACTTCAGTAACAATAATAATTATATTACTAATTATTCGTAACTGTAATAAATGCAATCTATGAAACTTTAAGTGCAGGTAAAATACAATACCGAGTATGCAGAAAATAACAATGGATGTTATAAAACGCTTTACCTTCCGATTACAGGTTTCTTACCTCTGTTGCAGTTCGTGTATTGAGATATGAATGGAATACACTCTTTATATACAGCTACATTGGAAGCTGTAAGGCAATGTTTATTTTATATGAAAATAAAAATGTTTTTCTGTGTTTGGAGTTGCTTTAAGGGACTTATTGTTATTTTCAATGATTTACGTTATTCTTAGATTAATCTTGTTAAATATTATTTAGTATTTTTTTATTATAAAAACATATGTAAGAACGTAAGTACATGATATAGATTTTATACCTTTCTCTGTATATTCAAATATCATGTCGTCAACTTCGCCAATTAATTCATTCGGTGACTCATATTCAAGTATATTGTTTTCAGTTATATTGTTTGCCAAATTATAATATGTGCATCTGGCTTTGTCCATGTCGTAACATCGAAGATAATAGCATAAATTGCATTTGTCTGTTTGTACATTTTTAGTATAATGAAATTCATTTTGTGAAAATGCTACAAAATATATTTACACATAAGTATGGAGTATTAAAAATTTGGTTCTATATTACCAGGTTATATTTTATTTAGAGCTTAATTAGCAGATTCATTTAAAAAGTTCTTATAAATTATAGAAATGTGTTTGACTGTTTTTTGAAAGCATTTGCTAGTTTGCCTAGTTTTCTATTAAACAATACAATTATATTAAGCATTTAATCACGGTAATGTCAACACCTGACAATGAAATATCTTAATATTAAAATACAAATATTTTATTACAATTAAATAGATTTAGTTCTCTAGTTCCAAAGGAAAGTAAGTGCAAAGAATTGTACCATAAAAAAATCAATAGATCTCCTGATTATAAATGATCGGTCAATTTATTATTATTCTCTATCCATATATAGGTAAAGCGTCTTAACTCTTTATTGATTGACTGTATAGTAATTAAGATTTAAATTATATCATACCTAAAATTAACATGAAAAAAAAATTGTAGCTTCAAAAATATTTTTAAACATCTTGTTAGTCTTGTACTTTACAAAATTTCATTTAAGTTTAAAAAATTTAAAAATTGAATTCAGAGATTTTCAGAGTTTAAAGTAACTCAAAACTGTAATTTAAAACACAAATAAAGTAGATAATCATAATTGACTCTTGACTGAAATGGCGTATAAGATAATAAAGTATGTATATGATAATAAAAGACGACGGTGACCGAAGAAGACATGGATGGAACGAAAGAAAAAATATATTATGAAGAAGTAAAAGACGTATGGTAAAAAAGTGTAAAAGAGATTGAAATATGGCGCTATTATCAAATAAGGATAAGGATATGAATACTAAAACTGCTTCAAAAATATAAATCAAAGCTAATTTAGGTGAGGAAGCAGTACTATCAACACTCACCGGAGATGCCACAGATGCCGGCGAGCAGGACGGCTAACATCGTGAGAACAATGAAATTGATTTCGTAATTTGAAACTGTATATTCAAATATGTGACAAGAGAGGGACTTGAGAATTAGGTCATTGGATTTATGAAAAGTATAGATTAGATCTTTAGGGAATGGAAAGAAGATCTGATGATAGTTTTTTGAAAGACGACCCAAGTTGGAGATTATAAAGATGGATCTAGATTTAAAAGCTGAACTTAATGGGATATTATTTATCATATATATGTCAGAATAATTTATTTGATGTTATCAGATTTGTTATCGTCTTTTACATCGTTATAAAAAAAATCGAATATAAAATTCTTTAAAATTAAAAATGAAGTTCCTCTCTGTGTGTAAAAACGCGAAAATGTTTAATGTTTACAAACAAGAGGTGTGTTGACGCGCTCAGCTCCAACGCCAGTTGGCGACTATGCTTGCGTTGCTTCTCTTGTTTCACAATGTGGCTGGAAAGGGTAAGACATCTTTTTAATTTTAATATTTGTTTCATAATCTTTGAACGGTTTTGGACTCTAAGAGTGCTGATGTACAACTAGTTGATTATTAGTTTCAAATTATTAAAAAAAAAAAAAAATATTCCCGTTCCAGAGATCCAAGAACTGTTTTTTGACTGACTGACAAGTTTTTTGTTTCTATGTATAATCCAACTGCCAAGTATTTTTATCATTTAATGAATACAATACAAAAATTGGTAAAGCTTTTTTGGTACAGCTGAAAAGAAACCAAGAAAGGAAATATCTATGCCTTGACAAAAGCGTGTGTTTTGAACCAAATTATCGAAGTATACATATTATATTTGATTTGATTTCAGAGACTCAAAAAGATGTTCTCACAACCCAAACCATCACATCCTGCCCTGATGTAGGGTATTATTTCAAAAGCGATGTTATCCCCAATGCTATAGACTCCGGCCCTTGCAATCTCTGTTTTTGTCAAGATAACACCACCTCGGTTTGCTGGCAGAGAGAAAGCAAAAAATGTGACCCGAAAAGATACACTTTTACCGATCCGAAAAGAAGGTACTTTACTATTAACAATACTTTATTTTACGGAATATTTTAACTTGATATAATTTTGTTTTATATAGAACTGATAGAAATCGAAGAAGTCCTGGTTTAGGCGATATTTTCTTTCGCGACGCTGCCAGAGAAGGTATGTCACTTCAAGTGATTTTTATTTATTAAATTATTATACACTTTTATAGTTAAAGTCTTACAAAGAAGTTTAAATACTAATGCTTAATGAAGAATAAAAATTAGAGGAAGTTATTTAAGTGGTTGGGAGTAAAATTGTTGAAATCCTAACATTCATATACAAGATTTATTGTGTATTTATGTAATTTTAAGGAAACGGAATGTTTAATAATAGTAGTTTCCAGGAAAGTAATAATTATAGATTCATATTTTTCATTCTTTTAATGGTAGGTAACAAAGTATGAGAAATTCTTTACATACAATAATACATGAAACTACAGAAAAAGAGACAATTTCTGATTGGTCAAAAATAAAAATATCTGTCTACTATTTCTATCTTAAGGATGAAACCTTTAAAAACCTGGTGTTATTCTTTGGTCAGAACATAAAAAAACCGTTTCGCAAAATTGGTTTAGTATTTTATAGTTGAATTTTGGATGAGTCACTGATTCAGGACATGTCTTTTTAAACAATATGTAGATTGATTACAATATTTAATAATAATTAAGTGTATAATAAAGTCATTCAATAATTATGATGTGCAATAACTAATGATAATGCAGAGTTTTTTCTTTGCACAATCATCATAGTCACAGCACATAATAATTAATGAACGACTTTATTATATATATTGCATTACTACTATTACTTTATACATTGACTTCATTTATTCATTTATTATATATATTGCATTACTACTATTACTTTATACATTGACTTCATTGGTCAACAGACCAAACTGAACTCGACATTAATGATTCATGTTTTTTTACCTTTACCTTTAAGCAACTTTAATTGTACCTACAGTCATGAAAAAAGTAGTCTATTTTGGGTAATCTCCTGTACTACCAAGAAAGGAAAAATCTTTTTTTAAATCTAAAACCTAAACTTACACTTATTAACATGTATGTCTTTCTTTAGTTTTTGACAGACAATCTCCGCAACAGTGTAAGCCTTTCGAATCGAGTATAAGTGAAGGATGTCCACCTGGTAATTTAAATAAATAAAAAATATAAAATCTTATACACTATTTAATTTTTTATTCTGTAGTAAAGTATCTTTAATTATTATTTTAACAAATATAACATTAAATATAGTAATATATTCATATGATAGTTTAGATTAAAATTTTGTTATGTTATGTAATTTTTTATTTTTATATGTCTTCTTTCAAACATATACTAATAACCACTATCTTTTAATTTTCAGCTGACTGGTGTATTGGTTGCACTGTCTGTGATTGCGACGCTAACGGCCGATGGGACTGTCATATCTTAAGTTTTTGTCCAGATAGTAAGTTGTCAAAAATATATTGTCTTAATAAAAACAATCATGATAATATTTTTTAAAGTTTTTTTGTCTCATTCGTAATTATAAGTACTTAATTATAACTTTCAGAGAAAGGTCAAAAACAAGTAAAGAAGAGAAAAAACAATCAGAGGAATAAAATTGTAAAAAGACAGTTGCCAAAAAAAAAAACAACCCCTAAGACGACGAAGAGACCTAACAAAAAGCCTACAAAAAAATCTCAAAAAAAGCCAATAATCGGGAAGAAGCCACAAAATAATAAAAATAAATCATACCAAAATAAAAAAAAAGTTACTAAAAAAGGGAATACCAAAAAAATATCGGCGGTAAGAAAATCGAAAAGGCCTTTCCATAAAAAAAAAGTGCCGCCTAAAATTAAAGGAGCTAATAAAAATGTTAAAAAGGGTAAGAAATCTATAACAATAAATTCGAATAAAGGACAAAATAAAAAAAGAAAATCCTTGGATGAAAATGCAGCATTTCTGTATACGAAAAAGATCCTCAAGAAAGTGATGGATTCTGTTGACAAAGTTTTTACTGAAAACAAAAACAAAATAATGCAAAAACGTACAACGCCTAAACAAATTATTAAGAAAAATAAACAGAATCAATCAAAGGGAGTTAAAAAAATCAAGAAATGGCAGCCAATAAAAAATGGAAAACCGAGAAGGTCCAGACGGAAACGACAAATATCCAAAGACAGCGGAGATCATTCTGAAAAGGGTAATAAGTCTTCTGATCTTTGAATAATACGTAATATTAAATAATTACGGATATTCTCATATTAAAATAACATTGTTTAATTTTTTAGAAAACATTACCAATTTTCATCCGAAAATAGACAATATTGTTTTCTCTCCTTCCAAAGAATATAATAACGAAACGATAAAAAACGAACGATCTATATTATCCACTAAAAATAAGTATTTCGAATATAATGTTGATTTTAAATACGACAATAACACTAAAGAGAAGAACAAATCTGAACAACAGCATACCAAAACGCGAACTTTGTTAAAAAGTATTGATTTGAAAAGAGTTCGTGACAACAATGTTACTCTGACAGAGAGCACAATTTGGAATTCTGGTCATAACGGAAATAAAACTACAACAGTGATTTTAGACATTTCTGATTTAATAAAGAACACATTTTCTAATAAATCTTTAAATAATACGAGTTATAAGAAGAATAAGAAATGTGGACAAATTTGCAAAATGAAAAAATCTTACAAAATTACCAGAAACTTTGGTAGAAGAACTGTTTCGAAGAAAAATAATAATGCAAAAAACAAAAATCTCTTGACGTATTTTAGAAATGTTTTTAGAAGATTGTTTCAACCTAATAAGAAAAAGACTTCGTCTGTTACTAAAAAACCGGTTTACCGTCAACGGAATATAATTAAAAAATTATGTATGAATATTAATCCTTGTAATTTTGATCCATTAGATAAAACCTTGCAGTCTAAACTTGATCAGCTGAGAATGGAGAGTAATAAAATAATAAAATCTGTAAAAATAATAAAAGGTCTGTTAAAACTATTTGACGATAAAAAATTTAGTGTTATATACAATATTTCTTCGATAGATAACAATCAGAACAATAAAGATATCTTAATATTAAATGCAATACTTAAAGATAGACACAACCTTGCTAGTACTTTCACAAACTTAACTGAGACACAATTAAAACAAATCGATTATATAAGGGAGAATACAAAGGTGTTCATTCAATCAATAGAAAATTTTGCACTTATCCTAAACGATACTGTGAAGCTACTGAGAAAGGATATTACACAGAGAATATCACGTCGCACATTAAGGTGTACTAAAAAGTATAAAAATGAGATTATTAAGAACTCAACAGTTGCTGAAAAGATACAGAAACTGAAGAAACTTCTTATAAATTATAATTTGGTACAAAATAAATTTATGAAAAGCATGTTTGATGTGCTGGTTACATTAGATCCAAAAACAAAGCCTGGTATCAAAAAACTAGCAAAGGTGAGTGACGAAATTGCAAAACATAATGAGAGTATTGTTATTGATAGTTACACAAAAGATATTATTAATAATCTTAGGAAGCTAAAAGGCTTGGCCGAAAAACTGAGTTTTAAAAATAGAATGAAAAGGGCAGCAATGGGAGATGACGATGCTATGGATCACTTTTTGTTGTTAATAGAATATTTATTAAAACAGAATAATCTTTTGGGTGTCCCTCCAGGTAATATGTTTTTAAGACCAGTATTTTTATTCATTTAAAATACTTTATACTCTCTAATTATTTCTATTTTCAGTAAGTGATGGGATTGACATTTTAATTGAGGCTATTCAAAATTCACCGGATCTTAAGTCTAATCAGAAGATAGATCTGAATTCTGTTCCCCTTGAAATAAATAAAACTGAGATAAGCACCCCTGAAAGTTCTTCGGTATCCAAATATCATACTAAAAACAAGATGAATGAAAATAATATTTCACTAAAAGCGAATAAGCTTATAAAAGTTTTTGAATCACTTGATGAAGATTCCAAACTTACTAATATGTATGAATATACTGATAAATATAATAAAAAAACCGATACTGAAAATGAAAATAGAGATTCCAATGAAAAATCTACAAAAAACAACCTAGATTTAACGACCTTAATACCAAATGTCTACATTGCTAAAGATGATGATGAAAAGGTAAACAGCATTTTAGGTAGATTTGATAGCGAAAAAAATGACGACAAAAGGGGTTATGAGGTGTTTGTAGATGACACTGATGAAGATGATGTTATTATAGTTACTAGCACTCAATCTGAAGTCGATGCGGAAGTAGACATACCTGTAACTCAAAATACTCCAAGGCGCACATTACCTCCAGGTATAAATGGTAATATTATAAAGAATTCCTTAAATACTCTAAAAGCTATTAAAAAGACTAATTTAGAATGGACAGAAGAAAACTCAAGCCACGAAGAAAATAAAAGGGTTGTTTTGGACGTAAAGGAAACTACAACTCAAATCACAGCACAAAGAGTGACACGTACTCTCAAAAAAGCAAGTAGATATTCAAATCCAGTTAGCAGTATGTCAAGAGAAATAGAGGATGAAAGACAAGGAAAAACTATGAATCCTGAATATTTAATGCATAAAAAACAAATGAATCTTCTCAATTCTTTAGATTATGAAACGGAAAAATCGGTTCTAGATTCTGATTCTAAAGAAGAAAAATATAATTCTGATTCTTTTCCTTTTATGTAATATAGACAAATATTTATCGGTTCCAAATTGCAATATTCAGCTGTTACAAGAATGTATTAATTAAGACATATGTGTTTATCTTTTGCAAAATAGAAGTTGTTTGTATTGTTTATTGTTAATAAAATTTGTAATTGACACATTATTGTGGTTTGAATGGATTTACATCAGATTATTTTGCCCAAAATATGCTTGAAATAACATAAAATAAAAAAGTTATACTTCTTTTTTAACCGCATCACCAGCCACCTTAAAAAAAGCTAATCTAAATAAATAAAACCACAGAAAAATAACAGTTAGTCTGACTCTTGCAAAGGCCTTCGATCGTGTATGGTATATGTCGCATCTTATAAATATATGTCGCATCTATCTTTATGCATATCAATGTCATGTCGCATCTATCTTTATGCATATCAATGATATGTCGGATATCTATACATATAATAAAATGGTCATTTATCGAAAACTGTACATGGAAAGTATATAAAAAAAAATCATGATGGGGTTGCATTATAAGAGCAAGAGAACCTAAAACAATGGTTTTTAATTTTGTCTGTTTGTCTGTATGTTTGTGCACGCTAATCTCAGAAACGGCTTGACCAATTTAGATGCAGTTCTCGGTTAAGAAATAAAAAAGTTACGTCAATTTATGTCAATCACGTAAAATTCAAAAAATATATAGCCAGGATGTGAAGGGATAACTAATAGAATCCATATCTAACATTTTTGAATTTTTTGTCTGTTTATTTCGCTTTTAGTTGTGCATGCAATACGAAAAAATATATGGTCAATCTAAATAACTTTTATACAAAGAAATTGAGCGTTACTCTGAGTAACATTTAGTCTTTAAGTCTTCACTGTTTCAAAAGTATATGTATTTAAAGTGTTCAAGACATTTATCTTTATACATATAATAAAACTGTAACTGATCGCTGTCTGTACTTGGAAAATATTTAAAAAAATTATATAATTTTTACGTAAGCAAGAGAAAAAAATGTTTTTTCATTTTGTCTGTACGTCTGTATGTTTGAATGTCTGTATATCTATGTCTGGTTGTTCATGCACGCTTATCTCAGAAACGGATTAACCGATTTGGATGAAGTTTTTGGAAACATATTGCCATGGGCTTCACTTTACATTTAGTGTTTTTTTATTTAAATCGGTTAACAAATAAAGAAGTTAATAATCTCTTATTTTTGTACCATTGCGGTAAAACTTTTTTTTCAAAATGAATAATGGTCCTCCCCTTAGGTAATAACGAAGTCGCAGGCACAGCTAGTACCTAATCTAGCTATACGTACAACCTTTTTTCTAGGAGAAGGTTTTGGAATGGAGTAAACTAAATCTTTTAAGTTTAATCCTCAAAAGACACTAACTTTGCGCGTTTTTAAAGCGTCTGGCCACACATGTTCTCGTGTCTTATCCGGATCGGCCCTGTGATCAGCTTTTTTCCACTTGAACGCGTGCAACAATAAACCCCTCAAATTGTTTGAGACACAGACACTGCGAGAAGCTTGATTCTTTGCATCTTCCACCGAATATATAGCAGTGTATACCATCGGCTACGATACCATCTCCATCGTTTGGATGCCTGGGATTCTTGTGGTGCTCGAAAATTTTTTTTCTGTCGCACTACCGAAATATGGAATGAATTCCTGTTAACGGTGTTTCTCGATCGATACGACATAATGATTACTCTAAAAAAACTTAAAGCCTCAAAGGCCGACAATGATCCTGTTGTACTGGAAGAGATCTTGAGCGCTGTAGGATTATGGGATCACCCACAGTGCTTCCTTATAAAAAATACTAGTAAACAGGTATATTATAATTATTAAATACATTAAAACGGAACGTGTTATTCAAGGGACATCCGTTTTAAATGACGGAGTCAGATACAAATCTTAAGTGATGAGCAAATTTGAAGTTACGTAAATAATTATAGTATAAATATATGTAAGTAATTACATTGTAAATATAGTAACTGGCTGATGCCAGCGACTGTTGCCTTCCCAACTCAAATAATAAGTGTATAACTGTTATACAAACCCTCACAAGTCTTATTGTAATTATAGCTTAATATCTGCGGAGTTAGGAGCACCTCTTATGTTAAATCAAAAGCTTCCAGTAGTTGAACATTTATTCCGGTTTTCACTATGGAAAAATAATATATTTTTTCACAAAACCACCAGATTTGATTTGGGGCTCAAACCAAATATAATATGTGTAATCTTTAAGATGAGGTACTAAGTCGTAGTTCACATTAATGTTACACTAAATATTCGCCTCCGCGAAATACCTGAGTACTTATTACATTTTTTAAAATACTTGGTTAATCTTCTTCTAAACACCCATTATTTGTTATTAACCATATAGTTTGAAGCAGCACTATCTTCCATGAGATTAACATATATAGATATATCTATACAGAATTTTATTTATATATTTATTTATAATAATATATTTTGTTTAATATACTTAGTTTTGCAATAGCTGTTTATTTGCAGTTTATGTTTTATTTTCAAGATCGTATATAAAACATTTTAAGACCTACTTCATCAACATCGACATCAAAATCTGAAGTTTATTATTTTAGTGTAATTATAATCGAGAATTTTCTATAGATACACATGACTTGTCAAAGATAAACTCTTCGAAAATCGTTTTATAAAAATCTTAAATCTGTAAATATTAGAATTAATACTGTATTAATTACAGTATTACCAAATGTGTGTATTGAACTTCGAAACCACATTGTCAAGCTGCGTGTAGAATAACGAGTGCAAGACTTGTAGGGGACAAGTGACAAGATAATGTCTGTTTTTGGTGTCGATGACCGCGCGTTTAATTCCCAGATTGAAAAATTATTTCTCTCACAAATATTCTCGGTTAATTTTCTTGAGTTATATGTATTTACACATTTCTTACAGTTATTATAAATACAGAAGGGTAGGTTATACCCTTTTTTTTTGTTTTCTTTTGATGGACACATTTTAGGTTGGCTCCTCTATATTATGTATAACAATATGCAAAAAAATTGTTGAGGTCCGTTTGTCAGTTGTTATTATGTTTTTATAAGAAATATAAATATGGTGAAGAAAAGTGTAATACAAAGTTGAGTTGACAGTTGACACTGGAAATAATTTTAGGTTTCCGTTTCCTTAACAATGTTCCTAAACGTTTCATATTCTCTAATATCTCAGATCCTGGTACGTCAGGTTAAAGTTATTTTATTTACGGAGGGCGGCGTGTAAATGTAAATTAGAGTGAAAATTAAATATTTATTAAAATCATGTCGTATGAGGAGAATATATATTTAGTAAATAATTATAATTAATTCTCACTTTCGCTACACAACCGCTTCCGCTCGTAACATGGCCACATGGTAAATTTAATCGCTATGTCGCAAGCCGTTCCGCGCTGCCTCCACCGCGTCTGCTTCCGCTAACAGTTGCAACATACTATTAACAAGTATTACACGTGTAATTAAAAACCTTTTCGACGTTTTAAGTGAAAATTGTTAAGCATCTGCGACCCTGGTTAAGCGATTAATGGGTGACCAATTACGATAAGATTTGTTTTAGACCTTAAAAACGCAATTCCTTCTGTTATCTTTAGTGACTGGTTATAACCATCAACTTTATAATTACTTATAAGGCTTTTAATAGAGATTTAAAATCTAAGACGAATAATAATATTATAGTACCTGATGATAAAATCTTCCGGATTATTTAATATTTTAATTGTCGTATACTAACTGACCTTCGCTCACTTCAAACTCGAATTTCCGTAAAACACATAAGTATGAATTGTATTCATATTTCGTTTGAAAATTAGGCTAATGACTAACATTTTATACAGAAAAACATAATCAATCATAAGTTACGTTTTTCGCAACCAAACAGGTTTAAAATACAAAATAGCAATCCGTTATAGGTATGTTAATTCATTTTATAATAAAACTTGGATTAGGTAAGCAAATCCATTTTGGATGATAAAACTTTATAATGTCAATTCAAATTTTGTATTTTTTTACTTTTTCTTATATCTTCACTTCTTTACCAAAGCATTTAGCGTTTTAATGATGTTATTTCTGCCGAAAATGTTATATTGAGGCATGTTATCAAAACTATATCTATTATGAACCACATTGTAGCTATTATGAAACCCCATAAAATCTAGTTTTTATCAGCGTCTTCATCTGCTCCTCTACACAGACACACAAAATATATAAAGTATTAAGTTGGATTTGAAGGTGTCATATACTTAAGCCATATCAACAATTTTTACTCTTAAAATATGTGACGTAAAGATTAGTCCCCGTTACTTTTTTATTATATTTAGTTATTCATATTATTTTATTATTCCGACTATAAAGACAAGTAAATTAATCTTACCAATCTATACAATCCCCCGCAACGACCTTACCGCCGCTCAAATTTGACACTTCACTGTTTGGCTCCACAGACTACACACCATCTTGGATGTAACTTAAAAATATTGTCTCGAACATTTTATTTAATTAAAAAACGTTTTAAAATTTCAAAGGAGTAGAGAAGTAAAAAGTTTTTATAGTTTAAATAGTGTTATATATTTGTGTTGTGATTTATTAGTGAAAGTATTTATAGGTATGTATTATTATATAACGACAATTTTAACAGATTTATACGTAACGAACCAATAATAGTGATATATATTAGTGGTCGTTTAACTTGAGCCCGTTGATGTCTTTAATACTGTATGATTATTTATAAACTTCTTTGTATTATGTATTTATTAATTACTGAGCTTTTCATTATTACTTTTTTGTGTTAGTTATGTTAAACTTACAACAAGTAAAAAGATATTTAAGTTAGTTGTTGTCCTCGACTTTGATTTATTAGAAGATCATATTACAGTAATGTTACTGTAGGCTCGTTTAATTCTGTACTATATTTTTTATAATTAAATTCTTAATAGCAATTGTAAGAGTCGTAGTGTTATGTTATTTGTCTACAACTTAAAAAAATAATAATTAACAGAAACAAAAAAAGTATTCAAAGTGGATTAGTAATTAGAGATTCAATAAAAAAAAAAACACCTTAGTTTTTTTATTGGTATAGAACTATTTATAGACACTCATTAAATAAAAATCTTTCTAGGACAGACTAATATGCAGTAATCTGGCTATAAAAAAATTTCAAACTTGATGTTATTCTAAATACATATATTTACGATAATATAAATGATAGATATAAATTTTTGACAACAAGTAAGTTTTACCTTGATAAATACCCATTAATTATTCCTATTTCAATAAGTTCATTTAAGTTTTAATTGACCGTTTTGGCATGACAGAAAAAGCAACAAATAATTTGCTTCTAATATAAATTATGTAAAGCAATAAATTGGAAGTTAAAATTACAGCGTGAAATTATTAAATAAGCACAAAGTAAGACTCCAAAACTATGTTATAATATTAAAATTCATAAAAAAACGATTTGTTTTGTACATACAATTAATATTATGTAACAACGTAATATTTAAAAAAATGCTGCGTTTAACTAATTTTGTCTAACAATTTTTTCTGGGCTTTTTATTATTAAGTTCTATTTGACCTTCAATCATAAACTTCTAATGCGTGTGTAAAAGAGGTTATATAATAAGTTCAGTATATAGCATAGCTCAGAATATATACAGACTATAAATCTGTTTGTAGTTAAGTTTAGAGATGTAACAATGGTTTACATAATATGACTGAAGTTAGAAGATGGGAAGTGTGTTAAAATTCCGTAGAAGTTTTTATGAAGGTTTCATAATAAGTAATGTAAATAACAAGTATTTGCTACAATAGTGTTTTATTAGGAAAACGTTAATCACATAAACATCAGAAAATTAATGAATTGAGGTATTCAAATTTTTTATAATAAAACTTGATCACATGTTAAATATGTATATAAATATGTATTTGATCTTATAAAACTACACAAAAAAAACAAAAAACAGAAAAACAAAATCATAACTTCACTAATATAGTCTTTAAGATACTTATTACTAACAGATTCCTTTTTGAGCATGTTTTGAGAAATTAAAAAAAAAAGTGAAAAATGCGCGGGCGACATATGGATAAATATTTATATAATAAAAAAAAACATTTTTTTTAAAACTAATATATTTCTAATACTTTAACAAAACATCGATTAAGTAAATGAAATAGAGATCGATCGTTTTCTATTTTGTGATAAAATGTAAAAGTGTAACAATTGGAAGGTTGGCGTTACGAGAGTCGTTGACTCACGGGAGGAAAGAGTGAACTGTGAACGCTGCGACAGACAAAACAATCATTGATTTATTTATATTATCAGCGTATCTCTATTATATACATGTTTTTCGATATCATATGTTCGAAGTGAGAAGCATTAAAATTATAATCTTCTTCGAGGACAGATGGGATTATGTAATGAAACGATAATTGTTAATATGTTTATTGTGTAAACTACTTAGTTTCTGATATACTAAATATAGTATGTTAGTACATAATTGCATGAACTTGAATTTTTTAAACACGTAATAACTAGGATGTAACAATAATTATCGAAAAACCCGTCCAAATGTTTCCGTCTACTCGTTCAAGTGTGGCCAATGTTTCGTAATCATTGATATCGGTTTCTTAGTCGTGGTATCTATTTTTATTACACTGTTTTTATTTATTAATAGATACGAAATTTCTATTGGTTCTGTCGATCGATTATTATAAGTAGGTAATTCAGTAATTTATAAAATAAAATTACTTAAATTTGTTGTAAGTTGTGAATGTTGAAAAAATTTAAACAAACCTACAAATAATAAAATTAGTTTATAAAATATAAGTGCTTCTTAAACTCTATAATAATGTATGTTCATATATATGTACATTTGATGCTTTTTACTTAGCTAAATCTATATTCATACTATATAATGTCTCTTATCTTAATACTTACCTTTTTATATTTTTCTTCGATGTAAAACTATTTCTAAACATAAATTATCTAATCCATTTTAAATACTAAATAAGTAAAAATACTAAATTAGTTAATCCATTATGAAAAACAAAAGAATGAAACTTATTCCAAAAAAAGAAATCAATGAACCTATTCCGAAAAACGTCAATGAAGCCATTCTAAAAAACAAATTAATGATTTAATTCCAAACAAAAACAAATAAATGTAAAAGAAAACAATTTAATGTTACAAAGTTATATTCCAGGTTTTACTAATCGAGAAGGGAAGAAGAGCTTTCTCTAGTGTGTATATTTTAGCGGTTTTTATGTTTTTTTTTATACTGTTTTGTCGGGGTTGACTGCCACATAATGTTTTTAGTATCAAGTCCATCTATTGCACCTTTTTGTGGACAATAGAGATCAAATAAATAAAATAATTAAATATTCTGAAAGAGACTTTGAAGACAGAGCAACAAATGATTAACTCTCAGAGTAATAAAACGAAAACCGAACGTTTTAGGGCAATACATATTTATAATATACATGTGACTAAAGATAATTGTGTGAGGAGGTTAATTGCAATTACAAATGCGTGTATTTTAAAAACCATTTATAGTTAATTTGAACCGTTTCATCATTTATAAGAAGCAATAAATGTCAAGGTGTTTGCGAAAGAGCTTTACTTGGTGTTGTCGTGATCTGGGTTATACAAAGGTCAGGTAGGTAAAGGGTCTACTAGTTGTATTGTTTGTTTGTTTGTTTTGTATCTGTAACATAGCTCACCTTTCAATTTAAAACACTGTAATAATATAATTGGTAACCGCTTAAAACTTATTATCGTATGAGAAAATTTATATGACCATATTTTGTATGTTCTTGATTGAGAACCAGATTGGGAGGAAACCTGAATATCTTTGCAGAAATTCTTTGATGTTATGTAACCCATCAAGCTGTAACGAAACGGCATGGTGGGTTAAGCTTACTCTCAGAATTTGGAAAGGAGGTCTTTATCTTAATAACATTATAAATATTATGATGTTATTGAGTAATCTATTCATTTTAAAGAAAATGAAGGTTAAATTCATTGTCAGTTAAACTAGTTCCCACTAGGAACTATATATGACCTTACGTCTTATATTTTATCTATTTTTTATCTGATATATCTACACAAAAAAAATATTGCGCTAAATGAATATTTTTTTAAGACTAGATAAATAATAAATTGTCTTTCAAATATACATATATCCTTATCGATTTATTTCTCATTATATATTATTCAAAATTTAAACAGGTTTGATATGCCTAAACATGTGTTTTGAAACAAAAATGATCACTATTTAATATGTTTAATATATAAAGATATCATTCCATAATAATTCATAATAGCCTATTTTCTCATATAATGAAATACGTTTGACAAATTATTAGCATCGACATGTGAAGGCTCTGTGTAGAAATATTTGTTCTTAGTTTCAAGACTTGTCAATAGTCTTAACGAAGACATTATCATGTTGTTTATTTTGACTTTCAGTTAACATTTAATAATAAGTTTGTCAAAGCGAGAAACGAATCACGATGGCTTAGTCGTTAAAGCGACGGGAACACAGGTCGTAGGGTTGTGACTTACCCATAATACATTATATGTAAAATGTAATTCAGCATGTCATGGCAATCTTTATTGTATGTTTTATATTGTTGGTCTAATATATAAACCTATTCTTCGATGTCGTAAATGGTTCAAGTTACATAGTAATTTTCTCACAGTGGATCACGGTCGTAGGATAGTAAAGCACGACTGTTCCCATGGAAATACCTTTATGTACTGCAAGGTCAGCTCTCAAAAGCGGATTTACAAATAGGTATAACTACTATAAACAGAACTCTGTTTTTAGCGCTAGCTGAAATCAATTTCGACATGTTGTTTCGATGGCTTAGATCTCCTTTTTAGAAATTTAGAACAGTTCGCACTGTTTAGGAATATTAATTGAATTAAGCTGTAGTGATATGAAAATTAAATAACATTAACGAGGAGTATTTTTTTTTGTGAGCACGGGGTCATTGCACCCATGAATCTCGGAAGACGCAGACGCAAAGTCACTAGGGCTAAAATTAAGAACACATTTTTTTAATAATCTATGATACATTTTCTAGAATAAGATATATTCAATAAATTACCTAAATTATAAGAATATAAATCCTTATAAATTTACGATAAACAGGTTATTACAAGTGCAAAGGTATCCGACATCGTTGACGTAACGTCTCCGTTACGTCACATCAGCAAGGGCTTTATAGACTCCGTGATATTTGCAGACTTGGAGCAAGAAATTGGCTAATCATTAGGAAAGCCTAGAAATATTTAGAAGGCATGAAATATTTTGTTTTTTATCTGTGTAATTACTTGGCTAATTCGTAGTCGTGTAAGTATATATATGTATGCAAGACGTATTTATACATATACATATGTATAAATACGTCTTGCCCTCACCAAAATACCATCGACGATATACGAAATAGAGTTAGGTACATATAATAGTGGAATTCGATGCCAATATGGCGGATATTTCAACTAACAGACTGTACTTTCATTACAATAAAGTATAATAAACAAAACCAATTTGTTTAACACAAACTTAAAATCTTTACTTATCTTAATTTATAATAATTAATAACTTAATTGTAGCTATAGTAGGTTTAGTTCAAAGTTAGATCATGCATTAAAATAATATGTACTAAGACTTATAAAAACAAATAAGATTTTGAATATTGATAAAACCGTTCAATTCATTCTAACGCCCTTCACTTTGCATTCCAACTCAATAAGAACTTGTTTTGTAGATAATGAGTTTAAATTAAACGTAAGAACTTTATTTACAATTATTGGTTCTTGGTTCAATGTCTTTCAATGACGAATCTCAGGTTCGAAACCCAGCAATCATTTGTTTGATAAGTACTTTTATTTTTGACTTTGACTCGTACCTATAATGTGGATAGCCAATTACCGCATTAGGTCTGTGGAAACCAGCTGTGGGGTGTTATTATTATTATCGGCCGATATTACCTACCATTTATTATACTGTCATAATAAAGTACAAGTTGTTATATTAAATTAACTAATCTTGTATACAATATTAATATTTTAATACAAGCCTTTCCTACGACTCCATTTGTATGGATTACAGAAAGTCGTTACACTTATAAGTTCAGACCAACTTATCGAACCCTTAAAGAATAATTATTTCATTTCTTTAAAGTCATTTTTAAGTCATCAGTATAATTTTTTATGCTATACCATTATATAATCTCCTTCAATAAAATCATCAAAATATTAAAAATGTTTCAAATCCGAATCATAGAAAATTATGATCAGAACATTCAAATAACAAAAAAATTGCTTACAATATTAGATTATGTCTTTATGAATATAAGATATGAATATGAATATAAGAAAATGACTAGAATCCATTTTCTCACGCTCTACATTACTTGAGTTACGCAATGAAACAAATTGAGTTTTTAAAAACATAACTTTTTTTAACTAAAAATGCTTCAGATTTTTCGGAGTAATTTTTGTGAAACTGTGGGATAGTTATGTTATTGTTCCGGTCATTCTCTTAATAGAAAGTAAAAACTATTTATAAGCTCTCAAAAAATAATGGTAGGCATTTTAAAAGTAATTCTATAAATATACAAAAAAAACTTTTTTATTTAATAAAAAAAAAATTAAAAATGATTTTTATTGATATTTGTCTTGGCAGATGTAATCATATAATTTGCGAAACAATACAGTCCGCTTCACATTTAGTTCAATGACACGTTTCTTTATATTAAATTAAAATTTTTGTTTTAGATGGACCATTTACAATGTACCATAGAGTACGAAGAAAAATGAAGGTTGAAATAATAGTTATATTATTATTTATTTATGTAACATTTATTACCTGCAAAGCTGTTGATATAAAAAAAATTAACGAAACAAATGATATAGATAATGATATTATAGATTTCGATGATGTTTATTCAGTACAATACAATAAAAAATATGAGGTAGTCCCGTGGCAGTCCAGTTTTAAGAAGGAGTCCTATAAATATAAAATTGATAGAGAAGAGAGCAATAAAAATAACAAGAGAAATGAAACAACACCGTCAAATGTTGTTGCAAGTACAAGTCAAGAACAAATAGTAATAGAAAAGACAACAGAACTCAGTGTGATACCAATAGAATTATTAAGTACAACAGAAAATGTTTTAATAGGTGTTGATAGTACTGTAGTACCAGACTTAACGGTTATTCCTTTAGCGTCTTCTGAAAAAGTTCCCATAGATATTATTATTAATGAAACGGTTACTTTACCAGCGTCTACGGAAATATCTGAAGATTTTAATACAAGTACAGTATTTTACGAAATGACTACTAGGTCATTTATGAATGATACTACAATTGATACTACAAATTATGAAACTACAAATAATGTAGCAGAATCCACACAAACACTAGAGTTTGTGACTGTAGTCAAAGGATTAAAAAATACTACCGAGCATTCAACTGAAATTAGTCCGTTACTAAAAAATGAAGATATAAAAAATACAAGTAAAGTTAACAAGACTATAAAAAGAAATGACGATAGTTCAGAGGCAGAATCAGGAGTTCCAGTTTTCACAGAATTAGATACAGAAGATTTGACAGAAGTACCTGAAGACTATTATGATTTGAAAGATATTGTACCGACTTCAGCTCCAAAAACAGATGCATTGTCACTTATTTTTGGATTTGCGGGAAGTGTGGTTGAGAGTGTTGTAGAAAGTGTGGCTGAAAGAGTAGTACCAAAGGGACTGTATGATTTGTTCAAACGCATGCAGAAACAAAATGAGGCACTGGAAGCAGAAAAATTGAGGAGTAGAGAAGAAAATGGAGGCATAGGTAGGTTGTATATTAACAAAAAACTATATAGATGGTCACTTTACGACTAATACATATAATAGTTTAGGTACATATTATATTAGGTTCCTTTTCTGTCCTGGATATGTCGATTATAAATAAAATGCTAAATTTAGGTAAGGTAGGTGTTGACTCGATACTTTAAATGACAGATCGACGGGAACGGATTCTTAAAGGTCGGATGATCAGGTCCTGTATATAATGAGGAATTATAAAAAATATATATTGAGAATAACATGGCTGGCATGCTTACAGAACTTATAAATAATCTATTACTATTACTTATGTAAAGGTTAGAATCTTTGTTATTTGTCTACTTTCATATACTAGCACGAGAATACGCAAAAGGAAAAGTGTGATTAATATTTTATGCTACATTTTCCAATGTTGATTAATTTGTTATATAAAAACACTCGCTCCGGCGATGCCGATTTGGTAATGATTTATCAGATTATCGTATTTTGATAATTATCATAACCAGTTACCGTAAAACAACTAATACATTATTAATAATATTTAAATGCTTAACTTGTATATTGGTTATGACACATAAACTGGTTAGTATAAGGACCAATCCTTTTATAGTCATTTTAAAATTACGTCTGAACTTAAATTCCAATGTTAAAAAGTATAGTTTTAAACTTCATAATATAAGATTTCTATTAATATTTAGGTCAGTTTACAAGAGGAGTCATTAAGACGATATCATCAGGACTGAGTAAACCTCTCAGTCAGCTGATGGCAGGAGTCCGAGACATCGGATCGTTGGATAGCGACCGTGGCTTTGTCACAAGCTTGGCGTCCGGTGTGGCCAGCGGTGTGACCAGTGTGGCCAACGTTGCCAACTCCATGGTTGATGTATTTAAAGATCGGGTTCAGGCGATTTATCCAGGTTGGTTAAATCTTCTTTTATTGCTTACTTATTTTGTACTATTAGTGGTTGGACTTCGAACTAACATTATTGATTCATATTTCTCTTATGACCAATTTGTATTTAAATGTGTTTACATTGTGCAAATAGTGTAATTATGTAAATAACTATTTACCATATTATTGTCACTAAATGCTAGTTTTGTTAAGGATGACGACAAGTTATATGCGATTTTTAGACGATAAAGCTGCGAATATGATGTCAATAAAGTTTACCTTTTCGTTTACAAAAACCAAAGAAGTCACAAATAAATCCTTTTAGCAAAGATACCAGCGTTCCCTAAATGTGACTCTATTTTTCACGGGATAGAACGTAATATGTATAAAATTTTTGGTGATGTAGAGTTATGAATTAAAACATCCAATCAGGTACGGTATGGTGCGGCGACGGTCGCTCGTCGCGCTCGGGGGAGTTGGGTCTGTTCTTTTTCACGGATACCTGCTGCCGCCAGCATGATGCCTGCAAGCTCTACATCCTAGCAGGAGAAACTAAATTTGGACTCACAAACACTGGTTTGTTTACTAGGTGAGATGCCTTTATATACTTGAGAGCATGAAACAGTTTACAATTAGTACCTCAATATACGAATAGTATCAATTAATGGTACTAATTTTACCATCTCTGAAATACGCACTTAAATATCCAGATCTGTTACAGATAATGTAAATGGAAACAAAGTTGAAAGCACTTATAACTTTCTTTTTTAGCGAGCATGTCGGTAAGGATTACGTGGAGCTTGCGTAATACAATTATGAGTTTACGTTGTCTTTTAGCACGTGTCTAATAAGAAGGGCTTTTGTTGATGAATGGTGAACCGTGAAATTAAAACACGTGGTCTAATATATACAAAAGTAACGGACTTATTTGAACTTACAATTAGTGTTTGCATTGACATGATTTTTATGACAAGGTTGACAAATGTAATATGGATGACTTTTCTCAAATCTTTTACATGTTCTGTTTCTCAAGCTGAGATTTCTATCTCTGAACTTTGCAGTCATCAGTCCCAAGATAATATCAATAAATGCTCTAACGAGTTGATGCTGTACTTGCCTACAGTAAATGTTATACCTTATTTTAATGATGAAATACTTCTTTTACACAAATAATATATCTAACTTACATCGTAATTTATGCTAAATCATTGTTTTTTTTATTATTATATTTTATCATTAATATAAGTCGATACAGTTTATTAAGTTTAGGTTTTGCCTTGGCTAATTTTAAAGAATGAACAATTTTTTTTTATTTTTTTTATTTTTTTTTATTTCATTAATTTGTAATTTTTATTTTAAATATTCTATATAGGTAGGTATGTTAATGTTGAATGGTTTTTAACCGACCGAGATTTCATAATACTACCTTTGTATGTTTTTTAATATATTTTTAACAGTATAGTACCATTCATAATAAAATGTTATTTGCGTGGTTGCTTCACAATTCTTGTTTCTCTTTATTTGTGTAGATTGCAATCATAATAGAGTTGAGGTCAGAGAGCTGTTAACATTTTTGAAATATATTTCTATATATTTTTAAAAACAGAAATGACGTAACTATATTGTTACTTGTATATTTTTATATTTTAAACATTTCTATTGACTCAACTCAACTCCAATAGACATAACAATTTCTATTGGAGTTGGTTATAACTTTAAAGAAAAAATAATGCGCAATAAACGTTAATTTTTTTTTCATTTAAATTATATTTCCTTTATTTTATATATTTTTAAATGGATAAACAGAGAAGTGGAAACCATAACTTGCATTTCTGAAATGAATATCATAAATACCAGAAAGGCGCAAAAATTATTGTATTAATACTTTTATTTTATACATATAATAATTTCCGGAGGAAAACATTTTTTTTATATTATTTTTTTGAGATAATATTTTTATTTTTTAAACACATTTATCCTTCCTATTTGTTAAATATTTTTACATTTCCTTAAATTAAAATTTAAGATTATTTAATAAATGACAATAACAATCTTGAAATTTTTAATATTATTTTACGTCTTTTAAATTACTAGATAAAAGTAAATCTTATCCAAATGTTGCCAACTGTCAAAAGACCTAAATGGTATACAACTAGAAACTGCACACTGTAATTCTTTAGTTTTGCGTTTTTATTCGTCATATACATATTATGACATAACGGAGGCCTGAATACTTGGCTCATCCATTTGAAGACAACAAAACAAGCAATGGATACCATGCGTGACGTAGGGATCAGCAACCAAAACACCCATAATTGTAAATGGCTATATAAAACTTTTTGTTCATGACTGTTTGATTAAATTGTACCTACTTAGTATCTATTAATTTATATAACATAGAGCGTGTCAATTTGATCTCGCTCTCGATTTCATCGTTATTTTAACTTCGATACGCTTTTTATTACTATCCAATTTTGGCAATTGATTTTTTTATTTGATAAAGTAACGGAAATTTATAATTCAACAAAAAAAATACTGAAGGAAGGAAAAATAGTTGTAATAGAGTTGCATTATTGGGTAGAGAAAAATATGAGAACATTTTTAATACATCTGTAATAGCTTCAAAAATCTTTAATGTTTTATTATTGTGATTATGCTTTTTGTTATCAGATCCCACTGCAGTTGTGATGATAAGTTCCGCTCGTGTCTGAGTCGGACCAACTCGTTGGTGTCAGCGCAGATCGGTCTCACGTATTTCAACGTACTCGGGCCGCAGTGCTTCCGACGAGCGCATCCAATTGTGAAATGTGTACGACGTACCAGGTGAGTACATTGACGGTGATGATGATGTTGGTCTATCTCCTGACTTGTTTTTAATTTGGTTTGCTTAAGAAAACTTAATCAAATCTTGAATTTAAAATTTACCAAATATAAATTTACCAAATTTACCAAAAAATTTAATATATTTGTACATAATAAATAACTTTAGTTTATTTTAAATGTTTTAAGGTATCAACATTAAAAATTATTCTTATTTTAGGATAACTGGACTCAAATGTGAAGAGTATGAGCTTGATTATACCAAACCCAAAATGTGGCAGTGGTTTGACAACGAGACTTTTTGAAGCAGAACGGAACAGAAAAAAAAACCTTATAACAGTTACCAAGTACATATTTATAGTCATTCATAAGTTAGGTCTTACTTTTCGAGGAATGTAGGGCGCATGGCCTATAGAAGGAATTAGAATTGCTCTGAAAAGTTTAGATAGAGTATGAACAACAGTATCAACAGTAAGTATAAAACTAAGTTTATAAAATACTTACGAATCGATTTATAAGTAATACTAAATGCGATATTAATTAATAACTTTGTATATAATTTATTTAAAATAATGTAAATTAACATCTATTAAAAAATAAATGTGGTTAATAAATTTTTGACTTTTAAAATATCCTTAGCCAGCATACACTGTTTTTATTTTTTCGGCAACTACACTTACTTTGAAGCAAAAAATACTTATTAAAAGAAATAATAAACACCCAAGTGTGAGTTATTATAACAAGGTTTCTACCGTCGTCAGTACAATATTTAACACAATGCGGTATGAAAACCTAGTAGAGACGCAAGGTTAATAAAACTAGTATTTATATAAGAAACATCAGAATATATTTCAAAATGTTACAACAAAGAAACATGTCACATCAAATAAAAGACAAAACTCGCAACCGGGATGACTCGTGCGATATTTGATAAGTACTCAATGATATCAATTTTCAATATTCATTTGTCAAAAGTAATACAATACAACGTATAGTGTGCGCAAAAATGTATCCCAAAACTGTGTAAATAGATATGTTTACGAATATTAATGGGTATGTGCAGTCAGTTAATATCAAAATGTGTATTATTATTTAATAATATGGCGTCTTTTGAACTGCAAATTGTGACAGCTGATATAATTGATCGTTTGCTGATAATTTGACAGTTCTTGTGTTGGTTTATTTAGATACAGGAAGACAGATTACGAACGCCATATCGTTAGACATGTAAGTTATGACAAATGTTTAATTTACAAAATAAGTGTACACGGTTTATAAAAATCTGCTACTAATTTGTCTACTGGTGTCGTCTACTAATTACAATGAGATCAGATATTGTAAAAATGCACGAACTTATAACTAAGCTCCAACTTATATATTAAATGGAACATATTATGTAAATTCTTAAATAATTATTAAGCATACTTTAATAATGACTGGAATCCATATTGAATATTCAAAACGGGAGTTTTTTAAGGACACACCGAAGAGACATCATTATTATATTATTATCATTATAATGATATAAAAATCTAAGGTAAGCTATGCCTCTATGAGAGCTATTGGCCTATACATATTGCTTAACATGGTCCAATGTATATTGTGGACTTATTTTAGGGTTCAGACTTTGGACCTGGTTTAGACTAGACGCATGGTTTCTATGACATTAGATAAATATTCAAACACTACTTAATATATCTTTAAAGTGAAATGCTCAGCAAAAATATCTTGACAATATCTTGTTTTATATTCTGGTACTTTGTATCGTTCCAAAGTAAAGTAAACAATATTTTATTGTAACCCAAATGGTTTAGTTTAATTAAAATACAATACTTCTTAGAAAAGACTGAGCTAAGCGAATATAATGTGTAATGTGAAAAAAGCTTGTTTTATCTAAGATGATACCCTTATTGTCAATTCCCTGGTTTTTCCTACATCCGTTAATTAATTGAAATCTGACTATTTATTATCATTTAATATATTTAATGTTAACCAAGAAATTATATTCAACACTTAAATTGTTATTACAATTAATGTTCATGAAACCAATATAAAATATAAAATATAATAATTAATTCATGACAAGTATAATTAGTTCGTTATTTGAATATAATAATGATAATCAATAATCAGAGTTATCTAAACAGCTAAGCCGCTACATGACCAGATGGACTAGATAAGTCTAGGATGGTCCAGGATTGTCCAAGGGTGAAGTGAGATTGGTGTTTTCTTTGGACCCTGGAGATTAAGCGTTATAAAAATTGCCACCACTATACTAGAAGCATAAAGCTTCGTCGTTTAGACATCTACTTAATACTACGTTTGAAGTTGTTTTATAAAAACAATAATTCAAATGTTAAAAATAAACAAAACAACCCCAAACCTTACACACGAATGACATCGAAACATTTACTTACAATCCACATTTAGTCGTAAATTATCAATATAATTGCTATATTTCTAGCGTCTAACACACAGCTATCAAACAAACTCTAATAAAATAAGGCAAATGGGGCTTACGGAGGGATTTATAATGTTTACTAAATATCAGGCACTCAAATTGAAATCATTTTTAACTGAATACTTATAGGTCTAGGGTGATTATTCTAAAAACTGAAACACTATACGGGTCGTTAAAAATATAAATGTCTACGCTACTAAAACGTTTCAAAATTTGTTAAAATATTCTTTGGATGGATTTGACATAGCTCAGTTTTTAAATTTCGCGCTCATTTTTATTAAAACGTTTTGTTTCTGCTATAACTCATTCTATATGAATGCTGATTCTATCTGCTGCCTGATATCCTATCACCTTTTAACATACTATCTGCTTTAAATATGGCTTAAGATAACATATTATACGTATACTATCGTTATATTCTCGCATAATTAGTTTTAAATGCGTAGTATAGGCATGCCTTCGTTTTGTTGTATACTTTTTAATATTGTATTATCAAACTTAAAAAAACTTACATCTATATATTATTTTAAGCCATGTTTCTGCCTAAAGAACTTTCTAAGTCTAGCTCAAAACTTTCTAATCATTTGTTTTTATTCCTAATTCGTTAGCTTATATTACGAAGCTGTGGACCCGATATTTGAATAATTTACTTTAGAGAAGATATTGAAAGACATTCGATAGAGTTAATATATTGATAGCGTTGATTAGTATCAATAATAGTTTAGAGTTATAGATATCAGAGTGGCAAGAAATTAACATTAAAAAGATTATAAAAGTTGAAGAATATCTACGTTTATACAATACTGTTTGCAATCACTATTCTGTCTGATCATTTAAAATTTACACGATTATCGTTCTTATAATAATAATAAATTTTATTAAAACATGCAAAATCGGTATAGGCATATACATTTATAATAAGGATTAATGTGCTGTAATTATTTGTTTCCAGTAAATCGTAATTTTTGATATAAATGACAATAAGTATATTTTACGATTATTTAATTTTTAGATTACCTAATGTCTACATGGAATATGCACATTTATTTAGGAGACACAATGGGATCACATATATTTTTCATTAAACTACACTTTATAATTATTCTATTAATACTTTCATTTAAAACACTACACTTTACAAAATGTTTATATTAATACCAAAAACATTTACTTTTGAAAGCAATAACAAAACGCACAATATTAATACGGAATATTGACAACAGATGGCGTTGAAAGATAATTTAATTACAGTAAATTATTATAATGTTAATTAGTTTTAAACGTTCATATACTATTCTATTTAATTTTGGAAACATGTTACGGAACGTTTACCGTAACTCATTCATTATTAATTATAGTTTTCTGCCAAAATGACAGCCGCCGGCCCGCCTTTATTTTCCCTCGCATTCAACAAAGAGCATAATCTGGAATAGCAAGTCTAAAAAATATGCTCAATCTGAATATTTATTTTGTAGAAACGCTAAATATGATATAAATTATTTCTTACACCTCCGCTATTCTTATTTCAATGCAGTGTAACTTTCTTTTCTTGAAAAAAACATCTTTGCCCAAAACAAAAATAACAAGGTTTATTATTATTTATTAAAAGTAGCCACGTTTAAGGGATGTTAATAGAGAATAGTTGACTTAATAATCATACATATCCCGTTCCCTAGTTATATAATTATATCAAACTAAAGGTCTAAATGTGTAAGAAAGTTTAAAATAAACCAGTAAAATTTTGGTATAACTTATTTCAACTGAGTATAGAACACCTGGTGGAAAGACCAGCAAAGCGTAATTAACGGATTTCATAATTCATTTAACACAAGAGCCGATGGAACCTTTAACCACAGCTGGTCAGCTAAGCGTAATTGGCGGCACAGTCGAAAAAGGGGAAGCAGGCGACGGGCGCGGCGGCCGCATGCTACAGCACGTGCAAGTTCTCACACGACTTGGATTTGGAGTCGCGCGCCCATACTCGACCCAGCAGACCACGCACCTGTGGAACAGCATGACAATTGAAGATTTGACATGTGAAGGATCCAATTAAAAATAATTTTATTTGCATTGGGGTATTTCGAATATTATTTAGGATATCTGGTGATGTACCTTAACACTAGCGGACAGGCGGCTCCGCTTACGCGGTGTGCTGGCGGCGGAGGCAGAGGCGGGTACGGGAGCGGGCGCGGACTCCGCTTCGAGCGGGGAACGTGCGCGGCTACGGTTCTTGCGGGAGGTGCTGCGTTTTCTGGAGAAGAGAAATGATTTGTGGAATTTCAGCATATTTACACCCACTCGATGCGCCTACTTTCACCAAATATGTAAAGAGCAATGCCATAGGGAGTGAACATATGCCATGTGGGTACAATTACTCAGTAGTTCAAATTAACAAAGATATTTTTGAACCTAGCACGACTCTCTTGACAACTGCTACATTTTGGTTATTAGACCCGAGAATTGTCTACACGTTTCACCAGTAAGTAAATAATGTTAGGTCAATGATGGTCCAGAAATTTTTAATGACTGACCTCACTCGCTCCGCGTGCTGCTGCTTCAGTCTGATCTGCGTGAGGAGTCCCACCAGTAGCTCGTCCACGTTGTGATTGATTCCGACTGACGTTTCTATGAACTTGCATTCGTAAGATGTTGCTAGCGCTTTTCCCTCTGAAAAAAAAATGTAATATAAAAGGTATTTTTTTCTACGATGAATGTTGAATGCTGATATAGATATATATACGATATTATAAGATATCTCTGTATATTTCTACGATGTTGATGTTGATATAAAGATATATATCAACATTCAACATTAATCGTAGAAAAAAATATATACGTTATAAATAAAATATCAACCCTAAAAACAAAGTGGACACCTACATTTCATTATAATCTTTTAAACGTTATTTTTAGAAGCCATCAGAGGCCTTTTTTCAAAACATTTAGATTTTGTATTAATTTCAAACATCATTAACTTGACCTTACTCAACCTTGAAGCCTTTCCGTCCTTACGAAGGTCCTTGGGGAGAAAAAAGACACGGCGCAATTAACAAATTTGCTTTATCCCTTACAGCATTTCATTTGTATAGTCAGTGAGTACAGAAATTATTCGCAATAGTGTAGTAGACTAGTAGTAGAAATTTTCAATTAATATTTACGAATAAAATGAATTTAAAATTCTACATTAACTCATTTTGGAAATAAAAATACTCTAAAAAAGAAGTTCCGTGTTAAGAAAGCAAATGGTACAAACTTGAAAGAATAATTCCTGAAAATATTGTCTGCTTCTTTGTTCGGGTAAAACATTAAAAGTACTGAACGCTATTTTTATGACATTTTCTGTAGTTACATCCTTTTGTCTGGTGTATAAAGTACTAATAATAGATGGTTTATTTTTAAAAGTATTATAACTTTTTAATATACTCTACTTACTTAATGATACTTAATACTCTACTTAATTATTTATATACGTTCTTAAATATAAATACAAAAGTTAAAAAAACACATTTTTCAATTTCTAGAAGCTCTAAATATTAAAAAATTTAATAATACACATGGTAAGTATATAAGTTATATGTGAAAAGAATCAAACCTAAGCATATACCAACATTCGAGGTAATATCTTTCTCATTTGTAGTTGATTAAAAAGAAGAAGACTAAGTTACGTTTTCCAAGTTATTTTAAATGCTAAATAGCTGTAGACGCTAAGGATAGGAACAAACCGAGCGACAGTGAATAAATAAATACCAAATCAGTTTAAGCGACGCTTACTTTAATGTACAGGAATGATTCAACAAATTGTTGAAGAAAAAGGGGAAATACGAGAGTTTGTAGGCCTATTATTATACTTAGACATACTACATCTTAATGTTGTGATGGCATATTAATAATTTGGGTAAATTCGTAATGTTTTTATAAAATAAAACATCCCTTACCGTTACCCTTGTGTCCGTAAAAAAAAAACAACATCTCCAGGTCTTAACTTTATATTTGATTAACACAAAATGGTGGGATAAAGAAATATTTAGATGTATTATTTTTATTTCCAATGACAAAGGTTCATAAAGGTTTTTTTGGTCCAAACTGGGGACATGAGTGGCCATTACTGACGTTTTTATATTCAAAATACAAAAAGAGGTTTGAAATTTGCAAACTTTCACTATTTAGATAAATTTAAATGTAGGTATCATGCTACTTAAAACTTGTACAGCTATTTAAATGTTTAAAAAAAAAATTCTAGAAGTCTCTGAATAAATTTAAAAAACTTAAGTAATTTTCATTAAAAAAATAAACTTACAGCGTTGAAAGAAATGTTTAATTACAAACGCGTAATTTACGAGTTAAATTTATTCTTCTGTAAGTAAAAGTTTAATCTTGATGGAGTCTGAAATTCCTTTATAATGAGATTAGGGAACTGTTGGTGTTTAGTACTGTCACTCTCTATTAATCTTTTATCTAAATGAACTAAGTCTTTCTTTTATTTTTACAAAAATGTACAAAAACAAAATGAGTGAGGAACGATTCAAGTGAAAAATAATCACAATCTAAAATAGAAAGAATTAATTAATTAGGAATTAATTTTCATTGTCATTGTCTATCACTGGTTCGGAAATATAATTTCCACTCCAAGAATTAGCGAAAGAAAACCAGCGGGTTTGTCCTCTATAATATTTACTTAATGCCGTAATTACCCATTTCCCTAAAACCCGTACTCGTATTGATTTAACTTTATGATGTGACACAAATATACACATTTGAAATTAAAAACTCCCCGCCTATTAACATACGCAATGCACAAAATCTAAATATTACAGATTTTTTTGAACTCCTGAATAATATTTAAGTTTCAATTAATAATGTATATAATAAAAATACTTATGAAAAGATGTCTTGAAAGATTATATCAAAGTACATATTTTAACGGAGTTACAGTTAGGTATAAATACTTTTTTAATTATTATTGCTGGGTCGGTTGAATAGAATTCTAACTGAATGTCATAACAGTTTAAACACAACAGTAATTCGATGTAAATTCCTGATCAGTTCGATATCAGACATAACAAAGTAAGTGTCGTCAAACGCCCTGTCTGAATTGGCTACGTGCTATGTTTGAGGCCATTATGTTTCCATTATCTTACTGCTCTTTATGCAAAATGGAGGTTACATGATTTGAACATGCTATGAATGTCTGTACATCTGTTCCTACATACTTTTAAATCACCTATTCATGATTTTTTAAATCACCTATTTTCAAAGTTAAAGTCAGAATTCTTTATTTAAAGTAAGCAAGTAATATAGTTTTCCTTTTTGAATATTTTTGATCATTTTCAAATTTATCCAATTAATATTTTTCAAAGGTCGAATAAAAAAATATAAAAATGTTTAAATATTCTGATTTTATAAACTATTAACAAAGCGAAGAGAAAATGGTTGCCACTGAGCTGTTAAATATATACTATATTTTTTTAAATAACGACAAAGGATAAGGCGAGAAAAGAAATTGTCTTTTCTCTTTGACGATGAATAAATTTAAAAAAGTTTCATTCAAAAAAGTCTCAGATTGGTAATGAGATTTCAAAAATGTTTTTCAACGTAAATAGTGTCGGGGATCACTATTTTACTTTGATTTACTATGACGACTGATTGACACAATGGTCGTATTTAAGACCATTGGGCCTGTGGTCGTGGGTTCGATCCTCACACCAGAAAAATACTTGTATTAAAAAAAAGGTAGTTTGAGTTTGTGTTGGAATAAATGTATAATATGTAATGAAGAATTTTTTTTAAGTATTGTATATCAATTGTCTAGAACCCATAGCACAAGCTTTGATAAGTTTGGGACTGGATTGCGTTGTGTAGAAATGTCTTAAATTTATTTATTTTATTTTAATTCCACTTAAGCATTATTTATATAAATATATATATATGTATGAACGTTTATTGCACTCTTACCGTCAGTATTAACAACCCTGGAGCGTGCCAGGTCCGCCTTGTTCCCGACGAGGATGACAGCGCGCCGTGCGGTGTGTCCCGCCGCCCACAGCGCCTGCAGCCGCCTCTCCGCCTCGCTGAAGCTAGTGCGGTCAGCTGTAGAGTACACCACGCAGTACCCATGGGCCGCGCCCTCAGACTGAAAGGGAATAGTTATAAGACTCTGTTAAGAAATGTTTTCAAAGTTATACACGAGTTATTAATATACAATATTCTAGAATTAAATCACGTCTATTATCGGACAAACTATTTTATTACATCGGATTATAATTAAATAGTTTTGTTAAAGCTGTTAGTAAAATAGCAGACGGTTCATTAGGATATTACCAAGCTGGTTCAAGGAGGGATATTCAAAAGGGAGGATGAAATAAGGTTAAGGTTTTAGATTAGATTTGGATCTAGAAACACAGCATCAATATGATTATACCGATATGTTTCTAATTGCAAAAATGTTCATCATCAACTGTAATAGTTTTAAAGTAATTTATTTATTTTTATTCATTTATTATTTCATTACATCAAGTACAGGAGACGTTACAATTAACTACATTAAATTTTGTGAGAAGTCAGGAGGGATGGTTTGAACGCAGCTACTTACCCTGGATATCTCACTAGGATACCCTCTGCTGAGATATCCAGTGAACTCTTTGACCGTACTACTACACCTACGATGCAACTTTATTTCTAAAATTACCTAATCTCATATTATTACATATGGTGAATTCTAGCCTGATTTTATTTAATGTCTTGAGCCCGTTGTGTTACTTAGCTACCTTTGTGTTACAATAACATCCTAAGTTAAGACTTAGGATGTTATTATTACTAGGTCATACCCACTAGTTCTATGATATCATCACGTGAAGGGACAACTAGCCCTAATGTACCTCACTAGTCTCATGGGACAAATGACACACACTTAAAGTGTACAAACATTTTAAGACCTTAATTAACACCCATCGCAGTTAAATATACCTGTATTCTGTATTTTGTATTACCTTATACTGTGTTTTTAGGTCGTAGTAATGATAAAAGTATTTGAAGGTATAATCACAGTACAAATAATACAAAGATTTTTATTCTGTCACTAACATTTGTCATTTGATATATTTTAAGTATACCTGGAGCAGCCACATTGTTCTACGCTACTTGCGATAGAAATATATTTTTTTCAATGAATTTAGTTCAAGTACCAAAGTTTCAACAAGATAATAGCGATGGGAAACAGTACGCAATACTTTCGTGTTGCTGTGGAAACAAATAGCTCTGTTGTTGCACTTTATTGCTGTTGTCTGTTGACTAATAGCCATCATTTCGACTCCGGACTGATATATATATGTTCTTGTTGGTAATTTGTTTGCATACTTTAATATAATTGTAATGTTTCTTAATTTCTCTCGACTTTCAGAGTTATTTGTTGATATAATTTTAGCTCCATAACTAATAAGGTGTGAAATTATTTATAAACATGCTTAGTCATGATAATCTAATTTGATTTAAAAATAAATATAGAATGATTTTTTTTTTCATCACACTCATACAACACTTCCAGAGCCTCCGTTCCGATAAAAGCGATTAAATATAGAAGACATAATCGAAGCAGATAATTTAACAAGGGCTTAATAAATATATATAAATAATAGTAATATTCTCAGAGCAACGGGAAGGTTGCAGGTTCCCATTACCAATGTTCATTAATTGTTTGTTATATTGATTTTACGAATCTACTTAATATATTTTTGTGATTATTATTATATAATTATTGATGATTGCGATGTCACAATCATCAATAATTATAAAATAATTCTAAAAACTGCATCTACACTAAAATACTATAAATATAAATACATGATCTGGAGGTGAATCCAAGAAGGTGATCTCCGACTCCTCCCCCGCCAACAGCACGCAGACAGATTTTTCCCCAGATTCATCATCTACGAATAAATAAGTCAATTGTTATATTTGAAAGTAAGACAATGATCAAATTCTTTACTATTTTTATAGTAATGAAATTTCTAGGTTCAACAAGTTAAAACTAAGAAATATATTAAATTAAAATTTACACAGATTACCATATTCAAACACAACTCAAACAAACTAAACTCTCAAACTAAATGTAATGGCCGTCTGGTCAGATTCATCAAATCGTTTAATTACCATTCACGATGACCCTTTCTTATTTCCAGACAAGTGTCTCATTTGGGATCACGATCATTGAAGATACGAATCTTTGATCACTGATGTGTAGAATTTTCCGCGACACTGATTATTGGTTCGGTTAATATGAATAGGAATAACAACTCAACGATATTTCAAAGTTCGTTATTTAATTACAGAAAATATCTTCAGTGTACTAAGTATAATTTAATTATGACCAGAATGATACAAATCTTACCAATACTAGTGTCGTAAGCGTGTAAATACTCTGACGTCATAAACTGTCCCACAAGACTGGACTTGCCTACACCCGGTCCACCCAGCACCACTACGCGGTATGTGCTGAGTCCTGCTGATGAGTCCCTGGGATCAAATATAAGATATTAGCGGTATGCTACAAAATATATAATGTATAAACTCTGATGGGTACACGAATATATACACGATTAAATATATACACTTTAAATTCAACCTTAACCTCCCTTAACTATAACATACATAAACAGCAATACGGGTGTACCTTGACGATGCCAAGGAGCATGGTGCAGATGCTCTGGTGACAGCTTCAGTGCTAGATGCACTGGATGCTACTGAAGTGTTAGACCGGGAGCGTCGAGAGCGGAGGGAGTCACCTCTGTTCACTACGCCCTTACCTGCACGATTTTAGTTGAATATATTGTCTATAATTAGAAGTTATTCTGGAGGAAGAAGTTGTTAAAATCTGCTGACAATCGAATACCAGAAACGCCACAAGTTGGCGCAGGCATTAACGATGAAAAATATTGAAGGTCCACTTAGTTTTACATTTTGTTCTTGCTTTCTAGTTATTTTATAAACTTTTAAATATTTTTATTCATATTGATTTGAGACTTTTTTTTAAATAATTTTTATCACGTTCTTTACCAGTAATACTGAAATGCCGCAATCTATAATACTCTTCTTCTACCCCAGTGTTGGGCATAGAGGCGACCCGTGCTCTCTGCTGTGGTAGACCAAGCAGCTGTCGTTCGCCAGTTCTTGAGCGTTGGGCTTTCACCGATTGCGATCGAGAATGGTGTGGACTGCCGTATCTAAAAAGAATTAATGTAAATAAATGAATGAACATTTGAACTAATTTGATTAATAACCATAATACTATTCAAAATAACAGTGTAGGTTTTATTGGCGGTTACAATATAGTTAACGAGCGTAAAATGTGTTAACACATAATTTGCTACGGTAAGGGCGCTCGACCGCTTTGCGTTCGTGATGTCATTAATTATGTATCGTTTAAATAATCACATCGGCTTTCAGCAGTTTCGATTCGGTTGAAAATAATACTTTATAATTTTTGATTGAAAAGAACCATAACATTAAGTTTAAAAACATATAATATTATTCATTATATATTATATAATTATAACACTGAAGTTTTTTTTGGGTCAAAAACTTTTAATAAGGATTACCATACAAAAGAGTTTAAAAAAATATGCTGGAAAAATATTAGACCCACAGCGGCCTTTCGACCAATTACTTTTAGAAAGTCCCTTCAAATGACAGATCATTATTTTAGTAAGCATAGATGAGTTTGTCCGTGCGTGTCCATGTGGATAGAGTCTCGGAAAAACGAATGTATTACAATAAAAGGAAATTAAATATATGCATACATACTATACTAATACAAAATACTATGAAACAACATTGTATTTTTATACACTTCCACAAAGTTCACAATCATTTTCAAGATATTCAGAGTTTACGATACGAACACTTACTTACAGTGTTCGTGATTGTGTTATACAATGTAGGACTCTTGTGTGTCACGAGCTTAAATACAATGTTGTTTTTTATTTACAATGTTTGTTTTATAGTGGCAAAATTTTTAGTTTATCAAAACACTTGTAAGTTGTTAGTTAATCAGAATCAAAGAAAACTTAAAGATTTGTTTCTTCACTACGGATTACACATTATCTTTTAGAAAATTAATTATTATTATTAACATGTAAAATATAGGTAGTCCCACTACTCGAAATTTTAATCCAAAGGAACCTGATTCTATATTATAAAACAAATTTCTTGAGTCGAAGTTAAGGTTTTCTTAGAATTTTCTTCTTAGTTCATTATCTTGAATGTATATTTTTGTACTTGGTATATTTTTTTAAGTCAAAAGTGTATAAGAGTATAAAAATTCTTCTGTTACTTACACATTATTATTGTGTACTATACTAAAATTATTATTCTTAGTTAACGGAACGACTTTAAAAGTTTAATAAGATTGAATCTGTCTACCTATTTGGTATGTCTAAATAATTGTACCTCTGATACGGCGTGACGGTATGTAAGCCTGCGTAAGTACCACTATGTTTTTAGTCATGCAAATATTAATAAAAAAAATATTACACTTAATTGATTATATTGTTACAATATTAATTTAAGATTGATAACTACAATAACCAAAACATAAAGAAATACTAAGTTGACAGTCATTCTGACTGTTAGTTGAACTCAGATTTAATGAATTTACTTGTAAACTTTGCGGAACTTTATTTATCGGTGATTATTCCTGAAGTATATGACCAATCTATGATTATTTTATTGTTAAACCATCTATGATCCTGCTACCAAATAAAAAAAGCTTGATGACAATCGGTTCATTAGTTCAAGAGAAGAAGCATCAGGGAAATCGCATTGAAGTCATCTACATCACTTCGTTCAATCATCGATAATAAAATAATATACAATTTCCATATACAAAGGTAGGTTATTAATAGGTATATTGACAATGAAATCTTTTTTTTAAATTCTGTATCTAGTAACGAGTTTTTAACTCTGCGTTTACAGACGCCCTTATTTAAGCATTGTTTCAAATACGAGCTCAGTTAATGAAGATTGATGCACGTCAGTGTCATTTTGTTTCATGTTATGCTTATATACCTACCTCAGTATTATTGTTCTCTGAACCTATTTTATCTCTTCCTTTGCTACACAGTTAAAGATATACGCATATTAAATACTATTAATACTAAACAGGGTATTAACAACTAAAGTAAGATAACTTTAATGAGGAAAGAAATCGTCTATTATTTAACTACAGTTGTAATGTGTCCACTGGATACTACTAGTATAATATTTACCACTTTAGGAATACCAACACTTAAGGAATATTAACGTGAGGTATTATAGATGCTTTTTTATAAACGTGGTTGAAAATGCATTTTTTTATATTGTAAAAGACCACAGGTGCTATGTATCATAGTTATACGACTGCTTGTTTGCGACCCCATTACAAAAACAAATAATAAGTTAACTTAATAAAAGAAAACCCAAAAGTATATTTTGTGACAGCAAACAAATTTTCCCCTACTTTCAAATACCTGTTAAATTTAACGGCGTTTTTATTAGCCTTAGAACTGTTGCGATAAATAACAACATCGCTTTAGGTGGTTTGTTTGGTTTGTATTCACATTACGGCCAGTCACGACATCGCTAGTAGCATAATTAAGTTAAAGTAATACTATTATATTTGCAAATGATGGTGATATATTTAACTATAATGTATCTATACGTTCAGAAATTTATGTTGATTGGATAAATTCGACTCTATAATTGAATTATCTGTATACATATTTGTGTGATATGAAAATTATACAAGGTACAGTCATATCCAAAAGTATTGACTGGGAAATGCTTGTTTGAATAGGATGAAGATTAAATATCTTGAGATGATTCGTACGGTGACTTTGGAAGGTAGACTAACCCTCTGCCATTGCTCCCTTAATTATAAAACTTAAATCCTTTCCATATTTAAAAACAACAATTCCCTACTCCTTCTATATTTTAGATATCCATTAGCAACAGTATTTTCTAATCGTTAGATAACTCATCTCAATCTGAGACGCCCTCGGGACGTTGTTCCCCATGGGGGCCCATCTGGCCCCCCCTTTTAAGGGCGGGTCTCCAGACCCACCTGCTCCCCCAGTGACGCTGTAATAGCCAACAGGGCTAACAGCATAGACAGACAAAAAAAAAAAAAAAAAAAATAGATAACTCATCATATAGAGAATAGGAGCGTTACTTCGCTACGTACGTGACGTCCCAATCGTTAAGAATCTGCTTTCAAAGAGCCGAAAAGTCTAATATACAGATGTCTAAATGCTGATTCTATCGCTTTTAAAAATTTGAATAGAAAAACAATATCATTGTCGGCGATAAGACCCGACGCTTTTAGCGGTCGCGTGTGAACACCTATTTAACAGTTTTTATCGTTTGCAGTTAAGTATTTATTATTTGACATTACACCCTAATACCTTTTACCGCTCTGTTAGGTTTTTACATAATTTGTTTTGTTGAATCATTTATTTTTATATTGAATAAGTAAAAATTCACTTTTGATTTATATTAAAATAAAAAAAAAATGGAAGTGTTCGTTTGTTGGTACTTGTTGTTTTTTATATGTAGGTATCTAAATACATATATAAAATACCTTTATATCTTTTCCATGTTAGATTAGTAACTTTTTTATTAAACAATTTTCAATCATTCAAGCATTCTTGCCAGTTTTTTCGTGAACAATCCTCGTATGTACGAATTAAGCTTACTATTGAAACTTTATTTAAATCTATACGTCTTACATTATCATATCTTCAAGATCATTAAAATTGTGAAGGAAATGTTTTAAATTATGACAAACACAAACTTCTGTTTCATAATATTTTACTCCAGTAAGACTTTTGCTTCAGTACACAATCAGTGAAAGGATCTTGAATATCGGTTCAGTAGATTCTAAAGAATACTCATAAAAACCAAATGAAAAAAAATGTTTAAATATAAATTATACCCATATTTTAGAAAGATATAATGTAACATTTATCTTGTACCTCGAGTATAAGGACTCTTCAGACTACATATTAATCAAATTTAAGGGTGCGTCAGTCTATTCATAAGTGTAGAGGTGACACTTATTAATGTTTGACAAATTTGATACTGCCTAAATGGTTGGTTACCTTTTTGCACAGGTGCTGAGTTCAATGACCGATCATATTTATATAAAATAATGGGCATGAATACATTGTTGGTTAACCGTAGATTTTTACCGAAAATAAAAATGTCAAGATGATTAATAAATGATTAATAGATTTTATGAATACAGATATTTAGTTTACTTTAATTTTTATTTTTATTAACAAGGTTGTTGAAAATCTTGTCAAATTTATTTGACAAAAGAATGTACATTCATATTATAAAACAGTTTTTATTTAGTCTTAGCTATGCCCTCTCTAGAGAAAAGAAATAAGGCTGCTTTTAAATCACTGAAATGCTCCCGGGACACAGCTTATCTAAGTGTACATTTTTGTATCATCATAATCTTCTTTAACATTTTGCGTTTATCTAAAAATAATCTAAATCTAATCTAATCTAGTTTTGCTTGCTAGTTAGTTTTTTTTTTATATGATGTTTAAAAATGAATTAGTAACTCTTACTATATGGAGAGACGAGTATAAGTTATATCAATACATTTACCCATAGAATTAATAAACATAATATAGGGGAGCCATAGACAGCCCTTTGAGTGTCAGTGTCAAACAAATTATAAAAGAGGCTAAACGAAGACCGATACTTATCTTTGTGTAATTACACATACAAGAAAGAGAGACAAGGTAGCCCCATCTGGTTTCTCTTTTTTTCTATATACATATTTTAGACTGGCTTCTCTGCTTTATGTGTCATAAGTCTATGCGTTTACCTCGCTCTCTCTGTCAAGTTTCCAATCTGAATTGATATAGTAACCAATCATTTAACAGTTTATTTATTGTCGGTTAAAAAATATGAACTGTCAATGTTAATCGAAGTTTATTTACTCAATCGTTTATTCAATCCATTCATTTATAGTTTGATCATTAAAAACTAAAAGAAGAGAATGAACTGCATTCAGTTCTTTTGCCATTTACAACAAGTAACTTAAATAAAGTGTGGAATATAATAGCGACGGATAAAGGAATTTAAAGAAATTTTATTATTCTGGGTACCTACAATAAATGAATCTGATATTCAAAGCAAATTGAACTCTAATAACCTTGTGGATACAACTGATTGGATACAACGGATTAAAATGTGTATTTTATTTTATCATATTTTCTTCACTTTTTGTACACATACAAAACTCATTTCAATTACAGCGCTTAAACATTTGAATCATTTTACTTACTTCTCTTGGAAAATGTTATTTCTGACAAAAGAAGTATTGAATTTGGGTAAACCTTTGTAAAAGATAACTTGATTCGTTTCTCTTTTACAATATTAAAGAAATTTTCTTTTTCTATTAACAATCTTCACTTTCATTTATATCAAAATCCAGTTAAAAATTTATATCCATTCTGTAAAAAAGGAAAACCATCTGGCCTTTCTTTTTATAAGAGTTTTTAGAAAATTGGAATTTTTGTGTTGAAATTTTTTAAGTACCTTTAAGAAAATTTTTTTTTTTATTAATTAAAAATGTTGTAAGACAACAATTTTCGCGCAGAAGAAACAACTAATTTACAAAATTACTTTTTTGTTTGTACAGCAGTACTGTTATAGGTTTTTTTTTTATTAAGATGAAATCAATGGATTCTAAAAAATTCTAACTGTCGGTCGATACGGTGAATATGAATATTTTTAGATTTAAGGTAAGTTCAGTCCTTCCAATATTTCTCTGGGAAATTTTAAATTATACCCTCAATCTTTATTATTTATTCAGTATGTTTCTAATCAAAGACCACTGTTACGACTTCTATTAACCTCTTAAATCTAATGAGCAAACTTAAACACCTTATTCAATAGTAAACCCCTTTACCGATCTAAGCCTCAGACATCAATTATAGAAACAAAACATCCGACACGAAACTTTGAATAGAAAGCATTTGTCTTTCTCTTATCTGATTTGGATTTAACACGGAGTGTGTCGCTGGTAATTGATACCTACAACAAGACAGGTCGTATTTACGTTTTATTGAAACAAATATAAATATATTGTATCTTATAAAGGAACGTCAGACATAAGTCTTCGTATATTTATTTAACATTCGATTAACTTTTTTGAATTCATTATACTAATAATAATCTTCATTCTTGAATACAGATTGAACATTAAAATTAAACCGAGTAAGTTTATAGATTTTAAATTAAGGTTATAAAATATTATGTTTTAAGAAATGATTTTGCTATTTGTTAAGTTTCTCACTAGCTATATATAAGTCTCACTAGCTATAAATAAATAAGAAAGACGTCTAAAAAAAGAATAAAATCAATATTATGATGTATGTTCTTATTGAAGTTGTTGCGTCTGGGGACCGTTGTACGTACGTTGAAGATGGTGTCTATTTTACGAAGTTACGAGGGCTTAGATTATATGGTTCGATATGGTTCTTTTTGTATCAGGGGTTTTTTAATTTTTTTTAAACAACAATTTTGTTTTTTCTCTATCATTATTGGTTTTCACAACAACAACGACAACAACATCGATACATACATACAACTTCTTCCCGTGACGATAACGCGAAGTTATTAATGAACATCGATATAGTTTAGAGCTCGATAAACATTAAGTATCAATACTCGGTTATCGATGTCATCATCGACAAATTAAATAAACATTTAAATATTCTTCAGATGGTTTATCATACTAGCTCTCAGAAATTGTAACATTTGTTTCTTTAAACATTAATGTTTTTGACATAAGTGTCCGGTTTGAAGTGCGCCGCCTGTAACTGACGGAATCGCATGGGACACGCTATTTTTTAATTTTTGGGGTCGAGAGGAAGCGATTAGGATAATCATGTTTTTGCAATATGGGTGATCCCTACTTTGTAAAAATGTTATGACGGGGCCGTCGTTCAGTAATAAAATTGAAAGAATAGTTTAATATGAACAACTAATAGTTCTATCTTTCTAACTACATATAAATTCTCAGGAGGTAAAAACTAAACCTAATTTTGGATAATTTTTGTTGTTAACTGTCTATAAGATTATTTTTATGTATCTTGATACATCTTAAGTTTTGTCACAAATTAAATTTTAAAAGTAACCTTAATACTTAACATTTGACAACCAACAGATAAGTCGATCCTATATGTCGATCGATTCGTCTTATGACTAAGAGTGATCCTTTGTGATAGAGCTAATTTCGAGCTACGTGCTCATTTTTGTTGGTCTTTGGCTGCGGGGTTATTGCAGTCAATAAATTGTGCGAAGAGCTAAGTAGAGCGATAAGTAGGTCTTGTGACCAGGGAGGGAAAGATCGTGTAAAAGTCGTATTGCTTATGTTAGAATAGAATTCTTTAGTGAGTGACAATGAAGTATCTAGGCTTAGAATGCAACGAGCACACCTTCTACATAAAGCACAATAACAGCGAGCACGACATTAAGCATTATGAAATTGAGCGATCCCGCAGACTCAGTGCTTCTGTGATCCTGGAACGAGCTGTATTCCACTAGGATTCGGCAATATATTACGGTGCCAACCAATCGGTCACATTTGGGGAAATGACAATAATTTGTAAATATTGTTGAAATACTGTAGTGCATCTTCTGGATTATGTTATGCTGGTGCCAAAGTAAAATAGCCACAATTGGTCACACCACCCGATCCATTACGCTCTTTATTTTTTGGGATAGGAAAATATTCCAAACACTTGTTAGCCAACATTTAAAAATATTACAGCTGGTTCCAGATAACATCCTTTACAAAACACATAGGACATTTTTATGCTAACTTTTAACTACCACATCACAATTTGCAGTTAAAAGTAAAATCAGTTTTCATCATGCTGTGTAACATAAATCAATCTCGACTGTGCAATGGAACATTTTTTGTATTAATTACGAAATTATTTTGTTTGGATTAAGTTTATTTTATACAAAAGTTTAGATTTTTTATTTATCTATGTAGGTAGTTTAAAGTCTGCCGGGTCAGCTAGTAATAGCTAAGTTTCTAACATAACTAACATTCCTTTTTTAATAATTGAAGAATAACATTGTACTATACCTACATTTAATTCAGAGAAACGAGAACAAAACGATAAAATCATTAGCAGGAGGCTGATTAATAATTGTGTAGTATTTAAATTAGTTCAAAATGTCACCTGGTCCCCATAACTACAGACAGCAAGACACATGTAGGTATTGCTTTCAAGGATGTATTTTAAAAACAGAATTTCAATAAAATAATATATAATGATTTCAATTTCATAAAAAATAAAAGAGAATATAATGATATATAAAACAAAAATGTTTTATACAGTTTTAAGTCTATTAAAAACTCGATAAAAGTTATAATAATGCTAAAAAACATCAAAGGACAGATTGGTTGCAAACTCATATTCAAAATATGAGATCGAAGTGCTCAGTTTAATGAAGCATAAAGTGAAATGTGTACCTCAAAAGATTAACAAATAATGTAGTTAGGCCACATAGTAAACTAGTTAAACCTATTAAAGCCTATTAAACCTTTGACGTAATTCTAAATTAATTACACAGTGACTTACGATCTAAGACCATGGGTTAGGCTCGCAAGGCCTTACTAGTTTAGTTGCCCTTCGTACATTTAAATAGTATTTTAAATATCTTCAGTTATATATATTTTTTGGGAGTGTTCTATAAGTGATCGAGGAAATGCCTAGCCACTTAATGGATTGAAGAAGTATTGACAATATTATTGATGATTGAGTACTTTTATTGACGAAAGTTATAAGGAGGGGCTAGATATGATGGGTGAGGATGTAATCAAGCTAAGCACTGTTTTTATCATCCTCGGAGTCAACAGAAAAATGGTACTTTAGTAAATTATTATGCTTTTATTAATAGTATCTAGTAATAATAAGTCTAGGGATTGTTTTATTAATATGTATACTGTAGTAATGTAGAGATCGAATATCCCCGTTACCTTATCGAACATGATAATCCTAATAAATGCTGTTTTCAATAAACTCTCGTCTACTTTGATCAAATAACCAAGGATAATCCCTCGTTATGACACGGTATAAATGTCTAATGTCGGTATCATATTGAAGTATTTAATTTTAATATATATGTATATGTATTTTTATTACCTTTTATCAAATTCATGTAGATCTTCCGATGTGAACTGGCTGGTCACATCTAGGAGCTGCTGGATGTGGTCGTTGCAAATCCTGCTGGATCGTCTCTCATCACCATCTCTCACGAGTATTGTGGAACAGCCTCCATAGTCTAGGGACAAAGAAGGCTGCTGGACAACGATGGTAGTTCTCCCGGCTGGCATTGATGATGCAGAGTCCAAAGGATTCGCTGTGACGTGGACTTGAGCGGCTAAACAAATAGTATAAGGTTTTGTACTTGAATTTATTCGAAAAGTATGTTATTATTTGTATGATTTTCAATTATATTTAAGTTACCTGTTGATTGTCTTCTAGAAGACGGGGGTGGAACAGAATGCTGGTGGGTAGAAGATCGTCGACGACTTTTGGTAAATACTTCCGTACCTTCCAACTGTCTCCTTAACTTTGCAACTTCGTCTTTGTAATATTCTTGTTTTTCCATTTTTTGTTTATTTTTCATTCTTGGTTCACTGCCCCGCCTCGAGACGGTTTCTGGTTCAAAATCGAAATGTGTCTCATACTTAATTTGGTTCCCCTTCGGACTTTTGGGTGGATCGGATTTTGGATCGTATGGTATTTGAATCGACGTGGCTGGCCCGCCCAAGCCCGTTTGACTCACTTGGGTCTTATTGCGACATTTTTCTTTTTTGGGATCGGGTACTTGGACATCAAAAATGAATCTTCCTGGGCCCGGCCTTGGAGAATCCATGGTATCTGTGGCAGACTGGGGGATGGTGTAAGCTGGTGCTTCGAATTCGCAACTGTTTTGTGCTCTGTGATAATGGGGTGGGGCTGTGCTCGGTGGGTTTTGTGGTTCTTGTTGGGGTTGAGGTGGATCAGCATCAATGAGGTCGGGTTCTGCGTCCATGGAGTCATCGGTGCCGGTAACGGAGGTGAGAGCGGTGGCTGCGGAGTCGGTGGATGTGTTAATGGTTTTGTCAGATGTTGTGCTGCTGCCCATGACGACGACCTGCAAATAAAAACATCGTTAAAATTTTATGATTATTATGGAATTACCCAAAATCCAATAAAGTTATATTTGATAATAACTTGGGTATTTATAAAACATTTTGAATAAAACACCTTTATTATTTTACGAGTATATTTTAATAAGAATATTTAAAGGCCTCTTAAATTAATTCTACTGTTCTACTACCTTTCTAGAGCCGGTAGAAATTTCAACGTTAAATACAAAGTTGCTCATGACACTTTCATGAGGGTGTTTCAGTAAGTAGCTTAGAAAGACGCAATTAAGCAATTGAAATAGATAAGAAAGAATTTTCTTTTATTAAGTTTAATGAAACAAATTCTTAGATAAAACTGGGTTTTTTATAATTCATGTTATAATATATACATAATAATAAAATAAAATGTAGTAAAGTATGTAAGTTTTGTAAAATATATTTAATTTCAATTCAAATAAAGTTACACCCATTCACATGTATGTCAATATTAAATGTTCTAGAATAACAACAGCATAGTGTTTGTGTTAAATGTTGTAATCATAATACCATTAAAACAATAAACAATGAAAGACCAACAAACATATATAACATGTATAGACGGTAAATACTAGCACTTCACAAATAGTTTCTTGTATTTAGGTTAATGTTTCAACTTCAGAACGTATTGTTTATATCGAGCGAGTTAATGGGACTGAAAATAGAAGTTTCAGCTATTTTCAGCCAGATTGACAGTCTATACATTATGATATTAAATAATTTATATTATTTCATATATATATTTATCGTTCACGTATTCTTATTTACTAAAGAAGTTTATATTTTGACAGTATGGTGACAAGAGAGTTTATTTTATTGAATGTCAGTTCGAAAGCTATTATGTCTGGAAATACGATAACATGTTACTTTCCTTATAACATCAATGTTTCGTGTTTTGTATGTTAAGCGTCATGTGTAATTTTTTTGTAGACTTTAAATATATTACAACTGATGTAGGTACTGGAGTTCGTAGTAAGAATACGTTAACTAGAAAAATAAGAAAATTAAATTATAAATTTCGTGAGGATTGTTCAGAAACATTATATATAAACTTTTATTAATTATAATTAATTATTAATTATAACATTATATTTCTCATTTGTTCTTCAATGCTATTACAATTTTTTTTATACTATCAAAGTTAATGCTTGACTATATTCCACCTAATGTAAAGTGGAAATGTTGTCATAGATGGTAAAGCACATTAACTGAATGGTGAACCACCAGCAAATATGTGTCCCGGTGTAAAGTACTGTCGGACCTTCGCAAGAGCTGCAAGCTTACCTGCAGCTGCTCTTGCTCTGGACATAATGCACCGACCAAAGTTGAGGTTCGAGGAAATCTCTAAGCCTAACAACTAAAGCCGGTCACTGTAATCCAAGGATACATCTTGGAAAATACGAGCCAAGGTGAAAGAGCTCCTCTGGGTGGTGAACAGACACGTCTGCGTTTTGGTGGCGTTGAAATTCACAAGATTGGCATTGCCCCATGCAATTAATCATTTAAAAACATATCTAGTGCAGTTTTAAAGAAAGGCGATTTCTAATTAAATTGTTTATGCAAAATATTTAATTAAAAAATCACCCTGTACGTGACGCTTATATAAGTTTTCCTAGTTTATTATATACTTAGCGAAATTTTAATTTTGTATAATCAGTATTGACCTACTGTAATTTAACATCATAATACATCATATACATATTTGAGTTTTAACCTCTTCCTGTTGTATCTCACGTCGCTCATTAAGATTGGGTTTAGGATAAGGGTCTTGACCCTGGTTGCGGTTATGAAAGGAACAGGGATAGTGATCAAATTCATGGCTGTGACCAACCGAATAAGACCCCTGGTAACGCAGTGGAGGCCCAGCTAGGTGACCGGCGATTCTTTCTACAGTGATTATCAACTAATAATCAATTTAACCCCAAGTTAAAATTTTGTGCAACTTAAAAATAGCTTTATTTTGAAAAACTGCTAATTTATTTTCAAGTACTGTTACTTTTTCGTCTTTGTGAGATTGGGTAATATGACTATTATATATAAACATCACGATTTATCCTCAAAATCAAGTGAGTTGTGTGGACAAAAGCTTACTAAGACTAACTTAGACTAAGTATAATTTTAAGGGCTACGAAAATATTTCAGATACGAGAATATTTAAGAGACTTGTCTAACGACCTATTTACGAGCTGACACTGCCCGGGAATTATTTAAAAAACGGTAGAGAATCAAACTCATTCACAGAATCAAAGTCAATAAACTCATACACGAAAAGAGATTACTCAATAGGCTGTCTATACATCATTTGATTACGTTTGAACAAACAAACAAATCGAGAATTTATTATTTTTATATATCGATAACGCTTACGTATTTCTATTTACTCACGAAGTTTGTATTTTTATTCCCTCTGGTAATACGATAACATGCTATTTTCGTTATAACATCATTGTATTGTGTAGAAATTTGAACTGCCAATATATGTTATGTCAAATATGCGGTGGTAATTTTTATGTCACGTTTTTTTGTTATCAATAATCCTGAAGACTTTCTTTAAGGTGTAGGTTTACTCTAATTTCTGCTCTTTGGCTCGGTCTGTCTGTCCTTGTCTTTTTTTATTTATTAAAAACAAATACACGTATTTAGAATTAAAATAACTCACAACAAAAGAAAATCACAATTTTTCCATTTCAATATCTGGTGGTTGGCATGGTATTAATTTTCAGCATTTTTTAATGAGCGTAGCATTTTTTGAATATTGTTTTTTAAATAAAATATTATACATAAAATTTACGTATTTTTCAAAATAAAATAAATAAAAATCTATAAAAATAAAAGCGAGGTTCACAGTAAAAACCAGAGGTATTTTAAAAAATATATATTAATTTATATTTTTATAAAACATCAGTATCTTGTATCTAATTAGTAAATATATATACACGATTAGTTTTATTTTGATATATTGAATAAATACTTTTATTTTGATTTCTTGTTTTTTCCTTCAACTCACAGTAATGTAGAGTGGTAGGTTACACTCCAGACCCTATTATTAATGGTACCATTAAATAAAAGTCTATGTCTAGTTTTATAAAATGTTATAATATCCAAATACAATCAAATATGTAAGCCAAATACAATCATAAACTCCAATGTCAATATTTACCCTCATTTATATTAATAGTTTAAGCGAGTTCGAAAAGACGTTCATTGATGTTAATTTCAATATAAATTTTTGCTTAACAAAAGATAGAAGACAATTATGTGGAGCAAGCCGGGAAAAAATGCATCCAGTATATTGGTATGGCCGGAGTAAATTATTGTGAAATATGAAGTAGACCTACTATATCATATTTTCCCTTCGATCTTAAATTGTTTTAATTAAACAAAATAATATTCAAAAATAAATTATTTGTCGGTTTGGGTTAGTTTTGTCTCGTGTAGTTCGGTTATGTTTTCACTCATTTTCTTTATTTAAATAACTAAAGTTTATAAAATACTGTGTATAAACATTAATTTATGAACAATATTGTCTTAGAAAAATCACTTGCGCGTTGTTCTTGGGAAAGCTTGTCTACGTTTTCTATTAACCTATACTAGGATACTTATTTTAAATGTATTTGAAAATGTTGGCTATACTGTATGAATATTATATATTCTATAAGTAACATGTTCACGTTGAGCAGGTCGTTGTGTAGGAGATTTTGTTTGAAGGTGTGTGAGTAAAGCTTGTATATCTTTTTAAATTAGAAAACCTAAAATGTTTCTATTAGATGTGTAGATTTTGGAATTGTATACTTTTAATTTATATATAACTTAGTGTTTTCTAAGGTTTTCACGAGTACTACACATTGAAAAAAACTATTTTTAGGATTTAACTCACGTATAATGAATTAAATTTTAAATTTACATTTTAAATTTAACCCGACGTTATTGTTCGTGAGGCTATTGAAATTAAAAACATCCTAATTTTAATAGAGAAAATGGTTGGGGATTATATAACACCTGGGATCCACTCTTGAAAAATATAAAAGCCCATGTTTGTAGCTGTTAGACCTCAAGATACTGTTAGTGCGTTTTGTGTGAATCCTGAACTGTAAGCCCCGAAGCTTAGAAACCGTTGGAGGTAGATGACTAATTAACTGACTTACTGACAGACACCTCCATCTCGTCTTACCGTGAACTCGATTTATGCAAAGTAAATAGTTTAAAATGTAAATTTAAAATTTAATTCATTATACGCAAGTTATTTAATATTACTTCCCTAAAGCAACATAAGTTTTTATTCTTTAAGTTGCTCTATATTTTACATTTTTTAAAAGCGCTTTTTAGTGACCTTAAGAAATAAAAAGTACTTATTATATTTACATCCAAAGACATTTATCTTTCTAATATTTTTTAGTGTTAAGCAATAATGTTACTCTCTTGCAATAAAAATATATGTTTATTTTCCCCAAACTCTTTATAGATATAAACTTAACTTTAATTTGTATATTATATTTATAAAAAAAAACAAAACAACAAAAACCCTATTATATTTTATTCACAACAAAACCAAAAAATCAAATAAACTGAATTTCTTTTTCTATAGAATTAATTTGAATTATATAACACGAATTTAATAGGTAACATGTTTTATAGCGATACACTGAGTCCTACATCCGACATCAATCGTCGTTTAACTTCAAACAAAAGCCTTTGATCTTTGCGCGTTCAATCATGTATTACGATCAATATCTATTATCTCACACAGAGTGATTAATCTCTATCCATCTCTCTCTCTTTCTTTGTATGCGTGAGAGTTTTAATTTTGTCTTGTCTAGTCTAAAAACGTCTGATGCCGTTAGCCTTAATGGTTTACGATAATCTCACTGTGTGTGTAATGAATACTGAGAGTACTCAACCCACTATTGAAAATCAGTTTATGTGTGTTGTATTTGTTCGTTTGTTTGTATATGTAAGAGAGTATGTGTTCAATCAATCTTTGTAAATGCGGTTAGAGTATTTAGTTTGTGATAAAATTACAGGTATTAAAGTGAACGATATTTTGAGTGTAACATTATCTGATTCCAGGAAGAGTTTATTATTGAGAACAATATCTCGTGGAGTTTCTATATTTTGTGATTCAAAATATTTTTTATTAGATATATTATGCTATTAGTTTATACTGATAAACGATTCTACTAAATCTCTTATTATTTTTAGGAATAAATATGTTAGAAGGAAGTTACACGTTTAGTTCATAGTATTAGTTCAGAGAAACAAGCATTCTCAATTAATGCTGAATTTAATCCCAGGTTAAGCTTTTGTAGAACGTCTAAATAGTTTTCTCTTGAATATCTGTTAATTTATACTTGAGTCAGTCTTTTTCCGTCGTTATGAAACTAGCTATAAATATTTAAAATTATGTGGTTATTGTTTTTTTTAACGCAGCAAAAGAAAGGGATGACGTATATAAGAACATAAAAATAGTAATTGTCTAAGTGAAACAACTAATATATAATTACTGCGTTTGAAAACTTTACCCCTTAGAATTGTCTAACGACCTACCAACTGACAAACAAACTGATCCTGGCGGGAAACATCTAGAAATAAAAGAGGGAATCTAAGCTAGATTGAATCATTAATAGTATTCAACAAGTAAATCACTAAACAAATAAGTATTTTATAAGTTATTAAACTTGTAGGAGTAGAAAAAGCTTACAGGCATTACTCTACTAACAACCAACGAACAATAGATTTTACAAGGTTGTATGAGAAACTTAGTTAAGTTAAACTTTATATACGCGATTGCTTAGTTAAGAAACTTAGTAAGGTTACTTAAATATTAAAACTGAAAGGAATATAATGGTACTTACAAGTTCACTGTTTATGAACTCCTGGTAGAGTTAATGAGGAGTAGATTTAAAACAGATTAAGTATGGAAATATTAGTGCTTTAAAGCTATACGCACTTTATAAGAGGATAAATAAACAAAACGTATTGTAGAGTAGAAATTATCAAACAAACAAACAATACAAAAAGTCAAGTCGTTAATATTTACACACACATCATCAACGATGTCGTGGTATTGTAGGTCGTATTTTGTACTTCTTGATAAAGTGGGTTTTTTAAACATATATCATTCAATATCTTAACTTAATAGGAACTAAAAATTATTTATCATCACTGAATCATAGTGAATTAAAAAATATTTATCATCACTGTTAAGTGTTGTGCTATTTAATCAGAAATATTAAAATTAATTACTTTTTTAAAAAATATTTTGTTTGCCAGAAATCAATATAGGTTATTGATGTATTCGTAATTAATAAACAAAATTAAATTAATATATGCGTATATAAATAATCACAATAAAATATTAAATTTACGTATAGGTATCAAAAATACTAAACGAACCTAAAAGGAGGTCATGATATAGTTACGAAGCTGAAAGCGCGGAAACAGATAAACATTAACGATGACATAAAGCACGACTGTGAACGACGCTTTGGTACTGAGTATTGACACATAAACCATATCGTGTAGTACTGTTAGTAAAATAAATATATAGTAAGTATAAATGCATAGTAAGTATAAATGCATTTATTTCATGGGCTATTTCATTATTGAATATTTTTTATATTCACATATTTTACTGATTCTAAAACAACATCCAAAAGTTTTTACCGACTTAGTAGGTATCTCTAAGATGGTTAATATTAAATTAACAAGGTGATACAAATTTCTGGTTGGTTGATGACGGGATAGGCAGCCAATCACAAATGTTGACAGTGCTGTCAAATCCTTTTCAGAAAAATGGTCGTAATTGACAGATACCTACACCTGGACTTCCATGGGAAATGTCGGGTCCAAAAATAATTGTTATGTAACCGATAGTTAAGTAATGAAATCCGTCATTTTGATTTACAACGAACAATAATAATACGTTTTAAGCTGATTGGAAATGACATCAATTGTGACCATGTAAAAATATTTTTGAGGAAATTATTAATTTACCTATAATATGTCTGCTCGTAAATGGATAAAAAGAGTTTTATAAATAAGTTACAAAATTCAAAAATATTATAATAAAAGTGTTTAAGAAGGCTAGAAATTTTATACATATAAAAAAAAAATCAACAAATTTTACCTAAATGAAATTTTAATATTTTTACAATTCACGTTCACTTACATTTTTTTTATTACAAAAAATTCCTCATTCACATATTCACAAAACAATGGTTTTCAAAAGCTTTTGAGTAACCAATAGAAGCAATCCATTATACGTTGTAAAGAAACAGCAATAAACAGTAACTCTCTTTCAATATTGGGTTTAGATTTTTATATTTTTTTTATCTTTATAAACAAAAATCTTTGATTTTAGGATGGTGATAAAAATGAGGACACCTTTATGGGGTCGTAAATATGTAAATACGAGCGGTGCTAATATTTATGTTACTTATAAGGTCCAAAGTAAAGTCACCATTTGCAGCAAGTCAATCCTTCAATAATATACCAAACCTAACCTAGATCGAGCTAACCTATGTTAGATATATAATATTAATTTGTTGCATATTCTTAAACAACTTTTCTCTTCAACACATAACGTTTACCCATACGACATTTATCGTACATCAAGCAGCGTAAGTTGATTACGGAATATAAAATTGAGTTAAAAACTGTCAGCGCGCGGTTCTATTGAAAAATTCACTTTTAATGGAGTTTTTATTGAGTATTGTGATGTATAATATGTTCTTTATTTAGGTTACCGGATGTCTCCGCTATTATTCATAACCAATAATTAATCGTTTTTTTATTATCATTCTAACGCCCTCATAATCCTTTTATGGGTTGAATTTCATAAAACCCGTTCCTAGTAATTTTGGCAAAAAAACATTCTGGCCAAGTTTCAAACTATTTCTCTTACCTATAAGGTATATACTTATACCTGTAAATATGAATTTGTACATATCAATATGTGTTTTTTTTTGTATGAACTCTCCTATCCACCCTAGTAGCGGATAAATTTTCGTAACTTTTTATTTTTACTATATATTAATGATTTGCCCTTTTATGTAAAAGGACTATGTGACATTGTACTTTTTGCTGATGATACCTCGCTTATTTTCAATGTTGATCGTAATAAAGCTAATTATGACGAAGTAAACAGTGCTCTGTCACGTATTCTTCATTGGTTCGAAATTAATAATTTGGTCTTAAATACTAAAAAAACTAAATGCATGGAATTTGCACTTCCTAATGTCAAAAGTCAAAATTGTAGTTTACGCCTTAACAATGAAGTGTTAGAACTGACTGACTCGACAACTTTCTTAGGTATAACTTTAGATAAAAAGCTCCAGTGGAACCCCCATCTCTCGACACTCGCAAGCAAACTCAGCTCAGCCGTCTTTGCAATTAAAAAAGTAAGACAATTAACAGACGCTAATACGGCTCGACTCGTTTATTTTAGTTATTTTCACAGTATTTTGTCTTACGGTATCTTACTATGGGGCAGCGCTGCCGAAATTAATTCTATATTTATTTTACAAAAACGAGCTATACGGGCTATTTGTAACTTAAAAGCTAGAGACTCCCTAAGAGAAGTTTTTAAAGAAATCGGTATTCTTACGGTCGCTTCTCAATACATTTTTAATAACTTACTATATATACGCCAAAATTTAAATGACTATAAAAAAAACAGCGACAGACATACAATCAATACAAGAAATAAAAATAGGCTTGTAACGCCTAAATTTAGACTTCAAAAAGTTAAGAAATCCTTCATGGGCTTGAGTATACGCATATATAATAAGGTTCCACAAGATATCTTAGATCTTCCTTTTCTTGGTTTCAAATCTAAAATTAAAGTTATATTATTAAATAAATCTTACTATAACATTCAAGAGTTTTTGGTTGATCGAAATGTGTGGAACTTGGGTCATTGTATCATAAATCTTGGGTCATAAATCTGTATTGTATTGCGAATAGCTAGTAATCTCCGCAATTTGTTTTTTGTTGTAAATTAATTTTGCTTTATCGACCTTCTGCATCACACCGATTCCTTAGAAGTCACTACTTGCGGTAGCATCGGGAGTCGGGTTGCCTCCCTCCCTCAAATATGTGCGAAGGGGGTGATGGCTGGCTCTTGTGTTATGCTCGTGAACGGGTGCTGCTTGCGGCGACTGGTTGTGTGGCAGGCCGAGGATTTATGTGTGTATGTGTATATATATATGTCGGAGATAGAGGCACATTAGTGACTTGCTCGTTCTTAATGGAGTATTCTGGTACAGGATCCGAGGCGTAGGTCTCAGGCAATTAAACCACACACACAATATGACAATTCTTGTATTAAATGTAGGTAATCAATTCTCACAAATTACTTAGTAGGTATACACTATACAATTATCAGAGTTGCGTGAACAACCGATCTCGTTTGGGGGTCCGAACTGTAAGGCTCTCACTAATCAATTCCTTCTCGACTCAAAGCTCCCCAATATTTAAAATGTCTCCGGTGCCCCTCCAAACGATTCCGGTCATCGTTACGTCACGATGTTCACACCCTACTGTCACAATGATATCAATTGAGTTACTAATTATCGCTAAATTATCGTGATCTACGACACGGCCATACTGACAAGTCACACGTCCTCGTGTGCATGTATCTCTATGGAGTGAGAATAACTATGTCCCCTCTGAGTGACGATAACCACGCCACCTACATCGAGTGACGATAACCACGCCACCTCCATCGAGTGATGATAACCACGCCACCTCCATCCAGTGACGATAACCATGCCACCTCCATCGAGTAGCTTTAGGGATTCGCGGTTGTCCTGGGATGTAGGGTCTGAAATAAAACAAATAAGTCCAAGGATAACTTGCTCGGCTATTCTGACAAAACCAGTGAATGTCACGTCTCAGGTTTTTACTCTATATACACTCTTAACAAAAGGTGCGCACTACACCTTATTTACAACAGTTAAAAAACTACTCTGATCATTAGATCCATCACTTTACTTTACAAAATCAACCATGATTTTACCAGACTTGCGTACTCAACTCTACTCAACACTTTTGCAATATGATACAGTCCATCGATCATATACAAACAACTATCATGAACCAGTCCATCGGTCATGTATGAATACTTTTGCAATATGATACAGTCCATCGATCATATACAAACAACTACCATGAACCAGTCCTTCGGTCATGTATCTACTTTTGCAATATGATACAGTCCATCGATCATATACAAACAACTACCATGAACCAGTCCATCGGTCATGTAGATCACAAAACAGACCCATCGCCTACACGTGATACACCACACGTGAGGTGCGGTCAACAAGTATGAGTAGGCAAGCTATTATCTGTAGTGAATTCAATATCACTTTGCTCAACTAAAACATTTAGTTCCTGAGGGATCTTGTGATCGGAATGATTTGAAATAGACTTTCTAATAGAAAATTATTAATCATAACCTCTGATAAGATCTATAACGTACTCTGGACACTATGATCGTTGCCAGTTAGAATTACTGAGTTATTTAAATGTTACACAACAATTGTTTGCTACACATTCTGTGATCAGAGAACTCTCAGCACAAGAACCAAAACAATATGAAAATGACTCACCAAAGTCCTATAGTACCATTAAGGTAGCTTACGTGATCACTTCAACCCTTCTTTCTCTGTGGCTGCCTGCCGCTGGCACTGTATCGAAACTTCTCGTACCCCTGTTGCACCTGTCGCCTTTACAACTTATTGAAAAAGGAAAAATCAGTTATAATAAAGTTGAACATCATAATTGAAAATAAATGCCCACTCAACTAAAGCCTAAAGCAACTAAGCACCACTTATCATTACATTTTAAACCAAAAAATGTATTCTAAAAACAACATAAAACACAAAGCATGAATCTTATTCGTCACATATGGCTTTTCACTAAGCCCTACCAACAAACCTCCTGTTTGTTTCATGGCATTGCTTTTAATTCCGAGTCCCACAGACTTCCAATTGAACTAAGATTCACTACTATCACTTTTACTCAATCGACAATTCAATCGCTTTTACTACAACCTCTACTTCAAGTGGTACTTAACCCTCTGGCATCACAAACAAAGGTTTTTTTAACTTTCTCATAAGCTCTAAAAATGAAACTTTTGCAACCCTGGTCATTGTACAATTTGTCGCAAGTTGAACTTTATCTATGGCATCTTGCCCCAATCGACTATTGCTAGGTTTGTTGCGAAAACATTTACAAGACGTAAATAATAAGTTCTTACTTTTGCTAGACTAACTAACCGCTTTATTTTACAGCATTTACGGGCCTTGATCGGCAATAATACGCATTCACAATATACGATTAATTAATAATTGTAAGTTCGCCCGTGATTCCTACACATGTAGGTAGACAAGAAATAAAATATGCCGAAAATCGAATTACATTTTTTTTAAAGTCTTGTCTGGTCTTAATCGGTTGAATCTTTAGAGCTATCGCGTTACCATGGTTTTCCGAATTTAAAACAAAGTTATTTAAAACAAAAGTTTAAAACATTGTTTTCCGAGTTTAAAACAAACATTCACGTTTACGAAAATCCGGGATAAAATAATTTCGCGTCTTATCATACGTAACAAAACGACGTAAAGTTAAAGTAAAATAATTATCAGTAAAAATTAAAAAACAAGATCGTGAGGGTTGATCGCTAATCTCAAAACCAGTCATCGCAATAACAATAATAAAGTTCTTACCACTATATTTGATAGCTTAATTTTCTTTAACTATCGAGTATTTACCGCAAAAATTGGATGTAAATCGAAACGAATTCACCTTTATGCTGTGACGTATCCGATGGTAGATAAATTGCTCAGACCTCAACGCGTTGCTCGCACCGTACTTTACCAGTACCGCTGCCATAGCTGCCATCGCCACGACCGCCGTCACGACCATCAGCACCATCAGCGCCATCCACGCTGAGCCGTCACCGCCGACCGCGCAGTGCCGTCACCGCCAGCCGCTCCGCGCAGTCACCGCCAGCCGCTCCGCGCCGTCACCGCCAGCGCCGTGCTGTCACCGCCAGCCACGCCACGCCGTCACCGTCAGCCGCGCCGCGCCGTCACCGTCAGCCGCGCCGCGCCGTCATCGCCATCCGCGCCGCGCCATCATCGCCATCCGCACCGCGCCATTACCGCCATTGGCGCCGCGTCGTCACCGCCATAATTTCTCATTTCTTTTCTTTGTTCATCAGCAGCGACTTCTTCTTTCATAAAAACTTCACATTGATTATCAACTATTGATTGATTGTATTGATTCTGGAACTTCCTTGTTACTTCATTTCTTCATTTCATTATCACTTCATTTCTTGCTTGACGTGATTTGTAGCTTCAATAAACTTATCTTGCGGGTAGTTGGTGGTTGTAATGCCCGAGTGAATCCCACTTCTGATGTCGGAGATAGAGGCACATTAGTGACTTGCTCGTTCTTAATGGAGTATTCTGGTACAGGATCCGAGGTGTAGGTCTCAGGCAATTAAACCACACACACAATATGACAATTCTTGTATTAAATGTAGGTAATCAATTCTCACAAATTACTTAGTAGGTATACACTATACAATTATCAGAGTTGCGTGAACAACCGATCTCGTTTGGGGGTCCGAACTGTAAGGCTCTCACTAATCAATTCCTTCTCGACTCAAAGCTCCCCAATATTTAAAATGTCTCCGGTGCCCCTCCAAACGATTCCGGTCATCGTTACGTCACGATGTTCACACCCTACTGTCACAATGATATCAATTGAGTTACTAATTATCGCTAAATTATCGTGATCTACGACATATATATATATATATATATATATTTACTGTTATTATTATTTAATTTTCGTTGCTTGAAATCATTGGGCTTCTTTTCCGATTGATTGCGACGGTTCTAGTTGTTCCAAAATTGCATTTAAGTTTATAAAATAAATAAAATTGACTCATTTGCAGGGTTGATGTTATAATTTATAAGTCAAACATTGTTAAATTTTATTTAAAAAGAGCAACTGTTGAGTTTCTGGCCAGCTCTTCTCAGCAGAACAGCATTCCGAGCTGGTGGTAGCTTACTCACAGACTGACTATACTGACCAATTTAATGTAATTGACGATTCAAAAGTGCGTGTAAATGCCTACTTGAATAAAGATATTTTGAATTTGAATTTGAATTTGTAAAAGCCGTTCTTAGCTGACGTCTACTTGGCTATTGGTAATAAGATTATTCTTACCGAATTTCAAGTACCTGAGCCGTATAGAGATATAGTGATGAGACAGTATATAGGTGGACATCTCTTATAAATATATTAAGTACATAGCTTACGTATAATGTCGGTAGTTTTATTACTTGTGCAAATATTTTTGTTGCTGACGTAGATCATACAAATCAAAACATTGCTCGAGAGTACCTCACGTTTAGTCCTCTGTATTATGTTATAAGCTGATTAAAGTCCGTGGTCTGGAGGGAGAGAGGCATCGAAGATATAAGACGATAAAAGAAACAGCATCTGCTGCTATTTATACGCCGTTAACATGCCCTTATTGAAAAATTACAAACGCTTCTGAACATCCTTTCTCTTTAGAAGACTGTGCCGCCATGACGTACGCTATGACATATCTGTTAACATACTTTATAAACGATAACCCTGTCAAATTAATTCGAAATTTTCATAAGCTCTAAATAATAATGTCTAAAGTAACTTACCACAACAGTCTACAGTGTTTTTAATAATTAAAAAAATGCATTTCCTCTTATCAACCTTCTCAACCTTCAATATTGTGGGTTGCTATAGTTATTAGTTTTTACCGTTCTTTTTTCAAATACCATGGATTCTTAAAAAACATGTTATTTTGATGTTATTTTATTAATATAATATATAGCTTATTTATTTCTTACAATATTATTATCTGTAAAAAACCACCGATCTAATTAAAAACTAGAGTCATTTTAATTAGACCATCGTTGTCAAAATGAAAATTGTTTTATAAAATAACAATGTCTTTTAAATTTTTGGAAAATAAATTTCGATCTGTATTTAAAATAAAATAAATTATTTTTATTTGTTACTTCTATCTACAAGCAGTGTGGTGGGTCACGCTTTCCATCCTTTTATTATGTCATTTGGTAGAAAGTTGTTTTTTCAAGGCCTTTCTTATCTATTTAGGCAAAAAGTAAGAAAATATCCTCCGGTCCTATTTCCGCCCATCAATATTACATATTCTGTGAGACTAATATCCTATTCCTAGTTACCCTACTTAGACTCATAGTTTGAGCGAGTTTGAAACGAAGTTCCAGAACAATAGAAGATTGAGATGATGAGATGATTACATGTGCACATATTAATTTTCTTTAATTAAATGACGTTTTTAGAGTTCACATATAATATTGGGTATCAAACATTATATATGGATTGTATTTTATTAGAAAAATCATTTGCTCGTTACTCTTGTGAAAGCTTTCCTACGTTTTCTATTACCCCTTTGTATCTTTTTTAGGTTTACTTTAAAATGTTGGCAACACTGTATGAATATTATATATTAGAAGTGACGAGTTCACTTGGACAAGGTCGTTGTTTAGTACATTATAACTTTAGGTTTGTAATTTAATCGTATTAAATTAAAAGGCTTATCAAAAATGAACTTATTTAAAAGTATATCCTTTCTTAATTATTAGGTTCGCTTGTAATTAATAAATATATTCCATAGAGGAACTTGTGGTATGTGTAATTATAATGATATTTTTTATCAGATCTAGTGAGCAGCAGACTTTGCAATTTAGAGTCTATATTAAATACAATCAAGTAGACAATACAAAAAAACAGTATAATAATACAAAAAATAATCACAAATAAAATTTGTTTTACTAAAGAAATAAAAAAAAAACACTTTTCATGTTTAATTTTAATGTAAAAACAACAAAAAATAAAAACGAATAAACACAATTTATTTTTTTATAAAATTAATTAATTGCTAGAAAGTACAAACAGATATAACACGAATTTAATAGATAACATCTTTTATAGCGACACACTGAGTCCTACATCCGACATCAATCGTCGTTTAACTTCAAACAAAAGCCTTTGATCCTGGCGCGTTCAATCGTGTATTACGATCAATAACTCTTATCTCACACAGAGTGATTAATCTCTATCCATCTCTCTCTCTCTCTCTCTCTTTGTATGTGTGAGAGTTTTATTTTGTCTTGTCTAGGCTAAAGACGTCTGATGCTGTTAACCTTAATGGTTTATGATAACGTCACTGTGTGTGTAATGAGTACTGAGAGTACTCAACCACTACTAATTAATGTTTGTTGTGTGTGTGTGTGATTCTGTGTATATGCATGAGTGTATGTGAACTGCTGTTTGTGTGAATAATCTTCATGAATTCGCTTAGAGCATTAACGCCATGATAGTGCTCTATTAGACTATACTTATTAAGAACTATTTTACTAAAACTCGTATTATTTTCCGGAATTACAATAGTTTATACATTTACGTAGAAGGAAGTTACAAGTTTGTTTTAGTAGTTTATTCAGAACTGCAAAGATCTTTAGTTATTAGTGAATAATTCTAGGTTAAGCCTTTGTTCAACTTTAAAATAGCTTGCCTTGAAATATCTGCTAATCTAACTCGAGTAAGTCTTATTTTATTATAAAATTAGGCTTTATTTTTTTTTAATGTGGTTATTGTAAGCCTATGTGTTTATATATTATTATAATGTTATGTTATTACAATTATAGTATTATAATAATGTTATGTTATTACAATTTTATGTCTATTATTTTATAGAAAAAGGATAAAGACTGTATAACTGTCTAAATGAAACAAAAAAAAAAAGATCGGCATACGACATTTTACTGCTTAGACTTGTCAAACGATTGTTTTACTATTTGATACTAGTCGGGAGCGGGCAGCATCTATAAATACGAAAGCGAATCTACGTCAGAATGAATCATTAATAGTATTCAAGTATTCTATAACTTATTAAACTTGTAGAAGTAGAGAAAGCTTACAGGCATTACTCTACTAACAACCAACGAACAATAGATTTTACAAGGTTGTATGAGAAACTTAGTTAAGTTAAACTTTATAAACGCGATTGCTTAGTTAAGAAACTTAGTAAGGTTACTTAAATATTAAAACTGAAAGGAATATAATGGTACTTACAAGTTCACTGTTTATGAACTCCTGGTAGAGTTAATGAGGAGTAGATTTAAAACGGATTAAGTATGGAAATATTAGTGCTTTAAAGCTATACGCACTTTATAAGGGGATAAATAAAAAAAACGTATTGTAGAGTAGAAATTATCAAACAAACAAACAATACAAAAAGTCAAGTCGTTAATATTTACACACACATCATCAACGATGTCGTGGTATTGTAGGTCGTATTTTGTATTTCTTGATAAAGTGGGTTTTTTAAATATATATCATTCAATATCTTAACTTCATAGGAAGGATGGCAGAATTAAAAAATATTTACCATCACTGTTGAGTGTTGTGCTATTTAATGAGAAATATTAAAATTTATTACTTTATAAAAAAATATTTTGTTTGCCAGAAATCAACCTTTATTGATGTATTTGTAAATAATAAACAAAATTAAATTAACATATGCGTAAATAAATAATCACAATAAAATATTAAATTTACGTATAGGTTTCAAAAATACTAAACGAACCTAATTTTAGGCTTTTTTCACTAATTCTAGTGAATACGAAATTAATAAGCTGATTCAATTTTCACGCTGATTAAAGACGTGTGGACAGCCAATCAGAAGTCCTGACAGCGTTGTCAAAATAGGCGTAGCTGACAAATCATCATCTTGTCTTTTGTAAAAGCTATTGCTGACAAGCATTGCAAAAATTTCGAGTCCAAAAATAAATATTATGTAATCGATATCGGCTATATATGTGACGAATAATAATGCGTTTAAAAGTAATAAGATTTAAGTAGAGTATTTATTATATTAAGGCCTTTGCTCGTTTTGAGAGAATATATGGTGCTATTAAGCATGTTTGAAAAGGTCAAAGACTTCATGGATTGTCGAAAAAAACCATTAATTTTCCAATGAAAGAAATTAAATTTCACCTGAAATTTCTATATTTTTGCATACTCACGTGCCCTGACGTGACGCTCATTTTTTATCGTCAAAATTCCGCATTCACTTCGGGTACATATTCACGAAACAATGGTTTTGAAAAGCTTTCAAGTAACTAAAAGAAGCAATCCATTATACGGAGTGGTCGTTGTAAAAAAACAGCAATAAACAGCAATGCCCTTTCAATATTGGGTTTAGATTTTTATTACATATACACAAGCATCTTTGATTTTAGGATGGCGATAAAAATGAGAACACCTTTATGTGGTCGTAAATATGCAAATAAGAACGGTGCTAAAACCTATGTTACTTATAAGGTCCAAAGTAAAGTGACCATCTGCCTTCAGTCAACCTTTTCATAAAAAGAAAGAGATAACCTATCTAAAGTATATAATAATCCTATCACTGCTTTTCGCCTTAACACATGGCGTTTAACGATACGACATTTATCGAACCTACATTTAGTAGCGTAAGTTGATTACGGAAAATATAATTAAGTTTAAAACTGTGCCAGCGCGCGGCGTTGCATTGTTGAGATCTTAACTTTTATTGCAGCTCTGTGCTTTTGTGTTCTACAGTATATTGTTTATTAGAGCATACCAAACTAATATAGGTTTAGTCCCACAGAGCATGTATATTATATAGTACTAGCTGTTGCCAGCGACTCCGTCCACGTGGACAGTAAAAATCAGATTCATATTACATATGTACCAGTGACTTTTTGAAAGTGTTTTTAAAGTGTATGAATAAAAATTGCGGGTTAATCAAAATGTAGGTGATGCTGACTATAAAATGTGGGATAAGTCCGAAACTAAATTATATGGCTGTGTAGATGTAAAGAAAAAAAGAGGATAACATTATGGCGCCATATAGTATATGTATTATTAAAAGGTCTTGGGAAAAATGTTGAGCGTTGTTAATAGTTTTTAAAGACTAAACAAAGCATTATAGTTGATGGTTTAAGTATTCAACGTTCATTATTTATTTAATTTCGTAAAATTCAGTGAACTAAACTATTAACAACAGGAGCAATCACGTAATGTTATGTTATGTCACAGACAAAACCACGTGCAAAAGTTAATATTTATATAACCTACGTGTTATTTTAGTGCATAAGCTACAGCATTGCCAAGTTTCATCAAAATCCGTTCAGTAGTTTTAGTGTGATCGAGTCACAAACATCCATCTATCCAAGCATCCAAACTTTCGCACAAATAATATTAGTATAGATGTAGCTAACACTTTTGCATGGACCGATATTTTGTAAGTCATTAAGTCCTAGTATGTATTATCATAAAATGTCAGACACACATTTTCACAACTTGTATGAGACTCGAAGTTAGGAGTCAGCGCTGGTGTGGCCTGTCATAGTTGTAAAAATTTACTATTCGTAATAAAAGACTGATAGGGATATACTCTGTTTTATTCCTTGTTTACGAACATTGACCTTATTTAATTACTCTATATACTTTATGTGTTCATAATTAGTAGTACATATATTAGTAGTGTACAGTAATAGTGTCTAAAATGTAAAATTTAAAAAATTCTGTTGTTAATAATAAAATGGTTTAGCTTGTAGCAAGCAACATAGATTACAAAAAACTAGATAGACTGTTTATTATAAATGTATTATTATTGTACTCAATTTTCTCCACGTGATTAAACAAATTTTCAGTCCTCCGCCTCACTGAAATTATGGTAATGCTCCTGAATATTCATGTACCCATTTGACGACTGAGAAGACGATCTTGGATTCAGATTTACTATTATGGTAATTTAACATTCTTGTAGGACGCAATTATACTTTAAGAATTAAAATTAAAATTCTTTAAATATTTTTCTATTAAAAATGAAAGGAATGGCATAGACTGTCCTAATGCATGCACAATTGAATATTTATATACGATGAAGTTAATAAGAATTTATTTAATTTAATTTGAGTTTAATATTATCTTTGATACGTATCTAAAAAATGTAGATAGTTTTAGATCGAATTAAAATGAGAACGTTTAGTGAATTGACTTTAATATCGAATTTATGACGGACTCTCTTCAAAATACCTATATCTGTCTAAAGTCAATACTGTGACAAAAATTCACAGAACTTAATTTTTAACATCTAGTATAATATTTTCAAATTTATGTACAATATGGAGTTTTAGTATCTGATAATTTGGTATACACGAAATACACTACATTTAGTAGTGATGTGAGAAGATGATGAAAACCTATTCGTGTAAATATAATGAATTTCATGTGTGAGAAGGAAGTATTGAAATTAAATAAATCCAATAATCACCCCCTAATCAAATCACCATTAAATAATAATAAACAAGATTGCGCAATTGTGATAAGAACGAACGAATTTCTATCTTAGAAGCTATAAATAAAATATTAAATTTTTAAACCAAGAAGAATGATGAATTCGTGTCAGAAAATTCGTGCAATTCGTCGGTTAATGCCCTGGAGTTCACAGAGTGTAATACAATTCTAAGACTCCTTTAGAACTATTATTAGTTGCACTCGTGAAGTGTGATCTGATTTAACAAGCTTCGTCTGACTCGTTTGGAACGTGGATGTGATTTTTTTTCAATATACCTACATACTTTCTGCCAAGCAACATCGACTAGGCAGCCAATTTTTGTGATTTCTCCTCAAATTATTAAAACTGTTTTTTTTTTATTGTATTTTACTTTTTCTACTTTTTCATGTTGGTTCAAAAACTATTTTTTTTCAATATGTGTGGTTAATTCAATTTCAATATGTTGAAAAAACATATTTAGTGTTTTCTAAGGTTTTCATCTAATCTATTCACCCATCTCGTCTTACCGTGAACATGATTGCTGCAAAGCATTCGAAACGTCGGGTTAGATTTAAAATGTAAATTTAAAATTTTAATTCAATATACGCGAGTTAAATCCGTAAAAATAGTTTTATTTCAAAATATATTTAATTAATGTCTACACTGGACTTTAGAAATACAGATTGTGTTGGAACCTTAAATGTGTTTGATAAAATCTTTATGTAACTCTATAAATTCTTCTATCTTTCAATGAAAGTCCCTCCAAAATCAGTTAAACCGTTTCAAAGCTTACCACTGACAAATAGTAAGAAACGTTTATTTGCAATTGATATTATATAAATTATGTATAACACTATAACCACTTAGAACATTTAGTCATTTTATAACTACAGTCAGTCACTGCAATATTATTTATATGGGGATATAGACAAGACAATAGAAGTAAACTTACCATAACATAACCGTTTCGCAAGTGTCACTTCAAACACAGTTTCTGAACTGAATGTAGAATGTAATGTCAGCAGGCCATACTATAGGCCATTGTATATACCGAGGCCTACGTCAGCTAAATTGAAATTTCACTTCTGACTGGATGGCTGTAAATATGAAAGGAATACTTAATTGAAGTCTGTTGAGTGGCTTTTTAATTACTTTTTCAAGATCTGTCGAGAGATGCGATACTTTTAATAATAACTAAAAAGTTTCGAGATCTTCTGACTTTAACCACTTTTTACACTAAATTATATCTGAAATGTTATGGTTTCTAATATCGTTATATAAAATCTCTATGCTTTGACATATATCAATATAAATAATGTAGGCATGTCAAATATAATTTCCATGGTAATCATATTTATTATTTACATTTTCACACACAATAGTCATTCAAATGCCAGTACATCATCTCATATCTAACTGTCGGTCCGGGTTTTGTCCTGGCCATAGCACAAATATTGCTCTTCTGAAAATTGTGAAGGATATCCGAGATGCGATGGAGAACAGACGATTGGCTGTATAACTTAACAGTCGAAAATGATATTCTTGTTGCTTTCCTTTGAGAACTTAATATAGCTGTACTTTAAGTCCTACGCATAGATAATATTATATCAGGACAGCATGATTAGCCTGCTAGTGCTGGTGTACCATTGGGGGGTATTCTACATCCGTTTCTGTATAGCATTAATTCTACTATCGGAGGCGTTAATAAGTATATAATTCATCACATGTTGGACAGGTGCGGTTAGTTTGGAATGAATATTAATCCGCTAAAATATAATGAAGTACTTTTGGAAGCCAGCGACAATAATTGTGACAATTGGAGGATAGGGATCTTTATCAGTTTATCTTGATCCAACAACCAAATGGAATGTTCTCTTTATCGAAATTTCCCGTAACGTTTTTTGCCACTACGTGCCTTGTACTGGCATAAAAAGTTCTGAACCATCTACTCATCTATGAACTCCATGTTTGGTTTCCTTAAATATAACTGTATAATCTTTAATAAGATGAAATGACTTCCAATCCAAAATCATTCTTTTTTAATAACATATATAGAAAATAAACTTACATAGTAATTTCTCATCCAATCTAAAACTTTCCGTTCCTTCCCGCTATTCTGGTTATCGTGCATGTTATTTACAGTCTACGTAATTGAACTCTGGAACGGCTACAGAAGCAGAACATATTAGATGGTACCCAAGAAAGGTATTATTTTTTAAACATTATACCAATGTGCGAGTTGAATGTTCATACCCCTTTCTTATTGTTCTTTTGTTCTAGTATCGTACAACTTTTGCCATTTCTATTAGGTGCAACTCATTTATAGATGTTTATTTTTGCAGACGACTGTGACAGTTATCACTGACCATTGAACTTGGCACCCAATTCGATCTCACTTCGTTGTCCTGGAAGTCAACAACCAAATCATTATTATAAAAGTGAACTTGGCTCACTTTTCACAATCATGTTTTTGATGGGATATCACAATTTTTTGTACAGAAGTTATTAGTAGGTATTCATAATATGATTAATACCAAATGGTTTTTGTTACTACACTGTGTATTTCAAAGTTTACGTTTTAGGTAATTGTCTTTTTTTGTGTACCTTGAGCCGTGGTCCGAAATATCTTTTATTTAATTACCTTTAAGTAACGATCTCATACTATTGATAATGTAATCAATACGAAAGTCAACTATATTCATAGTTTTAAGTAGTAATAATAGTAACTATAAAAATGATTCTGATATTCCTTTGTATTTACTTAATAACATGTCTAGATCTTGCGAAGGGTGTTTAAGAAATCTATCTTCCTAGTCCATAAAGATTAAGTCACATACATAAATTACAAATTAGAATAGGAAAGTTGTGATAAAACTTAAGCTGTTCCCATATGTCTGATAATAATAGGTAGCGGTAAAATAACAAATATAATAAACAAGTGACACTGTAGACGATGTTTCTAAACGGAATATGTTATGTCAGCGTCGTCGTACAATCTATTCAAGCCTGAAGATTAGGTCAGCTACGTTGGAAATTCAAGTCGCTCAGAGTCTACTTGGCATAAATATGAATAGAATATTAAATCGAAGTGAGTACAATAACCTTTTGATATTTATAAGATTAATTATGGATAAGAGCAAACAATTGTAAAATAATTTATATTTCTTCTAGTATCTCTGATGTAGGCAGCTGAGGTAGGAGATCGTGTAGATTTTCCAAATTATTTGATTGAAATTATATTCACACAATATATTAATTTATGTGTCATGTCCTTGAAAATGTAGTCATATATATATTTGAGACAATCTTTTACAAGGATGGACAACTGAATTTCAGTTGATAATATTTTTTTAATAGATAAGTAGATTCATAAAGAAAATAAGTATTCACAGTACCTATACATATATTATGTATAGTGCGAAAAAGATAAAATAATCTAGACCGGATACGTGTCGCTTTTTTCTGATTTATAATAAATATATGTCAAAACAATACAAAACAAATTGCGTGAGAGTATGTTCGTGTGTATTGTCAAGAAATGTTGCATATTTTAAAATAATTTATCGAGCATATTAACCTCATTTAAAAGTTATATTAAGTGGTACGAGGGTATTTGTTAGAAAATATTTCTGGACTACATAGACTACACACACATACACACACGACACACACTAGAAAGTTATTTGAATGCATTTTCTTTAAAACAGTAATGCTGATAAGTCATGAAAATATGTAAATTCCTACTTACTGTATGTAATGGACTAAAGATTTCATAGGGTGTGTAAGGTTATAATATCTTTTTTTTTGTTCATATTACTAAATGTTGTAGTCAGTACATATGCGTGGGTGTTGTTACACAAAAAGTGAATGATTTCTTCAATTCATTTATTATTATAAATTTGTTATCAAATACCGTCTTGTTGTAGACGATTTTTCAAACCTTTACTCACAACGAGTATCCACTGAGGTAAGTTAATTCTTGTTTCTTCTCATATGTATATTATAATTCAAAATTGTAAATTAACCTACCAAATGTCACAATTATTGAGTAACTGATCAGCTGCCGGAATCAAAAGACAGGAGAATTTTAATAAGGTCATTTTGAAGAAATCATGAAGAGAAAAGATGCAGGGAAGAAAAACGAAACACTAAGGTTCACTAAACTGTGAATGATTCAGGTGAACTGATACAATTTGGTTGGATATATATTTTGTGTTACCTTGTTTTATATATCACACACATGCAATTCTTTTAATTGTTATTATATGACCAGTTATGGCTACTGACTTCGTCTGTTCTTCACCACTCCCTAAATAATAAATCATTATCACATATAATTTGGGCTATAATAATACGCCCATTTTGTGCCTTAATGTAAATAAGAAAATAATTAAAGGATAAATTTATTAAATCTAACAACAAGCTATAACCAAACAATGTTTTATCAAAATCTATCTAGTTGCGTGATGCGTCTATGAATAATAAGATATTCCATAATATCGAAAACGCTTGTTCTAAACAACAAAAGCATGTAGAGTCGTTTAAAAAATACTTATTGTACCTACAGGTTTGGTCTCGCTCTATGCTATTATATGTATCTATGCTATTAGATGTTTTCAGTATAAAGTCAACTTACGGCCAACAAGTCGGTTGATACAATGCGATAACTATTCGATATCAATCAAGATGTTGTTTCGTTTTGCGTCTCAGCAGAGATAATGACAAAGTTGAGATTTATTTAAAATTAAAATAAGTGATGATAAAAAATATATGTTAAAATATTATTATTTTAAATATAATTTTTTAACATGGTTTTAAATAAAAAACTTCGCTGTTTCTTTCAGCTCAATAAATGCTTTAATTAAAATTTTAATTTGTGTTTTCGTAACGAAATAAAATAATTATTTTCTAGGGACAAGGGAAAATTGTAATTAAAACTGTGTCGCTTTATAAAATACTAATAACATTTAAATGTTATATAAATAATAAATTATATTGACAACGAAATTAAGGTAAGAAAGTACATATTAAATAATATAATAATGAAATGGAAATTACATAGACATAGGCAGGATTACAACCTGCGACTTCTGGTTTGGGGTTGATGCTGTTAGCAGTTTAGCACCCTGCCATTGTTGATAAATTTTTATTCTATATTATAAATAAACTAAAGAATCTTAATGGCTAAATTTGTTTTGGCTAATTTTGTTCGATATTACAACTCAAAGCGAACTTGAAGGACTGTGACTTTAAGTAGACAAATTATTTAATTATAATTGAATGATTAACTGTTACGTAAATTAATATTTACATATACAATTAAATTATTTACTCTTAATGTATATATGTATACATAATTGTATTTGTTTTTCAACAATATAATAATGTCATAAATAAGATAAAATACTAAAGCAATAAGGGAAACAAAAAGTAAGTAACAATATATTCAATAAAACAATTAAGCAGAACTTTGTATTTTAAACGACATTCAGTTTGTTTTCCGAAGCTTCAGTAAAGTTATGAAAGACACTTAATTGCTTTAATTCTGAACACCATTATGCGATTTAAAGTTCTGAAAAGCTTTTGTGGGTTAATTATAATAATGACATTATTTTAATATGGTAAGAACGTCTTCAAGGAAACAGCGCGGCGGTGGTTAAGTTTCAGGCTGAGTGATTGATGATGACAGGTATGGGTTATTCGTTTTATTGTTTATTGAGAGAGTCGATCAGTCTTCAGTGTATGCAAACGAAATATTACAAATACCAAAATTGGCAAACACTAAAATCAAAAACGATTTCGTAATTAGAACAACAATGGAACGGAAACACATAAAGTCCAGTTTAAGTTTCGTTCTTGATAATAAAGTTTTCAACTTTTTTCTGGTTTATGATTTGCGCTAGACTAATAACCATCTCAGAACTTCTTTTGGTAACGCTGTAAGTTTTAGGGTCTCTGTGGGTCTTCATCATGATGATTTTTTGCACATACAGGAAAAGGCATCCTGGTCTAAGCTGTTTGCTGACAACATTGTTCTTGCTGGTGAGGTCGTCTTTGAAGTCTAGACCAGTATATCAAAATGACAAAATTTTAGATTATGGTCCTGAAAATCAGCAATATAAACACTGAACAATATAACTTGTGATTTCAACGAAGAAAATTGTAGAGATTTAATTTTCAGTCAAAAGTCCTTTAGCACTTTCTTTGGACTTTTAATACCTTGCTCGGTTCTTTAAGATTATTATAAAATAGACCTATCTCATAAACATAGAAACAGCACAGCTTGTATAAAATGGCAACAGATCACAGGAACATTAAGCGAATCACATTTTCCACTTATACTTAACGGTAAAATGAATAAAACAGTATTGTTATACCGTCTTGTATAGGTCAGAATGTTGAGTTTTGAAAAATGTAGATAAAAGACAAGTGCATGTTGCTGTAGTGCGCATATTCAGATGGATTTGTGGCGTGAAAAGAATAGATAAAGCAAGAAATGTGTATGTATGATGTCCATAATATAAGGTCATTAAGGTCTTCCTCAGTAATTATTGATTATTATTTTATTTCATGTATTTTATCTTGTCTTATCTTTAGTTACACTACGTATAGTGTAATACCGAATCGTAAGTTTATTGAGTCCAACCACAAAGATCAGATCAGATACATGCATACTCACTAAAAGTCAGTTAAGGATAGTAACTCAGTTAGCGAAATCAATAAAAGGCGAATACACTTTCACTTTCCTTGGGTTTGTTTGTTTAATTAAACCAAATAATTGATTAGACTGCGATTTAATCGTATTTAATACTTAAATTTCTTCGTTATTATTTATTCAGAACTTTAATTGTATATTGGTTCACATAAGAGACGAGGATTTTAGATTTAGTAAACAACAAGGGTGGCAAGTAAGGGAGAGTGAGAGAGGAGGTCGATGACCGCACACATTTAATTGTTATAAATTAACAATCAAATAAACAGTTGAATTATTCACAATACGTTTTATTGAACAGCAAGAGACTAAATGTAAATCGGTTAGGATCAAGCTTCAGATATTGGATATTTAAATGTGCTTAAAAGTGCTTTAACTAATACTAAAATTGCGGTGGGAGTTGACAAGATAACACCACTTATCTGTAAACGTAATTAATTAACATTAATTATTAAAAAGAGAGAATGTTTATGTAGGCGGTAACCTTCAAAACCAAATCATCCGATTTCAAACATTTTTCACAAATATTTAGGATAAACTTCCAAGTACAAATATGGGAACAAAGCTAACGAAAAAACTTTTGAACGAAGGCGTGTCTTAAGTATCTTATACGGTCTTTTGTAAACTCGGTTGCATTACCTATACGTATATTGATTTACTGCAAAAAATATCACCAAGTCGAAACTTTATACTGATTTCTAATATTTATTTGTATAAATAGTATAGAACAAATTGAATGGAAGTATACTCGGGAGTGTATAGTTGAGAAATGTTGCATATTTTTAAATAATTTATTGAGAACATTAACATTATTTTAATTTTACTTTAAATGGTATGAAGGTATTTGTTAGAAAATAATTCTGGCCGTCTTACAACGAACTAGAAAAGATTTATATGTGACCTTTAAAAGCAATTATTCTGCTGGAGCATTAAAATATTTAAAATCTTACTTACTGTATCTATGCAATGGGCTGAGAAACTAAATTAATGAGTCAAAAGTCAGAGCGTGAAACTTTTTCATGAGTGATATTTTAACCTAAAAATGTAATTGGTTTAGCTAAAAATATATTACTTATTTTTCTACTAAATATTGTAGTCTGCTAGTACCTATCGACTTTCCAAAACCTGTACCTATTTCCAAAAAACTTATAATCTTCAAAAGTCATGCTCATATAATGTAAAATCTTAGCTGATATTATTTTACTAAAATAATTGGAAAGACAATTGTTCAGTTCAAAATATATTGTAATTATCAATTCACAATCAAATGGGATAAGGTAAATTACCCAACTAATTGTAACAGTTATTGGCTAACTTGTCAGCTGTTCAACAAGATAACTTTAATGAGATCATTTTGGTATAGACATGCAGCGAGTTGATAGTTACGAGCGAGTTGAGTATTTGCTTGTCTAACTAAATATCCAAACTAAATAGTTGGTATTTTCGGTGAAATTTGTTTTTGAATTTGTCTCGTTCAATGTTATTACGAGTATGTAGTTATTTCCAGTATACAGTACACTTATCACCAACATGTCGGCCGAAATGATGTGATAATTACATTTCACTCGGTATCAATAACGTCTCGCTGTGAATCTCAATGAACGGACAGTTTAATAACGAAAACTGAACCGAGCTGACAAATTTAAAATTATTTAAAAATAAAGATAAATAATAATATTGATAAAACATTGGGAAAGTTAAATATGTTAGAATTATCTAATAAATTTTTTATTACAAGTTTTTTTTGTATATTTGAATTGTCTTTCAATTTAATAAATATTGTAATTTAATTTTTGGTTTCAGTACAGAATGAATAATTATATTTTCCGTGTAGAAAGGCCTGTTTTAACAAAACCTATGTCGTGTATTGAACGACTAATAACATTAAATGTTAAGAAATAATAAATTATTTTGGATGCAATTAAATGAAATCGTAGCTGAAAGTATTTAATAATAGATATAAGATTTTGAAACACAGTGAAATTAAATGAAATGATTAAATATGTATCATAAAAAATGGTTGCAAAATATATAAAATGTGATATTCTTTCAACAATGAATCATTATAATATAATACTCACTGTTTCATAGTTAATCCATTTATCTCATTAACCATTTGGCCAATTCAATATTGACATTTATTTATATTATTTACCAACTTTTTATTTTTAATGGATTTTATTTTTCACTAACGAACAATTAGATAATTAAAAACAATTAAACATAAGTTTAATTGTTTAACATTAAACGACAGTCAGCTGTTTTCCGAAGCTTCAGTAAAGTTATAAAAGACACTTAATTGCTTTAATTCTCCAAACCATTATTTGATTAAGAGTTCGGAAAAGCTCTTGTGGGTAAATTATAATAATTACAATATTTTAATATAATAATATGGTCAGAGCGATTCTGAGCACACAACGGAGGGTAAGTCACAAGAAGGTATATATTTTGTGTTCTGTCTGTCACTTGAGGATTGCATAGAGTCTTACAATATGCTTTAGTAGGACGATTCATTAATTATGATTATTATATTTTTCTTCAAAATATTTTTCTTAAATTTATAAGAAATATATGTGAGATATATATACAACCCTGAGAACTTAACATGGCAACATAGTACCTTGACTGCAGCTCGTATACGGGCTGGCTCGACCTAACTATACCTAAGGAGGCTGGTAACAGTCTCTTATCACTTACCATTAGATACCACCCTCAGCCATACGTATATGAAACTCTTAATAAAGAGAGTATATTCTATTGGTGTATGATTTAGAAACCATCTGTATAAGAAAATTATTTTGTTATAATTGAGGTTACCCGAATAAAAAATCTGACAATAAGCTACTTACTTATATACACAAAGAATAAAATTATAAGGATTTTGTTTTTTGAACCAAATATAATAGTTACCACTATTACAAAATTGCTGTTCAAGTTCAATTGTTAACGATTTATTTGTAATATTAAACTTCAGCGTTACACGTGTCAACACACTGTTCAAACAAATTGATTAATTTTCCCTGCCACGTGTGTCCTAGTTTTAACATCAAAATACAATTTTCAATTAAACATACAATAAATATAACAAAAAGATGTTCAACATTGAATACTATTTAGCGGTGAGCTTGTTAAAAATATATTATATTTATTCCTTTATGTATCGTTAGTAATACAGATATAAATTACCAAATGTATTTTATTTAAATAAATCTGTTTTTAGGGATTTAACTCGCGTATAATTAATTATTTTTTATATTTACATTTCAAATTTAACGCGACATTTCGAATGCTTTGCAGCAATCATGTTCACGGTGTCAGACACCTCCAACTCGTCTTACTGTGAACACAATTGCTGCAAAGTATTCGAAATGTCGAGTTAAATTTAATATGTAACTTTATAATTTAACAAACTGTGCCTGCGACTTCGTACGCATAGATTCCGATTTCGATAAAGATACCTGTTTAAAGTTTCATCAAATTCCGGCAAGTAGTTTTTGCTTGTTTTGCATGTAGTTGGAGTTTATTTTTATAAATATATATTTTTTAATCACAAATATTTTTTTCGTGAGTAGATCTGTTTAAGAACTGTGTACTGAGTCGTTCAATTATGTATTTTTTTTATGAAAAGTATATTATTATTCCCTGACGGGAGCAGTGGCGTAGCGTGAGTGTCGGCTGCCCGGGGCGGAAGACAATTTTGCCGCCCTCTTATTTAGGTATTTTATTTTAATGTATACTATGCATTACATACATTAATTATAGAGAACTTTTCGGAGAGAACAGTCATCATTATTTTGTATTATACAGGCTAGATTTTAAATAAAAAACAGTTTATCTAAGTTTTACAATCACGTTTATTAATACAAAAATTCTTTTACTTTAACCAATTAGATACATTGATTTAACTTAGGTACCTATCACTTAAGATTAGGTACACCTTGAGGATCGACAAGATTAAATAAAATCAATTTTTATTTAGAACTAGAACGATACTATTATATAACATTTTTATTTTTATTGAAAAGTAATATGAGTATTTCTTAAAAAAACAAAACAAAACTTCCGTCTTTAATTAAAAATTTATACGTCTACTTTTTTTAAGAGCAAAGTCTTTTATTGTACCGTCAATGTCTATCGCATCACACACCTCTTGCTCAATAGACAAAATAGCCAAATTAGTTAGTCTTAGAGTACTTATTGTCGATCTTAAATAATTTTTAATCAATTTCAATTTTGAAAAACTTCTCTCACAGCTGGCATTGCTTATAGCAACTGTGAAAAATATTCGGAACATTATTAAAATATTGGGCAGAGTATCTTCCAGCTTGGATTTAACAATAAATTTAAATAACTCAAGTGAGTCTGCATTAATCAATTCATTTTCGTTGCCTGTAGCAACAACGAAAGTCCGCAGTCGAAGTCTTTCCAGCTTGAAATCCTGCTCGTCAATTTCGTCAGATGCGTAGTCTAGATTACATTCAGTGTTGTCTGGATCTAATAATATAGCCGGTGTTAGATAAGCAAACTTATCCGTTAAATTCTGTAGCTGTTGAAAACGCTCACGAATGTCTGCAATAACTCTATCTAACGAAGAAAACAGCTTTCGTCTCAACTCATTTTCACAAGACAAGTTAGCATCTCTAGTTCCGTCATCAAAAATATGCTTTCTTGTTATGCGCCTCCGAGGTTTTATGGAAATTCCAAGTTCTTCACACATATTTTTTGCATAACCTACAGCGCCATTTGCCCATTCCTCTCTTTTCTCTGTCAATATCATCTGCAAAGCATTTACTTTCTGAGCGCACAATCTTATGTCAAGTCCCCTTGTTTGTAAATATTTTTGTGCATCATTCACTTCATGTAGCACCGGTTGCCACAGGCCCAAAAAACAAAGAAAGGAAAATGACTGCATCGAAATTAGTAAAGTACCTGCATCTGTCCTAGTGTTTAAGCTTTCACCTGCCTCCGTCAGTTCTTCCAAAGTGACGAGAATATCTTTGTAATGATGCCATGTCACATTTACGGCATCGCCTCTTGCACTCCACCGCGTGTCTTGAACTCTTTTTAAGCTTTTGCCTGTAGCTGTTATCAGAACTTCCCAACGATGTGTCGATGAGGAAAAAAAAGAATAGCAACGTTCTAAAGTGCCGAAAAAAGTTAGTGAATCCACCTCAACTGAGGCAGCGTGTAAACAAACTAGGTTTAACGAATGATTTGAGCAAGGTACGAATTCAGCTTTAGGGTTTATTTCTCGAATTCTTTGCTGAACTCCTGAATACTTTCCAGCCATAACAGCAGCATTATCATATGCTTGGCCTCTACAGTTGCTTATATCTAGGCCATCAGCTTGAATTTTGTCCAAAATCATCTTTGAAATTCCTTCAGCAGTTTTGTCTTTAGTTTCAATGAAATCTATAAAAGATTCCATTACTTTTACTTCCTGATTTTCAATTACTACGTATCTTATACGTATCTTAATACCTGACTTGTTTGATCTTTATGAGAAAGATCTGGAGTGCTGTCGAATATAATTGAATAATACTTAGCCTTTTTTATTTGTCCGATGATATGTTGGCGAACTTTATTTCCCAAAATGGCAATAAATTCGTTTTGTATTTGTGGTGACATGTAAGTGATTGAAATTTTGCCAGATATTTTAGACCTTACAAGATGTTCACGAAGTACAGGATCGTATTTTGCAATTAAATTAACCAATTCTAAAAAGTTTCCTCTATTGGTACCGGTGTCGTTTTCTATATGTCCACGTAAAGCCAAATTTTGTTTGGCAAGGAATCTTATAATATCAAACATTCTGATAAGAATTTCCTGCCATTTCTTTATTTCTTTTGCCACTATGTCTTGTTCTTTTTTGTCAATAGTCTGTAATTTTTGAAGTCTGCTCTCCAACTCCTTCCATTTGCAATAATTTTGGATGTGTAGTGCACTTGATTCGTGACTTGAAACCTTAGGATTTAATTTCCACCAAGTATTAAATCCATCAGATGAGCAAAATTTAGATCCATTCGGTGTACTTACGTTCTCAAATAAACGACAACAAAAGCAAAATAATGATGCTTTAGCTGGAGAATAAGCCATCCAAGTACGTAAAACTTTTTCGCCGTTAGTCAATGTACGATAAAACCAATCCTTAGTAAGCCTTCTTGTCTCTCCTTTTGATTTTAAAGAGCACGAATCTGAGCGTGTTACTGTTGACATTTCAGCGAAATTAGTATCAATATGCTGAACAATTTCCTGTCCTTGCTGAATGAGATGCAATCGAATATTGTCGTCTATGTGTTCAGGCCATTTTCCAATATCGTCGAAATTTTCCTTTCGTCTTTGGTACTGAATAGCAGACAATGATGATGTTGTATCAATCTCTGTTTTGGAACTATGCATGTCCATGTCTGAACATACAGATGGAGACACTAATGCAGTGGATGTTGTTGGAATTTGATCTTTAGGAACAATGTCAAGTTCTTGTATTTTTTCAGCTTGTTCTGGGTTTAAAGGCCCAGTTGTCTGTGATGAATTTAAGCCTAACGAGGAATCTGACGTGTCAGGAACAACACTTTTCACATATTTAAGTAAAGCTCCTTCATTTGCTCTAATATTTTCCAACTTAGCTCTTCTCTTATTACGGTAAGAAGCCCCACTTTCTTTTACTCTTTTCATTTTTGATGCTAAAATCAAAAAAATATTAAATGAGAAAAGTACAAGTTAGTGTTGTAAACAAAATTATCGAACATATCAAAAGAAGTACCGAGGATATTAAAAAAAAACCTTGCTTTACTGAAATTTTCCGTTTTTAGGGTTTTGTACCCAAAAGGAAAAAAATTGAGCCTTTATCTATCTTTACTTTTATTAAATCATTTCATTGACCGTCTGTCTGTCAAGACCTTTTTTCATAGGAACGAGTACTTACTTACACATATTAAATTGAAATTTATATCACAGTTTCCGATCAAGATCCCTTTGAAATGTGAAAATACTTTTATGCACTTCGGCGTTTCTTTTTTATATAAGTTATAAGTAAGTATTTTTATATAAGGTATAAGTTTGAACAACATATCAGATAGTCCAACATACAATTAGATAAATATAATATTTAATACTCACTCAGTTGAAAGTTGTTCAATAATTTCACAACCACTACACGCACTTATTTGCACAAAAATCACAATTTGGAAAGCGTAACATAATTAAAATACGAGACAATGTGAATTGGACAACTGACGATCCATCAATAAAACTTTCTTTGAATTGTCAAACTTTGTCAAAGCACGTAATTCCCCGTACCTTAAAGGGGCTTTCTCGTACGTGTGATAAACTATATTGAACTTAATATATATGTAATAAAAGTCATTCTCGCTGATTGTTAGTCATAAACGGGGAATTCCCACAAGTCAGTATAGACGTTGTTGCCAGTCGCTACAAAATATCATTCAAAGAAAAGGAATTCCCCGAATTCGTCACAAAATAAGTAATGAAAAATTCCGTGCTCCTTTCAATCGGTCCAAATTTGTAGTTACGATAAAAATATATATTTTTTATTTATTGTTAAATTTTGCCGCCCCCTATAAAGTGCCGCCCGGGGCGGGCCGCCCCCGCCGCCCCCACTACGCTACGCCACTGGACGGGAGGACTATGAATATGGACTATTAATATGTACTATCAATACGTACTATCAATATGTACTATCAATATGCACTATCAATACGTACTATCAATATGTACTATCAATACGTACTATCAATACGTACTATCAATACGTATTATCAATACGTACTATCAATACGTACTATCAATACGTACTATCAATACGTACTATCAATACGTACTAACAATGTATATTATCAATGTATACTATCAATACGTACTATCAACATGTACTATCAATACGTACTATCAATATGTACTATCAATGTATACTATCAATATGTACTATCAATACCTACTATCAATATTTACTATCAATACGTACTATCAATATTTACTATCAATACCTACTATCAATATGTACTATTAATATGCACTATCAATACGAACTATCAATAAGTACTATCAATATTTACTATCAATACGTACTATCAATACTTACTATCAATGCATACTATCAATACGTACTATCAATACGTACTATCAATATGTACTATCAATATTTACTATCAATACCTACTATCAATATTTACTATCAATATTTACTATCAATATTTACTATCAATATTTACTATAAATATTTACTATCAATACGTACTATCAATACGTACTATCAATACGTACTATCAATACGTACTATCAATACGAACTATCAATATTTACTATCAATATGTACTATCAATACTTACTATCAATATGTACTATCAATTTGTACTATCAATATGCACTATCAATACGAACTATCAATATGTACTATCAATACGTACTATCAATATTTACTATCAATATTTACTATCAATACCTACTATCAATATTTACTATCAATATTTACTATAAATATTTACTATCAATACGTACTATCAATATGTATTATCAATACGTACTATCAATACGTACTATCAATACGAACTATCAATATTTACTATCAATATGTACTATCAATACTTACTATCAATGCATACTATCAATACGTACTATCAATACGTACTATCAATATGTATTATCAATATTTACTATCAATACGTACTATCAATACGTACTATCAATATTTACTATCAATACGTACTATCAATATGTACTATCAATATGCACTATCAATACGAACTATCAATAAGTACTATCAATATTTACTATCAATACGTATTATCAATACTTACTATCAATGCATACTATCAATACGTACTATCAATATGTACTATCAATATGTACTATCAATATGCACTATCAATACGAACTATCAATAAGTACTATCAATATTTACTATCAATACGTACTATCAATACTTACTATCAATGCATACTATCAATACGTACTATCAATACGTACTATCAATATGTACTATCAATATTTACTATCAATACCTACTATCAATATTTACTATCAATATTTACTATCAATATTTACTATAAATATTTACTATCAATACGTACTATCAATACGTACTATCAATACGAACTATCAATATTTACTATCAATATGTACTATCAATACTTATTATCAATGCATACTATCAATTTGTACTATCAATATGCACTATCAATACGAACTATCAATATGTACTATCAATACGTACTATCAATATTTACTATCAATATTTACTATCAATACCTACTATCAATATTTACTATCAATATTTACTATAAATATTTACTATCAATACGTACTATCAATACGTACTATCAATACGTACTATCAATATGTATTATCAATACGTACTATCAATACGTACTATCAATACGAACTATCAATATTTACTATCAATATGTACTATCAATACTTACTATCAATGCATACTATCAATACGTACTATCAATACGTACTATCAATATGTATTATCAATACGTACTATCAATACGTACTATCAATACGAACTATCAATATTTACTATCAATATGTACTATCAATACTTACTATCAATGCATACTATCAATTTGTACTATCAATTTGTACTATCAATATGCACTATCAATACGAACTATCAATATGTACTATCAATACGTACTATCAATATTTACTATCAATATTTACTATCAATACCTACTATCAATATTTACTATCAATATTTACTATAAATATTTACTATCAATACCTACTATCAATATTTACTATCAATATTTACTATAAATATTTACTATCAATACGTACTATCAATACGTACTATCAATACGTACTATCAATATGTATTATCAATACGTACTATCAATACGTACTATCAATACGAACTATCAATATTTACTATCAATATGTACTATCAATACTTACTATCAATGCATACTATCAATACGTACTATCAATACGTACTATCAATATGTATTATCAATATTTACTATCAATACGTACTATCAATACGTACTATCAATATTTACTATCAATACGTACTATCAATATGTACTATCAATATGCACTATCAATACGAACTATCAATAAGTACTATCAATATTTACTATCAATACGTATTATCAATACTTACTATCAATGCATACTATCAATACGTACTATCAATATGTACTATCAATACGTACTATCAATATTTACTATCAATACCTACTATCAATATGCACTATCAATACGTACTATCAATACTTACTATCAATGCATACTATCAATACGTACTATCAATACGTACTATCAATATGTACTATCAATATGCACTATCAATACGAACTATCAATATGTACTATCAATATTTACTATCAATACCTACTATCAATACGTACTATCAATATTTACTATCAATATTTACTATCAATACGTACTATCAATATTTACTATCAATATTTACTATCAATACGTACTATCAATATTTACTATCAATATTTACTATAAATATTTACTATCAATACGTACTATCAATATTTACTATCAATACGTACTATCAATATGCACTATCAATATGTACTATCAATACGTACGGTCAATACGTACTATCAATAATACTAAAATTATAAATCTCACATTGAAAAGACCCCTGATATAAAATAAAAATTTGATCCTCTGACTTGATAGTAGTACAAAAAATAATTATTAAAAATTAAAAGAAATATACTTACTTCAATCCGTAATAAATTCTCAAAATGTATAGTTGTTTATGCGCACTTCAAAGCTCTTTACAAACTCAGTACTCAGTACCTCTTGATTTAATATTTTATTCAGCACGTGGATGAAATACAATTATAAAATATTTTTCTCAGTTCTATCGCAACGCAACTGTCAGGGCAGATTATATTATTTAATATTCGACATTGCCATGGTAACGCAGTCCGTCGGAACCAATGTGAAACATTCCAAAATTACCACCTACTTACACATTAAAAATTAATGAAAAAACCATTTTCCAGTGGACCAAATTGTGAATCTAAACAATTCTCAAGTCCCCTTGAACACACACAAAGAATTTCATAAAAATCGGTCCAGCCGTTTGGGAGGAGTTCAGTGACAAACACACGCACACAAGAAATATATAATATACATATAAAGATTATTATACTCGAGTTAAATCAGTAAAAATTAAATTACTTCAATGTGTAGTAATCGTGAAAAAGTCTTAGAAAATAAAATGTATATATAATTTATCTTGTTTAAATAAATAATTTTAATAAATTATATAATTTAATTGCAATTTTAGGAGTAATTAGAGTATTGTAAAATCTTTCTTCTATAAAATTGTATTAAACTGTTTAATACATAACAAAGGTTTGCCATGTTGTCATATTTAATACTACCGAGAACAAAGAACCAGATTTTGAAAACGTAATCAATTTAATATAAACCTCTAATTCATAATTCTATTCATAATCTAAAGAGAGTTTACATGTAAGGCATATACTTAAAAACGAATTAATCTGATTTAAATAATTATTTTACAAATATTTAAAGTTCACCTCTTAGTGCACATGGGCTGTTGTACAGGTAATGCGATATGGCTTTTCGTGAATACCGGATTTGCGAAATAAATCGACGAAAAATGGCGAGCGTTCCAAAGTGCCTTGGGAATACTATCTTCTGTAGTTCATATGGACGCAGTCCAACACATTAGCTACAAATAAAAATTATATTAGCAAAGAAGAGATAAAACTTACTCCATTCTTATATCAAATAAAAATAGATAAAAAAAACTGTAAAATAACACACTGTAGAAGTGGTTTCTAAACGGAATATAAAATGTTATGTCAGCGTGGCCATTCAATAGTCGCTTACAATCTATTCAAGCTGAAGATTAGGCCAGCTACATTGGAAATCCACTTCGCTCAGAGTCTACTTGGCATAAATATGAATAGAATATTACATCGAGGTGAGTACAATAACCTTTTAATATTTATAAAATTAATTATAGATTATAGCAAGCAATTATAAAATAAATACAATGTTATATCCTGGTATCCTATGTACCCAATTCGTAATATATATATTTTTTTTATGAAGAAAAATAATCAAATAAATTTTTAATTTTCCATTGTTGGCAGCGAATTTAGTATTTGTTTTTTCAACAAAATAACAAAACTAAAGTAGGGTTCGCTAAACTATTGATGATTTCAGTAAACTTTTAAAATGTGTTTAGATTTATGTTCTGTTTAACATTGACTTGACTTTCTTTTATTTTGTTCTTATTTTTTCATCTCCCCAAATCATTTAGTTATTTATAATTACAATTTGTGTTGTAATAATATTCAAACCAGTAGATACTTTTATACATAAACTTATTATATGATGTATATATATTATTATATGTATGTAGATATTTCCAGTATAAAGTCAACTTCCGGTAAACATGTCGGTCAAAGTAATGTGATAATTAAATTCTACGCGAGATCAGTTATACTGTTATTTGATTTGATTGAGAGGAAAATTTAATGACAAAGTTGACATTTATTTCATAACAAAACGTTTTAAAAATAATGATAATCTTTAAATAAAAAAATATTTATGTAAAATATATTAATATTTTTTATACATTTTTGTATTTTTTTTTTAAATAATCTATAAGAGAAAAAACAACAGTTTTCTAGTTACAAGGGAAAGTTTTAATTAAAACTGTGTCGTTAGTAAAACAAAAAACTTATTTACACAGAAGTTTTGGAAAAATATGTAAATCTTAATATAAAAAAATCAATAAATATAGACTAAAAATTATAATAGACATTCAATACTGAGTAACAATACTTTAAATTAAACAATTAAGCAGAAGTTAAAACTTTATTGAAGTTATAAAGGATATTTAAGCGATTAAATTCCCAACACCATTATGTAATTAAGATTTCCAAAAAGCTATTGTGGGTTAATTATAATAAATAAGTTATTGAAATATTCTAAGGTTCAGTAAGTACTAAACAACGCTAGTTAAGCGCCGATTTAAGCGGCTGGTAAGTTATTCCTTTTATCATTCAGTCTGTCAAGTATTAGACAGTTAATGCATACGAATACATACATAATATAGAGAAAAACCCACACGTTAGCTTTAACAAAGCGATGGTACGGTCTTAACTTCGAGCCTCTTCGGGATTGATGATATTTATATATTTGAAAAAAAAAATAGAGAATCTTGGCTCACATGTTCATACAAATATTTGACAATTTGATTAAAAATATGTAAATAAATAAATAATATAAACTATAAAAAAATGTAGGCCAGAAGATATTTTTTCTTTTGTTTCTGATTATGGCTTTTTTGACAATTAGTTTTACCTGTACCACAAAATGGAGAAAATCATTGTTTGAAGAATATATTTAAATATCTTAATCTTATTTATATAATATATTCTTGGTTCAACTATAAAATTTCACCGAAACTTTCAAAAATTACGAAGTTGAATGTATCTGTAATGTATTTCAGTCCCATTATGTTTCTAAAATATAAAGTCTTACATTTAATTATAACATAATCAAATATTATTTTAAAACAACGAATAGTAAGTTCGAGGAGTCGAACCACAAAGAGGTTTCATGGATACTCTTTAAAAGTGAGTTGAGTAAAGTATCTCAATGACAGCAATAAACTATAAATACATTTTTATAATTATTCCTTTGAGTTTGTTCGTGTAATTAAAGCAAATAATTGATTAGATTGCGTCTTAATCTTACTTTATAATTAAATTTCTTTGTGAATATTTGGTTTGAACCGAAGTTTAATTGTCTATTGGTTCAGATAAGAGACAGGGATTTTAGATTAAGTAAACAACGAGGGAGGCAAGTGGGTGTGTGGGGGGGGGGGGGGATGACGCACACGGTATTATAAATTAACAAGAAATAAACAGTTCGATTATTTACAATACGATTTATAGAACAGTTCGAGAGTAAATGTAAATCAAACAGAATCAAGTATGAGTTAATGTAAATCAAACAGAATCAAGTATCATTGGGAATACAGAATTCTATTGATCAAATTATGTAGAGTCGACAAATAATCATAACTATAGTTTCTTGACGTATATAACTCAGTAAGCGTTTAAAAAAAAAAAAAAAAAAAGATATATTAAATAGGTTGTATTTGAAATATATTTGTGATAAATGATTACAGAAAATAATGTTATAGTTCACGTTATTCATAATTTAGTCATGTAATTGTCTTAAAATACTTATTGTAATTTTTTTTTTAATTATTGAACATTCGTAGATTTAAAGGTTCGTCTGGAAATTTCATAAATATATTATGATATAAGCTGTTTTCAGCGATTTCGTTACAGAAGGCCATTTGTATATTTTTGAGCGCTGTGATCGAACCCGGGAAATATAGATAGATACCCATATTTATTATAAAGCACTACTGGTTGTAAAAGACCCATTTGTGTAAACAGCCTTCTTCAATATATAGGCTATCAGCTAAATAAATATTTTTCAAATCTTAGTGCTCTCTGAGATTTATGCGTTCTAAGAAAAAACCTTCAGCTTTATATCAGTAAGAGGTCATTGTGACATGTTTCTTTTAGACCCTCGTCCCTTATGTTACTTTCACTCCATCATTTTTTTTTTTTTTTTTTTTTTTTATTTATTAAACTTTTGTTACATAAGATTACAATAATGCACTCCAAAAATTACGAGAATTTGTCCGGAGTGTTGAGTTTAAGTACAGTTCAATTAGACAATCACAACAAGGAGGGTAATTCTACAAAATAGATGATACAATATTTTAGTTCGATGTAAATGCAAAAGGGAATGCGATCGAGACACAAAACCAGTTTGCTGCAAAGCAGTTACAGGGTGTTTAGATAATAAGATTTCAATTCGATTTTTAAATTATTTATAGTGATTCTATTTTTAAGGGCTACATCCAATCCATTCAATAAGTGAGGAGTCAAATATTTCGTGGTCCTTTTTCCATATACATTATTTTTTGCTGAAGTTGTTATTAGTTTTTGGTTTGTTATTTGTCGTGTATTAATTTTATGGTGGATTTTGTGCTGTACGTCCATATTAAAAAAGTTTTCTTTTAAGAGGTTAAATTGAAATTTATATTCTACCGGTAATACATTGCAATACTTAAATATTTTGTTCTCATCATTTTTATATTGTTCTTTTATTTTGAAGGGTAAGATTTTTTTTAGGATTCTAATTTGCAAACTTTTTATAGTGTTAAGATAGGTTTTAAAAGTTCTTCCATAAGTCGTAATAGCGTAGTTTATGATTGAATCAGCTAAACCATTATAAAGCATAAGAAGGATATTAAATGGTATTCTCTTCCTAATTATTACTATATTAGCCAAGAAAGCTCTGAGTTTATCACATACAGTACTTATATGAGGTTTCCAATTAAAATAACAATCCACCACTAATCCAAGATAAGTATGTTTTTCAACAGTTTCTATCACTGGACACTTGCATTGGTGGGTATTTAGATGGAGACAATTGTGATTATGTGCCTTTAATCTATTATTGGTATCACAGAACGTCTTAGTGTATGGCGAACGAATATGAACCAGTTTTGTCTTAGATGCGTTTAGCATAAGCCCGTTGTCATGACACCACTTGTTTAGTAAATTAAAGTCTTGCTGTATTTTTTCCAGTGCTTTGTTTACGTTTGAGTCTGCTATCAAGAGACAAGTGTCGTCGGCGTATTGAAACGATGAACAAAATTTAAATATGTTATTCATATCATTTACGTATGCTATGAAGTGCAGCGGTCCAAGCACCGATCCCTGTGCTGTACCTTGACATACAGATACTACATCACTCGTTACGTTTCCTATTTTAACAAAATAGGATCTGCTTCTCAAGTACTCTTCACACCATCTCAGTACGGGGCCTCTTATACCTGTATTGTTGAGCTTTTCTATTAGGGTGTTATGATCTAGGGTATCAAATGCCCTTGAAAAATCTATGAAAAGAGCTAAAATATGTCTTCTTCTATGTAGATGTTCATTTACTTCATCCGCGAACCTAGATAAGAGGGATGTGGTACTTTTCGTTGGCTGGAATCCGAATTGGTTTTTACTAATTATTCCATGGTCGCCGTAGAATGTATAAATTTGAGCACTTAAGTATTTTTCAATTATTTTATCTAAAGAGGGTAAGAGGGAGATAGGACGGTAATTATTAATATCGTCTTGTTTACCCTTTTTGTAAAAAGGACGTACACAGCTTTGTTTTAGTTCATTTGGATAGGATCCTGATTTTATACTAGCGTTAATTAATTGGGCGATACTTACTGATACTTTTTTGGCAGCTAATTTAATATCTATTATTTTTATTCCATCGTTCCCGGGCGCTTTTTTAATTTTAAGATTTTTTATTATTTTTTCAATATTCTTTGGCTCTGCTCGTTTAAAATAAAAAGTTACATCGGCTGATTTACTGTACTCATGCTTATTTAGGAGTATTGTTGAGCATGTTGGTATAACATTTTTAACAGCGTCTTTAAATGCTAAGGCGAATTTGTTGGCAATTTCGTTGTACTTTTGGTTCTTTATGTCGAAAGCTTTCAAAATTGTGTCATCAATTGATCTAGTTACCCTACCACATATTTTGTTAATTATTTGCCATAGAACACGTGGATTTTTACTGTTATCATTAATTTTATTTCGGTAATAATCATTTTTGCTATTTTCCAGAATTTTATTTAACTTATTTCGTATCGTATTATATTTTAATCGAAGGATTTTATCTGTTGGGTCTTTTTTCCATTTATTGTATATATTATCTCTCTGATCTGCTAATTTTAACATAAATGTTTTAACCCATGGTTGTTTTATATATTTTTTTTTATATTTATTTTTATTTTTTAACGATTTATGATACGCAGATTCAAAAGCTGATTTGATGAAATTATATATTTTATGTGGACACGACATATCCGTTGTCTTTGTCCAATCAATGCTATTTAACTCCTCACTTAGAACTTTTCTATCATAATATTTAGTTTTAGAGGTTTGAACATCAGCCTGTATGCGCAACGAGCGAATTCCCTCACACACAATCAAGACAATGCGATGATCAGCCAGAACTGTGTCGACCGCCGCTGTGTACGGATTCGTGTTGGTCAATCGGGTAAACACGTGGTCAATACATGATTTAGTTATTTTATTAAGTCTTAATTCTATGCGAGTGTAGTCTGTTATACCAGCCGTGAATCCGTGCCCAGACAGCATGTCGATATATTTATTCTTTACAGTAGTGTTTGCCTTTAAGTCGATGTTGGCGTCTCCGAGTATGATTGAATCATTAATAATATGTTTATTGATAAACTGCGAGAGTTCAGAAATAAATCCAGTTTTGCAAGAAGAAGGAGGTCTATACAATGCACACAAAGTTATTGCGTAATTGTTCGCGGTTTTGAGAGTACCGTGTATCGTTTCAAAGTGCATTGTTTTTGTAGTTACGGGAGTAAACTTGAGATAATTCTTAACGTAAATTATTATACCGCCTCCTTTTTGTTTGGAACGTAACTTAGCGTGCATTCTATAACCTGGAATATTATATAATCGATATACATCACCATTAATATTTACCTCTGTTAAAACTATGACATCTATAGGAACACTCGATGATTCTATTATAATAAGAAGTTGGTTGTAGTTTTTAATTATTGATCTTATATTTACGTGAATACAGAATAAATCACTATTTCGCATATTACAGGGTACTTTCTTTACAAAAGAGTTAACTGAAGTGCAATCAAATATTTCATGTGTATGCAAGCCAACTATATCAGTAGCCATTTTTATAACATATAAGTAATATTTTTGAGCAATTATTAGGTTAAAATTAGTTTTCTTTGACTTCTTTTCTTTGAATTCTTCTCATGACTTTCTTTACATTCTGTGATTAAATGGACGGGGCAAGTTTAATCTTTGTCCGCTTTTCTTTTTTCTATTTTATTTTTCAAATAGTTTTTTTTGTACACATTTCCAACTCACCATATTAATGAGTCATAAGATGTTGTGACGAATCGAATAAATGTGGTTAAATCGAATAAATCGAGTAAATCGAATAAATCGAATAAAGTGGTTAATAAATTAGTTCTGTCACAAGTCTTCAATTCACATATAATAATTCAGTAAACACATAACATGGCAAGGATTCCATGCATTATGGAATCCTTCACACAACTCTCAACACACTAATAAAAATGTGTGTTTAGTTCATCGTACCCCTCTGTACCCCTGATATGACTTTCAGAGAATACTGCAATTTATAATAGGTTTATAACATGTTATTATAATAAACCTATATAATAACGTTTTATATTTCTTAATTTAAATTTATGTATCTAAAACATAGGCATAATAATTATCTGATAGTAGGTTATGATCTTATTAGTAATGTGATTGCAACAGTTTCAAACGTGGCAAGTACATTATAGGACTGACAGATGCGGTTCTACCTCTGTAAGCGGTTAGATGAAGGGATGCCTTAGGGCTTAGAACATTTATCAATAATTAGTTGACTGGAGTTTGTACATTGAAGTTTAGATACTCGTATAATAATAGAATATTAAATCGCTTCCTCCTCCGCTTATGCTTAAATCCGCAACCTAATCCCCCACACGCCATAGAGCTGAAATAAACAACCCCAATTGCTCTTAATTACCACAAATTAATAGCATTTTTAATTATTTTTACTAAATAAATTTATGATATTAAAATTTATTTGTGAGCAATGACCCTTAAGTGCAACATTTATATAATATTATTGAAATTAAAATTACAATCTTTTATATACTTATTTATTGACTTTTTAAGTTATAAGATGTTTTTAATGGGAAAAGAACGAGATATAGGTGTCTGCAACGAAAGTTAAACATATTTTGATATTAATACGAGTAAAAATATAATACGAGTAGGTACACATTTGTCAAGAAATACAAAAAAAAATATATATAAAATTTTTGATTTATTTTTAATCTTTTCCAAAATTTATATTTAGTATATTTAAATAAACATATGTAGATGTTCTTCAATACTAATAATTATTCATCATATTATTTTTTGCAATTTCGGATTCGAACCCTTAACCATCAATTATAATCAATAGGCTACGCCGACTTGAAATTGAACACTAGAACTACTTACAAAATTAAATCGTTTTGAATTGGTTACGTCAGAGCGTCTTGAATATTAGATCACTTAGAAAAAGTTAAAAATCAGAAAAAAGATTTCTGGTGAAATTTAAAAAGGTTTTTTTTTTCATAAACTTATGTGTACGTATTTGGTGTCGGAATTCCAAAGGCGGGAGTTATGCCTTTGTGTGACGCCGCCTGCAGCCGACCAAGAAGATATGTGAAAATTAAACATTCTAACACCCTTGATATTTAATCTCAAATACAAAAATAAGAGAAATAGCTTACTCGTCTTTCTGTGAATACCGTTAGCTGTTATATTTATTATTTGTCTCGGAAACATAAACTAGTACAATAGACAAGCATTTTTTTAACTATCGGTTTAATAGCGAATCTAACAACAATCACGAACAAGAAACGCGAAGTCAGCGCCACCTATAAGATTATTAAGCCGTCCTGGCTTATCTTAAGATAATTTTAAAAACCTAATTACCAAGTAAACATTTTATGTCATTGTGACATACATTTAAAAGGAGCATTGAAGTGAACTGATAAATATTATAAGACGACTTTTTATTTTACGTTTACTGTCATAAAAAGTAATATTAAATTTTAGTGTCGTAGTTAATATTCTAAAACCCTCGTAACATAATATTATTATCATGTATTTAGATATTTGAAAAACGAAATGCGAAGCCTAGTATTATATGCTTCCTACTTAAAAGGTTATTTCGTCGGAATCATCTAAAAACGAAGTTTCATTTGTACTGAGAACCGTAATTGTCTATATATTTACTGGGTGTTAACCTAAATGTTATTATCCATATTGTAACAATAGGATTCTCCAACACATTTAAACTCCCAATAGTTAATTAAATTTTGAACATAAGTTATGTAGTTAACTAGTTTGTGAACAAGAAATTAATTAATTTAATATAATTAAGGAAAAGTTTTAATTAAAGTAAGTAGTCATTGACGTATATTATAATTGTATGACATTTTCAAATATTTGTTATTTAGAAATGTGCTTTCAGGCTCTCAGGTCGTAGGTATTTGTTATCGGTGTTTAATTAAAATAGAATACAGAAAAATATTATTTCTAACTGTATAACACGAATATTACATATTTTTATATTGATAGTGGCATTTAAAAATATTAAAATTTTATGTTTTTTTTGGAAGCTGAAAATATACTTCTTTAAATAATGTTTAAAATAGATTTTGTATTGGAAGCTGACTTTGTAAATTGAATATTTTTAGCTTATGTAATCAAATCTGATTTGTGTTTTTTTTACTTAGTTATATTATAACCTATGCAGAGATATTTGGGGTGGAAGTCATATTTGCAGACGCAACTTAATGGGAGATACTAACCATAAAAATAGTAATATCTTTGTATAAACCCAAAGAAAAATAATGATAAAAATGAATTAGTCTCGGCTCGCGAGAAACAAATGGTACAATATGTTATCTTTCATAATTCGGATGAATTCTGTGAAAAACCTCATTCTTTATTTAACTCCTAAAAGGTATACATTTTACAAATCCTCTAAAAGCCTATATAATAAAAGGAAACTACACCCAAACCGTCATAATTCACGACAAGTATCTTGTAATACGTTTAGAATATATAATGTAATAGTATACAAAATATATTTATTGAACATAAACATAAAAATAGTTTATTCCGGAACATAATATTTTATTGCGCCAGTAAAGATATCAACTAATATATTTAATATGTATATTGAGAATAGCTCAAACATTATTTGATAAATTTATTCAAATAATTATGTGTAGTTGTTAAACTAACAATTTATATTTACTCTACATCATTGTATTTACAAAAAAGGAAATAAATTGAAATTACGTAACAATTAAACAATAATAATATAAATATATAATTAAAACCCAGTAAATATATATTCAATTAAAAATTAAAATTAAGTAACAATTTGAAAGTATGGATAGTGTATTCATCATCCTATGGTCCGAGTTGTAATATTGATTCCTGTATATATGAGATACAATATGATATTAATAAATCAGCTAGAGAGCAACTTGATGCTTTAATCTCTTTACATAAAGCAACCAGTATATAATTTATATACAGGCTGATGTATTTAAATATTTTTTAATTAAAAAATTAAGTATATTAGGTCCCAAACATATCATATTTAATGAGCTCTATCGTTATATAACAAGCCCACTTCTAAACTTAAACTATTCCATCTATAAAAAGAAAGATGCATTGCAATCGCCGATTCAGCACAGACAGAGGTCATTGAACCCACATCGATCGGTCACAACTGGGTCAGGCTCGCTATCATAATGAACTCGGTAATGCTCTGACAGAGCACGTGGTATTAATGGAGATTAATATTAGGATTAATAGTCTAATTACATATTTATAAAATATATATTTATTGTCTCTTACAGGGTATTTTAATGGGATTTAAATAATTTGCTCTTTTGGCGTTAGTTATTTGAGGTAATAAATATAAAGAGGTATATTATTTTGTTATTTTTCAGTATTTTTGTTGATATTACAAAAAATATTATTTTCAAGAGATCTCTACATTGCTACGTTCTACTAAACTACATTAGAAAGAATAAGACCACATAACAAAAGTTTTATTGCTAGTAATATTCCAAAAATATATAAAAATATAAGTCATATCTTCTGATTTAGTAGTAAGGGTCGGTGTCTTATTTTGGTCCGTCTGTTCTAAATAGTTTAATTTACTCCAAAAACGATTTCTTCCTGTTTTGGATCATAAACATCCTCCTCTATCATAAATGTTGAACAGTGTCTTATCACGGGATAATCGACTATTATTTACAATAACACTAAAATCTGTCTTACAAATGAAACTAAGGCTTATTAGCATCCATTAAAACTTATTTTACATTAAAGTGAGCAGTTACGTCCAATAACAGGATTTTACGAAAATAAGCTTTATGATAATGTGATAATGTCCAGATTACTATGTAGGACCAGAAACTCCTTAACTTCAATGAATACTTTCGTAGAGGTAAAAGAAACCTTAACAGTGTTCCATAAAAGTTATTTTCCTTGAATAATAATTATATTTACAGTTTATTATGCTGTAAAGGTTTAAGGTTGGGATTTCGTTTATTTTGAACTTAACAGTTATTGAAATAAGAGTGTAATTTGCATGAAGTTATATTAAAATATTAAAGGTAAAAGGTGGTAATTTATTACCGGAAGAAAAGGGTGGTTCAGCCTTAGTAATGATTTCGAAGGTATTGACAAATATGCAAAATTTACCTTTGAATGGAAAATTACAGCTGAGTCTTCGAATTAAAAAACCATTTAATGTTTATAGGACAGGTGATTTATTATTTTTAATTAATCTGAGAAGCAGTTAAATCTGTTTCTGTTCTAAAAATGACGACTTCATATTAAAGGAACTGCATATTAATCTTTAGATCTTAACCTCAAAAAAGCAATTTTTGAGGTTAAGATCTAAAGAGGTGAAGGTTTTGGTATGTTATTTAATTCTCAAGGTACGTAGTACTTTTTTCAAAATATGCAAAACTTCAAATTAAGTTGAAGTGATGAAGAAACTAGGATCTCCCTTTTGGTAAAAGAAACTGAGTCGATTTGGGCTCGTTGTAACAATACAATACAAGTTTTGTTGCCATCACTTTCTATTACATTTGAAGTGGGTCTGAAGATGAAGCCGAGATATTAAAACTATAATCTGAATACGTAATTTTATTTCTTTTTTGAAAAAAAAAATATACATTTTTCGAAAATATGGATTACACAGTTAGTTATTGTGACGAGTATAAATAAGGTAGACTTGTACAGAACAAAAAATAAGTTGCAAAGACTAAAACTAAGCAACAAAAAAGGCAAAATATAAGTTTTAATATTATTAAAACAACGTGAAGAAAAAATAAAATAATTTACATTAGTAATGTTATGTATATATTTTAAAATTACAATCTTGGATTATAATAATCACACTTCTGATATCTCGTTATCGTAATGTAGCCACAGATGGAAGAATTCTAGTAAACTAAAACATATATAAATAAAAAAAAAAGAATTTTAGTATTAAGATAGCGATGATATTATTTAAACCGGTTACTTCAGTGCTTTACTACACTTATTTGCAACGTCAAAATAAAACTACATATTTTGTTGTCTGCTTGCAATAAAAGCAATACGATCTGTAACTGATCTGTAACTCCAGAATTAAAAGACAAATTTTATTATTTTTATTTGTTTTTATATAGCCTACGTTATAAAGAATAAAAAGACAGATATTACAAAAAGCGACACTCGATAACCTTGGACTTCAACTCAGTTTAAATATATTTTTATACACAATTAATGTATACACGGCAAGGCGTTTAATATAATTATTTTTAGTTCCTTACTACAAGTTGCAATGTCAGTTGTTATCATGGCGTCGAAAGCACTCGTCACTTTTAATGTCCTGCTCGTGGCTTTTATATTGGAAAATGTAATAAAACTACCTATAGTGACATTATTGAGTAATACATTTATAAGTTCTCCCGGGTATTCTAAGTCTCCTGAATTTTATGGCTTCAACATCGAAGAACATAATGTGACCACTGAAGATGGATACATCTTGACAATTTTCAGGATGACTGGAAGAAAGTGTGATAATAGAAAAAAGACCCCAGTCATACTTATGCATGGTCTTCTCCAAAGCTCTGATGCTTGGTTGGATGCTGGACCAGATGCTGGGCTGGCTTATCTCATATCTGATGCGTGTTATGATTTGTGGATTGGAAACCAACGTGGGAATTATTATTCAAGAAAACATTTAAAACTTAATCCAGATAGAAACCCCGAATTTTGGCAGTTTTCTGTTGACGAAATTGGCTTTTATGATATACCTGCCACGATCAATTATGTATTAAAATACACTAGAAATGAAAAGTTAAACTTTGTTGGATACTCTCAAGGTGTGGGTACGTTCTTTATCATGTGTTCAGAGAGGCCTGGCTACTGTGAAAAAGCTAACGTTTTAATTGGAATGGCGCCAGCAGCTAGGCAGACGTATACAAAATCGGTGCCATACAGAACACTAGCAAAAAGCGTGACAAAATTAGAAGGTGTTTTTGACAATATAGGCGTCCATGAAGTCTTTGCTAAAGGTTCATTTGCACAGGGATTTTTATCAATTTTCTGTAATATAAATTCTATTTCTGCTGCAATTTGTGGAATGGGTATAGGGTTGTTTGATTCCATACATCCGGAGTCAATAACTACCGATACACTACGTGTTATGAGTGGACATTTCCCAGCTGGGACTTCAATTCATAATATGGCGAGATACGGCCAAAGCATGAGCACACATTTTTTCCAAAAATTTGACTACGGAGAACCCAAAAATCTTCAGCTCTATGGGGTTCCCCGACCACCCATATACAACCTCAGTGCTGTTACTGTACCTTTTGTGGCTTTATACGGAAGGAACGACCACCTCGTGGACACCAAAGACGTGTCATGGTTAATAAAGAAATTACCTAATGTTTTAGAATCTATTGAAGTTTCTGATCCTCTCTGGAATCATTTCGATGTAACGTATAGTCAGTTTACAAATAAAAGGATTTTCCCGAAGATAGATGAATACTTAACAAAGTATAGTTAAGTTTTGTGATATTAAAGTGTTTGAGTTTATTGTAGTATTACACGTAGTTCAAATAAGTTGTGATCTAAAACTATTAACTAAAACATTTTTATCAGTTCCACATTATTTGGTGTTTAGTAGGTAAATAAAATGTTTATTTATAAACATGATAAATGTCAACTTCTTAACCTTCTTGTTATACGGAAATTGTTAGCATAACTAATTAAAATTATAAGTACCACTTAAAATAATTGAAAACAATACATCATAATAATAAAGTATTTACTTAACAAATTAAAGTTAAGGAAGTTATAAAAAAAAATATCAAAACATTTTTAAATAACCAACTAAATCAAACAGATCTATCTGATAAACAGCAACGTTCATTGTTTTAATATTAGGGTTGAGAAGATAAATTTTTGGTAACTATACCTACTCTATTGTATACATGTCCTCAAATTAATTCATTATTTATATTAATATTATATGTTATAATAATGCAGAACAGCAACTAGTTTAAAAGTAATACAAAACCTAAAATAAATTATACAATTAGGAAGATAAAGATATGTTCATAAAATAACTTACTTTCCATATATGTACCTAAAAATAATTCAAAGTCACACAGACAACTTGACATCGAGTAAACATATCGGTATACCATTATATAGTAAACAATAACTTATCGATTTCACGGGACGAAAGTTTACCATGACCTCGGGGATACGACCGACCAAACTAAGTTTCAATAGACGATAAAATAAAACGATTCCTACGATTTGATATCGATATAATCTGCCAGTTGATTAATCGATATGATTGCCGTATTTTTTCCGTAAGACAAAGTCATTTTTATGACGATGCTTATATACACTATATAAAAATAAATACGAGCTAAGGGGTGGTAAATGACAGTTAATGATCACCCGCATTTTCTTACAATATTACAGGAATCACAAGAGCATTACCGGCCATTATAAGTTGATAAGAGATTCCTTCACTTATTCTTTTTTTTAATAGGTTTTAGATCTTTTAATAGTTTAGTAAGGCTACGAGCGCAAATCTAATCTCACAGCTAATTTCTCTCAGCTACATTGAATGTTACATTTATTCCTCAGATCGTAAGAGCTCAATATGTTTCAATTTATCTTGACCAGAGATAATATACAGGAAACTACAAATACATAAATGTAATGAAAGAGCAAGAGCAATAAGGCCGTTGCCCTCATACGAGCAGCTCGCCTCGGATCGTTATTTTCCATATAATTATTTAATAATGGGAAAAATATGAATAAATGTAAAAAATATATATAGAGATAATATTATTTGTTGTTTTATAAGTAATTTTGTGTACATATGTAGATATAATCGTATATAAAATATTATCTTCCATACTCCATTAGTCAGTACTAAGACTAGTCTGTGTACTGACACTGTAATTTTAAAATCTCATAACTATTATAACAGTTTTGATTATATAATAAACAAACACACAGTTAATTTATAACGATATGGTCTATTTTTTCATTAACATTTAACCAATGTGATGTAATTAGCCTCGAAACTAATCAATGAGTACGAGGTTAATGTCCGACTGATAACAGTATGCACTGTGTTCCCAAATTGTTTATTATTTATGTTTATTAGATAAATGGTAAACATAAGGAACTACAATATTTAATGTTGTCTATGTCCTTGGAGTTATATTCTTCTCTAAACTCTATTAACCATATAATTATTATACATAGTATAGGGGTACGATCCTAAAATGTGTCTATTGAATAAAAAGAGAAAAGATACCTACCTGTCTCTCTCTTCTGTGTGACAAAAATCAGTATGGGTCTCTTCTTCTCTTTTTTATTATTTATTCTGTTAAATACACTTGCACTCACAGGCTCCTCTACTTTATGTTTAATAAATGAAGGATATTCAAATTCTAAAGTTTAAGAATGGAACACTACCAGGAAGTATCTGACATTACCAAATTGTCAGTATCAAGTGATCTGTCTACACTTAAAACAACGGGCTTGCTGGGCTGTTGATATTATTCATCGCACGCCACTCCTTAAGCATAATTGAGAATGTTACACAGAAATTAAACTAACACTGTATAAAGGATAGGGTTAACCCACGATGACATGTCGTCCAATCAATCTTTAAAATTCTGACAAAAAAACTTAGTAGTAGGTAGATTTAAAAACAATTTTTAAAACACATATTAAAAATGAACCTACAGCCGAAGACTAAATTTAGTTGACTTTAATTCTGCAACAATAACATATTATAAGAGGTCGTCAAGTGACTGAATTTAGAGTTTTAGTTTTGAGGTTTGGACAAAGAGCACTTTTGTATAATTTTAATCTGTTACGTCAGGCGACATACATTTAATTGACATTGACATTGTAAAAGTAGCAAGTAAATAATATTTTACAGTATTTCAATAATTTAATGTTTTATTTATTTATTTATTTATTTAATCTTTATTGCCCAAAATAAAAGATGAACAATATGCGGACTTAATGCAACAAGGCATTCTCTACCAGTCAACCCGAGGAAAAAAAACATTATAAATAACATGAACAACAAGACGGTAAAACTAGAATAATCAAATTTATACATAATTTATATTACTATTACAGTTATAATATTCATTATATCCAAACGTACACACATATATACATATATACATATACATACATACACAAAAATATACATATATATATATATATACATACAAACATATACATAAATAAATATAAATAAGATACATACGATATTAAGAAAATATATTAATTTGATGACATATACATAAAACTTATATAAGTAAATGTATACCATACATATAATATTAATGTTATATGTATTATATATATTTTCACTCCTCAGTATAAGCTGCTAAAAATCTGATAATCCCCCATAAATGCAATATGTTTGAAAGGGATTAAAAATGTTCTCTTTACGTATTAATGTATTGATTGGATTGTATGATTGGGATTTGTTAGTTAACATTTATAATTATAAAAACCTGTACATGTATGTTAATTACCGTACTGAATATATTATACAAATGAGAAACCATTAAAAAGTTGGCAAGGACGTAGCTGTTTTTCCTATATAAACATATTTCTTAATTAACACACAATAAGATTTTTTCGTAAAAGCATGCATTTTTGTTTGGTAAATTAAAACGTCGAACGAGTAATTAAAGATATAATTTACTTAAGTAAGAAGTGAATGCAACCATAATATTATTAATTACTACCTTCGAGGTTAGAACTCTGGTCTTGAACCAAGATGACCGCACATGGAGTCTAGACCTTAGTTCTCGTCTATGACGCTAGAAACAGATATAGTTCATTATAAAAATAAGTAGTAGTAAGTAGTAAAATTCTTTATTACACTCAAAAAAAATACATAAATTAAAATACAGTGTAAGGAAAAAAAAGTATACAAAGAAAATATCAATGTACAATTTTGGGTGTAAAGGCGTAAATATTATCATTTCTAGCTTCATTATCTTGTTAAAAAACAAATATCTTAATATAACTTCTCCTACCCTTCACCCTCCCTCTATGGACTCGAATGATAAAATATCATAATTTGAAATTAGTACATATTATATTTTTTTAGCTTCTTTGCAATTTCAGCCCTATCCAGTTTTGTGTTTACGGTAAAAATAAGACTTCTTTTTTTAAGTCAAATGCACAATTACGATTGTTAACGTAGATAATAAGCATAAACACCCTATTAAATTTAATTAGAATACGTAATTTAAGTAGTTTAATTAATCATCAGTCTGTATATTTACTTTTGAAAATAAGTTTTTTCCGAATTAAAAAGCATCTTATATGATAGCCGGGTTTAAACAAACAAATAAAAAAACAATTAAACCATTGTATTGATTTCTAGAAACACAATAGTTTTTAATGTACCTGTAGATTTTAACTTTCTTCTATTTTATTGTTGTTAGGTGCACAAGTAAAAAAAATAGAAAAAACTTTACTCTGGAAATTTTTGATAAATAAAAACAATCTGATGAATTTTTCAAAAATTGTACATTAAAAAATAAATGCTTTGAAGAATGTGTACGATTTTCTTAAAATTAATAAAGTATTTTAATTTAATAAATATTTTGTTGGAAAATTCCTCAACTTATTCTCATAATCTGAAAGTAAAAAAATATATTTTTTTATTTATTCTTTAGAGCATTTGCTTTTCAACGGCCGACCCAAAAAATGGGAGTATGTTATAAATTTACCTGTGTATCTGTGTCTGTCTGTGGTAATGTAGCAGCCAAATGCGTGGACGAATTTGATTGCGGTTTTTTTAATCTAAAGCTTTTTACCTTACCAACCGTAAACAGATAGTTAGAATTTCCAATTACATAAGTGACTCTCAGCTAGTAACGTGTGGTATGCGTATACCCCAGGACTCTATCTTAGGACCAGTACTCTTTTTGATATACGTCAGTAATATTGTAAATTTAAACCTATTAGGGCAAATAACTCTGTTTGCAGATAACACTTGTCTTTTCTATTTTACACAATCGATAAGCTCAAAACAACCTTAATATAATAAATCCATGGTAGATGAAACTAAACTTTTAAATCAAATCTACACATAGCACATATGCAACGTTATTAATAAATTGAATAAAAATAATATACGTTCTAATATAGCATTTACACCCAAATTAAAAAAAACATAACCTAAGAAACAAAATACATATCTGGCAGCCTCGGACAAAACCTTATGGTAATAGAAATATAAGGTTTGCAATTTTATACAATAGTTTACCTGATGTCATTAAGAATTGGAACAATATTAGGCAGTTCAAAAATAGGCTTAGATTTTACATTAGAGATAATATTATAGATAACAGATAAAGTATTATATAGCTGCTTTAGCCTTATATTTTATATATATTTTAGATAAGATATTTAACTCATTATTATTGTTGTTATTTTGTTTGTTATTTTTTAAATTTAATCAAATAATAGTTTTAGATACATTTAAATAAGTAGGTACCTAATTAAAATAAGATTGTAACTTGTGTATGTATGCCTGTGCATGCAAGCTTGCATAGATGCAAGTATCTATGTGTGTGTTTTATGTATATGCATACATATACATAACGTCGGAATAAATTCTTTATGAGAAATAAATATCTTTAGACATAAAGCTTGGTTTGTCGAGATGGTTCTTAGCTATGTTCGGTCAAAATAGAAACAATCGTATCCAAGTTATGGATCTTTTTTTGGTGCTGGTGAAAGGTTCTTATATAATATTGACAGTAAAAAAACTAAACAAGTAAAATAAAAAAAAAACATAAAAACAAAAAAAACCCTTCACAAAAAGACTTCTAAAAAGGATAAAATATATATTATTATGTACTTATTGAAGTCGTTGCGACGGGAGACCGAGACGGGAGACGTACGTATAAACAATGTTGAAGAAGGTGTCTATTTTACAAAATTTTATGTGTATAATCATAATCATTTAAGTATATAATAATATTTTATTTATCACTTTTAAAAGTCTTATTGTATCGGACTTTTTTATATTTTTAATTTATAAGTTACACAATTGACATAAGTTCACGATAATATGCGATATGAAATAGTTTTTTTAGAATAATACAACTTGATTCAAACCACGTACCTTAACATAAAATCACAAACAAATATTTTTACTCATCTCAATAATTCTCAATTTTCCTCATCTCAGAGATCATCTGAATAATTTTCTGAATCTTCATAAATAAAAAAAGTATCTTTAGGGGCTGCAAATCCTGACAGTCCGACTTCCTTTCCAAAAAAAAATACCTTTTGTTGCTAAGTGTTCAAAGCCATAACAAGAAAATGCTGAAAGAAATTAAATTTTCAAAACAAAACAATTGAGTACGCTGGCGTTGTCAAATCGAATTCAACTTGTACTTTTATTTTAACTCTCAATATCACAAAAAATCACTTTGTTTTGATCATTATTTATCTTTATTCGCATAATTCTTGTATTCTTAAGATTACTGTAAGTTTGTTACATCGAAAGGGAAATAAATGAGATCCCATTTATGACCCGAAAATATATAATAACTCTGTGAAAAATTATAGGTTCAGAAACTACGACAGATTCTAAAATATTCTCTAATGCCTTAGTAGTGTCACATCAAAGGTAATTCAGACGTACATTACTTGTCGTACGAGGTTATACTATGACTAAATATCGCCTGAATTATTTTTTTTAGGTATTGAGTTTCTTGTTGAAAAATTTGCCGATATAGCACGCAACATATCTGTTTTTATTGACCCAGAATAGATAGAATTGGAAAGCCCTTAAATCACTTCATAAATATTAGCTGAAATATAATTTAAATTACAGAAAATTACTGAGCAAATAAATCTAAATCAATTAGTAACTTTAAAATTCATAGCTAATATCTGGATAAGTTTCAAATGTGTTTTTGAAGAATAATTAGCACGTCGGATTCACAAATCATAAATCAAAGTAAATCACGGATCAGAACAAGATAAGCCGGTTTAAAATCGGGTTCATTATTTATTGAAAATCGCATTTATTATTTAGTCAAGCATGCAATGTAATGTATTAGCATGAATTAGATTTTTTTTCATGACCACATGCCACATTATTTTCAATTATTTTGAAAATTGTCAAGATTAATTGTCAAGATGTTTTCAAATTGTGTTCTTAAAGTTGAAACCGTAAAATTGAAACACTGATATTGAAAACATAAAACTGATATTTCTATGTTACAAAAGCAATCCAAGGAAAAGACGCTCAATATCGAACAAGTACAGAATTTAAAAAGCAATAACCTCGCACAGAACATGTAGGTTTGAAAGTAACAAAAAGTTTCAGTTTATGACTAGTTGTCAAACTTTTTAGTCCTTTACACACAATTTAGTAAAAGATCTTTCGTTAATTAAAAATGAGGCTACATTTGGAATGTTTACATCTTTGATGAACGTATCATAATTTATTGATGCTTATCATGAGGTATTTAGTGGCTTGTCTTAATAAGACTATTTAACTTAAAAACCTTGATATCTTCAAGGTATTCCATATTGTGTATTAATACATTATCAAAATAGACACAAAATACTATTTAAAAAACTACATGAGATTTGAATGCAAATGTTTAAATACTAGTCAATGTTATTTTAATTAAACACATTTATTCTATAATGAAATAGATTCATGTAGTTTAAATTGGTTTTAGATCGATGTCATATGAAAGTAATATTATCACCGCGTTCTGCAATGGGAGAGCGAAATTGACCAATAAATTTAAAATTATAGTTTAATTTAACATCTATACAAGGATTCATCATTTATTTAATCATAGGAATATTAATGAAATTTGTCATGTCTGGATGTTTGCAAAGTCTTTTTAGGCAGAATCAATCAGACTTTTGGGATTTGTTTATAAAAAAAAAAACATTAATTCTGTTTAGAATTTGAAATGTCAGAATAATAACACAAGTGATTGAAACCTTCAATGTAGGAGAAACAAACGATATCGGTAAAGTTACTATTTGTTCTCTATACCAAAATGACATAGCAGTAGGCCTATAGCTAACGGTTTAAGAAGACAAAACCAGACGAATAAGTCATACGAATACCTGGCCTTATACCAAATGAAAAGGATCTGTAAGCCTTTATTATATAGGTTAAAGAAAATAAATCCCCTATAGGAAAAATATTGATTAGCCAGAAGGAAAATATTATTTTTATCACTTTATTTCTGTTTGAAAAAACCAACAGGATAAGAAAGGTCTATTAAATCATAATTTCATTTTCCGTCATTTCACATTTAAGTTTGTAAGAAACAGGGCGCTATTAAGATTTAATGCTCGTCTTGTTGCCTTAATGTATAAAAATTTGTGGTTTCTGGAAATTACTAGAAGATATATTTGCTGTTCAATTATTATTTTTCAATTAATTTAGTCTTTCGTAATATTCAGTTTATAATATATAAGATTTCGTCATGTTGACTTTTACAAATATTTAGTCGGCTGAACTTCAATTATGTAGAAATTTGAACGACTAGTTTTCAAAATTACTCAGGTACCTAAATAAAGATCCGCTTAAATAAATATAAAAGGTTCAAAATAATATTTATTATAATGAACATTTATTTTCAATTATATGTTTAGAAATACATATAAAACTTGACTGTTTGTCTATTCAAACTCAGGAAACTTATCGCATCGAAACTTTGATTTATAATGTACGTAAACAACCTAGACCTTTAATAAATTCCTAGACACGGAGAGAAGCCTTATCTAGATCCTGGTAATTAGGTCACACCGATAAAGTTCATGATAAGGAAAGTATATAAAACGACTTTAATGTAATTTTTAAATCAATAAAATTATATTCAGATATCCATAACACTCATTTTAATTTAGATATTTATACTTATAAAGTATATTTAAAATTTAGGAGACTTAACACGTCATGGATTTAAATAAGAAACAGTTATGTGACTAGAGGGAAGCTGAAAAAGATATAAATGGACAGTGTATATGAATGAGCTTATGAGAAATAAAGAAAAAGATCAGAGTTGAAACGAGAAGAAGACAGAAGCGAATGGAAGAAGAAAACATGTGCCGACTTGAACTAGAGCGGAAAAAGGACAGAAGAATGATGATAATTTTAGAAGTTCATGTTTTTTCTGAGAAATATAAGTTTTATAACTTTGTATTTTATTTATAGAATAATATATTTTATATTATTTTTGTATATATGTAAGTGTTGTTTTTGTTCCATTGTTTTATTTTAATATACGTAACATAAATTGTTATTCAAATGAAAAGAATTAGGATTGTATTTTTTGTTAGTACGCTTTAACATAATATTTTATTTATCTACAGTCATAGCCGCATTTAATAAATTATAATGAGTTAAAAAAATATATATTGCAAAAGTCAAAGTTCAGGTTGTAATATTCGTAGCTCTCTAACACAATGAATAACTACAGATTGAATAAATTATAATTCTAAACCTGGATTACCACATGCTATATTCTGTATTTGTTTAAGAAAAATTAAGGAAATGTTCAAAATATTTGTTTTACACATTATTTTTTTCTCAACGGAAATCGCTCTCTCGTGAATAACATAGCTTCCATCATAAAAACGGGTATATATAACCCATGTTGTTACCTAAATTAAATATAGCAAAAAATAAACCTATTTCAATGTAATATCGTCCCACTTGTTCAAGTGACATTAAGATATCACGGAAGAAACTTTCCGAGCCAACCTTTTGATTCTTTTTCAAATATAGCTTACAATTATTGAACAGAACAAAGACTACAAATAACTAAATTTGACCCACATCAATCCACATTAGTAACTACCCTCCATTCCGCTGTCAGGACGTTTCCGCTTCCTGTGACGTCATCTCATATATTTTATAAAGTTGATAGGAAATGGCGCCAAGTTCTGGGGACTAATTAGTTCAGTAAATATGTTTTATATGTCGGCCAATTAGTAAAAGTTTGTGTTTCGACATTATTTAAGAGAATATTCTTCTTACGTCTCTGTAATTCACACTTACCTACATCTTTGTTTTCTTATCAATATTATTTGTATTAGAAACAAAAGGATGTTTTTATTCTTAAATATTGTTATTAAATTGTCAGTAAAACAGAATACTAACAACGAGACTGAGGCGAAATAGTGGAATCTCACTCATCAAGTGTAGGTACCTGCTATTATGTCCCATGGCGGCAGCTGTCAAACTACAGCGCAGCCGTTGAATCACGTTAACAAGTTAAATATCTGATTGTTAATTAACTGAACTTGAATTTAACTCAGCATTGAACTGTGAAACTTACTGTTTTGAACAAATTTGATATCCCTTTCATACTCAATCATTTGGTTAAAAGTGCCTTTTTCAACATTAACTGTCACCTTTTACTACTTAATAAATTTAATAATGAGCATTGTTTCTTCTCTTTGTATCCCCAGTTGCCACTCGTGAATAAATGAATACCAGAGACATACTGTTAAACAATATGTTATATAAATAAATTCTAACAGTAACCTAAGATGCAGTATTTGCAATAGACAAAGCTTAAATACGCAACGCATATATCATCCCATTGATGACAAATACCAACTGGCTAGGGGTTTAATCATTTGCCCCAAATGTATAGATTGCTTTGTCTGCAATCAAACGAGAAATCAAACGAGACAGTCAAATAACAAATAACTCATTAACAGAAGTATATATTAAGTAAATATACATTATGTTTCGAATTGTTCTAAATAAAAAAGATTAAAAATTATGGTTCGTTCCAAGAGAAATATGTTTTTATCGTTTTAACTATTTACAAAAAGCTAAAGAAATTTTCACCTTTAATTTCCTAATAAACAAAGCTCTTTTAATTTTAAGTATGTTATGCCCGTTTTGTTATCTTGTAGTAGATAACAAGCGATGCCTGAAAATTACTAGAAGATATATTTGCTTTTAACTATAAGCAAGTTAAGCAATTAAGTTATATAAGTTTCATTATTTATTTTACACTTATTATAAGCTACGTATCTAGAATAAAGAAATAATACATTGTGTGTGTATTCAAAGTTACTAAACATATAAGTAAAAATCTTTTAAAAATCCACTTACCAACAACTTTGATTTATAATGCAAGTAAACAAAAAATAACTTTTGTAAATTCCTAGACACGAAAAAAAGTATCAGAATTTGGCGAATTAGATAAAAAGTTTATAATAATAAGAAGACAATAAAACCAAACAAACCCAACAAGCATATTATCTTATTTTCGTCTTTTAGCGTTTGGATTTAAATATAGGACCTTAATCCAAAAGTAAGAAAACCTTAATAGTTTCTCCTTCTGATATTCTGACAATAAAATATAATAATTGTCATTTACGTCTACATTTCGTGACCTAGATAATTATATTTATAATAAGCTGTATTTTAATATGTATATGGTTAGGTTAAAAAAGTGCAACACTGGAAAATTGTAAGACTGAACTAAAAATTGTAGCTTGAACTGATTCAATTAATTATTATTATTTTTTTTCTACAAGAAAATAATAATATAGGATGTGAAGCCATAGCAATAACAGCTATGATCAAAGTTGTATTTGTATAACTTAAACTGATGTATTATTTTTTATGTTTGTATAACTAAAAAAAACAGTAAATCTTGTTATACCCATTGTTAATGTATGCCGTGGCTACCTACAATTAAGGCACCACTAAGTAAAGAAATTTATGAAACCATTGTAACTTTTCATGATATTTATTTGTTGTCCTACAAATAATGAAATAAATATGTGTTAGTGAGCTTAACTTTATTGTTTTTATTTAATTTACACCATAAACTCATAATTTTATGGTAAACGAAATTAGTTTTAGAAAGGAACTAAAAGCTAAACGAAAATAGTTGGCATTAATAAATTATAGTAAAATATATTACAAAATACAAAAAGTGTAAGTTTTAATGTTTGTAATTTGTTCACTAGAGAGAGAAGAACTAAAGATTATCTATCTTGCCGATAACTGGAACATTATATCACTAGTACTAAATTATCACAAGTTCTATTATTATGTCAAAAAATATTCAGACATTGTAAATGTTTGGGAACATTTGTATTTTGTAAATCGGATTCCAGGAAGTATATAACTTTGAAACACTCTCGAAATTAGGACACGCTTATACGAAAATAGATAAAATTCAACACAAAATAAACATCTACAGGAACATATCAAGGAAACTTTTATCAATGTAATATCGTATTTGAAGCGCTTTTGAGGCAGCGAGTCCACGTTAAAGTCGGGATCAAATTAGATTGGCACGGAGTTTAAGCTACTTACCCGGAACGGAGTTTGATAGAAATGATAGGTACATTCCTGGTTACAAAGTTGAAGGTCGCTCGGGATCAAAATTTTTTAATAAACATGAACAGATTATTTGCTTTTAAAGATACTGACACATTAATTTCTAAAAAAAATATTGTGATTTCGGCAAAAACATTTTCTGTTATCTTTCAAATCCGAGTGAATCTAATTTTCAGTGAAGTTTTTATTCGATCCACATTTATAATCTATTTATAAACTAACCAAATATATAAGTAAAAACCAAAACAAAAAATAACCCTCGCTAAAATAGTAGTTAAAAATCCAGCGAGCTTCATCTTTCTATCTTTTTATAGATATACTTTTAGTGATAAAAAAGAACAAAGACCTAAAAAACCTAAACTTTATCCATATTTATTTACATTAGTAACTATTCTCCATTCCGATTTCAGTTAGATGCCTCTTCCTGTGTTTTCATCAGTCAATCAGCAATTGATCTCATTAAATTCATACAATTATATTATATCATTAAAATTAAGGTCTATTTTAACAATAATCTAAGACGTATCGTTTGTAATAGACCAAGAAAAGGCCCAAATAAACTTATTGATCATTACATTTATTGCAAATCCGTTTTGGCTAAGAATTTTAGCAATAGACCATATCTATATATATAAAAATGAAGCCCGTTTTCCTTGGTCACGGCATCACCCGTGAATGGCTGGACCGATTTCACTAATTCTTTTTTTGTTGTATTCGTTATTATTAGGAGAAGGTTCTTACGGAAAAAAATATTAAGAAAATCTCTCAGAAATATTGAAAAGTGTACATTTAATTTTGCATATTTTTAAAAATGCGAGTAACAAATGTCAATGTCATTCACAGCCATAGATTATATTGATGAAAGAGCATCGTATTGAGCTTAGTGTTTAAATAAAAATGCAAAGTTGTTCAGTAGCGATTTGTAAAAATATTAGTGAAATTATTGAATCCTAAGAAATAAACACTATTATGAAAATATATATTTTGTTTTTTATTTAATTAAAAATTAGTAAAGTCATTTTCAGGAATAGCCGAGACCAGGGAATTATGGAATCATTTTTATATGGAGGATTCAGTTCAAATTGAATAGGTACTCATACCTAAGATAGATCAGCTATACAAAATAAAGTAGTGCATCATTGCAACGCTAAGGCGGTACGAAGTTCGCCCGGTCAGCTAGTATGAAAATAAATTTGCATTTGCTATGCTTTGTTATAGACAATCAAAGCAATTTAGACGGTCAAAAATTTATGTTTTATTAAATGAATTATCTTAATTAGTAAAATACATTTAGATATTTTAGATCCAATCCAGTGTAGATCCAATCCAGTGTAGATCCTAGAAGAATCTGATAAAAGAATTCGATAAAAACAAGCCAATAAAACCAATGAACGAAAATGATCAAGAACACGAAGTTACGAAGTGCAACCGGAGTAATTGTTTGTCTGACATTTCACCGGTTCGAACTTTGCTGTTACGTTTCTTATTAGTTTTGTTTTCTTAATCTTTTGTGGTTTCACAGTTATAAAGTTTCCTTAAACTATAGTTTCTTAAAAATTATTAAATTACGAAAGCTGAGATTTTTATCGAATAGATTATTGAGCTGAGCGTAAGCGAAGCTCTTAACCGTTTGGGAATAAATTTTTTGAGGCAAAATCACAGGAAAATCACTGGACTAATTTTAACCAAAATTGTTTCGCATGTGAAGGACGTGACTGGGCTTCTACTTCAAAAAACAGAGTAAAAAAATATGGTTTCGTTTTAAAGATATGGTCAAAAAACTGAATCTCTCATAGACTTAAGCTTAACTGTTAACCTTTCCGGTTAGTTACTCTTAATAGTCCGGTAAAGTTATTTTTAACCTTCCCGATGCCAGAAACTTCATTGGAAGTCCTTGGGCGCGGTATAGACCGACTTTAGTAGCATAGAAAAGGGGGAGGGCGCTCAGCTCAACTCCGCATTGTGGCGGATCCTAGTCTTTATTCTTCAATCAAAGGTGTAAATGCTTTTAAGATTCATCAATGCAATGGAGGGATTGTTATCTTTTACAAAAAAAAAATATTTTAAAGAAGTTATGTTGGCAATAAATAGTAGAACCAATAGATTGTTGTAGGTCTGAGAATACCAGACTGGAATATAGCTACCTATTCAAAACACAAACACATTACATAAAGCTATTATGTATTTTTACATTATTATTTTAAAACTCCGACTTCATAGTAGATTGAAGTATATTTACTCCTATACTGAAATTCAGAAAATTTAACTTCAATAGCTTAAAAGGTCTGCTGAACTTTAACTTATCTAATATTTAGGCAAAAGATTAAATATTACAAGTTGGCACTTTGTTGATAAGTGTTCGGAACTCTTGGGTATTAGAATTAAATATAACACCAAAATGGCAAAAAGACAAAACTTAACCAAATGGAAATTGTTATCGAGATATAATTTTTTTTAGGTTAAGCATAGTTATAATCGGGGCATAAGTTGAAATATATCCTGGCCAAGAAAGTTTTACATCTAATTTTGGAAGTAATCGTTCAAAATGGACGGCCATGTAACACGCCGCCATCGCCATGAACTCGAACATTGTTTTGGCAATTTCAAACATTATTGCTAATAATTGGCAATTTAACTTTCATGTTTGGGGAAATGAAAAACTGTTTAATAAAAGCCGGGTAATATAACCCATGTAATTGTTCTGATTTGGTGATTATTTCGCGAACAATCCGGTTTTAATCTGTCAATTTTCTATCGATCAGGTTTTAAATGATTAGATTTTCTAACAGAAACTGAACTCACAAATGTTGAGTTCATCTTTTTGGTGCTTGCTATTATTTTAGTTAGTAATTATAATATGTTTGATTTTTAAATTGTTCATCTTACATTATTAGCCAATTCTGTTTATTATAAACGCAAACATCTACACATTTATTAAAAAAAATATTTCTATACCAAAATCTCTTTCCACCTTGTCCTTCGGTTCTTGTTTTATTAAATAAAATATTTTATTTATTAATGCACGAACTCAAATATAGGATGACTTCAAAATCCATAGACTATCCAAGATAAAGGTAAAAATATGTTTAATTATGTCTATATGCTTAAAAATGCTGGCTTTCATTTGAAAATTGACAGGGTTACTACTATGTAACCCTGTCCGGTACATTTCAGAAATGCGATGAGATTGCTAGTTGTAAACTTCAACGCATTTAGTTTTAGTAATCTTTGATATAACTTTTGCATAAGCATCATGTATACTTACTTGAAATAAAAAACATTGATTACAGTTACACTACATCAAGCATTAGATATTTAATATAATTTACACACAATCTATGAAAAACAAAAGTTTTGTTGGACGCAAACAGACAGAACATAAAATCTTATTTATTTTGGGGTTTTCGTCGCCACGGAATTGTATTACCAACGTAAAATCTTCCAAGTAGGAGCATACAAAATAAGAATCTTACAAAGATATAGCAACAGATTGGTGGTTAGAAATTTATTAGAAGATGGTTCTGACAACAGCAGACGTGTCTTGCCTTCAAATTATGTATTTTGTGAAAGGTATTTTGTTAAGAAAATCTTAGGTTCTTGTAAATATTACATTTTGTAAGAAAAGATTTGTGCGGATTTAATAACATTGAGTACTTTTATTGTTTTGAGATACATCTATAATTTAATCGAAAAAGATGTATCATAGACAATTCCTTAAGCCTTGATTTTATGTTGACTTATTTCCAGTTTTAGTTTTTTTTTTCGTAAAATAACTCGAAAGTTTTTAAATAAAGTTTTATTGATATAAAAGATTTCTCTAGGAACTGACAGACTGTTGGTTGACTGACTGACATACAAAGATCGAAGGTTATGTAACAAGCACTAATAAAATAAATGGTAATAAGGTGAGGTGCTCAACTAATTACAAATAACCCTGTATATATATCAGAATTTTTTTCTCTCCAACAAAAATAATAACATTAGATTGCGAATGGAAATTGATATAAAAATGTCTGCAATCAAATTATTTATCGACACTTCATAAAATATATTCTTTTTGGGAAAAAATAAATTCACATATCCTTTATAGTTTCAGGCTTTGGATCATAGCTCGGCAGATTTGTATGAATGTGAAATAAACCTTCGTTGTGTCAATTAAATAGTTTAGAACATATTATATCTTTTTATGTGTTATTGTCATTAAATTGATAAAAAATACAAAAATATTTGAATATTTACTCTCAGTAAGCCTAAGCAAACAGCTCGAAACCTGATGATAAAAGTTTTAATAATAAATTCAGAACAGATTATCATTTGAATAATAACTAGCTAGCTTTATCTGCAAGTACTAGCAAAAAATACTTGATAATTATGAAAGAACTGTGATTGCTTCTTACATTCTGCAAATTCCCTTAAAATCGGTGTAGGGTTTCAAAACCACCGTAATAACTGTCACTATACATAAAACCGAATAATTGAGAATTTTTTCTTCATTACTTTTCTTCAGGTATTCCATTTTCAAAAGCGATGAATCGGTAAATCTGAATTGGCAGGTTCGTTTCCTTGGGTTGACATTTTATTATTCTTTATTAAACTAAATTCTAAATAACAAATCACAAAATGGGTCATGTGTAGATAAGCTGAAAATCATGATTGCTTCTAATAATATCAGGACAAATGTGTATAACATTGATCTAACCCCTAAGTAAGCAAATTATTTGATTGTGTTAAGGGTATTAGACAACGATACAAATACATAGAAATACACATTTAAAAACTGAGAATACATTTAATAATTGACCAAACCCAAACATAACATAACCTCTATGCTCATCACATATTTGCCTGTCTCTGCTGGGAATCGAACCCGAGCCCCATGGCGCCGCTACAGGTTAGACGTCTGCACTAACCACTCGACCAACGGGCGGTTATAGATCTCAGATGGCAGGATATTTCTGACTAATTTGACACTAAGCTATACTAATGTAAATTTACATCTTAATTCTTTAAGTTATTTCAGTGCGAAAGTTTAATAAACATAAATCCTTCTCCTTAACTTTCGTACTTAAATTCGACTTTGGAATATTTATAAACAACTAAAACGCTAATTATTAAAAAATTTAGAATGTTCATTAACCATCAATCTAAAAACGATTACTTTGTAAGTTTTACAGTTTACAAAGACTAATATTATTGTAAAATAATATCAATATCCCATTAAATGTTTTTATTAATAAAATGTTTATTTTGATTGGAATTCATCTGTATAATTATCTGATACTGTAATCATGGAAATATTGAAAATTATGTGGATCATATTAACAAAATATTTATAATACATATAAATAAAAAAAATTTAAATATTGAAAAAAAATTACAAAATGAACTCTCACGAACAAAATAACTTTCATATTATAAATTTGATGTGAATTTGTATCACTTATATAATAAACTTTAGTTATTACCCAACTAAATGAAATACAATAAAAATGAAATAAAATGTAATTTTAAATATGAAATTTAAATAAATGTAATATCGTATTTCAGCGCTCTTGAGTCAGCGAGTCAACGTCGAAGTCGTGATCAAAATAGATTGCCGCGGAGTTTTAGCCACTTAGGGGGAATGGGGTTTAATAAAAAGATAGGCCCATTCATCGTTACATTCAAGTCGGAGGTCGCTTAGGGTATAAAATATAATAAGACTATTTAATCTCTACACTGTTTTTTATTGGTAAAAGTATCAAGATTTCGTGAACTATTGGTCTAACATTTATAAATAGGAATATGATATTATCACGGAAGAGATCGAATGGGATTGTCATTTTTTTCTTAAACGTATAAATATTACAAAGAACAAAGACTTCTTATAAATATTACAAAGAACAAAGAGTTCAAATATCTAAGCTTTATCCACATTAATCCACATTAGTAACTACCCTCTTTTCCGATGTCAGTTAGTTGGCTCTTCCGGTGACGTCATCACATAGATTTTATATATATAGTTAGCTAATGGAAGTTTTGGGCCCTAATTAGTTCAGCAAATGTATTTCAGATGTCTACCAATCAATAACAATCTTTGCTTCGAAATTGTTCGTTAAGAGTAATCTCTTCTAACATCGTGCTTTTCTTTCTATAAATAATGTATAAAATATGTAATCTTAACCTACACACTATTTATGTTTTTTTGTAATATGGTTTTTCTCAAGAAAATAATATTTAGTTTTAATAAATATATAATTTAAAAATTATTAAATTGGAATTACTGACTACTTACAATTCGTTTTCAATAATGACTTAACAATAATAACATTAATGTTAAGTTAAATTCGATGTCAAATATTGTTTTTGTAAGCAAGTTATAAAAAATATAATTATTTTTAAAAGTCAAAAAACTCTGCAATAATTTCTCATAATCGCAAAAAAACACCAAAGTGTTTGGGTATCATTAAAATAAATAAATATTGGCGAAGTACAGATATCTTCGGACTTATTATCTAGTTTTTGTAGGTGTTAGGTGTTTACAAGATGCCCTTCTTTCTGAATAAAGCCACAAAGGCCACAAAGACGGCCTTTAGGTTGCAAATGGGTGATCATAGCATAGAGAGGGCTACATACAAACATTTTTGGAACAAATGCGACGTAATACTTTTACCGCCTTATAAGATTTCAATACGAAAACTAACAAATATAGCATGCAACGTGTCTTACGGGCCTGAAATGAATAAAATTCAAAAACCTTTAAAGAGCTTCACAAATTGTAACCAAAATAGAATTTAATACGAGTACCTACATATACGAAAAAATTAAAAAAAATTGTGGGCAAATGAACCTTCAGTAAATACTTCACGAACTATTTTCTTTATAATTTTGCTAAACTTATTGTCTATATTCCGGCGCATATTGTCAACAATTGTCAACATTCCGGCAATATATATAATACTTATGGCGCTATTCCGGTGAGAACGTTAGCTTTTATCAATAACCAGAACTTTCTGAACTGCTTAAGACCTGACTAATATTTTAATACGATATTGATCGTGGTTATATTATAAAACAATTATGAAAAGGATAAACTTACCAAATCCTAGGTGGATTAAATTTCCAAGGTTTGAAAATTACTTACCAGACTGGTTTTCAACCTAAAACGTTATATTCGGATATCTATATATACCTATATATACATCATACATCAACGATTGTATAAGAAAATTTTATTTCGCATCCCACATCCTGCCAACTATTACAATTTTGGAGAAAAAAAATGCATAAGGATAACTTTCTTTTTTAGTGTCACTTTAATTCTATTTTTTGTAATACCCAGATATATCCAACTCAGTGGTAACATTATATTCTTTACAGTTAAAACAGTAAAATTTAAAGATAAAACTGATATTTCTATGTTAACAAACTTTTTAAAGAAACTTTTAAGTTGCTTTTACTAGACACAAAAATTCAATGTAATAATTCATATAAGTAAGTTATGAAATTATTTATTTTCGATGGTAATTCTAGATCGTTACCACATGGGTAAAATTAAAAAGGCCACTTTTTGATGCTACCCATGTGGTACTAATTTCTTAAAGGTCGGCAACGATCCATATAACAAAACATCTCTCAAGTGGGCGGTGATCACCTTACGACACGTGACCTGAAAACTCGTTTGTCCTTCTTTTAGTTTATAAAAAACAGTAACAAAAATTGTCATTATTAAAAAACGAAGTACCATTTAATTATTTATATTTGTATGGATTCCAATTAACTGGTTTTGACCCTGAGGTATGTAGCGGCTTGTTCATAAAAATATTTAAATTAATAAAACTTTATTTTTTAAGTATATTTTATATTAATTATAAACAGACGTTACACAAAAAAACTGTCTAAACAACTTAATGAGATTCAAGAGTACGTGGATGTAAAAATACTAGTTACGTTCTGGGAAATAATGTCAATGTAATTCAAAATTTGTATGAGAATGATTTTTGAAAGCAAATAAATTAATGTCGTTAAAATTTACTTAAAATCAATGTTATATGACCGTAATTTTATTATGGTGTGCAAGACAGTGGTGTAAAAAAAATATGCTTAATGCTCGATGTATACATAGATTTATTATTTATTTATCATATAAATACTGATGTAGGTTGTCCTGTCTAGCTGTTTTCAAAGTTTTGATGCACATTTTTATAAAAAAAGTAGGCCTTTCCGTAAACAATTTATAACTTGAACTTATAAAATGTTCTAGTAAAGACCATTCAAGTGTCAAAGTTCAGGTGTATATATTTTTATTAAACTAACTGTTGCCAGTCGGTTGCGTGTCTAACTTTAATAGGCGACTAATATAACTAACCGCGCCACTGCTAGTTCTATGATACTGTCACTTTTACAAACACGTAACCTAAAAGCGTTTTTTACTTTAAACGTTTAAAACTAAATTCCATAGATTGTGATTCCATGTCTCAGTTTGCCTGCGTTCATTGCATATTTGTAAAAATCCCTACGACAAAAAGTTACTTCCTCACGAGAGAATTGTTTATAAAAAAAAACACTTATTCTGTCAAGCATTCTAAATGTCAATTAAAAGAAACACGTAATTTAAAACTCTTAAAAGAACAATTTAAATGTACCCCAGTGCAGGAAATAGTATTCGGGTTATATAGTTACTAAAATAGGATAACAGTAGAACTATATCTTTAAAGGCAAACAAATCTTATACCTACAAATACCTTGCCAACATCAAAATGAAAATGATCTATGTTAGTAAGTAAGAATTTATTATAAAGGTTAGAGCCAAATATATTTGTCATAAGTAACAATATTATATTTCGTCGAAATGAAAATATTATTTTTATCACCTGACTTCTGTTTGACGAAAGCCACAACCTAAAGTCCTGTCTATTTCAACTTATGACATATTTAACTTTTCATTTTATAATAAACAAGGCGTTTTTTAGATTCAATGCTCGTTTTGTTGTCTTATTCAAATCAATTAGAGGTTTCTGGAAATTACTAGAAAATATATTAACTATTAAATTATAAATAAGATCGTTTTATCTATTGTAGCAACTCCCGGCTCATTATATCGGAATTGCTCGAATAGTTTCCGATTTAATGTTCATGGTTCACGGTTCACGGTTCATATTTCCTAAACATTATAAGATACGTTTATTATGAACTCGGCATTTAGAATTAAGGTAATGAAGAAGGTGTACGATAATTATAAGTAATACTTACACGCGTCACGAATCTGTTCATTTATTTAAACTTAGTAAACTTATCGCTTCGAAATTCATATAACTTTATCCACAAACAACTTTGATTTATAATGTTAGTAAACAAAATAGAACTTTAATTAATTCCTAGACACGGAGAGAAGCTTTATCTAGATCCTGGTAATAAGATCACATCGATAAAATGTTTGATGATAAGAAAATATAAAACGACCTAATTATAATTTTAAGTCCAAAAATTCATTTTATCATCATTATAAATAGGATTTTCCTACGATGATTGAATTTCAGATTGTAAAATTATTTTAAAACATCAAATTTCTAGCAGATAAGTTCTTATCTAGTTAAATATAAGGAAAACAATTTAAAACTGTTTTAATTACATAAAAAAATAATTTGTTTTATAATATGTTACGTGTGAGTCCTAATAGTGTAAGTGTAAGTTCAGTTATTTAATTTTCATAAAATTATAATTCCAAATACAAAAAAATAATAAAGGTTTGTTTTGTTATTACGTCATAAAATACATAATTATAATAAGTTTACATATTTAAATATTTTTAATTACTACAGATTACAATCTTGCATATAATGCAAAATTACATGATGTTATGGTCTCCAAAATTATGCAGACATCAAATATTTTATACAATTGATATTTAATAAGTTTGAGGAAATTCCTTTTGTCTCGTTTTTGTAACATACAAAAAATACTTTTACACGCATCCAGTCTGGAAGTGGAATGCAAGTCCCCAAGCTATTTAAAATATATGCGTTTAAAAATATTTATTTTCCAAGCCAAGTTCTCACGAGAATAATAAAACTTCGTTTTGATACATTGCAATATATTTATATCTTATGAAATTACAAAATTTTATAACTCAATCAAAAATACAACACAAAATAATTAATAAAAATATATATTTTAATAAAACCTACAACATTGTAATATCGTATTTGAAGCGCTCTTCAGTCAGCGAGTCCACGTCGAAATCGGGATCAAATTAAATGGACGCGCGGTTTAAGCCACTTACCGGCAATGGCGTTTAATAAAAAGATAGGTCCGTCCCTCTTTACAAACCAGTTGGCGGTGGCTCGGGATCACTCACTTTGTTAGACATGAACCGACTATTTAATCACTTCACTATATTGTTTTGATAAAATTCAACATTTAAATTTCAAAAAAAAAAAACTATAATTCTCAAGCCTAACAAAATGTAACTATTTTCTCACTAGATTTTTTTTAGCCGCTTTTCGCGTACTTTATAAGTAAAGAAAAACATTCTTGTTATGTCGGCAAGCTGTTTAAATTATAAAAAAAAATCAACCACAATACGGAATCCACACATTGAATTAACCACTCGACCAACGGGAGGTTTTAATGAAGTATTATATAGAATTCTAAGTCAATGGTATTATATAGCCTACAGGGATTTTTATAAATATTTGATTGTATAAAAAGAATTACCACAGGTTATCGGGGTAAAAAGCGTGTAATATTCAGGGTTATAAATTATCTGCGAACACAATTTCAATCAAATCCGTTTACCCGTTTTGCGTGATTGAGTAACAAACACACAAACTTACAAACTGACACTTTAATTATATCAGTGAGATAAGATTGGTAAGATTTAGGTCAAAATAATATTTTTATTTAGTTGAAATACACAATGGACGTAATTTTTTCAAAAGTGAACAAAGATCGGCATGTCAGTTAGGACGTACCTAAACTGGTAATTAACCTTAAAATAGTTTTGACCCATTTGAAAAAACTGGTTACACAAAAAATCTCGATATTGTGGTGCTACATGAGCTCACTGAAAGGAACCTAATGAACATTTGCGATTCCTTACTTCTCAGTAATGAAATCGCCCCGATTTTGAAGATATTGATAACTTGTGATAAAAATGAATCACTTACGATAAGAATTTGTAAAAAAGGTCGTGGTCCAAGGTCAGTCAGGCTTCACAGACTCCCAAAACCCGCGTTAACTCGCAATAAGGTGATGCTAAGGTGGTGGGACTGGAAGATCATTGTTCATTATGAGCTTTTACTTCTTTATTGCCAACAGCTGATAAGAAGTCTTTCATCACGATAACGCTAAACCACACACATCTTCACACCCACTCAGCAAAAATAAGAGAATTTGGCTGGGAGGTACTAATGAATTCGCGGTATAGACCTAACCTTGCACCTTCAGATTTCTACCTGTTTCGGTCTCTACAGAATTTTTTATGCTATGTCTTTGGCAGTCAGATGACTGCCAAAACACCCGTTTCATCTTTTTGATCAAAAATCCTATACTTACAAGATGGCAAAAAGTTATCGAACAAAAGGATACATATATACTATAAATTAATGTAAAAAAAAATTAAATAAAAAGTCTCGACTTTTCATTCTTAAACATTTTTTCATCCTTTATGTTTTTTTTCTTAAATTGTTCTCGTTTTTTCAATTTCAATTAAAATTAAATTAAAAATAACAAAGTCTTAAAAAAGTAAGCCTTCATCCACATTTATTCACATTATTAACTACCCTCCATTCCGCTGTCAGTTCCTTGCCTCTTTATATAGTTAAAAGGAAATTGCAAGAAGTTTTGGGGAATGATTAGTGCAGTAATGTGTTTCAGATGTCTGCCAATTAGTAAAAGTCTTTGCTTCGACATTATTAGTTTAGAGAGATGTTGTCTAACATCATTATAGTTCTCTTGTGAAGTTCAATGACATAGTGTTTTCTAAGACTTTCACGAGTACTACACATTGAAATAAAACTAAACTTAACTACGATCGCGTATATTAAATTAAATTTTAAATTTGCATTTTAAATCTAACCCGACGTTTCGAATGCTTTGCAACAATCGTGTTCACGGCAAAACGAGATGGAGGTGTCACATCCATCTCGTGACATCCATCAATGATTAGATAAAGTGATTGTTTTCATTTTACAAAGGAATACCACAGACATATAAAACGATGTAAACAAACTGTTATATATAATTTGACAGCAAGCTAAGATGGATTGTTTGCAATAGACCGAGACAAAGCTTAAATACTCGGCTCATCGATCATCCCAGCGAAATACGAACTGCCTAAGGATTTTAGCAACTGTCCTCAAATTAAAATAAATAGCTTATTTCATCAACATTAAACCAAACTAGACATAAATAACAATTATTATCACATTAATATAAGTCTCATATAAGTAATAAGTATTAGGAAGAAATTAACAAATATTGCAAGTAATATTAGATTAGATTAGATCTGAAAAAAACAATCAAAGAAAACGAATGAACAAAAAATATCAAGAATATGAAATGATGACGTGCAATGATTGTAATTATTAATATGAGAGGTCACTTTCTCATATCTCGCTGTTACGTTCCTTATTAATTTTGTTTTCCAGATCTTTTGTACTTTATATGTGTAAACTTCAGGTTTTGTTTCATTAAATTTATGGTGTTAACGAAAGATAAGAATTTTATTTCTATTAGATTGTCTATATTTTTCAATGTCACAAAACTGTTATTTAAAAAAAATATATTATAATAGAATACACGTGATGTTGGGTATGGGGGAGGGGGGTAGTCTTAAACCTCACCACGTATAACCAAGAGAAGGGGGGAAAATAATAAAAAAATATCACGTAATTAATGGTCGGCTCCTTTTCAATAGTTTATATTTAAAGAAATTCTTGTTTGTTGCAAGAAATAAAATTATAAGATTGTTAAAGGTCTGGGAATTCCAGAATTTCAAGAAAAGTTCGAAAGATGACTACAATTTAAATAAAACTAGTAAACTGTTGTAAACATTCACATTTTTATTATAAAACTGCGACATCTTCTCCAGAGACTTGATGTAGGTGTCTGTCAATATAAATAAAATGAAATGTATGTTTAAACATATTTTGCTGGTATACTGACAATTTTAGAAAATACAACTTTTATAGTTTTAAAAGTCTTATGGAGTTTTACTTATGTGTTCAAGAATTTTGGGTAATAAGATAAAATTATTTTCATGATACAAATTTTTGTTTTGGTTAAGTAAGTAACTCTATGAAACGTTCATAAGTTTTGATACAGGATGTATTGTTATGTCAAGAAAGTATAACGTCTAATCAAAATGGACGGGCATGTAACACGCCGCCATCCATCATATTCATCGATTATGGACTCGAACATTGCCTTGGTAATTTTAAACGTTATTGCTAATAATTGGCAATTTACCTTTTGTGTTTGGGGAAATGAAAAACGGTTTAATCAAAGCCGGGTAATATTATCCATGTAATTGTTCTGAACTCTGGTGATTATTACCGCCATAAAAGCGAGCAACTCGCAATCAATCTGTCAATTCTCTATCGAGCAGATTTCGAATGAGGACATATATATATATATGTATATATATATTTGTATGCCTATACCTTATACTTCTTACTGACCAGATGAAATTGTAAATGTGATAAAAATAATATTTTTTGATGGGATGAAAGCGTTACTTGTCAACTCAAACTTTGTTTATTTAAACTTTGACTTGTCATAATTATTATTGATTTATATTAGATAACACTGACATATTTCCACAACAGACTTGACTTTCACTTATATATTCGTACTAGGCAATAGATATTTTAAGACTTAATACATATTTCATGAAGCAAAATTTTGTTGAACGCAAATAGAAAAAAAATAAAATCTTATTTCGGGATTTTTCGTCGCCTCGTAATATAATTTACAGCTACAAGAAAGCCTCCTTGTACCAAGGCGTACAAAATAAGGATTTTACAAAGTTATAGCAACAGATTGGAGGTTAAAAGATTATTGGAAGATAGTCCTGAAAGCGGCACACGTCTCTCGACTTCAAATTAGATATTTTGTGTAAGGTATTTTATTAAGAAAATCTTAGATTCTTATTAATATTTTATTTTGTAATGTATTTTTCTACTGACTGACCGATGGAGCACAGTGACGTTATGGACTGACCGACTGTCGATTGACTGACTGAGGCATGTAAGTAAGTAAGTAATGTAACACTCGTGTGGTAAATAATAAAGAAACATTGTAGGTTTTATTAGAATTGTACTATCTCAAAAAAATATTATTGGATTTCAGAATGTGAATTGATATAAAAATGTCTGCAATGAAGTTAGGTACCTACATATCGAGAGTAAAATATATTATGTTTGAATAAAACATAAATTCACATATTCTTTACAGTTTTACACATTGAATCATAAATGGGCAGATTTGTATAAAAGTAATATGAACCTTGTGTGAATTAAAGAGTTCAGTATAAATACTATTTATTTTGTTTTATGAATATGAATTTTTTTTCGTTATTCAATGTCATAATACGATTTTATATTCTGTATAAAACTAAATTTGAAATATAAGATCGCAGCATGGCTCATATAGCTGTGTATAAATTTTTAAATGCGCGTATATTAGTTTATTTTGACAATATAATATCTTTATAAGGTATATCTACTGAATACGATATATTAATGTAAAATTTTATACAAAATTTCTTCAGCAATTTCAGAGTGAAAGCGTAACAAACATCCATACATCCGTCCTCATACTTCGATCTTATTATTGAAGTAGAATGTAAATATTATTATAATCTTTTTATATACAAATTAATAAACATTTTTTTTATGTTCATTAATCGTCAGTAAATAAGCGATTACTTTGTCAATGGTATGAGTATACAGAAACCAATATTACCGACAAATAATATCAATATCCAATCACAGAAATTCGATTTAATGTTAATTTCCATTCGAATTACACTGTATTTACAACTGCTAATGTAATTTAAAATGTAAGAGTTTGTTTTTATTATGATGCTTATTTTAGAGTAAACATAATATCGGTTATTGATTCACAACAAGCTGAAGCGTACTACAAAGTAATGGTTTAATATATATCACATATAGGTGAAATTGATAGATATATTTTTTTTAATGTTCATGGAGTCAATTGAGTTGACAGTCAATGTTATGAAAAATGATGTGGTGCTGTGGGTGATAATGGTGGGTGAATAAATGAAGAGCGATGAAGGTAGCCAGGAAATGGAACCGTTAGGTGGGTGTTGTAACTTCCGGGCGGATGGATGGACGGACACGGACAAAATATTACCGTTGATACTTATATTTGTCTAATGTTTTGGATAAAGAAAAGCTTATTAGAAACCTACAAATTTAAAAAATCCATGATCTAGAACTTGACAACTAGGATATTTTGGCTTTATAACTCACCTAACATTAAAATTATTCTTCATCCAAAATTAGTATGTTACATGACACTATAATCGCTATAGTACCTACTTGTCAACAAACAAAACTCAATTGTTTCCTAAGAAATACCAGGAAGTAATAGCAATATTGAATATAGTTCCGGGAACAACGGAACTACTTATAAAAAACATCATTAGCGGGAGGAAACCTGAACAGAAAAGTGATAACTATATTCAATAAAGTTCCAGGATGTTATAACATCTCCCGGTTGAATATCTTGAATGTAATAACAGCGGAGACGCGACATCCGTTCCACGTCTCCGCTACCTTTTATAACCCGTCAAGAATCTAATAAGCTACATTTTGCTTTACGTTCGAAGTCAAGTGCTTTAAGTTTCAATGTTATGAGGACATTAAGTTCCTATCCACTTCATAAGCGCCGGATGCACTGGTCCCAAACTCATAAAGTCATCTTATATTAAAAAATAATTATTATTTAATACAATCCGTTGGATTATACTAGATTGATGAGAGAATTTAGTGTGAATGTTAACTTTCATATTATCTTATTATGAATGAGCGGATTATTTTTGATTACTTAGCCAGTTAATTATAGAAGCCCTGAACCCTTGTAAATGTGAAAGCATCAAAGAACTAGTACCTATTGGCGTGGTTAGTTATTCTAGACTTCTTTTGGCGTCGAGCATTATTTCGGTTCTTATTAATTTGTTTCCACATGCCAATGACTGTGTCTCAGTAGTCAAAATATAATTATAAAGAATAAAAGAGTATCAATGGGGTTTCTTGTGAGTTCTTCCATTTTGAACTGTGCAACTAGAATTTTCACAAGTGCCTATATAAAACAAAAAAAAAATAAATATGTGCAGGTACTATCATCATACTTTACGGTTATTATGAAAATGAAATATGTGTATATTTTTTGCAATCGACTCTGAAATGACTGCACTTTTACTTATAATTTCCCGTTGTTTGTTATATAATTGGCTACTTTTAACTTTAGTATAAGAAGGGTTTGTTTATATTTGTATTTCACGTCGAGGAAAATTGTTCTGCTTAACCTTTTGTAGGAGTGCCTCATTTGACAACTGACTAAATATTAATAATAAATTTCGACTCGATACGACGCATTGATGAGCACTGATGTCTATATTACTGGGTTTGGTAGTTTCTTGATATTGATGTGTTCTTGTTATAGTATTTATGATCTGTATTTCTATGTATTTGTATCGTTGTCTAACACCCTTAACACGACCAAAATAATTTGCTTACATAGGGGTAAGAACAGTTTGAGGCATTTGTCCTGTGGTATTATTATTTTTTTGTTGTTGTTGTTGTCTTCACAAAGTATTTTATTAATTTCGTACAAATAATATCACTGTTATAATTTCGTCTATATCTTCGGTATATCCATCCTAGATCCTAAATTAATATTTCATTTACATAATATTTAATATTTAATCAAATCACTTTTCAAACATATAATGTAAAAGAAAAGAAATAAAACTCATTAAAAAATTAACAAACAAACCTAGTTTTAAATGTAATTGTTAAAACCTTTTGAGCGAGATTCCGACGAGCACTTGAAGTTAAATATCATTAAAATATGTCGTTATTGTTACAAAAGTACACTTTTAACGAACTGATGTACTCACTACTATGAAGTTTACCGAACAGCCTATGATTTAGATGTATTTTTTGTAATTAAACTTTTGTTGATCACGATGGTTATTAAATATGTAAGTAACCAGAAATTTCACGACGGAATGAACTCAGTTCACGCTGCGAGTCAGCCGTGCCTCGAGCTCATAAATTACATCCCTAAATGGGTTCGAAACTATTCTGGGAAAATTTCGATTAATTTACGTGAACATAGCCGGGTAAATATTAATTTAATATTCTATATGTATTATTTTCTAACCTTAGGAGTGGAGTGGTGTCTAGCGGCGGCGGACTGAGCGCGGCGCGTGGCGCGGTAGTGCAGCCGCCGCAGCGCGCCACCAAGCCGCTCAGGAGAACTCTCTCCACGGGCTACCGTCATGCTGTCCTCCGCTCCTGGTTTCAGGATATATGAGTTATATAGCTCAGAAAAGTTATGTACCCTGATTTTAAATCTTTAAACATGTTTCGGTTTAAGAAATTCGTTTTTTAACTAATATCTTCCAAGATATACATTCCGAAGATTTTAGTCTTACTGTTCTAGGTAAAAATAATCAACCAAAGCTCACTTTGATTTTGATTTTAGAATATCTCAGATTTTGTATGTTTTGCCAAATAAAGGTATACAGGTCTTACATACATGTATGTATTAAGAGTAAATTTAAATGTTTTTTTTTAAATAACAAAATAAAATATTTAAAAGACACTTACCTGCGGCGTGTTCAGGGGAAGAGTGAGACGAGTGGATTTTGGGGGCCTGGTTACGCCCATCCGACTGTAACAAACACACTTTACTTTACTTAAGGTAACACACGTATACCTACTATTAATATTAAACACATTACCATGATTCGAACTTCTGAAGTAAGTCTGCTCAACCAAGTGAGAACACAAGAATGTTGTTACTGAATAAATGAATCATTCTTTGTCACTTTTATCGTTTTTAAAACTGTTACTTTATACATTACTAGTACATCGGATAATTAACTGTGATTATAGACAGTTGAGAGAGGTGATCCATTACCTAAGTGACGTTTCCGTGTTACGTTATAAGTGCTCTAGAGACTAAACGTCAGATAACTAAGAGCAACTTAAATTATAGATTAAATATTTTTTGTTATATATGAAACAAACTATTGTTTCTTTAAATATATTTACACTTGCTTCATTTTATCGAAGATATTGAGAGATGATTTTTCAAGAAATACAATAATTTTCTTTAAAACAAATCATACGAGTACGCTTCTAGTAACTTTCACAAATATTTTTTATAGAGAATGTTTTTCAGAAATTTTGTTTAAGTATGTTAAATAGATTAAAAACATCAAAAAAAGAGATTCTGTAAACCTTTTATAAAACTCGATAACTTAATATCATAAATAATGTATTCACTCAACTTTTAACACTACAAATGTGATGTAAGGATCAATAGGTTATAGGATAAGTAGAACCACAAACGACATATATACGACACATACGACCATACGTCTTGGTGGTAGACCATATCTTGGTGGTAGACCATAACATCGGGTCGCCGGCAAAGTTACCACCCATCGGGCAAAGTCGTGCCGCAAAGCGACCTAGTCGTGTTCCGGCACGTTGCTCGATGAAGCCGTTTATTGAAAATGGGTCTGAACAGCTGCGGTACGTTGGCGAACCGGTTGACGTCGAGTTGGTGTTTGTTTTGTCGGGTGACATAAATTAAATATGGGATGCATGTTATAATAATAATAAAATGTAAAACAAAATAAAATTTTCTTCTAGTAAAATTGGCGTATTTCAAATCGAAACATTAAAAGAGTCGGACGCGCTGAGCGTCGAAAGCCGTTATTATGACCAAACTCTTTTATGTTACGCGATAGTCTGACCCACCATCGGACGGACGGTATTTTTTTTATGAAGCCCATTTCAAATCATATGTTAAAGCTATTAGTATTGTTGTTTGAAATTGACTATTAATATTTTTAGCCACGTGGCGGTAATTTATTTTTAAAAATAAATATAGAATGAAAAAAATAACGATATGGGACCGATTTGAAAGTAAAACTTTTAAGAACCAGGATTACAGGTCTCATCCTGCCCATATCTTTTAATTATCTATTTTTTATTCTATATATATTTTTTAAATATCATACCGTTATTCAATTTGTGTTTTATATTTTAAATAAATTATATATTTTTTTGTCAGTATTTTACAACTCTCCGGTTTTCTTACAAGAAAACCTTTCTGGTTAATGTTTTAATGACGATATTCACTTAATTTAGTTTATTGTGTTGGACTTTGCTAACTATAAGCCTCGAATGTGTTCACTCTGATGTTTGAGTATCTAAACTAACATATTTATTAAATGCTAAAGGCCTATTAGATAATTGCAAGACTTAGGAGACTTGTTGCAAGAGTAAGTCTAAAACTGAGAACGCAATACCAATATCAAGACAAGACTTGGTTAAGTATAGTCCATAACTTAAATTTTGGCAAAACTACTGAAAAACACCATCATCCCAAATTTGTGTTTCTTTAGATATATCATGGGAGTTGAAAGTATATTTTAGTATGTGTATATAAGGTATATAAGTTGGTAGGTCGATTTTCAAAACACGGTTATTTATTCTAGGAACTCTTCTTTGTCGTCAATAATGCACATATATATTATATTGACATAAGAAATCGCTTCCTACGGTACATATTTAAAAATAATGTAACTGTTTTAACTATGTTTTAACGACTAGCTGTTAATAGCCTTTCTGTATGTGGCTCTATATTGTATTAAATATATGTAAAAATAAACAAACCCATTTCGAAAACCTCAAATCAAATAAAAACTATACCTTACCAAGGAGGTTTTCAGTATCAATATATTTGGTTGACCCACTTCCATGGCTGCTGACCGTATACAATCTACACCCTGCACCCTTCACCCACATCCTACACTCTTTACGACTCGCAGTCGTCGGTCACGCGGTAAATTGCTGTCCACAAAGTAGAGGTAGGTGATGTCAATCGTATGTTTTTCATTAAATAAACAATGGTCATATATTTGGAATTCCTTTGTGGTTCTTAATACATTTGTTTCTTTGAAAATGCCTAACGTTAAATTCATTAATTATTAAGTAACTTGTCAGCCAAATAGTTGACAATCATTTGTTTACAAACAAGTTGAATTAATTGAATCCTCATCAAAGTTAATGCCAGAAAAAAATATAATATAAATATAAAAAAAAATAAAGCATCATACAAAGGTTACGAATTACTTTTTGGTTAGTAGATCAATAAAATAATAATTGTTTACCGTCCAATTATCCCTTTCTTGGAAAACAAAATAATATAAACAGAACTGCCTTTCTAATCTTATTTCACGCCATAACTTTAATAACTTTGAAGTGCTCAAACATTAGGGTAGTTTATAGAAATAATACACGAACCATCTATAAATTGTATTAGTTAAGTTTTGCGATTTATACATACCTACATAATAAAAACAAACAAATAGATATACAACAACAAACAAAAGGATAGGATATTCTCATAATAATATAAAAATAGATATAAATAAGAATATTAAATATTTATATCAGGGTTCGCGTCATAAATTATAACAATTAAGGCTTTGAAATAAAACCTGAAAAATCTTTAAAAAGGTTTCTATAAGAACTATCTACAAACCTCAAAGGAAAATGAGCCAATGTGCTTGAGATCCATCAAAAGTAATATTCCCTTACAATGTGCTGGAGTATATAAACTTGACTGCGATTGTGGCTTGTCATACATAGGTCAAACAAAGAGGAGCATCGGTAAAAGAGTTAGGGACAGATCTCGGATATCAAGCATAGGCATACATTGAAGTCAGCAGTGTGTGAACATTGGTATGTTAGACAATTGGTATGTACCATAGACAAGCCCAAAAATTATATAAGATTTGATAAATCTAAAATCCTCACTAAAGAACAACGTTACATTCCAAGAATGGTTCGTGAAGCTATTGAAATTAAAAAAACATCCTAACTTTAATAGAGAAAATGGTTGGGACTATCTAACACCTGGGACCCACTTTTAAAAATATAAAATCCCATCTCTGTGACCACATTGTAAGACATACTCAAAATACTGTTAGTGCGTTTTGTGTGAATCGTGAACTGTACGCCCGGAAGCTTAGAAACCTTCGGGTTAAATTTAAAATGTAAATTTGAAATTTAATTAATTATAGCGAGTATCCGTAATGATTATTTTATTTCTATGTGTAGTACCTACTCGTGAAAGTCTTAGAAAATACTAGTTGAAGGCTTGTCAAGATATTTTTCACGGTATATATTATAAAGTGTGTGAATTTTATTTAAAGAAATGTTTGTTTATTTTTATAAAATAATAATATAATTTTCGTAACAATGTAAGCCAGGTCTAATAATTTTATATTAAATATTTTATATAGCAAAGTTATTTGGTGTGTTTGGTCAAATTAATTGGGTATTGAGGAATAAAATCAATTCACAAAATCGAGGGCTGAAATTTCCTATCTCATTAAAGCAATAACTCTAATAAGTTTCCATTGTTCTATCGATCAGGTCTATTATTTAATGGATTGTTCGGGATAAGAGTTAACGTATGATAAGTTTGGAATTATTTCCATTGTTATAGTAGATATCCAAATGCTTTGTGTAACGTAATATCGTAACTATTTATGTTGAATTTTATAAGTTTTTAACAATATTCAAATAGTTTTGTTTACGTAAAGATGACAAAATATTGGAAATAGAAGAAGATACATACAAAATTTATAACACTTTGAATCGGCCTACTGTGATAATTTGAAATGGAAGGGTTTGAGATGAGTAATCTCGAAGGCTCTTTTCACTAGAAAATTGAAATGTATTATCTTGTTATTTCGAACGTCACGTCTCACAACCTGATGATGACATGCATGCTATGATGACGTGTTAGGTTATTTATGCAAAATATACCTATTAAGAATTTAAATAAAACAAGTTGACGTTTTAATAATAGCCATATTTTTTTGTCTCCAACTTTAAAAAGTACTTTCTTTATGACCAACAAAACTATCGAGAGTCGAATAAGGTTTTTATGTAATACCTATTCATTTGATTATCTTTTACTAAATTAGTCTACGTACGTAAACTAAGTAAACAGATATATAGAGAACATTTAAACAATTTTAGTAATGCTTCTCTACTAAAATAGAATTCATTTGAATATCGTATTGAAATGTTAATGTTAGTTGTGAATTTTGATTAATTTCCAACCACAGCATTAAAACGATTGAAATTACTGAAAGGTGCCTCGAGATTAGAAACTTGTATATATAATGAGTCTTTGTCAATATTCATAGGATTTTAAGTGCAGTCTTGAGAATATGTGATTTAACTTAACAAGTGTTTGTGAATCCCAAATAAGAAGAATTTACTAAAGTTAAATGAAAAATATTTAGGTGTTACTAGTTTATTGCATATTGTTATTAAATGTCTGGTAATTCAAGTCTCAATTTTTACTGTAGTCGTGTTTTTCAAAAAGGGTATAACCATATATTAGAAGTCAGGACATTAGCCAGACCCAATTCCTGATATTAGATTCTCTCTGACCCACGTATTTCACGGTAGATACTTTTTAAATGCTATTTATAATTCGAGGGTCGAAAACCTTTGTGTGTCTATTGCATTTACAGACAAAACCGGAACCTTTTAACTTTTATACGATTCTGTGCTCAAGGCTATTTTATCAGAAACAGGTAAAAATACTTTTAATTTCATAACGTAAACTCTATCTCAGTGGAGCCAGAATGCCTTATTAAAAACTTATGAGGGTTGAAATGTTCGAATTAAAAGTAAAAGCATTTTAGATTAGAATCTAACAATAAATGAATATAGAATGAAAAATTCATGAACACGGGAAGGAGGCGAACCTGCGATCTCTGCGAGTTTTTCCCCGTCGAACTGCTAACTGAGCTATCGTCTCCGTTACTTGCCTCAATTAAATTAACCATTATATTATATTTAATTCATTATCTTGGCACGTGTATATCTTTTAGAATTCAACTATTTCACAGTGTAGCTAACATGTATATAAATGATTTCAATTTATGAAAGAGTAATTACCATATTATGTAGATAGGAAGGTGTTCATAAAAAACCGCATGGTAGGTGACAGGTATAAAATTGTACGATTCCATTCTAAATATGTCCAACATAATTAAAGACTAATGGGTTCAAGGCTTAATTTGTCTTTTTGCATGTGTAACCGATACTTTATTTCTTATTTAGTTATTATTTAAGCGTTACGATCTTATGTATGTAAGTGAATATTTTAATTTTATATTATAATTTTCGATTACAGATATCTTCCTAACTCGAAGTCCATAACTATCAGCCCTTTCCGAATTGCAAGCACTAAGACTTTTTAAGACAATCATAAACTGCACCTGCCACCGAATATAAACTGACTTGATATCATTTATTAATAGTCGACAAACTCAATACTGATATTACAGTTTTATTACAAAATATGTAACTCCTCTAATTTAAGTATTTCTTTTATTATTATTACATTTAATAATTGCGGCTCATTTTTAGTTAATTAAATAAGAAGTATAAACTTTATCTGATTCTGATTCTGATGGTGAGGCCAGCTGTAGTCATATGTAGCTTGTATGAGCTAGTAGGGACTCCCGCGCAGAAGATCAGCGTCTTGTTGATATTATAGTTACTCTTTTCTCACACCTGTATTTGTAAATATCATTGAAATCCAACTACCTAAAAAATGAATCTTGTATTTAAATATTTTTTAAACATTTAAATAAACAGCATCAACTTCTAACTAATATACTAAAAGCAATATATTGTGTTTCACTTGATATTTATAAATATTGCATAATAGAACGCCTCATGAAATTAGAACAATATTGGTTCAGCGTTGTTTTACTGAGTAAGCGCTGCAGGCGTACTAATATGAGAATCATTCTTTGGAGTTCATAACCGTAAATTGTATTATTTTATATAATAAAATATTTCTACAAAACAAAGGGAATGAAAAGTATTTAAAAAAGATAAAAGCATTTTGCTTCAATATAGCTACAAGAAATTAGTAAATTAAACAACTAGATGAGAAGTGAATAAAACACACACAACTCTTCCCGTCAATATCATCTCGTCACGTTTCGTCGATCACATCATTGAGATCCAGATTTCCTGTAGCATGTTACCTACTCCTCATCAGACCACCTCCATTGTTTTCAACATTGTATTATTATCGAAGCTACACATGAATGCAACTGATACTTTATGTGTTGATTAACAATTAAAATGATCATTTGTTTGCAGATATTTATATTACACAGTATACAAACACATAATGCTTGTAATATAATTCTTTTAAGAAGACTTCTATTGTAATGTCTTAGACAATCACAAGGATGCATTACATATTAAAAAAGCATCGTTGTAAGATAAGCTTAGAAATGTAACAAAAAGAAACTAAATACAGACGTTCATTCCGAGAAGAATCAGACGAAGACAAAAGATGCTGTGAACTGCAGCGGAGCGCGGATAATTCTTACATTGGAACTTCTAGTTTACATATGTTTCTTATTTCTACATTAGAAAAAAGTATACTATAATTCTAAAATTACCTAAATATGTTTATTTTTTATATAATAAATGAGTTTTTTTTAGTCTTATTTATAACTAGTTGTTGCGCTCGAATACAACTACTCCCTGCCTTCTCCCTAAGACAATAAAAATACAAGAAGTATTTTTTTAATCTACTTTGTATCATCATATTTTTATGAATTTTATTTTTAAATATAAAATCGAATAACGAAAATATTCTTTACATATGCATGGATTTGTTTGAATTAAGACATTTAAACCCTTCATTTCGACAGGGGGTAAAATGAGAAAATTTTGAAGACTATGGGCTACCTGTGTACAAAATTAGTAATGATAGTTTTTTATTGCGTAAATGGTCAGAGAGATGCAGAAGCAGTTAATAGCTCCAGCTAGGACATATTTATCAAACACAGATATCAAAACCTTTATAAAAAATTAAGATCATTATTTATATAATATTTTCCTGACAGAAGTACTACTATTACTTCAAGAAACATAACAAACTTGCTTTTCAATTCCGTCATCAAATATATATTTAATACTGTTTTTATTCTCACTGTCCTCAGACAGACGAGTAGCTTCACCCTTATTAAAAGCCAGACGCAAGCGACTTTTAACGAAGTCAACTCGTCTCTATGTAGTTATAATCAGTTTCTTTTATTTTCAGCTGTTTATTCAATGATTCAGCTTTTTATTTATTCAAACTGAGAGTATTATCTTTTAAATCTATTTGTTGGAAATTTAATGTAGTTTAAATTTGTTTATAGTATATTATATTTACGGCTATTCGAAGTCGATTGACTACGCTACGTATGTTGACATCATCATCAGTCAACTGACGTCCACTGCTGGACATAAGCCTTTCTAATGCATCTCCAATACAGACCGTTTTGAGTGATCTGCGTCCAAGGGCACCCTGCGACCCTTATTAGGTCGTCTGTCCATCATATACGAGGCCGACTTTCCCTTCGTGGTCTGCATTCGAGAACCTTACGGTCTCAACCTTTTAGTTTAGAATTGTACAAATTATCGTAACAACATTATTTAATTGTAGACAAACACACAAACAAAGAAACTGCAAACAGGTTAACAAAAAATCGTTAACATTTTTAAAAAGAGCTTAAAAGTAAAGATAATACCACCATACAAGGCGAGAAAGAGGCTTTGAACTTCTATAATAAGTAGTATTATATTGATAGTTTATAAAAACGAGTGCGGCGAGCGTCACTAACAGAATCATCCGGTCCGCCGCACCTCCTCAATTCTGGTACACGCTATATCTATATGATGCATCAATGAACTTTATATACTGACAGACCCATGTTACCGATGCATATAGAAACAATAACCTTTCAACAAATATATCGAATTTATGTTTTATCAAAGGCACAGGTTTTTTATTTAAGGTAGGTTTTAGTTAGTATACATGCACAAAACGTCAGACTTCAGTTCCAGGGTTCCAAAGGGTAAGGTAACTGACCTCATTAATAGTCTGGAAACTGAATTAATACTTTTTTAATTGTTCGATTGACAGAGACTGGTATTGTTTTTCGTTGCTAATGTTTTTATAATGTTAAACTAAGTAATGTTGTTTTTTAACAATTTTATGTTAATATAATGCAAATATTTTATTGTGTCAACAGATTGTTATTTTTAGATTAACTGAAATGAAAATAAGGATAAGAAATATTTGAATACTTTTAAAAAACCGGTTACAGGGCATAAATATTTATTTACAATGTTGTTTCGTTATCAAAATTTAATTCTGTTATTTGCTCTATGAGCAAGAATGTTACTGTTTCTATCATTATTTTGTTTTACTTAAAAATATTAATTGGAAAATGTTTTTTGGTACTTTCAAAACAGGATCATCGCAGGAGTTGCCGTATCAATTAGCAGGATCAATTAGCAAATCAACAATGCATAAATTTGCAACAGTTTTAGCCTCAATAAAAGTTATAACGCATAGCAAAATTTAATATTTATGTTGAGGTATCTAAATCATCAGTCCCATTTACATATCGATGTTGACTTTTGCGTGGTTTGAATGTGGTAATTTATAAACAACAAAGAAACGGTTGTGGTTTTACTAGATTTAGTTCGAATGAATAGAATAGGTAGACCTTATCCCGAGAGTAACAAAAACACAGATATAAATACGGCGACGAGGGTATAAAAGAAACCTGCATATATTTTGTTACATGGGCTTTTTGAATTAACTTAAAGAAGTAAGTTTCTAATACAATATTATTAGGAAATCCTATTTTTTAAAGTCTCTTGTATTATTATGTAAGTATTTTGCATAGGTAAATTTCACTCGTATAGTTCCAAATTGCCAATCAGATGGCAAGGTAATTTCCGAGAAATTTCATTTATAAGCTCCTTTAGCAATTCTAACTGGGCTTGGAAGGAAACTTCTGTTACTCTTTCCTCTCCCGTTTCATATAAGGGGCACATGGACCGTACAGCAAAGACTAAAGTCGATGGATAGATCGAGGCTTTCATTTAGTACCTACCTCAAAATAATTATTTGCCATTTTTTTTTAGATTGTCCGTCACCGCAATAAGTACTGAATGAATTTTTAGTGATTTAGTTTAGAGGATATACTATTTTTAAACAATTTTACCTCTTTCGAACTAAAAAATTAAGTATCTATGTCGTTAAAAAGAATTTTTGGATATTACAATATTTACGTTTATAATTATTATCACAGAGATAATATCATTAAAGTTTTGTAAAAATAAATTAATTTAATGTTGTCGACAGAGTAATTGCTTTTAAAACCATAATAAAGAGCGTAATTAAAATATTTTAATTACTTCTCAACGATAAAATTGTGTTCCTTCAATGTGTACGAAAGGAAAAGTATCTTTATGTTAAACAATTGAGGATTTCAGAACGGTCTAATTAGGCCAGTAAACAGTAATAGTCATACTCGGTTAGGTTCGGTCAGTTCAGATAAAAAGATATTTTAAAAAATCATTTATAACACTTGCCAAGATTCTGTGTACAGAAATTTTCTTATTTAATAACAAATCAAAACTTGTTAAGACAACTTATTAAAATGGTATACAAAATCCTGAAACTTTTTTGCGTAAATAGAAAAACTTTTTCTTTCTGAATATATGAATACTTTTATAAAAAACTATACCAACCAATAATATAACTTTAATTTAATAAAGGTTTTTGTAGCCATTGTCCCTTATTCATGAAATAGATTATTTTGATAAATTGTTTTATACCCCTTATTTAGCGACCATTTTCTTTTACAAACTTTCCTCTATATAATAAAGCTAATCGGCTGATAACCCTGTCAAATATTAAAAAAGATATAAATAATAAGAATTATAATCGAAGACATTTCATTTATTAAAATAAACAGTAAATGAAAAATAAATAAATAAATAAAACGGTTAAGCAGTACCAAAGATTTTAAAATTTTATCGCTTTAAAACTGTTGCTTTATACAGTACTAGTATATCGGGTAATTAACTGTGATTATTGACAGTTAGAGAGGTGATCCATTACCTCAGTGAAGTTTCCGTGTTCTGTTTGATACGTTATAAGTGCTCCAGAGACTAGACGTCAGATTGTAGCACTTGATATTAAGCTTTCTTAAGTTTTTTAACTGTAACTAAACCGATCTGTATTCTTAGAATTTCAACAACAAATTAAAAAATATATATTTTCAAATAATCTAGCGTGAACGCCGTTTCTGTAAAAAAAAATATACTCATAATAGTTGAAATTCAAATTACGCGATAGTTAAAAGTCAGGTAAAATAGTTTTAGTAGTTAATTTAAAGCAGTAGTTTTAAAATTATATTACATAGTTTTAGTTAAATATAAAATAAACTGTTATTTTTCGTTATGCAAATCTACAGTTGTCTCATTTTATCGAAACCATTTAGAGAAATGGTTGAGACTTTTTCACGACGGCGCGACGTGATCTACGGTTGTTCAGCTTTTTCAGGTTTTTAGTTGACAATACAAAAATGTTTCATAAGACGGAAATTAGAAGAGGACGCTGAAAAAAAATTTTTCCACAAATATTATTTACAGCGAACGTTTCTCAGAAAGTTCCTTAAGTATGTCAAATTGGTTGACAATTTAAACATGAAAACAACAAAACAAGAGATAGATTCTATAAACTTCTCGAAATGATATCTAAGAAAAACTTTAACTAAACACTAGAAATATATCATAAATAATGTGTTCACTTAATTTTCAACACTAAAACTGTGATGTAAGGATCAACACGTTATTAGATCAGTGAACTGATAATACACTTCGATATTTACTTATAAAATCACTAAAGCCTTAATACAATAACAACTGAAGGCCTGTAACTCAATCACTGGCGCCCGTAATTTTACACTAACACATGTAGACCTCATATGACCTATATATTCGACAAGTACAACTATGGGTCTTTATGTCTTTTAAACTTAAAGTAATACGAGTATAAGGGGGGCCGTCGCCGAGAACCTCCTCGTGTGCCTGTCTGTTTCCCTTGTTGCTCGGATTCGTCCGGTGGCATCGGAAGCGGTACGGGCCGGTGCTCCCTGGGCAACAGCGGTTAATGTGATCCTTCGGGTTTGCATTAGCCGTTGGCTAATACTCGGCGCGGGGTGGGTCGGCCATGGAGGTTTGTGCCCGGTTCATGGCTGGCTGGCGGGCAGGCTGCCTTTCGGGGTGGTCTGTCTGCGGGTTGGGCTCGGGCCTTTTGGCCTGGGCACTGAGGGTGGGAGGGCGCAGGCCCTCTCTACCGGGGACAGCAGCGGGGTCGCCCCTGGTACTTCTCTGTGCGCAGAGTGCACTGTGGGGCGGTCCCATGGTTGTGTGGGGGGTACGTGGCGGTCTCTTCCTTGCTGAGGAGGAGGCCGTTGCGCTGATAGGGTGATGGCCCGGAATAGTCATCGTCAGGTACAATTGCGCTTGACGATGATTAGTCCGGGCGAGGTGGCGGCGGAGCTCTTCCTAGGGAGGGCTTCGTTGGCGGGGTGGCGGGACGGTCGAGGTCGCATATTCTGCGTCGTCTGCAGGTGGCAGTTTAAATTGCGGCGCAGATGTGTTTACCTCTTCCGGCCCCGTGTGTCGGGGTGGTCTTCTTCGGAGGGTCGCCTACGATGCACACCAGCCGCTGGTGGCGGCTTCGGGTTCGGACCACGACCGTTTTCGGACGGGGTCCGGCCCCGGGAGGTTGAGTCGGATCGGGACACCTTCTTCGTTGAGGGAGTCCTGATTTGGCTCGGCCGGCTTGGGTGGAGGGCAGGGGAGCCCTTCGCCATTCAACAAGCCCCGGAGTGGGATGCGCTCAAGTCAACCGGGCGCGTCACTCCTTGGAGGTGGTGGTCGCTCACGCGGCCTTCCGTCGGAGCAACGCGGATGTGTGCGCAAGCGTTCCCGTGGCGCTCCATGATGACGGAGAGGTGTTGACCGTCTGGTTTAGTGAGTAAGAGTCTCACATAACCACTTCCATCTTCCCCTGGATGGAAGTGTGTATCCATGAGGATTCCAGACGTTAAAAAAAAAAAAAAAAAAAAAAAAAAAAGTAATACGAGTATAAGATTTTTAACCAGGTTTCTCTGGAAATGTCCGTAATAAACGATATCAAAAGTAAGTCTACAGAGAAGACCAGCACATACGTAGTTATTTTATATATCCATGTTATATAATAATTTACATAATAGTACGGCAATGTATTTTTTTTATATTTATAGATCATCTGTCGGCAGTTTACTAATTTAAGAATATCTTCGGATTTTGAAGTGAAGTATCTTATGTTAATTAGAGAGAAGAAACAAATAGACAATATTATATAAGTAAATGTTGAAAAACCTACGACTCCAAAGAGATTCAATGGACAAGTAAAAGTTCCGTCGCCTTTTCTGAGTGATCAAAAACACTGACGTTTATTTAAAGACTTTTTTTAATATTTTTCCATACATAATTAAAGATATAGATAATACCTCTAACGATATTAAAAATATTTTAACAAAATAAAATAAAATGGAATGGAATAGAATAGAATACGATGATCGAGAACTGGATGTCTGTGTGAACAGCTTGTTTATCGACAAAGGCCTCCTCTAAAGATTTCCACGTATTTCTGTCTTTTGCTAAATGGGTCCATAGTGAACCAGCCATTGTTTTAAAATCCTCTTCCCATATTTTCGTTTGTCTGCCTTTATTTCTTTTACTATATCTTGGGTACCATTCTGTTACTAGCTTAGTCCATTTGTTTTTACTTTCCCTTAACATATGTCCCGTCCAACGCCATTTATGGTGTCTGCAGACTGTGTGTGCATTTTTAAATTTTGTTTTTTTTTTTTAATTTCTTGTAATTTCACCCTATCTCTTCTTTTTATACTTAGATTACTCGTTTCTGTTGCATTTTGGCAAACTTTTAATTTACTTTCTTGAAGTTCTGTTAACGCCCATGTCTGGCACCCGTATAGTAAGCATGGCATAATGTATTTATATAAATAAATATAAATTTGACAAAAACTACTGAAAAGCACTATTATCCCATTTTCGTGTTCCTGTGGATATCGTGGGAGTAAGAAGTACCTTTTGTATGTGTATCTGCGGTGAATAAGTTGATATTTCAATTTTCATAACTCGTTTATTTATTTTAGGAACTCTTCTTCGTCGTCAATGTTTAAAAATAATGCAATTGTTTTAATTAAATATTTAATTTCTAGTTGTTACTAGCGTTTTTGTATGTTTTATTTGATTATACATATGTAAAAATAACGAACCTCTTTAGATAACATCAAATCAGATAAAAACTATACCTTTTCACTATCAATATATTTGGTTGACCCACATGCGTGGTTGCTGACCGTACACAATCTACAACCTGCACCCTACACCCACTCTTTACGACTCGCAGTCGTCGGTCACGCGGTAAATTCATGTCCACAAAGTAGAGATAGGTGATGTCAATCGCATGTTTTTCATTAACTAGTCATAGAAATTAAAGATATCGGTATCCACTTGTGTGTTTTTTCCTTAGAAATGCCTTACGTTAAATTCGTTACGTAAGTTGTCAGCTGGACAGTTGCCGATCATTACTGTACATCCTACTTGAATTATATTAATCATCATCAAAACAGTACCAGCTTAAAATGTATTAAATCAATTTGATTTAATATTTTTTTTTTAATTATATAGACGACGAAGCTTTTTAGCATTCCATGGATTCACCGTGCGGGTGCCGGGCCCATCGCGTTGCAAGGAGAGGAGTGCAAGCAGTGCCTGGGACTTGCGACCCAGAAGTAGATTTAAGGGGCCCCTTTATTATGCGCAAAAACGCTCACCTTCACCCTCCACACGCCTCTCCCTACCTAACCAAATTTGGAAAGAACCTACTAATGCCGCCTTTGAAATACGTTCTAGAAATGAACCGATGATATGTCTTTTGGTATCTCTTAGATGTTTGTAGAGCTCCGATGGTTTCTTTAATTTTAATCCAAAATTGTTTCGGTCTCTAAATAAGGTTGAAGAGTCCGCTGAGTGCGCTAACCCGAGCCATAACTTCAATGTCTTTATGACGCTAGCATCTAACTTTGACAAAAGGGTTTTATTAATATCATAAACGAGGAAAAGCCAATTTAGACGTGATGTTAAAAAATTATCGTAAATCCAAGCTTTTTTGACGTTACTTATTGGTTGGTTGTCTACCTTTTTGAGATCATTTAAAAAGCTATCGACTATCACATCCAACGATGGAGTACGGCCTTGGTAATCGTTTTTTTTACCTAAAAATTTAAACGGAGTTGCTTCCGTAACCGTACTAACGCATTGACCGCCTATTATAAGACCCGGATCGTAAGAGGTATATTTGGTATTCCGTCTACCCAGACACAGACTAATACATTTACTTGGTTTTGTCCTCAATCCGCCCGTCGACGTACAAAAATCCTCAACTACATTTAAAAGTACCTAACATTGTTTCGGATTACGTGTCAGTATTGCGAGATCATCTGCAAAAGCTAGTATGGATTCCGTGTATTTGTTGTTGAACTTAAACCGATAACGATACGGTAGCTCAGTTGGTAGAGCGATGGGACGGTTTCCCAGTACTCGTGGGTTCGAATCCTTGCCCGTATCGGTTTATTTTTCATTCTATATTTATATAAATTTAAATAAGCTGAACATGGCTATACATGTTTATAGATATTTTCAAACATTGATTTAATACATTTTAAGGTTTTAAGCAGGAGGTCACACATTATTTTTCGGTTCGTAAATCAATCAAATTATAATTATTTTCTGTCCTATCATCCCCTTCTTGGAAAACCAAAGTAATATAAACAGAACTCTGCCTTCCTAATCTTATTTCACGCCATAACTTTAATAACCTTGAAGAGCTTCAACCATTGGGATAATTTATAGAAATAATACACGAACCATCTATAAATTGTATTAGTTAAGTTTTGCCATTTTAACATCCACAATAGAAGCAATCAAATAAATATTGTAATGTTCCGTGTGAAAAGGATATTCTCAAAATAATAATAATAAAATAGAATATAAAATTTTATATTGAAATAAGTAATAGAATATATTTTTTTATATTCTACTAGCATATCCATCCCGCTTCGCCGGGCTTAATTTAAGGATATATGAATTCAAAATACAGAATAAAAAAATATATTAAATATAAGAATTAACCACCGCGATAATAATTATGATTCAACCTGAATTTCATTGTCTTTCACTCGTTTCTTTAGCTTGTACATGAGTGTCATGACGTTATAACTGATTTTGAAGTTTTATGAAAATATCAACATCAGTAGTAAAAAAACTGTCACTGTCGGTTTTATAAAAATGCACCGATCGTCACCAAACTTTACAGGATTACCCGCTGGGTTAATCTAAAGATCCTCTGAAAATTTGGTTAAAATTGGTCAAACCGTTTCGGAGTTTTTCCGGAACATACATACATATTTTTTCTTTCATAGACATAGATTACTTATTTGTTTCAGTTGTAAGGGTTCAGTTATTATTATAACAGTTGAAGACATGTCAAAATATTTGTCACGGTATATATATATATATGTATGAGTTTTGTTCAGACACGTGTCTATATAATTGTTTTATAGAATAATAATATTTTCATACCAAAGTAAACGAGTTCATATAATTTTATTGTGGGCTATAGTTAGCAACGGCTAAGGTACCTATTCGATGTGGTTTGGTCGAATTAATTAGGTATTGTGGAATAAAATCAATTTAGAAAATCGAGGGCTGAAGTTTCCCATTTCATTAAAGCAATAACTCTAATTAGTTTCCATTGTTCTATCAATCAGAACTTATATTTAATGGATTGTTCGGGATCAGAGTTAACGTGTCAAGTTTAGGATTGTTTTTGTAGATATTCAAATGTTTCGTGTATCTTAACATAATATCATAAATATTAATGAGGTATTTTATAAATTTACAAAAATGTACAAATAATTTTGTATACGTAATATTGTCCAAATATACGACATGGAAGTACAAGAAAAAAAATTGTAAAAATGTTGAATTCTTTTCTGAGATAATTTAAAATTCTGGTATGTGTTTCAAGATGAGCAATAGGTATTAAATTTGTTTTTTTCACTAGAAAATTTTAATGTATAATTTTGTTATTTCAGACGTCGAGTCTCTCGACCCCTGCTATTATTATCAAGTTGTAAACCCTCTGTGTAAGCCCGTGACGTAATAATATTAACAGTACTTATTTTTCTCCGAACCTTTAAAAAAAAGTTTGTTCATAAATAAAGTACTCCCACAGAAACACAGAGAATCAAGTAACATTTTATGTATAGTAAATTTATTTTATGATCTTTCACTAAATTAGTCAGTAAACTACTCAAACGATATATTTAAAAAAATAGTAATGCTTCTCTACCAAATTGAATTCATTTGGATATCGTATCTAAAAGATTTCTTTTCAATTTCCAGTCACACTAATTAAATGCTTGAAATTACTGAAGAGTGTCTCGAGATTAAAAACTTGCTGTATTTGTCAATATTCATAGGATTTTAAGTGCAGTCTTGAAAATATATGATTTAATTCCAAAGTATTTTGTGAATCTCAAATAAGAAGAATTTACTAAAGTCAAATGTAAAATATTTAGGTGTTATTAGTTCATTGCATATTATTATTAAATGTCTGGTAATCCAAGTCTCAATTTTAAATGTAGTCGTTTTTTTTCAAAAAGGGTATAACCATATATTAGAAGTCACGACATTAGCCACACCCAATTGCTGATATTAGATTCTCTCTGACCCACGTATTTCACGGTAGATACTTTTTAAATTCTATTTATAATTCGATGGCCGAGAACTTTTGTAGTATCTATTACCTTTACAGACAGTACCAGAATCTTTTAGCTTTTATACTCGATGCTATTTCATCGGATTTTTTTCAAAATGTTAATAACGTGAACTCTGCATCAGAAGTAGCGAAGTACCTTTCTTATATATGAAAGTGAAAATGATAGAATGAATAGTGCAAGCCATTAAAATCTGTATTTAAGATAAAAATAATATGAAATGAAACATTAACAAAAGAAGGTCGCGAACCTGCGATCTCTGAGAGTTCTTCTCTGTCGCTCTACTAACTGAGCTATCAGATTCGTTAGTTGCCTAGATGAATTTAATATCTTATATAAAATTCACGTTCTGCGCACGCATGCACTTCTGCCATATTTCTTTTGTAATTTGTTTGCTCAACATTTTTCCTTATAAATGATTTCAAATTATGAAAGAGTGAGTACCACATTTAGGTTGGTAGACACTTGTGTCCATAACGCATAAAAGGATAAAAGTTTTCATTATAAATGTCCTACGTAATCAAAGGCTATGTTCATGGCCCCATCTATCTTTTGGAATGTTTAATCGTCCAATTTCTTAATTATAGAGACATTTTAATATTAACATTAATTATGTAATAAAACTAGATACTTCTTATATTATTTTTTTCGAAAACAGATATCTTTCCAATTTCAAATCCATAAATATCAGCCGTTTCCAAATCGCCAACACTAAAATTTTTATGGCACTCACAAACGATACCTGGGACCGAATATAAACTAACTTAATGTAATAATCAACAAACTCAACACTGATAGTATTGTGATATGTGACCTGGAACATGTGACTCCTCTAATCATACATCATTAACTCCAGTAATTAAGTCGACCGCATTTACAATGAAACTCAAAATCAATGACGCACTTCTGAATTTTTTTTTTTTTTTTTTTTTTTTTTATATATTACCTAGGGCAATGCTTGACTACATTCCACCTGATGGTAAGTGGAATGTAGTCTTAGGTGGTAAGGCGCATTACCCTAGCAACCTATTCACTCTTCGCTTGAAGACACCCACATTGTATTCGGTCGGAAATACGGACGCAGGCAAGCTGTTCCAATCCTTTGCTGTACGCAGTAAAAATGAGGAAGCAAAGCGCTTCGTTCGGACAGGTGGAATGTCCACAACAAAAGGATGGATACCTGCCGTGCGTCGGGACGTCCGGTGATGGAAGGGGGACGGGGGAATTAAATTGTGTAATTCCTGCGCACACTCACCAAAATGTATCCTATAGAATACTGAGAGGCTAGCAATTCTACGCCTGTGCTCAAGGCTTTGGAGGTCGGCTCCGACCAATTTGGGATCGCCTATAAGCCTCTTTGCTCGCCTCTCAATTGAGTCCAGAACCGCAAGATGAGACTTTGCGGCACCAGCAAATATGTGTCCACAGTACTCTACACACGACCGGATCTGTGCTTTGTATAAAACAAGAAGCTGTCCCGGTGTAAAGTACTGCCGAACCTTCGCCAGAACGGCAAGCTTTGCTGCTGCTGCTCTTGCTCTGGACTCAATGAACCGACCAAAGTTGAGGTTCGAGGAAATCTCTAAGCCTAACAACTGAAGCCGGTCACTGTATTCCAAGGATACATTCTGGAAAGTAGGAGCCAAGGTGAAAGGGCTCCTTTTGGCGGTGAATAGACACGTCTGCGTTTTGGTGGCGTTGAACTTGACAAGATTGGCATTGCTCCATGCGGAGACTGCCTGAAGTTTGTCATTCAAACGTTTCACCATGGCTTCTCTTTCAGACTGTACTTGATCTCGACTAGCCCGAGTACTCGGCAGATATCTTTCTACAACTGTGCTGTCGTCTGCATACCCATAGATACCGGGCTTCAACAGATCATTAATGTGCAGCAGAAACAGAGTTGCAGAGAGAACGGACCCCTGAGGCACTCCGGCATTTATTGTCAAGGGTTCCGAGGAACACCCGTCGACAACTACTCGGAGAGATCTGTGGCTCAGAAAGTCCGTTACCCAGCCGATCAGACCAGGAGATATACCGTACGCTGAAAGCTTGCTTATAAGGCTCGCATGCCAGACCCTGTCAAATGCCCTCGAGACGTCCAGAGAGACGGCGACCGCTTCTCCGTTCTTCTCGATGGCCTCGCCTAAAATGTGAGTAGCATACACTAGGAGGTCCCCAGTAGACCTATTACGGCGAAACCCGTACTGTCGGTCACTGAGGAGATCGTTACCTTCTAGGTATGCTAGTAGGCGCGAGTTCAATACACGCTCCATAATCTTGCAGAGTATGGAGGTGATTGAAATCGGTCGGTAATTGACAGGGTCGGCACGGCTGCCTTTTTTGGGCACGGGTTGCACATTAGCAAGCTTCCAGGATTTCGGCACTATTCCAGTCATGAAAGAGAGACGATACAGACGTGTCAGTACAGGAGACAACTCAGCTGCGCATGTCTTGAGCAGAACGGCTGGTATACCATCAGGACCACTGGCTTTATTCACATCTAAACGACACAATGTTCTCCATACCTCTTTGTTAGTGATGCGGATTTCAGGCATCGAAACACCGCAGTGAGGAAGATGTGCTGGAGAAGCATTGCCAGTGTCTAGATGCGAATTATCAGCAAACAGAGAAGCAAGTACATTCGCTTTCTCTGTTGCTGTGTGGGCCAGGGATCCATCCGGCTTCAGCAGAGCAGGCAGTGAGGGTTGGCAGAAATTCGACTCGATCGCTTTCGCAAGAGACCAGAAAGCTCGACTGCCAGTTGGTCTGACAGAGAGCTTTTCGCCATTCTTAGCGATTCGATCGAGACGAGCCTTCCGCAATGCCTTTTTGTAGGACTTGGCAGCTTGGTTAAAGGCTCTCTTCTTCGAACTTACATCCGGAGTTTTGCGGCTTCGAGCATCAGCCCAAATGAGATATGCCGAATGTTTTCGGTCTTGAGCATGACCACATTCGGCATTAAACCATGGGCGAGCTTTGCCACCGATGGGTACGTCAGCAAAAGGAATAAAATACTCCATTGCCTGATGCACCACATCGGTTATAGCATCCGCGCAACTCGACGGATCCAACGAAGAGAAGCAGACCTGCCGCCAAGGATAAGACGCAAAAAAGTGTCGCATCTCATCCCAATCTGCTGACTTGTATTTCCATACTCGCCTAACACCATGAGGTTCGAAAGCTGGTGGGGAATATGTAAACACAGATTTCACCAGACAGTGATCGGAGGTTCCCAAGGGAGAGGTAACCTCTACACGATACCTGTCCGGATCAGTTGTCAGCAGAAGGTCCAGGCAATTGGCTGTATGGCCTACCACATCTGGTACCCTTGTCGCTTGCTTCACCAGCTGAAAGAGGTCCAAGGACAACGCAAAGTTCCGCGCTTCTCTTCCAGCATGGTCGGTCTTCTGGTACGGGAACAGCCAGTCCTGATGACAGGCATTAAAATCCCCCAGAAAGACAAGCTGCGCTGAAGGGAACTGATGCAGAGCCATATCAGCAGCCTCACCGAGATACTCGAATAATCTAGTTGTCTCCTGGTCACCGCTGTGCGAACGGTAAACACAGGAATACAGGATTTTTTCGTTTCCTGTGTCTACTAAAACCCATAAAGAAGAAAAAGTGGGGTCTTCAAGGTGACGGAGACGCTGGATACAGAGGTCGTTCCGCGCATACACGCAGACTCCGGCACGTGAGCGAAAGTTGTGCTCTAACGTGTATCCGGGATAATCCAGGTGCGCAGCGCTTAAGGGACATTGTATCTGCGTCTCCGTCAAAAAGAAGAGGTGCGGTTGTTCTGTCTCCAGGTGGTGATGGACAGGTAAGATATTAGAGTGCAAACCCCTAATATTACTGAGGTGCACTTTAAATGAGGAGGAGTGCAACCGCTGTAAAAACATTTTCTTCTTTTTAACTTTACTCATAAAAAAAAATAAAATAAAAGTGAATAGGGATGGGAAATGGCAGTTGAACGAGGCGGTACGTATCGAACCCGACGTCGAAATTGGTGATGTCTTGCCACTGGGAGGCTAGTCTGGAGACTGCGGGGACGCCCGAACCCCCCCAGGGATCGCCATCGGGCCTCCTCGTCTGGTCGCCAACCAGCACGATGGAGCCACCCTGGGATTTTTCGCAGCTGGCGGGGCAGCCTTTCGTGGGTGGCTAACCCACTAATTGGGCCCCCAACTATCTGCGGGCGGCCAGCGGAAAGCCGTTGCTTCGGATCCCGCTACCCTCCTCGACTAGACACCCGACAAAACAACCACCAACTCGACGTCAACCGGTTCGCCAACGTACCGCAGCTGTTCAGACCCATTTCCCATAAACGGCTTCATCGAGCCACGTGCCGGAACACGACTAGGTCGCTTTGCGGCACGACTTTGCCCGATGGGTGGTAACTTTGCCGGCGACCCGATGTTATGGTCTACCACCAAGTAATCACTTAAAATTCAAAAGAACTTCTCACTACGATCTGTATTTAGCAAGTAACTATTAATTATTGTTACACGGAGGTTTTGGCGACCTCCGAAACCAAGGAATCATATTTAGAAAAACTAAGATGTTCTGTCATTAGAATGATTTGTTACACAAATAAAATACTAGAATGACATTTATTTTACAATTATTACATTTAATATTTATTACTACATTTATTTACAGTAGCTGAGTTTTAATTAAGGAAATTAGAAATATACACTTCATCTGATTCTTATTTGGTATAGATGGTGGAGTCAAGGTGTAGTCATGCAGCCCGTATGTGCTCATAGTTACATGGAATATGACATATTAATAGCTCGGTACACAAACATTTGACTAATACCAACAGTATGGAGAGTTTTAAAAATAACATTTTACTCCATACATACTTTGTGAAATGCAATCACAGTGATTCTGTTCTCTTTATCACCCCACTCCATTTTAATATCGCAAAATAATGTACAATGTATTGGCGCCAAAATGAGAAAACACAATGAACAATCGTATAAAAATGACAGATTTCAAAATCAAATGTAATATTTTATTATTTTTAACTGTAATAGTATTAATCGCCAAAGTAAGTAAATATCAATGAAATCCAAGTCCTTAGAAAAACCAATGAATCTGATGAATGATGAATCTTATATTTTTATATTTAATACACATTTACAGAACAAAGAAACAGCGTCCACTTCCAACTAATATACTAAAAACATTATATTATTGTGTTTCACTTGAGATTTATAAACATTGCATAATAGAACGCCTCATGAAATTAGAACAATATTGGTTCAGCGTTGTTTTACTGAGTAAGCGCTGCAGGCGTACTAATATGAGAATCATTCTTTGGACTTCATAACCGTAAATTGTATTATTTTATATAATAAAATATTTCTACAAAACAAAGGGAATGAAAAGTATTTAAAAAAGATACTTTGCTTCAATATAATACAAGAAAATAGTAAATTAAACAACTAGATAAGAAATGAATAAAACACACTCAACTCTTCCCGTCAATATCATCTCGTCACGTCTCGTCGATCACATTATTGAGTTCCAGATTTCCTGTAGCATTTAATCCTTTTTATCAGACCACCCTAATGTTTTCTACGTTGCATTGTTATTGGAGCTACAATTGATGTAACTGCTACTATATGTGTTGACTTTCAGCTAAAATGATCATTTACTTGCAGAATTTTATATTAATATACAAATACATAATGTTTATAAATTAAAGACCTTGGTAAGAGGACTTCTATTGTAATGTCTTAGACAAACACACATTACATATAAAAAAAAAAATCGTAAGATACGCTTAGAAATGTGAAGTAAAAAAACTAAATACAGACGTTCATTCCGAGAAGAATCAGACGAAGACAAAAGATGCTGTGAACTGCAGCGGAGCGCGGATAATATTCGAGAAAAACAAGGAACATATTTTACATTCATTTATTTTCATATATTTAAAAATATTAATTGAAAGTTATACTAACATTTTAAAATTACTTAAACATGTTTATTTTTTACTATAAAAGAGGTTTTTGTTTTTTGTTAGTCTTAAAAATAACAAGATGTTGTCCTCGTATACTCCTCCCTTAACTTCCCCTGTCAATAAAAGTAAAAAGTATTCGATTAGCTGGAAAAATAACCTTTTTTATCATAAAACTTTTTAGCAAAATATATCCAGTAATATTTGTGTGATAAATGAACAAACAGAAAAATGAAATGAAATATTAAGACTTCTCTATATAATTAATTCATAACATGTTTGCTAGCCACTAAAATATATATTAAAACATATGTAAATGTTTTTAATGAAACCAGAGACTTTTAAATGTTTTATTTTCCATATAAATAATATTAGTAAATATTATCACAATGATCTTTGTTTACTTTAAAAGACTTTACAATGATGGTTAGAGTTATAATAAAAACTATAAATCTTTAAGGTATAACAAATTAGTAATGATAGTTTTTTAGGGGGCTGTTTAATATTGAATTGGCGCAGAAGATGCATTCAGCTTTTATAACATATTTATCAAACATTCAAAGACCTTTATATAATTTAAAATACGACCAATCATAAGATGTTTTTTTTTAAAGTACTTATAAAAAAATAATAAACCTGCTTCTCAATTCCTTCGTCGAAAACATATCTAATGCTGTTTTTATTCTCACTGTCCTCAGACAGACGAGTAGCTTCACCCTTATTAAAAGCCAGACGCAAGCGACTTTTAACGAAGTCAACTCGTCTCTATGTAGTTATAATCAGTTCCATTCATTTTCAGCTATTTATTCAGCGATTTATTTATTCATACCGACAGTTTTATCGTTTATATCTTTTTTATGCTGAAAATTTAAGTTAGTTTAGATAAGTGTAGAATTGAATAAATTATTGTTACAACATCACTTAATTGTAGACAAACAAACACACAATTGCAGTTTGCAAACAAATTAACGAAGAATCGTTAAAGTAATTATAAATAAATAAAAGTAAAAAAAATAACTAAATTTTTTTTCACGAAACTATATATTAATGTAATATTACCATATAACGCGAGAAATAAGCTTTGAACATCTACAATAAGTAGTATTATATTGATAGTTCATAAAAACGAGTGCGGCGAGCGTCACTAACAGAATCATCCGGTCCGCCGCACCTCCTCAATTCTGGTACACGCTATATCTATATGATGCATCAATAGACTTTATATACAGACAGACCCATGTCACCGATGCATATAGAAATAATAACCTTTCAACAAATATATCGAACTTATGTTTTAATCAAAGTCAATGGTTTTTTTTTTATTCCAGGTAAGTTTTAGTTGGTACATTACTTACGAAACTTCAGGCTCTAGTTGCACGGTTCCTAAGTGGAAGGTAAAGACCTTGTAAACTACATGAAACTAAATGAATATTGTTTTAATTGTTTGATTGACCGGGACAGATTTAATTTTTTGTTGCTTCTGTATTTATTATATAAACTATATCATGTTGTTTTTTTAAACAATTATTTGTTTTATATGACGACACGTTCACAATATTTGATTCGAAACTACCTTCTTTATGATTTACATGGAAAATTAGTTGCTGTTTTGATCTTAATTATTATAATTTATATATATAATGGAAATGCTTTATTGCGCCAACAGATAATTATGTTTAGAATGGAATAAGGTACTCTAAAATGGAAATACGGACAAAAAAATATATAAATATTTAAAAAAATCCTTTTACAGTGTAATAATATTTTGTCACAATGGTGATTCGATATATAAATATAATTCTGTTATTTGGTCTAAGGCCAAAAAATTCTACTTTTATATCATTCTTTTTGTTTTACCTAAAAATATTATTTGAGAAATGTTTCTTGGTACAATCAAAACAAGATCATTGTATCATATGTAGGTACTGTTTTTCAAAATTATTTTTGTTTACTTTATTTTCCTGTTCATTGTTTATTTATGTGAAACAAAATAAATTGAACGTGCGAGAATCGAGGCGATGTTTGTTTCTGGAATCTTCATGTCAATTTCTAATTAAACAATTAATAAATTTGCAAGGAACAGCTCTAGCGTCGGTTAAAGTGGTAACACATCAGTCTTATCTATTAGGGATGATCCAGAACTAATGAAAATGACAGTAAAATATGGTTATAATTATTAAGAAAAAAAAATATTTTCTACTTAATTTTATAATAATTAAATACATTTATTCCATTTTTTTTTTAAACCTCGGATTCCGTTGGAAAAATCTTTATCGTGACTCTCCCAAAACGCGTCGACAGCGGCTTCTTACTATTTTCGTTTACTTCGCCATCATCCTTGAATTTATTACCTCTCAGGTGTTCTTTGAGCAGAGGAAAGAAGTAAAAGTCGCTGGGGGCTAGATCTGGCGAATCTTGAATAGCAGTCATTTCAGCTATGGCTGCCTATAATTAGCCGCGTCTTTTCTCCTTGATGACTTCTCGCAATCTTTTTAATTGGTCGGCGTAAGTGAGGGCCTGCGATAGTAGCTCCTTTTTTCAGGTATTCCACCATTATGATTCCTTCAGCATCCCATAAGATGGACGCCATGCCCTTCCCCGCTGATCTTAAAGGACTGCCTCAACAAAATTTACACGTCATCTATTTCAATGAAAAACATTTTTAAAAGTATTAGCCATCGAGAATAGAATAAAAGTATATCTATTTGACAGAATTATTATATTATTGATTGGTATGATATTATTGACAGTTTATTCTTAACAAAAATTGAAAGCAGCAAAAATTTTATACTCGCTTTTGGATTATTTTCTTTTTAAACACAACATAACCAGTAAAATTGTTTCCTAAATGTTAATATCCTGAATATATAGAATATAGAATACATCATCACATGAAATCGGTATTGTATTTTTTTTTATAATTGCTGCGTGTACCTGAAAATATATAATTTGTGACTTTTTCAGTTTGTCCGTCACCGCAACAAGAACTGAACTAATTTTAAGTGATTTAGTTTATAGAGGATATATATTTTATAAAAATTTTACCACTTTCAAACTAAAAAAAGACATAGATACTTTTATCTAGGTAGTAAAATTAAATCTTTGGATATTAAAATATTTACTTTTATAATTATCATAATAAAGATATTATCTCATCACAGTTTTTAACAAGATAAATAATTTTACAGTGATGGACAGAGTAATTGCTTTTTAAACCATAATAAGGAGCGTAATTAAAACATTTTAATTAACTCTAAAAGATGAAATTTTGTGCCTTCAATGTGTGCAAATCGAGAAGTGTCTTTATGTAAAAGAATTGAGGGTTTCAGAACGGTCAGATTCGGTCCGGTCAAGTCACACTCGGGTTAGGTTCGGTCAGATCAGATAAAAAGATCTTTTAAAAATAATTCATAGTATTTGCCAGGTTTCTATGTATAGATATTTTCTTACCTTAATAACAAATCAAAACTTGTTAAGCTCTAAATACAACTTATAAAATTGTATACAAATTCAGCGGCTTCTTAAAAAAAAACTTTCTTAGCAAAAACATGAACTTTGTTTCTTTTCGTAAACAGAAAAACTTTTTTTTTAATGTATGAATATTTTTATTAGAAAATTAAAAAAACTAAATTGTGTTCAAAATGATCAAATGATAATACTATTACTCAAACCAATAATTAAACAATAATTTAATAAAGGTTCTAGTAATGTTTTGAGACTAGATGACTTGAATTACGAAACAAACAAAAAAACAAAATAAAATACAAATTACATAATTTAAGACATGTCAGGTGGGTAACTTTTTTTCATATCTTTTTGCATCGAAGAAAAATTAATTGATTATTTTAGAGAATCTAGCGCTATGAACATACCATTTAATTTTTTTTTTTATTTACACGCTGGTTTCCTAAATGTTTCTAAAACGATCCCTTTGTATAGTCTTCGAAAGTCCTCTATTATACAGTGTAAATCCAACTGAAATTGGTTAATCAGTTTCAAAGATTTATGCATTTTATCGCTTTAAAACTGTTGCTTTAAAAGTACTAGTATATCGGGTAATTAACTGTGATTATTGACAGCTAGAGAGGTGATCCATTCATCCACCTAAGTGAAGTTTCCGTGTTCTATTTGATACGTTATAAGTGCTCTAGAGACTAAAAGTCAGATTGTAGCACTGGATATTTAGCTCTCAAAATGTTTATTAACTGTAACTAAAAAGATTTGTCTTCTAGGTATTTCAACAACAAATTTAAATAAAACTATTTTCCAATAATCTATATACCGTGAACACGGTTTATGTCAAAAAATACTTATAATAATTGAAATACAAATTGCACGATAGTTAAAAGTGAGTTAAAATAGTTTTAGTACTTAACTTATTGTAGTAGATTAAGTCATACATTACATAGTTTTAGTTAAATATAAAATAAACTGTTATTTTTCCACAAGCCTAATTTATAACAACAAATTTAATGGAAAAAATGTAGCTCTGAAATATAAAAAAAAAAAAAATGCCATACATGTTATAAAAATGTGAAACAAAATAAAATATATCTAGTTACATTGGGGTATTTCGTATTAACAGACATGAATCGGACGCGCTGTGCAACGAAAATCGATATTATGACCAAATTCTTTTATGTTACGCGATAGTCTGATCCACAATCGGACGGACATTATTTTTTTTTGAAGCCTATATCAAATCTTATGTTAAAGCTATTGTATTATTGTTCGAAATTGACTATTAATATCTTTAGAATAGTGACGGTTTTTTATTTTTAAAAATAAATATAGAATGTGAAAATATCGCTACGAGCAGGATTTAAAAGTAAGATCTGTAAGAACCAGGTCGGGATATACGGACGGTTTCCCTGCGATTGGAGGTCGTATCCTGAACATATATATTTTTTTTATATATATAATCTAGGGCAATGCTTGACTACATTCCACCTGATGGTAAGTGGAATGTAGTCTAAGGTGGTAAGGCGCATTACCCTAGCAGCCTATTCACTCTTCTCTTGAATGTACAACTTTATTATTAATCTATTTTGTATTCTATATAATTTTTAAAAACAATGTTGGTACCGTTATATAATTTGAGTTTTATATTTTAAACAACTTATTAATTTTATTGTCAGTATTTTACAATTATTCTGCTTTTATACAAAAGGACCTTTGTTGACAATGTTTTTAAACTATCCACCTAATTCCATTTATTGCGTTAGACTTTGCTAACCATCAGCCTCAGATATATTCACTCTGATGCATTGTTTGAATATCTAAACTAACATATGTATTGAATGGTAAAAGCCTATTAGGTAATTGTAAGCCTTGGGAGATTCTTGCTGCAAGACCAAGTCTAAAACCACGAGCGACAACATTACCAATATACCAAGATCAAGACAAGACTGGATTAAGTCTATGATTTGAATTTGGGACAAACTACTGAAAAACGCCATTACCCCATATTTGTGTTCTTTTAAATACAGGATGGGAGTACGAAGTAAGTATGTATACATAAGATGAATAAGTTAATAAGTCGAATCTCAAAAAAGGATTATTTATTTTAGGAACTCTTTTTCGTTTTCAGTCTTGACATATATATTGTATTCACATATATATTACTTTTATATTGACATATTTATAATATTGACACAATCGCAAGAAATCGCTTTCTATGGTACATATTTAAAAATAATGCAAATTGCTTAACTAATTATTTAATTACTTGTTGTTGCTAGCGTTTTTGTGTTTTTATGAAATGTAGTTCTTATTAATAATATAATATCAATTTAATGAAATGAAAACTATAATTTTCCAAGGAGGTTTTCAGTATCAATATATTTGGTTGACCCACATCCGTGACTGCTGACCGTATACAATGTACACCCTGCACCCTTCACCCACATCCTACACTCTTTACGACTCGCAGTCGTCGGTCACGCGGTAAATTGCTGTCCACAAAGTAGAGGTAGGTGATGTCCATCGTATGTTTTTAATTATATCATTTCAAATAGACAATGATCATAAAAGTTGAAGATATCGGAATCCCTTTGTGGTTCTTAAGACATATATTTCTTTGAAAATGTCTAACGTTAAATTCGTTAAGTATTAAATAACTTGTCAGCTGGAGTGTCTAAAGTTGACGGTTCTTTGTTTACAAACAACTTGAATTAAATGAATCGTCATCAAAGATAATGCCAGAAAAATTAATTCTATCAATTTAATAATTTTAAGACATCATACAAGGGTTACGCATTACTTCTTGGCTAGTAGATCAATAAAATAATAATTGTTTACCGTCCAATTATCCCTTTCTTGGAAAACCAAGTAATATAAACAGAACCTTGCATTTCTAATCTTATTTAGCGCCATAACTTTAATAACTTTGAAGTGATGAAGCTATTGGGGTAGTCCATAGAAGTAATACACGAACCGTCTATAAATGGTAATAGTAAAGTTATCCCATTTAAACATACATAATAAAAAGTTTCAAATAGATATCGTTGTGGTCGGTCCAAATAGGATATTCTCATAATAATATTAAAATAGAAACAAATAAGTAATAGAATATTAAATATTTATTTCATGGTTCGTGTCATATATTATATTAAATGAAGGCTTGTCAAGATATTTTTCACGTTATATATTATAAAGTGTATGAGTGTTAATTTAGATAAGTGTTTGTTTGTTTTTATAAGAGAATAATAATATTTTCGTTACAATGTAAGCGAGTTCAAAACATTTCATTGTAGACAGTAGACCCTATAGTTAACAATAGTAAAGCTATTTGATGTGGTTTGGTCAAATTAATTGGGTATTGTGGAATTAAATCAATTTACGAAATGGAGGGATGAAATTTCCTATTTCATTAAACCAATATCTCTAATAAGTTTCAATTGTTCTATCGATTAGATCTTATATTCAATAGATTATTCGGGATCAGAGTTAACGTGTAATTAAGTTTGGGATCATTGCCATTGTTATGGTAGATATCCGAATACTTTGTGTATCTTAACATAATGTTTATAATGTATTTCTTAACAGTTTAGAATAATGTACAAACACTTTGAATGGGCCTGGGATACTTTATTACTGGGACGATTTGAAATGAAAGAATGTACTTCGAAATGAGTAATAGAAGGCTCTTTTGATTTGAGAATTTAAATATATAATTTTGTTGTTTCAGACATCTCTCGCCTCTTGCTATTATTGTCACGTTGTCACCCCTCTCTGTAAACCGAGAAGTTTAAGGTGATTTATGAACAACATATTTATATTTTTAAATAAAACAAGTAGACGTTTATATAATAACTGCATGCATTTCTCTCCAAACTTAAAAAGTACTTTATTTATGACCAACAAAATCATCGAGAAATAATGTTTTTATGTAAAATTAATATAATGATCTTTCACTAAATTAGTCAAAAGGAACCACCTAAATAGGTATGTAGAGAACATTCAAACAATTTTAGTAAGGGTTCTCTACTAAAATAGAATTCATTTGAATATCGTATTGAAATGTTAATGTTAGTTGTGAATTTTGATTAATTTCCAGCCACAGCATTAAAACGATTGAAATTACTGAAAGGTGCCTCGAGATTAGAAACTTGTATATATAATGAGTCTTTGTCAATATTCATAGGATTTTAAGTGCAGTCTTTAGAATATGTGATTTAACTTAACAAGTGTTTCTGAATCACAAATAAGAAGAATTTACTGAATTTGAAAGATAATTAGTTGTTATTAGTTCATTGCATATTATTATTAAACTTCTGGTAACCAAGTCTCCATTTCTGCAGTAGTGGTTTTTGTAGTATATTTTTTGTACAAAAATGGTATAATATGTTTTTAGAAGTCACGACATTAGCCGGACCCAATTGCTGATATTAGATTCTCTCTAACCCACGTATTTCACGGTAGATACTTTTTAAATTCTATTTATAATTCGAGGGCCGAGAACTTTTGTGTGTCTATTGCATTTACAGACACTACCGGAACCTTTTAACTTTTATACGATTCTGTGCTCAAGGCTATTTTATCGGAAACAGGTAAAAATACTTTTAATTTCATAACGTAAACTCTATCTCAGTTGAGCCAGAGTGCCTTATTAAAAACTTATGAGGGTTAAAATATTCGAGTTAAAAGTACAAGCATTTTAGATTAGAATCTAACAATAAATGAATATAGAATGAAAAATTCATTACCACGGGAAGGACGAGTACCTGCGATCTCTGTGATTTCTCTCCTGTCGATTTTCTAACTGAGCTGTCGTCTCCGTTACTTGCCTTAATGATATTTGAAATATATTATTTGAATTTTATATTACAATTTTCGAAAACATATATCTTCCTAACTTCAAGTCCATAATTATCAGCCCGAATTCAAATTACGAGTACAATTTTTTTTAAGACAATCATAAACGGCACCTGGGACCGAATATAAACTAACTTGATATCATTTCTTAATAGTCGATATACTCAATACTGATAGTATTACAGTTTTATTATATAAAATGCAACTCCTTTGATCACTCGTCATTGACTCCAGTCGAGCGCATTTTCAATGAAATTCAAATTGAATGATATATTTCTAAATGGCTTAAAATTCAAAATAAAAGTCGTAGTGAGACTACTTGTCTTTGTTTGTTTGTTACAAGAAGGTTTTTCGATCTCCAAAACCAAAGAACCATATTTTGAAACACTGAGATAGGTAGGTACTGCAGTTACAATGATTTGCTATATAATATATAAAAGTTCCCGGATGTAATTTTTTTATTTTACTATTATTAGATTTAATATTTATTAATTCATTTAATAATTGCGGGTGAGTTTCATTATTGAAACTTAAAAGTATACACTTCATCTGATTCTTATTTCGTATAGATAATCCAGATCTAGACATATGCGCTTATACGTACCTCGTACGAGCATCTTATCTCATGATCTCTTCTCGTATAGAAAGTAGCATAACAGAAAGTTATTATAGTTACAATGAGTATAGTGTGAGAAATGTTAAATGGTCGGATGCGAAAACCTTTTTTCCTTTTCCTAGCTTAATTCCTCCCCATTTCTTAAGGGTGGCAATCCATTCACATCTATATTTGTAAATATCAATGAAATCCAAGATACTAAAAAAACCAATGAATCTTGTATTTAAACATTTATTAAAAATTTAAAAAACAAAGAAATAGTTGCAACTAATAAATATATTAAAAGTAGTATATTATTGTGTTTCACTTGGTTAATAAATATTGCATAATAGAACGCCTCATGAAATTAGAACAATATTGGTTCAGCGTTGTTTTACTGAGTAAGCGCTGCAGGCGTACTAATATGAGAATCATTCTTTGTAATTCATAACCGTAAATTGTATTATTTTATATAATAAAATATTTCTACGAAACAAAGGGAATGAAAAGTATTTAAAAAAGATGAAAGTACTTTGCTTCAAGATAGTACAAGAAATTAGTAAATTAAACACCTAGATGAGACAAGAAGTAAAACACACTCAACTCTTCCCGTCAATATCATCTCGTCACGTCTCGTCGATCATTGAGTTCCAGATTTCCTGTAGCATGTTAATCCTTTTTCATCAGACCGCCCAAATGTTTTCTACGTTGAATTGTTATTGAAGCTACAAATTGATGTAGCTGCTACTGTATGTGTTGACTTTCAGTTAAAATGATCATTTACTTTCAGAATTTCATATTACACAATATGCAAATACATAATGTATTATAAATAGTTTTAGTAACCTTGTCAGAAGACTTCTATTGTAATGTCTTAGACAATCACAAGCATACATTACATATTAAAAGAGCATCGTTGTAAGATAAGCTTAGAAATGTAACAAAAAGAAACTAAATACAGACGTTCATTCCGAGAAGAATCAGACGAAGACAAAAGATGCTGTGAACTGCAGCGGAGCGCAGATAAAATTCAAGAAAACATAGGAACATCTAGCTTACATATAACTATTTCTCAATTACACATTCATTGAAAATATTAAATGAAAGGCATAATAGAATTTTAAAATTACGTAGATATGTTATTTTTTTATGTTAAAATAGGTTTTTATTAGTCTTGTTTATAAATAGATGCTACGCTCGAAAACATCTATTCCCTCTTTTTTCTCCCTCAGGCAATAGAATTGAAGAGTATTTTATTGGTTTGAAAAACATAATACACTCATGGACATATTTAGGGGAAAGCAAAAAAAAGGTCGAATAACGGAAAATATTTTCATATTTTCGTACTGGCCACTATACCAATATTATGTATTAAAAAAAAGATGATTTTAAAAATAATTTTATTTTAAATTTCATTTGTTTTTTTGTTTATCTGCTAATTTCTGAGACACGTATTGTATGGAATTTTCGTCGGCTTTTGTTGTTTTTAACAAAAACTTTATTTCTGTTGTTTTTTTTGACGAAAAATTGTCATTATTGAGTGAAGTGAACTTAATTCGATAAATTTAGGCGATAATGCCGGATCTCAGCGTTGTTTCTAAAGCTGTAACTTTAATTGAAAATGGTTACACTTACAATGAAGTGGCTCAAATATTACATGTTTCCAAGTCTGTGATTTTCCGCAATGTTAAACGATACCGGCAGACTGGAGAGTATACCAGGCGTAAAGGACAAGGTCGCAAAAGAGTAACAGGAGAGAGAGACGATAGATTTATTGTCAGCAGTGTCCTCAGAAACCGTACCTTGACTTCTTCTGAGGTACGAAACCAGCTGCAGGAAGTTCGACAAGTGATAATTAGTACCAAAACCGTCAGAAGAAGACTGAAGGCAGCTGGTATAGGGGCGTACTTGCCTGCCAGAGGTCCACAGCTCACCGCAGGTCATCGAGTGGCTCGGGCCAGCTTTGCTCGTTTCCACCTAAATTGGAATAATGACGCTTGGGGAAAAGTTCTTTTTAGTGATGAATCCAGATTTTGTCTCAAACCAGATGATGGAAGGACCAAAGTATGGCGACGACCCGGAGAAAGATATGCTCAGTGTAACATTATTGGGAGAGAGCCGTATGGTGGAGGGTCAGTAATGGTATGGGGCGGTACTTGCTTAGGAGCACGCACGGAGCTACACACCGTAGAAAACGGCTCCTTGACTGCGGCAAGATACGTAACTGACATTTTAGAGCAGATTGTGATGCCTTTTGCCCCTTTCATTGGAGACAATTTTCTTCTAATGCATGACAACGCTCGACCTCACATTGCGGCATTAGTTTCGGAATATCTTAATGAGCCGACATCAATCCAGGTTTTGGGGTGGCCGGCACGCTCGCCAGACCTAAATCCAATAGAACACGTTTGGGACAAACTGGGAAGACAAATTAAACAAAGAAATCCATCACCTGTCAACGTAAGAGACCTCAAAACCGCATTGGTTGAAGAATGGAACTCAATGCCGCAAAGTTTTATTGACAATTTAATAGAGAGCATGCCCAGACGCATGCAGGCAGTTTTAACAGCAAGAGGTGGCAACACTAAATACTGATTGTATCACCCATCGCGAAAAAACCAGTCATTTGGACAATATTAACTTTTCTTTAGTTTTCATTGTGTTAGGTCAAAACTCTTCAGAATTAAATCACTGACCTTATTGTCTTTAATTTCGTTTCTTTCACTTTAATTTTGTGATTTTTTATGTTTAAAAATGTTAATTTAATTAATTCAGAATAATAATCAAATGTATTGTACAACAAAAATGTGTTTTCATATGATCTTGCAGTCTGTTTTTTGCGTTCCGCTAAATATGTCCACCGGTTTATTTCTTATCATACTAAATTTAAGCAAAATATATCCAGTAGTTTTGGAGTGCCAAATGAACAACCAAACCGACTAATGCAATAAAATAGTAATAGTTGCTAATAACTAGTATAAATATATGTAAATATTTTAATGAAACCAGAGATGTTTTTTACATATATCATTTCCATATATATTATATTATTAAATATTGTCACAATGATCTTAGTTTTACTTTCGTTTATTTGATTGTTATTGTTTCGATTCAATATATAATCCATTTTTAATTGATAAAGTAATATTCGAATATTAACAATCTTTTACATAAAAAAAATATACTAATTACCAAGTTTAGTGACTGAGGATTTAATCTCTTAACTACACGAAAAAAAAATGTATTTTGTTTAGTTAAATAATTGATACTGTTAAATTAGCAAAAAACTTATTAAGGTACAGAAATACTTTTTTTATAATGTCTTTAAGGCAAGGTTATAATGTATTTAAGGCTTTTAAGTTGTATCGTGTTTATCCAATATTTATGTATTATGTAGTATATTATACTTTATAGAATATACTAGGTAGATAGTAGTCAAAAGTAACTATGAAATGATGCTTAAGTTATAATTTGAATCATTTTACACGAACTTTCCAGTATTTTGATTTTTAGTTTAAGTATTAAAATATATGACTATATATTAAAAAATATTACTGACTTCGACTTTGGTCCAAGTTTTTTTTTTTCTATATTAGCATTTTACTTGCGTCTCTATTTGTTCATCAATATCAATCTTATGTTTTAGTAATACATAATTATTGTGTCTGCTATTTTGTTTCAGATGTCATTTCCGTTATCTAGCATTGCTAAAATTATGAATTTAGCTATTTGTGATACGGAAAAAACGACGTCTCAGGGCAATGTTGAAACAAAAACTGATCAAAAAGAAGATAATACCTATGAAGACGGTGCAAAGTCAAATATGAGATATATATTTTAGGAATCGTAACCAGAAAAGTATATCGAATATCCAGTGATTGCTCTTAACGTACAACTAAGTCCGTGTTTCAGATCCTTATATGTATCTAGTTTTATTTTTTTTCTTTATTTAGTTATCTATTTATTGGTGAATTTTGAGATTTTGTATTATTATTAAAATACTAATAATAATTCTCCGAATTCTTATAATAAATTAGTAATGATGGTTATTATATTATGTATATAGTTCTGGAAGGGAAGCACACTTAGCCAATAACTTTTACAATATATTTATCAAACACACATACAAATACGTTTATTTGTTTATCATTTAAAATTATGACCAATCCTATAATATTTGCCTGTCAGTAAAATTACCATTACTTGAAGAAAAACAAGAAAAATAACAAAGCTTTTTTTTCAATTCCGTCATCAAATACATATTTAATACTGTTTTTATTCTCACTGTCCTCAGACAGACGAGTAGCTTCACCCTTATTAAAAGCCAGACGCCAGCGACTTTTAACGAAGTCAACTCGTCTCTATGTAGTTATAATCAGTTCCATTCATTTTCAGCTATTTATTCAGCGATTTATTTATTCAAACTTGCAGATTTATCGTTTATATCCATTTGTTTTGTTGAAAATTCAAGCTAGTTTAGATTGGTGTAGAATAGTATAAATTATTGTAACAACATCACTTATTTGTAGACAAACACAAAAAGAAACTGCAAACAAAGTAACAAAGAATCGTTAACATAATTGTAAATAAATAAAAGTTTTTATTTTTGTAACTAATTTATTTTTTTAAGGAGACTTAAAATAAACATACTCTCACCGTATAAACTTTAAACATCTATAATAAGTAGTATTATATTGATAGTTCATAAAAACGAGTGCGGCGAGCGGCACTAACAGAATCATCCGGTCCGCCGCACCTCTTCAATTCTGGTACACGCTATATCTATATGATGCATCAATGAACTTTATATACTGACAGACCCATGTTACGGTTGCATATAGAAATGATAACCTTTCAACAAATATATCGAATTTATGTTTTAATCAAAGTCACAGGTTTTATTTATTTCAGGTAGGTTTTAGTTAGTATGTTACACTCACGAAACGTCATACTCTATTGGCACGGTTCCAAAGGTAAAAAGTGACGTGAAAATTAATTAATACTGTTTTTATTGTTCGATTGACAGAGACTGGTATTTTTTTTGTTGCTAATGTTTTTATTATGTAAACTAAGTCATGTTTTTTTTTAATAATTTTATGTTAATATAATGCAAATATTATATTGTGTCAACAGATTATTTTTAGAACTTCTTAAATGGAAATAAGGATAGAAGGTATTTCCATATTAGAAAAAAAATCATTTACAGAGTAGTATAAATATTTTGTCACAATATTGGATCGATATCAAAATTCTGTTCTGTTATTTGGTTTATTACCAAATAATTTTACTGTTTCTTTCATGTTTTTTTTAACTTAAAAATATTATATGAGAAATATTTCTCAGTATCTTTAAAATAGAATCATCGCAGAAGATATATTTTTTTTTAATATTATTTACTTACTTTATTTTCCTTTTCATTATTTATGGATTAAAACCAAAATAAATGAAAAGTTAGAGAATCGAGACGATGTTTGTTTCCATTATTTTCGTGTCAATTGCAATTAAACGACGGAGAAGTTTGCAAGCATCAGTTATGGCGTGAGTATAACAAAGTTCGATATGTATTTTAAAGTATCAAAATCATCAGTTCCGTTTACATATCGACGTTGACTGATGCGGAACCACTCATTACCAGGAAATTTGAAAACTTTGAAAGTAAATATTACTTGTTGTACGAGTAACATCAACAGAGTGATTTGAGTTTGAGTTTTGTTTTGAGTGTGGTGAGATTGAATATATTAAATACGTTGTTTTAGAGGAAAAAAAATATTGTGGTTTTATCAGATCTAGTTTCTAATAAATTGAATAGATAGAGGGTATCCTGAGAGTAACAAAAATATAGATATAAATACAGCCTGCGTGTTTTAATGCGATTTTAGTCTATAAATTTTTAGTATATTATTTACATAATTTTATTTGGGAATACTTTTTATAAGTTTCTTTTTTGTCATAGGTACAGTTGACTTACTTAAGCCTCGCATAGTTCAAAAATGGCAATCAGTTTGAAAGCTAACCCTCCGAAAATTATCAGGTCCATGCATTTTGAGCAGTTCTAACTGCTCTTGGATAAAAAGAAATAAAAAAAAACAAAAAAAAAAGAAAAATCTGGTCTTGGATGCTTCTACTACTCGTTCCTCTCGCCGTTGAACATGGGGGCATGACCGCGAGGCACCATACGGCCGAGACGAAAGTTGATCATATAGGTATTCTTAAATATGCCCAAGTAAAAAGTTGCTCAGTGAATCTGTTTTCTTTACACTGAGCTTTAAATAAGCACCGACTGACAGTTTAATATATTTTGATAAATGTTTTTCTGGGGCTTCAAATACATCTTCTAAATATATTCCCATCTATGGTTTCCTCATCAATAACTTTACACATATTTTTTTAACGTTTATTTTCTTCTTTGGAAGTATTAACCATCGACAATAGAATAAAACAATTTGTCTGTCATCATCAACGTTGAAATATTTTTAGTGATTCATTTTAGAGGATATATAATTTATAAAGACTTTACCTTTTTCGAACTAAAAAAATAAGTATCTAGGGGATTTAATAAAACCTCGTTTGGATATTCAAATTTTTACTTTTATAATTAATATAATATCTCGTCAAAGGTTTTAACAAGAAAAACAATTACATGTGATAGACAGAGTAATTGATTTTCGAACCATAATAAATAGCGTGATTAAAATATTAAATATTCTAATCACTTATAAAAGATGAAATTGTATGGCTTTTGAAGTGTACGAAAGGATAAGTATTTTTATGTTTAGCTGCTGAGAGTTAAAGAACGGTCAGATTCAGTCGGGTCGAATCATACTCGGTCAGGTTCGGTTAGATCAGATAAGAAACTTTTCACCCTTCTTGGGATTTGGAGGCCGAAGTCCTCGCCTCAGTCTAATGGCGCACGACAAAGGCGCGCCTGAAACCATCAAGAACCAGAAGGGGAAACCATCAAGAACCACAAGAAGTCGTACGGTGGAGAAGCACGACTCGCGATGATCTCTTCCAGATGTGGTCGGTGAGACTGGAGGATCCGGAGGTAAGTCGGAAGTTAGTTATGGCGAGTGGTGCGTTGTGGTAGTGGTTGCCAACACGGTGCCATGTCGTTTCACTCGACGCAGTTTTTGTACGGAAACCGCTGTTTTTCCCGCTTTTTGTTCCAATTGTTAATGCGGACGATGATGTCGGAGTGTCATTATTCATCAGGACACGCGTGGCATCTCAATGTCGGCTCTGATCAAAGCCAAGCCAAAAATAATAATATAATATAAAAGTCTTTTTAAAAGTCATTCGAAGCATTTGCCAAGCTTTTTCTCATTTTGATAACAAATCACATGTAGCTAAGAATTAAAACTTAGCTTTTAAAATTGTATATAAAAACAAAAAAAATACTTTTTTGCGTAGAACATAAAAACTTTTTCTATATTTAAAAAGTTTCTTATGAACTTTCTTATAAGAATTTTTAAATATTCGATATTTAAAAATTCATATAAGAAAGTACATAAGAAACAAAATGTAGATACGGTTTTAAACAATTAATCCAACTTTAATTTAATAAAGGTTCTAGTACCCATTATCCCTTGTTCACTACATTTCGTTTGATAAATAGTTATAACCCGTCATCGGCGACCATTTTCTATTAAAAACTTTCCTGTTCCTGGACCTCTATAAAATAAATGTATTAATGTGTAAATTTTTACATTTACTATATGTAAACATGCAATATCACATCTTTTGTTATTTCGGACGGACAAACGGTCTAAAATATTATTTTCCTCGAGAACAGCACTTTTTTACGAATAAAGGTTTTTTGTATCGAGGGAAAATAATTAATTATTTTAGAGGGCTATGCACCAGTTTAAACATTAAGTCGTTTTTTATTTTTTTTTATTTACACGTTGGTACCATAAACATTCCTAAACGCAACCTTAATTCTCTCAACCTCACAATTCTCTATTCAAGTGCACTAAGTTGCATTTAATCCAAGAATACAGATGATTATCTATCTAGTATAAACCCACCTTCTGAAATAATACGAAATGTTATGCAACTTAACTGCCGTAAGAACACTGCAATGAACTGGCAGTCGGCTGTCATTATGTTGTTAAGGCCGGAACTCATGGTTTTTTATATTTAGACCTCTAGATATAGATAAAAACATAAGTCTCTAATATACGATAACAATGAATGAATTATTACAGTTTTTTTATAAATTACTAAGTTAAAACTGTTACACAAAACATTTATTCGTATTTCAGATCTAAATGGCAGCTGGAAAATTAATTGTATTATGAAGCCTATAAAACACAAATATAATTGTGATATAAAACGTATGTTTAGTAGACTATACAATTTTAATCCATGCCTGTGGCAACGTTGGCACTACCGTCCGGCAGCGTGCCAAATTGCTACAGAACACTGCAACCAAGATTTTAGGATAATTATTAAATGGAATGAAAATCGTAGAATTGTTATAAAACACTTTATATGGTAGGGAAATATTAAGTCTATTTGCTAATCCTATAAGTCTGTCCGTACAATTAAGACCTGATAATATCTCAGTAAACGAAATGTACCTATTTTGTTTGTTGATAAATCTGGTCTCTCGGAACACCTATGATGTGATCGGGATTCTTAGTAATTTTTACAATTAATGTTTAGTAAGAGCAGGTAAGCATCTAACACAAATACATACAAATATTCGTAATACTCACGGGTCGGGTGGGTATCGAGGGGTGCGGGAGGGGAGGCGGCGGACGTCGCAGGCGGGCCAGAGCGCTCAGCAGACCGTCCGTGGTCACGCGCCCGCGGCTCTCATCTACAACAACCACACAGACCATATACAAATACTATCTTAACGAGGTAGGGCCACATCTCCCTCTAATAGATGAGGTTGTAGAAGAGAGTTAGAGAGCTGTAGGACAATCTGTCAGTTCATCTCCTACCTAACTTAAATACATATAAAGGATCTGTCTAGGAATAAAGAAAACTTCTTGATGCTTTACTATCTGCTTATTTGTCGCCAAACAAAAAAAAATCTTATAACCCTTGATGTCAATATTTTTTTTTTAATTAAATTAACATCCGTATAATCACAACACAGTTTCTATGAAATTGTGAACATCTTTCTCTAGGCCACTTAATAAATAGTAGCTTATTATGATTGTTTTCTATTGACGTCTATTTTATACTTAACGTATTTTGAGTAACTCTTTAACTTTAATTATAACTTAAAATTATAATAATATTTAAAGAGTTTTCATAATAGACCTTTGTGGTTTTTAATGTGTTTAACCCATCAGCACAGTAAAAAATAATACAATACAAGAACACATTATAATAAATATATCAACACTAGCAAAACTAGAACCTGCGAACTCTAGGAGTCAGACCACGTCGCTCTGCTAACTAATCTATCATATTGTTAATATCGCTTTCGCTTTGATTAATTTAGCTTTATATATACAATACTCCTAATTGAGACGTGGTGAGTGAGACATCTATTAGGTTTCATTCAACGACGCGATAAATCTGATTAAACCCAATAATGTAAAATCTTAGATTATTTTATAATATTTAAATTGACTACCACGTGCTGATACCTAATGCGATCTTGATATACGATTGACATAAGTACTATTACTATAATTGTTTTATGTTATTGTTGTTAATTATTTAAAGGTCTTAATTGCTAAATATCCTGGAACTTGTCCGTCTTATACTTTATTTATAAATCTCATTATACCAGTGTGTATACACTGTATATACACTGACCTACACTGCATATACACTGTTCTACACTGTATATACACTATACACAGTACTAACCATTGTCAGACTTTGATTTTAATCCGCCCTTCCTTTGTTTTTTTTTTTGTCATTCTAAAATACCATCTATTATTATAGTTATCATCTGATTCATTGGAACGGGTATCGGTGCGGTAGCTCAATTGTGAGAGAAGCTAAAAAGTTTGATGGAAGTCTAACGTATAGCGACGCAATAGGGCTTCGTTTCCTGGCAAGTCCAGGCATGTATGTCATGAGCATAGATTTATATAAATAAAGAATGAAAAAAACCGATTCGAGCAGGTATTCGAACCCGCGACCACTGGGGAATTGGTTTATTTTTCATTCTATATTTATATAAATTTAAATAAGCTTAACATGGCTATACATGTTAAAAGATATTTTCAAACATGAGCATAGGTGTCTGTTTTTCTGGGTTTGGTAGTTTATTAAATCAATATGTATAATTTGTCCCGTGATATTATTATTATTAATTAAAATTTAATTTAATATTACTGCTACTAGTACCAAATATTGAGAATAACTTAAAGCTTCAATTTTATTACAAATCTTTTGAAGTGAAAAAATAGTTCTCGATCTGCTTAACGTTATTTAGCCCGTTTAGAGAAAGAAAGAAAATCGATTTCATTTGTAACTCACATCTGTTATCAAAAGCAAAATAATATTTTCAATAAATATACAATGAAAACTAAAATATATGGTAGCTGAATTGGTAGATCGACGGGACGGTTCTGTAACGGTTTATTTTTATTTTTTAAATAAAAAATAGGCATGGCTTTACAATACATATTTTCAACCAACCAAATAACAAATTAAATAACGAAAATATATGCAAAAATATATTACGACTAAAACAAGTCTGTATACAACACAGGTGAATGTCTGTTACTAGTTCTCTAGAGTTATTTCTTTGTTCAATAATTGCAACGTTCAATCATTTTACCAGACTAGCTCAAGGTCCAAACTCCAAAGTACATTTATGGCAGGACAGGTGCCGCTCCTAGCTCTGAGTGGAAAGTATTGTATGATCAGAATTATTTATTAATAGTTCACCACTTTTTCTTCCCTCGTATAAAGTAATGTTTTTTACTGTGCTTATTGCATTCTTATTATTTTTATCAATTTCTTGTTATACTGTTTTATATTTCTTACTTCATTCAATATTGAGTTGTTCACAATATTTACAACCCTTGGGGAGTAATTCAAAGTAATGGTTTCGCGAGGAACAAAATCTTTAAAAGTCATATACGAATAGTTCATTCATTTTTTTTAATTTAATATACATACTCCTTGTAATTTCTGATATTCGTGATTAGTTGGTGAAAAGTACTTCGCTTTAACATATTAGCTTTTTGTTCCATTCATCGACTTGAACTACCCATTTTATATTAGTCTAATAGTAAAAAAATATAATAAAATTTACCGTCGTAAAAAATCAGCCCACTAAGCTTTTTGTATAAAAGAGGGAATAAGATTTATTTATCGTTAAGCGATGACTTGATATTTTTAACCCTAAGTAAATGTATAGACCGGCTTACTATTATATGTATATAATATCCAATGATGTGGTTCGTTAAGGATTGAGGAACTTCTGAACATTGTTTTCAATTGGAGTAATACGATACGGTAGCTCAATTGGTAGAGCGACAGGAAGGTGGCCCAAAGCTCTTGGGTTCGAATCCCATATGGATTTATTTTTCGTTTTATATTTATTTAAAATTTAAGTAATATTTATAAATACAGATACGGGATATAACCGTTTAAACATTTACCTTTGTTCAAACAATGCTTCTATGATAGAATAACTAATTGCTAGATGGTATTTAGTTCCATAACTCTTGATCAACATAGCTCATATAAATTGAATAAAATAGCAATGCGGCAAAATGTATAGGTACTGCTGCTGTACTGCTGATGCTATATTAATGTCTGTTTAAACGTTCGTTCATCAGGATAAAAAAATCTAGATATGGATTGTAATCATAACATTAACATTCACTTTTAGATTTTAATAACTAAATAACTAACCTAACCACATGAAATAATATCTTAGAAAAATATTTCTAAGATGTTTTTTAGTTCGAAAGTTCTTTTAATTTTATCAAGAAAACACAAAAATTGGCTTGATTTACAATTACACTAAAACTAAAAGTTTATGATTTGAGTAAGGATGAAGGAAAACTAACAAAGTCACTGGCCACAGCTACTTCGGAATACATTATATTAGATTTTAGTGTTATAAAAGAAAATCACAAAAATGTCAAAAGGAGACGCCACTATATGTAGTAGATATCTATATATATTGCATATAAAGTAATTATCAGCTGTAGTTATGTGTTCATAAAAGAATAATATATAAGAAAAACACAAGGTCAGCGGAAAACTCAGGTTGTTATTTACTATTCATTAGACGGGGTATTTAATAACTTTATAATAAATAACCATTTTCCATTACTCATTCATATTGTAAGATATCTTTTATTTTAAGGAGTTAGAATAAAAGGTATCTTAAAATGTGGCATATAAGGCAAAGAAATGAATTTAAAAATATTCATTAATGTTACATTTTTCTTTTAAAACCAATATTTTTGATTTCAATCATGGAATAAGATAATGTTATAAATATTTAATGGCAATATTATTCATGATATTATGCATTTTATTTAATTGTTTTTTCGATTTAAGTATTTCATAATAAACAAAACATTGTATGTAATAAATTAAGTAAGTTCTAAATATTGTCTTTGTATCATTTTCAGAGCTTGTAGGACTAGCTTTAGTACACGTCTTTGATCTCCGCAGAACTATGTCTCATCGCTTATTTTTCGTAACTTTGTTGTAAATTTTCCAATCACAATTAATGATTAATAAAGGTGTGTACCAATTTACCAGCAATCAAGGATACTACAATGTATCTGAATACGTAGAGGATAACGCAACGTGGGTGTGATGCGATCGCCGCCAGACTACTTTAAGATTATTTACTTAATATTGTAATGTATTTATGAAATTTAGATTTAACTACTATTATAAAGAAATAAGACAACCCCGCTGTATTTCTGTCGCCAGCTCTTCTCAGGTCTATGGGAATTATTTTTCCGAGGTTGTGTTAGCTTTCACAATGAAAAAATGTTTTGTATAAAACCTATTTTCAATTAAGATTTTTGATTTTGATTTCAAAAGATAATTTTTAAAAGAAAGCATAAAAAATATGACACGAGAAAATATTGGTTTAAAAAAGATCAATATATCAACAATAAAATATCAGTTATTTAAATATATGTATATTTGTGCTTTAATATCCGAAAAAGACACACCATTCAGCTTTAAGTTGGGATTGGTCCCCAATAATGATATTGTATGGTAGACTTTCCATATCATGGAAAGTTACAAATCACTTGCAAGTTACAAATACTCGCATTTATAAAAATCTACATAACATTCAAGGTAAAGCTTATGTTATGATTATATGTTCATATTTCAATAAAACTGTTTTATAAATATATGTATAAATAATATAAACAGGTAAGTATTAATCTAATAGGAATGGAAATCAACAATTTTTTTATAATGTTACAGCACAACTTGTTTATATTTTTTATGCCTCTCTTGTCATATACATACTGACAGATGTAATACATTATTTTATGACCATTACATAACATTGTCTTAAAGGTATGTCATAACTAGGAACTTACGGTTTAAACAAAATATGAGTACAATTAGCTACTTCTCTACTATCAAAGAAGTAAATTGACATTAGGATTATGTGAATGTGTGTGTCGTGATGTGTATGATAATTTAAAACCAATAAACTATTCATACTATTTAGTCCAATAACAACAATCGTCGTACAAACTTTTTTGTCCGTTGACACGTTCAAGGATGTTATGGAAAAAATCGACCTCCATAAAATAAATTATTAATACAACATCACAACGCACAAGACATCGTGGTCACATGGCCACAACCATAACCGTGACCATGCCCCCACCACGGACGTGGCACCACGGCGGGGGGACTGAGGAGACCTTGAGATGTGTAATAATTGCACTTTATCCGTTATTATTTATCACTACTTGTTGAATACTTAAATGAGAATTATAATTACAACATCTTGAAATAATATACGAATAATATATGTATTTATCACGAGTGATGACAAAAAATATTAAAAACCCCTTGTACATGGCATAAAAGACAATGAACTGCTTAATATTCTCATGTTGCAAAAAGATTACTTTTTAATATTCTCACGTTGCACGCCAGAATGTAGTGCTATAATTTATCTGGTCTGGTATGGAGGTCTGTTATATACATGCTGATGTTAAAGGTGCATGGGATCAGAATGGTCAGCGGTTATAAAAATCTGGTAATCTTTTTGGCTGTGGAAAGAAAAGTGCGCATAGTCTTGTGTTTAAAAGTTATATAATGAAAAGTAAGTCGTAATATGATGGGCATGGGTGGGATCGACATTTAAGTATGTAATGAAATAAAGATATGAGTAGTCATAAGTGGCAGTCATAAGTGCTGCATACACAGCAGCGGTTGAACCAACATTCTCTAATCCACAGATATATGGAGCCACCTGCCACCAGGATAGGAAATCAGAAGCAGTTGAAACGGTCTCAATTTCAAAGATGCTGTTTCTCGATGCTGATGCGGAGTAGAGTATACTAGGACAATGGAAACAAATCACTTTTCCCAAAACTTATTACATTTTAGGAGTTTCTTCAAACTCCAAACCTTTCCAAATTAAATATTTATATATATATTGCTTATTTTTATTTGTATGTATATAAATCAAAATTGGATGATACCATACCCTAGATTTAAGCTCCAATTAAATTACAATATTTTTCTTACTCAATTTTAACATTAAATTTCTTAATAACGTCACGGGAGAAAATCAACAAAACTGTTTGACGGTCGTTACAATTTAAAAATGATATTATTAATCAAGGTATACAAAGCTTATAATTTGCCAACGAATTTCTGACAGTGAAATGGAAAATTTTATTTCTGACATATGATATTAGATTGTGTTAACAACACGGTCATTTAAATGTAAATAGAAATAAAAGTCTCTGATATTTCTACCTACGTATTCACTATATATTATTTATTATAATTACACAAACAAAATATATATATACATTTGTCTATAGCAGTAATATAAGTAAATCAAACTACTCTAAAAAATACGACTTTAAGCAAGATGGTGTCAATAATTGTATTACAATTCCTTTAGTGATACCAGCAGGACTGAGTGAAGCACTCTAATCAAATGGTCCCAGGATACTGAAATATAAGGACAATTAGGTTCTAGTCTAGTAATTGATTTAATAATGAAACCTAATTACTTTACCATCGCATAGTGTATTTTTACAGCTATAATTATATTTTATTATGGACAAGCTTTTACCAGACTAGAAAGATTTAATCTTATATTAAAAGAGATAAGAATAATGTGTTCTAAGATAATATTAATATTTTGTACCGTTATATTATACACAGTTCAACTACAGATTTATGTTTTAAAAACGAAATATATTCAAATTTAGAAAAAAAAAAAGTTTCCCACTCCTTCAATTTTGTTAAAACAACAAAGACTGGGAATGGATAAACAAAGAAATTATTTTCACTTCACTTAAGTTTTAATGAGTTAGGAAGTGTGTGTGAAGTGTGATGTTTTTATTGAACCAAAAAACAAAGCCGTCAATAGATAAAGAATATATTATTATTATAAATTATGTTACATTTTTTTGTTCTTTTATGTTTCCATTTAAAGTGTTTTGTGTTGCTAACGACACTATATAAGATAGTTCGTCTTATTTATTTATTCTAGTCATATCTTAAATAATGAACACATGTTATAATAAACATCATCTAAGACCTAAACCTAAATATTATCTAAGACTAGGGTTGCCAACCATACTTCATAAAAAGTATTTAATATTAAAGTAAGGTAATAAATCCAAATTGTAATTTCAATATTTATCTCCAATTCATTAACATCTATAGATCTCGATTATGAAAAATTGAATAGAGATAGATTGGATTTTAAATTAGATTTATATTTCTATGTTGAGAATCAGTCATGTGTAAGATATTTATCAGAGACAGACTGTGTATCAGTGTGTGTTCTCCACCGATAGTGCACACCTAATTAGGTATATATATGTATCAAATCAATTTACATGTTTAGATGATTTTATTGTTATCAGCGCGCCAGCACCCAGACTGACCCGCCTTATTTGAAGTCGAGTAGGTATGATAATAAGATAATGACGAGAACTATTCTAATTCAATTCAATGTTTTATATTGTTTTTAATTCTTTGAATGTTTAAAAACATTTTATTTTCCTTGACAGGCCAAACTTTTTTATTGGATTATGCCAAATATGCCATTCAAATTTCCTTTATAAATCATATTCTCATAAAATACGAGTAGGTTGATATTTCATATATATATATATATATATATATATATATATATATATATATATATATATATATATATTTTTTTAAATATAGTGTAGAACGGTTATACGTTTTAGCACTCTTATATATGTGTTTATGTACGATTGTAGTAGTTCTGGCCATTTTGTATTAAAATACCCACATACATTGTAATCGTGACATCAGATTCATCTTCCGCAGTACCTATTACTACTTAAACAATAATTAATCATAAAGTTTACTTGTGTTTAAGTTGTCTCTATTATCATAACCTGTATGTGTGACTGAACCTATATATGTGTGTGTATGCTGTACGAAGTTATTGTTTCTTATTTGTTATTTAATAAAGGTTCGATATAGAAGATTGCTTATTGGATCGCAAACGTACAAATTTTTACTCGTTTTGCTATTCTAAATTTGTTCCGAATATTGTTGAGAGTTGCGTCAGAAACTCCCGACCCTCGAATATGGAACAAAATTTATTACTCTGTGGAAAAACTTTTATTTCTCCTTTTTCTTCATATACATTATTTTTAACTTAACATACCCACCTAGTTCTATAAATGTTAAAATCTAAAATCGTTTTTTTTTATTATTAATGGTAGAAATGTTTGCTGCTGACATTAAATTAAAAAATATAAATAACACCAAAGTACAAAAAAGAGCAAGAATCCAACCTCCTATTTCTGGGTTACTGTCCACGAATGTGATCTGTGAACAGTACATAAAAACTGTCAAAACAAATAGTACTAACCTTAAACATTGAAATGTCAATTATTTCAGCAAAATAAAACAACCCTTATCAAAAAGCCAACTACAGCACGTTTGACCCATAAATAACATCTCCCACCGACCTGGAAAGTCTGTAAGTGTCTGCGCATTCGAAAATAAAAACAAATATTTTCCAATACTTGAATAGTATTGCTACGTATTTCTTATTAGTGCTTCAATTCGTTCAAAGCAATCAGTATATATTTAATATAATTTAAAATAATTGGATTTGATACGTTTGTAAATAGGTATTGAATTTCCATCGTTATAATTAATATTATGATTTTAATGATATATTTATTATTATGACTAATGGAAACATATCAGTTACATATTTATTTGAAAATTCAGATATTTGGAAAAGTAATGAGAAAATCGTACACCTATTAATTTCATTTACGATTTTATTATAAACTTATATGTTCAGTTTTTAATATTCGAATTAATGAGTACTCATTAGAATCGAAGGAGCACTGGATGCACCCCTGTCACCAAAGATCTTCCAATCTTCAGTGTGTGCCCTATCAGTATGCCCAAAAATATAATTGGCTCAACTCCTGTTCCGGACAAGTCTTTTAACTAGTCTAGTTGAAAACTAAAATTCAAACACACAGATGTAATTGATAATCTGAATTAGAATACTCGCCACTAACATAGCAAGGTCACCATATTTAAAAAGAATTAAGTTGGTTTAATAATTATAAACTCTATAATTTCCAGAACACGTTTCATTTTCATCTCGTCTGTTTCCTCATTGTGTCACGTGCGATTAACAATGACTGCTATAATTAACGATGGGATTTTACAAATAACCCATCAGATATTCAGACTATTTTACAAACGATCCGTCAGATATTAACGTTATTTTATGTAAATATTTTCCAACTTGGATCATTAACTTTGAATGGTTAAATGTTCCACGAGATAGAAACCTGTCTTAAAACGAAATTTGACCTAAATTTATAAAACTCATTTGCAAATTTAAAAAAAAATCTTTACGAACTTTCCCTGAATCCTTGTTTATGCTTCGTTGGCTTTATAATAGATCTATACTATTTATTATAGACAAATGATAATGACCTACTTAGAAGTGCTCTTTTTATACAAAACTAGGTTAATGCCTGACTACATTCCACTTGATGGAGAGTAGAGATGTAGTCATAGGTGGCAAGGCGAATTAGCCTAATAATCTATTCACTCTTGTCTTGAAGACACCCACATTGTATTTGGCCAGAAATACCGACGCTGGCAAGCTGTTCAAATTCTTCGCTGTACGCACTAAAAAAGACGAAGCATAGCGCTTCGTTCGGACAGGTGGAGTGTCCACAACGTAAGAATGGATACCTGCCGTGCGTTGGAACGTCCGGTGATGGAAGGGGGACGGGGGAAAATGTATCACCACTAAAATGTATCCTATAGAATACTGCGAAATACTCAAATACGTTTAAATACGTTTTTAAAAAAAGAAAATATCTCCATCACGTCTAGAAAGCCCCTTCTTTTCTCCAAAATCTTACTTACTACATAAATCGATAGACCGCTTTCTTTCATGTAAGTAATAAATCTCATTTTTTGTAGGATAATATCTAGCAAACTGATAAAGGACACATTTTATCAAGGAAAAACTAGCACGAGGATTAGAAACTGATCTAAAAATATCTATCTATATATTCCAAATCTGACTGGACTCGAGACTCTTGAATAAAACTTAACGTAGCTTTAACATTTTTAATTGTACATTGCGTTTTTAAATCAAACTGTGTATCGGTTTAGCTGTAAAGCTTTAACAATCATATTACTAAAAAAAATATGAATAAATATGTTCATGTCTTTGATCTAAACAAAAACTTTTACATAAGTTTAATAAAATTAATTTACTCATGGCATGACAAATATAATATCGTTTGGTATAACAAACAGACTGTTTTGGTACTATAAAATGATATTAAGATTATTTAAGATAAACTCTAACTTAACCTTCAGGCCAGTAACGGGGTATCACTTTTTGTCGTCATTATAGTTTTTGTTAAAATCAGTGCGACTTAAAAGATAAAGTAGGTATAAGGTATCTAAAAAATCCAAATCTTCATATCAAAACAAAACTAATATTCTTAGTTTAATATATTTATTGTCGGTTACAAGTAATAGTACATTTATATGCTATTTGAAGCTATCTTGTGGCTCAACCCTGACAATTCAATTATTACGAAATTAAAATATTTGTTTATCAGAATATTTACCTTTATGTTAATCGATGTCAGGAACATAAATATTTTTGTTTTTAAATAGAAATAGTTAACATTATTTCCTAATAAATTTATGCTTATTCACACAGACATACTAGACGACAATTATTCTATATTAGTTAAAATTTTATTCGAACAGTAGTTTTAGACGACAAGGTTAGTTCATATATTAAACGTAATTGATATAAATATTATTGACTACTTATAACGACTTCATTATTTACATGATTGTATTAAATATTTACAAATTATATTCATAAATAAAATTAAATGAGTTATATTTCTATGCATTCATCAAATGATACATTTCAAGTGATTTTAATTAGTCTTTGTCAACACATATTCCCTTTACTTTGGCTTTCCCTGAAGGACATTGATCCCCAGTAAAAGCGGCTCTGTCGTCCAAAGATGCGGGGTCAGCGCTCGTCGCGTTGGTTTCTTCCGTCTCCCAAACCCAAATCTGGTCATCAGTGTTAACTTTAGGAAGTCTCTCAATTCCTTCTCCAGTCTCTTTAGTAGGAATCGGTTGAATCAGAACAGTTTCCCGCACACCCTCCGGTTTTGTTTGATGATTTGTGATATTATTTGTTCTTTGGTATTGTAGATTTTTAATAAGTATATTGGATTGTAACTTTCTTCGTTCTTCATTATTGTTGATGGAAGGTATTTTTTCTGTTCTTACTTTTGGCTTGTTATTCTTAATGAATCCAACGTTATGATTGCCTTGCTGATACATTGGCCCAGGTATTACACTTTGATTAGTAATACTCCTGTTTGCAACGTAGTTCTGTTCTTTTCTGCTCGTATAAATATTATCATCTTGCACTATATACTCCGTCGTGCTATAAGCTTCAGTGGTATACGCGTTGGTTCTTAATCTATGATCATTTTCTTCATTACTAATATTATTCAACGACTCCTCGTGTTTCAGTTCGTTATATTTCACGGTGGACTGAACCCACCGTTGGTTAGTTTTTATGGGAATAGCTTTGTCAGTTTGTCTAAAATCACTAATAATATACGGTGTGCTTTCAGGGTTTTGATTTATATATTCACTGTTCCTTCTATCTATCACAACACCACCATTTATATCATGTTTATTGAACTGTGCGTCCAAGACGTGCCGCGCTGACGCCGCACCGGCAATTAATAAAAACACTATAACATTCATTCTAACATATCCAAAACTATTCAAGACGACCTGTCGCGACGATGGCTAGCAGCAGACTGTTTGTGTTTAAGTTCAGCTGATATTGTATGTCCGTTGTTTGTATGTTATCCACAGAACCGTAGCAAGGCAAGGCTTTGACGCATTCCGACGTGACTCAACACGCGTCATCACAAACCTGCTTTTTATTGCTGGTTGATTATTTTGTAATATTTATGGAGATTCATTTACGTAAACATAATTTAAGCAGTACTCTCTAACAAGAATAATTAATCATCGCTACTTAGTATACCTGTCTAATTAGTATACTTACCTGTCTGACAACAATCATATATAAAGATAAAGTTATAATAATTTGCAGATTAGTATAATTATAAAATTAATGGTAATTATTAGTATAATTTTAATAATTAAGGAGATACATTTATTTCGATATTTCGATCGATTTAATAAAATCTAAATTGATATTATATGTCAATTTTAATTTTAAGTAAATCTTATAAATGATGCCAACATGATATTGGTGACAATAAAAGGTTATTAAAATAACATTAATTTATGTATAAAACTAACTTGATGTTATTATTAATTTTACTTGTTTTACGTCATAAGATTGCGTAACAAATGGTTGTCAAATCGCTAATAACGTATTTTGTAACCTCATTAATACACAGAGATTATAAACTTAGTTGAGAGTAACCTTCGGTTCCCAACCAGAGATGGATTGTCACTAGAAAAGTCCAAGTTAGCCAATTAACCTATAGGTTATTATTACCGCCCCGTTTTTTACCGCCCCGTCGCGTTGGTCGAGTGGTTAGCGTAGACGCCTAACGTGTCACGGCGCAATGGGGCTCGCGTTCGATTCCCGGCGGGAGACAGGCATTTATGTGATGAGCATAGATGTCTGTGTTTCTGGGTTTGGTCGTTTATTAAATATATTCTCAGTATTTATATATGTATTTCTATGTATTTGTATCGTTGTCTAACACCCTTAACACAAGCAAATAATTTGCTTACTTAGGGGTTAGATTAATGTGTGTAATATGTCCTGATATTATTATTATTATTATTATTATTATTATTACCTTCATACAGAAGTCTATCCGATGAGAAAAAAAGTAGGATATTCAAACCCCTGTCCTTACCTCCCTTCCTCTAAATCACTCTCAATTCCTCAAGTTCCTGTTCGTTTGATGAACACACAATAAAATCACGAAAGGTTCCAGCAACCAGCAATAGTATATATATATATAGCAAGCAATAAGATCTAAATAATTAATAATCAAAACCTTTTGTTTATACAGCTGTACCTTGAAAAAAAAAAGTAAGCGGTCTTGTAAAACAAAGTTACTTAAAAACCTCCATTTTATTTTTTTCTCTAGAAATAAGTTTTTTTGTGCCAACAAATTTAGACGCATTTCATATTTTCATTACACAATATTAGAAACGTCATGGCGGTTCTCTTAAAACATATTTAAACGAAGACACATGAAAATCGATCGGTCGGTATAAAATGATAAGCAAAACCGTTCCGACCGGCCTTCCCTGTGTTAATTTGAAATCCAAAAACTTCTTATACTTTAAATAATGAAATCATTGCATATGCTTATCTTTTTTATTGAAACCTATTTATTTATGTGAGTTTACAGATTTTTATTGATATAAAAATATATTAACCGTAAATGAAGTGATTATATTGGAAATCGTTTGTTCCAAAAAGTTTTTGTCCAGCTTAATTTAACATTACAGAAAAAACGAATATTAGATAAAACGAATATTAGATAAAAGAAATAATAAATCAGGTATACATTAAATATTCTAATCGCGTCTTTAGATTCCCACTTACTTAATTTAGGATTCCGTTTCGAAAAACCCAAAATAAGTTTATGCGCACACAGACACAAGACAGAAACTGGAATCTACTGAATATATTAAAACATGACAATGACAGATCAATTGACACTTGTTTTATATTAAAGTGGCGGGAAAACACATTGTTTTGATAGGTCATAAAATTTCAACTATGGCGATATTTATATGAATGTGTGAATAAAAATATTAGTAATATATATTATAAGTTTTCCGTTTACCATTGTAATAATAATAAGAGTGAGATAATAAATTTAATTATTAAACTGTTTTGATTAGAATAATCAATATCATGCTATGTGCCTATAGTGTTGTGTTAAGTAATTATACCCATTGAAGTTACAAACCAGTAAATTAAACGTTTCTCTCATCAATAAAGACACCAGAATTATTGACTATAATTAGAATATGTTTAGATAATATATCCTAAGCTAACAAGTCGAATCACGAGGTAATTTACTGTTGGAGTACTTTATTAAGGGTCGAGTATTAACTACAGAGAGACCAAGAAAAACTGAGCAACTGAAACTAGAGGTCAAACGTTACTTAACTTATTTCTTTTTATTTAGTTATATTCTTGCACATATCCTTAAAACGTCACAAATACTTTTTCAAACTTGCCTTTATAAACAGAGAAAACACAAGGGTTTATAAAAAACAAACAAAAAAATGGCAAAAATTAAGATATCTAGAAAGAAAATTCAACATTCTAAGAGGCTCGCATAGAAAATGTTATTTTACAAAAAATAGTAAATATGTTTGAAAATATCTTTAAACATGTATAGCTATGTTAAGCTTATTTAAATCTATATAAATATAGAATGAAAAAAAAACGATACGGTAGCTCAGTTGGTAGGTAGTCGCGGGTTCGAATCCCTGCCCGTATCGGTTTTTTTCATTCTATATTTATATAAAATAGAAAATATTAAGATTTACAACGTTAGTAGGTAATGCAATCCAGAGTCTTATAACCTACGTGCTAATTGGGTTACGTTGAATTTTAAAACGTCATTATAAAATATTAAGGGCGAATACACAAAACTCTTGAACGTCTGCCATGTTTAATAGAAAGCCATTTTTTGTCATACACATATAATATAAAAATATATATTAGAAGTCCGAAATTGAAACGTGAGCAGTTTTTGAGAACTGTGCAGGTATAAAGACAAATAAATTTGTTTAAAATAAAAACATATCGTCTTCCAGAATATTAAATTAATTTATTTTTTAGGTAAATTGATGTGCACCTTACTTATATTGAATTAATTTTTATTTTTAACGGCTGACTAAAACTAGCACTTTAATAAATTTAACATTACAATTTTAAAGTAAGCCCATCTTGAATTTCGTAAAATATTTACAGACAAACTTATACTTTATATATTTTCGTAGAGTAGTAGCGATAAAGTATTTAGTAGATAACAAAGATGATCGTTAGTTACTTGTCTTTATTTAATGTTTGGAATAGCTCCAGATTAAATACACTTCAAACAGTTCATTGGTTAACGTTAGATAAGTGAAATATAAATATTTACTTAAAGCACAGTTATCCAAAGCATACAATGCGTTTAAATAAAAAAATTTGAAATCTTTTAAAATAAATAACTACAAATATTTTTCATTTACTCTACTACTATTATTACTCTATGTTTGCACTGTATTCTCGGGTTGACTGGTAGAGAATGCTTTTAAGCATTAAGTCCGCCTATTGTACTATTTTGGGCAATAAAGACTAAATAAATAAATAAAAAATAAAATATTTTTACAAAACGAATAAAATCGATTTTATTAAGAACATGCACTAATTCCCACAAAACTTATGATTTCACGCTAGAATATAATGAACTGGCCTCAATCACTTTATTGTGGGATGTGATAGTAGTTTGTAAAATGAATGCCAAGTTTAAGCGTTTTCAGTCAAAATTTACTGAATTTAGAGGTGGAATATATTTATATTTTCAAACCAAAAACAATAACACCAAACTGCAGCCACAGGCTACAGGCCTTTGAGTCCGTCAAAGGCTTTTAATAAAAATATATTCCACATTTAAATTTTAAACTTGGTTAACATGAAACAAATTTAATACATTCAAGATTTTTTCGTTGATTTGTTTAATTTAGAACTCAAACCATTTATTTTCTGGAAGGGATCATGAACAGAATATTAGAAGTTCATACATTGTCCTGATATTCTTGAGGTAATACGGTTTTAAAATAACTGCAGCGTTTAGACGATAGCAAAATATTAATAACTAGCTGTACCTGCGACTTCGTACGCGTAGATTTCGTTTTCGATAAAACGTACCCTTTGTACCATACCAATGTATGTAAAAACTATAAACCTTCAAAGTTTCATCGAACTTAATTAAGTAGTTTTTGCATACCTATGGAAGTATTTCTAGTTTATTTATGTATTTTTTTCTTATTAAATTTTTTATTTGTTACCAGATTGTTAAAAAAACAAAATGATAAGTGAAGCCCATTACAACATATTCCCAAAAACTGTATCCAAATCGTTTAATACGTTTTTGAGATTAGGGTGCACAAACATACAGACATACAGACGAACAGACAAAATGAAAAACCATTGTTTTGGGTTCTCTTGCTCTTAAAAAGGGCTCTCATAATGTTTTTTTTTTAATTTTTCCATGTACAGAAATCGATCAGTGAACATTTTGTTATATATAAAAAATTAAAAGAAAAAGACAGTTATTTTAAAATATGCTTTCATAATTATTTCTTATACTAGTAATAATTTTCCACTCCTAATCGTAATCAAACAGCATAATTTCATACCGAGAATGCTATTGTTGTTGGCTATTTGTGTAACGTTAATTACCTGTGAGGGGGGTGGAAGGCAGTGCGGGGGGAGGGGGGTTGCGGGGGTGTCAGTGACGAGTACATTGCAGATGACAAGTCTATAACGTGTTGGTAATGTTACTGAAAGCAAATTATCATATATTATAATCAGCAATAAATCTAGCGAGCAATCAGCTTCCATAGGTTTATAAAATAGTTTTTATAATTCTATAACGCCTTGTGTATTTATGACACGGTATTAACTACACTTTTAAATAAGTAGCTGTGAAGAAGGAATTTTATGATATTTTTTTGTAACAGAAAAAAATAAATTCCACACATCCCGAATATTACGCATTTTTTTAGTTGTCATTACGACCCCTTCTATTGTAAAAGATGAAATGAAATGTCTACTGCTAACATACCTAGTTTACAGAAATTACATAGTTGCACCAACAGAATTAGTTTCCAAGAAAATTCGTGTGTCAAGTTAGTCAGAACACGTGTAGTAGTTGCCCTAAAATAAACAAAAAAAATAAAAACGAGGTTAAATTCCATGGAAATAGGTTAAAAAAAAATTAATATTAAAGTAAATATAAGATGATCAATATAATAAATACGATCTGAGTTCGACGGTCGACTCTGTGACACCAGGAACAGCATTAATTTTAATATATTTTATATTAGTTGATAAGACATTTAAGTAGAAATCCCATAGAAACTCTTACAATCACATTAGTTTATTCAACTTTGATGTGTCAGTTAAAATAATTCCTTTTCCTCTTTTTTCAAAAACTAATTGTGCCACTAATTTGGTATCAGCTTTGCAGTAAAATATATTTAATGAAATATTTTTTACTTGACGTTTCTCGCTTAATTTGTAATTAATATTATATAACTTTGGATATTATATAACGTTGGAGCGGCAGCACCTCGCTTTAACGAGTAGCGTTTCTAAATTTTAAGTGCTATCTCTTTCTGTCACCGCCGAGATTATTGGAGAGATATTACTTGGCGCGAAGTTTTAAAAATATAAATTTAATAGGAAATATTGTAAGTCATTGTGACATCTCCTCCCTTGAGGCCACCCTATATTAGCCGAAGGAACTTCGTTCCTACCTGGTGTCCCATGACACCACAGTGTATTTATTGATTATTGGTAATTGATTGTTATAAACGGGGGAAGCGTTATTAATAAAGTACGACCTCCCCAAAAGCGAGTTTAATTTTCTTTTAAATTCTCAAAAAAATCTAATTTTTACATTTATGTGTAGATTTTTGATGAGTTTCTAAATTTATATATTGTGTCGAGGTGGTTATTACATGGTGGTGGTGGTACATAACATTACATATTATGATAGTTATACATAATTTAAGTCTCAAATATATAATGTATTCGTTACTACGTTATATTGGTTTAATCATGCCTAAATAGGCACAAGTTGTTGGAGTCAACTGAAAGTCAATACTTACGACTAAGTGACGCACCACGATGAAGCTACAATTTTCGACTAAATCAGTTGTATAACAAAAGTTCAAGATAATTATTAAGATACCTACTTGCTTCGACTTACTAATAAATCATACCAAATTATTTGCTTAATCAATTCGTGTAATTTATCCTGATTTATTATTATAATTATACCATCCCAATTTCTCAACAACAAAACAAATTTGTTTACACTTTATTAGGTATTCTGTCTTTTTTTGTTATTACTGTATTTAATACTTTTTTTATTATTACTTTTTTTTATTCTTAGTAATTATTACTTTTTTAAATAATTATTTTTTTAATTATTACTTACTATATTTAGTTCGTTCATAATAATTGAGTACCTACTTCCAACAATGTATACACATGACAAATTGCATACCTATATATATATTGTAAAACTCAAAATTAATCCTATAATAATTCCTTTAGTAGACGATTGCAAGCCTGCATTTCAGTTAATGTTAGTGGGCGACAGCATCAACTGCCATCAGAAGGGCTCTGCTTGTTTCTATGGTTTCTATCGTTCATTCTTTTGACTAATACTTAATTGTTTATTATTATTTGGTACACTATTAGTATTATCAATCACAAGTGAAACACACTTCCTAACCGTATACTTCTCTAATGGTCGTTAAACAACAAAGGTTCCCTTAACAAATGCTATTGTTTTGCATTGTTCGTAAAATAATAATTACCTCCGTGGGAAAAAAAAGACTGTGATGACTCTAGTGCCCACTAATCACATATATACAACATTTATTATATTTATTGTATTGTATATTGAAGTAAAAGTGTGTTTACACATTTTTACTAAACAAGAGTAATTTGATTGCCCTGGTTCCGAGCCTGCAATTATTATAATTTATGACTTAGGATCTGTATCAAATTCTGTAAACTTAATTTGAGAGTAAATATGCTTTAATTAATTATTTCTTTATATCAAGTTTTCATATCAAGAATATTCAAACATCAGCTCAATTTTCTCACATTTATCAACCTGCTTGTTCTCAGTCCGGATGTTAAACATTTTGAGTACTTTTCCTTAACGTAATCTAGATTAGAAGGTGAGACTAATTTTCAACTTTACTCCCACTTCAATATCATGACATAGCTACATCGAAATACAAACGAATTAGTTCATGAAAGTTTAGGCGTGTTGCAACTTGCTATTACCTTGTCGCAAGTTGGTCGGTGCACAGCAGGCTTTAATTAATAAACAAATCTAAAAACAAACAACAAACTAATTAACTTGTAAAAGTATCGCACATGTAATGAGAATAACAGCCGCCTTTAACTATTAAACCTTAATCAATTATTCACAATGTAATCATTTATATTTTGGAAATGGTCTCAAAATCCAGTTATTAGAAGATATTGAATCTCCCCTCTATATCAAGCCGCATTATATTGCAGGATTATTAAAATCCTTGTTGTAGCTTCATTAATTGCACTAAATGCGAAAGAGCATAATATGCATTTATAAGATTGATAAAGTGCATTTACATATATACTAATATATTTAATTAGCGTCTATAGAAGCACTTAGAGAGGAAGTATAAAAACTTATCTCGAATCAAGTGACATTTTGACTTATTTTTTAGTATTACTATGTTATATTCTGTTAACACATGAATTAAGATAAGAAACTGTAACAAATTTAATTTAATCAAAAAGTAGCCACAAACGACACGACATTTGGTTCAGCATCCAGGCTCACTTATCACTAGACAAACCAGTCCTCGCAGATTTCTTTACTCATAGACAAACATGTCCCAACTTATTAAAGTGTTTCGCATATGTGTTATAAAGTAGGACTAAAGTAGCAGGATTTCATTATTATATATTTTTTTATAGAAACCTGGGTTAATGCTTGACCACATTCCACCTGATGGAAAGTGGAGATGTAATCATAGGTGGTAAGGCACATTAACCTAGCAACCTATTCAACCTATTCACATATTTGGCCAGAAATACCGACGCAGGAAAGTTGTTCCAGCCCTTCACTGTCCGCACTAAAAAAGACGAAGGTCGTAAGTCGTCTAATTCCTGCGCACACTCGCTAAAATGTATCTTATAGAATACTGAAAGGCTAGCAATTCTACGCCTGTGGTCAAGGCTGTGGAGCTTGGCTTCAACCAACTCAGGGTCACCTATAAGCCTTTTTGCTCGCCTCTCAATTGAGTCCAGCACCGCAAGATGAAACTTTGCGGCACCAGCAAAAACGTGACCGCAGTACTCCACACACGACCGGATCTGTACATTGTATAACACAAGTAGCTGTCCCGGTGTAAAGTACTGTCGGATCTTCGCAAGAACGGCAAGCTTTCCTGCAGCTGTGGCAGCAGCAAGAGCTCTGGACTCAATGTACCGTGCAAAGTTGAGGTTCGAGGAAATCTCTAAGCCTAACAACTGAAGCAAACTGCACTGAACAAACACGTCTGCGTTTTGGTGGCGTTGAATTTGACAAGATATTGGCATTGCCCCATGCGGAGACTGCCTGAAATTTGTCATTCTAACGTTGCACCGTGGCTTTTCTTTCAGACTGTACTTGATCTCTACTAGCCCGAGTGCTCGGCAAATATCTTTCTACAACTGTGCTGTCGTCTGCATACCCATAGATACCGGGATCCAGCAGATTGTTAATATGCAGCAGCGAACAAAAAGTGGGGTTTTCAAGGTGAGGAGACGCTGTATACAGAAGTCGTTCCGCGCGTACATATAGACTCCGACCCGTGATCGAAAATTGTGCTCTAACGAGTAACCGGTATATTCTAAGTGAGTAGCGCTCAAAGGATATTGTATCTGCATCTCCGTCAAAAAGAGCAAGTGCGGCTGCTCTGTCTCAAGGTGCTGGTGGGCAAGTAAGAGATTAGAGTGCAAGCCCCTGATATTAGCAAGGTGCACTTTGAGTGATTAGGAGTGCTTTATATATTTGTTCTTTTTGTCTTTATTCATAAAAAAAAAAAAGTGAATAGGGATGGGAAATTGCAGTTCAACGAGGCGCTACGTATCGAGCCCGACATCAAAATTGGTGATGTCCAGCCACGTGAGTGCTAGTCTGGAGACTGCGGGTATGCCCGAACCCCCCCAAGAATCGCCATCGGGCCTCCTCGTCTGGCTGCCAACCAGCACGATGGAGCTACCCTGGGATTTAACACAGCTGGCGGGGCAGCCTTTCGTGGGTGGCTGACCCATTAATTGGCGGGCAGCCAGCGGAAAGCCGTCGCTTCGGATCCCTCTACCCTCCTCGACTAGACAACCGACAGAACAAACACCAACTCGACGCTAAAACAAAAAGGTCGTCTTAACAGTATATTTTAGGTAAATTTTCACGTGATGCTCCTTTATTGAAACATTAAATTGTATCTCTTAAGCAAAGTAATATTAGAAGCTTATCGACGCGAAGAAATCGATAAATTGAAATGTCAAGTAGTTTGAGTGGTAATACAATGCGGTAGTACTGCTCAGTGATCGTTGAAGGGGCAAGTTGCAGTTTAATACTTCAGCCACTGAGCTTAAAGCGTTTTCATTTCGCCGCCTGCTCTGTCTAGTATCCATAATTGCAATATCCAAGGCCGTGAGTGTTTAATCGATGGGCTTAGGAATTCCGTTTAATGTCTTTTCTGATAACATCAATCACGGTTCAGAACGAAGATTTTCATATATTTATTTTATGTAAAGCTGAGACGATGATGATGAGAGACAAGAAAGGAATCACCTTACTGTCAGCTCACTTTTGTGGCCTCATTCTTTGAGGAAACCAGATTAAAGGTTTTCTTTGATATTTGAACAACATTTTTATTTTCCAAATAAACAAAAGTAAATTATACTACACTACTACAGCAGCAATTTCTTTAAATAAAATATTACAAAGTACAAAGACATGTAAATAAGGAAATATTTCCAGGCGTTCAATTAAATATTGTTTGCTGAGAAGCAACTTTTATCTTTAAGCGTTTGAAGATTATCAAAAGACATCTGTTAGCTGCAGTATTACTCAATGCGTCAAGTCAGCAAATTAGGATAAACCACAGAAAAAATATAAACATTAAATAAAACATTAATGAACCCATGGTTTTTTGTTATTACGAAGTTTGAAACATTACATCAACTGTACATAATATTCTCTATAACGTCAAAAAAGATTAATTAAACACAGCTGTATCGTATATGTCAGGAAGTAATCAAATAACGTGAACATCGGCTATGTTGAATGAATGAATATATATTTAAACAAAATCATCATGCTTCACAAAAGTTTAATTACAAAAAAGATCACAAACTCTTTGAATAAAAATATCGACTCTCAAAAGCTCAATTTTATCATTATTATTTTTTTAATTTCCCCACCGGGGCTAAAATCTTTACGATCTTCTAGAAACCTAAAACCTTTATGATAAAATGTAGATTTGCCGTATAGCATGTGTCATACACGATTTAGGATTGGACGACACAAGTAATTCATATTTATTAATCAAAGATGTAGAGTCATGCAATAGCTACATGAAGCGTTTGGTACACTTAAAATTAGATTAGAACTTAAAATTAAAATTAGAGCTGAACTGACATTTTTGACCAACAATGTTCCGTTTCATTATAACATACGGGTTGAGTCTAACGCCATGTCGGACACCTACCCCGACCAGATTTTCGGAAACCGATTATCATACAAAGATATTGCCTTGCCTTAATTTAAACCCAGGACCTCTATATTTACTTCTAACATATGGTTTATATTTTTATAATATGAATTTGGCTATATTTTTGAAATATGAATGGAATTTAAAATCAGATGAAAAATGAAAGCGAAGGATACGCATAATAGCCGACAGCGCCGTGCTTCACCTAAAACAATGCTGTCATGTTGTAACATTCACGAGTTTTCCGCATGTGGTGCTAATGCTCCTTTTGCCTGTAAGTTTTTTACAAAATCTTTTCAATTCACGTTTAAAAAAAAATTGGATTCAGAGATTCAAATTTAATTTCCCTTCAATATAAAACAATATCTACAATACACAACATTGACTAAAAAAACATTCTTAGCAAAGGCGCAAAAAAATGTTTATATATATATTTTTAGTGATATATTTATTTATTTTGTTGTCTAAAAATTTAATAGTAATTATATAATAAATAAATAACAACAGAAATACAGTAAGTAACACTAAAGTTAATAATGATATTAATGAAAGAACTTATTTCTATTATAACAAAAATCGACTTTTGTGTTGATTTATCTACTAAGCCTAGTTTTAGTACAATATTTAATGTTTAGAATAATATTTAGAATTTCGTGATCCAAGTTTTTATTTCTAGGTTATACTCATGTTAATTAAATGGGTAATTTGTCCAACCAATTTCCGTCGTGCTTTTGCCAGAGTCGAGACTTGTATTGGCTTGCTCTTCCATACTCCTAGGTCAGGAACTCGAATGGGCTCCAAACTAGTCGGTTTCATTTTGATTTAAATAACTTGAGTACAGTCGGTTTAATATATATCGTTGTAATAGAATTGCCACGTGACATCTGTCAATGTCACACGTCCCACTCGTCAATTATCCTAAAAAAGGCGCTCCGGGCCTCATTCGCTCGCCAGCAGCGCTAAGACGATTACGACGTTCTATTTTTTATTTCGATTCGGTGTACAATTGACGGCTATTTGGGTTATAGATTAAAAATAAGTTTATTAAAATTGTGACAATTGATTTCGAAGTTACGTGTTTGTTTCTTTTTCTATAAATTCCTACTTCTAGTCTCTTAAAAATATAATATTACATTTTTATTAGAATTTTAATAAATTCAGCTTTACTAATCAGTGTTCAGAATATTCGAAAGCTCGTAAGCTGTGCGGTGTACTATAAATTATTCAGAAGAGCTCCTTATATATAATAAATACTTGTGTGTGAATAACATAACATTATTTTATTGAAATGTATATTTTGTTCCACAATTTTGAATAAGTCTACCACCTATACTCTAAGCCCACCCGGTACCCTCTACCCATCCTTTAAATACGCTCGTTCCTACTCCAGCGTTATTTTTTTTTTTTTTATCAAAATCCATCTGTTGCAAATAGTAGTATGTGGATCAATACAACGACTTCCATTGCTTTATACAGTTACGTAAAAATATTTCCGACTTTGTGCTAGCATTTAAAAAATAACAAAGATAATCTTTAAGTACTTGTCTTTAATGTTTAGAAACATCCTGGATGAGAGATACAGTTCTACTCACTTCACCTTTAATTTATTAACCAATATATTATGAGTAAAATATAATTAGTAACAACTTAGTTATAAATATAATTTATAAGATCTAAAAAAATATTTAAACTCAAGTTATACGATGAATACCTACAATAGCAATCCTTCAGAAAACTTAAGGCTGATAAGGCTGATAAACTTCTGCAAGTAGTAAAAAAATCCAACCGCCAATATAATTTTCCAGGAGAAGGTTTCCATCACATGATGCACCTCTCTACCAACCAGATGTGAAACTCCATCAATAAGCCTAAAGTATATAACATATAACATAATAGGCTCAGTTCCTGCCACAGCAAGTCCTTTACAAAGTACCCGCACTATTTGGTCTAAGCAATTTTTGTTTTGCAAAATTTAGTTGTATACATTTTCGAATCAGCATTTTCTTAAATTTCAAATATGTATACAACTCCATTTTGCAAAAAAAAAGTCTCGCTTAGGTCAAGTAGTCCTGGCACCGTCGAAGTCATTTTTCAAAATCGAAAACAGCACACAAGTGTAATTGATGACCTGGATTCAAATCCTCGCCACTAGAATAACAACGCTATATTTAAAAAAGAATTAAGTAGAATTAATAATTATAAATTGTATAATTTCCAGAACACGTTTCATCTCGTCTGTTTCCTCATTGTGTCACGTGCGATTAACAATGGCTGTTATAATTAATGATGGGATTTTACAAATGACCTACCAGCTATTCAGGCTATTTTACAAACGATCCGTCAGATATTACATTTTATGTAGGTAAATATTTTCAAACTTGGATCATTTACTTTGTATGGGTAAATGTTCCAGGAGATAGAAGCTTAAAACGAAATTTGACCTAAATGTATAAATCTCATCTGAAAATTTATAAGCATTTCATTATAAACTTTTCTCTGAATCCATGCTCTTGTTTTTGTTAGTTAGTACTATTTATAATAGCCAAGATAAAATGATATATCTGGAAATGCCTAAATACGTTTTATAAGAATGAAAATATGTCCATCACGTCAAGCAAACCCATGCTTCTTCTAAATGCCAGTAGTCTCCTAAACTACATAAATACGGTAAGACTGTTTTTTTCATATAATAGATCACATTGGATTACTACCTAGTAAACTGAGATACCAAAAGAATCACCGTGAAAAACTCTATTTTAATTCGTGATAAATTAAAAACTGATTATAAAACTAGAAACATATGATTTTTGAAAAATGGATACTTAAGACATAATATATAATATTATTTGGTATAACTAACAGACTGTTCTGGTACTATAGAATGATATTAAGATATTATTTAAGATAAACTCTAACTTAACCTTCAGGCCAGTAACGGGGTATCACTTTTTGTCGTCATTATAGTTTTTGTTAAATCAGTGCGACTTAAAAGATAAAGTACAAGGCATCTAATAAATCCAAATCTTCATATAAACGAACTGATATTCTTAGCTTAATATATTTATTGTCAGTTGAAAGTAATAGAACATTCATCTTCAACTTTACCTCGACTCTTAAATTTTTATCATATTAAAATAATTTTATTCAAAATATTGATCTTTATACTAATCGATGTCCGAACATAAACATTTTTCATGTGCAAATAGTTAAATAATAGTAATTAATCATTATCTCTTTATAATTTTATCTATCTTTCGTAGCCACATAGGCCTACTAGACGATTAAAATATTTTTGGCAACAAGCATTCTATACACTCATGCTACAATATAGTACTGAAATGTACATTGAATAAAGTGTATATTCAAACTTTTCAATATGTCCTTTTAGCAAAATGATGAAGCATTCAATGAAGATTAATTGGATGTTTGGGGTTCAAATGGATTTGATGTACTCACAGAGTCTTATTACATTGTAAAAAAATAATTAATCTACCTACTAATAAATAAACATATTTATACAACAAAATTTATAATACAAATAAAGCGTCCGGTTAGAATTAAACAAATTTATATTAGTTGAAACTAATAAAATTTTCATTAAACCATAGACAGTTTAGTCAACGAGGTTATTTTTTATCTGAAATCATAATTAATATAAATATTATCAACTACTTATTTCTTTATTATTTACACGATTATTTGATATGTTATATTACTATACATTCTTAAAATGTCACATTTCAAGTCTTTATAACTAGTGTTTATCAACACATATTCCCATTACTTTGCCCCGTCCTGTGGAACACTTACTCGCAGTAAAAGCAGCTCTGTCGTCTAATGATACGGGGTCAGTGCCCTTCGCGTTAGTTTTTTCCCTCCCCCTAATCTGTTCATCACCGGTTTTAGGAATCTCAGTCTCTCCTCGAATCTGCTTAGTCGGAACAGGTTGAACCAGAACTGTTTCCAGCACATCCTCTGGTTTTCTTTGATAATTTGTTATGTTATTTGTTCTTTCGTTTTGTAGTTTGTTAATATGTATATTGGATTGCAGCTCTCTTCTTTCTTCATTTCTTTTGAGACAGGGTATGTTTTCTATTCTTGATGTTCTGATCTGAACATGCCAAAGCTTGTTAATTTTAATATATACAACGTTCTGAGTGCCTTTCTGATAAATTTGTCTAGTTATTACATGTTGGTTATAGAGGTTCCCGTCTGCAATGTAGTTCTGTTCTTTTCTGTTAGTATAAATATTACCATCTACTATATCCGTCGTGCTATAAGCTTCAGTGGTATATGAGTTGTTCCTCAATCTGTAAACATTTTTTTCATTACTAATATTATTTAATGGATTCTTGTGATCCTCTTCATTATATTTCACGATGGACTGAACCAACCGTTGATTAGTTTCTGTGCGGATAGCTTTGTTAGTTTGTCTAAAATCACTATTATCATACGGTGTGCTTTCAGGGTTTTGATTTATATATTCACTGTTTCTTCTATCTATCACAACACCACCATTTATATCATGTTTATTAACCTGTGCGTCCAAGACGTGCCGCGCTGACGCCGCACCGGCAATTAATAAAAACACTATAACATTCATTCTAACATATCCAACATGATTCAAGAGCTGTCGCCACGATGGCTGACAGCAGACTGTTTGTGTTTAACTTCAGCTGATATTGTATGTCCGTTGCTTATATGCTATATTCAAAACCATAACAAGGCAAGGCTTTGACGTATTCCGATGGTTCAACGCGTGTCATCACTGACCTTCTTTTCTACCTAATTATTTTGCAATATTAATTTTATTTATTTTAAATATATTTTTTAAATAATAATTGATATTAAAAAATAATGGGTTTTTTTGCAACTTAGTCTACCTTTTGTCTAAAAACTATCTAAATATAAAGATAAAGTTTTGCAAACTTGATATTATTACAACAATTATTGATTGATAACTATGAATAAAGTCAAAAAAGAATAGTTTATTTTTATTTACCAATATTAAAATATGAATTGATATTACATATTCATTTTAGTCTTTAGTAAAGATTATAATTAATTGCGTTAATTTGACGAAAGTAATAGGTTATTAAAACATTAAAATATATAGATTGCTTTCTAAATAAAACTGGCTTGATTTTATGAATAACTATAGCTGATCAACTTCTTTATTGCAATACCGTAGGTAAAAACTTTTATTAGTGAAAACGGTAACATACTATCCGCGAAGTTCAATAATCTTCAGCCGATCAACCTTGGCCACGACTTTACACTATCGCCTTGCACAATGCGATCTCTGGTATCTTTAGCTTACTAATCAAATATAAACTTTGTTTTTATATACATAGGGTCGTAGTTTATAAGAAAATATTATGAAATATTGTCCGGACCGGTATTATCTATATTTAGTTAAGGACATGTACCAGATCAGAATCCTTTTAGGAATATTATTTTGTAAATTTTTACATAACATGTTTTTAATAATACGTATTTTAAAGATTGATGTTTGTTTGACTTTGAAATAAATATAGAATAACATAGTAATTTTACAGAAACAGGGCATGGCATGTATAAAATACATTGATAATTGAGTATTGAAAAAAGTTAAATATTATAAATCCTAATATACGTGAATACCTTACATTTGTCAGTGTTTCAATTTAATTGATTTTTTTTTTCTTTATTGTATACCACATTAAAAAATACATATTAAAGTAACAAATAAAATTTACAATCAGACTTCTTTCTCATCGCCTAAGGGCAATTTCTTTGAAACAACTATAATTAATTTAAAAATAATGTATAATTATAGGTGGCCAAAAGTTTTAAACATTTTAAACATACATAGAAATAAATACACGTTAATACATAAACATAATACACTATACATATTAATAAATTAACTAAATATTACAAATTCAAACAGTGCTTATACATAATAGAGTATGAATTATACACAAAAGTGATAAAAATAATATAATATAATTTTAATAAAAAAAAATAAAGAAACCCGCTTTAAAATGAATCGAACTAATAAGCAAAAAATAATTCGTGATATCAGAATAATGGGCAAAATATAATAAAATTATTGCGAAAAAAGAGTGGGACGCTGTGTGCCAGATATCTTGTTTCATTTTTGAACTCTATTTTGTAAAAATTGTAAAAGACAATAGACAATACAATAACTAGGTAAGATTAATTCATTATCCTCGTTAAGATCACCAGAATTAATAATTTTGACACATAATTTGAGTGAGAAAAAAATAAACTCCGTAAATCACAAGTAATAGATTCTTCATGATTCGAAATTAATAATTATATTCATTTCTAAAAATAGAGTAAATTTTGTTTAAAAATCCATTTTTGAAAATATTCAATCACTACAATGACTTTAAGAATGCCTCAAAAGTAATGCATGCAGGATCCTGGTAAGGATAACGGGACGAATTGATTAAATTATTGCATTTTCATCGGTCCTTGATAAGTATGCCAAAATTCAAATTAATCCGACATTTCAAAGTAGGTCAAAATCTCATTCAAAGATTCCGTTACATAGATAGATAGATAGTTACATCCGAAGCTAATAAAAGCGTGTTAAAAATAAGTCGTCTTGAAGTTTTTTTGTGATAAATAATATTCTTTTAGGGATTTTTAAATATTGGCAAAGATTAAATTTTCTTATAAAGAAGGGCAGCGCGTTCCATAGTTTTGTTGCCTGGGCCATGAAGGAGTGTTTGAAAGATTTTGATTTATAGGCATTCGAATAATCAAAAATTATGATGATCGTACATCAGCCGGAACACCAATATGCTTAAATCTCTCCCTCAGATACGGGGTTGTAGTAACTTTCCTGATCTAATCCTATTCGATATAATCTGTACTTTATAATACAGAGTTTTACTTATGAAAGCTGCTGAAGACATAGTATTACTTAAAAAAATACATTATCAGCCCAGAAATTCAAAACGAATGGGTGACCAATGACCATAGGAGATTTTTGTATTCCACTAGCTTTGAAGTAGCGCACCCTGCTTTATGATTGGTCCCCAGCATCAAAATTTTTTCTTAAGGCATTCCAAATAACTCTCCCAGATCAAAGTAATTTAGTAAGATGGGGCAAAGCCACTGAAAACTCTTGCAACATCGGTGGGGAGGCAGAAAGATTCGCGAAAATCTTATTAGTAGGGTGTAGGGTACTTCTAGATAGTAGTCAATACTTCGCGTCGCCACGATAAGATATTAGAAATGACGGGACGTGGTTAGTCTTTCAGAAACAAGAGCGCGGAAGAGTATAACAACCACCCAACGATCTGTAGAGTTCGTAAAAGAAAGAACTCCTCCAAAAAATCACAACAAGAGCCTTATTTTATTTCAGACGCGGCTCCTGACTGTATTCTCATGATAGACTTATGAAAAGCATTACAGAAATCCTGGGGATGTTGGTGTTTCGTTATTCACATCAGACTTATTCCTATATTCTAAACATCTAAGGTGCGTGATACTGGTGGAGCTTATTGTTTCCTGGGAAACAAACATCTCCAAGGATCATACATTTAAGCTTAATAACTATTATGAACTGTATTATGACCAACGAACTGTCCAGCGATAAATTTATAGTTATTTCGTAGAAGTGGAAGCGCAAGGTATAACCGCAAAATCTCTCTACAACTTACTTAAAGACCTTGGCCTTTCTAAAACTAGCATCGGCAAAGGTGGAATTAGTGGGTTCTTCCAAATTAGGTTTAGTAGGAAGAGGAGTCTCCTCTCACCCCTTCCCTTCTTGATGAGCTTGTTTTGCACATCATTGCAAAAAGGGCCCATTAAACCTAAACCTGGGCCGCAAGTCCTAAGTTTTGTTTGAACTCCTCTCCATGCAAGAGAAGCTTCGTCACTGTTAAGATTGATAAAGTTTTTTTTATATTAGTATTTAATCAGCGTTTAAGAAGTGCAATACAAATACTTATACAGGAACTATAAAAAATAACTTATCTGAATGTGGTGTACTATTAACATTTTTTTTTTAATTTAAATTACAAACATTTTTCTAGAAAAAAAATGTACTTATATTTTATACTTCTGTATTAAATTAGTATCCTGTTTAAGAGAGTATGATATTTTTATAAATAACAGACACATACTACATCCGGAATCAGAACAATAGTATCCGAAGAAGAATGAATCTAATCGAAGAATCTAACACTGAAGAATGCTTCAATTGAAGCATTCTTCAGTGTTAGATTCGAATCCACGACATTTAGTTCAGTATGCAAGCTCACAAATCACTAATCAAACAATTCCTCTTAATTTTCTGAATATAAAGACGGACGAGTCCCACCTCGTTAATGTGTTTCGCAAAATAAAGCGTAACAAAATCAGCAGGGTGCAAGCACATACTTGTTGAGTATTAATTAGAAAACATTTTGATTGTTAACTAGAATTTAATACTGTTTGTTATATTGACGTGACAACGTCTTAAATTAGGTTAAGCTGGGAGTCACTTATGAAAAAGTGTAACGCCCGGTAACGTAACGATGAGTCACACACACATAGAATGCCTTGCGTCTCTCTCCCACTCAAACATGATCGGTCCGCCGAGCAATGTTTTGATTTTCAAATTGATTCTTTAAAATTACAAATATTAAGAAAAAGTGGCAGATATAAGAAAACTTGATTTAAAATGTGTTGAGCAAGAATTTTAACATCTAATTTAAGTAAATGTTTTAATTTTCAACTTCATTATTTACAATTACAAATTTTAATTAATTTCAAATTTATTTAGCAAAAATTTAAACCTTCGATCTGAATAAGTGTTTTGATTTTCAAATTAATTCTTTAAAGTTAAAAATATTAAAATATATAAAATCAGAAGTGACGTCAAATAACATTATCTGTACTTATTATTATTTAATATGTAGGCCAGTACATGTGACCATACAATTGGTAGACACAATTGGAAATAGTATTTTTTTATAACTGAAAAAAATATATATATAAAATACTGGTAGCAAACAATAACTTCAATGATCGATATCTCCGCAACTAATTGATGTATCGAAAAAGTCTGTAAATAAATTTTGTAAAAAATAATAACATCAATAATATAATATAAAATAAATAATATATAAAATGATTTTACGTTACAACGTCTTCATCGTCCTATCCTCAACAAAATCATTCAAATTATTAAAATATTGTGCAATTTAATAATATTCATATCAATAAATATTCTACCGAGAAAAAGACGTGGTCACGTAAATCTTCGCCCGTAAAACCGACTTTACAGGCAACCATATTTTTTGCTTTTTTTCGTGTTATGATTGTCATACATATTCCATTCTTATTAATTTTACAAGGAAACTGTAATTGTAGATGTCTCTCACCCACAGTGACAACGCCAAAAAATTCGATAACTTAATTGAAAGTCAAGCAGTTTGAGTAGTAATATGAGGCGGTAGTACTGCAGTGATCGATGGAAGGGCAAGTTGCGGTTAAACACTTTAGCCACTGAGCTTAAGGCGTTTCCATTTCACCGCCTGCTCTATCTAGTGTCTATAATTGCAGTATCCAAGGCCGTGGAGTGTTTAATCGATGGGTTTAGGAATTCCGTTTAATGTCTTCTTTGATACGAGTACATTAACCATGGCTCAGAACAAACATTTTTATAGTTGTTTTCTATGCTATAATTCAATAACATATTGTTATTTACTGTCGCGACCTCAATATTTAAGCAAATAGGACTGGGCGTTCTTTTTGTTTTTTTTTTTCAGGTGAATATATAAAGTATATTTCAAAAGTAGAAAGCCGTGTAAGGAGATAAATATTCGCAAGCGTTCAATAAATGTTGTTTCTTGAAAGGACCAACTCTCAGGATAAACCACAGAAAAATACATACTTTAAATAAAATTTAAATGTGTTGTTATTAAGTTTGAAACACAATATCGACTGACCTTAATATTTTGTATAACGTCAAAAATGTATGTAATAAAAATTAAAAAAATAAAGGTAACCAAAGGGTATTACCACCCTTCATAAAACGCTTTGTTAATTGATAAAAAGTACTGTCTTATAATATTTGTCTAAAATTCTATATTGTTAAACTCATTATTATTATATTTTAAAGTTTATACAAACTATCAAAGACTTTTTTTCTAATTTCAAAATTCAAACCCTCTTTAAAGAGGTCACAAGTGATCTATTATTATTAAGTCAAAGTTGTAGAGTCATGCAATAGCTCTATTTAATAATTTATTTGTTCTTTAGTTCTTAAGAAACTTAAAAGTTAAATATAGCTGATCGGACATTTTTGACTAACCATCTTCCGTTTCATGATAAAATACGGGTTGAGCCTAACGCCCAGCCAATTCATTTTGACCCCGCCAAGGTTTTCTGAAACCGAAAACCCTACAAAGATAATGCCTTGCTTAACTTTACTACTGCTACTTTTACTCTACTTTTCACTCGGACATGAGTCTATGCTATATTCTTGAAATAGGAATGGAATATAAAATTGGATGACAAATGAAAAAGCAGGATATGCGTAATGGCCGCCAGGAACCATATTTCAACTTACAGCAATGCTGTTATGTCGAAACATTCAATAGTTTGCTCGCATGTGCATTTGATGTTCTTTTTGTCAGTTACTTTTTTACAAAACATTTGTATATTTGTATAAGTTGTAAAAGTGGATACGAAATATAATGGCTATTAAAGAGTACCAATATATGTATTTAAACTTTCGTGATGCGTGTTAATTAATATGTATTTGTATTTTTAGTCATATTAATTCAATCGCAATTCAGTTGCCAATTAAACAGTCTCTGTAGTTCTGCGGAGTCGCGGCGTGAACTGCCTCGTTCCGACATGCTCTGAACTCATAATAATTAAGGACTCCGAACTGGTTCAAAAACAGTTGGCTGAATTTTTAGCCTAAATAACTTGAGTATAGCCCGATTAATATATATACATTTACATAGTTTTACATTTTCATTCCAATTATACTTAAATATCTTTAATGTTGTATATACACATTTGCAACCCAAATATATAATGAAAATTTTATTAAATTTTTGAACAGGTTTGAATTCAGGTTAACTCCAATTTATATATTTCTAAACCTAGGTTCTCATATCGTCGAAAATCCGTGAGCGTCACTAGTCGGTGCTCTGAATATTCGAGGGTCTTCTGCCTCGTTCGGTGTAGATACTATAAATTATTCACAGAAGCTCCTTATAATATATAATAAATACATGAACGCTTATAACGCAATACCTTCGTCTATTAAAAATAATTTCCTTCTATTTTTTTTTCCAGTACCTTTAGTCTATATCCACCGACACCTCATCTCATCCCTTATTCTAAAAATCATTTCTCCACATCAATGCTACTTGTTTTCTTATCCGAATCCACATGTTGCAATTAAAAATATGTGTATATGTTTTGTGATACCAAAACCTTGCTATCATATAGAACTATTATAAAACCTGAATAAAATAATAAATACAGTTTTTGTTCTGTTATTCCTGTAACCACTAATCCCATGAATGCATTTAACTAATTGAAATAACATCATTTACTTACAACCACATAATCCCTGCGCTACTATTGAGAGTGATATCGGTCGTTTTTGCAGCCAGAGGTAAATGTCGGGCAAACGTGACGGATAAGAGATAACGGGAACACTTTGAGGTTAACCTTTGACTGTTTATTCGTTAAAGCTGTTTATTAAAGCTGTATTATTTGTGTATTCTATTATAATTAATAATTAAGCTTTAGTTTATGCTTGTTCCTGTAAACAAATATTTTTAAGGCTTGTTTCTTAAATAACTTAATTTTGGCATTAGATAGATAGATATTATTCCATGTCTCAGTTTCTTTTAAATTCTTATAGACATCTATCTTTAAGATAATTTTGCGAGTTTAGACAGTATAATGAAATAGTAGATATAAGATATTATTATCTTGTATCTATAATTAATTCGTCACTTTTTTACTTATTTGTTTATATCCTGTGTAACTTGTAAGTCAAAGGGAACTTACAGAAGGGCCTATTTTGACACCATAATAATCAATATAAGTTCTATAAAAACACACTTCAGCTTAAAACTAAATTTTCATTTCAATATAGCATTTAGTTAAAATTGTATTATTTTTCAACAAGATTTTGTACTCATGTTCAACTTTAGTGACAGTGTTATCAATCACAAGTGTAACACACTTCTCAACCGGTTACTCCTATAATGATGGTCATTAAACAACATAGATCCGTTTAACAAAGACGTTTTGAATTGTACGTGAACTAGTAATTACCTAAGTGGGACAAAATAACTGTGATTCTAACGCCCACTAATGACATATATACAACAATACTGAAATACAAATTTACTATACAAGTGTAATATGATTACCATAGACCTCATTTCGAGCCAGCAATCATAATTCATAATGTGTATCAGAATCTGTAAAGTTAATTTGAGAGTAAATATGCTGTGGTAGTAATGCCTAATTTATTGGTATCTAGTTTTTAAATAAAAATAATCAAACGTCAACTGAGACTTCTCACATTTAACAACTTTCTTGTTCTCAGTGCATTAAACGTTTTGTTTGGTATTCCTTACCATAATGTAGGATAATCGTGAACTTAATAACTAATTTACAACTATATTTCTCTACTATCGTTACGTCTGTAGAAACATTAAAACACTGTGAGACTAAATGAATTAGTGTTCATTAAAGATTGGATGTGTCACATCGTGTCTATCACCGTGTAACAAGTTTGCCGGTACCTACACAAGCAAGCCTTGATGAATAAACAAGTCTGAACAAAATACTTATTAAGTTAAAAGAGGTATACGATGAAAAATTACATCACAATTCAATACTTTTAGTAGAAATGGCATTCGCACCTTTTTTAATTTTATCTCCATTATTCAATTTCATCTTTAAATTAGTCTCAAAGCACTATTAATAGAAGGAATTGCATCTCTACTCTACATTATTCCACATTATTGTAGAATTACTTAAATCCCTGCTGTAGCTTCATTAATTGCATTAAGTACTTAGAAGAGCATAATTATTTAAAAGATTGATAAAATGCATTTATATTAGTAGTACTTAATTAGCGTCTGTAAAAGCAGAATAAAATTACTGATTGAAGTAGATATAAAAAATATCTTGAATTTCGTTACTTAGTTTATTTAAATACTTTCTAACTATTAATTTCTTAACTGTTTTCATTGACAGACATATATTTTATAAAAAAAAATTTTAATTATATTTTTTACTTCTGTACTAAATATTAACCTCTGTATTAAGAGTGTCACGAATTTTAAAATAACAGGCACAAACTCCATGCAAAATCGGAACCTACTCTAATAAAGCATGTGTTATATTATTGTAGTATTGCTACATATAAGATTGTTATTATATAGTAATTTGGTTTGTAGGTAATATAAATATGTAATTATTTATTTACCTACATGATAACATTAACAATAAATATTGTTGTTACAATTAGATTTACGAATTAAGATCTATATATCATTGTTATTACTGGTATGTTATAAAAGTAGTAAGAGATATTGATTTGACGAGCTATCGGAAGTAGCCTTAAGATATTAAATATATTGTATTTACATACTTACTTATTAGGTAAGCCATAAATGTGTGAAAGATATAAGATTGTTATAAATATGCTTAGGCATTTAAAATGGTTATGTACTATTATATTGTTATTATGATATATTTAATGATGTTTAAAGTTGTGAATATGACTTATCTCCAGAAGCTGCCGTTGGCGCTTCTGTCGATGTTGTTATGTTATAAATTTGGCTGTAAGCCTCTATAAAAGACAATCTGTATTGGACAAGTGGCAAGATAAGTAATTCTTATACTTACATTGTTTATAATATGTGTAATAACTATTGTGGGTATTTCATCGTATTGAGTTATTGGTAATTATGTCTAAATAATTACACAGTAATGACTATATTACTGTATTTATTATATTCATGTACCGAGAGTCATTGGGTTATATTAAATGATATATTTGTTTAGATCTTTCTTTTCATTAAACTTGTCCAGATAATGCATTGAAATATATTATCATATTAATAGTGTCACGTGGCTGGTTAAATACTTTATACTATATTAATTCAGTGGTTTTTAATTATAGAATCTTATAATATCTAACATCAGAAGTGGGATCATCCCGGTACTCGGTATCGACAGTTTGACGGCCGAAACTATATTTTATCGATAAAATCAAAAATACCCACATTGTTGTTATTTTATTTGTTAATTTGTTGTATTCCATTTTGTGTGATTTAAACTTTACTAATATGTTGAAATCTAACTCACAGGACAAATAACGCCGCCATCGCGATTCGGCGTCGTCATGGCGATAAGGACCGCGCGGTTGCATTACCGCAGCCATGCCAGCTGAGTCTGCGGACCCATTATGGCTCTCGCCGGAGCAGTGTCGAGCCTGTGTTGCACCGGAAGGAGAACCGACAATAAAGTTGAAGCTGATTGAACTGGATCACGTAAAAACTGGTGAAGCTTCCAGTGCGTCTCCTCCACCATCTATGCCCGAAGGGAATTCCATGGCCATCAATAAGGCCATAAGGATTTTTGGGTGACGAGGGGCTGAGGATCAGCACAAATGGGAGATCTTATTTCGATGCCAGTGGCGATCACAAAGGCGAAACGCCTGGCTGAGATGGCGTTGATTGAGTCTATCAAAAAGGATTCGGAAAGGGGAAGGTCGCGGCAAAACTTATGAAACGAAAAAAAAAGCAGTTCTACATATCTTCGAACCGGTGGACTCTTATTGTGAGTATGCTTGAAAAAAAAAAGTGATTGTGTGTACAAAATTAACTTTTAGTGAATAACAATTCTTTGAATTAGTTTGTGACAGTATATCGGATATTAATACCAAAATGGCATCTTTAGCAGTGTTAAAACGGCCTACAATTTGTTAACAGAATTTGATTTAAATCGTATATCGTATATATAAAAAAAATCGTAAGAGCAAAAAGTACCTACAACGTTCTAAAATAGATACTCGATCAAACGATCAAACAGATATAAAATATTTTATCTGTAACAGAGTTGGGATTACCAAAAAGTGTAATGTTTTTAGTAATACTCGGATGTATTGTTTATTAATACTTTGTGCGGGTAGCTAAATATTTCGTATTAATTATATGGAACCCGGCGTACTTATTCGCTTTCTAGGTTAAACCTAACTTCGATAACAATGTTAGAAAATATTGTTTCTTTAATGTATAAACGGTATAACCAAATTCATTCGTCGATACTTAATTATATATCGTGATTATCACTTTACGAAAACGGAGGTTACCAAGTTTTTAGATTATGTATATTTGAACATTGCTTACCTAGCAGTTTAAATATTTGGATATGTGTTAAAGTAATGTGTAAGGGTAACGATACGTTTTCTAGGTAAATTAATGTCAAATAGTGAAATATTGTGTCGGGTAGGCCGAACAGGTTTTAGAAGGTTTGTGCAATCTATCGATCAATATAAAACCATTAAAAAAATCTTGTGCTTAGCCTTCGAGGAAACGATACTTTTTGTACAAGCGAGTCTAAATGATGATTTGACAATGGTAGTTTAAACTCTAACATCAATGTCTAAACGATCGCTAGGCTATAAAAGGTTTGGGAAATTTAAGGAATCTTGTTATCGAAAAGGAAAACCTCGTTTCTGGCCTAGAGTAGGTGGATAAAAAAATGTTATTCTGCAAATTAAAGTTGAGAAAAAAAAAACTAATAATAAGACAAATATTTATTTATTATCATTATTATATATATATATTTTTTAACTTGTTATATATTTATATATACTATTGTACATATTATATTATATGTATTGTTTACTACTATATTGTATATATACTATTATATTTTTTTTATTTAATGGGATAAAGTTGGTTTATTAGAAACTCTGCGCTGAAGCAGGTCTAAGTTACAAGATCAGTCAGTAAGTTTTTGCTGGTCGGTCTTTTGCTTGGTGCAAATCTAGCTCACTAGCAGCGGGTGAAGAGGATTTGACATGTCTAGGCAACTGACAAAACATTAAAAAAAAAAGAGGTAATGTTTCCGCTGGTCGGTCTTTTGCTTGGTGCAAATCTAGCTCACTAGCAGCGGGTGAAGGGATTTGACATGTCTAGGCAACTGACAAAACTTTAAAAAAAAAAGAGGTAATGTTTCCGCTGGTCGGTCTTTTGCTTGGTGCAAATCTAGCTCACTAGCAGCGGGTGAAGGGATTTGACATGTCTAGGCAACTGACAAAACATTAAAAAAATGTATGTGACGAGACAAAACATAAAAAAGATGTTTATGTAAAGGGATTTGACGAGTCTAGGAAAATGACAAAATATAAGAAAAAAAAGGAATGTATATAATATATATTATATATATAAAAATATATGTATATAAGTAGGTGTGTATACTTCGAGAGCGAAGTATATGTCAGGTTGGCCGTGTTATATTATTGTAGTATTGCTACATATAAGATTGTTATTATATAGTAATTTGGTTTGTAGGTAATATAAATATGTAATTATTTATTTACCTACATGATAACATTAACAATAAATATTGTTGTTACAATTAGATTTACGAATTAAGATCTATATATCATTGTTATTACTGGTATGTTATAAAAGTAGTAAGAGATATTGATTTGACGAGCTATCGGAAGTAGCCTTAAGATATTAAATATATTGTATTTACATACTTACTTATTAGGTAAGCCATAAATGTGTGAAAGATATAAGATTGTTATAAATATGCTTAGGCATTTAAAATGGTTATGTACTATTATATTGTTATTATGATATATTTAATGATGTTTAAAGTTGTGAATATGACTTATCTCCAGAAGCTGCCGTTGGCGCTTCTGTCGATGTTGTTATGTTATAAATTTGGCTGTAAGCCTCTATAAAAGACAATCTGTATTGGACAACTGGCAAGATAAGTAATTCTTATACTTACATTGTTTATAATATGTGTAATAACTATTGTGGGTATTTCATCGTATTGAGTTATTGGTAATTATGTCTAAATAATTACACAGTAATGAGTATATTACTGTATTTATTATATTCATGTACCGAGAGTCATTGGGTTATATTAAATGATATATTTGTTTAGATCTTTCTTTTCATTAAACTTGTCCAGATAATGCATTGAAATATATTATCATATTAATAGTGTGATGTGGCTGGTTAAATACTTTATACTATATTAATTCAGTGGTTTTTAATTATAGAATCTTATAATATCTAACACATGCATCAGTGTTAGACTCGAAACAACAACATTTTGTTCAATGTGCAGGAATAATCATTAGACAATCAAATCCTTGTAATTTTATGACATTATAGACCAAGGTGTCCAACCTCGTTTAAATGTTTTGCAAAAATATAACAAAAGCAATTTAAAAAAAAATAAATAAAAAGTGCGAGCACATTGTGTGAGAATGTTTTAGGAAATATATCGATTGTCAACCAGAAATTAATGTTGTATGTTATTTTTTCGTGTCATGCTCAAACATCATACATATTTTATTCTTATTCATATTACACAGAAACCGTAAATTGTATCTTTTACCAATCGAAACAAACAATATCAACGACATGAAATCGATAACTGGATTGAAAAGTCAAGCAGTTTGAGTAGTAATATAAGACTAGTACTCCGTGGTGATCGATGTAGTGCCAAGTTGCGGTTCAGTACTTCATCCACTGAGCTTAAGGCATTTCCATTCCAATGTCTGCTCTGTCTAGTATCCATAATTGCAGTATCCAAGGCCGTGAATGTTTAGTCGATGGGTTTAGGAATTCCGTATAATGCCTTCTCTGACACAATAACATTAATCATGGTTCAGAACGAAGAATTCTTTCATCGATTTTATTATGTAAGGCACAGATTATACAATGTTATAACATTTTGTTATTCACCGACGCCACATCAATTGTTGAACAAACCGGACTAAAGATTTTCTTATTTGAATAACATTTTTATTTGCCAGACGCAAAATTAATATTTGCAAGCTTTCAATGAAAGGTTGTTTGTTTTGTCAAAGGCGCAACTTTTCTCTTTAAACGTTTGAAGATTGGCAACAAACATCTTTTAATGGGCGTGTTACTCCATGCGTCAGTTATTGTCAGCAACTCTGGATAGCCCCAGACAAAGACAAAGACATTAAATACAATTTTTAATGAATGCATGGTTTTCTACATTGACTGGATATAATATTCTCTATAACTTTCAAAATACCCAATTACGGCTGTACCACTGTAAGGAATTAATCAAAACTCAAACAATAAAGGTAATAAAAGTAAATACCCTGCTACATATTATACATGTTTTTTTACATTAATATATGAGTATATATCACCGGGACTCTCGCTTTGTTAGATAATCACAAACTCTATGAAAAAGCTTAAAAATACCGAATAGTTACATTTGTAAAGCTCATTTCTAGCATACGTTAAAGTTTATATAAACTATTAAATTTGTTATTTTGCCTAAATTCAAAATTCAAACCCTAAGTTCTATAAATCTAATAAACATGGGCTGTATACGCAAGTCATACAGAAACCAGGAAGTCGAGTCAAACAAGTTTTTACACACATTATGGGTAAGTCGAATATGTAGAGTCATGCAATAACTCTTCTTTAGAAGAGAGAGAGACAGAAATTTATGATTCTTCGATTCTTAAAGAACACCAAAGTTGAGTACAGTTGTCCTAAAATTGTTGACTAACCATGTTCCGTTCCCTGATAAATACGGGTTGAGTCCAATGCCATGCCAGGCACAATTCTGTAAACCGAATATCGTACAATGATATTGCCATGTGTAATTACAGTCCCACAACCTTAAAATTTACATCTGACATGAGATTTTGCAATATGAATGGAACTTAAAATCAGATGACATATGAAAACTTCGCCGTAGGATACGCTTAATAGTCACCAAGAGCCATGTCTCAACTCGCATGTGGAGTGCTCTTTCCGTCTGTTTCTTATTGACAAAACCTTTTCAGCTCATGTTTTTACAGAATATTTCTACAAGGATTCAAACCAACGAATGCGTCTACATTTACGAATGAAAAAGTTTAAATAGTAATCTGGTTATTAGATTAGACACAAAATAAATTTAACACCGATAGGAATAGGTATCTTAGCATATACCTTACAATTTTTTAAAAATTCAAGATTGAGAAATCAGAGTGCATGAAAGTGATGCATAAAAATAACAACACAATATCGTGAATATAGAACGCCGCATGAAAAAAAAAAATAATAATCTTAACAAGAAAGCATAATATTTCCTATATTTTTAGTGATATTTAACTGTTTCCTAGAATAATAAAAATTTGTAAATAAACATAAAAAAATCAAAAACATACTTTTCAGTTAACAATTATTTCTATTTTGACTAACGAATGTTTTTGTTTGGACTTGTATGCTAAGCCTGGATTCGTTACAGTATTAAATATTATAATGTATATAACTCTCGTGATCCATGTTAAGTAAAATCTATCTATATTTATAAGTAATGGTAATGGTCAACCTTCCGACCATCGCTCAGTACTTCAAGGGGCTTTCCCAAAAGTACTTTGAACGTGCTGAGCGACACCCGAACCCACTGGTGGCTGACGCCGCAGAGTATAGACCACGTAAGACTACTTTAGTCAGAAAAAGAAGACCCAAGTCGGTACTCGTTGACCCCGACGACGCGTTCACAGTAGGTAATAACGTGTACGCGTAGGCATAATTGACACCACACAACATACAGACACACACCGTCTGTACCGGTATAGACGAGGTCCCAACTGAGTAAGTGCTCCGTTGCTCCGGCGTTCTGCCGTCGGAGGACGCTAGTGTCCAAATTTCCTTAGCTTCCCTCCTGACTAACGACGCCCCGAGCCGAGGTCCGTGTCTCAATCTGAGACGCCCTCGGGCCGTCGTTCCCCATGGGGGCCCATCTGGCCCCCCCTTGTTAAGGGTGGGTCTCCAGACCCACCCGCTCCCCCGGTGACGCTGTAATAGCCAACAGGGCTAACAGCATAGACAAACAAAAAAAGGTAATGGTCATAGTCATTAAATCGGAACTTAGTTGCCAGCTAGTTGCTGTTATAGTTCCACGGAGTGACGCGGACGTTGTGAACTGCCTTGTTCCTCCATGCTTAGACCTCAAGATTAAGGACCCCCACTGAGTTCAAAATTAGTCGGATTAGTTCTGATTTAAATAACTCGAGTATAAGTAAAATATTAAATTAAATTATTCATGACATTTTAACGAAATTATCTTTAAGGGTTTATATATTTTTACAAACCAACGTAATAATCACAATCAAAATTGTAATGGTGTTTTATTTATTTGTGGATATAAATAAATAAATAAAATACATTTATATTCAATATCACTAACACTCTTAAATCGTTGCTTTCTTTGTTACACACAAAATACATAACATAAATGTAGAACAAACAATAACTATTTGTTCAGGGATTCGAACCCGAGAATTCTAGAAACCTCTGGGTTTCCCATCAAAAACATAAAAGGTTTTTCATGGACAAATTTAAATATGCTTAACGTGGATGTACAATGTAAACATTTACAGACAAAATTCTTAAGTATGATTATGGATTATTAAAAAAGTAGAGGACTACCAAAGAAGGCATGAATGGAGTGTCTATAAAATTATATTTCCCAGAACTAAGTCTGCACTGAGATAACGCATGAAAAAATACCGTGAAAGGAAGATATTTCGCGCGCCCCAAAAAATAGAAAAACGGGAACGGATTATGACTACTAATCAAGTAATTATTTATCTTCAACTTTCATCATTTTTCTGTTATAGTTATAATTTACGGCTCCTAACAAAAGGAAACTTCATTCATAATTCATTCAAGTTTTCTTATCCAGAATAATCAAACTTCAAATCAGTTTTGTCACATTTAATAACGTCCGAAAATTAAACTTTTTGTTTAGTTTTCCTTACTTTAATCTAGGTTACAGCGTGAATATCTTTAATAGTTATTTAGTTGTTAGATTGGACACAAAAAAATGCATAACATTCATAAAGTATAAAATGTCCTATATATTTAGTGACATTTATATCTGTTTCCTAGAAATTTAATTGATAATAATCATTTGTAAATAATCATAGAAACACAGTAACAAAACAAATTTTTGAGTTAACAATATAGTTAATAACAATTTTGTATTAACCTGTCTGTTAAGCCTGGATTCCGTACACTATTAAATAATAATAATAATACAGGACAAATTACACACATTGATCTAAACCCTAAGTAAGCAAATTATTTGCTTGTGTTAAGGGTGTTAGACAACGAAACAAATACATATTATAAAATTCTGAGAATATATTTAATAAACGACCAAACCCAGAAATATAGACATGTATGTTCATCACATACAACATGATTGTCCCTGTCGGGAATCGAACCCAAGCCTCATTTTGTCGCTATACGTTAGGCGTCTGCGCTAACCACTCGACCAACGAGGTCAAAAAAGTATGTATTCATACATACATACTTTTATGTATGTATGAATTTATATTCATGTTAATTAAATTGCTTGCCAAAACAATTTCCGTTGCAGTTCCGCGGAGTCGCAACGTGATCTGTCTTGCCATGCTCCGAACTCATGATGGGGACCCCGACTGAGTTGATTAACTTGAGTACGGTAGTTAAGTATTAAATAAATGTATCTTTAAGGGTTTGTTTACATTTACAAACCAATGTCGTCGTCCTTTTCTCTATAAAAGGTTTTCTCTACATCAACGTCAGCATCACCATTTGTTGCAAGTATTTATATGTGGACCAATATAACCAAATCTGCATTTATCGTATACGTAGAAAAAATATTGTTTGGTGTATTTTGTAATTCCAAAAACTTCCTAATCTTTTTTAAACACTGAATAAATGAATAAATGCATTGGTCGTGCTATTCATATAACCACTAAACACACGAATGCATTAAACTCGTTGAAAATTTGACATCATTTACTAAGAACCGCATAATCCCTGCGCTCATATTTGCAGGGATGCTGGTTGTTATTGATGGCAGTGGTAAATGGAGCTAACGTGACGGGAAAGGTTTGACGTGGACTTTGAGGTCAACCTTCGACAATTTATTGGTTAAATCGGATTGGATTGTGTATATTTATTATTAGGTTACTTATCTTCACTAATATGGAAGGTGTGGTTTATTTAATATCGCAATTGTAGAGGTGCAGAACAATGTATCCTGTGAGCTAGGAGAGGGATTTCTTCTAGAATTTAATAACGTAAAAATAAAACAAGCACTTTATTGAACACAAAGTTAACATTAATAACCTAGTAGTGGTTAAGCAAACACGATATAAAAATATGTCTTCTCTTATCTTATGAGATAATTAAATTAATAACTACGTAAGTAATAATAAGAGCGTACGAAAAGAAATATTACTTTAAATATTTAAGGGTAATATTAATAAATTACTTGTAGGATAACAGCTATATTAAAAAAATAATAAATAAACAGTATTTATTTTCAATTTTCATAGTGGTAGTGATAATCTACACCTACTAACAAAAAGATAACTCATTATTGGTTCTAGAAAAATGACACCAAAAACGTAAACCCACCTATCACCTTGAAATGTCCTTCATATTTTAATACAATAATTACATATAGTGAATATTCTCTAATAGGAATCCCTAATTTGTTAATAACAAGTTTTTTTTTAATCGAGAATAATCAAACTTCAACTCAGTTTTCTCACACTTAACATTTGCTGGTTCGAATTTTGTTTAGTTTTCCTTACCATAATATAGGTTACAACGTGAACTTAATAACTAATTTTGCACTTAATTCCTCTACTATCCTTACATACACCTAAATGCTGTGAGACAATATTGATTAGTGTGCTTGAAATTTTGGATGTGTCACAACGTGCTATTACCGTGTCGCAAGTTGGCCGGGACACAAGCAGGCGTTGATAAACAAGTCTAAATTATAAACAAGATGAGTTAAATAATAAAACAAATATTAAGTTGAAAAATCATAACACAATTTAATGCTTTTAATAAAAACGCGGTTCCCATATGCATGAATATTATATCTCAATCATTGATTTAACTTTAATCTTTTCTAATTTATTGTTTAAAATTTGTCTCAAAGCACTGTAAATAGAAGAGAATGCATCTCTAAGCCACGTTGTTCTACATTATTGTAGGATTACTTACATCCCTGCTGTAGCTTCATTAATTGCACTAAGTACGGAACAGCGTAATAATTCATAAGATTGATGAAGTGCATGCATATTATTACTTAATTAGCGTCTGAAGAAGCAGAATAAAATTACTAATAGAAGAAGTATAAAACTCATCTCGAGACTTTTCACGATTTTATTGACAAACATTTGCTTTATAACAAAAAAAAATGCTTATATTAATATTCTGATTTATTTTACAAGAAATTGTAATATTGTACCTCTTAATCAAAGTATTATTGCAATCGTATCAACGCCAAGAAAACGATGACTGTATTGAAAAGTCAAGTAGTTTCAGTAGTATAAGGCGGTACTACTCCGTACTACTCCGTACTACTCCGCAATAACCAAAGGTAAGGCAAGTGCCGGTTAAATACTTCAGCCACTGAGCTTCAGGCGTTTCCGTTTCACCGCCTGCTGTCTAGTATCTTTAGGTAATTGCAGTATCCAAGGCTCTACGTGTTTAATCGATGAGTTTAGGAATTCCGTTTACCATATTTCAGAACCAAGAATTCTTTTATCGATTTTTTATTTAAAGCTGAGATGCTACTATGTACTAAAAAGCATATTTTTTTTATTCACTGACGCTGCCTTCTTTGAGCAAACAAGACTTAACTTTGATATTCCAATAACATATTTATGTTTCATCCATTTAGATTATATGCCTAAACTAGTAAATTCTTTTGTAAGTAAATATTGCAAAACTATAAAGACGTGTGAGTTGACAAATATTTGCAAATATTAAATTAAATGTTGTTTGCTGAGGGGCCTCTTTTATCTTTCAGCGCTTGAAGATTGTCATCTAACATCTGTCTACTGACGTGTTAATCCATGCGTTGGTTCTTGTCAACCATCAGACTAAACCACACACCTATGGATATTAAATACAAATTTAACTTATTCCATGTTTTTATATTACTATTATTATTATTTTAATTATATTCTTAAAACTCGTAAAATTCCTAAGTAAGAATGGCTTCATACATAGAATTTTTTACCAAAGGTTTTGGTTAAACTTTACACAAACTCTTTGAATATATTTTTTCGAAAATTTGATATTGTAAAGTTAATTTCCATGAAATGGTGAAGTTTATAAAAACCTATTTTTAACAAAACTAACATCAAACCTACTAACTTAGTTCTAAAAAAACATTGGAGGTCTCACCACCATTAATAAGGTAATAAGTCACAAGTGACCCATTATTGTTCAGTCAGTAGGACTTGATGGCTTTCTACTTCTTAAAGAAATTAAAGTTCAGTGAAGCTCGTCTGACAGTCGAAGTTATTAGTTATTAAAGTGTATCTGAAACTGAAAATTTTTGTCCTTACCTAATTTAAATCCAGGACGTCTAAATTATAACTGGTATATTTTAGCTACCAGACCGACAAGGCGACGTGGGGAACTGCAATATTTTTTTAAATCAATGGAATTTATTTAAAATCGGATGACAAATGAAAGCGTTGCCGTAGGACACGCGTAATGGCCGCCAGGAGCCGTGTTTCAACTTACAACAATGCAGTCATGTCGAAACATTCAAGAGTTTGCTCGCATGTGGTTGTTGCTCGTTGTGAGTTGATGCTCTTTTTGTATGTTACTTTTTGACAAAACCTTTTCAATTCATGTTGTTACAGAATATTTCTGTGACAACATAAAAGACTTAATCCAAAAAGTTCCATCTTTATTTACCAATGAAATAGCTTTAAAATTAGTTAGTAATTAAATAGTTGTAAGACTTGACACAAAATAAAGTTGTTAATAAGGAATACTGAAAGCAATAGGTATCCAGCTTGCACTGTTGTGTACACTAAAATGCAATATCCTTTTAGTATTTAAAATTGAGAAAACTGAGAGCATACAATACAATATCGTCAGTACAGAACTTCGGATGAAAGAAATAACATTCTTAACAAGAGAGCATAAAATTTCCTATATTTTTAGTAATATTTATATTACTGTTTCCTAAAAACTAAATAAATAATAATAATTAGTAAATAATCATAAAAACACAGTAACAGGAGCTGTTCTTTTAACTAGCAGCAGAGCTAGTAACAATACTACAGGAAGAAAATTTGACTAAAGATGCTTTTGTTTTACAGACCTTATGATTAAGGAATCCGAATTAGTTCAAAATTAGTCAGATTAGTTTTGATTTGATTAAAATGGATGCGGCAGTTCAATATTAAAATAAATTATTGATGACATTTTAGTGAAAATATGTTTACGATTTTGTACACATTTACAAACTAACGTAGTAATCAGATTTTATTCCAAGACCACCTCTACCCTCATCCCTTCCTCTGAAATAATGTTTTCTACCTGATGTAGAAATAGTCATTGTTTTTGTTATCAAAATTCATCTGTTGCAATTTTTTTATATCTGGGCCAATATAAAGAAATCTGTTTTGAGATTTTTCTTTTGTAATTCCAAAATAGATACAGTTTCAATCGTGTTATTTCTATAACCGATAAACATGTGAATGCATTAAGGTAATTTAAAATTTAACATTATTTACTTTCAACCACGTTATCCCTGCACTCGTATTTGCAGGAATGTTGGTCATTAGCGCTACCAGAGGTCTACGTCAGGTAAACGTGACGGAAAAGAGATAACGTGGACCACTTTGAAGTCAACTTTCGACTTATTGATGTACTCTATTGTTATTTAATTTAATTATTAAATACGCTATAAACTTTTTCGATTATTGTATTGTTTTTCCACACATGTTTGATATAAGAACGTAATTGTGGAAGTGCAGAACTATGGGCTAAGTGCGTTTCCTCTTACAATAAATCCAGTAAATAAAAAGAACGAAAAAAAAATAGACTTTAATTGCGAACAAAGTCTATATTAATAAAACGCAAGAGCAATCTCCGAGACAATCTTTAGATAAAAAAATGTCAATACTAAATACATAAAAAATGCATTTAAAGATATACATATATAGATGTATACATACATACGTAAAATTAATTCCTTATAATATTTTTTCTATTGCCGGACAGATTTTTAAAAAGCCAATTTGCTATGAGAACGCGTTGTTTACCGGGAGTCCATTCCAGAGTTTTGTAGATTCCAGAGTAGCATGTACTGTGAAAGAACTTGAGAGGAAATATTAAGATTGGGTAGGACTGAATAATAAATACCTAAGAAATAATAAGTGCGTCGGAGAAGAAATGTTACTCAAAATAGTTGCAAGTAATAAAGCAAAAGGTTAGTAAAAGATTTAGTAGATTAGTAATAACTACACTAACTACCGTCCGTAACATATATCGGTCAAATAAAACATTAATATAATTAATATACGTATAAAGTACACAGGGTTATTTTTAATTAGTTAACCACCTCTTGCAGGTAGAAAGTTTTAGAGCAAATGTTGTTGGGATTGATGTAATGAGGCTTCCTGCAAGCGGTGATTAACTAATTACAAATAACCCTGTATATGCATATACATATATATACATACTTATCTTAAATACTTTTTCAATATCTTCAAAAATAATTTAAAACTAAGTCGATCGAAACTCGAGTTCTGAAGGTTGCGTGTCTTTCAACTAAAACTAGTTCCTCGTGTCAGAGAAATTTACTAATTTTCTTTATGGATATACTTTCAAAGTTTAATCTACTTTTATCTTTCCGAATTATGAAATTGAGAAATGAAACTTGTTCAAAGAAGTTCAAAGTCGTGAATATATTCTACATTACTTAAATACGCATTACACACGTTAAATTTCAACTTTATATTAATCTGTTGAATTTTACTGTAAAATTTATACTGACTTTGTCAGACTTAGGTGTCTTGTGATTACTTTTACAAGCAAATTACAGATATTTCTTCTGAATATATCAATGAACAAAATATTTATTAAATGTAGTAGTACAAGAAAAGTAATGCATGATATAACCCCGACCCAAAAAGATGGGTGTTATAAGTTTGTATCTGTGTATCAGTGTGTATCAGTAAAGTAGCAGCCAAACGCGTGGACGGATTACAAAGCGCATTTTTTTTAATCGAAAGTCTGGTTCGTCGAGATGGTTCTTTCGGCCAAACATAGGTCGAAATAGAAGCAGTCGTCTCCAAGATATGTAGCTTTCATTGGGGCTGGTTCATGGTCTTAAACAATATTGGTAGTAAGAACCTAAACAAGTGAAATTAGTGTGTTCGAAGGTTCATTTAGTACAACATAGAAAAAATTAAATAATTTAAAAAAACATAAAAAAAAACATTGAAAAACACCAAGGAAAATAACGAAATAACAATATCAAATCGTATAGTCTAAGTCTTCATTCATTATCTTCGAAAGTAAAATAGACACCATCGTCAACATGCCTACAACGGTCCCCCGACACAACGACTTCAATAAGTACTATAATAAGTATTTTCCTTCCTTTTTAGATATCTTTTTGTATTTAAATAAATGTTTAAGTGTAAGCAAAAAGACTATTAAACCAAAGGTTTAATTCTGTTCCTTTTGTTTTTTTTCATTTAATAGTAATATAAAATTTCGTTAAAATCATGGCACATTTCATTTTCAATGCGGATGTAATGAAGGGTCTACCTGCAGTCTTACATAACAGCTTCGATTTACAGTCACTGTCAAGACCTGAAAAATCACTTCGCCTCTCGACGTCAAATTGTCTGCACGAAATAAACTAACTGCCTTTTGGAACTAGTTTGGTTCCAGATTTAACTTGTTGTTTTAAATATATATTTTATTACTATAAAGTAAGAATGTACAGTGTAGTACATATATCATAATAAAATTCTCTGTATTTTTAACCCTGAAAGTTTTATTTCAATAAAAAGGTCTTCAACTCTAAATTCCTTCCGTTAATACCAACCTACTTATAGTATTATTGTAAACCCGAAGAGACTCACTTATTTACTCACTGCTGACTATTGGTAGCATATTCTGTGAAATAGTTTACATAATATTATAATCATTTATATATCTACTGTAAATCTCTTATATACAATAGACCTAAAGAAAATATGCTTCGAGTAAACAATTCGAATCTAACTACATATATTGCGGTTCCATTGATTTAGAAATAGTTTCTTCTATATCTGTGTCCCATATCTCAGACTGAAGTACGTAATGTTATGGGGGATTTGTCAGCGTAATGATCTATGTTGTTTGGTGTGTAGAGGGCACGATCCTTCTGATCATTCCGAGGAGTCGAGCCGTTAAACGGTTTTGAATTTGAATATAACACACATAGCCATAACTAAGTCACACATAGCTATAACTAAGTCACTAGATGATACTCGGACATATATATTCGTCTTTTCGTTATTTTATTAAAATAACATTTAATGTCATATGTAATAATTACTTATAATGAATATAGTTGAAAATAGAAATGTGGACTTTAATAACGCTGCAATACATTGCCAGTTCATCTTTAAGGACTGAATCGTGCTATTTTTTTCTCGATACTAATGTTACAGTGTAATAAAAACTCCTTACATTTTTAAACAAAACAGGTAAAGTAATATACATATAAGTATCAGATATAACCGTAAAATAAATATATACCTACATTTCTACATAAATACTATATAATTAAACACACAAATTTATAACCATGATTTATAAACATGTCTTAAAAATAAACTGTAGACCTTCCACCACCCGCATTAAATATTTAGGGAACGCATTAGACATACACATTAATATCCAAGCACAGAGTAAATAATAATTTAGCAAGCTTAAGATCACACAGACCTTAAATAATTTGTTAATTTGACATTTGACATAATTATATTAATTATTGTTATGTTTATATTCAATTATACTTATTAGTCTCGTTTATTAACTAAATAGTAAATTATTTTACATAAAATGAGGGCTGTGAAGTGGGGACATATTTTTTTATTATAATTGTCAAGCTGTCGTTGACAGTAGCAGAAGCATGTAACATAGGACTCACGACACGAGTATTCAAATTTAATACTATGTTAATAAGTCATATTAATATATATTTTTTTTAATGAAAATTTAATGTTGAATGAAAATACAATATAAATTTATACATTTATTTTTCATTCTATATTTATATAAATAAGCTAACATGGCCACACATGTTTATAGATATTTTTAAGCCATACGATACAAGTATTAAGTATGAATATGGATGGCTATAAGAGAAGAGGATATCCAAAGAAGATATGGATGTAGCGTATATTTAATGATATGTCAAAGAAGTAAGTCTGAATAGACATAATTTATGACAAAGCATGGAATAAAACGTCATATTTCCCGACCGACAAATAATAAGAAAAAGGGGAAGTGGATAATGACTTTGATTTGAATTCGGGTAATTATTTATCTTTAAATTTTCAATATTTTTTATGTAGATTAACAGCACTCACCAAACCCCTTATTCATGGTTTTGACAAAAGACCGCCATAAAATTAAAACCGCCCTAACAACCACCTCCGTGTTTTAATCGAGTTAAATGGTGAGAAAACATAAAACCATTAAACAATTAATCAAAAATTACAGTTTTTTGGCCATATTCTTAGAAATTATCAACATGTCTTTTGGATTTGTTTGGATTCTATATAGTCATTAATGAGTGCCTTGCACTTGTTAAAGTTTGGTTGGTGAAGAAAACCGTAATCTAACCACTATCTCACTGGATGTAATGTGTCACCCACAACCCTGCACTGTTTTGATCATTGAATGTGAATCTTTGTGTTTCGAATTTAACAAGATAAATATTAGATTCCTAGTGATACAAACTGTATTTTCTACATTTTTAGACCGAATAAAAAACAATTTCTTTTGAATAGCACCCCGACTACATTAATTTACGATTATTAAAAAGACGATTATAATCTGACAATAGACGAAAGAGGAAAATTTAGGCTAAAATACTCAATGACGTCACTGGTTATCAAAACATAGCATTAGCTTGCGAATTTGACCGCAAGCCTTTGTTAATCTAGGTCATGGTGTTTTATATGTCTACGTACCCGCAGTTTTCTTTTAATTTTATATTGATATCTGTTTTGATCTGATAAAGTGCTAATACTACTCTCACTAATCCCACTTTATACATTAAAATATGACCGCAGCTTTTTGTATTTATAACCGAAATCTGTTATTTATTCAACATAATTTATATTCTTGAAACATAATTTATATCCCATTACCATATTTCGCTTTATTATGCTCACATCAAGGATTATATATTTGTATACGTCCGATAAATAAAATGTCGGATATTTTATGACTCTCCCCGGCGTCGCCGCTTGCTGGCACGCGTGTTAACACCATGAATATGGAAATTAGAAACACTTTGTCGAAACAAATCATTAAAAAAGGATTTTTATATAATATTCAACACAAAAACAACAACGATTCGTAACCGGGTCGACGCTTCGATTATCAAAGGAAAGCACTCACCGTCGAAAGCCCTCCAAAATTCGCCCACTTATAAAACTAAATAAAATGGAACAAAAATTTACATAGCACACACGTTGCGTTAAATGCGACTGCGATCGAAGCACAGTCTACGTCCAAATACCGCGACAGTCACCGTAAGACTGACGGCCACAGCGTGTTTACGGTCGCCACGCATGCGTGCAACTACCCTCAGAATTGCTCATACAATAACGAGTGTATTGAAACTCTGAATTGTTTTAAAGTGGTCTTTATGCGGTGGGATTAAAGTCTAGACGGAAAGAGATGGATTGTGCTCTCTGGATGTGGTAAAGATTGGATGAAGTAAAATACAAAGCTTCGATGTATTGTTTGGATATATTTAGGTATTTATTGGTGGTTTTGCTTGATCCTTTTCTTTGTTAATGTTCTGGGTCGTTTCTTAAACGGTATCATGAAAATTTTCAGATAAAGGAGGTGATGTCAGTTAGACGAAGGGTGAAGAGGGACTTTTTGGCTTTAGGTTTTAAAATTGATTTGATTTAAAAATATATGTAATTGAAAGTTGAAATTGAAATTGAGCTTAGAGAGGGTTTGTTGTTAAGTTGTTGTTTCGATCCGGGCTTAGTGACCGTTATTGATATTTTAACCTTTCTCTTTATCCTTATTATTGTAATCCTATTTTGGGATTTATTCCTGTACATGACAGAACATTGTACTTGTGGTTATAGGGTCTTGTGATTTTAACTACACCAAGTTAGATTGATAGGATTAGATTGTTTATCCTTTCAGAACATAATAGTATGCAAAATATGATATGTGGATGAATGAATATCTTCTTTTATTATTTCACAGTATTAAGAAAATCTGACGTAAATACATCTAATGTTACCTGGAATGTATTGTTTCAATATACATTACTAACTTTAATTTAGATAAGTATCTAATAAAAAATATATATACTAGCTGTTGCCGTGACTTCGTCCACGTAGACTGTAAAAATAATATTTAACGTTTATTATAACGGTTTATTATTTACGGTCGCTTCTCAATACATTTTTAATAACTTACTATATATTCGCTAAAATTTAAATGACTATAATAAAAACAGCGACAGACATACGATCAATACAAGAAATAAAAATAGGCTCGTAACGCTTAAATTTCGACTTCAAAAAGTTAAAAAATCCTTATGGGCTTAAGTAAACGCAATTAAAAGTTCGAAAATAAAGTTCCACAAGATATCTTAGATCATCCTTTTTTTGGTTTTAAATCTAAAATGAAAGGTATATTATTAAATAAGTCTTACTATAACATTCAAGAGTTTTTGGTTGATCGAAATGTGTGAAACTTGGGTCATTGACTCATTTGCAGGATTGATGTTATAATGTATAAGTCAAACATTGTTAAATTTCATTTAACAAGTGCAACTGTTGAGTTTCTGGCCAGCTCTTCTTAGCAGAACAGCATTCCGAGCTGGTGGTAGCTTACTCACAGACTGACTATACTGACCAATTTAATGTAATTGACGATTTAAAAGTGCGTGTAAATGCCTACTTGAATAAAGATATTTTGAATTTTGATTATTTTTATGGCTAGGAACATAAGATACATAAATATTATTTTCGATTATTTTTGACGTATCGGCCGATACCTCATAAGTCAAAATACTTTAATCTGTCTAGACTGTAGCAGCGAACATAAAAATAGTATAATTGGCTATATTTCTAGTAACATACGTATATTTGAATAACATAACCGCGAAACACCTATTAGTAGGCTGTAGGGTACTTCTAGATAAAGGTCAATACTCGCGTCGCCACGATAAGGTATTAGAAATTATACGGGAAGCGGTTAGTCTTTCAGTAGCAAGAGCGCGGAGGGGTATAACGACCACCAAACGATCTATAGAATTCGTAAAAGAAGGCTCCTCCAAAAAATCAAAAGCGAAGCCTTATTCAATATTAGGCGCGGCTCCTGATTGGATTCTCATGATGGACACGTATGAAAAGCATTACAAAATCCCGGGGGATGTTGGTGTTTCGTCATCCAGACCGGACTTATTCCTGTATTCGAAACATTTGAGGCGCGTGATACTTGTGGAGCTTACTGTTCCTTGGGAAACAAACATCCCAAGGGATCACACATTCAAGCTCAATAAGTATTACGAACTAACCAACGAACAGATCAGGAATAAATTTGTAGTTAGTTTGTACGCGGTAGAAGTGGGAGCGAGAGGTATAACAGCAAAATCTCTCTATAGCCTACTTAAAGACCTTGGCCTTTCTAGAACAAGCATCGGTTCATTTCTAGAACGTATTTCAAAGGCGGCATTAGTAGGTTCTTTCCAAATTTGGTTAGGTAGGGAGAGGAGTGTGGAGGGTGAAGGTGAGCGTTTTTGCGCATAATAAAGGGGCCCCTTAAACCTACTCTTGGGTCGCAAGTCCCAGGCACTGCTTGCACTCCTCTCTTTGCAAAGCGATGGGCCCGGCAGGCGCACGGTGAATCCATGAAATACTAAGAGGTTCGTCTTAGTCTGTCCTCTAAAGTCGTCGGGTAATAAGAAGGATTTTAACAAATAATTATGTAAAATTCAGTGAACTAAACGATTAACAACGTGATCTCCCGTAGCTATTAGCTATCGCGCTACAATCTATGTTATATCACAGACAAAACCATCTGCAGAAGTTAGTATTTTTATAGCCTAAGTGTAATTTTGATAAGCTACAATATTAGCAAATTTCCTCAGAATCCGTCTAGTAGTTTTGGCGTGATTGAGTAACAAACATCCATCCATCCAAACAGACGCACATATATAGTCAGATCAGTTTCAATTACATAAATGTGGGAGGGTACTGGGTAGGTACTTATTCAGTAAATGTAACGGGTTACTATTAGATCCTTACATTTGAATTAGGCGTTTTGTATGAGAGGAACTAAAAGTAGAATATTTTTTATTAATCCCGGATTCCGGATTCCGGGATCCCGGATCTGTGCATCTGTGTGTCCGTCTGTGGCAATGTAGCAGCCAAACGCGTCGACGGATTTGATTGCGGTTGTTTTTAATCGAAAGCCTGGTTCGTTGAGATGCTTCTTGGCTATGTTTGGTCGAAATAGAAACAGCTGTCTCCAAGATATTGTTGTTGTTGTTGTTGTTGTTGTTGTTGTTAAACTCTTTATTGTACACAATAACACAATGTAAATTACAAAAAATAAAAAAAAAAAAAAAAAAAACAATTATTAAAGTATACAAAGGCGGACTTATCCCTTGAAGAGATCTCTTCCAGTCAACCCTTGAATTCTTATATAAAAAAAAAAAATAACAAATAACATGTAACATGTAACATGGTAGAAAACTAAAAAAAAATTGAAATAAAAAATAATAACAATAATAAATGTGTATAAAAATATACATAACAATAATAAAAAAGTACTAACTAAAAACTCTTATGAATAAGTAATAAAGAAAAAAACTAATTAATTACTACCGATCACACTCATAAAACTTGCGGAGGTTGTGCTTAAATGACTTTAACGAAGGCGATTTTCGGATGTCAGGTGGCAGATTATTCCAAAGTTTTACTGCAAGAGCAGTAAATGACTTGGCATAGCAGTCTGAATTACAGGTTGGAAACGTAAGTCTCAAATTATCAGTAGATCTCAGGCGACTTCCACTAATGCCGGCTAGGTACTTAAAACGCTCTTTTAAGTATGTAGGTGTCTTAGGGTTAAATGAAATATTGTAAAGCAGAGTCAGTGTGTGCAAGTGTCTTCGTAATTTGATCAGGGGTAAATTTAGTTTTTTACGTGATTCCGTAATATGATCATATTTACGTAAATTAAAAACAAATCTTATTGCCATATTTTGGAGACGTTCGAGCTTGCACACTAACTCTTCAGATGAGTCAAGAAACATCACATCACAATAATCTATCAAAGGCAAAATAAGTGATTTGGCCAGCATAGCCTTAGTTTTTACTGGGAGAAAATTTTGGAGTCGTTTGAGCAAATAGGAGGAGGAAAATACCTTACGACTAACATTGGTAATATGAGGTGCCCAGGAAAGCGTTTGATCTAAAGTGATGCCTAAATTACGAACAGTAGAGAAAAGGTTTTATTGATGCGGGTGAAAGGTTATTATGCATTATTGATAGAAATACTTAAGCCAGTGAAATATATGTGTGATGCAAAGCCTTCAATAAGTATAAAAAATATTATTTTTATTCTTTTTCAAGTACTTTTTGTATCGGGGGTTTCTTATTATTTTTTTTATAATGTATTTAATTAATCAAAGTATGAACCAATGTTTTCTATGCATTTTTGCCATCTTATAGTTCATTGATCCCTTTACTAAAAAAACATGATTTGCAAATGCTCACAATAGACCTCTGCCGTAATAGTCTGGCCAGATTTGAGAAAACTGTAATGAACAATATCGGCACTAGTCCACCAAACGCTTACAAGTATTTTTTTATTTTGCTTATTTGCTGGCTGACCAGGATCCAACCAGTGCGATGAGGCCCTTATTATTGTGCCGGTTTGCCAGTTTGCTTCAGTCAATTCATGAGGTACCTTTCAAGCTTTTTAATCTTCCCAATTTGCTTCAAGTGGATTAAAACAGTTTTATCACTAGCAACGCAACTGGTTTGCGATGAATCCATAATAGCCTTTAATTATTAATTATCAATTTGGGTCTCCGGCCGTCCACAGGTCGAAATTTCCAGATCAAAAACGTTGGATCCAAAACCAAACTGTGTTTTCTTTTGCAACATGACCGCCATACACATCATTAAACCTTCGAGTCGTTTCCGCAGCACTGGTGCCACGGTGGAACTCGTACTCGTAAATAATGCGATATTTTAAGTTTTCCATTTTGTAAATTGAGTAACGCAAACGGAAAAAAGGAAAAAACTAACAAAAATACATGTGTAAATAGCTATAAAATTTTTTATTTGGAATTCCTAACCAAAGAGGAGAAATTTGTGATTAAAGTGGCCAGTGCGAAAAACGCCTATTTCATATGTAAGGACATAATATTAGTTAATAGTTAGAAATCAAACGGATTCTATATTTATTATTGGATACTCTAAGCCTTCATTTTGACAGGATTTTCTAATGTAGGGATAAAAATGGGATAAGGTATAGGTAGGTAGGTACCCTTGGGAAGATTTGGAATGATCTTATTCCAAGCCGACCTCACATAGAACACCTAAGTTATCTTTATTAACTTATATAATTTTTGGAGAAGCAACAAATGTATGAAACTTACTATTCCTACTATGTAAATGATACAAGTAATGAGTTTAGGGCCGTTTGAATTTAATTGTATGTGTATTCGAAGAAAAATATGAGACAGTCACTTTCGCGGCGCTCACAATATAATAATAATAATAATAAAACCTTTTATTTTTCTACTTTTTTTATACATATTTTTGTGTTAGTATTATTTTATTATATTTTATATTAGTACAATTAATATTTTCTAATTTTCAAATGGATTCCTGTTGGGTACAGGCCTGTTCCATTTGTTACCATTCTTTTCAATTATTTCCTTTTCTAGCCAGTTAGTCCCGCCAATCTCTATAATTTTATCAGTTAACCTTTTTAGCGGTCTACCCACGTTTCTTTTACTTATTGGTGCTTTCCATGTTGTAGTTTGTACAGTCCACCTATAGTCCTTTAGTTTTGTTTTCCTTCTTATAGTGTGGCTGTGTATCATGTTTATTTTCCTTATTTATTTTATTTTTCTTTTGACCTTTCCATCCCACGCTGACATGTCCTAATAGATGGTTATATATATATATATATATATATATATATATATATATATATATATATATATATTCTTTGTGAAATTCCAAGTTTGGCAACCATATAGTTGGTAGAACGCAGGTTTCCATTACAGTTTTCTTAATTACTAATCTGTATTTGCCTTTTAGAATTTCCTTTTAAATCCAATATTTTTTTCAAGATTGATTTGATCGGCCGTTTATATGTTCTTCATTTCTTTTATTGTTGAAAGCTATTAACTTGCCCAGGTATTATATTATTCTACAAATTCCAGTCTTTGTGGTCGCATTTAATGGTATTAATAGGCAATTTGTCATGATTTTTTAATAAGTTTTTAGTTATCATCTTATTGATTTTTGTTGTTTTTAATTGTGTATTTAGTGCCACAATTATAGCATTTTCTTATGTGTTGTTGTTGTGTGTAATGTATTTGTACATTATTTGTGTTTTGGTTTTTTCCTTGAGTTGTGACAAACTTGTCTGTAAATGTGTGGTATATTATTCTATTACTTTAATTTTGTCGGATGTTTTGAAATTGTATCTTTTTATCTTCTGAGTTTCAATATTTAATGTAGCACGTATGAGTATATGGCCTGAAGCAAAGTAGATATTTGAAATTACTTCTATATTTGTAACAAATATATGTTGGTTACATAGTATAAAGTCAATTTTATTTTTTGTTTTCTGGTCTGGAGAGATCCATGTCTATTTTCTGTTCTGTTACTCTACTGTTGTCTACTCTTTCCGAGACTCCTTTGGAATTCACTATATCATGTTTATATGTTTTATTTATAAAGAATCCTTTTTTTCGCCTCTATACTATGCTATAGTATATGATCGTTATACTCTTCGATATTACAGTTGGTTCTTCTTACCTCTGAAAGTCCCATTATGTCGCACTTAATGTTTTCAAGAGCGTCGGACAGCTGTAAATACTATTCATAAGATGTTATCATCTTGATCTGACATTGTAAGTACATAGGCTTAATATATTGTTACTTGATTTAATTTTCTTTTTAATCTTTTTATTTGACGGACGTTGGTCTAATTTTCCTATCGTATTGAGAAATAGTTTTCTAGTGTATTGAAAGTTTTTCGGTGTCTGTGGTGTTGCGGTGGCTGATGACTATTTCCTAGCTACTGTGCTCCCCTGTGATTTGGTTGATGGGATGAAATCTGCTGCTGCGCATTAAATCAAAAGCGTTAGTTATCATCGCGTGGGCGTTATTTGAGGGGAGTAATGTTTTCGGGTCTGTTGTGCGGCTGCTGGTGATGTTATTTCTTGTCGTCCCCGATTTTCCTGGTTACTATTTTTACCTTTCTTAACTATTAATTTAACGTACTTTATTACCGAAAAATTTGCTATCTTTCTTTCTTCTCTCATTTTATCCTGTAGATGTTTCCCTGTAGCTGGTACTTACTTAATTTAGAAAGTCTTCTGTTATATAAGCATATTTTCATTTTCTTTGATTCCTAAGTATTTTATTTCTTAGCCAAAAGTTTATGAAAGACATTAGTATAGAAAGGTATAGGTCTGGGTTTGTCCTTTTCTATTTTTCTATTCAAAAAATGTTGTTAATATCTCTGTAAGATATATTTATTTGCATTTCAATTTTGTTTTTTTTTCGGCTGTCCGTTCTAATAATTGGGATTGTTCTCTTTCTATTACACCGAAGAGTGTTAAATTGTTCTTCCTTTCTTTTCGTTCGTATTTTTATAATTTGTTACTTAAATTATTGTCATCTTTTTTTAGTTCATCTATTTCTACAACAAAAGGTTTCCATTTATCTTTCATTTGAGATAATATTTCTGTAGCTTGATGGTTAATCTATCTTTATTTTATCAAAAAAATGTAATTGTGATTTCATTTTTTATTTTTATTATAACAATTTAAACGGAAAAACTATTTTTAGACGCCAAGGAATGTTCTTGGCGTCTCAAAATAAACTCTAAATATTACTCAGTCACTTTCCCTATAGCGAGTATGATGCGCGGTATGTGCCTGTGTTATAATCATCTACCTAGGTACATCCTTTCTATAAATCACTTATTTTGACTATTTTATATTTATAATGAAACGGTAAAGAGCGGCCTCTTTACCGTTAAATATTTATCTAAAGTTTTTTATTTATATGGGTTCAGGTTACAGTAATCTTAATCAGTTTTGGAAATTTGATCCGCCTACAACGTTTTCACGTATTATGAAATTGACTTTAGGAAAAGCAATTCACAAGTAGTTTAGAAGTCGTTAGGCATACCTGTATATTTTTAAATAATATTATTAGATTAAGTACACATTCGCTTCCATTCCATTTCCAAGTCTTTGTAACGCAACGCCGAGTCATAACCTGTTACATAAAATTGAAAGAACTTTATTACAGTGAAGAAACTCGGCTATTTTATATTTAGATAAATGTCATATGAAAATCCATAAAACCCACCAACAAATCCATACTGGCGTGATATTTATTTATTGTATATAAAAATCTCCAAATTAATTAAATATTCTCTAATTATATGTAAATAAAAATGCGCTATTTACAAGTTTCTGAACGACACGTGATGCAATAAACTTCCAAACTAGCAATTGTATTTTCACAAATGTTTTTCCATTTGAAAGCCTACCATTAAGATAGGTTAGTTATATAATATCGCACTACGATCGACTTGTACAACCGACGTAGGACGACTCCTACAAGTGCATTAAAAAAAATATGTGGCAAATAATATTTGTTACCCGGGTTGTTGTTATTGGTTGGTATTATTGGTTTCGGTCAGTACTGAACGTTACAACCTTCTGTAATTAAAACATAAGCACTAAATATCACCAAATGTCAGCTGGGCAAGCTGTGTGGACGGTTTCAGAGCTATTAATGTAAACGCCAATTTTGTACAGTGCAACTTTGATGAAATGAGAAGTTTGAAGTTATTCTTTTGGAATTATACGTATTTAAAAAAATGTGCAGGTTTTACATATTGAAAATAGTTGCTGAAATTACCTACCGCAATATCGTGGCTACACATGATTTATTTTCAGAAATATATGTCGCGTCACCAAAAATGCTCCAATTCTGTTTAATAAGGAAAGACGTGATAGGTCCAATACTCTAAGATTTATTTTGGAGCTGAAAATATATAAGTTCAATTATAGCTATGAATATGAAGTACAAGTCTGACATTCGATTGAATACGCTAAATTAGTAAGGTCACATGTAATGATAAACCTGTCTTGTTTTGATTCATTAAAATAATTCAATTACCCAATTAGGAGTTTAAGGGAGTTTTAAACGATAATTTCATACTAATATAGACCTTTAAGTAAATGTGTGAAGCTTGATTACGAATTTAAAAAAAACAGTCGTGAAGCCCACTACGGTGATAAATTGCAAAATGTTTTAAACGGCTGTCAAATATTTGGCTAAAATTGTAATTATGCTTTTAGTTATTGTAAATAGTCGTAGATGAAATGATTTTACCATGTTATAAGAAAATGTTTTTATAAAACACAATTATTATTATTATTAAATAGCTTATAAAATGAGATCACTTTTACTTTTGGCTTCTATCAAGTCTCGAATATTAAAATAAAATAACTGAGCTAAAAATATTCATAAATTTGAAACTTAGACCAAAAATATGCAAAAAGATGATTTCAAATGTGTAAAATTCTAGCGAAAAAAATGCCGTTTAGACAAACTAGCCTTGGAACTATGACTATTATTATCATCTAGGATATGGTTGAAATAAAAGTCATCATTTGCTTTTCCACTTCATACTCACTGTATGTATTTATTTATTTTATTTATTTTTTTGTATTTTTTTAAATTTATTTTAAAACTTCTCTTTAAATCAAACTTTATATTAATATTAAATATATCTCAAGTGTATTTACACGCTATGTACATGGTATGTACACTCTCTAGTATGTACATCAACAATCACTAAACTATAAAAAGCTTTCGTTTCACACAAAAAAATATGCAAAAAATTTTTTCATTAAATAAAAGATATGTTAATATTATGATTCATATAAAAGAAATAAAATTATTTGCATTTTTTTTCTCACTTTTCTTAGTTGACAGTATCTTAAAGCACTCATTTCACTTCAGTATTTTTACTTCACAAAATTTTTTATACATTTTATTTTTTGTTTAGCAAAATTATTAAAAGACGATTTTAACACGAGATGTTTTTGTTTTTTTTTTGTCTTAACTAAAAAGACTGTCTGTTATAAAAAAGTTCTTATTTTTAATTCATTTAATTTTAAAGGATTTATTACTATTTATGTTGACATCACAAATAATATATTACAAATTCCTTCTAAATCATTACTTCTTTTAATATAGCCGTGGCAGTATTAATATTAGCTTCATTCTAAGACTCAATCTGATTGATAATTAACTGATTGACTGTGCAATTGAGATAATTGATCGTCGACCGTTCAGCCAAAACAAGTCAAAACCAGTTAAAACCAGTCTAATTAAGACCCAAGAACAATGGATGTAATTTAATATAATGTAATGAAAATCATCGAGTACATATGATTCATAAATATGAAATATTTACATAAAATATACGTCAGAGATCAATTAATCTAGCTGAGATTGTTGGTCTGTGTCAAGTTACGGGTCATTTGTTATCTTTAACATAATTTTTAACAAAAGCTATATTAGCAATATAATGTAAAAAATATATATTTCGACTACAAATGCTTAAACTACAACGCATTAAAACATCAAAGATAGTGCACGCTTAAATGACCTAGAGTACTAACACAACCTTTTACAATGAGTAACTGCCAAACTATTATTAATAAATATTAAAAAATAAACATTTAAATAAGATTTACGTTAAATATCATCAAGAATCAGAAGTTTAAATATAACAAGTAAGGATTATTTATATAAAATTAATTAAACAAAAACTAAGATTGTGTTAATAATAACAACATATTTTATCCAAACACAAATCATTGGCAGTTAAAATAACTGTTACATAATTTTATATTGGTGTTACAATCTTTACTGATTACTTTATTATATTATAGAGCTTAGCTTATATGAGGAACAGCTCGGTAATCTAAAACTTATTGTTAAACAATTTTCAGTTTTATAACAAGGCTTTTAAGGTCATAATCGGTTTAGCAGAAGCTTGTCATTCTGGTAGGCTATACTAGGGCTCGAAATGAGCTCAAATCTTAGATATATGTTAGTATTATAGAACCATTATGGCAGGTTAGAGTCAAAACATAATATCTCACTAATTATATTCAGACTATCTACGTCTAGAATCAGAAAATACCTGCAATTTATAATAGTGTTGTATGTAGTATATTAGATTATGTGATATGCCGGTTGTTTTCTGACTCTAAACACAAACCGAGGTCTGAGTACTAATAATACATTTTCTTACTGTTTGTAATTTCCTAACAACATAAGATAGTATACAGAAAGAGTACAGCATATTATTTGTAATTACAATATTGTTACATCATGCCATTTGTCATACAAGAGACACCTCATTACTCACTGGGTATTCTGTCAATTTCTACTTGCTACCATTACACATGTCTTCTAAACTATAAATAGTCAGAATGGGAAATCGATGATAAACAACAGCCAAAAAGATCGAGATCCCCGATAACATATTTGTACTTAATTTAAGATTCTCGACTATTTCCCTCTCCGACTATATCACGAGTCACAGTAACACTGCACAGTTCTCGGTCCCCGTCGCACGGCGGGCGTGTATCATCGCGTGTACCCGCGTCGCTTGCGGTGTCTGTCGGGTCGGTCCGGACGGTCGGGTCGGTCCGGTCGCTCGGTCCGGTCCGGACGGGGCGCGCGAGCGCGGGGGGGAGAGGCGCGCCGGCGCGGCCGCGGCCGCGGACGCAGCACGCCTGCAAGCGGGTCTTTATGTCGGTCAAGAAGGAGTTTGGATCAACATAATGGTGAATGGCATAAATAAAAAATAAATGGGGAGGAATGTCATACTAATAGATTATTGGGTACTCGTTACCGGACAGTGATGTCTATGAATTTATCAGCAGAAACTGCATAAATATTGGTGGAAAAAAAAATGTTTTTCTTATTGCAATAATGTAAAAACAATTATTTAATTAATTATTTTGATGGACAATCAATATCGACAAGAAAAAAAGGGTATTAATTATAAAAAAGTGATATAAACTTACCCGATGGTATGTTGTTGAAGTCCGAGTTGCTGGTGATGTGGTGTATGATGAGGCTCTGGTGCGCGGACACGCGGCGCGGTGTCGGCGACGAGCACTGTAGCGCCGACAGCGGCGGCGGGGACGTGCGCGCGCCCACGCCGCCCGTACTGGCGCCCCCCGGCCCAACGACGCCCACGGTGCCCACGGGAGGAACCCCGCCCGTCGCACTCACCACCGGACCGGAGCCGTCCGACCACTCCTAAGGGAATTATGAGAGGGTGATTATTACGTTTACCTGCTTTTGATATTTCTTCTTAGGTTGATGATAATGTTATATTCGCAGTGCACGGCTGAGCTACTACATATATTTACATATACATATATTTACTCATTTGTTAATAGATTTTTTTTTAATGACAGACACTCACGGGCTCGGTGTCCGAAGGCGTGGGCGTGGGCGTTGGTTCGGGCGAGGGTGAGCGCGTGTGCGCGACGCGGCGGCCGGGGCGCGCGCGGTGCGGGAAGAAAAAGGGCTCGAAAGTGTCCCGCACCCAGCGGCGGTACTGCAGCACGTGGTCCGTGACGCGCACGACACGACCCAGCACGCTGTGCCGCGCCAGCAGGGCGTTGTGAGGAGCCACCGCTTGCTGCAGGATTATGTAGCCGTAGTCGAAGGCCTAAAAATGAAAAAAGTGATGAAGAACCGCGCAATTTAAATAGATGAGAAATTAAAGTATAATGTCAATATGTGTATGTTAAGATATTATATTAATATATAGCAAAGACGGCTTTTATTATATAGAAGACGGCTTTTGGTTGTCAATACAACGATAAAGCGTTAAAACACCCCTTCGGAAATGTGCAATTATATGAAATGTGTGTAGTCCGTACCTGTTTGACCTGTATGGCCCCGTAGCTGGAGCGGCCGATGTCGTTCCCGGGAGTGAGCGGGTCCTCGATACACAACAGAGAGGGACGGTGGCCGTCGTTCATCTCCTGGGGTTATAGATTATTATACCACAGATATTTAGTCATATTAACAAAATTAATAAATATCTTTATTTTATTGTCAAACTGGAGATTATCCAGATCAACCAAACTACGTACCTTGGAGATCTCGTCCTTAGACACATAGGAGCCACCGTTCTTGACTCTGATGGCCGTCTTCACGTAGTTGAACTTCCTTCCGTACAGCTCGAAGAACTCTATCAGCAGCACTCCGAGGTTATGTCTTTGGCGCAGTCGCTCTGGTCGAGGATGCAGCTGGAGGAAGCTAATGCACATGAGGATGAGGGAGTACGAGGAGATGCCTCCCGTGAACACCTCGTTCAGGTCGCGTTGAAGAAGAAATTGCTTCAACACCATCACCAGCCGCGAAAGTTCGGGATACTGCTCCTGGAATATTATAATATTTGTAGACTTTTGCTAGTTTTGGTTTGATTATTACACAGATTGATGATATTTTAATAGACTATAATATAACCTCCGTTTCGTGAAGCTTAAACCTTGGCACATATTTAGTAAAACTAGTTTAATAAAAATGCAAGATTTTATAAAATCACATAATACATTTATTAGCATAATTATAGAAGTGAATGTTCAAAATTCATGGCATTCAACTCTTAATGAAAATGTAGTGATACCACACACACACACATTCACACGCACACACACAATTTTATGCCCAAGTACAGAATGCCAAGGACACCAAGCGGCGCGGTATATAACTGCAACAACTTTTTGTCTCTATATATTCAATTAGTCATTTAAATAATTCTAATTCATAACTGCTCTTATACATAATATATTGTTTTTATATATGTATATAAAAAAATATTCGTTAATTGAAACTAGTTTTGTACAAGTTATCAAAGCTTGTAATACGATGTTATTATCGTTAGACCCGCTCCCGGTCAGATGGCCGGATGAACGCGCTTTGTACGAAACAATTATCATATTAGAGTACTTAGACATTAAATATTATTACCCACGTATTCGAGTTATACTCGTTTTACGTAATGATAATATATAATTTTATTTTTAAAAATATTAAATATTTTTAATGTATTGTAAGAAGTATATTTGGATAAGTAGTGTTAATATTGTGCTATTTGCTTAAAGTATAATATATTAGTATAAATAAATGTTGAAAATACGTCTTAAAATATCGAATATATTTTTGGTTTGTTGCGAACGAAATTTTGTCATTAAAGTGGCAACCTGCGACTTACAATATACCATTCCACTGCTACATCAACTGACCTATCGTGTCCTGTATTGTCCTGAACTGTTTAGCATACTTATAACAACTATTAAATATGCAGAAATAACATAAATTTCTTTACAATAACAGAAAATCATAAACCAACCACAGTACAATAAAATTTCCATAGTAAGACTTGCACTTGCTAGAATCAAACCCGGTACTAATGTATAGAAACTTATTGTTACTAAATTATCTAATTTAATGTATCAGCTCACCTTAAACTGTTTGATGAGCTCTGCACTCTTGACGCCGCTGCTCATGTTGAACGAGATATCAACCTAGGACAATATACACATTTTGGTCACCTTATATGAACAAGCTATAATTATCAGAATTTTAAGAGAACTAAATGTATAAATATAGATTGAAAAAATAAACCGATACGGGCAGGGTTTCGAACCCGCGACTACTGGGAAACCGTCCCGTCGCTCTACCAACTGAGCTACCGTATCGCTGTCCGCCTCACTGAATGAAGCATTCTATATGTGATCGTCTTTATCGGGACGGTGGTGACATCTATTAGGTTTCTTTCGAAAATCCTAACCAATGTTTCTAACTTGGAAATATCTTTAAATATGTATAGCCATGTTAAGCTTACTTAAATGTATATAAATATAGAATAAAAATTACCACCGTCTTGATAAAGACGATCACATACAGAATGCTTAATTCACCGAGGCGTACAGCGGTACGGTAGCTCAGTTGGTAGAGCGACGGGACGGTTTCCCAGTAGTCGCGGGTTCGAATCCCTGACCGTATCGGTTTATTTTTCATTCTATATTTATATAAATTTAAGTAAGCTTAACATGACTATACATTTTTAAAGATATTTTCAAACTTTAAGAGACTTATAAAGTATTATATAATGAGAAATTTATTTAAAAAAAAACCTAAAAGTAAATTATGTAAGTGAAGAGATCAGTATTAATGTCAGCTACTGACCTTGACGTCGGAGTACTTGTCGGTCATCTTGACGATGGGTACGGTGGCCTTCTCCAGCACCTTGATGCTATCCTGTTCCGCGATGTCCTGAGCCACCAGCTCGCGCTCCAGCGTCCACAGAGGAAGCTTCTCCCATTGACCTGCACACACACACACACACACATACATATGAGCATAAAAGATACATTTTTTATTTTTATATATATAATAAATGTATTTTTTTAACGAAGATATATACATTACATAATTCTATTTTTTAACGAAATATATTTTTGAAGTATAGTATAATATATAGTACATTTACTACAAGATTGAACCCAAATATGCTTGGCGATAACAGGCGAATGGATATGGAACAAGTCAAAGTCATCTTTATAATTTACTAGTCGTTATATGTACAATTATATATAAGAAATTATAATATTTAAAAGATAAAGTGACTCAATGTATCCCATCCATTGGATATTTATTGTACGGAACCATTTCCAAGGTCGTTATAGCTTGATGTTTATCAATCGTGTCTTCCTCATGCCTGCGTAACTTCCTCTCTCCATTTATATTCTTTAAACTAATAATTGACAAATTATTAACTAAACGTTTACAAATCATACTTGGGTTACAAATTAGGATTTAAAATACATATTTTACGTGGTGCATATTACGGAATTTATAAAAGATAATCCAAATTATCGTTATCTTTTGTGATAAACAATTTAAACCATATCTTTTCTATAATAGTTATTGTACTAATATTTATTATTAGAACGTACTTAGTTTTAAATCTTCTATCATTGCTAGTAAATTAGATGAAATCGAACATGTCAACTAGAGAAGATCAGAAAGCAGTCTCAGAGGATTCATCCCGAGGGAAATTAGATTTCCATCAGGTCGGAGACAGAAACTGAATTATCTTCTACATAGTTAAAATTATAGTAGTATGAAACTGATTTTAAGTAATATGTAGGTACCATATTGTATGAAATGATTATAAAAGTTAGTGACTTATTTTTCGGTTCATGTATGTAAAAAAAAGAAGATGGAAGAAGAGAAGCTAAAGACCTCCAAAAATACCAATAATCGGTAGTGATCATTAGGAGAAAATATTCATAGACCTGTTCACTATGGCTTATCAGTGGATCCAGGTACTAAAAATACTGGTAATATCTTAATAATCTTAAGTTTTTGTATAAAAAAAAAAAAAAAAAAAAATTTTATAGAGGATTTTTAAATTGACTATTTTTAAACTTTATTATTTAAGACTATCTATGAAAGTGCTTTTTAGCTTGTCTTTATTGATCTATCTTTAAAACGTACAATTTTAAATGTATATATACTTAAAATAAAGATATTAATATAGTGAAGTTTCTTATATCTAAATGAGAGAGAAAGCTTTCTGTAATAATAAGATTATAACAGCTACAGAAGTACTTATTGTTCGTAACGGTAGTCCAAGGGATCTCCCAGAGGTCGTTAGACACGTCTATTAGTGTTCCAGTTTAGCAATTACACAGCGTGAAGGCCGGCACTGCCAGTGGCTATATATAGTGCGGCGATACAAAGTTGACATACTTTACTTTTGATTTAAGATACATTTGTTAAATGACGTGCAGTTTGGTTTATTTTTTTCAATCGTATTTATATTTATTAATAAGTTCTTTCATTCACGGCTCGGGGTAGGACGGCTAAGAGCTAGTTAAAGGACAAAATTAAAAATGGATACTCAACACCACTTCTTACCATTCTGAAGGTGGCAGAACTCCCACCATCACGCATTCCCAGGGGGGGTTTGAGTTCTTTACTTTTACTAAATCGTTTGCAAATATGTTAGAACTTTTTGCCCAGTAGCATATTGCGTCGACCCAAAAGCGTCTAGCAAAAATAACTAGGATATTGGTGGATTACGATTTCAAATAAATAACATTGTCAAAGCAAGATGGAGATTTTAAAATTCCAATCGATAAGCTCCGGCGGAAAAAATCTCAAAGGAGCATATAATCGAAAGGCGATTAATTCGAGGCCACAAAAACAGAGTATCATGTTATATTGACCTTTAGACGTTATATTTGAAATCTAACTCAGAACTATCAATGTTTTGAATAAGTTGAGAGTTATTAAAGAAATTATCTTAAATTTATTTCCGCTAGCTGCTTGATCTAGCAAGACTTACATATAATAAATATATTAAAAAAACCGAATAATTTAAAGCAATACAAAATAGAACTATCTTCAGCAAGCAATAATATTTAAAGAAAGTTATTCAATGACCAGAAACAACTGGAGCAAGGATAGTTCTAACATAACTGTCGGTCAGTTCGTACAGCTCTGATCTACAATCACATCATAGGGTCATTTCGCCTGTTTGCGTCCATTTAGTGGAGTTGCTGACTTTGAAAGAGAAAATAAAAGTGATTTAGCACTACTTTGGAATAAAAACTTATGTACAGTGTTAATAATATAGTCTTTTTTATATTCATTTAAAGTTTTGGTGGAAAGATATAACGATTTAAATATAAAAGTGATAAATATCAGATTTGGGCGATTTACCCAGTTTGCGTCCATAAAATCTAAATTGCGTCCACTCATGTCCAGTTTGCGTCCACCAACTTATATATAGAATTTAGGGGAGATTTTTATTAATTATTATTCAGAAAGATTAGATTTTAACAATTTATTGTTTTATGTCTAAATATTTAACTAATTAAATTTTAAAATATTTTTAATAACAAATATATCATCTTATATATTTGTCACAGCCAATGTTTTCTTCGCCGTCTTCATCTACATCTGATATACTATCCACGGCTGGTAAATTTTCTTTTCAGAGTATCAGTATCTACTGTGACTTTAACAGGAAGTGTCTTTTTCCTACGTTTTGGAGCAGTTCCTTGAAGTTTTTTTTTCTATTCGTTCTTAATTTCTTTTTCTTACTGCTTTGTTTTTTTTTCTCCATCTGCTCTTTATGTTCATAATACTTTCTCGATGCAGACGAAGATATGGCCGCTGGAGTTCTTTGATTAAATTTTCTTGCTATGCTAAAAATTTCAGCCAACATCAGGTGGGTTTTAAATGGATCAAAGGTTACTGAATGTGAAATGCCTTGAACAAATAATGAAGATGATTGTAAACTAGGAGGCTTTTCTATAGGTGAAATAGATGGTGATACAGTTGATGCTAAATGAATAAAAGCAGTCGGAGGGGGTTTTGATATTTATTGCTTAGTTTTCTCAAGACTTGGTGTAGTATGAGTTGCCATATCTTCTAGTGGTAAAATAAGAACTTCATCTGAAGACACTATTGAACTAAGCTACAGGTAACTGCCAAAAAGGTGTATAGGCAAAATCATTTTTATTCATGTCATGAGTTTCAGAGTTGCACCTTGATAAACTGTGATTTCACAATTTCTAATTTGTTCTATCAGGAGCCGTTAATAAATTACGTTAATTTTTTGTTATTATAATTACATTAAGATATTATTGATCGTAGGTATATACAATTTTATTAAATTTAAATAAGCTATACATTTTTAATTGCTTTTATAAATAGATAACAAGAAAACAAAGGTGGACGCATTCTGGTCTGTCCTAAATAATAGGTCATAAAATTCGCGTCCACTGCGGACGCAAAGTGGAATTTTTAAAATTTGTATCTACTAGTTTGCGTCCACCTTACTTTACCTGTCAACAATTAAAAAACTTAAGTAAATTCATAATTATGTTTTTCCTTTCTTTATTATTAAGGCCTAGAAACATCTATGTATCCTTAACTTCACATAAAACAATGTAAAACTAACCGTGAGTGGTGTTGCTGCTCACTATTTTTTTTCTAACATTTAAGACATTCGCAGTCTTTTGTCCCGTGGCTCAGATAAATTATTTTTTTTTAAAGGGAAGGATTACGCTCAAGGAAATTTTGTTTATGACTGTGTATCTCCTATATATTGAGGTATTGGCAGAAATTACATTTGGTTTTGTTAGAAAGTTCATGAACTTATTTTCGAGTATTTTATGAAAGGATAGCCGTCGAATGGACGCAAACTGGCGATGGACGCAAACAGGCGAAATGACCCTACATACAATACATACAATAATGATAATACAATATGTATGAATATTGATTAGTTTATGATAATGACCATCTCGTCGATATCTAGAGCATGATACGTGGGTTTGAGGCGATGACCGGTCTACTTCAAGGTTTATTATTATATATCTAATATTGCTTGATCTAGACTTACAATTAAATCTTACATCTCTGTGTTAAGGAAAATAGTTCAAAAACACCTTTTAATTTTAGACACTTAATAACTGACTGCGAGAAATAGTAAACTTCGTAAGAATCAAATCGTATTAATAAATATTTCACGAACTTTGATGGCGATAAATTTAGAATCACTCGCAAGTAGTAATTATTCAGTTTAAACCAAATATTATTCTTATTCCTCATTTTAGACAAATGTATATTTTTATTATCTATACAGTCATGTAAATCATTTTAATGGGTTTGTCGAGTAATAAAATAAAAAACAGAATTTCAATAATCATGTACTAGAATATAGTTATTTATTAGTATCTTTCTATTTAAACTCCACTTCTCTTTAAAAATACGTACATAGTTAGTATTCCATTTAGATCATCTAAAGATAGTCAAAACAATCCATCAATCCAATATCCATGGATCACAAACAATCTAAGAAACGATTTGTCATGAGGTCAGTCACATCGTCAGCGAAGATTATGTGCAGCTAATTATTGATAAATAATATTATGTACTCAGATGTTCACAACACGCTATGTACTCGTGGCTATACTGACATCGGTTATCTGTTTTGTAGTAACTTAATCAGTGGGTTACAAGGCGATACAACATTTATAAATTCTGTCTATTCACAGATATGGACCTCGTTATGTTGATTAGGCAATCAATAAATGTATATTCATTTAATTTGATGAATGCTTAGTTGAATCAAGTATATACGTAACCCGTGCCGCACAAAAAAGTAAAACGGTCATATGGACAATCTTAATACATTTTTTATGAATGAAGACCGCTCAAATGAAGGTTTGTTTTATTTATTTATAGACAGAGAGAAAGAAAAAATAACAAATGCTATATTGTTTCTCTTCACACGTTCGTAATATAATAATTTAATCATAAGTACATGCATATATAGATTTTACCAGTAAGCGCTCGTTCCACTAACATACTGATAATTCATGATTGTATCGCCACCGCTTTTATGTTATCTAAACAAAAAGCAATCTTCTATATTTGTATTTTTGGTCAGGTTAAGTCTAAAGCTAGACTATATAAAAGAACATATATAATAAACATTGTATATACGGTATCGGATATAGCGCGAGCGTCTTCCGGAGGTACACCCGACAAATATGGATGGAATAAAGAATATTTTACTCGTATATAGCCACGACGCTAATACTTTGATTTGATTGCATTTCCGATGGAAAAAATATTAAACAGCAGGAAATAAGAAGTGTATAATATGTGTATAAATAATACTTTTCTTACATAACTGGTGCTACTAAATATGGTGGTAACACTTATCTGATAATATAATATAGTAGTGTGATAAGTGTTATCAGTTATTGAATGTATCTCGAGTCACCGAAATAAAATAATATCTGACTTACACTTATTAAATATTACAAAACTATTTATATATAATTAGAGATAAGCGGTTTCAAACGTACATTTATAAGAGAAAGTCATTTGAAAAGAAAATACAGATGCGTTGTCATCCTCGAGAAACAGGATGGGAAGAAATAAAGTTGGTCACGGAAATAGGAAGGGGTGTTGCTGCCTACACTCACTCGTCATAACTCAACGATGGTAATATGGAGCCAGTCCTTCAATCAGCTAAATTTACAGCGATCTCCTCCACTCACCTATAACAACGAGGTCGATGTCACTGGTGGGCAGGTAGAGGCCGGTGCGGAAGGAGCCGAACACCTCAACCCGCGCTTGCGGCCACAGCGCCAGGATGGCTCCTCGGATGCGGGACACCACGGTGGTGCGCACCATGTGCTCGGTCTCCGACGGAGACATATACATGTAGAAGTGCTCGATTTCTTCGTGTAAACTGGAAAGACGTCATAATCATGATATAAATTGATTCTTGTGCCTTTTTTAATGTAATTGAAAAATTGTTATTATAGTTTGTAAATGTAATTGATTATTTAAAAAAATATATATTATTGAAAAAAAGCTACGAGATCTTAAAGTTATTTGACTCAGACATAAGACCTGGTAGAGAAAATTATTAGGCTTAAATTTTGAAAATACAATTGTTAAACCAGCAAATTGCTTCGACAGAAATAAACCGTCAGTAAGTAAAGAATTTGCAAAAAAATACGATAAATTAAGAAGCCACTCGTAAAAGGATACTGCGATAATCGTAAAATTATTTATTGTAACCTTGTTAGCTTACATAGTGTATGTACTACAGACTATCTATATACATACTGTATACATACACTTTTATATACAGTTGATTTCGGTCGTCGACCGAAGTCTAGGCTATTGTTCTAATTTATAGTGATGGAAATAGGGTATTTGTGTATAGTCTGAAAAGATAATTCACAGACTGATCGATCAGTTTTGTCTCGAGCGACTACACTACTCAAGGTCCCTATGAAGAATGACTCATTTAACTTAATTGCTGTTACTATACAATACTGTTTACTAAAATGTCTAGCATTATTGTTCAAATTTCTATAATAGCTGAGTGCAGCGTCCGCGACGTCCAAGTGAAGAGTACTAATTAAAACATTTTTTTTTCAGTTATTTCAAGAGCAATGTCTCCAGACATATCTCCGATATGAGTCTTTCATCAATTTTAACAAAGAAACACGGATGTCAATTCATTTTCTGAGCCGGTCGTTAACTGAGACAATAATAAAATAATTTTATTTTAACTTTGTTTATTAAAATGTATGACTAAAAAACCTAATTCCTGTTGGTGAAGTGATCCGAGGATAAACGATCAGTTAGACGGCCGCAAATAACCTTGGCCTCAATGCCTGTGTATCGGAAACAGGCCCCAAAATTGTCCATAACACTATTTGTTACCTACCTATTCAAAACTCCAATAGGTACAAAATAGAAATATATTTTTTAACAATCGATCATTCATTCTTTTCTGGTTTTTAATTTTTTGGGTAATTCAATTTTTTTAATATTATAATAAAAAAAAGTAGGTTAACATTTTTCGGTGAATAAAATATATTAATAAAAAAAGAAATATTATCGACCTAATATTAAAAAAAAAACACTCAAGACATAGACACGAGACACGTAAAGACGAGATAAATCTCAAATCATGTGTATGTGTGTGATAATAATAATGTAATAAAAAAATATAGGTACAAAAGTCTTTTATTTCCAGAAACAGATTATAGGTAACTGTTCTTAGAAAAATGAACCAAGACAATAATTAAATTAATTAAAGTACTTACAAATTAATTTTACAAAGAAATATTTGTATATATATATATTTACATAGCAGAATAAAACATTATATTTTCTTGTAGCCCAATTAAAGTCACCTTTAAGAGAATGCGGCGTTCGGCCTTAGCGGAGAACCTTTCACTCAAGATAGGAATTCCAATAAATCATTACTTGCTTACGAAAGTATTTAGTATGATTTTAAATATTCGTTTTATTTCTTTGTTGATGGATATTTTTTTCTAAGAATCAATTTAAATATTCTTTCTTATCTTTCGGTTTAGTTTTTATATTTCATTCTGTTATTATCTATTTATTTTAGACTATAATCTAATTTTGGAAGTCTAGTGTTTGTTACAGGGCGGTCGGCCTCAATACAACACTCGAATTATTTGTTGAACTATTTTTTTATTTAGTATTTACTTTACATAGTCTGAAATTTATAGATTATTACATTACCTACATTCGATTCGATTGTTACAGTACAAATAGAAAGATATCACCGAAAAAAATTTGTTCAACTCTAGAATGTTATACTGTAATAAATTATATCATATTATTATAAATGTTTCAAAGCCTATCTTTCTTTACCTAAAAAATAACAGACATATCTGATAAAACCGCTGTAGCGATATATTGAGACAACAGAAATGATATCACTAAACATATATATAATTAAACGCTCGGCCACATTATGACATATGTGTCAAGATTATTAAAAATATTATGTCACGTGGCATGAATTATTCAGTATAACAAAACAAACTATGCTTTGTGCCTACTGACCTATCTACTTACGTAAATATACAGTACTATCTGTTGCTAGTAAGTTTATCTACTCCATCTACAAAGTAGGTATGATATGTACCGGCATATTTTATATATTAAGGTCGAATATAGTTTAAAAAAACGAACCCGACGAAACGATCGAATGGGTTTTTTAAATCTCTTTAATTGTCTGCTTTCTTCTACGTTTCTTGTATTATCATAAACGACTTTCACTAAACCGGTAGTTTCTTAGTCTGTCTTACATAACATCGCGGTGGACTGTAGAGGGCAGTGACTCGCAAGGTCGTCCAACAGTTCACACCGAACTGAACAATCAGATAAACGAACTACCCAGATAAACAAAATTAAATTTCTATGGTACTCGAACCAGTATTATTTGCGATTTAAGCTTCTTTGGAATATTCACGAGATTATAAGTAGTATTAAATTTATTCTGGACATGTCCTCGGGTAGTAGTAGATAGTGTTATTTCTTGTTTATCATAACTTTTAATCTAGGTCTAAATATTTCACAAAAATTTACTTCGCCCTTGTCCTGGCTGTGAGTTTTAAATATATATTTTAATGACTTGTAAAGATTGCCTCAGAGGTAATTAATTCGATAGACACAAAGTGAGTTAGAATTTATTATGTAGGTGACGACATAGTCATTGACGCATCTACGGATCATAAATGACGCATTTGTTTAGGTGTATGTATCTTGCTGCGATACTATAAGCATAAATCGTAACAGGCGTATAAAGCTGGTACACAAACAATATTTAAAAATTTCGTTCAATGTCTTTGTCACATGTCACACTAGTGACGATAGCGACAATTTAATGTCCTTTTCGTTTCCGTTCTGGTCAAACAATCTTTGTCATGAATTTCTGTGGCACTCAAATTTGGCTACAATTGTAGAGTTAAGGGTAATATCAATGTTTATTCATAACGATTTTTTGTGCCGAGAAGAAACTGTGATCGGTACTAGTGTGCAGCGCGCCTTAATTGACTGTCGTTCACCTGTGACTGGGAATAATTACTCAAGCTTGGAGGGTATTTTGATAACATACGACTCCATACGGCCAGTTTATTAAGATTACTCTGTATACCTCCCACCTCGTGTCAAACATGAGCTCGGTAACTATTGTCGTCTGGAATTTGGCGAGGTCAAAACCCCCATTTACAACTACGAATAACATCCGCGTTTTCTTTATAGCTAAAATATAAACATACAATCATAATAGAAAAGAATAATATTTTGCTACATTTCTTATATTAAATAAAAAATAGGACAGTTATTCTGTTTATTATTATACACCAATCACAAAACCAATCACTGAATTTTTTGTTGCTGAACCATTGACAATTAATTAATGCTGCTATCAAATAAAAACCTGATGATAATCGGTTCAGGAGAAGAAAGATCAGGGACTTTGCATTAAAGCCAACTACACAAGCTGCACTGAATAATGCGGATAACATCTTTTCTTAAATATTTACCGCAAATTGCTGAATCTTTACGATGATTATTATATTTTAATAAAATGTTATAAATAATACAATTTACAAAAAAAACAATAATAATAAATATTTTATAATATAGTATCTGCCTGTATCTATCTATGTTAATATAAAAAGTCAATGAGACTAAAGTAAACATTTTACATTTTAGTTAAAACTTTACCATGTTTGTAGCATAGCAGAAATGCTACAATAATACATGTCTTAATACTCCTTTTTTCATACACTTATTTGGTTTTAGCTTTTCACTGTTACCTAAAGCTATTAAAAGTGTGCTGGACTTTGGAAAGGCAGTACAAGGTACATTATCTCCTATTTAACAATCAGGTATAATAACCAAAATCAAACTCGTCAATTCCAGAAAAGAAAATAAAGCTTGTAACACTACTCTTCTCCAAGCACTCTACACAATTAGCTACTTTTTATTCAATCACTATGTGACTTTTAAAGTAAGATATTTAATATTTTTATTCTTTGTACCATTTCCACTCAATTAATTTTAAAAAGTAATAGAATAATAAAAATGTGTTAGAACAGTGTGAGTAAGTGTGTGAGTTAGTTTATATGGTAATTTTTTTTTAAATAATTTTTAATTTGACACCTAGTTTATAGTAAAAAATAAGTAAATATATTTTAACCTAGATTATTTGTGTTTTCATTTAACACAATAGTATTTTAATTGAGTAATTACAGAACTATAAAAATTGATTAATAAAATTCTAATTGGAAAAATATTTTCATTCACAAATTTAATGACGTTTACCGAAACTACCTATGAAATGTCTACCTACCAAATTGTACATCATATAGGTTAACATTTACAAAGCCTACCAAGGCACTTATTTAGCTAGAATTTCACACGCCTATTAACATTAGGCATCCAACTTAAAAATCCGAACACATGAAGATGACGGTGCCCGCCTTAAAACCTGTCGCACCGGCCCGCGCTGTCAACCCCACGAGTACACCGCGGCCCTGTGCTCCACGCTAATCACGTCAGACACATTGACAGGACCAAGAAAAAAGTAAAATAATACATACCCTAACACTCCAGGCTTGTAATTATAATTAGGTATCCTCCAAGGGCAGCCACCGTATTCACCTATTAGAGCATCGTGATTTTGGTTCAGGTTAAACGTAGAAGCACGATTGTCGTTCACTTTCCTTCGTGTAGGGTTAAAATAATTATTATTCCTATTTTCACCGTTCACTTCGTTTAAAGGTATAAAGTCTGGAGTTTTATTCACATTAGGATTAGAGTTTTCTAAGTTTTTGAGGTTCATTTTGTCTGTTTCACTTTGAGTTTCCCAGATACGAAGCCACAAGCGCTTAGCGGGTCCTTCTTGCTCGGGCTGATACCACCCGACGTAGGGATCCATTCAGCCAAAGCAATGTTTCACTATATAGGATAACACATTTTGTATCATTTCACATTTATAATTACGCTACTGAAAATTAATAAAAAACAAAAATAAGTCCACCACATTCGGAACATGGACGACACGCGGATAGTTGACACTTTATTTACTAGAGGGCGCCATCTTAGCAAAATATATTCTAGACATATTCTATAATATAAGGTTCAGTAATTTGTCCATAAATTTCAAATGAAAAAATGAATATTTAAATAGTTATAATTGAACATCAATCATTTTAAAAGTGAATCAAGTGTATGTAGTGGTTTAACAAAGTTATATTCTTGTTAAGATTGCGTTTCGAATTTTTAGATTATAAAATTTTATTACAAGAATTTTTTGCCGTCTTAACAATCAAAGTAGCGAAAGCTTAAATTAAAAAACACTGTTGGTTCCCATATTCTAGTTTATTAAAAACAATTTGCATAGTTCATAATTATTCAATACAACTTTATTTGTCAACTAGTATGTGACCACCACAGAGTACTAAAAAATGACAAGTGACAGCCAACGACTTACGAGTTACGACATGTCACATGGATATACGTTTCGCGCCTGATTCGATTAATGTCAAATATAAAGTCTATTTTTTTATAAAATCCTCTTAAAATATATGTATATAAATTATAGAAAGATTTATACGTTTTTTTTTTTTTTACGTGTTGAAGTTTCAACATAAAATATAAATCCGAGCAGTGATGTAGTGTATATGTTTACAACTAAAATATTAACTACTTGTAGATTAGTTCGGCAAACCACTGTACGCTACTTTGTAAAGACTGAATGTTTTGAGAGAAATGTGAAAAGTATTTTAAATCCTGAAAATTCTTTTAAAGATATATTAATTGTTAGAAACATGTCCCAGAAGAGCATTAAATCGTTCTTCAAAATAACTCCCAAGAAGACCGAAACTGCTGTAGTAAACCAAGAAGTATGTATTATTATGATTTATCACTTTTTTTGTTTATGATAAATTTAATAAATATTTTGAAAATCATAATAGGAGACATTAATATTAGACACCAGTAACAACATTGAACCTGATAAAGTAGAAGAGAAACCTAATGGAATTAATAAGGTTAGTAGATCATATATTGACTTAGTTTTGAGAACTTGCTATTGAAGTAAATCTTTTGTACACTCAAACAATAACAATTTTTTTTAGAGAAGCAAAAGGTTAAGATCAAGCAGTGATGAAAATGAATCTCCTAAGATTGAAAAGAAAACTCTATCACCAGTCAGCTCTGAGAAGGTAGGCAGTCAATATTTTACTTTTGTAGAAATAAAATAATGTTTTCACTGTATTTTTATTCTTATATCATATTTTAGAAAAAGAAGCCTAAACGTCAAAGAATAGAAAGCTCAGATAGTGAAACTGAAAGTCCAAAAAAAGAGGAACAGATTGAGTTAAAACTAGAGAAAAATGACAAACCACCTAAGACCTATGCATCACCAAAAGCTAAGATAATAAGAGTAAAACAGGAACCCAAAAAGCAATTAAACATTAAAAACTCACCAGGGTCACCTAACAGTAAAAAAAATATAAAAAGTCCCTCTCCAGTCAAAGCTCAGAATAATAATAAAACTGATAAAAATGAAACAATAATGAGTAAATTTGCAGTTAAGGTAGAAAAAACGGATAAAGAAACTGGCACCAACAAGGAAAATGATGCTGTGGAAGATGGAAATATAAAGCCAGTCAATGGTGAGTAGTTATCTGAATACCAACATTTGGGTCAGATGGCACTTAAAACAGGTTTTTTTATTTCACAGAAGTAGATTACAATCCGGGTAAACCAAAATACCATCCAATTGAGGACGCCTGCTGGGCGAGAGGCAAGGCGGTGCCATACTCCGCACTGGCCAAGACGCTAGAGGTAATTGAGGCCACTTCAGCCAGGCTCAAAATGGTGGAGATACTGAGCAACTACTTCAGATCGGTCACGGAATTGACGCCGGAGGATCTCCTGCCCAGCATCTACCTGTGCCTAAACCGGCTGGCCCCGGCGCACATGAGCGTGGAACTCGGTATATTAATATTTGCACTCACATCCGTTTCGGATCACGACGTTCCATTTCAAGTTGTAAGTAATCATATGCAGGCATAGCGGAGACGTACTTGATGAAAGCGGTGGGCGGCTGCACGGGCCGCTCGCTGGCGCAGGTGCGTGCCGCGGCGCAGCGCCTCGGGGACCTGGGTCTAGTGGCGCAACAAGCACGCACCGCGCAGCGCACACTGGCTTCGCCGCCGCGCCTCACCGTGCGCGCCGTGCTGGCCGCGCTCAGGGACATCGCCGCCATGACGGGTACGAACTGCACCTACACAACTACCAACAATAATGTATGTCTCTATTTCTACTCTAACCAATCTTAATTCATTTCGGAATAGTGAAATCAGTGTTAGAGATCAGATCAAAAAAAAATCCTAACTTCGACTTTATTAAAACTGCATCTTGTGTAAATGTATAATATATTTACATGATAGTTTTTATTCCTAGGTCAGGCGTCAGTGAGCAAAAAAATCAGCAAGATTCAGTCTATATACGTCGCCTGCAAGAATTCGGAAGCAAGGTATTTGATTAGGTGGGTATTATCATGTGTATTTTCAAAAGAGAAGTCATGGCAGTGAGTCAGTCCTTCATAAGACACCTATCTCAAAGCCACATTGCGAATTATTTGAAGGATTATTCCTAAAATGAAACCAGCAAGTTTTCTTATTTCGTAATGTATAATATATCTTATGGCAGATTTATGTGCCAAGTTGTGTGTTTTCGTCGCGCTCGTAGACAAAAGGTCTCAATGCCTTATTATGCATGCAATATTGGACCCTGAGAACATGAAAGTCTACTTGCGACTAAGTAATACTTTTGGCGCTGAAAGATCTAGATTTTTTGCCGTAATCAAAATAGCTTATATGAATTTGAGTGGGATATAATCTCTCACTAATAAAATGCTTATTATATATAAACTGGTGGACATATTTAGCGGAACGCAAAAAACAGACTGCAAGATCATATGAAAACACATTTTTGTTGTACAATACATTTGATTATTATTCTGAATTAATTAAATTAACATTTTTGAACATAAAAAATCACAAAATTAAAGCGAAAGAAACGAAATTAAAGACAATAAGGTCAGTGACTTAATTCTGAAGAGTTTTGACCTAACACAATGAAAACTAAAGAAAAATTAATATTGTCCAAATGACTGGTTTTTTCGCGATGGGTGATACAATCAGTATTTAGTGTTGCCACCTCTTGCTGTTAAAACTGCCTGCATGCGTCTGGGCATGCTCTCTATTAAATTGTCAATAAAACTTTGCGGCATTGAGTTCCATTCTTCAACCAATGCGGTTTTGAGGTCTCTTACGTTGACAGGTGATGGATTTCTTTGTTTAATTTGTCTTCCCAGTTTGTCCCAAACGTGTTCTATTGGATTTAGGTCTGGCGAGCGTGCCGGCCACCCTAAAACCTGGATTCCGACCTCATTAAGATATTCCGAAACTAATGCCGCAATGTGAGGTCGAGCGTTGTCATGCATTAGAAGAAAATTGTCTCCAATGAAAGGGACAAAAGGCATCACAATCTGCTCTAAAATGTCGGTTACATATCTTGCCGCAGTCAGGGAGCCGTTTTCTACGATGTGTAGCTCCGTGCGTGCTCCTAAGCAAATACCGCCCCATACCATTACTGACCCTCCACCATACGGCTCTCTCCCAATAATGTTACACTGAGCGTATCTTTCTCCGGGTCGTCGCCATACTTTGGTCCTTCCATCATCTGGTTTGAGACAAAATCTGGACTCATCACTAAAAAGAACTTTTCCCCATGCGTCATTATTCCAATTTAGGTGGAAACGAGCAAAGCTGGCCCGAGCCACTCGATGACCTGTGGTGAACTGTGGACCTCTGGCAGGCAAGTACGCCCCTATACCAGCTGCCTTCAGTCTTCTTCTGACGGTTTTGGTACTAATTATCACTTGTCGAACTTCCTGCAGCTGGTTTCGTACCTCAGAAGAAGTCAAGGTACGGTTTCTGAGAACACTGCTGACAATAAATCTATCGTCTCTCTCTCCTGTTACTCTTTTGCGACCTTGTCCTTTACGCCTGGTATACTCTGCAGTCTGCCGGTATCGTTTAACATTGCGGAAAATCACAGACTTGGAAACATGTAATGTTTGAGCCACTTCATTGTAAGTGTAACCATTTTCAATTAAAATTACAGCTTTAGAAACTAGAGCAACGCTGAGATCCGGCATTATCGCCTAAATCTATCGAATTAAGTTCACTTTACTCATGACAATTTTTCGTCAAAAAAACAACAGAAATAAAGTTTTTGTTAAAAACAACAAAAGCCGACGAAAATTCCATACACTACGTGTCTCAGAAATTAGCAGATAAACAAAAAAAACAAATGAATTTTAAAATAAAATTATTTTTAAATCATCTTTTTTTTCAGGTCACTGGAAGGTAAGCTTCGCGTGGGTCTCGCCGAACAGTCTCTGCTGCAGGCGCTGGCACAGGCCGCCGCCGCCAGAGACCGACCCACGGGGACTGCCGACGCGCAGTATAAGGTGAGGGAGAACATTTAGAGGAGCATCGGAATAAATGGCATCAAGTCAAGTCAGTCAGTCAATCGCTGAACTTATTGTATTTTTAATTTAATTTCTTAAATAAACCTTTGTATCAATAAATGCACTCATCCATATCCGCTCAAATTCCGAACAGCCTAACTTTCTCGGTGTCGATCGTTAATAGACCCATAACTCCAGACTCTAGTGGACGAGTACGCCCTCATCATCAAGACGACGTACTGCGAGTGTCCAAACTACGACCTGGTGGTGCCGGCGCTGCTGCAATACGGCGTGCGCGCGCTGCCCGACCACTGCCGTCTCACGCCCGGCCTGCCGCTCAAACCCATGCTGGCGCACCCCACTAAGGGTGTGCACGAGGTTTTCAATCGGTGAGATTTCATGGCCGCTCATTGTATGGAAATATTCAGTACAGTCTTTCGAGATCGGCAGCCGGGTGGATAATGTTTTTGATTGTCTGTGACTTCCCCCAGGTTCGAGGGCACCGTGTTCACGTGCGAGTATAAGTACGACGGCGAGCGCGCGCAGCTGCACGTGCCCGGGGACGACGCGCCAGACCTGCCGCGAGCCTCGCTCTACAGCAGGAACCAGGAGGACAACACCTCGTACGACAATCCTCACCTCACCTTTATACCGAGTAACCGTCGCCTGATTATGATCGACGATGCTATTCCAGAAAATACCCGGACATTCTAAAGCGTCTCCCGTCGCTGCTGAAGGATACTGTGACGAGCTGCGTGCTGGACTGCGAGGCGGTCGCCTTCGACACCACCACCAAGCAGATCCTACCCTTTCAGGTCCATTAACATCAGTCGTTAAACAATTGCGGTGATTGATCGCACCGTGAGACAGACATTAATGTATAATTTGCCCGCAGGTGCTATCGACGCGAAAGCGCAAGGACGCCTCGGAGGAGTCTATAAAGGTGCAGGTGTGCGTGTTCGTGTTCGACCTGCTGTTCCTCAATGGAGCCCCGCTGGTGCGCGAGGAGCTGACGGAGCGCCGCCGCCTGCTGCGGGAACACTTCCACGAGGTCGAGGGTGAGCTACATACATGTACACCTCGCATTCTTGAAACTAGATTACTTTTACTTGTTAATGAGCTTATATTATACATATTGATATATTTTATTTTCGTAGACAAGAATCGGTCTGTCTTTTTACGTATGAACTTGTTTGAATTCAACTACTTAGGTAGAACTATTTATATTATTTGATGTGGTAAGACATAAGTGAATAACTTTAATAAATTGTTGTTCATCTGTCTGTGATTAAGAAATCCTTAGCATTAAATATAATCTTTTGAGTAAGAATTTATTTTCTCTCATCTTATTTGTATTTATTTTAAATTAAATATATATTTGAAATGTTATAAGTCGATTCACTATTGACAGGTGAATGGCAGTTCGCCGTGAGTCGCGACTGCACGGACGAGGAGGAGGTGGGCCAATTCCTGCAGGAGGCCGTGAAGGGCTCCTGTGAGGGACTCATGGTAAAGGCGCTCCGCGGAGAGCACTCGCGGTACGATATCGCCAGAAGGTCACACAACTGGCTCAAGGTATGAACTGTAAAATTTTTAGACGTTTCCAAAATGTAATAAATAGCTTTTACATATAAACTTATCCTAAGTTACAGAACTTTCAAAGTAGTAATTTAATTTCAAAATAAAGTAAAGTAGTAGGTAAAAAGTACAGTTTTTTTGTTAAAATTAACATTTATAAATTCCAATGTATAATTTATGTATTTATGATGTAAGATATTTATTATATATTTTATATTTTGTACTGCTTATTCTACAAATTAAATTATTTACCACAATAAAATCTCAATAAACTGTGTTTTCAATTTGTTCTCAGACCTTCACAACGTTTGGTACTCATAATATTAAACAGATTCACATCGAATTAGTAATAAATAACAGTGTAAAAATTATAGACAATGAAATTGACAACATATATGTATTTCAGCTGAAAAAGGACTATCTAGAAGGCGTGGGCGACTCCATCGACGCGGTGGTGATCGGCGCCTACCACGGGCGAGGCAAGCGCGCCGGCGTCTACGGAGGCTTCCTGCTGGCGTGCTACGACCCTGCCGCGGAGCAGTACCAGTCGCTGTGCAAGATCGGAACCGGCTTCTCCGACGAGGACCTCAAAACCCTCAGCGAGACCCTCGCCGAGCACGTCATCGACGGACCAAGGAGTTACTACATGTCGGTACCCTCACATCTAAGAATGGAACCCGTCTCCTTTCAATGAACGTATTTCATGACTGTTCCTCCTCAGGTTCGACGCGAGTCACGCCCCAGACGCGTGGTTCTCCCCGGCGCGTGTGTGGGAGGTGCGCTGCGCAGACCTGTCGCTGTCGCCCGCGCACCGCGCCGCCGCGGGGACCGTGCACCCACACAAGGGAATCAGTCTGCGCTTCCCACGGTATACGCACACACCATCATATTCATACGCACGCACCAACACGGATATTTGTATACTATTGCTTGATAATATTTATAAACATAATATGTATATAATATTTATATACATATATGTTCACTCTTACGAGGCTACTTATAAACACCTAGACATGATATCACCAGTCTCGTAAATTTACTGCTATAGGAAAATCATAATAAGTATGTAAAAACTATAAATTGTAGTATTTGAAACAGGAAGAACGCAAAAACCGTAAGAAAAAAGAACTCAATTCCAAATGCCAGGACGTCCTGTGGTATTAAATTATAATCAGCCCATATGTCCTGTCAGGTTCATCCGCGCGCGCGACGACAAGACCCCGGAGCAGGCGACGGGCGCGGAGCAGCTCGCCGACATGTACCTGGCGCAGGACCAGGTCAGGAACGCGGCCGCGGCCGGACGAGCGCGCGCAGATGACTTCTATTAATACTACGCATTTGTAAATAAAACTATATTTTATTTTCATTTTTGCATTTTATTTCGATTCAATTAAACCTTAATATATGTTTCCTTACGTTACTCCTTACTCTAATTACATGAAGATGACGAAATTCGTTCGTGGGTCCGTCCGACCTCGTCGAATAATTATAAGCTCCCATTTTAAATACACTGAGATTCTTTGATATTCCCAGTCGAGAGTAAACTTATGATTAAATAAGAGTATCGTCACAATGTTTCGGAAGAAGCCTGGGGTTTATTTCTTCGTGCGCTTATTTTTGTGCTAAGTTCTTAAAGAATATGAAAATAATCACTGATATATACATTATTGCCGTCGAAGTGATTGGTGCACGAAATCGATTTTAATTAACGTAACATCTATGGCACGTACAATAATTATCATTCATAATTCATCACCTTGTTATAGTCTAAACATAAACTAAGAAATTGTACTAAATCATAGTATGCGTTACAAAATCTAAAATTACAACTAAATAGTACATCACATCAATTACAAGTTGAGCTTAAATTAAATATTAGTAAATTCACTAGATTCTATAATTTCTGCAAATAATATGAAAATTCATCAGGGTTGAATTTTTATCTTACACCTGAGTTTATTTTCTACTTTATTTTACGCTTATGACTAAAAAACCTATACTGGTACAATGAATATTATTTGGTGCTAAACAACTCAAATATACATCATCTAATTTAATGCATTACAATATTATGGTCTTCATATTTTGGTCTCAATATATAATAATTAACACAAAGGTCTTAAGTCAAGTAGCTGCCTCCATTATAACAACGAGACATGTTCGATTTGAGCTTCTTATAGATATGTAGAAGACATAAAACATATTAACTAATGTCATTTGTTGGCACTAGGAGATGCGGCCGCATTATACGAACATCAATGGTGACTAAACATCCTCACCTCCTTTTTTATATTTCGTTACTCTGACGGTACTTAAAACATGTAAAATATAAGACAAGGTAGACGATTTGTGCATTTATCAATAAGAAAAACTAAAACAAATATGTCAACTAAAATTCTACGCTATTGAAAATAGTAATAATATAGGTCAGACAGTATTTATTATCTATGTCTAGTAGACAGCGTCACGAGTCGTCTGGGTGTCGGTCCTGGTACAGGTCCCGGTGCCGGCGCCTCACAGCAGAGCGGCGCGCTCGGGCGGCGCGGCGCGGCGAGGAGCCTCCAGCAGCGACGCCTGCTCCTGTAACCCACAGCGGCCCTACACTCCGCACCCCGCACCCTACACCCTGTATACACCCCGTCTACACCCCACACCCTAAACGAGACTCGCTAACGTTACACGTAACACTGAGCGCTGCGTATGATCTATATTATAGAAATTTGGAACCTCTCCGTACATACCGCTATATGAGACGAGTTGAAACTTCGTATGTATTTTGTAATGCATGCCATATACGAATCCATACGACCTAGACCAACGATTTAAATAAAAATACTCCGAATGTTCAAAACTGACTCTTTTACTAATACGCCCGGTACTACACCTGTAGTGTATTCTCCACTAGTACTGATGATATGTTTTATAATCGTTATTTGACGTTCTTTGTTGCCGTAGTTTGATAAAGTTATGATCGTAACAATGTATGTCTGTTCCGTTCTGTCACAACCTCTCTAACTACGGGACTCTACTACATGCGCGTGGTATTTACGAGTCTTTCGATCATTACCTCGCTGGGATTACTCTCTTGTGGCGCGTACATACTCTCGTATATAGGGTTTGCGAAGTGATTGCCGCCATTCTGAAATAACATTTTTAATTAGATTTTTTTGTAGAATATGATATAGATACTGAGTTCATCGTAACGGCACTTACTACGCGTGACGGTTCGTGTGCATCGTGAGTGTCGTGAGGGTCGGTGTCGTCATCCCCGGCAAGATACATGGGGTTGCTGATCTCCAAACCCTCGGTGGCGCCCTCTGACAGACGCGCGTGCACGAACGCACCGCTGAGAACAAGGAACAACTGGTTAAAAAAAGAGCGGGTAAGGAAATACCGTTTAATTAGACTGATATTAAAAAAAATTAAACCATCATCCGCCAAGATGTCTATCTTTTCCACGATTCTACTATCTAATGTCATTTCAGTGGAGATTTGCTTCTAGGACATATCCTTTATCATGGACTCCACCGATGGTTTCTAATGTTTTATGTATCCAAAAGGTCGCAGATTCATATTCCTGTCCCTATCGGTTTATTAATCCCCGACTCAAAAAAAGCGGTGTTATAAGTTTGATCTGTTGATCTGTGTATCTGTGTGTCTGTCTGTGGCAATGCAGCAGCCAAACGCGTGGGCGGGTTTGATTCCGGTTTTTTTTAATCAAAATCCTGGTTTGTCGAGATGGTTCTTAGCTATGTTTTGTCGAAATAGAAACAGTCGTCTCCAAGATATTGAAGTTTTATTGGTGTGGGGAAAGGTTCTTATGTAATATTGATAGAAATACTTAAGAAACCGCCGTCAAATAATCATTAATCACTGTCGGTGCCGGTAAGCATTGCATTAGCATAGTGTTACTCACTGTCTCCTGCGACGCGCCGCGTACAGAGCGGCCAGCAGCGCAGCCAACAGCGCCGCCAGCGCCAGCAGTGTGGCGCCGCCCGCCGTGCCCCACCCCGCGCCGCCTGAACCCTCCGCGCCCTCCCCGCCCGTCGCGCAAGTTGTGCCCTCCGCACACGCGCAGTAAGGCGTACCAGGCTCAGAAGGGTTGTCTGCGGAGACAGATAAATATCAATGATGGATACACGAGGCACTGACTATCGAGATCCCGAGAGTATTCTCGTGTGTGTATCGATATTCTTCTACGTAAACGTCTATCTACCGGAGGGTCTCCAGACGCAGACGGCGGGTGGCACGCAGCCCCGCGCCTGGCACGCGTGGTCGTGGCCTACGTAGTGCCGGCAGCGCGGTCCGCCCCACGCACCGGCGCACGCGCACGCGCCGCCGCCCGCACCCGACACGCAGCGCCCGCCGTGTGCACACGAGCCAGCACACGATCCCCACTCTGCAAACACACAAATCACATTTAACATAATAAATAATTATTATACAAACAAAGAATGTACATTCCATAAAAAAATATATCGGTCCCAGGGATAAGCTTTTTTAACTCTTTACGAGGTATAGTCAAGAGTATCTCCCTCTATATCTCATTATAATGATCGTTCCGCGAATCGTAGTTAATCACCGCGGGACCGCAACTTAAGTTATGATTCTATATATCTACTATTATATAAGTTGCATAGTGTTGAGATATCGAGAAGATATCGAGAAAAAAAATTATAACACGATTCAATACGTCCATCAAATATTTTTAACTAAGGTAATAGCTAGCTATTTTGATACAGATCCATAAACAAGAGTTTGGATATTTTTGGTCTATTTGGTTTTTTCGCTCATCACAAAAAAGTACGGGATAAATATTAATTAAAATAATTTAGTTTTTTTCTATAATAATAACGCATTGCATTTATATGATGTTAAATGGCATTTTATTTGAGGTGGAAAGATGAGAGGATGAAATCTGTGTGTACCGATGATATGGGCCTAAGTAGGTTTTGTAGACTAACGTTAAAACCTGCATGGAAAACGTCATTGAAGTTTGGAAGTTGGTTAACAGCGAAATATTATTAAATAAATATAAAAAATATATGTTATCATAATATGTATTAAATATCCAGTTTGTTTAGCTGACGACTAATTATTTGAAAACAACTTGAATAATGCATAAAATATTAAAATTTTAATGTATTTAGCACGTAGAAATACACGCAGGGTGCTCTCATAGTCTTTTGAGAACCTAGAAAATGTTGGTCATCAACAAGCCGCTATGAAGGTACAGCATTATTTCATATGTATTATGTTTGAGCAATTGATAATACTGTTTAAAAACATGATTGTATGTCAGTATCTTCTAAAATTTAAAGTGAGAGTGAACATACATCCAATCTTTGTGTTCATGATTACTCCAAAATAGTTAAAGTGTTGATCAAAATGCTCAAATTTAATTATATGTTATATGTTGCTTATATGTTCAAAAAAACCTTAGAAAAAAAATATTATTTTATATTACGTAAGTAGTTTATGAATCATGATCGATCATACGAGATTATAACTTACAATTACTACTTGAAAATATTTAGATAACTTGGGTCTATATTTACTAAAAGACCTAAGTACTAATGTTGACATATCTTATATCCAGTAAGTTGAGGCTTCGCTGCGGCGACGATACGAGCTGTTACGGATCTAGGTCAGCTAACTACAGATACGTAGTCTACATTTAAAATTCTACTTATTTCCTTCAGAGTAGAATAGGGATGCTCTCGAGGTAGCATGTTTTAGGAAACATTTTCTTAGATGTTAAGATTTACTTATCTTTTATTTAAATAAAAGTTAAAAGAAACTATTATTCTAATTAATACGGCTATCTTTTATAAACCGGTTATGTGTAACCGGTAGATGTGCTTTAGCCTAGTATTTTGGGTAATTCCCACATAACTTGCAGAACTTGATGTTAATCAGTAAACCAGTAGCTGTTCTCACTATTGTATTTTTTTAACTCTGTTATCTATTCTACTGAAAACTTGCACCAATTAAGTATTAGCGTGCGAAGTATTTTAATTTAAAAAGAAGAAAACAAAATATTAAAAAGTACAAAATAGATCGAAATAAAAGAATCAAAAATATTAGATCTCCTTAGATTAGGTAAGATAAAATTAAAACGTGGCCAGGATAACAAGTTTCGTTGAGATAGGTCATGTATGCTAGGAGCACTAGTTATAGCCTCGTATCCGTATAGGGGATTATAGTATGTATGTATATTGTATGTATGTATGTATATTGTATGTATGTATGTATGTATATTGTATGTATATTGTATGTATGTAAGTATATTGTATGTATGTATGTATATTGTATGTATGTATGTATATTGTATGTATGTATGTATATATGTAATTCAGCATTGAGGCTATTATCCTTCAAATAAGGCATCATATACCAATATTAAATTATTCTACAATAAATACCCATTATTTATAAAGCCTCGTGCATGTTCTATTGAGAAGTTATCAATTATTGAGTTTGGTTGTATTTTTTAATGAATTACCATTGAAATAAAGCGTTGCTAATTTTTACAAATAGCACACTATTTAATATTGCGTTTATTTCTCAATACACGTTTTAAGTTTATAGCAGTAGTATGTTAACAACTTCGTCTTGTCTAAAATTAAAATATATACACTCGAAATATCGTTACTAAAAAACGGCCCTACAAACTCTTATAAAAAATATTTTAGGAGACAAATTGAAGCTGAGCTTGAGTGCTCCGAAAATTAGGACACAAGTGACATAATACTTTTGGAAGTTTACAAGGAAAATTGAAATTTCGGAGAATTTCATAGCCACACTCGCCTTGACATTACAAAATCTTGCGGTATTATAAACAATAATAATAAAGTGAACAACAACGACCGCTATCAAATCAAAAGATACTCACGGTAGTCCCTTCGCCTCCTCCCCATTGCACTATTAAAATTGTTATTAAGACACTATTAATTATTTCACTAAGTTAGACAAACACACGGTCACAATTCCTCTCCATGATCGAATCGATGTATCAGTCATTAAAAGTGAAGGACGTGCGACACCGCGTCCAACGTGTGCGAGTTCGTCCGTCACTGCCGTCTGCTGCGAAGCGACTGGCGCTGCACGCTGGCCGCTGCACCGATGACGTCACACGGGGAGACCGCGGGCACTGACGTTGCTATGACGACCGATCAACACCAGCACCAGACAAGACGTAAAGAACACCGTGATACTACATATGTATATCTTGGAAATATTACGAGTACATGGCAAATGTACACTTTGAATACAAAAAAAAAAAAACGTTTGTACTCGTACGGTAGGGTCGGACTGCAGCCAAAATTGTAAGCATTCCACGAAATGAAACTGCTCTTCAATAAAAAGTTTCTTTATTATTAAAGCTGTTCTCGTGAGGGTTAAAATTTCAGACCTTGCTATTTATTTAAGCTACTTCTCATAAAAACAATTATTACAGAATTATTTTCCCACTTAAAGTACCTATACAATTGTCGACTATAATAATGTCAATCATATTAAAACCCATACTCATTTCTCAGTACTAAGTACAGGAAGGAAGTTAATTTAAAGTTTTCTATGCTTTTTCGGCGGTACCCAAAAACCTATCTAAATAAGAGATGTAGGTCAGATTATTTTATGGGTCATAACATTAAAAACTCTTAACAAAGGTCGGTTTCGGGGGTAAGTGCGGTTATCGAACAAAACTTGGCGTCTGACAGGAAATTTAACATTTTCATCCACTTTGTGATTCTTAGCGTGAAATTCATCGACGTGAAAACAAAACATTGCATCATTTAGATTCTACAGCATCACGAACCAGTGCAGTTATTAAGAAACACTGAGCATATTTTTATATATTTGATATCATATAGATAGAGCGGTCGGTTCACTTCTGACGTAGCCTTTAGGCTCTAAGCAAACAGCCTTCGAACTTTATCAATAAAGCACTGATGTAAGTTTTAATATCATTTAATATGTAATTTTAATATTTGTTTTGTATAACGCGGATACAAGGTGTTTGTCTGGAGACTCGATTGTATTTGCATGATATATTTGATTATTTATAAGACGTAAGAACAAACATGATCTTTAAACGTTCAATGAATCAGATTATCATTATTTATCATGTGTTCTTGTAATCTTGGGAACACTTAGATTTTTTTTTTTTTTTTTTAGATGTAGACTATTTATCTGAAAAACTGTATGTTTTATAAACACCATGATATTTGTTCCTCCATACATGAGAATATGTTTCCACAAAGCGTCTCACCCGCTAATGATTTCGGAAAATGTGAGAATGGACAAAATATATTTTTTTGTTCATTTGTTATAATAAAAACATATTCCTGCGACAGAATGACTTCCTCGTTCAAAACATAATTGACGGTGCAATTTCGTACTTAATTTTCAAGGCTTTTCTTTTTTTATTCATGTAACTATTTAAGTGTATGCAATCTGTCTGAGTTACTTAATGAATACACACACAATACATATATGTGTAATTAATGATACACACACAATATATAAAAATTGAAAAATTACTTGAAATAAATAAATATATATATATATATATATATATATATATATATATATATATATATATATATATATATATATAATTGAGGAAAATGCGCTTATATTCTTAAACGCTGTTAACATTTCTGTGACCGAGTGGGAAACCTTCGGGTTTTTTTAGTGAACACCAAATATGATTGTCTAAGTAAATACATATAGCCTTTAATATAATTCTTGGATTTATACCATATACAATAGGTGTTTTATTGATTTAAACATTTATTATAAAAATCCGAGTTTTCATACAACTGTCATTCCTCTATCTACCTAAATTAGTATCAGCAACTAAAACGCAAAAACGGAGTATTTTTATAATTAAAATCTGTCTGTATGTGGCATCGTAGTATACAGATATTCTTAAATGTTTTGGTGCAAAGCAAATTTTTATTTAGATTATTCTGGGCTATGTTTTATTTAACTATTTCAAGTCAGGGATCTTTTTAAAACCTGCTATATAAAGTAATGTATGTAGCGCACCACAAAATTATGAAACCAATTATAAATTATAATTCCAATTATGGCAATAAACATTCAAAGCTTCACCTCGTTCCGAGCACTATTTAAAATGTCTCTTAGTATCTCTCTAACGTTTTTTAAAACTAGGAACACGTATCGTAAGAGAACAGATCGAAGACTGGTAAGAACTATGGCTGAAAAATTACTTGAAATATATATATTCGTAATACCAAGGCGTGAAGAAATAAGTTCAAGATCTGCTTAAAGTCGGTCAAGTGTGTGACCAGTCTCGTCTTTCATATGCGGTTATTTTATAATTAAATAATTGCGAGTGACTAAACATATGTTATGCTACCTTAAATAATATTTATTTATACTTTTGTTTATAAATATATAAGTAAATTATTGTTTGCAATTATATGTTTCAATCAACATTATATACAAAACACCATAGAATATAAAATTATCTCTCAGTCATAGTGAGAGTAATTATAAAAATTTAAGAAAATATTTCTTACATTAATTTAAAAAAAAATCCTTATTGAATGTTAATTTTTTCTCAGTTTTCCCCATGTCCGTGTCGAGGGACACACCCGTGCGGCCAGTATGGCGTCACATAGTATCAAGATTCAAGACTTTACCAGATGACGCATATTTTAGCAAAGTAAACATATTTATAGTTTAAAATATCACCCTTGTTATAGCTTACACGTTCTCGTATAAAAATAGACATGTATTATTTTATCCTCGTACACAAGTGCATATAATAAGAAAAACATCTGAGTGATCTGTGTGGAGACTGCAGTTGTTAGGTATATCTCTTGGAACTTATATGTCAATGTTATAGCATCCAAGTTTAACTTGGAATTAAGTTCCAGATTCGTTTCCGTACAAAAAAAATATTATTATAGAAAACATTGGCTATTTTAGTGTAGTCACTAGATTACTAAAGTAAGAAAAAATATATAAAACTTTATATTTTTGTTTATTCTTTTTTTCTACAAGGCTTTTCATTTAATATTATTATAGAATTTAATTGAATATGTAAATTTATTAAAATTTAAAGAATGTTGTAATAATTTGTCTCCCTCATTCGTCACAGTAAAGATAAGGATGCCATTGAAAATCAGCTCTGGGTTTTCTAAACCAACTCATTAGTGGTACTCTCGTTTGCACTGATGCCAGACCCTTAGGTGTTTTTATTTGTATATTCTGTTTGTTTTATTATTTATTATGGGTTTTGTTATTTTTTTATATAATGATTTTATCGTTTATTACCATTACGCTTTGAATTATTTTATTAGTATTTAATTTGGTTTTAAGTTAGTTTCTCTCTGTTACTGGGTGCGAAATAAATATATATTCTATTCTATATTCTAGACGAAATTTTAAAATATGTAAATAGCCTTACCTCCTTATATTCATATTTAGGATTTATCGTAGTTACGAAAGCCGGTTTCATTTACGAAGATTGTTTTTTTTAGTTTTGAATTGACCCTGATTGCAGACACGATCGAAACAAGATATTTTAACAATGTTTTTACAATTTAAATATCCATAGTCTTCATATTTAAAATGTCACTAGAAATTCACAAATTCCTTAGACGCAAGTGTCATATTCTACATGTAGTAAAAGTAATAGCTCCCAGGATGCACTGCAAAAGACAGGTGGAAATTAAATATCGATTTTCAATTGACATTATAATTTTCAATACAGAGTACAAAACGTCTGATGAAGAGCTGAATGCTGTGAACGTTTCCATCTGATGCAGATTTTAAGATTAAATTGTATCCAATATATTTTTTGTAGATTTCGTTTTGATCTCTGACCTTTCCTACAATATGTTAATAAAGAATGCACGAAATATGCTCAAGGTTGTAACAATTATAAATATTCTAACCATTTATATTAAATTTTATCAATGCAACTGCACGAAAAATAAATGTAAATACGCTTGAAGAAATAACGCGGAAAAGCCGTATGCCATTACGTACTCGAAATAAAAGCGTAGAAGCCTTACCGGAACTGTCAAGCCTTTTGGTTGAAATAATAATGCATTATATGTTTTATGAATTGATAAAAAATATTTATCAAAAAACTCATTAAAAATAAGGTCACTAGAGTACGGTACGGTATAATAATAATTTTTAAATTGAATGTGTGTGTGTACTATATATGTATATATACAACATATATACATATCTAGTTGTCTGATTCTCAGATAGTGCGTTTCGTAATAGCAGCTATTACGGAAGTGTCGCAGCGTCAGTGACGGGTCAAGGTCACACCGCACCAGCCTCTATTTGTACACTATAGTGGTCTGTACCCCTAGTAAGAGATTTGACTTTACGAAAACTATGACAGTTTTAAAGTCAAAAAGAAATATTATTTACTGTATGAATCAAAACCAATTGAATATTAAAAAAAAAAAAACTATATAAATATATAAAGAAAAATATTTTCTTATTAATTTTATAAATATTTATGATAATTTAGTTATTTAGGATCATTAATGAATAAGATAAATATATGTTTTAAAGATGGTTTTAAATATGTCAATACATTTAAATTCATAGAATGTCAAAATAATTTTGTCTTGATTTTACTACATACCTATTTGGTAAACTGTAATAGTTTTCGTAACAAAACTCTTACTAGGGGTACAGTAATCAAACGAGATTTCACTAAAAACGCATATTGAGTTTGATCGAAAATATAACGACACTGATGTTAGTAATGAGGAAAAAACTTTACTTTAAATTATACTTTAATAAGATATTGCAATAAAGACTATAAAAGCAATAGCAATTAAAGTAAGCTATAAATCTGAAATGATAAAAACTTAAATGAGTTTTACTTTGTTAACTCCTATATGAGTTCACTGAACTTTTTTTGTATGAATAAGATATATGTATGAAGAAGAATAACACTACTTTTGCGGCGAGTCTTTTTCTCTATATAGTCTGTCTTACCTAAATTTGTGTAATTTGATATACCTACTGCACAGTTGTGACTGGATACTACAGTCTACGATCATACAATCTATACCTTATATTATTATTATCTATTTAATTACTACCCCGTTCACCTTGCATTCACCAAATAATACATACATAAATGCACCACTTGAATTTTGCACACCAATCTGTCTCAATCAACTTTGTTGTATATGTGGATCATAATTCATAAAGAACCTACAAGTTATATTTCTAAATAAAATTCGTCAGGGGAGTTCTAAAAACGCGATACAATAGAGAGAGATGGCAAAAATTGCCTCTTTTTCGAGCGGGTAAAAGCCTATGTTATCTTACATATATATTGATAACATATACAAAACATGTACCTACTCTACATGATACGTTCACTGTTTTCTTAATATTAGTAAAACAAAGTCGGTAAAAAATATAAATTCCTAATTGGAGGACGCAAACGAGGCGCTGAAAAATAATTATTTTTTTCAATTAATATAGATTCTACATTAATCTGAACTACACTAATATTAGGTCGGAAATTGAAAGTTTGAAATTAGTTTTACTTCGATAACATCTCTCTTATTCATAAAATCTATGTACACATTTACAAATTCTGTTAAAAATGATATTTATCTTTACTCATTTAGTATGATTTATAGAACTATTCTAATTAGAGTAGTCAGAAAGTAGTAAAATTTATAAATGCAATATGTTCCGTAACGTGAGAGATCAGAATCAAAACCTCTCTTTCTCTCAGTGTCCTAGTCTTGCATTCCTCTTTATTGTTATTACATTGTAACGTAAGAAATAACCTTAAATAAAACCACACCTTTTCTACACTGCTTTATCGTTCCATGCCATGATGTTCTGCATGATGAAAGGTAAGCGTCACTCAGGGCATTGCCTGAGCCGAGATATGAAGATATACTTTTTGGTTATGTCATTTTAGCCACTAGAACTAGACCAATGATAAAATAAATGATTTAAATAAAAACAACACAGAGCCTCGGTGGGCACCGGGGTATGATCGGCGACGAGAGGTACTGGGTCGCTACTCATTTTGCGAGTAAGTAATTGCTGTGAAGCAGGCCGCGGAGCGGGACAAGGAGACAGCTTCTTTCCCGTTCCGCAGTGGTAGGCTGGGTAGAAGGAGGCGGGATTACGCCTGCAACCTCCTCCCCCAGCTACCATAGGCCTACGCCGTGAGGTTACCTGCCTACCTAGTTGTAGGTTCCGATGAGGCGTCACGGTGAGTGCGAAAGCGATCCCGTATCGTCCTACTAAAGCGATGAGGTCACCGTTGGTTTTTTAGTGGGTAACCTTAAAAATGGCAGCATCTTCTATGCTGTCGGGTAATCCCACATATAACCTCCGACCATAACCTTCCTACCTTCCTTTGCAACGATAAAAAAAAGTGGGCAATGAGTTGGAACCGAAATGTTGATATTTATTATTAAATCATTGAAGATTTATTACAAGATAATTATTTTAAATATATATTTTCCTCTTCGACTTGAATGTAAAATCCAAATTGTAATTATCTGAGTTTCCTTAATAATTTTGCCTTAAAGGAAAATGTTATAGAAGATTATGGTATTTATCAATATTTCATTGGTTAAAGACAAAATATTTGTTGATTTGTAATCAGTTTTAAAATCTGTACAGTGATTCTAATTTATTAAAATGTTTTTTTGTCTCTATCACTGATGACAACTGAACGCCATGTGTGCGACTTGAATAAAGTCTGTGGTCATGAGTAACGTATTGTACCTCACGTATTCTGAAAAGTTTTCTTCGTTGATTCTTTCCAGCTTCTTCAGGAAAGCTGAAGTTGCTAGTAGAAGTTATGAAGAGCTCGTGAATCTGCTTGACGTTAGCTATTTTTGTCGATATTTGAGTTTGCACTGACCTTTTGGAAAATCGGAAGGCACAGTTGCAGTAATTGTTTTTGTTCGAAATCTCCGACTTTGAATACTCAGTAACTAAAGCTTTGACCCAGGGCATCCAGCTATGATACACAAACGTTTCGTTACTGTTTACATAATTGGCACCGTGCTAACAAAAGTCCTTATATAGGTCAAATTACCCGACCAATTTCCCCCGCGACTTATAAATTTCTGTTCATACGAATTTTTAAAGCGATCTTAAATTATATTTCATTCGCCGACAAATTGTTAGTGTCGATTATTCAGTATGTTCTTTTTAGGTTTCCGTACCCAAAGGGTAAAACGGGACCCTATTACTAAGACTCCGCTGTCTGTCCGTCTGTCTCTCTGTCTCCAGGCTGTATCTCATAAACCGTGATAGCTAGAAAGTTGAAATTTTCACAAATGATGTATTTCCATTGCCGCTATAACAACAAAGACTAAAAATAAAAAAATATATATATTAAGGTGGGTCCCCATACAATAAATGTGTTTTTTGCTCAATATTAAAAACGGTAACAGGTAGACGCTTCAAATTTTCACAGAATATTTACTTGTATATAGGTAATATACAAGTAAATATTCTGTGAAAATATATAATAATTATTAATAAAATTTAAAACAAATAATTAAATAACAATAAAGTAAATATTAAAGGGGGGCTTCCGTACAACAAACGTAATTTTTAAGCAATTTTTACTCGATCATAATAAACAGGTAGAAACTTGAATATTAGTAAAATTAGTTCGAATTGAACAATAGATTTTACCAAACTACAACAAACGTGATTTTCTATTATAGATGATAGTACGGAACCCTTCTTGCGCGAGTCCGACTCGCACTTGGCCGGTTTTATTTAAACTTACGGTACTACAAAAATGACACTAGCAAGTCCCGTTCGAACAGTAATGGTTTATAATATTACCATCAAGTCGTACGTTATCAAGCACTTCAACGCGTCCAGTCGCACATCATCAAGCAAGAATCCTACCGGAACTTCAGAGATGTCTTTAGAATCTCTATTAATGTAATAATAATTGATATAGTGTTCACTCACCGGCGACCCCAGCGGCGGCCAGCTCACAGCGCGCGCCGGCCCAGTCCGACCCGCACGAACACCGCGCCACGCGCTCGCCCGCACCCGCACCCGCACGCACCGAACACACACCCTGCGAGTGGAGGGGGGTCAGAGACTGACACGCGACAGAGATCAAAGAAAGGGTCACACTCACGTCATTGTAGCAGTAGTCCCGACACAGTTCGGCCTCGAGCGCACGACACGACGCTCCCGCCGCGCCCCCAGCACACTGCGTGCAGCGCACCCCTAAAGACCGATGGACAAAGTGAGCGACTGAGCCAGTGACTAGTGTACGGAGGAGGCGGGGCCGGTCCCTGCAACACGTACCCGCGTACTGAGGAGGACACACGCACTTGGTGCCTTCTAGCGTACGTTCGCAAGAGGCACCGTTCTCGCAGCGGCCGCACGGGTCGCCTCGCGCATCTTTATCGTCGTCGACGTCGTGGGCCTCGTTGTCGTGCGTCTCGCTCGTCGCGTTGATCGCGCGATCGCATCGTTCTCCCGTCCATCCCGGATAGCACGTACACTGAATGTGACAACATATAGTGAAACTCGACACGATGATAAAACTCAAATTGCCTGAAAAACGTTAGAACAAAGAGCGAAGATACCGTCAAGGGCGGCAGGTCGTCGTCGCCCACGTGCAGGCGATCGTTTGCTGGTAGCACGTGACAGCGGCCGTGCGGCGAGCAGTAGGCGCCGCAGCGGTAGTGCTGGCACAGCGCTCCCGCGAACAGCGCGGGACACGAGCAGGCCGCGGCCCCGCCCGGTGACGTCACGCAGCTGCCCCCCGCGCACTGCAGCGAGCACGAGGCTGCCGCACCGCCAGGAGACATCACGCACTCGCGACGCACCTGTATTGTAACAGTCCAGGACAGGATCATTTATACTTACACGAAACGAGTCCTGTAAGGAGATTCACCTTTAACATTTATAATTAATATTTATAACTTCTAGACATAATTAATATTTAATAAAATAAATCAAATTTAAATATCATTTACACAACAGTACACTTCGTCTGTAAAAAAAAAATATTTCGGTTTATAAATTTATTTTCTGTTCTTTCCTGCACTTAGGTTATTAATAGCATTAATTTATTATAAAAACCGAACCTATACCACTGCATATACTCTCGTGTTTCTCTTTCATGTTCGTATACCGTTAATTGATCGCGGAGACAATTTAAAAAATGAAAACATACAACATAGTAAATGCGGCTGTAATGTTATTTTATAATTATTACATCAGTGATAAGTCATAATTTTGTGTAATATACTAACATCGGGTACGTCCGAGGTGGACTGCAGTCCGTCGGGACACAGACAGACCCGCGTGCCTCCCTCCCGCAGGCCGGTGCGCACGCACAGGGCGCTCGCGTGACACGCCTCGCTGCCATCCGGGACCTTGCACGGGTTTTCCGCTGATCGGACATACCATAGTATTTGAACATCCATCTTATAGATAGTAATATTGAAATGTCACTAAAATATATGTATATAACTATATGTATACGTAGTCTTGCCATAAATATTATACCTAAGAAAAAAAAAATTATTGCAAATAACATTTATTACTTTAACCGTGTGTTAGTTTAATACACAAATATAAAACAATTGAAAATAAAGAAGGTTATTCGAAGTGGTGTCTATTGTCTGCAATAGAGTCCTTTAAACGTTGAGGCCAGTTAGCAATATAAGCACGCGCTCTTTCCATGGGGACATTCTTCACTGCCAATCATATGGATTGCTTTAGGGACTCCAAATTATCATGGCGTAAGCTGTATTCTCTAAAACTGACCATAAATCATAATCCAGCGGTTTAAGATCGAGACTAGACGACGGCCAGTCTTCAGATGAAGTCCGAGACATTCGCTTCCAACCAAGACTGCGTGGATCGAGCTTTATTACCCGGCGTCGAGTCTTGCTTGAAGGACCAAACTTGTTTATTGAACATGGTGTTGTTAAGGTGCTTAACTACGTTCTTAAGAATGGCATCTTGATACACTTGTGCCGATGTTTTGATATCTTTTCAACAAAAATATGGCTGAGTCACTCCTTCATAACTTACACCCCACCAAACCATCAATTAAGTTGGATAACCACGTTACACTCTGTCGACTAATTGGGAAGCTTCTTTAGAGCTTTGAGCATAAAAACGGTAATTTTGTTTGTTAAAATGTTGCTGAATTGTAAAAAACTCTCATCCGTAAGCAAAATTTTTCTGTGACTTCCCTTCGCGTACCGCTTCAGTAGTTGTTTCGATTTTACAACCCCATTCATCTTTAATTTATTAGTTAAGAAATGACCAGTGCGTCTCTTATAGGCTGCAAGTCCTAAATCATCTCTTAAAATACGAGACATGGCTCTAGGTGCTATCTTAATTTCCCGAGATTTTATCTTTTGCTTTCGGACAGGATTTCTTCGAATTCTTTCTCTTACTGGTTTGACCACCTTTTTCGTACGAACACTACGGCCAGATCTTTCTCTGTCACAAACAGAGGAAGTCTCATTGTACTTATTAATAGCCCGGTACACAAACATTTGACTATAAACAAGTGTTTTAAAATTACATTTGGCTCTATACCTACTTTGTGTAATGCAATCACAGCGATTCTTTTCTTTTTATCACCCCACTCCGTTTTAATATCGCAAAGTATTGTACAATATATTGGCGCCAAAATGAGAAAACACAATGAACAATCGTATAGAAATGACAGATTCCAAATTCAAATGTAATATTTTTTATCTTTAATTGTAACAGTATTTATGGCCAGACTAAGTATATATTGATTGTAGTTAATATTTATGATAAATCTAATAATGGAAAAAATATATAAAATAATAATGAAAAAAAAAATAGTAAATATATTTCAGGTCATTTCAGTATATTTATTAAAAGTTAAGACACATAAGTTGTCGGAAAGTACCGTTTGCCAGAGTTACGAAGAGCGCCGGGTGCAGCACGGCCAGCGCGGACACGGGAGCGCGGTGGCGCGGGAGAGGCGCGGGGGCGGCGCCGTGTACAGGGCGCGGGCGGCGCGGCACAGCCAGCAACCCGCGCGCCGTGCCGCACCACACGTGCTCCTCCCACACCGCCATGCGCGAACAGGCGCGTCCGCCCGGGGACGCCGGCTTGTCCTCTACACGGATGAAGAGAGGTCACTACCGGTCTATGGTTGTCGATTTGGGTTGTTTTGAGGGTACGAACCCACGTATGTCGGCACGTCGTGTTGTGGCGCGGCGTCTGCTGCGAACACGGCGTGCACGGCGGTATCGCCGGCGCCGATCGCGTCGCTGCGTAGCGTGCCGCGGTGCGCGTCTAGAGTGTAGAGACGAGCTCCGGGCGCGTGCAGCGCCAGCGCCGTGGGGCGTCGCAGTCCGCGCGACACTGTCGAGCGCATTCCGCCGCCATGCAGCCGTGCGCCCCATACGCGGCCCCACGACCCGCGTTCAGACCAGAACAGCTCGCTGCGATATACGCACACTCATTCATTTTACAGGGACCAATCATTCGTTAGACTACTGACCAGCAACCTACCCGGTCTCTAGCGATATGACGAGGTCATCAGGCTCGGCGCCCGCCTGCCTCCACAGCGTGACCCGCCGTCGGCCGTCCAGCGTCGCCACATGCAGCGCTCCCTCTGCACGCGTTCCTTCCGCTGCGTGTACGCTGGTCCAGTACAGGCGCTCGGCCAGCGGGTCGACAGCCACGCCGCGCACGATGCCCGCATCCTCCACCACAGTTTCTGCGGCGTTCATGTCGGGTGGTGCGTCAGGCAGCGGTGGGGAACGCGCCGGCGTTCCGGGCGTTTGCTTGCCACGTGCAGCTACTAGTCGTACGCGCCGAACCCGCCCGCTCGCATCTGCCCACCACGCCCACCACACGCCACCCACGGGCGCCACGCACATACTCACTACCTCCGCGCTGCAACACCCGCACGTCAGTAAGCCGTCCGTACGTACACGCACCATAGCGCCCTCCCCTGGTCGATACTTACGTGTCGTTATATCGCGGAGCGGATAAGGGCGGCTCGTGCTCGTGTTTGTGCAACTCCAGCAACTTCAGCACTCCGCTTGTTGCCACTAACACCTTCGCCCTCTCGCCTTTAAGAACACAACATGTTAATCATCATCAAGAGAAGAGGGGAGTTTTTATCGATAAATTTTCCATGTAACAAATTTACGAAACAGTATCGACCGTACCTGTAGCCTCACAGGAGAACGTGCCGTCCGATAGTTGGTGCTGTTTGTATCCAGCGACGCACCTAAAATTTACGCCGACGCATAGATAGCTAGCATTATTATAATTAGTGGTGGATAATAAATATATAACAAATAGCTTTTCAAATTCCTGTCATGCAATTTGGAAAGCACCGCATGCGACACACGATTTTTGTGGGTGCGTAAATGTCTGTGTGCGTGCTCACTTGCAGGTGTGATTATGCGCGTGCTTGGGCAGGCATAGCTGCGAACAAGTGCGCCAACTGCAACCGTTCTCTGCCGAGATACACAATTACATTAATCTATTATTCGTATGATTTATGCGTATTACGTATCCTATTTTAAAAACATACTTTCTGTTTGGAAACGTAAATCAGAGTAACAATGAACGCAATATTATGTAGTGAATGTGTGTACCAGCAGGTGGACAAGGAGCGTCGGCAGGAGCGCACCGCCCATCCCCACACAATTGCTCGTCACGCGGGCAGAGTGACTCCGCGCGGCTGCGACTTCGGCTACCTGCGATCGGAACGGAAATCATTAAGATTAGGTATATTGAATAACTGTACAATTGCTGGGCATGTCATGGCTTTGCGTGATCGTGCAAAAATCTGCCATACATAGGAGTGGATTCTCGTCAGAGCCGTCGGCGCAGTCCCTAAAGCCATCGCAAATCAAATGCGGCGGGATGCAGGTGTTCTCTCCGCAGCGCACCATGGGCGGCGGGCAGGCCGTGTGGCGGCACACTCCGGGGTCCTCGTCCGAGCCATTTGCACAGTCGCGGCGGCCGTCGCAGCGCCAGGCCGCAGGCGCGCACCAAGCCCCTGCGCCGTTTCCTCCACCCGAGCAGCGCAAGCGCGTCCCGCATTCGAGTGTGGGCGTGTCGCGAGCGACTGCGGCGGTAGCGGTACCAGTGCAGTTCTCTTCGTCCGATCCGTCGACACAATCCAACTCGCCATCGCACCACCACTCGCTGAAAAAACGCTTATTTAAGATTCAAGAACTCTCATCCAGTCGTCAGCAGAATATAGATAACGCGACGCACGTACTTGAGCAGGCATTCCTGCGAGTGCGTGCAGAGGCGGGCGCTGGGCGGACAGGCTGCGGCGCATCCGCGCTCGTCTTCACCGCCCGCGCACTCAGCCGCACCCGAGCAGCGCAGTGCGCCGCGGATGCACTCTCCGTTATCGCAGCGAAACTCTGATTCGGAGCAATTCCGCGGAGTGCAATCACGTTCGTCGGATCCGTCGGCGCAGTCCTCGTCGAAGTCGCAGCGCCAGCGACCCGGAATACAACGCATGTCAGCACAGCGGAAATACGTAGGCTCGCAAGCGGCATGCGCATCGCAACGTGCTTCATCCTCGCGCGCGGGGCAGTCCGCCTCACCGTCGCATAGCCACTCGCGCGGCATGCAGCGCCCCGACGCGCATCGGAACTCCCCGCGGGCGCACTCACGCGATGCGCAATCACGCTCATCGGACCCGTCGCTGCAGTCCGCGTCGCCGTCGCACACCCACACTTGGGGAACGCATGCTCCCGAGCCGCATAGAAACTGAACGTGTTATTTTAACTAATTATCTTTGATATATTATTTATTGCATATATTATAATATAACCACATATACGAACATTGTGTGGCGGACAGCTGACGGGTGGGCAGTCTCGCTCATCTTCCTCTCCCGCGCAGTCTGACTCTCCGTTGCACCGCGCGTCGGCAGGCACGCAACGAGCGGGCGCTCCTAGTGGCGCGTGCTCGGGACATTTGAACTGCGCAGCGAGGCACGTGAAGGCGTCGCAGTCGCGCTCGTCGCTGCCGTCGCCACACTGCTGCACGCCATCGCAGATGTGAGCAGGGTGTACACAGCGCGTATTTGCGCACTGGAACTGCCCCGGCGAACAGCGGAAGGCGGGGCACGTCGCAGGCTCGTCCGATCCGTCGCCACAGTCGTCCTGATGTCGAGACCAACCAATTCGGTAACCCAGATGTACGATTCGAGAATATAAGGCAACACCACGAAATAGAACTCGTCACAACGAAATACCTGAGTGTCGCAGCGCCACCAGAAGGGAATGCACTTAAGTGAGGAGCGACACACGAAGTGCGCGGATGTGCAGTTAGGCGAGCACGAGCGACCGTCCGCGCCAAGCACGAAATGCTCGGGACAGGCGCAGTGCGCGGTGGCGCCGCCCCCATCCAACGGCGCCAACAGACATAGTCCAGTACAGTTTAGTCTCTCACAGAGAGCCGTCAGTTCTGGAACACGTTGGTCGAGTGATTACCGGAAACGCCTAACTTCTAGCGGCGAAACGGGGATCGGGTTCAATTACCGGCAGGGACTGGCATAAATGAGATGAAATGTCTGTTTCTAGGTTTTGTCGTTTATTAAATATATTCTTAGTATTTATATTGTGTATTTCTGTGTATTTGTATCGTAATCCAACACTCTTCACACAGGCCCATAATTTGCTTACATAGGGGTTAAATCAATTTGTGTAATTTGTCCTGATACTATTATTATTGATGAAGTCCGGCATCACAATGCAGTTATACACGGCGGCAGTTTTACGATCTCGTACCGGGCATGGGCGGCTGTCTCGCGGGGTGCAGCACGCGTAAGTCCATAGGCTTGTGCACGGCGCGAGCCTCAACGCGGCACCTCAGCGCGCCGCCCGCTGCCGTTTCGCCGCTCCAGGACTCCTGGGACACCACTTCGTTAGCGACTGCACAAACGCACAAACACACACACACACAAAATCGAATCGCAAATTACATTATAGGAGGGGTGCGGTCGTCGGCGACACGAGTGCAGAGCGCGCGTTTCCCAATCCGTCCAGTACACGCGGCCATCCCACACGCCCAGCGCGAACACGTGGTGTAGTGGCAGCCACGGCATGCGGTCTGCGCAAACAAGAGGTCATTCGGTCAGTCGTATGCGGAGTCAGCTCCACGTGGAGAGTGAACGCGGAGGAGCCGACCGACCTCTAGAGAAAAGCACCCGCACGTGTGAGCCGTCGAGGCGCGCTACGGCGATATAGTCTTCGCGCGCATCTGCGAAGAACAGTTCTCCGGAGGCGGGCGACAGTGTGAGGGCGTTGGGCCAGCCCAAGCCCCTCAGCAGCACGGTGGGCCGCGAGCCGTCCAGCCCGGCACGACCGATGTGTGCGGCCGCGCCCCAGTCCGACCAGTACAAGTACCTGCACACCACCAATTACTTATTTTCAATGTGTAAAATTAATGTGTAAATATTTACTTAGCCGCTTCACATGTTTTTAAAAGTCACAACTTCAATCCATAAAAAAATTATAATAGGTGCTCTAATGAATAAAGTAGGAGTAGGATCAAGTAGGAAAGTTCAAGACATAGACATAACAAAATCTTTACATTAGACAAGACGAAAACGATAACTACCGGCTGCACACAATGAGCTTAGAATTTTTTTTGTATCCCACTAGCTTTGAGGTGACGCACCCTGCTTTATGATTGGACCTCAGCATTACTAAAATTTTATTTTAAGGGTTTGGAAATATCTATAAACATGTATAGCCATGTTAAGCTTATTTAAATTTATATAAATATAGAATGAAAAATAAACCGATACGGGCCGGCCGTACCGTAAGCGATACGGTAGTTCAGTTGGTAGAGCGACGGGACGGTTTCCCAGTAGTCGCGGGTTCGAATCCCTGTCCGTATCGGTTTACTTTTCGTTCTATATTTATATAAATTTTATGTTATGGCATTCATAATGACTCTCCCAGATCAAAATAATTTAGTAAGATGGGGCAAAGCCATCGAATAGTTTTGCAACGTCTGTGGGGAGGCAGTAGGAGCAGCGAAACACTTATTAGTAGGGTGTAGGGTACTTCTAGATAGAGGTCGCCACGATAAGGTGTTAGAAAACACGGGAAGCGGTTAGTCTTTCAGTAGCAAGAGCGCGGAAGGGTATAATAACAACCAAACGATCTGTGGAGTTTGTTAAAGAAGGCTCCTCCAAAAAATCAAACCGAAGCCTTATTCAATTTTAAACGCGGCTCATTGACCTCATGAACATCTTTGAAAAGCATTACAAAATCCCTGGGGATGTTGGTGTTTCGTCATCCAGACCGGGCTTATTCTTGTATTCTAAATATCTAGGGCGCGTGATACTTATGGAGCTTACTGTTCCCTGGGAAACAAACATCCCAAGGGATCACAAATTTAAGCTTAATAAGTATTACGAACTGACCAACAAATTGTCTAGGAATAAATTTATAGTTAGCTTGTACGCGTTACAAGCGGTATAACAGCAAAATCTGTCTTTAAGTTACTTAAGCCTTTTACTTTCTAGAAATAGCATCGGTTCATTTCTAGAACATATTTCAAAGGCGGCATTAGTAGGTTCTTTCCAAATTTGGTTATGTAGGGAGAGGAGTGTGGATAGTGGAGCAGTGTATGCGCATAATAAAGGGGCCCCTTAAACCTGGGTCGCAAGTTCCAGGCATTGTTTGCACATTCTCCTTGCAACGCGATGGGCCCGGCACCCGCACGGTTAATCCATGGAATGCTAAGAAGCATCGTCTCGTCGTCTTGCGTTGATATAGCAATAATTGAATAAATTACTTATTATGATCATGAGATATTCTACTAAATAATAATATTACAAGGCAATGTAATTTTGCAATCTGTGTTAAACACATTTTAATTGTCCACAGAAGTTTTTTTTAATAGCTAATGCAGAGTTTTGTAAAATTTATATTGCATTATAATATAATGACAAATCGTATAAAACTTACACGTATTTTAAGTCGAACAAAGCTTTATTTGAAGTATCGGCGACACTCACCCTTGCTGCGGCAGCAGCGCTAGCGCCCTGGGCTCGGCCAGCCCCGCTCGTAGCAGTACGCGTCGGTGTCGGCCGTCCAACCGCGCCACTTCAATGCTGTCGGTGCCCTTGTCGCACCAGTATACGTTTCCGCCAACCCAGTCCGCCGCCAGTCCGTCTGGGTTTTGCAACGTGGCGCCCGCCAGCACGCGCGCGTCCGCCCGTCCCGCGTCCGCAGCCACGTCACCCGCCATGCCTTCACCCGCCACGCCACACAGCCGCTTGATGGAGGATCCCAGGCGCGTGACGTCACTCCACAGCAGGCAGCCGCGCGCCCACAGAGCGTCAAGAGCGACGGCATTTGTGAGATTGTGTACGAGGAGCGATGTGGCGGCCATTTCCGAGCTATCCTCCTCCACGATGCTGGTGCGCCGGATGTAGTAGCGGTTTGTGAATATTAACGACGCCTTCACATCTGTTGGTTACGCCGGGTATAACTTGTTAATTAATTCGGGGGAAAACTTTTTTCGTATTTTATATGAAAAGTCAAGACTTTTTTTTTTTTAACTTTAATTACATTCATTTATATTATATATGTACCATTTTTTGGATATTTTTTTTTGTCATCTTGTAGGTAGTGACATAATCCCGCTGCTGTAGATTTTTTGGGAAATTTGATGAAAAAGACGACACAAGTAGTTTTGAGACCCTAAAGAATTCTGTTGAGACTGAAACAGGTTATAATCTGAAGGTACAAGGTCCACTCAGCCAAACTCTCTTAATTTTTGCTGAATTACTAAAGATGTGTGTGGTCTAGCGTTATCGTGATGAAAGACCACACTCTTTTAATTGATCAATTTCGATTGTATTTTTTCAAGTTCTTGCTTTAATCTCATCAGCTGTTGGCAGTAAAGAAGTAAAAACTCATAATGAACAATGCTCTTCCAGGCCTACCATACACAGATCATCCCCTTACTGCTACTTAATTCGGGTTCTGCCACAGTTTGTGAAGTCTCACCGATCTTTGACCACGACCTTTCTCGGATGGTCTTATCGTATGTGATCCACTTGTCATCACCGGTTATTAATCTCTTCAAAAACAGGTCGCTTTCATTACGTTTCTATAAATGCCAAAAGCCAAAGTGCCGAATGCCAAATGAGTACACGAGTCATTAGTTTCCATTCAGTGAGTTCTTGTGGCACCCAAATAACGAGTTTTTTTGTGTACCCAACTTTTTTCAAATAAGTCAAAACCGTTTTGTGGTCAATCTCCAGTTCTTCAGCTACGTCGTAACTACTGACATGAAAATATTGTTCCACTTTTTCAAAAATAACGTCCATTGTATTTGTAACAGGGCGACCAGGGCGAGGGGCAACTTTGACATCAACATTCCTGGATTGAGAACGCTTAAACCAATTTTGTGCTAGTCGTATTGACACTGCATGAAGCCCATAAAGGTCACAAATGTTTTTGCATACGGCTTGCGTCGCATATTTTCCTTTTTTATAATAATACTTTAAAATGTATCAAAATTCGTCAATGAAATCACTTAGTTATGTGTTTTTGTTTAATATAACCGTTTGAATGTAATTAAAACCAGCCAGATACAAATAGTAAAGCCAAAGATTTTTTTATTACAAATTTATAAATACTATATGCGAAAAAATTTTTTTCCCGATTATGCATATACATTACTATAAAGTATACTTATTGCGTTGTTTAAATTTTTGGGATATTTTTTAAATAAAAAAAATTATTGAGCGTTATATTATTAACATTTTTGAAAATTCACATATTTTAAGAATAGTTATCAACTTTATAGAAAATAAATACGAATTAATAATTAAGTACAGTCATGAAATATCTCGTCATCATTGCGTTGTTATTTTTAACATGAAACAGCGTAGAAATGAAGTTGACGTGAAACGGCGGTCACTGGCAATTCTCGAAATGAATGGAGTTGAGTGAGTAAGATTATAAATTAGGAGATATTTATAATCCAATTGTTCCCTTTACGGGTTGTCAAAATTCGGACCTTTTTGTAATACCATCGCTGAATGAGTACGCATAGAGAACAAAATAAAGAAATTCTTACTGGAGATGGGTGTGCAGCTGGATCCATCAGGTAGCAGTCGGTAGCCGCGCTCGCAGGAGCACACGTAGCTGCCGGGCGTGTTCCTGCAATGATGGTCGCAGGGCTCGTCCTCGGCGCACTCGTCCACGTCGCGACAGGCTCGACCGGCGCGCCTCCAGCCGGTGCGGCACCAACACGACCGACCCACCGCCAGCTCCGAGCAGTTGTGCGCGCAGCCACCGTTCAGCACCATGCACTCGTTGATATCTAGCAGACACACGCACCGCACCGTCATCACCCACGAGCAGAATGCTCGGTGACCTCTGAGCGATACTTACTGCAGTGCCACTCGTCAGTGAAGTCACCGCAGGAGTCTCGTCCGTCGCACAGCGCGCTCTGCGGCACGCAGGCGCCGTTCCCGCAGCGCCACTCCCCCCGCGCGCAGACCCCTGCCCCGCCCGCCGCTGTCGCTGCGGCCTCTGCTGCGGTCCCGAACGCCTCCGCAAAAGATGCTGCAACACATGAAACATCGTACACGCTACGGTTTTGGAAACCTGGTTACGCGAGTTCATAAACGTACAGCACATGACGGGATCCTCGTCGCTGCCTGGTCCGTCGGGAATGTCACCGCAGTGATCTCGTCCGTCGCATACGAGCGCGGGGGGCACGCACCGCCCACGGCAGTACAGCGAACCCGGCGCGCCTGCGCAGAGCTGCGAGGAGGGCGACGTGGTGGTGGGATGCTCCGTTCCTGGAGTTTCAGGAGCGGCGGTACTGGTGCCAGAGCCGGAGCCGGAAACCGCGGAAGAGGAGCAACCCGGCGGCTCGTCGGAGCCATCCTCGCAATCAGTGTCACCGTCGCAGTAGAGACTCTGTTACGAGTGATTGAAAAATGTATATTAACGCATTTGACAAGTTTAATTTTAATGTAACAAACCTCTTTGTATGATGATTGATACATCGATACCGGAAGGATTTTGATAGCGAATCAACAAATAAAGGAACAAATGAAAGGATACTTTAAAATGTTGATGAACAAAGGAAATAAATAGACGGGATGTAAAAATAAAAACGATTAAGAAGAGCGAAAAAATGCATTCCTGCCCTGTCGGTATACCAGCAGGAGAATGGAAACTACTTGGAGAGATTAGGTGTAGGTGGCTAACTTGGCTTTACAATAAGTTAATTTAAGTTTACTATAATTATTATCAGAAGTAAAATGCATGACACAAAAATCGAACGAAGAAATGATATGACAATGAAATATGCACGGTGCAGTGTAAGAAGACATGTGATAGAAAATCGTGGAAGGAATTGACATATTGCCCTCACCCTAAGTAATTGGTAAAAGGACTGGTGGATATATTTATGATACATAAAAACTGATCAGTTTACTGATTCATATTAACTGAAATAAGAGTTAATGAAATTGAATCTTTTTGTAAGAGTGATACTTTATAACTGACAAACTAATCTATTAAACGTGAAATAGATCATGAATTATCTAAATGTAGAATGTTCATTACAGTAAGCTTTTAGCTCCAGTTATTATGTGTTGATAATAAAAATAGTGTGTAAAACATTTCGATTCAAGGAGTATTTGCTCGTGATATTGTATCGGCACGGTTTTCGTTGCGTGTGAAGTTACATTATACAGTTCCTTTTTTCTTTTGTTTATTAACTAGTAGGTACTTATACAAATTGAAAAATTACGAGTACTTATATAAATTTAGAATTTACGAGTACTTATAAAAATTTGGAATTTAGTTTGAGTACTTATATAAATTTAGAATTTTTGGGTGAATGAATCATCCAAGTATATATTGACAGAAATTTTTCATACTTATAGCTTTTTAAGTAACATATATAACTATGCGTATATAACCATTAAAGAATTAAGCCACACTGTGAACACGCTCTTAATAGCGAGCGGTCTTCATATTTAAGAAAAAAATTAATGTCTTTAAAATCATAACTGCATAACTTAATGCATAATGAAACAAAAAATAATGTATTCGGTTTCTAGCGATTTTGCATACCTAGTAACATTCTCTATTGCATTGACACAAACTATAATAACAATATTTTTTAACCTCATTAGTTTTTAAGTTAGTATATTCGAAAAAAAAACTAATAATTTAATCTACAATTCTCTGGTCCATTAACAACATATATGAATACTTAGAAAACTTTATAATGTACGTACACGTAAGTTATGTGACTCACCGCCTGCAGACACAGCTCGGAGCCGGCGCAACGGAAGGAGCCCGGCGCGCACTCGCAGCCGCGCTCGTCCGAGCCGTCCGAGCACTGCGGGGCGCCCGAGCATCGCGCCGTCCGCGCCACGCACTCACCCGACCCGCAGTGGAACGAGTCCGCGCTGCACACGCCGGCGTGCCCTGCACACACGCACACATTGCGTCAGCGTCGGTTCACACCCGGGGAGGTAAGTGAGCGTAAGGAACGCACTGCAATGCAGTGCCTCGTCGGAGCCGTCAGTGCAATCTGCGCGGCCGTCGCAGCGCCACTTCAGCGGAATGCACTCCGCCCCACCGTCGGCGGTCGTCCCGCAGCGAAACTGATCCTCGACGCATCCCTCCACGGGTTGCTCCTCGAACGCATCCGAACCGTCAAAGTTCGACGGCGTCGTGCTGTCTGTTATTAAAGAGGTAGAAGTTATCGAGCAGTGTATATTTTCTTAACGTGGAAGAACGGAATATCCGCGTCCATACCTATGCAGCCCTCCTCGTCGCTCCCGTCGTCGCAGTCGGGATGTCCGTCGCAGTGTGCGGCGGCCTCGTAGCAGCGCCCCCCAGAGGCGCAGAGCCGCGCCCCAGGAGCGTCACAATCAGCTCGCGGGCAGCCGGCCTCGTCCGAACCGTCCGCGCATTGCGCCGCGCCGTCGCACCGCGTGCTCAGCGACACGCACTCGCCGTCCGAGCACCTGCAAACACATACCTGACTGATTATTTCTGATATTATGTTCAAGTTCAGTCAAACTAAAAAGTCTTTATTCCTTGACAATGTTTTACATTTATTTGGAAACGTCAAAATGATACAAATAATGCAAACATTAGACTCCTTTACAGGTGAGATCCATAAGGACAACAACAATCTTATTAACTATTATATGATAATTCTGTCGCGTACCTATACTCCGAATCAGAACAGTCGCAGTCAAGTTCGTCGGCTCCGTCGTCGCAGTCGACGTGTCCATCGCAGCGACGCTCCGGCGCCGCGCAGCGCCCGCCCGCACCGCACCGCACCCAGCCCGCAGGGCACGACCGCGACGCTGCACACGCACGGGCCGTCAGCGCAAACATTTACACCCCACACGCACACGATCTACACATACGCACTGCAGTAGTAGAGGTCTTCGTCGCTGGAGTCGGTTTCGCCACTGCAGTGCGGCACACCGTCGCACACGAGGCTCGGCAGCAGACACGGGCCCTCCGCACATGCGAAGAGACCGGGCGTGCATGCGGCGTCGGGACGCTGACAGGCGCGCCCGTCTAACGCAAGCACGCGTCCTGCGCCACAAGAGCATGTCGCGTGCCCTCCTGCGTCTGTAGTGCACCGCTCTGAGCATCCGCCGTTTAACACCGCGCACGGGTCCGAAGAGCCTGAAACACCGGCACTGAACACCTGCCTGAATACGAGCCTGAAACTCATGGATTAATCTACCTGCCACCGGTTCTACAACAGATCGAGCCAAAAACGCTGGTACTGTTACCAGCACTTAAATTTTTAGAATTATTCTATTAAGTTTTAGAAGCTCTAACATATATGTGACATATATGTGTAGATTTGGTCTCGTGATTTATATTATATGAAAAAATATTTATCATAATGTTAATCTCTGAAGTTGTGAAATAAATTTAGAAAATTAATTTGGTCAAATCATAATATGACGTCCCGACCTATTAAGAGTTGTAACGTAAAATGAATGACAATTTCTTACAAGTCTGGTGGTGCGGCGCCACCAGCACTACGGCGCACGGTCGCGGAACGTCCCGGCGCAGCGCCCGCACCGCCCCACCGCCGCGTTCCGCGGCGAACACGCCGCGCGCCACCCAGTCCGACCACGCCACCCAGCCGCCGCCCGCCGCCACCGCGAACGGGTGTTCCGAGCGCGATCGCGTCACCACGCGCCGGTGTGAGCCGTCGTAGTGCATGCACTCCAACTTATCCAACCGAGCGTCCGCCCAGTACGCCAGTCGCGCCGAGTGTTCTAGCGCCAACCCGTTAGGCATCAGCACGTCCGTGGTAACGAGCGCTTGCCGCCCCCGTCCACTCGCATACACGCGTTCGATGGAAGGTCGCGACTGATTCCAGTTCGTCCAGTAAATTCGTCTGCGAGACAGACGAGTACCCGTTAAGTAGATCTCCGAACGCTTCCCCGCTAACCGACCGGGCGAAACGAATACCTCTCGCAGGGGTCGTAATCGATGCCGCGGGGACGGTCCCCGGGTTTCAGTGGGAGCACAGAGCGCACGTGTTGCACGCGCGCCATCGGCGGCTCCGACAGCAGAGCGGGCAAGGAGGCGGCGCGCAGCGCGGGGGCCGAAGCGCACGTCCAGTACAGCGTACGCTCCTGCGCCGCGAATACCATACCCTCCACCGACCCCGTATCTGTAGACGTCAGATTAGGTGTTATATCATTCGACGAATGCTTCACAGTATCACGCGCTATACGGCTTACGGAGTAGAAGTTCACGGTGGTCGGAACCGTTGAAGTGCACGGAGAGGATGGAGCCACGCTGGATGTCAGAATAAAATACCGTCGACGTTGAGTACTCGTAGGCCAGCGCGATTGCGTTGCGCATGATGGTCCTGTGAATTACAGATGCGTTAACGACGAACGAAAAATAGTAAGCGACAGTGTTATGAGGCTATACTGACTTGTTCTCGATGGGCGGATATGGCGAGTTGAGTTCCTTGTCGACGTCCAGATGTATAGTGTCGATCATTGTCACGCGCGAGTACATCAAGAACGACGTGTACGCTGAAATTTATCGATGTCTATTTTTATAATATTTATATATTTCCGGATGGAGGCCCACGTGAGCGCGTTTACTCACGCGTGCAGTTCTTCCCGTTGGGCGCAAGTTCTCCGTGCGGGCAGGCACAGCGCGCAGCACGTCCGTCCCATAGGCAAAGTGCCTCACAGCCGTTGTAGTTCCGCGCGCAGGGATTGCGCACAGTCAGCCCCACTCGGGAGGCATTCGACAAAATCTGTAACGAACCGACCATCAAAACTCCTGCTGGCTTATGAGTACGGTCGGTTTTCGAGGGGTTTAGGTTACCACGAGATCCTTGAGTCCATCGCCTAGCCCTTCAACGAGCACGCGGTAGTCGGTCAGGTCGGACAGCGGCGCAGAAGCAACGCTGCCGCGGCGCAATGCCGCATCCGCCCAGTACAGCCGGCCACCGTACACGGCCGCAGCCACTGGATGCGTCAGCGGTGCGCCCAAATGCACGCGCCGCCGCGCACTGCCATCGTAACGCATGCACCACAACGACACGTCCCAGGTGTCAGTCCAATACAGCTTCTGTTCGCGCACGTCTAGCGCGATGTCGGTGAGCGCCGTGCCATTATAAAGCAAGGCGGGTACAGACGCGTCTAGTCGCGCGCGCTCGATCCAGCCGCCACCACCCAGAAAGATCCAACCCGCCCACGGATCCACGGCCAGGGCTAGGGACACGTGTGTACTTACAGATTTAAGACAATACGAAAATTTACTTCAACAGTGGGAATACATGAAATGTGCTAACGAGTTTATCGAACAATTTGGATGTGTCTACTTTTTTAAAATATTGATTACCTTCCCTACCTTTGTATTTTTTTTTTATGATTTTCTAAAATCCATTAAATCAAATTGCCCACATTGTTTATTTTACTCAGATTACAGAGAGTAGAAGTCACAATAAACCGTACCCGTAACGATAAGAGGGCTGGTGTCCCGCAGAACGTATCGGTGACTTCCGTCAGCACGAGCCAGCAACAATAGTGCCTGCGCCGCGTCGGTAGCGTACAGCTGACGCGCTAGCGGGTCCAGTGCCAGCGCCGCCAGCGAGTCAGCCGCGCCACCCGTGCTTGCCTGCCAAAGCACGCGTTCCCGCCCGGCACCTGACCGCCCCGCCCGCCATGCCGCACCCCCTTCCGGGTCCGCCCAGTACAGCCATTCGCCCTCTGAGCACACCGATCTCTAAGCACACGCCAGCATAACAGACAGCGATTCGTAGCGAGCCACCTACCAGGATCGTAATCAACGACGGCGGCGCTAGCCACCCGAGGAACTGGCGGTAGCGCGTCCATCGGCGGGTCCGCCAGCGTCAACCCGCGTAGCTCCCAGCCCAGCGAGTATACCAGCACGTCATCCACCGCTGGGCATTTACACATACGTATAATATCGCGTCCATATATATAATAACCCACGCGGCCGCAACCACTTACGAGTGCATTTGTTGCCGTTAGCAGTGTAACCCATGGCGCAGAGGCAGGTCGACTCGGTGGCGGACAATGCCAGGCACAGATGCGCGCAAGGCTGGTGGCGCAGGGAACACGCGCCGCGCCCTGCGTCCCGCTGCCGCGCCGCATCAAAGACCACCAGCGACAGGACGCCCTCTGCACAGGGTCAGTGATCAGTAGGCCACAGCACGTTTCATGCTGCGTTTCGTGATGTGCTCGTACCGGTGTTGTTTCGCAGTATGGGAGCGCTCCCGCAGTCGTCCGGTCGGCAAGCCCGCAAAGTGTCGGTGGCGCCGTCCGCCCACACCATCTCGTTATCGTGCACGTCTAGCGCGCTCGGTCTGGCCCCCCGCGGCAAAGACACCTGCGCCCGAAAGATATCTCAATGTACGAGACTACAACGAGTCCGCGAGCCTCTCTGGCGCGTGTAATGCGTACCGTGGTGACTACTTCCGTATCGAGGTTCACGTACTGTATCGTAGCGGAAGCACGGTTGACCCAGTATAGACGATTCGTGACGATGTCTACGGACATACCTGGGAGCCATTCGAAAAAACATGTGTTGATTAAATATTCTAAAATAGTCTTATAAAAATATGTCAGAGGGAACCTCCTTTTACGCGGTCGGTATTTCACAAAAATTGTCTCGACGGCCACGGTATGCAACGGATGAAAAGAAAACCAATATAAAATGCATCGAGACAATTATTGTAGGTCTCGTGAATAGGGAGTAGTTACTGGCGACGCCGCCCAGGTGCGTGTCGGCGGCGGCGTCCAGCAGCACGCGGCGCCGCGAGCCGTCTCCCCGCGCGCGCTCCACCCGCGCCGCGCCGCCCGCGCCCTCCGACGACCAGTACACCTCGCCTCTACGGATTCAAACGTACAATCGGATGAGGCAATATGTCACCTCCAAATCAAACCACGAAATTTGAATGACATCAAACCGGGACACTTTGTGCGGACACTTTGTGCTCCACAAAGTGTCCGCCAACATCTATACATATAATAAAATTGTTACTGATCCATTTGTGTACATGGAAAATATTAAAAAAAAAAACATTATAGGAAGCCGTTATAAGAGGGGAGAGGAGGGGGAACATTATAAGAGCAAGAAAACCCAAAAAAATGATTTTTCAGTTAGTCTCTATGTCTGTATGTTTGTGCACGCTAATCTCAGAAACGGCTTAACCAATTTGAATGTGATTCAGAAATTTATTATTACAGTCTTCACTTAACATTTAGTGTTTATTTAGTCTAAATCGGTCAAGAAATAAAAAGTTATGTCCATTTATGTCAATCAAGTAATAGGTACCATGCAAATCTTATTCTATACGTCATGTAGTAAATCTGTAGAGAAGTAGTCTTTGAACATACATGATATTTAAAAAAATATACCAGGACGTGAAGCGATAACTAACAGAATCCATTTTCAGAATTTTAAAAACTCTGTTTGTCTTTTAGTTGTGCACACAACACGAAAAAAGAAATATTTTCAAACATTCACACAGGGAGACATTTATATGTATAAGCAAGAGAACCCAAAACAATGTTTTTTGTCTGTATGTCTGTGTATGTTTGTGCACGCTAATCTCAGAAACAAATTAATCGATTCGGTTACTGTTTTCGGGAATATATTGTCATGGGATTCACTTTATATTTTGTTTTTTTTTTTTAACAATCGGTTAACAAATAAAGAAGTTAATGATCTCTTATTGTCGTACCATTGCTGTTTACCAGTTTGAAGGTTAATAGTTTTTACGTACATTGGTAAATACAAAGAGTGCGTTTTATCAAAATCGAAATCTACGCGTACGAAGTCGCAGGCACAGCTAGTCTTATAATATCTTTGTGGTCATATTCATTATTTTTATATCGATATTAAAATGCTTAAATTTTGTTATACACACATCGGAAAAATTTAGTGGCTTCATATATTTTTATTAATTTATTTAGCTAAAGATTCGATGTAGTCGATGGTGGTACCGCAGGGGGTGCACGGCAAGCGCGTCAGGATGCAGGCCGGGCAGCAGCTGAGCAGCGTGCTCCCCGCGCAGCCCCGTAGCACACAGCCCGCTTCGCAGCGGCACGTACAGCACCCGCGCCGCCCAGTCCAGTGTCAGTGCCCGCGGCGTAAGCACACCGGCGTCCAGCGCCGTGCGCACCGCTCCCGATCGCACGTCCGCCGCCTTTATCTCGTTTGTCTAAAAGATATCCTGTATTAACCGTGTGTTCCACAAATAACCGATCAGGACTCCTCGGCACTTCTAATATATTATCGAAGCGAGAGAATTAGGTGGTAATCAAAAAAATTATGCTCTTTGTTGAGGGGTACCTCTTAGCAATTCATTTATTAATCGTTCAGCACATGGAACTTTTCTGTTAGTTTTCCAAGGTTCTTTTATAATTATTTATGAAATGGATTGTTATGTTGAATTTTTATTTAAATCAATGTGTAGGATGTTTAAGCACTCCGTAAATTTTTCTGATCTTAACGGTAAAACAAGAAGTAATACACCATTAATTAAAGTTTATCGTGATTAATAACTTTTAATATATACTTATTCATGTACGTAAGTACCTCACTATCAGCCCAATAGAGCTCATAGTCAGCGGTGAGCGCGGCCAGCGCGGCGGGGGCGCCCACCGGCGGGCCCGCCAGCGACGGCAGCGCTGGTCCTCCGCCCACCACCCACACCCCCGTCACCAGCCCTGCGCTCCCCACCACCACCACGCGCTCGTACACTACGCACACGCCAGTCCGTCACTTGTTTGCGGCCACGAAAAAAGCATTACCATTTATCACTTAGCGGCTCTCACCTTCGCAGGTGCGATTATCTTTGGTCAGACGCATGAGATGCGGACATGCGCATACGCGCTCCGCCGGCGAATCGATAAGGCAAAGATGGGAACAGTTTCCGTTTTCGGCACAAGGATTTCGGTCGCCGCGGGGCTGCCGACTTGGGTGAATCACCTGCGGGAGCATAGGAGCGGAGAGTCACAAACTAAAACGACGTTACGGTGTCGTGACGGACACTGGTACGGACCTTAACATCAAAGGGCTGCGTGAGTGTACGCTGAACGACGACGACGTCGCTGCCGTTCCACTTATTGGCGCGCACGACGCTGTTGGTGCGCCAGTCCGTCCAGTAAACGTGCGACTCGAACACAGTAACGGCAAAGGGATGCGCCAGGGAGGCGTGCGCACGCAACACCACCCGCCGCTCGTTACCGTCGTAGTCCGCGCACTGTAGCGCATCCGCTCGCGCATCCACCCAGTACAGGCGGCGCGCCGGCAGGTCCAAGGCCAACCCGTTGGGCCACGCGCCCTCCGTCCCACTCTCTCCGTCCCCCCCACCGCCACCTGCAGTTCCGCCCGCGCGCACCACAACTCGCCGCCGTCGCCCTGCCAGTGAGGCCCGCTCTATACGTGGAGCCGATGTCTCCCAGTCGCTCCAGAACATGTACCCTGCAGACGTACCTTTGGGTACAGATCGACTCGTCTTACGGAAGCGTTTACGGTTATGCCCAAAATTATAACCTTTTCGGTACATAATGCTACAAAATCAAACTTAATGTAGTGAAATCAATAATTGCAACGCATAGAATGTTTCTTTATCTCTAGTTTCCTCAGAGAATATACCGTAACATTGTAGTTTTTAGTGTTAAAAAACGATTTTCCGTCACATCCTTTAAGAAATGGGGAGAAATAATATTTGCAGCTTAAACATATATCAAAACTATCAAAATTGTTCCATTCACGTATTATTCTCGCACTATACATGTGTATGTGTCCGAATTTTTGCTATGTAGTGATGCGATTTGCTATTTATCAGTTTTGTAAACGCGTCCCTTAATGTACGTAATCGTATTGGAGTCGTATGTTACCCTCGTTGGGGTCTACGGCTATAGCCCGAGGATTGTCCATGTCACCCGAGATCAAAGTGCGTCGATACTTTCCGTCGAGGCGTGCGACCTGTCGACAAGTCCATTATAATAACATACAGTCTCACAGATACAATATGCAGTATTATTTAATCAAGGCGACGGACCTCGATCTGATGCAATCCGCTCTCGACCCAGTAAAGGTTACCACCGATCCAGTCCACGGCCAGTCCCTCTGCCGCGGTGAGGCCGCGCTGTACGATGGCCTCGACGCCGCTAACGACGTCGTCGGCGAGCGTACCGCGGTATATGGCGTCGTCTACGACGTCGGTCCAATACAGTGCGACGCCAGCGGATTCGCGGCGCCAGTCCAGTGCGATGGTGTTGCGCAGTGCGGCCAGCAGCGCGCGCGAACGCATCGCCGGCAGCTCCACGCCGCGCACCTCGTGCCGCGTGCTGAACACCAACAGCGCGCGCCCAACCTCTGCAAAACACGGCCGTCAGGGTGGGATCCGGCGACGAGCCTCTTAGGTCCAGTGCCACCTACCTGTACTCTTGCACGTAAAGCCGTCATCCGCCAGCCGGTAACCCTTGTAGCAGGTGCACTTATAGCGGTCCTTGTGCGGCTGACACGTCTGAAAAACTAAGTCTTTAGACGTATGTCGCGAGTCAAACTGATAAGATAGATCTATAAAACGTATATACGTGAGTCATCTCAGTATAAATGGAAAAAAACAACAGCGTGAATATACGTGCGTAATTACGCACACACGTACACGTAGACAGAAGTAAGTAAGCTGTAATGACAACCATAGTATAACTCCAACTCCCGAACTGAGCGATATTATATAATTTGTTGTAAACTGGTACATAAATATACATGTAGCATCTGATAACAATAATAGTACTGAAACGTATTATAGTAGTATTTTCAATATTTCATATGTAGTATTTTCAATTAATAGCTATATTCATATATATCAAGCGCGTATAGGTCTATTTAAAAGTGTGAGGTAATCATCGTACCTGGCTGCAGACTCCCCAGGCGGCGCAGGCGTGCTGCGTGGAGCAAGTGTACCCGTCAGCGAGCAGCTGCAGCGGCGAAGGGCACGAGCACGCGGGCCCATGCGGGGTTTCGTGGCACGAGTGCGAGCACGCCGCCACCAGGCACATAGGCTCGCCTGGATATCATACTTCATTATGATCCCGAAATATAGGACCATAATAATATTCTATAGTACACACCGCAGCGGTCTGCTTCGTCGGTACCGTCGACGCAGTCGAGGTTGCCGTCGCACTGTTGCTGTAGAGGCACACAGCGGGTGCCATTATCGCAGTGTAACGCAGGCACGGAGCACTCGACTGCTACTGCACCGGCAGAACCAGTGGTGATGGCTACTGTAATGGTGGTGGTGGTAGTGGTCATGATGGGAGGCGTGGTTTGAACGGAGATGCAATCTCGCTCGTCGGATCCGTCGAGACAATCGACCCTCGAGTCGCATCTAAATTCCTACAATCACCATGTTTTTATTAAAGAATGCTCAATTAGTAGTCGATTTTTTATCTCATTATGTAATTTAACGACAAACCGTCCGTATACATTCTCTGTTGGTACACTGAAACTCGTGGTCCTCGCACAGTCCATGTTTGTCGGTGTCGTTTCTGTGGCGGCCGTGTCCGCGCTCGACGAGCGGCGGCGCGGGTGCAGCGGGGCAGGCACGCTCGTCGCCTGCATCCGCACAGTCGGCGCGTCCGTCACACACATACTCCCAGGGCAAACAGGCACCCGAATCGCAGCGGAAAGCTCCGGGCGCACAAGGCCCTCGGGGTTCACAACCGCTCTCGTCGGAGTCATCCCCGGGCCCGCAATCGGCGTTGCCGTCGCATCGCCAGGCGGCGGGCAGACAGCGCCGTGAACGTGCACACGCCCACTGCGTCGCATCACAAACTGCCGCTACGCATGCACCTTCCGCCTCATCTAGCCCGTCCTCACAATCTACACGCAAAATCTTATGTAGCAGGAGTTGGAGCCGGTTATTGTGCGTGCTCGCAGGAAAACAACACTTCCTCACCTTTCATTCCGTCGCAGGCCCAAGTTTTTAGTATGCATCTGTTGGTGTCGCACCGCATGAACTGTTCGTCGACGCATGTCACGTTCGCTGCCATTATAACGAAAGTTGTAATAACGCGGTTTATAATACATTATAGATTAAATTAATTAATGTACCGCAGGGTCCGACGGGCGAGCGATCCTCGTCCGAGCCGTCGGCGCAGTCCGCATCGCCGTCGCAGACTAAACTCGAGTTGATGCAGCGTCTATTAAATTAAATATACATATATGACATACTGACACTAGACCTTATACCCGGGTACCGGTACATCGAACATCTGTAGTGTCCTCTCACCCGTGTCCGCAATGGAAGTATCCGGTCGAGCAAGGCGGGGGTGCACGGGTACCCCCGGGCAGGCAGGACCCCCCCGGCCCCACCACCCTCCCCGCGCCGCACGCGCACCGCCGCGTTCCCTCACCCATGGCCAGGCACAGTTCCGCGCAGCCGCCGTTGTTGAAAGAACACGCGTTTTTACCTGACGAAAATAGCACGATAAAAACAGTCAGTGGCAACACCCATTAACATTCAGTTTCAAAGTCAAAGTTTGTTTATTTCAAATAAGCGTACATAGATAGCATTTTTGTAATATCCGACTCTAGTTCCATCGTCTCAAGGGTACATAAGGAAGGTCGGAGTGAATGTAAGGCGCACACCAAAAGAGCAACTCTGTGTCATCATTTTATTAAGATAAGGAGGCATCGTGTCTGACCGGTCCTGGCGGCGGCGGAGACGAGACGTATGTCATAGAGCGGCGGCGGATAGGCGCGGAGCGTTGAAGCTTGCGACGCGTCCTGCGGCCGCAGACGCCGCACGCGACCCGACCCGTGCTCGCTCCACACCACCCAGTCTACGGACAGACTCGGAATTAGGATTACGACGCAATTCGTGGCAGACGTGGGCGGATCCTCCCTCACCCTCGTACAGAACCAGGCCGTACGGCTTCGATATCGGCGGGTCGGAAGAGTGTACTGCGATTGTCTCCCTCTTCGCTCCCGGTGCGATGTCTCCGGCGGCTGTCACAAGCACGCGCTCCAGCTTGTTCAGATAGGTGTCGCACCTGGCGACGGAAGCGCTCGTTAGTCGCGTTCGATGGGTGACAAATTGAACTAATCAGGCGGAGGGTCACCAGTAGAGCTGCATGCGCTCGTGGTGCAGCGCGAGCCCAGCCGGCCAGCGCAGAGAATCCGAGAGCAGCGTACGCCGCCGCGAGGCGTCCATGGCGCCCGACGAGATGCGACCGCCATCCGGCCCCGTGCCCGCCCACTCCGACCAGTACATCACGCTGCGAACAGAAAACAACTAGTAGAGTCACAAGAGAATCGACTCTCGAGAACGGTCAATGAACGAGTGGTCACCCGTGGGCGGGATCGAGCGCAAGCGCTCGCGGGTGGGAGCCGGGGTCCCGCAGCAGGACGACGCGCGCCCCGCTCCGCATGTTGGCGACGCTCAGTTGGCCCAGCGCGTCGTCCGTCCAGTAGACGTTGCCTCCTGCAACCACACGAGCGTGAACCGACAGTTACACCTTAAATGTCGCAAAACTCTAGGGAAGTCTTACCCATCCAATCTATGGCTAGTCCTTCGCAATTGTCTACGTCATCCCCGATGAAAACTTCCCGTTCAGAACCGTCTAGTTTTTGACGGACGATCTCGTACCTGGAAATAAACATCCTCAGATATATATCCATCGCTCGTTCATATGCTATCGGTGAAATACTCGTTTATTTTTGTAAGATATTTTTACTTATGATGGGCACAAGGTAATTTACCTTTGCATGTAAGTGTATATACACTTATATAAGTTCAATGTCATCTACATGTGAACACTACATGATGTAATTAATTCATTGGGTAATCACACCCACCTGTGGACGTCGCAGTAGTAAAGGCGTTGTTCCCGCACATCGACGTCGGCGGCTGTGGGCCGGGCAGCGTGCATGGCGGGCACGAAGGGCTCCCACTCGTGCACGTCCCCACTTTCACTTGATTCCGCCTTTGCACCCGCCCCCGCCAGCACCACACCACTGACCTGCGGCGGCGAACCGCGCGCCACCACCAGGTAGCTCTCCACCTCCACACCTGCTCATAGATATTTCCTCAAAAGCGTGCTCAGACGCTTGCGGACGCGTGTAGGCCTGTACTTACGTTCACAGTCGCCGTGGCCCCGCAGGCGGTACCCGTGCGCGCACACGCACTGCGCGTGCGGCACCCCGCCCGCCCTGTACGATGTGATGCAAATGTGCGCGCAACCACCCCGCCGTTTTGCGCAAGGATGGGAAACTACAAACGACAAGTTTTATGAGTTATTTCATATATCCGTACGCCAAAATAAGTATTTTATAGAATAATAACGTCACTCACGGGGTGGCTGTCTCTGTCTGTGAAAAACGAGCACCGAAGTCGGTTTCGAGTCCAACTGAATGGTGGTGGCGTGTCGGTAGCGTCTGTCGCTCGACACCACGGCCACACTACTGTTGTTCCACACCGGTAAATACAACAGACCGCCCAGCAGTGACATCCCTTGTAGCTTCAGACTCTATACACAATATGAAACAAAAAATATCGAGTCACGAGTCACGCAATTTCGGTAGGTTGTCGGGTTACCTACCACGTATCCCTTGCGCAGAGTGAGGCGGTGCGACCCGTCGTAGTCGATTCTCTGCACGCAGTCCAGGTAGGCGTCCGCCCAGTAGAGGCGACGCGCGGGCAGGTCGGGTGCCAGAGCGGTCGGGTACACCAGGCGCGTGTCGACCAGCGCTCGCGCACTACCACCGTCCAGCGCCGCCGCCCACACGCCCGGCGCCGCCGCACCCCACACGCTCCAGAACATCAGCCTGCGGACGAGTCAAGTGAGCGGGCTACGCGAGGGCGAGGGGGCGGGGGTAGTAGTGGGGGAGAGGCCTACCCGGCGGCGGGGTCGAGTGCTAGCCCGCGCAGCTTGGACAGCCCCGCGTCGCGCAACACGCGGCAGCGCGATAGGAATGACTCGCACACGTACAGCGTCTCGCGCGCCTCGTCCGACAGGTACCAGTTGAGCGCCGACCAGTCCACGCACAGGTGCGACACCGCTGCGAGACAACGGTCGGATGTCTAAGTACTCTTATGATAATAGAGCAAGAAAGCAGACCATAGAATACTTACAGTCAAGATCGGGAAATAGCTGCGGCGAGGGCATGACGGTGACTTTAGAGAAATCGTCAGCATCCACGCACACCAACGCTGAACGGCTCATGTTGTTATGGATGTAGCACACGGATCTGAGACGATGCAAAAAATTGTTACATAATAAGAGAAAACTCCGCTAGCTCACAAAAGAATACACTTGCTACGTGTTGTACGGTAGGCTTACCTGTTCCGATACAGTACGTCGAGAGCGCGAACGTCCAGTGCGGCGCGCACGTGGCCAGGGCTCCCCGAAGGTCTCCCCGAGACACCCACACGTCGAACGCCAGCCTGCGTAGCTACCATTAAAGACGGCGGTTCCAGCGAGGGGTCTAAAAGAATTTTACGATAACATAAGCTTGTGCACTCTTACCTTTTTTATATATTAAAATAAGCTATAATAATACGAGGAAACTTTGTGCCCGTTAAAACTTTTTTTGAGACTGCACATAAAAAAAACACTTAAGTAACATACATAAGCATGATAAAATGCCTTTACTTATTGGGAGTTTTTAATGGATAAATTAAAAGGTCAAGAAGAGGTCACAAAATATGTCCTAAGTTTGTGTCCGTGCGCCACACATTCGAGTGGTAACACACTTATATAGCTCGAACGTTATGTTCAGGCATTTTACTTGGGTCAAAGGTATAAATCTTAAGTCATTATAATATAGTAAAGATAAGAATTGACGACCGACTGTTTATTAAACTTTAGTATACTTTATTTTAATAGAATATCCCAAGGCAAAACATACCGGGATCGCAAGAGGCGTTGTTGGCGTTCAAAATGTAGCCTTTATCGCACGAGCACTGAAACGAGCCCGGCGTGTTCAGGCAGCGCTGTGAGCATGAGTCCTCCCAGGAACACTCGTCGCTGTCTGGAAGAAACACACCAGTAAGAAAGTCGGAGCTCCTATAAACTCTCCTGTACAGACGACCCGGCGCACTCACCGACGCAGGCACGACCTCGCGGCTCGTAGCCTGGTGCGCAGGCGCACGCAAGGCCATCGTGGGTAGGACGGCACGCACAACCAAGCGGAGCGCACGACGCCTCCGTGACTGCAACGAAACGAAACTTCAACGTAGGTCAGAAATATATATATACTTCAGTGGTGGACGGCCGAGAAGAGTGCTTGCGATTCGTACAATTGTCGCAGATGTCCCACTCGTCGGAGCCGTCCCGGCAGTGGCGTACTCCGTCGCAGAAGTGCGCGACGGGCACGCATGAGAAGTGACCGCGTTCCGGTGTAGCGCAACGTGCCTGTCCCCCAACGCATTTGAAATCCTTCTCGCCTGAAATTGTTAGTATTGCATCGGATTACGATGACGTCTCTAATACGAAATATATTTAAACCAATAATTATATTTTTAGAATAAGAATTGAACTTGATCGATTGAAATTTGTTTCGACAAAGTTTAATTCAAACAAAAGTAGTCCACCAGTACACATGTATGGGTCCTCATCAGAGGAGTCGTGCGGTCCGCAGTCGGGATCGCCGTCACAACGCCAGCTGGCCGCCACGCACAGGCCGCTGCGAACGCACCGAAACTGGCCGACGCCGCATGTCGTATTCCACACTGCAAGCACGTCTGAACACACTCAGTCCGTCACCGTCAATTTAAAATGCTTAGTGATTAATAAAGCTAACATGAAAGAGATACATAAGCCATTGCAGATAATAGTGTTAAGAATACAATGCGTACCACAGTTCAGTTCGTCGGAAGCGTCTGGGCAATGAGGACGCGCGTCACAGCGCCAGGCGGCGGGCACGCAGCGCGATCCGTCCGCGCACGCCCACTGATCCTCGTCGCAGGCACCTTCGCCCGTACCTCTTCCCACCTCCGCAATTTTTCCCTCGCCTGGGATGCCTGCGATAGAAATAATAATAAGATAAGACGAAGCTTAGCAATCCATGGATTCACCGTGCCGGGCCCATCGCGTTGCAAGGAGAGGAATGCAAGCAGCGACCCAGGAGTAGGTTTAAGGGGCCCCTTTATTATGCGCAAAAAACGCTCACCTTCACCCTCCACACTCCTCTCCCTACCTAACCAAATTTGGAAAGTACCTACTAATGCCGCCTTTGAAATACGTTCTAGAAATGAACCAATGCTTGTTCTAGAAAGGCCAAGGTCTTTAAGTAGGCTATAGAGAGATTTTGCTGTTATACCTCTCGCTCCCGCTTCTACCGCGTACAAACTAACTATAAATTTATTCCTGATCAGTTCGTTGGTCAGTTCGTAATACTTATTGAGCTTGAATGTGTGATCCTTTGGGAAGTTTGTTTCCCAAGGAACAGTAAGCTCCACAAGTATCACGCGCCTCAGATGTTTCGAATACAGGAATAAGTCCGGTTTGGATGACGAAACACCAACATCCCCAGGGATTTTGTAATGCTTTTCATACGTAATAAGTCTTTATTTCGAGTAATAATTTTGTTTTTAAATATATTTATTAAATTCAAAAACAATTTCGGTTTTTAACAAAAACAAAAGTCCAGAAAAAAATGCATAGATCGCCACTAGGCTCCACAATCAAGGTGGAAGGAATTTTCAAGGTTAATTGTGTACGTTTCTACAGTAAAATTAATTTAAATTACATATTTAAGGTCCATAACAGATTGTTATCAAATCGTATCACTACATTGACAAACCTTGGCTAAACACATCTACGTACCTATGTATAATGCGGGAATAATTAATTATTTATATTTAATTGTACAATGTATAAAATACAATTAACTTTGATTTAGAATGTACCTAAAATGAAAATTTTTTGGCAAAACCATAAACGCGTCCTTCAAACTACAATATCGGCTAAGAGACAAGAAAAACTTATCAAACATTTAAATATTGACAGAAACAATAAATTCTATAAGAAAAATTTTCACCACGAATTCATCTTTATGAATGATAATGAACATGTAACATGTACAGTACAGTAAGTCCTAAACTGCTCTCTGTATGTATCTTTATATAAAATAAAACATTGACCTCTTTTCATTTATCAAGATAATCTTGAAAAACTATTCATACCACATTTAGGTTGTTTATGTTTGTTATTCTTTCGTGTCTCCACATTTGTATTTTGACATCCATAGATGTATAGCTAAGTATTATATGAAATGTAAAAAACAGTAATTGGCTATTTGGCAAACTTATTTTTAATTGTTAATTTGATGTTGCTTTCTCAATAAGCAATAAATTCTTACTTCCATACTAATATAATAAATTCTAAAGTAACTCTGTCTGTCATCTACCTATTACGCTTTCACACTTAAACCACTGCACCGATTTTGAGGAAATTTGATGCAAACGCTAAATAAACGAAAGAAGAAAAAACATTTGATTCCCACGGGACACGTAAGTCGGAAGAAAAGCACCGTTCTTAATGCATTGGCATCATAGTAGGTGATACGTTAATAAAATCTTTTGTAGATCTAAAAAAACCCCCACGACACCATACACCTATTTTTGGTATGGAATGGACATGGTATGAAAATAAACTTTGCCTTTTAAAGTATGTTGTTTGGATGCATAGTTTAATTACGGGAAATTAAATATGAAATTATGATGTGTATGCATATATGAATAAAAATAGGGGCTTCGCGCATAACACGCCTCAACATTGGGCGAAATCTGTAGTCCCCACTAATATTAAATTGGCGTTGTTCCTACTGGCAACTTTTATCACAAATTTCTCCTCTTTGGTAAGGAATTCCTAATTTTTTTACAGTTATTTGTACACATGTGTTTTTGTTTCTTTGAACGTCATTTGTTTGTTTTTTTTTTTCGTTTTTTTCTATTTGCGTTACTAAGCTTACAAAATGGAAAACTTAAAATATCTCATTATTTACGAGTACGAGTTCCACCGTGGCACCAGTGCTGCGGAAACGACTTGAAGGGTTAATGATGTGTATGGCGGTCGTGTTGCAAAAGAAAACACAGTTTGGTTTTGGATCCAACGTTTTCGTTCTGGAATTTTCGACCTGCAGAACAAGCCCCGGACGGCTGGAGAACCAAGTTGATAATATTCCTTATAGGACTTGAAGGCTATTGTGGAAGCGTATCCATCGCAAACCACGTCCGAGTTAGCTGCAGGCTGCGGTGTTGGTGATAAAACTGTTTTAATTCACTTGAAGCAAATTGAAGCAAATCCAATTGAAACAAATCATTCCCCAAGCGAAAATTGATCCAAAAAAATCACTTGGTTTGGTGGATTAGTGCCGCTATTGTTCCTTACAGTTTTCTCAAATCTGGCCAGACTATTACGGCAGATTTCTATTGTCAGCAATTGCAAACCATGATGGAAAAGCTAGCTGCTAAACAACCTAGGCTGGTCAATCGCTCCACACCACAGCTGCTTCACGACAAAGCTAGACCATACACTGCACAACAGACGTCTACCAAATTAGAAGAGCTTCATTTAGAATATCTAAGACATCCACCGTACTCCCCGGACCCTGCTCTAACAGATTACCATTTTTTCGAAATTTGGATAACTTCTTGCAAGGGAAAAAATCAACTCCGGTGGGGCAGTCCAAACCGCCTTCAAAGTTATTATTGATTCCCGTCCGAGTGGTTTTCTTAGTAAAGGAATCAATGAACTAAGTATAAGATGGCAAAAGTGCATAGAAAACAATGGTTCATACTTTGATTAATTAAATACATTATATTAAATAAATTAAATAATATGTAGTAGTATCAATGCACATATAAAAATTTAAATTGATTCGACCATTAAAAATGGCTCTTTTACCTATACTCTAATACATGATCATTTTCAAATAGAAGAGATAACAACTGTTCTAACAAAAAAAACTTACTATGCAAGTAGGTACTTGACGTAAGAAATGTAAACTGCTGTTGCTGCCAAAGAAACTATTTAATACAGACGAAGTCGCGGATAAAAGCTAGTAAATATATAATAATATCCTTTATGAATAAATGGTATTTTGACTACAAAAATTAAAAACTATTTTTTTTTTTTATTAATAGTGTAATTGTTGTCTATGTTGCCACTTATTTAAAAATTTACAACTTTTTTTAACTTTTATACAATTCTATTTTTCGAAACTTCACGTTGAATAATAAATATTGAATAAAATATTAGTATAATCAAAGTCCAAGAAAATAATTTTATTTAAAATTATATTTTACATTAAATATAGGTATTCAAAGGTGTGCATTGACAGCCTCTTGGGTAGTTTTCCAACATTCCTGTTCCATTCCAACGCATCTGTTCCATTCTATATTTGCAGATTTCTACAGAGACTCTAAGTACCATCCATTAGGTAGTCAGTGCGATTTCCTCCCAATATTGTAGGTCTTTAGAAGAATCTTTTAAATAAATATAAAATGAATCGATACGGGCAGAATTTCGAAACATCGCATTCAGAAACATTTCATTCGATTCGATTATTCGTAACAAACCTAATAGATGTCGCCACCGTCTCGATAAAAACGATTATATAATATTTAGCGACACTGTAACTATATTAATACAGTTGAAGTGATAAATTTACGTACGACAAGAGCTCAATTCTTTCATTTTAATGTTTCGTGGTATCAGGAAATTTGCATCTTGAGTCCATGTTCATATTATATGGTCACCGTTATGGTGGCTAAAAGATCGAAGTCTGGAAGATCGAGAATCGCAACAATAGTGAAAACTTAAAATTTGCAGAACTTTATTAAGGCAATAACGCAGAAAATCCATCAACCTTGTTTCTAACTTTGCAGTATAGACTAAGAAAAAATGTCACAGTAGTTGCTTTTTAATATTGTCTATTTATGGCATGTTAGCCATGTTATGCATATTTCAAATTTCATTCTAAACTAATCAAGGCGGCTAAAGAATCAGTAGTCAGCTGTCAGATAGAGTAAAGGAGACGGATTCTTTAGATGTTCGAACCCTGTCCATGTAGATGTTTTTTTTAATATTCATTCAATAAAATTTTAAATAAGGATACCATTTTTTTTTGTGCTCTTTTGTTTCACTATATGCAATGCAGTTACAAGCACTCTTCAAAACAACGGAACGCTAATGAGGTTGCTTAATATTATATTAACAGGCACTATCACTCTTCTTAAAGTCGTAGCAAGGCCAACAAACGAAAGTATTCTTAAAGCATTACTTATATTGGAAGTGATGAATATAAAATATTATTGTAACTAATAATTAAGAAGTTTCAATCAATCGGGTCAGGATTCTAATCTGCGACCTCTGGGACACTATATCGTCGCTCTACCAATTGAGCTACTGGAACTATATTATATAGAAATCAAAATTCATTGAAGCAAGTAAAGATATGGTAGCACCCTTCTAAAAACTTACTGATGCCGTAGTATGGATGGCGATCAATGTAACATTATTAATATTGGTTACTACCAATAGTGCATTATAGTACTCTATGGGTAAAAGTAAACGGATGCAGACCAGTGGTGGTGTTTTATACAGCAAGAGTCTGATACCCCCTCCCCCCACTTCCCGAGGGCCGTGGTAAGCCCACGAGGGTTTCCCCACCGTCAAGAACAAAAAAACTATTTTATATGCTTAATATATCTATTCGTAAGTTAACAATAACTACTACTATTTATTATTATTATATTAATTATTTCATAGTATTTTTTAAAATGCAATGTAGTCTGGAAATACGTTAAGTACATTGGCAAAGTTAAAAAAAAATTGCTTAGGATTTTCGAAAGAAAACTAATAGAAACCGGATAAAGAAGACTACAAACAGTAGAGGAACAAAAACAAAGGAAAGGAACAGTTGATAGAGGGACTTGGAGGGATTGAAGGATGAGGGACGGAACGTTTTCACAGAGATCGCGGGCTCGAATTCAGTCTGATTCAAAGATTACTTTTATTTGGATAACCTTGCGCAGATTGACACGCTTAAAAGTATAAACATCAATCATAGTATAATTATTTTATAGAAAGTATTCTAAATTATTGAGTTATTGTATTTATAAACAAATATAGGAGATATGCTGATAAATTTTGAATGAGTCAGTTTGAACTTGAGACAGATAATGTCTCAAATACCTGTCTGTACAATAGTTTATCTATATAGATAGTACTGGGTATATAATGTTTGTATGAATTATTAATTAATTTTAATAAACATATATACATTACATATTCACTAGTCAGCAAATACACGGTTTTATCTGCGTTAGGAGACAATTTAAGGATTGTTTGTGTGAGCCCCTTGTCGATAAGTTATCGGGGGTCAAGAGAGCGCCCTCGTTTATCATCTCGCCGGTATTTTTTTTAAACAAATGGGTTTAAGAAATAAGACCTATCAACTAAAAATATAATATAGTTGGAGAACACTGTTTTATGAGTCTCGAGTCATGCATCATCACGACCTTGACATTGTCTACAGCGGTCATGGACGTCTTGTCCAGAGCCGTTACAACTTACAATATGGCGGGCGAACTAGATATATGGGCTGATTATTAGATCTAGTTTTTTTTTATTCATACAGAACTTGAAATAAGTATTCACCGTAAAAGACCAACCATCGCAAGTGGATACTATTCTAAAAACAAATACAGTTTTTGCTATTACAACTCTCCTTTATTCATCCCAGATGGTACAACTGATTTTAAACAAATATACATATTTTAGAGCAGGCATTAAGAATGAGTAATTAATACAAATGTTTTATTTTAGCATAGATTTAAAGTTGTTATAGAAAATAGACAATTGAGTAGATTTAACGTGTCTAAGTTGAGTGTTTCTTTTCAGACCAGTTCTCAGACAGATTTTAACAGTTCTCAGAAGTAGTTGTCGTTTGTGTTGAAAAAAGTTTATACACCACTTTTTATAACTATCTTCTGTTGTAACTTGAATACATTAACATAATATACATATAAATTATAGCAATCTATTTTGTACGTATACAAGTAAAAGTAGGTACTTATTGGAAAAGATTCAAATAACAAGCGCACACACAGGAAACCTAAATGGAGTCAAGTGTCGTGCGCGAGCGCAATGCTTGCTGCACTATTCTCTACACTGATATTATAATCAGTATTTTATATGTAAGTTGAAGCTAAAGTATGTAACAACCGTTTATTCGTAAAATAAAAACCCAGAAATTGTTTACTAGTGTGAGTCTTATGTTCGTTAAGGCTGGCTTAGTTTGTGTGGGTGGGGATGTCGTATATGAACATCCTAATCAGTAAATAAGTAAATACATAATATAAGAAATATTATATATGTTGTGTTCTATGTAATTATTTTAATTTTGCTCAAAATCTTTTATCCTTATATAAAGCTATTTATTTTTCAGTCATTATGGGAATACTACGATAATATTGTTTTTCTATTTATATTTGATAACTATTTATTATTAAACATAAACACATCATAATATTGGTTTGGTTAATCATAGTATGACTTCTTTACTAGTTGGCACTATTTCACGGACAATTTTGTACTATGAAATTTGCAACAAGTATTATTAAATTTATTAACTTATGGAAAAAATACTTTTTTTTATTTATCTCTTAGTCAAATTAAAATTATATAGGTTTAAATAAACATTTCCAATCGATCAGTGATAAATTATTATGTTTTTTTTTACCGATTTATCAGCTAGATTATACCTATATACTTTATTTAAGTTTTAGATAAAACAAACTTTGTTATCTGAAAATAAATATAACTATTCTCTGGAACTAAAACTTTGTTGAAATCGCTTCTAAAGTGTATGTAAAAAGAGTTACAGAAAATAACGTCCTTTTTATAAGCGTGTTATACTGGTGATACGGCTTTTCAACTTTTACGATCTAGTGACTAAGCATTGATCAGTTAGTACCTATCTAGAATTATAAACACTGCAAAATAACTTCAATGAACCTCAATAAGCTTTAACAGTTTTATGTACATAAAAGTTTACATTCGAAATGAATGATAAAAAAATTAAGTAATAAACGTGCCAAAAATGTTATATACCTTTATTTAGTTCATATGTTATAGTATGAAAGAGATATCTTGATCTATCTGTCTGATCTATATTGTCTCATTTAGCTGTAGTTGTATCTTATTAGCGATCCGTCGTTACAGGCAGAGGGCGACCGGTTGCGTCTCGGCCTCAGACGATAAAAACTCGTACAGGTTTCTGCGCTGGCGGCTACCATGTCGCCGGTTATAAGCCACCAGCCCACAGACCCGCATCCTAATTCTAACGGGGAGTTGGGGGAACTTACACTAGTTTGTTTCTCAGATAAATTATTGTAGTATCAGTACTCATTAAAGCTCGTAATGCATACAGACGAGAGCGGGGGGAGGGGAGAGGAGCTGCCGTAGTGTATTTATGTACGACCGATCTAGTGCCCCTTCTTCAAATCATTTATTTTCAACACGATGAATTGCATATCAATTCCTACTTGCTGTTTTGCTTACATACATATATGATTATTATACTTCTGGTAAAGATAAGTAAGTATATAATACTAAAATAGATTACTGAGTAAACTGTTCTTTAACTATCTATTAACTAGAAACATCTTTGAGACCCGTATTTATTTTTACTTTGTCCTACCACAAATCCTAAATTTAATTAAACAAATAGGTAGTACGAAGTAGGATTTACTTGAAGCAATTTATGTATTTATTATGATAAATGCATGCAAATAGATATAATATTCATCCTAGTACAAGTCAGAACAAAGACATAAACACCAAAAGCGAAAGAACTGTTTACCTCGGACTTTGAACATGATATGTCGTGTATACTATATAATATAATATACTGTATATTAAAAGTTTTTTACTACTAAATTATTTAAAATATTTTATAAAGCTATTTTGTAAAGAATTTTATTGCTTCGTATTCTTTGAATAATCTTAATATAGAACTTAATGATGTCTCGTTTATTTGCTATATTTATAGAATTTTCAAACAGCTGAGATGGCAAAATATCTTTAACATTGCCGTAGCCTTTCGCCGAAGAAATTCATTAAATTAGTGGTTAATTATGTAAAAACATGGTGCGAGTTCATAGTGTAAACTAATATGTATAAGATTTTATACAATCTTAAAGAAGGGTAAAGGTAAAGATAAGAAATTATATAAACTTTAAGGTTAAGAAATATTAAAAGGTATGTGAGTAAACAAGCAATCACAACGCATTCAAAACTATGCCGCCAAAAGCTACTTACCTACTACGATACTTGAATTGAACAGTTGTAAGAAACTTGCAAAATCCGCCTTCTTTTTGTTTATCGATTTGAAGTATTCATTCAACGATTAGAGATATTAATTAAATTTATCCAAAAACTACGGCATATCCACAGTTTTTGATAACTCCTTCATAGAGTACTTAATATAGTACATTGTAAGTACCTCCTTTGTGGTTACAATAATGGTACGGAGGTAAACATGATCTACTGATCTTCTTATTGCATTATTTTACCAAATACAAGACATTTTATAAAATTAGTAAGTTGTCAATTAAATGAACGATGTTTTAAAAACACGAAGACAGCAGATGAAGAAATCGAACACCTCTGATTCAAAATACTTTACTTGGCGTAATTACCTTAGATAAACTACCGGACAAAGGAAATTTTTCAATGAATTGGTAAAAATTCCACCGAATCCAACACATGTCAAATTTATATAAAATAAATAAATTTTACCAGCATATAACCCCATGAGATACAAACCATGGCAGGTTTGAGTACTACTTGTTTATTTTGTCTATATAGGTAATATGAGTAGTAACAAATGCGAATCAACGTACGGTAACTAAATGATGTATTGTTAATAATATATTATTATGCTAAATAATACATAGAAATAAATGTTTAAACTTACTATATTGTTTTTATAAAATTATCTCGAATGTTGTGGTCACTTATAATAACATAACTTGTATTGTAGTCTATCCACTTTTCAAAATTCTAAACCACGAGAATATCATTGTTTAATTGGAACTGTCTACATATAAACAAAGCAAAAAGGTTTAATTTAACGAAACTATCCTGTGATGTTATCGCTTATAAACTGCATTATTATAATTATTCTAGATACCTCCACGAGTAATTGGCGTTTTACAAATCAACAAAGGTAAACAATATCATAGTCCTATTAACTCATGCATGTAATTCTATCATAAATTATTTGTCGGAGTAAATTAGAATGTATCACAAAACGTAATAAAATATAAATGTTACATCTATCAAGTCAGAGGCAATAAGAGTCGCATGCGCAGTCGTAAGCTCCGGTCCGATGCGCCGGCTCCGTTTACAAACTTGAACCCACCCCGCTCCCCCCTTCCGGCTCCAATCCCACCTCTCAAAGTCCTAACATCTGCACTACACATTGTTTACAAATTGCAAACACCAATGCTACAACTGACTACACATGGTTCAAATTAGTTCCGTTTTGAAGAGCAGTTTCACTGATGCTTCTAATGTTATTGTTCTTTGTACTTATTAGATTAATCAATCTAGTTTTAATTATTAGTAATATACAAGAAAAAATAGAGCCAAAGTAAATAATACTACAAAACTGGATTGAAATGGATCAAATAATTTCTAAGTACATACCTATATACTTCAAATATCACAAGTTTTTTATTTATTTAGTTTTTCTCTAAACTTTGTGTTTACAGAAAACACAAAATCACAATAATCGATTTATGATTTAATCAGGATAGACTTGTCATATAATTTAAAGCAGTGAGGCAGTCTGTTTGTTTTATTTTTTTTCACACAGAGCGGGCCAGTGATAAAATTGTTTTACAAAACTTGGATAGTTCTTATCTTCTATGGGTGTTATCTATGATTTCTTGAGAAGTATATAGTATTATGTTTATATGCATTATCGATTAAACAACATACCATCCGTCTCAACACCTATGCTGCAGTGTTTAAATTGTTCTTTGTTATCTTTATTATCTTAATAATATATGTGGTGTAATTTAAAATGATATTTGGGTAGTTATTTATAAAAGTTTCACATACAACATAAATATATACAACCTCATACATAAATTACCCATACATAAATTACCCATTATATATATATATATATATATATATATATATATATATATATATATATAATATATATATATATATATATATATATATATATATATATATATAATATATATACACATATAATAATTTCTTAAACTTTTACAAGAACTGGCACACATTTCATCACACAAAGGTTTGTATTTGACATTTGTGTACTTTATAGTACCTAAATATAAAGAAAAATAAAATATATTTATATAAATGAATATATTATATATACAATATTTTTTTTTTATATTATGATATTACATATTTATAGGTGTTGGAAGATATCGACCTACCAGGGTGTAAGATTGGATGTTCGGCAACCGCAATTAGTGCTGCCGCCAGCAGCAGCAGCACAGCGGCTTCGAACTGCATCTTAGCAGCAAGGGTTCTACGAACGAACCCACATCGCAAAGCTCTCACCCAATATAAACCAATACTCGAAAGTAATGCACTACTTGAAGCTATAAAGCGCGCACTTTGTCAAAAATAGTATCTTTTACACATTAACCTGTAGCGGCATCACTCTCCCGGTTTCTTATAGCTATCAGATATAGATATTAAATTTAAAAATCCCTTAGCAAATAATCCCTGTTTTTTCACTTCAATTCGACAACTCAAAAAAAATATTACAAGCGTAAAGTATTTAAAATGATAATGAATATTCTATTTTCAAATATATATTCGGCATTCGATAAAACATAAATAAAACACTGGAGCGCTTAGTTCAACACACACTCACTCCGTACAACCGTTTAGGATAAACTGACACAGATAACAAAAATTCATCAACACACAAAGCTTCAGTGTTGATTTTTAAAAATAAAATATATAATAAGTGCTATAATTATTTTCAATATACTTAAAGTATTTTGAATTCAAAAAACTATATTAAGTTTTATTAAACAAAATATCTGTCTCTCGATTGTTTCTGATTTTGAGACAAATCATTTGATACATGAAGCCCAATTCGTGTTATTTTTTAACTTTCGATATATAGATTTTTATAGTATTTTTTATGATTATCATTTATTCTAATTTACTCAAATCAAAACAGAAAAAATACGTTTTCCATTAAGTCGAATCCTTGTACTTTTTCGACGTTATATACAAACGAATAAGCAAAAATAGTATATCATTAATTGATGTAAATTAGTACAGCTAGAAAGAAGAGGAGGGTCAATTACTTTTAAAATTAAAAGTGTTACACAAAACCCCAATGTATATTTTATTTCAATGCGAGTACTTTAGCAGTAATTTTCTGGATCTTCTTCGTTTTCAATTACATATACTTATATTAAAAGATATTTGTGTGGCCATAACATATCAATGAAAATGATACATAGAGGTAGGAACATTTCTGCCAATATTGATGAAAATTAAAACAAGGATCACTCGGATTGGCTGATTTAATTTATTCTGGATAAGTTTTCAAAAGTCGTAAGTTTAAGTCCACAGGCCTCAATCGATGACATGATAAAAGCCGTTGATTAATTTCAGCAAGATGTATGCTGCAGAGCTATTAAAAAAATGTAACCTCTACGATCAGTGTACCTAAGCGAAGGTGCTGTTAACATTAAAAGTTGACAGTATGTCACCTAGGATAAGCTTTCAAATAATAAAATAATTTCGTTAATATCTGCTTGTTTTATTTTCAGGGCTTGCCCTTGGCGGTGGTGCATGGTCGTCAGACAGACGTTTCGCATAATTATCTTGTCCACAGTACAAGCGACACAGGCAAGGCCGCCGCCTTAGATCTGGAACCCCCTCTCCCCACCCCCTGGACCTCTCAATCCCCCCGCGGCTGTAACTATAAGAACTTTGCACTCGTAACAAGAAAATTAGTCACGGCCTTTCTTCTTATGCGATGTTCTTAGCAGGGGGCGCCGGTGGATTGCACACCTTGCACTATAGGTTAAGTCGCCCCTGGACACAGGCATGAGAAGAAGCACCGTGACCTGCCTTTAATACTAATATATTATCGAATGAACTACTTCCAAATAGTTTGGTCATAAAAGTTGTTACATAGTAATAACTTACATTTTCACGGGAACTACACTTAATAACTAAATTATTTCTTACGCATTTAATTCACGTATAGTAGGTCTAAGATAAATGCACAAAACTTGCGAAATTTGAAGGGGATAACTGCACAACTGTACTGTTGCTCACGCAATACTTTTGTAACAAATATTATTTTTTTATTTATTGTAAATAGTAGATAATGTAATAATTACCTAAAAGTCGTGTTGTGGTAGTTTAAAATTTATATTGTAAAAATTTGTTGATAAATGGTTTATATATAGGGTTATTTGTAATTAGTTGACCACCTCTTACTGGTAGCCCCTTTTTTTTTTTTTTTTTTTTATGTAAGAGGAGGGCAAACGAGCCCTTCGCGATTCAACAAGCCGGCCACCGGAGTGGGACGCGCTCAAGTCAACCGGGCGCGTCACTCCATGGAGGTGGTGGTCGCTCACGCGGCCTTCCGTCGGAGCAACGCGGATGTGTGCGCAAGCGTTCCCGTGGCGCTCCATTATGACGGAGAGGTGTTGACCGTCTGGTTTAGTGAGTAAGAGTCTCACATAACCGCTTCCATCTTCCCCTGGATGGAGGTGTGTATCCATGAGGATTCCAGACGTTAAAAAAAAAAAAAAAGGAGGGCAAACGAGCTGGCGGGTCACAGGTGACTTCTGATCACCGCCGCCCATGAACTCTTGCAACATCTGAGGATTTACAAGAGTGTTGCCGGCCATGTAGGTAGGAGTAGACGCCTTTTTTGAAGGTATCCATGTCGTACCGATCTGGAAATACCACCGAAGGGAGTTCGTTCCACAAGCGAGTGGAACGTGGGAAAAATGTTCTTGAAAACCGCACAGTAGAGGATCGCCACGTATCCAGGTGGTAAGGATGATATTGGAGGCGATGGCGCGCTGTGCGGTGATGAAATTCGGCGGCAGGCATCAGATCGAATAGTTCTTCGGAACATTCCCCGTTGTAAATGCGGTAGAAGACACACAAAGAAGCTACGTCTCTACGCAATGCAAAAGAGTCCAGCCGTTCGCAGAGCACCGGGTCCCCGACAATCCGAACGGCTCTCCGTTGTACGCGGTCAAATGGTAGAAGTTGATATTGGGGTGATCCGGACCAGAGATGAGAACAGTACTCCATGTGTGGCCGGACCTGCGCCTTATAGAGCGCAAGTCTTTGGCCAGGTTTGAAATACTGCCACGCTCTATTAATCACTCCCAATTTTTTCGAGGCCAACTTGGCCTTGCTCTCCAGATGACCACGAAACTGACAATCGCTCGAAATGTCGAGACCCAGTATTCTGATACTTGGCGAGGCAATGACGGGAGTGCTCTCGAAGAGCGGTGATACGACAAATGGGGTTTTCTTATTGGTAAACGCGCAAACTTGTGTCTTCAGGGGTTTGAACTGTACGTGGTTCAGTTCACCCCACCCAGATATCAGCCCTAAGGAAGTCTCTATAGAAGACACAAGTTTCTTTCGGCAATAGTCGACGTTTTCCCGAGAGAGACCTGCACGGCCGGAATATCATCCGCATATCCGCATCATCCGCATATCAATGTAAGTTGGAGAGATCCAACATATCATTGATGTGCAGGAAGAACAGTGTTGGGGATAGCACGCAGCCTTGGGGTACACTAGCGTACACGGGCTTAGAGTCCGAGCAAAAACCGTCGAGAACGACGATCTCTTTACATCCATCCCAATAACATTTGTTCTACGAACTTTTGAAATTTATAATTTCTAAAATTTAAATTTTCCCATACTAAATTTATTTGTTGTCACTGAACTGGCGTTAACTCTGAACGTCGGTATGGCGCCCGGGCGTTGACCTTTTAAGTACGTCTTACATAATATAGAGTAATAAGTAAAAGACGGAGAAAAATAATTTTTGTTTCGTTTTTTTGTGTGGTTTAACAAGATTTGTGAAAAGTTGTAGAACAAACGTTGTTGGGATTGATGTAGAGAAGCTGCCTGAAAGAGATGGCCAATTAATTAAAAATAACCCAGTATACAACTTCATTAAAAAAGTTACAAGAGAAAATCTTTACATACAATATGTTTTTAATAACTAATTGCTACGTGTTTAGTAACTGACACAGAAATAAAATAAATCTTTAAAAAAAATTGTTATCGGTCTGTTTTCTGTTTCTGTCTTTGCCTATTTGGACATCATTCAAAATTTACAGAACGAGAATTACTGAAATTTAAGGTGGTGATTGGTAAGGGAGTATATAAATTTATTTATTTAATCTTTATTGCCCATAATAAAAGAGGTACAATAGGCGGACTTAATGCAACAAGGAATTCTCTATCAATCGACACGGGAAAAAAACATTATAAATAAAATGAACAATAAGGCTGTAATAATCGAATTTATACTTAATTTACATTACTATTGTAGATATAATATTCATTATATCAAAACATACAGTCCAATACATACCTAAATATACACAACATACACCCATATATATATATATGTCGGAGCGAGATGCACATTAGTGACTTGCTCGTTCTTGATGGAATATTCTGGTACAGGATCCGAGGCGTAGGTCTCAGGCAATTAAACCACACACACAATATGACAATTCTTGTATTAAATGTAGGTAATCAATTCTCACAAATTACTTAGTAGGTATACAATTATCAGAGTTGCGTGAACTACCGATTCCGTTTGGGGGTCCGAACTGTAAGGCTCTCACTAATTAATTCCTCCTCGACTCAAAACTCCCCAATATTTAAAATGTCTCCGGTGCCCCTCCAAACGATTCCGGTTACGTGACTCGTTACGTCACGATGTTCACACCCCACTGTCACAATGATATCAATTGAGTTACTAATTATCGCTAAAATATCGTGATCTACGACACGGCCATACTGACAAGTCACACGTCCTCGTGTGCATGTATCTCTATGGAATGACTATAACTATGTCCCCTCTGAGTGACGATAACCACGCCACCTACATCGAGTGACGATAACCACGCCACCTCCATCGAGTGACGATAACCACGCCACCTCCATCGAGTGACGATAACCACGCCACCTCCATCGAGTGACGATAACCATGCCACCTCGATCGAGTAGCTTTAGGATTCGCGGTTGTCCTGGGATGTAGGGTCTGAAATAAAACAAATAACTTCAAGGATAACTTGCTCGGCTATTCTGACAAAACCAGTGAATGTTACGTCTCAGGTTTTTACTCTATATACATTCTTAACACAAGGTGTGCATTACACCTTATTTACAACAATTAAAAACTACTCTGATCATTAGATCCATCACTTTACTTTACAAAATCAATCATGATTTTACCAGACTTGCGTACTCAGCTCAATAATTTTGCAATATGATACAGTCCATCGATCATATACAAACAACTACCATGAACCAGTCCTTCGGTCATGTATGAATACTTTTGCAATATGATACAGTCCATCGATCATATACAAACAACTACCATGAACCAGTCCTTCGGTCATGTATTAATACTTTTGCAATATGATACAGTCCATCGATCATATACAAACAACTACCATGAACCAGTCCATCGGTCATGTAAATTACAAAACAGACCCATCGCCTACACGTGTTACACCACACGTGAGGTGCGGTCAACAAGTATGAGTAGGCAAGCTATTATCTGTAGTGAATTCAATATCACTTTGCTCAATTAAAACATTTAGTTCCTGAGGGATCTTGTGATCGGAATGATTTGAAATAGACTTTCTAATAGAAAATTAATAATCATAACCTCTGATAAGATCTATAACGTACTCTGGACACTATGATCGTTGCCAGTTAGAATTACTGAGTTATTTAAATGTTACACAAAAATTGTTTGCTACACATTCCAAAACAATATGAAAATGACTCACCAAAGTCCTATAGTACCATTAAGGTAGCTTACGTGATCACTCCAACCCTTCTTTCTCTGTGGCTGCCTGCTGCTGGCACTGTATTGAAACTTCTCGTACCCCTGTTGCACCTGTCGCCTTTACAACTTATTGAAAAAGGAAAAATTAGTTATAATAAAGTTGAACATCATAATTGAAAATAAATGCCCACTCAACTAAAGCCTAAAGCAACTAAGCACCACTTATCATTACATTTTAAACCAAAAATGTATTCTAAAAACAACATAAAACATAAAGCATGAATCTTATTCGTCACATATGGCTTTTCACTAAGCCCTACCAACAAACCTCCTGTTTGTTTCATGGCATTGCTTTTAATTCAGAGTCCCACGGACTCCCAATTGAACTAAGATTCACTACTATCACTTTTACTCAATCGATTTTACTACAAGCTTTACTTCAAGTGGTACCTACCTCTCTGGCATCGCTATTTATCAAAAACAAAGGTTTTTTTTTAACTTTCTCTATCATGAGCTCTAAAAATTAAACTTTTGCAACCCTGGTCATTGTACAATTTGTCGCGTGTTGAACTTCATCTATGGCATCTTGCCCCGATCGAATATTTCTAGTCTCTGTTGCGGAAAACATTTACAAGACGTAAATAATAAGTTCTTACTTTTGCTAAATTAACTAACCGATTTATTTTACAGCATTTACAGGCCTTGATCGGCAATAATACGCATTATACGATTAATTAATAATTGTAAGTTCGTGATTACTACACATGTAGGTAGACAAGAAATAAAATGTTCCTATTAATTAAATTATGTTCGAATTACAGTTTTTTTTAAGTCCTGACTGGTCTTAACCGGTTAAATCTTTAGAGTTATCGCGTTACCATTATTTACCGAATTTAAAACAAAGTTCTTTGTCAAATTAATTATTCGTAGCACTCAAGTTTACGAAAATCCGTGATAAAATATTTTCTCGCCTTATCATAATACGTAGCATACTGTCGTTAAGTTAAAGTAAAATAATTATCAGTAAAAATTAAAAAAAAAAACAAGATCGTGAGGGTTGATCGCTAATCTCAATACCAGTCATCGCAATAACAATAATGAAGTTTATATTTGATAGCTTAATTTTTTTTTAACTAGCGAGTATTTACCGCAAAAATTGAAAGTAAATCGAAACGAATTCACCTTTATGCTGTGACGTATCCGATGGTAGATAAATTGCTCAGACCTCAACGCGTTGCTCGCACCGTACTTTACCAGTACCGCTGCCATAGCTGCCATCGCCACGACCGCCGTTACCACCATCAGCAACATCAGCACCATCAGCACCATCAGCGCCATCAGCGCCATCAGCGCCAGCCGCGCCGCTCCGTCACCGCCAGCCGCGCCACGTCGTCACCGCCAGCCGCGCCGCGCCGTCACCGCCAACCGCGCCGCGCCATCATCGCCATCCGCGCCGCGCCATTACCGCCATCCGCACCGCGTCGTCACCGCCATAATTTCTCATTTCTTTTCTTTTTCATCAGCATCGATTTCTTCTTTCATAAAAACTTCACTAGATTTTTTTTGATATGTGGGTAGATTTCAATGTTGAAGTTTCGAGATAACGTAAATTTATTTTGATTGATTGATTGATTTACAACCATTGATTATCAACTATTGATTCATTGAATTGATTCTGGAACTTCCTTGTTATTATCTTGTAGGGTGCGTTTCAAATAATAAAATCACTTCATTTCTTGCTTGACGTGATTTGTAGCTTCAATAAACTTATCTTGCGGGTAGTTGGTGGTTTTGATGCCCGAGTGAATCCCACTTCTGATGTCGGAGCGAGATGCACATTAGTGACTTGCTCGTTCTTGATGGAATATTCTGGTACAGGATCCGAGGCGTAGGTCTCAGGCAATTAAACCACACACACAATATGACAATTCTTGTATTAAATGTAGGTAATCAATTCTCACAAATTACTTAGTAGGTATACAATTATCAGAGTTGCGTGAACTACCGATTCCGTTTGGGGGTCCGAACTGTAAGGCTCTCACTAATTAATTCCTCCTCGACTCAAAACTCCCCAATATTTAAAATGTCTCCGGTGCCCCTCCAAACGATTCCGGTTACGTGACTCGTTACGTCACGATGTTCACACCCCACTGTCACAATGATATCAATTGAGTTACTAATTATCGCTAAAATATCGTGATCTACGACATATACATACATACATACACAAATATATGCATAAATATATATAAATAAATATAATTAAGATACATACGATATTAAGAAAATATATTAATTTGATGACAAATACATAAAATTTATGTAAGTAAATGTATACCATACATATAATATCTATCCTTAATACTCTCCCAAAGATATTTGTAGACGGAATTCTTAAAAACTAGTTTATTCGGAGACCGTCTAATATGCTCTGGTAAGCCGTTCCAGAGTTTTATTGCGTAAACAGTGAAGGAACTTGCGCGAAAATCAGGAGGAACAAAAAGTTTAAGATTAGAAGAGGAGCGAAGATGAAAGTCATGAGTGCTACCTAATAATTTGAAATTACACTGTAAATACAAGGGAGAAAGTGGATCGTTGAGAATAGACAATAATTGACATAAATATCTTGAATTTCTTTGCTCACGGATAGGAAGCCATTTCAACTGCGAACGGTAGTAGGATATATGGTCATATTTACGGAGACCGAAGATAAAGCGTATGCAGCTATTCAGAAAACGATCTTATTTATTAAGATGGTGTTCAAAGATATTAGAGCTACAGTCATCAGCATAGTCAATGAGAGGAAAGTTACTTTACGGAAAACTTCAGAAACGTGAACTTTCCCACTAAGGGTTGGGTCGATATTGAGGCCAAGATTTTTGACTGATTGTGCAAACGGAATCGGTAAGTTGTCAAATTTTACTAAAAAAAGGTCCAAATCATCCAATTTCCACAATTGACCCTGGCTACCTAGAACTATGACCTGACATTTGAGCGGGTTCACACTAATTCCAAACATACAGCACCATATCAGAGAGTGATTTAAGTCCTTATTAATTAAATTAATGGCATCATTCAGGCTACTTACTATCGGATTAGCGTGTGCATAGATTTGTAGGTCGTTAGCATACATATGATAAAAGGATTTGAGATCATTGGTGATAGAGTTAATAAATAAGGAGAACAGAAGGGGAGAAAGAATACCGCCTTGTGGCATACCAGCAGCCAAATTACGCCACCGTGATATAGTATTATTAATGCGTATGGCTTGGTGCCAACCACGAAGATAGGTAAGTGGATAGTCAATTCAGTTCTTTGGAAGAAATATTTAGTTGCGAAAGGAGAGCAATAAGAATGTTATGATCGACTGAATGAAATGCATTTGAGAAATCTATAAGTACTAACACAGTCACTTGTCCACTCTCCATTGCAACTCGGACATCTTCCACAACCTTAAGAAGAGCGGTGCTTGTACTGTAGCCCCGACGAAACCCGGACTGAAATTGGGATATGAGATTGTTATAGTAAACAAATGAAGAAAGTTGCTTATATACGATCGCTTCCAGAACTTTTGATAGAAAAGGTCATATGGAGATAGGGATAGTATAGGAATTCATTAGGGACAGTAGGATTGTCAACTTAAGGAATGAGGATAACATGTGCTTTACGCCAGGATGACGGATATATGCCGGTGGAGAGCGAGGTATTTACAATTTGAGTTAAAGTAGGAAGTTGAGGGTCAAATAACGAGATACCGTCTTTTTAATTTCTTCCTCGGAGACTAAAGTAAATGAGAATGTGTTGGAAACACTATCTGGCATGGAGGATATGAAGGAGATGGTGCGATGTTTAGTATTAGCGTCCAGAACGGGAACAGTAGAGAAATGATGATTTAAACCATCAATAGAAATTGACGATAATTTTGGTTTGCCACTATTTGGGACAATACCATAATGTTCAAGAAATTTCCATATAACTGCCGTAGAAGAATTAGAAACATTAGTATGAATGTATCGGCGTTTAGCAGCTCTTATCATCTAATAGCATCTGTTCCTCAACCTCTTGTAATAGTTCCAGTTGTCGTTACAGCGATTATGCTTAAAATTACAAAAAAACACTCATATTTACCTCGAGAACACCTTTTAAAAGTTTAATTTTTAATTATTACAAAAATACACTTGTTGTAACAGATAAGTTTTTTTATATTGTTATTTTTTTGTAAGGTTATAATGTTTGGATTAGGTTACTATGGATCTGGTATGATATCAAAGATCTCAAAAGTTCATCAAACAATAATAGAATTTATAAAAAACGATTGTTTTTATCCCCTGATAGTGGGATGCAAATAATAGATAGATTAAATAATATGAAGAGAGTAGGGTGACGTAAGATGTACATATAAATCTGCTACCTTATAATAAGATTTTATAATGTCTTATTGGAGTAAAGTTGAATAAATTGAGGATGTTTACTTGACCGAATCATTACGTTTAAGAATATTGTTGCGCAAAAACTGCATAAAGTATACATGAGCGATGGTAATCCCAATAATTTGTTTAATAAAGTATTCGATTTTTTGTTACAAGAATTCAATAATATTTTTAAACCAAAAACTATAACTAAATACCTAAAACTTAAATTTAGTGATTGGGCTACCCCGGGAATATACAAAAGTAGAGAAAAATTATATGATTTGTATGGTAAGCGGCAATGGAAATGATTCCATCGGCAATGGAAATGGTCCCGTGTTCTTTAATAAAGTTAGGAATTTCTCTAAAATATTTAAAAACGTTTGCGTACCTGCCAAGTCGATTTATATTAGAAATGAAATTTTAAACTCTTATGATAAGATAAAAGCAACGTGGGATGTTATATCTAGTGTTTCTGGGAAAACAAGAGCTGTTTATGGACCTATAAAGCTAAAAATTTATAATATTGAAATAAATACAAATGTTGCGCCTACTTTTGAGACTTTTTTTTTAAAGAAATTTCTGTAACAGTCACGCGGAATTTAAATTCTTCACCATTTCATGCAATCGCCGAATTGACAAATAACGTAAGAGTCAGTGACAAATGTTTTGTTTTTAAACATGATCGATTTGGTCTAAAATCATATTGACGATCATATCTCAGAAAATGATCTTATAAGTATAGGATCAGCTGTTTATTGATAATCCGTTCAAGCACCTTAGAGAGAACTGAGATAAAGGCTATAATTCGCTGAATCAAATCGATCCCCTCTTTAACGGATCTGTTGAATATTCTTCTCTCTCTAAGCATCCGAAACTGTTCCTGAGGAGTAGGATTGGCGGTAGAGGCACGTTAGTACTGGAGAAAACTTCGCTGCACATTTTTTGAGTACCACCGCGGGAATACCATCCGGTTCACTGACCTTCCGCACATCGAGTGACATCGCATTGCCTAATAGGAATTTCCGGCATGGTGACGTCACGAAGAAATATCAATTTAGTCTTCGGAAACCGGGTGGTCGAAGAGTCATTTTTTTTCATGATATTTAACATCGATGTAAAAATTTTCAAAATAGACTTAAATTCCAGTATCGGTTTATTTTACATTCTATATTTAAATAACTTTACCAATATATGTTAAGACATCATCTACTAATCAGTCAAGTATTACAGATATTGACCTAATTTAGAGACATAGCGAGGTTGTAGGGCTTTTATCTTTTCTCAAAAGTTTTTTTTTTAAAGAAGCTGCCCTCCTTGCTCAATAATTAAAAAAAAAATGGCTGTCACTGTCATATTTTGTCATATGTCAAGTTATCTAGTTAATTACAATTTACAATATTATTTTTCATCGACTGTTTCGCGAGTGTAAGTTTCTTTCTGTAAACTTATATGTATTCAAACTAATTAAATCATATAGATTTTCTCCTAAGCTCTGTATAGATAAGTTATTAGTAAAACCTTTGTAATTTTATAAAGAATTTTAAATTATGTAACCAATAAAGGTAAGTTCGAGTGAAATTATTAGTATTGTTTTTATTTACAGTTTTAAGTAACAATGGTTGGACACGGGCATGGAGCACCATACGAAATACCCAAATATACGGAGTTTCAAATAAAAAATATACCGCAACTGGAAGAACTTGAGAAAGCTCTAGCACAAAAAGGATTAAAAGATCCCTGGATCAGGTTTAAATTTATTTTTGTTTAAAGTTTTAAAATATGAACTCCTATAACTCTTACTAGTTAATATCAAATTAGTAGACTTCAGTAGACATATTCAAAATAAAAATATTAGTTGTAATGTAAAGAATTGATTTAGTTATCTGTTATTTTTGAATATTTTTAACTTTATATGGACCATTATTATTACCTTTTTTTATTTCATTGTATATAGAAATGAAGCTTGGAGGTATAATCCTGGCTTTGGCACCAAATGGCAACGGGCTCGCAAAATGTTCTTCCGTGGCTTTCCATTAGGCCTAGCCCTCACTGTAGCAACCGTGGGTATTACAAAGCTGGTTGGAGGGGATGAACATGGACATGGTCATGGAGATGATAAACATTAATATTTCAAATATGATGTGATGGAATGTAAATGTTAGCTACTGTTATTTAATATATCTGATAATTTTAAAAAGATTTATATCTTTTCAACCATTTATTTAATATCTACTATTGTTCTAATATCAAGCAATTTAAATAATAGACCAAACTTTTCAGTACCCCACTGATTCATGTGTGGGTATATCATCACACATATATATAGTATTTCAAAACAGTTTCTTGGGCTTATAGAATTCTTAGTGGGAGTTTAATAATATATTTTATTATCTATTTATAAAATAAAATTGTAATGAGTTTTTTGATTATTGGGAAGTATACAAAAACTACTTAAGGATTTTCATGCAGTTTGGTATGGTTGTAGCTGTACTAACCCATTCTACAAAACATTTAACTGCCTTGTCAGTTGAGTGGCGGGCACTGACGCCTAACATATAGCGATGCAAAGCGGCTCTGGTTCCATTCCTGCCAAGGACTGGGATGTAAATGAGGAGAATAGTTGACATTTAATATATATATTTTAAGTTATTATAATGTATATTTCTATGTATTTGTATCATTGTCTAATGCCCTTAACACAAGCAAATAATTTTCCTATGTAAGGCTTTAATCAATTTGTTTAATTTGTCCAGTATTATTATTATATATTTTTCAGTCCAGAACATTCTCTCCTTTTCATTGGAATATTCAGAAATAGTTTTAGTTATAATTTCATTGAATTTGTTTTTTGAATATTTGTTTAAGTGATAATACATACTTCATTATGGATGGGAAAGGGGGGCAGACAAAGTCACTAGCACTAGCCATTAACAAGTGTTGTAATTTATATAGACCGAGAGGTACAATATTATTTTTACTAATTATCATAAATGTCATAAAATATATTTTTAATAAGTATTAAATGCTTCTGTTTTAATAAAATATATCATAAAATTATTGTAAGACTGCAAAATGCACAAAAAAAAAATCTTTGACTTAGGTTGTTTCAATTATTTAATTGTATATTATAAAAAAAAACAGTAATTACATAATAGTATTAGCTTAATATACACTATTTCTCCTTACATAATCTAAGCGTTACGCGGTTTGAGGTCCTCATAGCAAGGTCGTAGGAATATGTAGTTCTTTTTGGCTTGATTGTAGTGCTCATGTCCCTGTAAAGTGCAACATATTAACATTGTAAAAAGCATACAAATTGGAACCTTGAAATAGATATTAAAACTCATCTAGTAAGAAGCCTAGAATCTGGCAGATTCAAAGAATCTGAAGAGATTAAAGTTAATTTACCTAACTCACACTAGAAATGTAAGCTAAAACAGATTATAAATAAAAAAATTACGAAAAAATTACTATGTATGTACAAGGAAAAATTTAAAAATAATGGGTTGTTATTAGATTTTTTTTATTTACTTTCATGACTTTCCAGTATTTTTTAAGAAAAAAATTAACTATCACAAATTATCAAAGTAGTATATAACCATAGGAATAGTTGACAATTTAGAAGAACAATGAGGTTGCTTTGGAGGTACATGAGAGTATTAAACAAGTGGTTTTTTGGTGATAAGCATCTTATACCAACAACTTCTCTACATTCACCGATTCTTCGATTGCTACATTGCATACCTTAGACCAGTCATATCCAACGGCGTAAGCAAAGATCTGTCCGGTATGGTTGAAGGCGCACTTGGTAAGAGGCTGGTCAAGCACTTCGGAGGACTTGAGCTTGGTGCGCGCATCCTTATCCCAGAAGGAGTAAGAACCATCGGAGCCGACCGTGGCCAACGTGCCGTGCGCGGGGTGGAAGGCCACGTCGTTGACGGCGTAGATATCCTGATAGCCAACGGTGCTGCCGGCGGTGCGGTGGCACTTGAATGTAAAGTTGTCCTTGGGATTAGCAGGATTCACGTACTGGATGCCGACACGACCCTCAACGCTGCCCAGCGCGAATCCCGTGGGCTGTTTCGTCTTTTTGTCCCGGAAGATGGTGATGCAACGGTGCTGGTATTTCAGCGGCGACTCCACGCGCTTGAACTCAGCCGGCTTGCCTTCTAGTGTGTAAAGACAGATGGCGCGGTCCGCCGTGCCCACCACAGCCATAGGATAGTCCTGCAAAAGACAGTGTTGGTGTTAATTTGTGTGAGCGAGTGAGAGGAGGCAGTAAGGGATTGCGAGGAAGCAGTGAGTGAGAGGAGGCAGTGACTTAAAGAGTTAGCGACTCACCACGTCAGCGCAGTAGCATCGCTCAGAGAGGTTCATGGTCATTATTGGCGCTGCACTTCGAGTATCCCAGAACTGAAATATCCTCAATTAGTTATTTAAACATTCTGTACAATTTCTCCTATAATAAAAACTTAACATTACTAACTCCTTTACAATTATTGTAGCTCTTAGTATCTTCAAAATAGACATTGCATGTACCTTTAATGTTTTGTCCCACGAGGCAGTCATGAGGCATGAGTAGTTTGGTGCCTTAATCCAGTGACAAGTTTTCACAGGAGCATCATGTGCAGCTACCTGTACATATTAGCAAATGCAAATTATTTACTCCTTTACCTAGAACATGACTCCATATTGTGTTATTTAAGTATGTTAGTGTAATTTATTATATACAAAATATAGTATATATAACTATAGTGGACATAATAATGGTATAGTGGACAGAAGTGTGTCAGAATGGAACAGTCAACTTAACACTCCTATTTTAAGAATTTTATGGAGGCTCTCTATCACATACATTCCCATAAATTTCTCAGTTTTAATCAAAATTATGCATAACAAATAGAGACATATTTTTCAAACTGTTACTTTATCTTTGTCGGTCAAACTTTTTGCTAAAATCATTACTAATGAGATAGATCAATACTTACATAAAAATAGGAAATAATATTTTTTTAAGCATTTATATTTTAACTAATTTCTTCATTTTAGACTATTATCTACCTGTAACTTTTTATTACATACTGTATTATTTTATGTGAAGAACCTGTACTAAATTTGTATAAATTCCTAAAAATTGACATACTTGCATAGTTTGATTACTGGCCAGGTCCCAGCACTTCACACTCTTGTCTGTAGATGCCATGAACACTTTGCTTCCATCCTGCAAGTTTAAAAAAACAATTAATTATTTTAATTATAATTGATAAATAATTTTCAATTAGTGTTAGCTGATAGATCCTAAATATTTATCTCTGTTGATGATTAAAGAATGCTATGGGCACTGAGAGCAACATACTAAGACATAATTAGATGATTTTTTAAAACATTTATAGTTAATTTTATAAAAGATCTACCAAGTATAACAATGACATTTAAGTATAATGCTTTTTTGATAAAATCAATATTAATATTGTATTATATTTTATGGTTCAAAAGAAAAGTTTTTATATGTCTGCTCTAGTTATGGGCATATCTTATGAAAAGAGTTACTTACATCATGCCAAGCCACATCTAGTATAGGACCATCCATACCCTGTGCTGCTTTTGGAACAGTCTTACCAGATGCTTCTACTTCCCAGCATCTTACCTAAAGAAATTCAGAATAAACAATATCAATAGTGTGTAGGGGTGTAAAAAGTAAGGATCTTAAATAATTCTGATTAATTTAAAAATTTATAATTTAAAATTAAATTTATCTCCAGCAATAATTTAATATGTTTTATAACTTTTATTTGGTAATACATTCAAGAGATACGTACTCTGCAATCCCAACTGCCGGCGACTAGAAATATTTGGAGGGCTGAGGGGGGTGAAAACTCCAGAGCCGAGACGGTATCCTCCGGCGGTGACACTACTTCTACATCTTTGTTAGGGTTGCTGCCAGTGCCTCCCAGTTGATTATACATCTTATCAGAATTAAAACCTTAATAATACAATGCTTGATCTTTAACCGCCACAATTTAACTTTACAACCATAAACGATACTGTTACAGGCTTTGTAACAAGAGAAATACGTATATAAAGTAACTTATTTTCACGTAAGAATTCTTCTAAAAATTAATTTATTTTTTTATAATTAGGGTTTAATAGTTTGGTTGGTTATAAACTACAATTTTGAATTTACATTCCTCTTGTAAATAAAACGCAAACTTCATACTTCAAGTCTGACAGAAGCATAGATTACTTTTTTTTACTACAGTATACATTATAAAAACAATACGCAACTTGTATACTGCTCACAATTTAGTTGTTATTTTTATATTTAAACCACAGCTATTTGTTTACAGTTAACCCCTAACCAATTAAATATTTTTACTGTATACCTTCATTTTTACTATATATGTACATACAAAAAAAAAACATCTTAGTGCCGATGGGCTGAATTATCGAAGTATAGACTAAGCTGATAGGGTTAGGAAATTATAATTAATAATTGGACATGGGTGTTTTCGTTTTTATTCAGTAACTTTGAGGTTTTATGCTATACCGTCCACTATTGCCAATAATGTTATTTTTGGCAACGTTGACGAGTATTGGAATTGTGAACACGGAAACGAATTTAGATTTTTTGTTATCCTTTTTGTGTTCAACCAGGATATCGTTATACAATATCGTATTATGTCTGTTGTATTATACCTAGTTTTATATTTGTTGAGATTAAATGTTGTTTAGTTGTTGTTTTTGGAGTTTTTTTTACCTAATTGCTATTTTATTTAAAAGCAGGGTGTCATTATATGTACATATGTATATTTATATTCGGTATTCGTATACTTCCTATACCTCCTAGATTTTGCAATCTAATAGTTTCCTGTCCGCTTTGATTAACTCATCAAATCAAATTGACTCTGTAGATTACATTTTTATAGTTGTTGCTGAAATTTGGTAATTGTTTATGGAGTAGGTCATACTTTTTTTTTTATACAAAACTAGGTTAATACTTGACTACGTTCCACCTGATGGTAAGTGAAATGTAGTCTTAGGTGGTAACGCGCATTAATCTAGGAACCTATTCACTCTTCTCTTGAAGACACCCACATTATATTTGGCCGGAAATATCGACGCAGGCAAATTATTCCTTCGCTGTACGCACTAAAAAAGACCAAGCATAGCGCTTTGTTCGGACAGGTGGAGTGTCCACAACGTAGGGATGGATACCCGCCGTGCGTCGGGACGTCCGGTAATGGAATGGGGATGGGTGAATTAAATGGTGTAATTCCTGCGCACACTTACCGAAATGTATCCTATAGAATACTGAAAGGCTAGCAATTCTACGCCTGTGCTCAAGCTTGTGGAGGTTGGCGTCAACCATTTTACTGTTCGATTCTCAATTGAGTCCAGAACCGCAAGATGAGTCCTTGCGGCACCAGCAAATATGTGGCCACAGTACTCTACACACGACCGGATCTGTGCTTTGTATAATATAAGTAGCTGTCCCGGTGTAAAGTACTGCCGAACCTTCGCAACAACGGCAAGCTTTGCTGCTGCTGCTCTTGCTCTGGACTCAATGAACCGACCAAAGTTGAGGTTCGAGGAAATCTCTAAACCTAACAACTGAAGCCGGTCACTGTATTCCAAGGATACATTCTGGAAAGTAGGAGCCAAGGTGAAAGGGCTCTTTTTGGCGGTGAACAGACACGTCTGCGTTTTGGTGGCGTTGAACTTGACAAGATTGGCATTGCCCCATGCGGAAACTGCCTGAAGTTTGTCATTTAAACGTTGCACCTTGGCTTCTCTTTCAGATTGTTCTTCATCTCTACTAGCCCGAGTACTTGGCAGATATCTTTCTCGATCTTTATCGATCTTTATCATCGAGTAGACCATAAAACGAAACAAATATTTTTTTCGGTCTGGGGATTGAATCCCGGACTTATTACTTTCTTAGCAGTCGTCGCTAGCGTTACTAAAGGGCTTCATAAACTTCGATAATATTAAGAGTTATAATAATTAATCATGCTTAGTTGTATTTATTCTTCTATTATTAGAAAATGAAATAGATCATAAACGTTCAAAATGTTTAATTATTCATCACATCTCTAAATTAAATATTTAACGTTTTCAATTGACATAAACATCCATCCATCTAACCATATTGTTCATAACTCATAGTGTATGTGAAACCGTTGTGACTTGTGACCGATGTTGTCACTGTCGGTGATACTCAGCAACGTTGGCGAGAGCAAAGTTTTATGATTTTTCGAAGAACGTTGCCGTCAATGAAAACTGGCAACATTTATTCATAATGTAGGGTATTTCAATAGTGAAGGCATAGATGAAGACAGGCCATAACTTAAAATTAACTTATAATATTTTTTCGGTCTAATCAGTAAAGTAAAAATTACTAATAAATAATTTGAGTACTTTAAAGTATATATTTTTGTTCAGGTTTTGGTTGACCTTTGCTAAATTGCGACAGCATTCTCTGTCTACGATCAGCTGACTGTCAAACGTCAAAATTTTATTTGCTATAAAAGTTTAGACATCAACTTACTAAATATGTATATTTAATAAATTAATTGGAATAAAACGATATTAAGTTTTTCGACAACCTTACAATAATTTAACTAGAATATATTCAATAAGATTTTACCTTTTTATATTTACAGCCCTAATTATTCAAGTTATAGAAGGATTTCTTTCCTAAAAACTAAGTTAAAACAACTAAAAATACCGTAAACTACCTCTCTGTACAACAACAATGAGTAGTACAGAATACGTTCAAATAAAGGATTTGAAACCGGGAATGAAAAATATCAATGCGATCTTCATAGTATTAGAGGTGGGTCCGCCGACGCTGACGAAGGAGGCGCGCGAGGTGCGCACGTTGCGCGTTGCAGACGCTTCGGCGGCCGTCAACCTATCGGTGTGGGACGAGCCCGGCGCTCTGTTGCAGCCGGGAGACATTGTGCGCCTCACGCGTGGCTATGCTTCACTCTGGCGATCTGCGCTTACCTTATACTCTGGCAAATCCGGTGACATCCAAAAAGTTGGTGAATTCTGTATGCTATTTAACGAGCAAGTAAATATGAGTGAGCCCCAGCCGACGCCGCCACCTGCCGCAAGCGCACCTCCACCAGATCGCACAAACGGTGCACATGCTCCCAATCGCAACATGCCATCGGCGCAGCCCTCTGCGCCCGGAACTCAGCAGATGCAACCCAAAAATGAACGGTTTTCACAAAATAATCAAGAACATAACAATAAACACCAACACAAAACATATGTGAGGGGCCGTGGACATCAGCGTGGCAACAACAGAAGATAACTGGGAGTCAGTTCTTAGTGGATGTGAAGAGATCAATGTACCATTACTATAAGTATTCATATTCATATGAATTATCACATTTTTGTGAACACAATGTTGTAACTCAAGAACAAAGCTAACAAAAATGTACAAAACATTAAGCAGTTGGAGACCAACTATTAAAGTGTCACAACAGAGTAAATACTCAATTTTATTCTGGTATTAAGACTTATATCCAAGATATACATTTTGTTGTTGTATTTCAAAATCTATTTAGAAGAGTTGGACAATGAATCTGGTAGAAGAGTTTCATTATCTTTGGGTTGGTGAAATATGACATGGAAAGTTGCTACGAATGAAACCATAATTGAAAATTTATTGTAACTACTGTATCACCCGACATATTTGGTTATCTTAACATCGTTAAAAAAACCATTGCAACATCTACTTTCTAGATAATTTTTAATGAATCTAATCTATCACCCACATTAGTATAAATTGGTGGTTTAAGTATTAGCAAATTAATAAATGTCTAATTATTGAGTGATTATGTAAACAGTATTTTATTGTTTTAAATAAAATTTGTGAACATACTAAAATAAGTATAGCAAGGGGTGGTTGTGTTTTCGTATTATGTTGCAATGAGTGCTTTTGACCAAATATATCTAACTAATAACACTTTTAATTATTGTGCTAAAGTGTTGCAGTTTTAGAATATACTCCACAGTTCTACAGATACATTAGAGGATTTCTTGAAGAATATGTGGGTTTCATCACAAATGTTTTGTTGTTTTTTGTACTTTCTGTTTTGACAATTGGCACACCTAATCTTCTCATATGTTTTATACTTTTAAATAACTTAAATAATTTTATTTAAAATATATTCAGAGTGTTGCTGTCATTTACTGGATGAGAGCAATACAAGATGACTTAAAAACCTAAAGCTTATAATATGATAATGAAATTGTAATAAAGTTTGTTTGTATATAATTGACTAAGTGTTTTAAAATAAATATTGTACAGTATTTAAGCAAGGCTGCCAAATGACAGGAATTTATATAGGCGTCAACACATTTTTTTAGACTACTATCTAAATAATATTTAATAAAATTAAAAATACAAACAAAGTGTTTGCGAATTTTATAAACAGTATTTGGCGATTATTTTAAAAAATCCTTATAGGCATTTGTTATTATTGTCACCGTCGGTTTGTAGTGTCATTTTTATAGATTTGTTTTTGGTGATCATTTTTAAGTTTTAGTTAAGTAAACTTTTATAAGCGAATAGTATATTATACATTTGAAAAGAATTAATTTAATAATTGGTCAAAGACACTTGTAGAGCCAAGGCCAACGTCCTGACTCATCCATACGACGAACGAATGCTTATCAACTCGCCAAGTCCTAAGAGGCGCCGTAGTCGTACAAAATATCTTTGCATAATAGATGTGTAAAAGCTTGAAAGCCAATTTTTCTCTTCCCTTCCTGCTGATCCTTATTGTTCCGAAATCCTTAAAGATGACAACGCATCTGTAACTAATTGCCGATATCTGTGTCTAGATTATCTCATGAACCTTAATTTAAATATTGTAAATAAGCTCAATGAAAAATAATTTCTCCATTTAGTACATGACACAGGTCTTAAAACAAGTTCTGAATTCATATTCGTGCAAAACACATCATCAAAATCACACAACAACACGCACAACGACACGCACACACAGCGACGCGCACACACAGCGACGCGCACACACAGCGACACGCACACGCACATCATCACAAGCCTACTCGATGATTTTGTTATAATATTTGGTTTGATTTGGGTTATAGCCCTTTTTTTTTTGTTTATTATTATTTTTTTATCGCGTTGGAAAAATGCTTCACGCATCATCACAACGGCCAGGAAGGTGATGGCCGTGGGGGGTATGTGGGACTCCCGGCAGCATAGATGACGCTACCATTGGTTGATCTCTGCTCGCCTTAATGAGACGCCACGAGATCGCTTTCGCAATCACCGTGACGCTCCGGCGCAATCTCCTCCCTGAGGAAGGGCACCTCGCGACAATGACGGGCGTTATCCGCCCGCAATTTCCGCGACTCCTCAGGCTCCCCCCCGCGACGCCAAGACGTCCACCACCTCCAGGAGGCTATTGGACGCCTCTTTAAGAGCCTTAATCATGGTGCCCTTCAGATTAAGACTTTTGCAGACCTCGTGAATTGAAGCCGCACTCTGCATCGCCACCGAGCGAGAGACAACACGAAACACTAAACACAAACCTTCCCCCTAGCAAGATAGCAAGCTCCGTCCATCCAGCTTTCGTTCCCGCTCGGTGCGGGCTTATGAGATCTTGTGGCCGTGCAATGCTCGCTCCGAAAGGCAAGCAGCCACATGGCACATGCTAGTAGCTGTCCGCGCCGGCCAAAGCCGGTGCCCCCATATCTGGGGGGACCTCCCCTGTCAACCTGTAGAACAGTATATTCTTCGGTAAAATAAGTATATTTTTTTATAAAGAAAAAAACGAAGACCGATTTGGGCTATAAATATAGTTGGATAAATCTACTAAATGGACTTTATGAATGCCGGAAAAAACACTCATTTTCACGTGAGATCATACACACTATTATTATAACAATGAAACTTCATAATATGTATGGTATAATTTCTATGTAAGTATTAAGGCCATTGGTCAATAGCCAGTTCATAATATGGGGTTATAAGTTACATAAAAACAAGGAATAAATAAAAAAATGTAATTTACTATCTAATAACCTAATATGTGAAGGCCTCTTCGTTTAATGACAGTTTAAAGACCGTCGTTGTGGTTCAACATATAGTAATAATTGCAACAGAATAATTTTAAGCCACCTAATCTGCATTATTTTAAATTAATATTTGATGATGGAATTAAAAGTATCGTATTAACACTTCTTTATAATTGAGATTCAGTAACAGCATACTTAGTTTTTTTTCAGGTTTATTTCATAGAATTAAAAACTACTCAGCCCTTAAACTAAAAATTTACCATCCTAATAGTAGATATTCAATATTGTAATATAAAACCTAATAGTGCAAAAAATATATATTTTTAAATTAAATAAATCATTTATTTAATGGAATGGGGTGGCAAAACGAAGAGACGGTCCTCATGGCGCTGAGACACGGGATATGAACATATGGAAAGTCTACTAACGCAGCAACCTTAAAGGAATTACGAGATCTGCAGGCGAGGAAAAGGAAAGGGTTTTGGCATAGTGATCTATCACTTGTCAAATATATTCCGATAACGTACTCCGTCTTCCGTCAGGGGATAGGGTGATAATATCAGACAGACCGTAAACATGTACATACATTGAAATTATTAGCTACAGCCGAGTTTTGTAGCGGCTTAGGATAGGATCAGTAATCTCGGAAATTTTTAATTGTAAACCTACTTATTGATAAATAATTACTCGTATTCCTAAGTTTATTGATACTATTTATAGTATCATATTTTTTGTAGCTTAACAAGTATCTTGTATCTATACATATAATAAATTTGTCACTGACCCATTTCTGTACATGGAAAATATTGAAAAAAACTTCATTGGGCCCTTTATAAGAGCAAAAGAACCCAAAATAATGGTTTATCAATTTGTCTGTATGTCTGTATGTTTGTGCACGCTAATCTTAGAAACGGATTACCTAATTGATTTGGATGCAGTTTTCGGGAATATATTATGGTCATGGGATTCACTTCATATTATGTTTTTTTTTAACAATCAAATTTGTTAACCAAATAAAGAAGTTAATAATCTCTTATTGTCGTACCATTGCTGCTTACCAGTTTGAAGGTTTATAGTTTTTACATACATTGGTACTTTTTAACAAAATCGAAATCTACGCGTACAAAGACGCAGGCACAACTAGTATATTTATATAATTAATTAATACTAATTAATATAATATAATAATTTGTATACCTAATCTTATAATATAATTAAATAAATTAATATAATATAATTAATTAATACTAAATAACACTTAATTTCATCAAAATCCGTGATAAAATTCCAATCGTTTTGAGTTGTCGTTGTCTTGTAGTTGACACGTATTTTGCTATATTTTATGTACAGATTTGGTGCTGTTACTATTTTATAAAGTATGTAGGTATTACTATAAAATAAAACTTTAATATTCGTTAACAAACATGTGCCCATTGCATTCGAATTATTATTTTTATATATTAAGGATGTTAGCCGTCTACTTGGGATGTCCAATAACGTGGCTACGACCTCGGATTAGGAACATAAACTATTCTTACTGTGACGGCTTTATTCTCGTGACCACAAGTCAAAATTTTTAAGTTTTCTTGACATTTCCTTGATAAGGTCAAGGTCAGTAACAGAAATGGCAGAGTAATCAAACGTTTACTTGTACGTTTACGTGAGTTTTTATACATAGCATTTAGCATCTCTAAAAAAAATCACGAGTCTATAAATTATATTAAATAAACCACCAATACATTTCAGTTTACATTTTTTTTATATTTATTTCTAGGGTTCTGGCTATGTAAGATGGTTCTTATCATAATATAGAAGATTCTTCTTACTATATGTTTTTATTCTAAGTAAGTAGCTATAAGAAAACATTAACATGCAAATCGGCCACCTTAAGGTAAGGAGTGTAAAATAAGAATAACGATAAAATGCGACTTGCTTGATTTTAGAGATTTCGGTTTTAGAAAACTGCAAGAAAGAAAAGATACAAGTGAAACTTAAGAGAGGAATAGACTTTTTTGTATGTTTCACATATTTAAATGAAACTAGGTATAATTGTATTTACCTACATTTCTAACCCGAAGTTTTAATTGCTTTACGTAAAGCGTGTTTGAGTCCTTTACTGGACCACATAGTTGGTTCTGTTGCTATATATTTAGTATGGCCATAAATACTGTTATTGTCATGACAATAACAGTAACAGTAAAAGACATGTCTTAACTGATAAATTAAAGATGAATAGGGTGGTAAAATCGAATTAATTACTGAAGCGGTACGCAAAGGAAGGTCACAGAAAAATTTTGTTTACGGATGAGAAAAATTTAACAATTGAGCAACATTTTAACAAACAAAATGACCTTTTTTATGCTCAGAGCTCTAAGGAAGCTTCCCAATTAGTCGACAGAGTATAACGTGGGCATTATCCGATTTCAGTGATGGTTTGGTCGGGTGTTAGCCATAAAGGAGTGACTCGGCCATATTTTTGTGAAAAAGGTATCAAAACATCGGCACAAAATATCATTCTTAAGAAGATAGTTAAGCCCCTTAATAACACTATGTTCAATAACCAAGTTTGGTCTTTCGAGCAAGACTCGGGCTGGGTCCTAAAGCTCGGTTCACGCAGTCTTGGTTGGAAGCGAACGTCTCGGACTTCTACAGAGCTGAAGACTGGCCGTCGTCTAGTCCCGATCAGTCCCATACAGATCAATTGTCAGTTTTAGAGAGTACAGCTTGCCGTGATAATTTGGAGTCCCTAAAACAATCCATACGATTGGCAGTGAAGAATTTCCCCATGGAAAGAGCGCGTGCTTCTATTGATAACTAGCCTCAACGTTTAAAGGACTGTATTGCAGCCAATTTGGACACAACTTAGAATAAGCTTTATAAATTTTTAATTGTTTTTTTTTATATTTGTGTACTTATAAGTAATACATAAAAATACAGTAAAAGTAATAAATGTTATTTGCAATTAAAAAAATATATATTTTTATTTACTTTGCTACAATATTTATGGCAAGACTAGATACATATATTATATTTTAACTTCTGTGCAATCAAACAATGTCGATTTGAAACAAGATATTTTTACAAAAATATCATTAGTAAATAATCTATTCTTACAACACAACAACAGTAGCTTTGGGTAGTTATTATACAAGTACTTATTTATGTATGTATGCCATGATATTGCCAGTCATGTCATCTGATGATCAGTATCACACATCAGTATAACATCAAATTTATACACCTTCATATATATTTTTTACTTTTAATCTCATTATAGCTCAAATCAAATTAGGTATTATAAAGCTTTTTCGAGTGAAAGCATGTTACGTGTTATATAAGACAATAAGTTGACGTATTGAAGATTTGAAGATTTTCATTTAAACCGTTCTATAGGTAGGTACTTATATTGTAATTATGTTAGATAAGAAATCGGAGTAAAATACATCCTATATGCTGTTCCTATTATGATCTAAATAAAACTGAATTTGGTCGACCAAAAATCCGACCCATTAGTTTTATAGATAATAAACAGACTAACATACAAAAATCAAGATTATTTAGGTCAGCATTACGTGCTTATTTTGTTTTACAATTTGTAATTGATATACCTAATTACTTTGTTAAATTAATATGTAATATATTAACTCGTCTTCGATACTATTTATGAATGTAATATAACTGATAGACATTCAAATGTCTTCGTTTATGAATATTTTGTAATAACTAAGTAAGTCATTAAATGTATTTGTGAAATGTTTGTGTCATAAGTAGAAATATTATTATTTATTAATTAATTATAGATTATTGTTTCATATGCAGACTTATCAGCTGACTTAACAATATGCGGAATCTGGATACTTTAAATACAATATCCAATATTGTTTTGTTTAATCAATATTTAATTAATTCATTATTTAGTAACCACAAATTATATGCAGGTAAGTATTAGATTTGAAATGTATTTTTATGACGAGGTTAGTAAGGGGCTAAAGAAAAAGTATTATTTATTTATGATATTTAATAGGTGGGTATGTGGGTATGTATGTATGTAGGTGGGTATATTTATATTATATTCTATATATCACAAAAAAATATTTATTTTAATTATTTATGGTCTGTCCGAATGGGCTTTTTATCTGTATGTACGTAAAAGCTGGACTACGTGTAATTAATGCTAAATTATCCTACGCAATGAATCCACAACTTCAAATTAATTGTTTTTATTTGCAATTCATCTATTAGAACGAAACAGTTTTGTATTGAAATTAATTTGCATATCTGAATGTTGTACAACTTTATATTTCATTTGAGTTTACGTCGATTGCTGAGGAAATAGTTATAATTTTGAAGTATATAATTTAAATTTATAAAATTTTACATCTCGAATGTGTGATATAGGTATTTGTGTCTTGCGATATATTACTTTGTCATATTTACTGGTTTACATTTATAATAATAGCTTAAGGTAATGTAATACCTAAATCGAATCTGAGAGAATTAAAAAAACCATTGTCATGTAATACCTTCAGTTGGTTCAGCGTTATCGCGACACGATCCCTAAATTCACTGAAATGAAGACAGATGACAGATTAGCGATAATACATTAAAAAATAATATATAAAAATATATGCAGAAAACATTTTCCCGAAAGCACAATATTCTTCCAGCAACTGCCATAGAATTATAGTTGGCAGTACTTTGTAAATAAAAAACTTGACAATACTACTACTACTAAATAAGGTTAATAGTATATACAAATTAATACATATTTGCATTATATATATTGTATTTTTTAACGAAAATAAAACTAACATTTATTTAATAAAGGTAAAGATTCTTGTCCTATTAACATTTGATATTTTAATGGCCCTTGTATAAAAATGTGATAACTAATGTAGTCTGTATGCTGACCCTTTTACAACAGACGTTGTGCAAACTCTCAAAGGTCAATGATTTTTACTTCATTATATACTATTTCCGAATATTTTCCATAAGATCAATAATTTGTAAGACTAAATAAACTTCATTCACTTTAAAATTTTCAAGTCAGCATGAAGTGTCATAAGACGAGTGCGGCAATCAAAAAGTATGGAGGTAAGTACAGATGCAATTTATTATAGAATAGAATTAATATGAACCACAGACGATATTAACTAAGATGAACCACGTTTTTTTATATAAAAACGTTTACCAACGTAATACCTGTTTCTTGAGAAAGTGGTAATCACTGTAATCAGCAAAGAACTTATAGATAGGTAGAGGTATATCTTAATTGGAATATTTAATTTGTATACAACTTGGTTTTTTCAACTTGATGCGAAATCTGTCGGGAAATTCATCAAATCAGCGATAGTATAGTATGGAAATAAGTAATTGGGGTTTTATATAACTTAGGCAATAAGTGTAATGAGATGCCTGAGGTGACGTCATTAGACACGTAACGTGTAAGAGAGATGTGGGCGAGACCAAAACACTTGTAACTCATGAAAGGTCAACCAAACCTGTTTCGGATCTTCGTATTCACCTTGACGTATGGAATCGATTAAAAATCATATTTTTGACATGTTTTTAGATAGGCTTAGATCAAATCACGGAGAACACAATGTATTAATTTATTCAAATCGATAAAAAACTTGTAGATCAAAAGAAATGAAAAAGTACTTAATATAATGTAATATGTAATTTTATGAGAAATATACACAATACTAAACGTGAATATACAAATCTATTTGTTTTAAGAAGACACCTAGAAACTAGGTGTCTTCTTCTTTTTCTTGTTTTCCTTATATATTAAACCATTGTATTATTATCACGTTCTTGGAGTAATAAATGGGTTATATGTTCGTATTTAATTAAGAACTAAATGACAGCGATGTCCCCATATGTGATAAATGTGTTCACATGTTCTATATGTTACAGTTCCCATATATAGATATATATACAAAACTTAATATAGATGGATAGTATAAATAACATTGATTAAAGTCAACTATCATCACATTATATAGTATGCTAAATTTGGACGGGTAATAAGCTTTCAACAAAATTAAAACCCTAATAAACTTTCATCAAAATCCGTCTAGTAATTTTGTTTTATTATTGGTATTTATTGCCAAAATCTCTGTGTGCTTACCCTTACAAATGAGACCTTTTTTAAGTTACAATAAATCCTTTATAATATTAAGTTGAATATAAGTTACAGCCAACTTTATGGGCTTTCGTTGTTTTGCTTCATGCTCGAATAAGTTAAAATATAAGTTTGGGTACTGCATGCAAACTATGTCTTAATATTTTTTCAATGTATTAATTAATAATTTGTAAAAAAGAGTTAGATATAAAGACAGTATAAAAGCGCCGTTTATTACATGTCGTTAACGAACTCTAAAACAATTTAATAAATTTAAATATATTTTATTAAAGCGACCTTTTCGTAATGTTGAGGTGGAAAGGTTGAATCATTGGTGGGAGGCAGAGGGGAGGAACCGCTGGGGTTCTTCGAAGTTTTACCAGCGTAGAGTTGTTGTGTCGTTTCGAAGTGTGAAGAACGGCAGGTGTCGGGTGAGGGTGTCTCAACAAGTGCAATAGTGACTGATAATGTGGGTGAGGACTGTGGTCGTGCTGGTCTGTGTCGGTATGTTAACTTTCAAGTTCACATATTTAATAAGTTTTTTTAAATATTAAAACTTATTTTGCATGTTCTTTAAGTCACGTGCATGTATCATATTAACTAATAACTAAAAGTCAAGTAAAGTCGTTCTTCTTAAAAAGATTACTTACTTACTTAGTATGCTTTTGCCCTTGTGTTATAAAAAAAAAAGAGAAAATGTTTTAGTATTTTTTAAAATAAACCTCGTGGCCCAGCAGTTTCAAGGCTTTTTAAGCTTTTAAGAATATATTTTGTTTTGTTATTCCCTAAATTGTACTCATTAGATGTGTATAATTACTCAAAGACTTTATCGAAGTTTTTGATTTTACGATTTTATATAGGTGGGTACTTAATTTTGATTTAAAAAAAAGAATAGAGAAAAATAAAGTTTAAAAAAGAAGAATAAAGTTTCAAAGATGCGTTTCATGAAATGAGCTTTTAAATACTATTAAAGTAGACTCTGCTATAGTGACCTAATTATTTTATATTTCACAATCAAACTTAAGGGTAATAAAAAGAGAAGGTACTCAGAAGAAAATTACTTTAGTTACGGTGTTTGAACCAAAAATTACATAATAAATCTAATAAACACGCTTTCATAAAAATTGTAACATAAATATAAATAAAAATTAGGTAAATAAACAAAATAATACGTTTTAATAAATTTCAATTAAGAATAGTATAATTAGCAAAAACTGTATTTAATTGTAAACACAAACGAGGGGTGGATAAATTAGGGGTAATAAATATTTTATTATGAGACAAATATGAGTAGGACAATCATTTTGAAAATATATTAAAAAAACACCCCATGTTTTAATACATTTTTTTAAATTATACTATTCATAATTAAAATTTATTATTATTTTATTTATTTACCTTTAAACATTTTTTTGATTAGATTTTTTTTATAAAAACTATTATTAGATTTTTTTATGTAACTTGTTTATTCGTTTGTTTAACTATTATTTATTTTTTCATAATATACATCGTCATCGGTCCTATCAAGGATAGGTATGCGAAAAATCAAATGAATCAAAAGCTGGTCAAAATCATGTTCATTTTTCCGTTACAAAGGTATATATAGTTGCATCCGAAGCATATTCAAAACAACAACCTTGTGTAAGTTAGGTATAAGGATAAGGCTGGTTTCTGAAAAACATCCTTAACTAGTATTACTTTTCTTTGTTTAAAAAACAAAGTCATTATACTTGTATGGTTGGTGTAACGTGTGAGAAACGAGTCAAGGAATGCAAGGAGTCTATTTTGCTTTGTATTATTTTTGTTATCCAGATATGCTTAATTAAGTTGAAGAACTAGTCTTGTTTTTATTTTGTAATATAATGTATGTATGTTGTGTACTTGTAATGAGCTAGGATGAGGAGAACCTGTTCCATATTTAAATATACAATTGTTAAATAACGTAAAAAAATATCTATAAGCATTTTGAAATACATGGCCTGTTCAAAAATGAAATAATAGGAAACATTAAATTTTTTTAATAGAAATCATTTTTTCATCCGTAATCATATTGTTTCTCCCTTTGTTTCCTCACTCAGTTTAAAATGGAAACGCGTTTTGGAAAAATATATTTGTATTTAAAATCATATAAAATAATTGTTGATTTATTCAAATTTGCCTTATAATTACACTTATAAAATCTAATTCTTGAGTTTCATTTTAGAGAAGTTTTAATTTAAAATTAAATATTTGTTGTTTTGATTGTCGATACTAGACTTATTATCTTTACCATCTGGTCCTTCTACGTTACGGTGACTGCGAAAACGATGCCGTGGTGTACACACAGATAATAAAGGTAACAGTTATTTTTTGGCGGGTAGTAGAAAAAATGGCAGCTTTGTCTATGCTACCAGGTGAACCCGAATAGGTTCTCACCCGCTTGACGCCGGTGCCCGCATAAAGGTTTTCTGGAAAGGAAAAATAAAGGTTTCTTGGTCCCTGCAATGTATCTAAAAGTTCTAAACACATTAAATCTATTGTTTTTATATTATCAATCACTTAAAAATAATTAAGTCTTCCAAACTATCACTGCTAAGAAACTATTATTAAAATATTCCATTGTATTATACTATGTAACAACTTATTTAGAAACGTCCACAAGATGTTATTTAGAAACATTGTAAAATTATCTTTTCACGAATGTCAAATTTTTCCGTATACTAGTAGAAGGTATACCTAACAATGTACATAAAATCTTACTTCTGATGATATTAAGCAAAATGCGTGATCTATAAATGTATTTCTATAATTATGTTTATTGGTGGTATTAGGGTGAATGTTATTAGTAATGACGAAACAACTATCATCTTTTGTTATTTCGTCTAATTAAGAAAATATGTAAATAATTATATACACGACATTGAACCATAAATATTGCAAAATGAATTAAATTCGTGTTATTCATCATCTTCGTGTGAATAAAGTAATAACTCGGTTGAGCTCTACCATCCTAAAAATGTGACCAAATTATATGGTTCACTAATAACTAATCACATACCATGGAAAAAAATTGATACCTAACAATCTATCCGTACGTGGATTTTGAAAATATTAATACCGACCTTAAAATGCTTAATAAATAGTTGAAGCACGACAATAAAATTAAAAATTAATACATATAATAAAATAGACACTGATCCATTTCTGTACATGGAAAATATTAAAAAAAAACATCTTAGGGGGCCTTTAGAAGAGCAAGAGAACCCAAAACAATGGTTTTGTTGTCTGTCTGTATGTTTGTGCACGCTAATCTCAGAAACGGATTAATCGATTTGGATGCAGTTTTGGGGAATATATTGTCATGAGATTCACTTTACATATATTTTTTTAACAACCTGTTAACAAAGAAAGAAGTTAATAATCTCTTATTGTCGTACCATTACCAGTTTGAAGGTTTATAATTTTTACATACATTGGTAAGTAAAAAGGTTTATAGTTTTTACATACCTACGTTTAATCAAAATTTAGAACTACGCGTATGAATTCGCAGGCACAGCTAGTAGATAAATAAGTATGATTAATTAATTATTAATTAAAATGATGAAGTAGATTTGAAATATTATGATTAAAATGTTTTGTTTTTTTAGCCTTGTAGATTTAAACAGATTTTTAGTATACCTATATAATATTCAAATATCATTTCGATCGCATCGTAAGGTCAAGTGCTTGTTTACGGATCTTAAGTGTGGCATTCCGAAAAGTTTGCGTACATTAATACAATGTCAAGCATTGTGGTCTTACGTCAAGAGACCTCTCAGCAACACTCGAACAAAACGTATTATCAATAACATACATTTAATATTATATAATTTGTATTGGAATACATCTCCGTAATATATGAAGCTACTAAACGGATGGACCTGCAGTGAATTTGATAATTAAAATTCTAAAATGCGATAATTGTTTGCAATATATTGAAATAACTACATAGTATTGTTATTTTTATCCTTTTTAAACGTCTTTTTGTATCGGGGGTTTTACATTTTTTTTTTATGGTTTGGTACACTGAATTCACATAATTATTTGTAAAAAGCCTTCTTATTCCCCAACGACTTTAGAAAGAGTGGTATGTTATTGAAATATACACGTATATTCATAGAAATACATATAGCCAATTATGCTATTTTTATGTTCCCTGCTACAGTCTAAACAGATTAAAGGATTTTGACGTAGATACGTCAAAATTAATCGAAAATAATATTCTTATGTTCCTAGTCATAAAAATATTACCTCTACGTGGACGAAGTCACAGGCAACAGCTAGTTTTTTATTATTCTATACATATATCCAACAACAGAGATATCTTTATAACACCAATTTTAGTTTTAAAGTTAAGGATGTGTTTCAGGTCTGGTAACAGTTCGTGCAGACAATGACAATGTGGAGTCAGGTGGAAGATTTTATAAGAATGCGCGTGGCAGGCGTCCCACCACTAGTCCATGGCAAAAGATTGCTTCTGGTAAGGAAAATAAAAAGAAATCTTTATTATATTTTGTTTAACTGATTTTAATTATCAGTTATTTTTCAGAATACAGTACGTCCGAGAACAATAATAAGTTTGGTGCTCGACAGCGAGCGAGTACTGAACCTACATGGCCACTACAAGCTATACCGTTTGAACTGCCTTTAGGTAAATAAATTCACATTAAGTCTTAATATCTAAGTACAAATTTAAAATTCAGCATGTTTTAGGGTCACGAGGAGCAAGCGTTCCGTTGATAGTGCTGCCGATACCCATCTCGGTACTTCCTTCCGGACGTCAGTCTACCGGTAAATAGACTTTCATAACAGACAGACATATTTGGTTTTATGATATAGTTTTAATAATATAACATCTTTTTTTAGAATGCGACGTAACATCGGATGTGAAAATAGATATTCGATCAAATGTGGATACAGATGAGGAAAATGATTTTTCCAATCCAAGACCTGCAAGTCCACCATTGCCAAAAACTCAAAGTTCTACGAATAGAGGACGACCTCAGAACAGAAAAATGAATAAAGTTGTTACAGGAAGCCATAACGATCAAGACAGTGAGAGCCAATCTACGTTACCTTCTTATCCATCCTACATTGATGTCAATAAATTAGACGAACCTGTGACAAATCCAGAAATAGCTCCATCCGGTACGCTTATGTTAGATAATAGAATAATTAGAATAAATTGAAAATATTTACAGGTTCCAAATAATTTAATTAATTTTATTATTTTAGTGTCGTCCAAGCAAATTTTAGAATTGTTCCGAACACAAGTACCACAAGCTCCTCAATTACCACCTGTGCTATTATCTGAATATGACAGCAGTGAGCGCGTCCCACAACCTGAAGATGATGGCAGTTTTGACGACAACATCATAGTAGAGAACTTGCCTTTGCAACAAAATGCTGTGGACCAAGGGAGAGGAAAAAACATACGAATCCGTGAACCAACTCGCCCCCACTTCTCACAATCACTTATGATTCGCGGTGAACTTACTGTTCCCCAAGCTGACTACACTGAGATGTATACTGCATGGTTTGTATAGATATTAAACAATATTATAAATAGTAGATATTAGTGTTATTAAAAGATTTATTCAACTTAAATCTTACACAGGTGGGACTTTGAGACAGGATCATCGAGGGTTGATTTTTACGGAGGATCTACCACTACGTTTAGATCGATAACGGCCGATAAAAACATACAGCGTTTGGAGGTACCTTACATATAATTATATAAAAACGAGGCCTAATATTTACTTATTTTTTATGAAATAACAATAACAAAGTTATATTTATTACATGACAGTTTTAATAATCTATTATCCGTTTGTAAGCTATTGAATAAACAAAAACTAGTACAAAACGAGGCGATGGACAATATATGTTTGTATTATAAGACTTTATTGCTCAGTGTACAATAACTACTGTTTGTACTATAACCGTATGAAATATGTAATATCTCTAAATCATGTATTATCTATAAAAACGTATTAGATGCGGGTAGATCGCTCCGGCGAGACTGCGGTACGGCGCTGTGGAAAAGCCTCATCTAAGGCAAGCAGTCCTTTAGATACAACGCATCCCGTGTTACCCGACATCAATCTTTTCACATTCGTTGGTAAGACGCGACAAACATTAAATCCATCTCAAAATAGTAGCAATATAAAGATTTCAAATTATAATTTGTTAAAATGTAAATTAGTCATATTTTTTTACATGATATTAATTAATAATGATGATTGGATTGATAAAATCAGGTTACGAGCCCGGCGACGAGCGCGTGGAGCGTTGGGGGCACTCATCCACTGGACGAGCGGGCGGGCTCGGTGCAGCGCGTGGGGAAGAACTGACCCTGCGACATGACCTGCTTCTCATTCGATCTGGGGACGACTCTGCCACACCCATACGGTAATTTTAATGAGAGTCCTTCTAATATGTTTATTCTTCAGTTAAAGTGTTTTTTTCTTAACTTATATATTTTTTCTATCGTTAGATACTCGGTAGCAGTTGACAGCTCAGTTTTGGGACCAGATTGCGACGGCTATGAACATCGCTACCTGGACGTCCGCGAACACAATAAAGATGCGGAGTTTTTTTTACCTAATATAAGTAAGGGATGATTGTTATTCATGTATGGATACAAAATTACTAACATACTCTACTCCCTATTTTACAATTGGTTTTTAGGTGATCTATGTGATAATGTTGAGGTATTAAACGCCTCAACTGCTGACCACTTCGCACGTCTCGAACCTTTGAGAGAATTTATTCATCCTCACCGTGATCCGAGATACAAAGCGGCTATACACGAGTAAGAATACAGTTACCGAGTAACAGTTAAATGTAATGTATATTTCACAGACTATCCTGTTCCTTAACAGTTTTAAAGTAAAGTATAACCGGCGATACTCCGACGACGCCGAAGAGGCTCTGCGGACGACCCAGCTGATGCAAAACATGCGTTTTATCCTGTCCGGAAACCGAGAGGGAGCCCCGTTTGAGATGGGCGTCAACTTCCTCGGCGATCGTCTCAACGCAGAGCTGGACGACCTGCTGGGCGTGCAGCTCTCGCAGGAGAACATCCGCGCAGAGGACTTCCCGCATTCGCGTTCGGCGTTGCTCTCTCAAGAACCCCAACTGCCGAATAGATTTGACTGGCGACCTCGCGGTGGAGTTTCCCCCGTACGGTGTAAGCAACTTGAAGATATTATTTTTAGTAAAAAAATAATAGAATTTCTTAAGATGTGGTAAAAGCTTTCTTGTTGTTTATATGGAATACCACTGTTCCAGACCAGGGATCGTGCTCTTCGTGTTGGGCGTTTGCAGTGGCGGGCGCGGTGGAGGGAGCGTTGTTTGTTCGCACACGTACACTCGTTCCACTGTCAGAGCAATGTCTCGTCGATTGTGCTCAACCGTATGTAGCTCGTTATGGCCAAAAATTTAAAAAAAATCTTTAATATCTAAATTAATATCAAATGTAAAATATTAATTTCATGGAACGAGACATACCCAACGTTAAAGGTATGGCAGCTGGAAATAGTAATCCTACGATGTTACACGAATCTTTTTGATGTAACAAGTTAATCTGGTCTGTGGAAATTATAGGCTTTTATTAGTATTATATGACAGGTTCGGAGGAAATGGTTGTGGTGGAACTTGGCCCAGTCATGCCTACGACTACGTCCAAAATAGAGGACTTCCAGCTCTTGAAGACTATCCGCCCTATAAGGCAAAGGTAATTTATTGATATACAAATAATGAATTTCGGGAGTTTTTCGAAGATTTATTTTACGTCTTTCCTTGGTGGATAATATTATCATATTGTAGGTAGAAAAATGTGCCGAACAAACAGTGCGTCCAGTCACCCGTATTAGTGCGCATGTCAACGTGACGGCTAACAGCGTAACTGCTCTTAAGGTAAAATACCTTTTTTGTTTTTAAACAACTCTCGTCGCAGAGAACAAGTAATCCCTGTGTCGCAGTTACTTCACAAACATATAAATAAGGGATATACGCATCCAAAGTCATGACGATAAGCTGTAGAAAAAATAAAGCATTTTTTCGTGTTGGAATCGAACCTACAAACTTTCATTAACCGACCCTGGCTGCTGAAGACAAAACAATCAGGCAACTAATAGAATATTTCATTTTTCCTAATTACCTATTTGGTTACTGTGGGTTTCCAGGTGGCGATTAAGCACCACGCTCCGACGGTTGTTATCGTGGATGCAAAAGCTAAAAGCTTCGTGTTTTACAAGAAAGGAGTATTATACGACGATAGATGGTAAATTCCTTTCCTTTTGTGGATCCTTTATATAAATAGCTATCAATCAATAAAATATTTCCTACCTAACAGTGCGAAAACTCGCAAGAAGTTAAACCACGCAGTGTTAGCCGTGGGGTGGGGGGAGCGAAAAGGCGAACCGCACTTCATTCTGAAGAACTCGTGGTCGGACGCGTGGGGCGAGCATGGGTTCGTGAGAGTACAGGCTCGATCCAACACATGCGGCGTGCTGGTGCGCCCGAGCTACCCGCGCCTCGAGGACGCCGACGTGCACGTGGTGCGCGCGCGCATCAGACCACGAGACACTCACGACGAGTACTAGAAGTGAAAAGACGTTATAGTACAAATTAAGTACAAAATAGTAATACTTTTATGTAGGTAATTGTAAATACTAATATTTTTATCATCTTATCTTTACCGAATCGTATAATAAAAATAATTATAAGTAATGATCATTGTTTTATTATGAAAGTGAAATAACTGTAATGTATTAATCTGAGTGATTGCTTAATCGATCCTCTATCTAAGATTCACGGTGTTTTCTAAACTTATTCTAAAATGAAATTATTTAAGTAAATGTTTATTTTCTTATTTGTATTTACACATGGTGTCATTTGATTGTAGTATCAATGCTACATATTAAATTAAATATACATCGTGGCCCTAATTTTAAGGTTACGCGGGTACCAATGGATGCCCATCCGGCAGGTATTCGTGATTAGAAAAAAAAGGAAAAAATTATGTCTGAATTTTTAAAAATAGCTATCTATTTTTTATGAATAGCAGAATTTTAAAATTTTAAAAATGAAATATGCTAAATTAAAATTTTATTAATCCAGATTTAAGGAATATTTATTTGCATTTTTAACATTAATAACTCAGCTAACTGTTGTTAATTTAACAAATGAACTGATAAAGAAAAGCATCATAATAATTTGTAAGAGAGAAAAATATGTTTGATATCCATCAATTCTTTATTTGAAGGTTATGTTTAGTTAGTGTACTTATGTTTAGTATTCACTCTCTTGTTTATTGCGCTCTATTCTATATTGAGTTGATGTGATCTGTGCACTTAGTACTTACGACTGTTGCGGACTCAATCTGTATTCTCTGAAAGTTGAACTGCTACTTGTGAACTTACCTTTTGGATTTTTACGATCTTTTTCTATGTCTCATCTCGATACATACCGGCGGAATATGCTAATATGCGTTGAATTTATGAAGAATGTAATTGCTATGCAAACACAGCTAGGACTTAGTAGACTGTACAAACTACAAAGAGGGATCAACCATATTCCGATCTTCGATTCTTAAACGTGCATCTAACCTTCACGGCCCGGCGGGAACTTTACCTAGAGAGCATAGGAACGCAGGAAGACCAAGGGCTGAATATGATGAAAAAGTACTTTAAGGACGCGTTTACAAAACTGATATTTAGCAAATCACGTCACTGCATAAATCAATATCGACTACGTATACTTACGCATGTATAGTGCGAGAATATTAAGCGAATGAAACAATTTTGATAGTTTCGATATATAACTTTTCTCATATACCTATATATTTTTTATTTATTTAAATTATTTTTTATTGTTGATGTTTAATTATGTACATATCATAAATGTTACGAAATTACATATTATTGTTATATGATCTAAAAATAGTTGAATACTTCGGTGTCTGTTACTTGATCTTTTAGACTAAAAAAAAGCAAGGCCAGTCGAGTTTAGGCCCGTTGTGTTATTCATAATGAGATACTACCTCCTGACTTGGAAGAGTGAGTATATGAGTGGGGTATGATGCTGATGGATGGATGCTGTGATGATGTGATGAGTGGATTTCCCAGAGTCTAGGCAAATAAAGCTTCGTTCGCCGGATATGAGCTTGTTTTGTTGCTTTTGATGCGATTTTACGACACGGCTTGATGGGTCACACGAAAATATACCTACTGATGGATGTTGTTTGACCAAATGTAGGTAGTTGGGATTGATGTAGGGAGGTTAAGGGTTTTTTTCTCGTACATCGTTAGTTGAGTATGTCTTCTTAGCTAAGGTATTTTTTATGCCTAAATATATTATAATATTTACGACAAAAATGTACCTAAACTCCTCCCGATTTCGTAAAGTACGTGACGGAAAATCGTTTTTTTAATATTAAAAATATATATATTACAATATTTTCTCTGTTATCACTAAAGATTAGAAAACATTGTATGTGTTGCCAATATTGGTTTCACTACATTAAGTTTGATTTTGTAGCATTATGTACCGAAAAGTTGGTAATTTTGCGCAGGACCGTAAACGCGTCCTGAAGTGTGTTATATATAATTAATAAATAAAGCAGTTCAGTTAGCAAATTTTTTTTTTATTTAAACTACGTAAAAGTAAAAACAATATTAAACATAATATTTATTATTTAATTTAGTAACTTTATTGCTAAATAATTATGTACAAAACGTAAATGCTCCGTTAATTCTATTCTTCCTCGTTGAGTGAGAATAGTTTCGCTACTTCGAAGAGGTCCTCGAACTCGCCCTGTGCCAGCACCTAAGTATTCAAAAGATTTTAATCTCTCTCGAACGTGACGCCTGACCGAGACGATATCAATACAACAATACTATACTATATACGGACCTGTCTGGCGACGTGCATGCGGTTGAAGAGGTTCCACAGCAGCACGCCCACCACGCGCTTCTCCCGCAGGTAGAACACCACGCCGCGCTCGTAGCGTCGGGGCGCCTCTCCCGCACCGGACTCCGCCGTTACACTCCTCCTAGCCACCTCCGCGCTCTTGTTCACACTCTCCTCTGCCACATCTGCGGTCTTCGTCACGTCCACTTTCACGTCTTCCGTAACACCGCCCTCCGCCGCCGCTGCCAATACTCCCCGCGACGGCGCCTCGGTCGCCTTCTCGGCCACCGCATCGGCGGAGAACACGCCTACCGTCGACAGGCGCGAGTCTATTATTCCTATAGCCTGCAAAATAGAAGTCAAACGTTACAATAACTAATCGGCGACGGAGAGCGCAACGTAAACTAATTCAAAGAAATGCGAAACCGGACACCTCGTAGCCGAGTTGTGGGCCGAGGTCGCTCCAGAACATGCTCTGGTGGCGGTAGTGTTTGGGCGGAGCCACGGCCGCCATGTTCTCCCCGGCCAGCCGACCCGACAGCACGGCGTGGTCGTGATGCTCCACGCGGCGCCGGCCCAGAGCCACGTCGTAGAAGCAGGCCACGTCCCCGGCCGCAAACACGTCGGAGCGCGCACGAAGCTCCGCGTCCACCAGCACGCCGCCCAGCCCCGGGTGCAGCTCCAGACCCGACGCGACCGCTAGCTCCGTAGCCGGCTCGCTGCCCGCGCACTCCGCCACTACGTGCGCGCGCAGCTCCGCGCCCGACGATAGTCGCAGCAGCACGCCGTCCGCGCCGCCCTCCACCGAGCTGTCCACCACTTCCGCTGAGGACGGCGCCGAAATTGAGACAATCGTTGAGGCACGGCGCGGAGGAGTCGGAGTCTCGACTCACCTTCGGACACGAGCGTGACGCCCGCCTCTTCCAGGCGCCGTGCGGCCTCCGCGGCCAAGTAGTGCGGCAGCACGCCTTCCAGCGGGGCGCTCTCGCGGAACACTTGCATCACTCGTTTGCCCTCGGGGCGTACTGAAGTGAGTCGCAAAGGAATATACGTTCATTGACAATCCATCAGGTAGTCTAATCCGGAAACTAAAGAACGTAAACTAGGTACGAACGTCTGTCGGCGAGCGCGGCGCTAAGTTCGGAGGCAAGGAACCCGCCGCCTACTACGGCGACGACGCGGGCGGCGGGGTCGTCGACCGCGGCGGCAAGGTGCGCGGCGTCTCGCACGGAGCGCAGCGGCAGGGCGCGGCCCGCCTGCGCCGCCGCACGCAGCGCCGCTACACGCCGAGCCCGCACTCCCGTCGCGATCAGGCACTTGTCGTAGGTCAGCGTGTGCGTCTCGCCATCTTCCCCGACGGCGGCCAGCAGGGCGGTGTGGCTCGCGGGGTCGATGCTCGTGACGCGCCAGCCTCGCGCCACGCCCGCGCCCGCGCTACCGTCGCGCAGCTTGTCCGCCGCCGTGTAAAACGCATTCGGTTCGTACAGCAAACTGAGAAGTGCAATGTTTGAGGTCGCCGGAAGCTGTGAAACGTGGAGAGGGTGGGACGCTCACCTGCGCCGTCGACCGTTCCACTGTCGAAAGGATAAGTCGTCGGGGCGGTCGGCTCGCTCGGCCAGGTCGGGCTCGCGCCACAGCTCCTTGCTGAGCGGCGGCCGCATGTAGGGCGGCGCGGGCTCGTCGCCCACCAGCAGCACGTGTGCGTCGGGGCGGGCGCTCCGGATGGCACGCATGGCCGCGAAAGACGCCGTGCCGGCTCCCACCAGCAGGTACTGTACGTGCGACGGCAGATCGACCGCCAGAGGAGGAATAGAGATATTCTTCTTCTTTTCATTTACCTTTTCTTGTCTTTCTATATAAAAAAAATATAAAGTTGTTATGTGTACTACTCAAATATGACATCAAACATTGACTAATTAATAAAATTAAATAAAAATAGATTTTTTCTTGTTAAACTACTATGGCTACTATAACTAGGACCTACAACGATCTTGTAGTGTGAAGTAAAATAATTCTTTTATCATAGAACTATAAAGTCGTCGCTAACATTATTCTTAACGATGATATTTATTAACTTAACGTTGCATCATGGCTTCTCTTTCAGACTCTACTTGATCTCTACTAGCCCGAGTACTAGGCACGTATCTTTCTACAACTGTGTTGTCGCCTGCGTACCCATAGATACCGGACTTTAATAAGACTTTAATGTGCAGCAGAAATAGAGTTACAGAAAGAACGGACCCCTGAGGGTCTCCGGTATTTATTGTCAAGGGTTCTCTCTGCCTAAGAAAGTCCGTTACCCAGCCGATCAGACCAGGAGATATACCGTACGCTGAAAGCTTGATTAGAAGGCTCGCATGCCAGACGACCCTGTGAAATGCCTTTGAGACATATATGTATTTTATTTTTGAATAACTTCTATATCTATATTTCAATAAAATATCTAAAAATAACACCTGGATAGTGCATCCTCACACATCAAGGAACTTTCAAACAGGTTAGAACCATCCATAAAAATTTTATAAAATGCAAGAGTATATTTCAGAAATTGTGGAATCATTACGGTCTATAACAACAACAATGAACTAGATTTAGAATAAGCGCCTAAGTTAGTTTTTTTTTAAATCAAAATAGGCATTGTTGATGACCGATTAGTAATTATTAAAGATGGTTCTAATATTTTGGCACTGGATGAATGGATGGATGGATTCAAATAACTAGTAATATTAACCTAAACTCTGGAGAGTGGGTTGGTTGGGCTCTTTTTATCGCGGCTTCTTGATTTACTACAATTTGTGTTTTTATACTATAACGGGACTTAATCGCGTACAATTTTTAATCGAAGTATTTACCTCGACTCCTCGACGTTTCGGCCGTAATGCAACGGCCGTGGTCACGAGTAGACTGACACTCTGGTCTGACAGTGGGGAGTTCCCACAGCAATATTGAAATTTTGACTAAGTTACTCAAATAAATATATTTGTATTTGTAAGGAGGAAAAGATAAGAGGACACCAAGAAGTTGCTCAAACACTCCGAGTTGAATGTGCCCAAAGTGACAAGAAATCTTCAAGAAGACGATAATAAAACATAATTTACAGATGACTTGCACAAGCTGCTGACTCTGAACGTGACATGACTCCATACAAACATATCACTCAAGATGGACGTTACACGGCAAGACAAAGCCATATGAAAGACAACCATATGAAATACAGCTATGACAGCATTTGGAATGCTGCTACAAATACTTTTCTATTATTACAGATAAGCAAGCACATATGAGCTTTTGTGATTGATGGTGTGATGATTTGGCCACATCTACTACAGTTCTACTACCATTCACTAAAAAATGAACCATTATTCCTGAGTACGTATGAACCCAGGTAGGTTCAACAACAATAGCATCAATTATTCATGATATTCTCATAATACAGGAATATAGTGTAATTTTCGCAAAACTTACTTTCTTTTGTTACTTGTATTTTGTCTATTCCCTCATCTTTGTTTTTCCGATAAAGGTATACCTGAAAATAATATTAATTGTAATATATTAATATTATTAATAAATTGATAACACTAACTATACTCACTCCACCCAACGAGGCAGTAACAGCGAGCGCGGCTAATGCGGACCACAAGCGCTGCGGACGAGGGGGAGGCGGGGGAGGGGGAGAGGGAGGATGTGACGTCACATTTCCTTCATCCGCGCTTCCCGCCCTTCCCACTACCGACCTGGTCTCTGGATTCTGCTTGATTGCATCACAACTCAGGACAGTCTGTGATACATTAATAATAATTTGAATATAATTTTTTTTTAGATTGCCGCCCACAGATTTAAATTTAGATTAAGTACTATTGAATATATGTAATAAATTTATTGAATGTTTTGTACAATATTATGCATAAGGAAACATAATTCTGAATATACTTTACCGTTCTATATTTCCTATGTTTTTTTGTATGCTTGAAACATAACAATAATTTTAATCAACAATATTTTAAGATAAAAATTTTACATTTTTTTAATTAAATATGTGCATTTGTTTAAATCAATATATGTTATATTGTTTAATATAGTGCTTTGTTTAGGAGTGATTGACATGAAGCAAAGGTAAATGACAAATAAAAAAAAGTTTTAACTGTCTTTCAATTGTGCTTTTTTATTATAAATATTTATATAAAATTTATTGCTATACATATACTATATATTTTTTCATTTGTATAAAAAAAATACATTTATAAAAAATATGTCCAAAAAAGACCTTCATCAACTTTTGTCTCTTATTAAATTTAAATAGAAAGTTTAAAATTAATCTGCAACCAAAAATAAGTAAAATGAATGCACACAAGTAATTGTATAATTAATTATTTAAAGTACCTTTTCACCACCCGCAACACTGGAGTGAGCACATACACCTACAACAGAAAAGCACTTAAATCTCACGCTGAAAACTCTCATTAAATTCAGTGACCAGTTGGCTTGATTTTAAGTTTTGCTCTGTTGCTCTGTCTATAATAAACAAAAACTGGAAACTTATATCTACATGTGTGACAGATTAAGTGTATGTTAATCTATTGCTTATAAGGAATTATAAGAAAAACTAGGAATACCTATAACATTGATAATTTTTCTTTATTCTTTTTTATAATTATAAGTATAAACAACTGAACTATACCATAAAAGAGTCAATGAATATTTCCAAATTTACACGTATAAATAATATACAAAATTTGATAACAGAAGGTATCAAATTTATTGCTATTTAAAATGCTTCATTTTATATTTAATTACACAATCGTTTGAAATAATTAGGAAGAGTAAATTACAAGCGTTGAAACAATTAAAAGTATATAATATTTTTGAATATATGTAGTAAAATATTGTACCATATTATTAAACATATAAACATAACATTTTATACTTACGAAATACTTTAAATACATCTCTTCGGGCAATAGTTTGACTGTCTACATAAATACTTGCAACTGCTCTTAGCATGTTAATAACTTTTATAGGCAACCAATACGATACAACTTAGATTTTATAATACTTTATCTAATTCATCTTAGGCATATATTTTACATCACAAATGCTATACTGAATAATATACTGAATACAGGTTAGGTTAGACATAGGAAACTGACAAGTGACAAATGAGAATTGCACATGACTAGTGGTGGGGCCAATAACAACAGACATATTAGTAATTGGATATTATTAATAATACGTTTATCTTGTATCTGTAAGTACATAGTACAACTAATACGTAATAACATTGCGGATGCTAGTATTTTAAAGGTACTTCTCATGAAGCATAGGTAAACGAAAAATAAAAAACTGAAAAATGTTACGTTCCAACTGATTTTTAAATTTTACTTTTAAGCGTAGTAATGAACAAACACTATTTTGCTATATATTTAGATTGAAAGTAAACTTTTAGTTTTTAAATAAAATATGATTTATTTGGAAATTAATCAGCATTTAATAAAAATATATTTTTACATTTATAAGAAAGATATTTTGTCAAAATTATGGTATTAACTGATGTGGTTTTGTTCGAGTCCAAAGCTGTTCAAGTCCAAAATTTGTAGCCTATTAAAATAAAATTCCATTTAAATAATAACAATGTACTCGAACATGAACTAATTTCGCCGATAAATGATAAATTGTAAATAAGATATGTACATGCATTTTTTAAATTTATATTTTATGGACATGTTCAGTATCTTATATTTTTATTATATGTATCAGTAGATACTGATATTACTACTAACCTGCTTCACTAATGATAATTTCATATGAAATAAATATGTAATAAACACGAAAAATTCTAACCAAGATTCATGTTTTTTTTATTTATATTTTTCATACATTTTACCACCTTTAAATTGTTATCACATATTTAAATAGATACTGATATTACGATTAAACTGCTTCACTAATGACAGTCATTCTACCCAAAAGTTAGTTAGTTAAATATGTACTTCTTTATGTAGTTATTATACTATTTTCTAATATATATTACCAACCCTACAAGTGACATAGTTGCCATTGTAATTAAATATCTACCAAATTATTATTATAAGCTAATAATAAACTATTACAATTTTATAGCAAAACTTTAAACTTTTGTATTTTAAAAGAAAATGGAATGGCTATACAGAGAGATTACAAATCAGAATCAGAAAATAATTTCAACATCATAAAGTGGCACTTTAATTTTAGTTACTATCCGATTTTTTCAATATAAGTATAAGCATATGAATCAGACAGTTGACACCAGCTGAATTGAAAATAAAATTCTCTTTTCCTTTCTGTCAATGTCAAACGAATCGGTTTTTCAATTTGTAGATAAATATCGTATAACTATTGCAATTAACCATCATTTTCTACCTATATATAAAAAAATAACTACACTGTAGTTATACACGTCTTTTCTTCAAGTGACACACCTCTAATCAAAATTCCTCCAGCTGCGATAAACGAAGGGAATTCTCTCCGAACTGCTAATTGGTTAGTATTTATTATTCTATTTATTGCATCACAGCAGCGAACGTTTTCGATTATCGGTGCTTATGTCCCCGTTCGTCCTGTTTACTTCATATTTCTGTGGCGAGCAGCGCCACAAATCTTCACGCGGCCCGGCGATTTCATCAGCCGCCTTTAATATACCAGGTAGATGGATATTCCTTATAAATCTAAAATAATTATTTCTCTATATTGTCATGCTTACCAAAACCTCGATATTAAAATAAAAAAGGTTCTCAGCTGTTGAATCAAAGATGACAAAGAACACTTAATCTCTGAAGTATAGTTTTTTCTTAGTTGATCAGTAAATATGCAATGCAACAATGCAATGAGTAATAAGTACATGAAATAAAATAATGTAATTGTAATATATTATAAACATAATATTAAGTAAGGTCATTATTCAACGTTGTAACTAATGAGAACATTTTAATACTTTAAAAATAATTAAAAATCCAAATTAGAAATACAAATTGTTTTTAACAATACTTAAATACAAACCTCTGTAACATCTCTTAAATATATGATTGTTAATCTCTTATTAATCTAGATTGGAGATATAAAAGGCAATTGAGCAAATTACCTAACAATTCTGATTTTATAATCAAGGTTTAAGAAAAATGTAGAAGTCTTGTTTTTTTAATGGGAAAGTGTTCACCAAACTATTTTCATCCCCTTGGGCCTTGTTATCTCAATCAAGCACTACATCTGAGGAAGGAAGTTGGGGATTTCTTCCCAGCATACCTTGGAACAAGTCTGTGGGCTATCATGCCAACTGATCTCCTGCTCATCAGGTTGCATTAAGTTGTATGCAACATGGCTCGAGAGTAAGTTTATGGACTTGTGACAGTATTGGCAAGTGAGGACTTTCTCTTGATATATAGCACTATCTGTCTAAGATATCTAAGCTAATAAATTATCTATCTATCTAAGATATCTGGCTCCATCACCTAATCTATCATCCTCTTGAATGCAAGCAGAGTCTTTGAGACCCAATAGTCTTATGTGGTCAATGCATCCAATTAGCTCTAAACCTAGGTCTCACTTGGAAGTCTCTGAAAAGAGCTGGTGTCGTAAATCAAAACACCCTTATTAACTATGATGAGTCTTGCTCCTATTATTAATTTGATCTCTATATTTGATCTGATTATTGAATTACCTTTCTAAAATGAATAAATGATAATAATATTACAGAACAAATTACACACATTGATCTAACCCCTAAGTAAGCAAATTATTTGGTTGTGCTAAGGTTGTTTAACAGTGATACAAATACCTAAAAATATGCATTATGAATACTGAGAATATATTTAATAAATGCCTAAACCCAGAAATACAGACATCTAGGCTCATTACATACATGCCTGTTCCCATCGGGAATCAAACCCTAGCCCCATTGCGTCGCTATATGTTAGGCGTCTTTACTAACCAATCGACCAAAGGGGCGGTAAAAAAATAACACAGCTTAAATTTATAATAACATTTTTGTCCTTTCTTGCATATTCTAGCTCAGCCACATTCAAAGTCTTTCTAAAGATTTTTTTGACAAAGAATTTGACAAAGAATATTGACAACAACAAGAACATATACAACATAATAAGAACATATACAACAACAATAAACAAAATTTTGTAATATTTTGCAAATTTTGTTGCTAGTGTATAATTTATAATAGAGTGTACAATTTGTATTTATGTGTCATATAGCATGTAAATAATGCAAATTCGGTTGATTTTTGATTTCAGAGTTAATTATTAACTCTCTAATAAAAAATAAAGTACAAAAATATAACAACCCTCATCTGTTGTAGGTGGTCGGAGATGTTGGCGGCATGCGAGACGGGAGAAGTGTTCGCGTTGCTGGAAGCGCGTGACTCGCTCGACAACTTTGCTGCGTTGTATGGGTCGGTCCGCGAGCCCTGGCTCACACGAGCACTGTTGATGTACCATGCTCGCACTGGATCCGCGCGCGCCCTCGAACTGCTAACGCGCGCGCCTGAGCCACACGCCCGTCACCTGCTCGACGCGCTGCTGGAACAGATGCGTGGTGAACGGGCCTCGCGTTTACACGCGCTGGCCGCTTTGGCCCCGCTCGTAGCGCGCCGTCCGCCCTGGTTGCGCTGCCTGCCCGCCCATCCGCTTGCCCGCGAGCTACTGCGGGCCGCTAGAGATGAACGTGCGCCCGTGCCGCTGCTGCATGCACTTTTGACGTTGGCCGCGCTCCTGCCCGCAGAACCAACCCTGGCGGCGCCGCACTGGCCCGACCTGGCGCAAGCCCTCCTACGGCCCGCTGCTCTCGATCCCCCGCCGAGGCCGCCCACCCGAGACCATCTACAACTCGCTCAACTAGCCCTCTTCCATGCTCTCTACGCGACGCACCCGTGCACGCTACTTGAGACGCTCCGCGCCGAATGCTCCTCAGCGAGCGCCCGAAACGTTTGGGAGAAGGGTCTGGCGCCTCTCCTTCGCTCCGTTCGTCTACATCCCGCGCTAGTGACGGGATCTCGCCAGCGAGAGGCCGACGCGGCTCGCTGGGCGCCTCTCGAAATACACGACGTACTCGTCGAGAGTAGACGGTTGTCGGTGCGTATTCGCGATCGTCCCGAAGAGCGGTCATCTTTACCAACGCCGGTACCCCTAGGACCCTCTCCAGCTGCTCCGCCGCCCGGCTCCGGTGCGCATGCCGCTCGCGCCGCTTCCGCGCTCCGACCGGGAGCGGAGCCCTGGTTCGCTCTCAGCGACCGCTGCGGTGCCGATTCCGCGCCCAACACACCGTTACCGGCAGACACCGACGCCGCTGAACCTCCGGAAGCTGCCGTCGAGGCGACACCAGAGAACACGCCCGCTAAAGAAACGCGGGCACAATTTCGCTTCCCCACCGACTCGGCCGCAGTCCGAGCCATCGGCCGTCGCTCCCAGCCACCGTCACCTCTGAGGAAGGAGACTTCGCCGCCGGCGGGTGCGGGCGAGGCGTACTCCGGTCGTTTAGCACGTGTGGCCCTCGAGCGTCGAGCGGCGGAATCTCCCGTGCCTTTCGGAGGAGGACCGCCGCCCGCCGGTGCCGTGGCGCGGCCCGAGCCCACACGCTCGGCGCCCGTACCCGATCCCGAGCCGCTCAACGTGGAGGACCGTGAAGTCTTGGAGCTCACGGAGCGAGCACGGGCCGAGCGTTCGTGGGCCGACGCGGAGGTGCGCTCGCCCGTGGCTCGCGACCCGCGAGCGCGGCCGGCTCCGGGATGTGAGGCCGGCCCCGGCCCTGCCTACCGCGCCCCGCCCCCGCGCCGCGCCGCCTCGTGCTCGCCGCGACCACGCGCCGTCCGCACCAACACCGTGGCGGTGCAGACGCTCGACGTGTGGCCCGCACCCTATGAATTTCTGATAGCAGATTTCCATCGAAATCTTCCCGAGGACGACCATAAACAGGTAGTTAATATTGACTATTGATGACTAATGATTAGAAAAATATTTTTAGTGGTGCGTTTTATTGTTGTATTAAAAAAATAAAGTTTCATGATGGTCTAGTATTAAAAAAAACTAGAAAGCCATTGCTTTTCTATTCACTGATAGGGTATATTAGAAGAAGTGTGGAAGCTATCGAAAGTGGATGAATGATAGTGACTAACTTTGTACTTCAATCAATTATTGGTAAAGTGTTACTTATCAGAGCGTCACGAGAATATGTTACTTAACACTGTCATTTTTCACTAAGACTGTAAAATTATTTATGACGGTAATAGGACCGTCGTTTTGTATGAATGTCTCTCAAATGCGATGTTTTTTAGAAATGTTGAGATGAATGTGTGGTATGATGAGCATGGAAGAAAAACATATAATGAGAAGAGTTTTATGTAATGCCTGTGAATGGTTATAATAGAACAGGTCGACTGAGGCAACATGGACTCCACTGACATATATAATTTAGAAGGAATTTATGTATTGCACAAACCCCAGATAATTTAACATTAATATGTTAGTCTACTATGGTTTTCTTAATAATATAAATATAAGCAGTTTCGACGTTCTCCTGTTTTGTCAAATAATATTGTTAAACCTAATGACTTCTCAGTACATTGGCAAAGAGATAGAAGAACCGGTTCTCCCCTGCGAACGTCTCGACGGCTACCTGTCGGAGCTCTACGCGGGGCGCGCCGGCGGCGACAGCTCCGAGTTGGCCGAACAGCTCGCGCTCGCGCACGCGCAACTCATGTACGAGCGCTGGCGGCGCGAGGCCCACGCGGAGCGCAACCGCCGCCTGTTGGGCCGCTGTCGGCAGGCGCGAGCGCTCGAACTGCAGAATGCGGCCCTGCGCGACCGACTGCGAGCCGCCCACGCCGAGCGCGACGAGCTTCGAGCGCGACCGCAGCGCCCCGCGCCTCCCCCGCCCACGCCTGCAGCCGAGCGCGAGCTGCGGCTCGAGACAGCGCTGGCCGAAGAGAGCGCCGCGCGCCTGCGGGCAGAGGCAGCACTGCGAGAGACTGAGGCTCGCCGCGCCATCGATGCCGCCGAGTTGCGGCGCACGCGCGGCGAGTCTTTCGAGGCGACGCGCCACATGGAGGAGCTCGCGCGCGCGGCGCTTACGGCTGAGAGACGCGCCGAGCACGTACGGCGTCTGCGCCGGGAGCTGTTGATCCTCGGAGAGCGCGAAGCGAGGCTTGGCGGAGCAGCGCGGGCGGCGGGAATCGCTGGCGCCGTCGCGGCCGAAGCGGATCGTGCGGCGGCCGAGGAGCGCGCGCTACGAACCGCCCTGGCCCGCGCGGAAGCGGATGCGGAGGCGTCGACGGCGCGGGCGGACGCGGCGCAAGCGCGCGCTCACGAATTGGAGGCGGCGCTTAGTGCGCGAGACGCGGCGGCGGGCGAACTGAAGCGAGCAGCGCGTGACGCGGCGGAGGAGCACGCGGCACGTGTGCGTGCGCTGCGGGAACGCTGCGCGGCGCTAGCGCGGGCGGTGCGAGCGGGCGAGGCGCGGCGTCTAGAGCGCCTGGCTGCCGCGGAGCGCGGGGCGCCGGCGGGTGGTGCGCGGGGGGCGGAAGGCGAGGGCGCGCGGGGAGGCCGGCCCGCGCTGGCGGAATGCGGTCGCGTGCGGCGCCTGTTGGAGGGCGACGATGACGCGGAACGCGTTTGAACGTTTTCCCGCTCGTTCGACTGTTCGTTCGCTCGCTCGTATCTACTTTTGCTTCTCGTCGTTTGTGCTAGTTCTAGACGACGCCGTTTCGTTATCGGAGCACTCGACCGGAATGAATATGTTTTATGCTGTAGCGATATCTATTTCGTTGATTCATCGTATGATTCTAAAATTTTAAAGTTGAGTGATTAGATATTTTATGTACAATATTTTGTTATTTTTTAGTCGTAAGAAAATCTGTTATTTAGATTAAATACTTTAACTAATATAATGTGCAAAAAACATAAAGTTGTAAATGAATGACATATACCATAAACGGTTTTGACTAATGCTTATGGATAATTCTTTCTTTTTCACGAGTATGACCGTAAGGAGGGGACGGGGTTGGGGAGACATTAGTGTGATGTTAAATGAACTAAGTATGTCAGATGAGTTTTATTATTTGTGATATATATTATGTATGTAAGGCATAATCTGTCGATGTTGATAGACACTTACACATACACGTTGCAATGTTTCGAGTTATTCGGCTACCAGTTAGTTTATACTATGAAAATATTGGTAATCAGGTTTCATTAAAATTATTCAAGTCGTTCTTAGTACAAAAGCAAGAAATTAAGGATGTACAAATATTTTAATGGATATATTATATAGCACATTGCTTTTTTTTAGTTTTTGTATTGAGTGTACGACAAATTTGTCGCATTAACCTTATCTAAACCTGGTCTTCAATATTCTAATTATAAGTGTGTTGTAGATGTTTGTCACTCACACACGTGTAATTCATAAGGCAGCCAAATGTTACTTGCAGCTAAGCGTAATGATTGTGTTGTAATTTTTTTGTCAGCTTTCAATATTTCTTTTTATATATTAAAAATAACTGATTGTATGTTATTTACTCTTAATTAAGATCGTTTGATTTGCACTGTTTAATTTCTTATATTTTATTAATTTTACTTTTAGGCTACTTATCGTTCACCGTCTGAAAATTGGTATAGTGAATGTACAGTGTTTAAATGTAAAAGATGACTATTTATCGTGTTTTATGAAGGCGAATAAAGAAAATACAATTTAATTATTAGTATTTTTATATATCATATTCTATAATACAAATCCACATACACTAAAGTATATTTGGTACAAAATTCACAACATAAGTATAATATAGTATAAATAGTTAAAATAGCAACAACTCTGTATTTACAATGTACAAAATATACAAATAGTTACAAAAGAATCAACAAATTAAAACTAGAACGATATGGTATTTGGTGTAGGGCGAGGAGCGGCGTGCGCTAGTGGTGCGCTAGTGATGCGCCCAGTGACGCGCTAGTGACGCGCCAATGACGCGCCAGGGCAGTTTAGGCCAGTGAGGGTCTGCTGCTAGGGTAGGGGCTCAACGTAGTTCTGCGGTACGAGCCCGCTCTTGCCGTTGAGGGACCCTCGCAGCCATCCCGGTTCGGCCGACGGAGACACGTTCGTGATAATCTGGTTCGGCTCGAACGATAGCTCACCCTCGCTCTCGCCGAGGCAGGCATACAGCGTCCGCACGCGGCTGTAACGAGACGAACGTCAGTCTTACAAACATCGGCGAATGATGTTACGCATACTATGAAGACGGGAGTGTATACGTACGTTGTGCGCGGAGGGAAGACGAGTGCGTGGTGCGTGGTGAGGGGAGGACCACGCGGGGGGGGCGACGCGCTGTGGCTCGACACTGACTCCGAGCTGCTGCTGCAGCGTCCGCCGCCTGTAGAATCGGGGTTGTCTTTAAACATTGTTAAAAAATTTTCTGTTTTACTATTGTACCATTATTTATCAGACGCGTGTGACATTCGGTATTGATGTCTGTACTCACGGGTATGTGCGGGTGCGAAGTGCTGCAACAGCTGGTGATGGTGCGGCGAGTAACTGCCTCCGGGCAGCGACGTCGCACCGCACGTTACTAGCGACGCGCGCTCTGCTATGTTCTAGAATATTAAAGTTACATATTGATAATTAGATAGAAATCGGCAATACGAGATTATATGAAGAGCAAGAAGTCCATAAGTAATTATGACAGATCATTAAACAAATCCTAAAATGTTCTACTTTTGTTTGATATTTATTTTCGAATATTATATTCGTATTGTAAATACCTAATTCATGTTTATAATTATGTTTTTCAAATTTTAAATTTTTTTGTATGTTAATGTATTATGGTAAACTCTGATTTGGTCCTAAAATGTATTTTTTTTTAAATCTTTGTAATAAAATGGTTTTGAAATAAAAAAAACGAAACAGATTATTCTGAATAAAATATAGTATGAAAAAAAATATACTTACAATATCATTTCGCGATGTAATAGACATCATTGATGGCGAGGATCTGTAATATAAAAACATTAACTTTAATATTACTAATGAATAGTTAATACAAAAAAGAAAAGATGTTTATATATTACACCAAATACTATTAAATAAAGATATTTTTTGTTGGGATTAGAAAAATATATTGAAGAGAAGAACCGTAATAACACTTAATTAAAAGTTTCATTTCTAATTACATGTATTAATGGGCACGACTATAAATAAATACCGACCCGGCAATTACAAATCCAGAAAGGCAGATAATCATATTGGCACGATTCACAATAAACAACAAAACTCAATAACACAAAACGATCCAATGCTAACACTTCGAAGGTAGGTCGCGGACTGTTTCGCTGAAGACGCGAGCGCGGTATTTAAGCGCGGCGACACGTGCGCGTATGGGCCAGGTGCGCCGATTACTCGCATCCCAAAAAGTTTCAAAGGCCTACTGTAATTTTATTTTAATTGTGATACAAATCGCAGGTAAAATTGATTAATCTTGTCTAAATTTCAATATTTGAAACTCGAATTTGTTTAGCATTTTCATATTTTCATTTGAAATGGTAATAGTAATACGATTGAATTTTATAGTAAACGAATTATTATTGCAAAAAAATAATATATCACCGAATTTAATTTTTTTTATTAATCAATAAATATTTATGTTTAATATAAATTTATAATATCTTCAAAAAGTATAGTTTAAAATTGCATAGTAAAACTTTATCAAAGTTAAGTGAGAGGAGACAAGCAAAGCAAGTCGGTGAGACATCTGTCGAGGGCAGGTGGCAGGTGTGCATTCCGAGCCGCAGCTGCTGGACCCTGGAGCACATCTCGCATACGTTAAGATATTCGTTTTATCAATCGCAATCCAACAACTACAAGTTGCTTAACTTGAATAATTTTGTTATTTATTGCCTCATCTAATCTTTAATATTCAGATTCGATTTTCAAATCACCTACGATCAGCGTTAAGAACATGACGAATATATATTTTTATAAGAAATTATTAAAAGTTATCTATTAACTGCCCCGTTGGTATTTCTGGGTTTGGTCGTTTATTAAATATAGGTATTCGCAGTATTAATAATGTTTATTTCTATGTATTTGTATCGTTGTCTAACACCCTAAACGAAAGCAAATAATTGCCTATTTGGGGGTTGGATTAATTTGTTGGATTAAGTGATATTATTATTATTTAATTAGATTTAAGTATTTATCTCGCTTTTATTCTATGCCTGTATGACATATAAAAGTTAAATTCAACCTAATTCAACTGGGGTTTCTGAGGGGTTGTAAATCGTTACTCAATGCAAGGTGATCAACACCTGGCTTCCGTCCTCATGAAACTAAAGATAATAATATAACTTCAAATCATTCCATAAAGCATTATTTTTGTGTTAATACAGCTTGTGTATAAACAAAAACTCGTTTATTAGTAAAAATTAAATATAAAAAAATTAAATATAATTATTTGGACAACACAAAAAATATTGTCCAACAAAGGATTGAAAACAATAAAGTATAGCTAAACCTAACAACTGTTTAAAACCTTATGAATTTGTATATAAAAAAAGTCCTAAGGATCGCACAAAAGACTTCCAAATGAGGATTCAAAGAATGTAAATGAAAAAGAAATCTCCAAGATTAACAATCGTTGGGCGAAGCTTCAATGGGAGTGGTTAGTTTTTGTGCGAGCAGCTGTCGCACGAAACAGCCTCCGCTATCTGCACTTATTTACGACTTACCTTTAAGGTCAACGGAATACGTTCACTGCGATTACGGGTTTATATTATTATTATATTAATAACGTTATAAATAATACAGTCTTTGTTTAATTAGTCATTAGTTAAACGAAACGCTTAGGTTTTATTAACGTTCGAGTTATAAATAATTATCTAATCTAGGAAATAGACACAGCAATATAATGGTTATTTGGATTCAAAACATAATATTGTTAAAGATATTTATCATCCCAGTAAATTTAGGTATTTTATGATGTAGAGCATTAGTAAAAAATCTATAAATACATTATTAAAAGTTAATTTCATGTTTGATTTTATAGCAAAGAAACAAAAAAAGGATTGCACTTTTTATATAATACTTATACAAAAGCATTTTAAAACTTTCACTGTAACGAGGTCAGGCAAACGTGCCCCCCCCCCTCCCCCCCTCCTTCCTTGTAACATTGGCGCGATTAAAGGAATTCATAAAAAGGAAGAAATTTCGGGAATCCTATTTGTTTTAGAGTCCTAAGTACCACGTGAATAATATCTCCGATTGTAATCCGACAGACATCCACACACATCCTAAAATGTCTAATGTTGTTGATATTTAAACTTTTATAGTAATTTAAATTCGCGTAAGACCTTAAAAATATTTATACGGTACTCACAAATATATTGAAAAAAATAACTATGTATAATCGTCGTAATAATAATACAAACAAATCTTACGGGTCCCCGGACCCTACAATCGTTGGTACAAAAAGTGCAAGGTAAGAAAGATATGGCTGGAGGTAGCGGAAGAGACACGTGGCTGAGCTTTTTTCTGTTTTGGTACGCGTGCTGCTTCTCCGCCCCTCTACAATACTTTTTCAAATAAGAATTCTAAGAGTTATAAAGCATTTTATTTTGGACATAAGGTGATAATAATATATCAATTATATCACTGAATATATCAAAGTTATGCGATTTTCAATTTCAAAATATCTTTATTCAAGTAGGTATTTACACGCACTTTTGAATCGAGAATGGTGTTATTAAATAAATTATTAAATATATCACATTACCTACATTAAATATATTCAATACCAAAATAATAAAGTATTTATTTTATAATAAAATTAAACTGTTAATTAACAGTAATTGTTATCTCTTGATCATTTTTGTTATCTTTAGTAATTAGATGATAAATGAATTTAATTACATTGTAACAACTTAATTAATAATCATAGTTATTGACTAAATTTACCAGTAATTAGAAATATCATGTGGTCGGGATTTAGGAAATTCGTTGCTGAGCAACCGAACCTAGCGCAGAACACTACAGTTAGTATACATAGAGTAGGGAAGCCGGCTTAAATGTGTCCATCGAAAAAAAGGAAAAAGCAAATGCGTCTACCCATCTGTTTCTCTCTTGCATGTGTGAATAGACAAAGATAAGTAGGAGTTTCTAATCTGCCCTCTTTTATTATTTGTTAGACTCTCGCACTTATAGGCCGAACTGTCGCTCCCCTACTCTGTATGCTATAAATGTATGAGTAGGTACACTATACCATTGGGTGTCGCTACTTTTGTCCAACAAGAGATAAATATTAATCCTGTGCATTTAAATATAATGTTTACTGTTCTTATAACTTTTTTGGTATTTATATTCATAAAAATGAATGTAGGATTTTTTACAATCAATTATATTATATAAAATGCAAGAAAACCAGAGTTTTATTAAAATTATAATACGTGAAATAATAATAGTATCATTTATTTCGCTTTATTTTACGAAAACCTATATAATTCTGTAGACACTAGTTCTGTTTTTACAGAAACGTTGAATATATTCTATACTAAGCAATGTATATTATTCTACACTAAGGAATGCGAACGGGTCTGCAATCCCTATAAAAATCAAATAGGACTACGTATCCTAGAGGCGGCTCGTTATCCTCTAGCACCTGGCTACCCCCTCCCCCTCCCCCTCCACCCCTCCGTCGCCCCGCACGAGCACCTGCCCCGCACAGAGTGAACATCTGATTGCAGACACGCAAGGATGTGCTCAAATTACACTATAGGGATTGAATTTACTCAATGCAAGTGGTTCCTTAACAATCGTCTCTCTTTTGTACAAACAAAAATTTCGAGAAACGGCATTTAAGAAATTAAATCAATTTTTCTTTATTGTTTAAAATGTGTACTCATTTAAAATGTTGTTAGTAGTCAGAAAGTAAAGTTCTTTGTGGTCACTGGTCATCTTTTAGCTGACCGTCTGGCGCTCCACCTGACGCACTCTATGGCTTCCAACTTCCAATATGTTGCAGCTTACACTACATTAGCTACACTATCTGTTACCAGCGATGTTATCTTGCTTCTCTCTTCTCAACGACTCATGCTTATTACAAATCATAGGAATCCATATATTTTAGACCGATTACGATAAATACCCAGTTTAGTTCAATTATTTATTTGATAACTTTTTATCGGAGTCGAAGTATTATGACGTCAAGGTGACAAGGATGCGGCATGAAAAAGAAACAGGAATATTTGCAAGGTTGTTAGATGACATTTTTTTGATACGGGTTCTAACTTCTAAGGGTCCTAATGTGATATAACACGGGCTATTAAAGCAAAAACTATATTTTTAAGTTGGACAAGTAGTTCTAGAAAGTTTATGTTCTAAGTAAAAAAATCTTTAGTTTTGTTATATTATCATAATCTACGACAATAATAAATTTCGCTTAATTACTATTTTGATACATGTAAAATTTTTCCACAACTTAAATGCCACAAGTGTGGTGATTGCAGTTTTCGGTCAATAATAAATAAATATAGAACGGAAAATTAATAGATATTGGATTTGAAACCTGCGATTACTGCCAGTTAAGCTACGGCGCTATCCGCGGTAAATTAATTATTACATAATATGTTGAAGCAAGTGATACTACATCACAATATCATTGAAATTTACTATCACAGTATGTGTCCTAGTTGACCACCTCTTGCAGGCAGCCTCTTTATATCAATCCCAACAACATTTGTTCTACGACTTTTTAAAATATTTTTTTTTTTAATTTAAATATTCCCATAATTTATTGGTTGTCTCTGAACTGGCATTAACACTGAGCGTCGGTATGGCGCCCGAGCGTTGACCTTTTAAGTACTTCTTACAAAATACAGATATATAAGTAAAAGAGGAAGCAAAAATTTTTTGTTTCGTCTTTTTTGTGTTATTTATCAAGATTTGTAAGAAGTTGTAGAACAAATGTTGTTGGGGTTGATGTAAAGAGGCTGCCTGCAAGAGGTGGTCAACTAATTAAAAATAACCCTGTATAATATAATACATTTTTATAGTAAAAATAAAAACCTTACCATGATATATATAAAATTTTCTATGTAATTATTTAATAAGTATAAGACAGTAACTGAGCGAAATTTTAAGGTAATAACTTCGCATCTGTACTGTCGCGCACACAATACTTTTGTAACAAACATATTTTTTTTATTTATTTTAAATAGTAGATAATGTAATCATTATCTAAAAGTCGTATTGTGTTAATTTAAAATTTATATTGTGAAAAATTGTTGATAATTATTACCTACATATGGTTTATATTGTATCTAAGATATGATTTATTAAAGTTCATGAGGATAACATATAGTAATAAAAACACTTTCAAATTTGATTATTGTTCAAAGATACAAACAAACTTAACAACAACAATTGAGCAGTCGACTGTACACTGGAAGTGATCGGAGTGTCGTATCAATGGGAGGAAAGTAAAGCGACTGGAGAGCCAGTCAGCGCTATATACGCCCGTCCTTCATCCTACGCAGTCCCCTAGATACCACGTCCAGCGTGGCAATCTTCTTAGATAACATTTGAATTTAGCGATTATTTTATATTTTTAATATTCAAATAAAATTATGTATATGTTCCCAGCACTTCGCCCGCGCTGCATTGAAAAAAATACAGCCTTATTATGCCTTGTGATTAATTATTTCATACATTAATTTTGTACCCCTGGTAACCTGTTTGCGAATGTTCTTGTTTATCGTAGGAGTAGTTAACATGTAAAAGTGTGACAAACAAACATTATTTATAGTTTTAATTAAGATTACTCAAAAGTTGAAATGCATCGTTGAAATATTAAGGATTATATACTATATCATAGTATATAATCATGGGTTATCAACTATATATAAATTAAAATTCATAACAATCGGTTAGATTTTTCATACAAATTTTCATCCCCTATTTCTGACCCCTAGAAGGGCTTTTTTCCTATGTTGGTCTTTGCGTCATTAACTATCTTAATTAGAAAATGTATCAAAATCAGACTAGTGGTTTAGATTTTCCATACAAACTTTCATTCCCTTTTTCATACTCCTAAGGGTTGATTTTTGAAAAAATCGTTGCCTATGTTTTACCCTCTATAAGTATATTCATCCCGAATTCCATTCAAAACAGGCCAGTATTTCACGGCTGAACAACTAAACGTTACAGACAGACATAAACCCCAGTTTTGTGGTGCGAATTTACCTACCATGTCAATAATCATTCTTTATAATTTAAACTACTTGATGCAATTCCTTTATTTCCGATAGATTTTTCCTTCTTTTCCAACGGGTCTTCTCTGACAACTTTATGTACTATGGTATCTATAATCATTTTATTATATATATATTATAATATTATTCTTCTTTTCTTCTCTTCTATCACCGCCAGGCAAGGCAAGCCAGAAAAGTTGGGAATAAAAATACTTTTATCTTAAAAAAAACTAAGAATAGGGAATATTCATGTTTTATTTTACTTAAACTAATCATTCGTCAATAAATTATTCAATTAATATCGTATATATCTTAGATATTTTATAAAGTAAAAATGAAGACATTGAGTGAAATTGAGCAGTACAAACGCCATCAATTTGCGCGCGCTTTGCGTGACATCAAATGACACGTCCAGTGAATGATTGATTACTCTAAACTTTTTAGTTATTCATACATATTTTAAATTTTAATTGCTATACAAATCATGGAAGACAAAAACCATCTTATATGTATTATATAGTTCCGGTGTGCAAAGACAGTATTAGAAAAACACCCGAACAAAGTGTTTTTTTTTTTGTACTCCAAGAGATGCGAAAATACAAAAACAATGGTGTATGGTAATCAAAAGGTATAATATATGTCCTTAATCGTGTTTATTATGTTGTGAGGATCAATTTAACGTAAGTATTCTTAATTTATATAAAGCTTAGTGTAAATTAGTAAGAAGTAAGTTTAGCATTAGCTAATGAACATTAGAAAATTTTGTTTAAAATTAACCTAACCTAGTTTATAAAAGTGTAGTATAACTTTCTATAAAAAACCCTATGTTGTTTGGTTTTACGAAATTTTTATGATTGTTTAATTCCAGTTTAAAGAAGATACAGCAATTTGTTTTGAATATAATGTAACGAATATAATATATCTGAGTTTGAAGAAAGGAGTTGTGCCTCATATATTTTTGTGCCAAAAACCAGCTTAAAGAATGAGAATGTCCGTAGTCAAAAGGCAAAGATTGACACTGGTTAATGAAGCCCTTTCAGAGTTAACTATCAAAAGTGGTAATGTTCCAAAAAATGGTAAACCTTCACAAAGAAATGATCACTAAGTAAGTCCTAGTACTGCCCATACTGTGTGTACAAATATCTGTGATATTAATTACCCAGGACTCAGTACTTCTTCTATTAAATGTGATGATCATAAGATCCTTGCTTTTCTCATTTTGAAGATAAATTACAGAGTGACTAAACTGTGCAAGTCAATATTAAACTGGAATATAGAAGTAAAGGTGTCAATATAAATACAAAACAAAATGTACCATTGTCACCATTTCCCAATTCAACACACAATACTGGAACTTTACCAGTAAAACTCTCTTTTTTTGAAAAGGAAATTGTTTACTTTTCAGTAACACAACACAGCTGATAGTACTTCTATATAGCATTTTATATCTTTTATATCTGCTGATTATTAACCAAGTTATTTATCTGAGTCAAGTGAAATGGAAAATAAGGAAAAAGCATTTTAAAAATGTAATGTGAAGTAGCATGCTAACTGCTATTGAAAAAGAGTTTGTAGGTATTTGTTTTGTTAGAGTTGTTTGAGTATCAAGAAAATATTTTTAGGATTACCTAAACAATCCTATTATTTAATAAAACTTTTAAGCACGAAAATATAGGTTTCAATTATTATTTTTTCTCAGAAACACTAATACCACAGTATGAACCACGACGCCGATAATTTGAATGGCGTGTCAAATGACATCACATTTCCTTTCAACCAATGGTGGCGCGTTTTGAAGTTTGAATTTCGCTGCCTTAATTTACACTTTTCACAAATTATTTTATGGCCTTATTTAATTAGTAAATAAAAAATATATATTTTTATTATAGTAAGATAATAAGTAATCGAGAAAAAAATAATTGAGACCATTTTAAATTTTATGCATATTTCCTATCGATTTGTTTTTTCAAACAGTGACGACACTGTTTATCATTCACTGTACAGGTGCCGTGCTCATCGTTTCGCAGGGAGAGGAAAGGAAATCAGTTTCTGGGACTCAAATATTTAAGAGATACCTTCAAAATGCTCATTCATGCTTACCTTAATTGTGTGCGCTCCTCCATACGTAACTAAATGTCATACAAACCTACTAATGCTGCCTTTGAAGTTCTTCCCAGAAACGAGCTGATGATAGTTCGTAATGCTTAATTAATTTAAGTGTTACCTTTGCGGATATTTGTTTCCTAGGGAACAGTAATCTAACAATAGGTATTGAGTCTTTTAAAGGTATAGGGTTAAGAAATATGGCCAGTCTGGTGATGTCATACCAACATCCTCAGGGATTTTGTATTGCTTGTGTCCATTATAAAAACTTAATCTCCTGATTGAACTCTTCTCTTACTACTGATAAGATAGAGTGAGAGTTTTTCGTATAATAGAGATGGGCGTTTCCAATAACATTGAGCAACATTTCTACCATAATGTCAACCGTTGCCAATTATCTTTTTTTGGTCAATATTATTATATTGTTATTGGCGAAACTCGAAAACGTTGCTAAAAACAATGTGTTTTGACGATTCGAAGAACGTTGCTGTCAACGAAAACTATCAACGTAGGTCAATAACGTTATTAAAAAAGCAGCTAGCTCTATGTTATACCCTACTCTGCTCTAGCTATTGAAAGATTGAAAGACTAATCGCTCCTCGTATGATTTATAATAATACAAATTAGTTTCTTGTCTGCCTTCTTTATCTTCATCATTTAAAAACCGTTAGACTTGCATTTAGGGATGGGATAGACCCTTTATAATCTGTTTTTTTTTCCTAAATATTTTAATGGAAGTGTTGCAGTAATTGTGGAAATGCTTTGACGTTAACAGTACATTTTTTTTTTATTTAATATATTTGATCTATTATCTCGTCTGCCCAGACCTTTGTCTCAGACTTTACCGTGGCACACCTATTAGATTTTTTCATTAGTCCTATCCCTGCAAAGAATTTCTCAACAACATTTAAAAATACGTGACATTGATTTGGATCACGTGTCAGTATCGGCGGATCACCAGAAAATGCTAATATGGATTTTGTGAATTTATTAGTAACCTTAAAATGGATATTACTAGAGTGTCTTTTTAAATAGTCGATTGTTTTCAAAGTTGTTAGGCTGCCTTGAAAATGAACGAAAGGTTTGCCCAGGTCTTCTCTTCAATATCTCCATTAATAAAGAAAAATATACTTAATAATATCAAAAACTGCTGCTGTTAAAAAGTCATTACTTATCATAAGATGAGCAGTCTGCTAAAGCGTATTACAAAAAAAACATGGGACTCACCCAAATCTACTTGTTATTTCTAACCTATTGTAATAACGCTTTGCAGAGGAACATAGTGATAAGAAAAGTTCGACTGAAATGTTAATAAATTGTGTTGCCAAATTTCGCTATTTTCAGTGAGTCGTCGTCGTCTGATTTCAATAACAAAGAATGACGAAACGACGAATAAGAATGGATGCGAAGGATGAAAGTCTATTCTGTCATATTCAAAGCCTAGACTTACCCGGCAAGTCCGTTAAGTGCGGGGCGCGGCGGGGCGGCGGCGGTAGCGGGGGCGCCGGAGGGTATGGGCCCGGGGGCGGGGAGCGGCGCGGGCGGCGAGGCCGCGAAAACGGCCGCAGCGTTTTCTAGCAGCGCCTCCACCAGCACGTTGTAGAACTTGAGCTCGAGGATGGAGGCCACGGTCTCGCGCTCGGCGCGCAGCAGCGTGGGCCCGAAACACACGGCCAGGTTTGATGGCGTCATGAGGTTGCGGTCCCGCCTCGCCGCCACGCGCTCGAGGTGCGTCAGCACTAGGCGAAGCATGGCGCGGTTGTCTGGCGGCAGTGCACCCACGATCGCGTGCAAGCGACCCACACGTTCGGCCGCACGCTCGCACTCTGCGGAGAGAGCGACTCAGTACGGGTCGAGTGGGCGCGGGAGGGGAGGCGGGTTGCGCATACGAACTGGCGGCAGCGAGGAAGTCGTCGTGCAGGCGGCGTGTGAGCAGGGGGTCGGGCAGCGCACGTAGGTAGCTCTTAAGAGCGGACGTGAGCGTGCGGGACTCCCAAGCGTCGAGGTCGGGCGGCAGGCGACGCGCTCGTCCCAGGGCCACCAGCCGAGATACCTTCGACGCCACACCGGCCACCCTGCGAGCACAATCACGACGATCAGATCGACTTAAATTTAGCAATCGACCGGTCGACTATGTTCGTCCGCCTCACCGATATAGGCCCTGCTCGTCCAAGCCGCGCGCTTCCAACTCGGCCGCCAGACGCGTCACGAACTCAAATCCGGCGTCGTCGAGGGGCCAGGCCTCCGCTCCTCCGGGTGCACAAAGCGGGGCCACGGGCGCACGAGTCATCGCAGGGCGAAGCGCCCGTAACCAGGAGGCACGTTCGCGCTCGCCGGGCGCTTGCAGTGAGAGGGGCGGACGCTCGTGTACCAGCGCCTCCCAGCAGAAGCGCCGCTCGGAGTCGGGCGTCGGTCGCGCTCCCTCCACTACTACACTCTCGGCCACACCAGCCTGACAGAGATGGTAAGAAAGGTTTGATAGCCATTCACCGAGATGAGTCACGTTAAATGATCTATTGGTGGACGAATGTCATGCTAACATATTTATTTTTTTTGACAAAAAATAAACATAGAACACCATTGTGTGAATAAATGATGACTTGCAACAAGTTTGAAGAATTCAGAATTGAGTTATAGCGAAATATGATTAAACATAATCAATGGTGATCAATGAGAAATAGCATAGCAAAGCAATGTATAAAAGAAATTAATTCTAGTTGGGAATGAATGGTAGTTTTAATAATACTAGAAATGTGCTGAATGTTTATGCTGAAAATTACGAAATTAAACATAATAATAGGTCATTTTGCCAAAATTAAGTAAAGTGTATTGTGAATTCAATGAACACAAAATACGACAAAAATAAGTATATGGGAGTTAAAGTTAAGAAGCCTTCAAGCAAACTGTACAGCAGACACAAATAGCAATACTTATTATGACAGTACACTACATATGTGTATACCTAGAAAATATTTTATCATATAGTTATAAAATATTTTTTACCATAATGACTGGCGGCATATTTTAACTACGAAACAGGCAAAACTCAATTTTACCCTGGTATCCTAAATAGATGTGTCAAAAATATAAAATCCTACCGTCTTTACATTTATCTGGTTGTAGGGCATCAGTGTGAGAGTGCTGGAGTTCTTCTCGTACGTGCAGTACTGTTTGCTCCATGTGGTCCCGAAAGCCTCTGTTAAAACATAAATTATAATTAGATTTTGTTTTATTTTACTTTCCATTTATAAACAATTGTACTAACTTTTTTCCATTAGAAACACATATCCAGCTCGGGACACGCCACCCGCGCTCTCTTCGACCGCTTCTTCCTCTTTAGTCTGTAAAAATATTATTACGATATTTTATTTTAAAATTCATATTAAATATTCATTGCCAAAATGAACATAAATATTACCATTTGTCTGACCTCCATCATCTTCTTCATCAGTGATTCAGTCTGTTTGCTCGTTTCATCAAAATTGGTTCTAGTCTGTAACACGACACTAATCATTGTCTCAAAGAACACATACATACACACTCACACGCATACACTGCACGCCACATGCTTTGTCATACTTGTCACTCAATCAGAACCGCAAGGTCCTCCAGCTAGGATAATGCCAAATAAAATAAAAAAATCAAACAATATCAGTTGTTAGGTAGTATTTAAAAATCACAAAAGTCGTTATAGAAACACAGAAAATGTTAGAAGCGAATCGAATTAGTCGTAAATCGTCGTGTAATGCGAAACGAGTGCACGTGACAAACTGAGGGACCTACTGGAGGCCGGCCGGCGCGCCACCTGCCGGACCAACCGGTTCATTAATATTCGTCATCTATACATTTTCCAAACTCATAGGAAATACATAGTTTGTCCAAATAAACTGGAGTAGCACAGTTAGATTCTCGGGCCCCTATTTTGTGTGGTGTAGTATATATGTATGTGTCTGTAGTGTGTGTAGTATATATGTATGTGTGTGTAGTGTGTATGTTTGTGGTGTATATGTGTGCAATGAGCGTACGTAAGTAGTGTGTGTATGTGTAGTATATGTATGTGTAGTGTATGTATGTACGGAATGCGTGAAAATGTGTGTGCAGTATACCCGCTGTATGCGCAGCTGCAGGTCTCGAACTAGCGGCTCTGCGTCAGCGTGCACGTCGTGCGCCGTGTGGTGAAAGGTCCACCAGCCGAACACAAAGCCTAGCAGTGTCTCCACCAGCTCGAACTTTTTCCGTTCTTGCACAGCCTGCAGCTGAAATACGTACTCCAGCGACGCCTGGCAGAAGTCACGCTCCGCCATGTCCATGGCCGCGTCCGCCTGCAACCATGGAGTACTGTAGCCTCGCGAAACTTGCCCAATCGTATATCTCATTAGAATAACTAAGACCTCACTTCTTGGAAGACGGCTTCTGGTTTTTTTGTCGAGAGCGACAGCGTGCGCTCCTGACTTTGGCAGAATTTAGCTGTCTTTTTGTCGAACTTCTTTTTCCCCTCCTGTAACAGAATAATAGGGAATTCAATAAATCAAATTCAATTTAGCTATTCCAGGATATTGAGGAGACGATAATTCATTCTACATTTAATTACCTTTACGGCACCGATATGTTCTTTTCTGAATTTCTCTAGAGGTTGAATTATTTGTTCATGGGCTCGACCCAGCTGCAATGATAATAAACAATATATTATAGAGGCGTATTTATTTTGCATGTTACTAGAAATATGGAATCGGTAATTACTTCAAGGTCTTGTCGCCTATCAACACAGTTACAACACGTAGGTGCATACAAACAATGTTCAATATTTGTTAGTCATACACTCGAGGAAGATAGCAAGCGTATATAGACGCTACAAAGATTTGTCGTGTTTTAGAATTCAACTTAAATTTTTTGATTATCATAAGCATCACCTATGACAAATAGTATTATTATATACTTTTTGTTATAGGCATAACGCCATAAAAACTAACATCGATATTTAAATATTATATATAAATACATAAGTTGATATGAGCGGAAAATAGACAAGATATACAAATATCCATACACTACGTAGATAATGAATATAATAATGAACGGCAATAAATGTTTGTGTCGCATTGTTTGTTCGAGACCAGCGTCACGCAACCTACGTTTGTTCGGACTGGGGGGAAGGGGGGTAGGGGGAGGAGGGAGGAGCACCTCGCATATATAACATATGTTACGCTAATCAGTACGTTACATGAAATCTCTTTTCTAGTTGTCAAAACACGGACGGACGCTCCATTCACGCATTCAATAAATTTCTAAAGAATATTTGTATATGTAAAACAGATATTGCTAGCACTGTTTGACTTGTAATAATAATTCTAACTAGCTATTACAAATACTCGTGAGCTTCTTTATTATTCTATAGAATAGAAAAAATACTAAGCTGCAGCTTATGTAAATAAGCAAGTAAGCTAAAAGAAAAAAATATTAAAACATCGCTTCAAGTAGTGTCATAATGGCTTTTTATCTTTTTAAGATAAAAGTAAATAATTGTCCGAGAACCTCAGAATAATAAAAACTATTAATTTGCACAATTAAAGGATTAAACTTAATAGATATTTATTACGAGTATATACTGTTTACTAATACAGCGATTAAGTATATATTATTATTACGTTTAAGTAAATTCGACGATGCATATTTTTTTAGGTTTATATTAAAATTATCTCTTATAGTTTATAATAATTGTATCTTAACTAATTGTTGAAAGGATTTTTAAATGCATATTACAGAATTAACTGTTAAAAATGTTTACAATTCTTAAGGGCTTTAGCTTTAGGCTTGAACTATTATATACGAGTGCAGAATCATAGATAGTTTATTAGTTATTACCTTAGATTGCCATTTACATATACATTTTGTTACTTGATTTTATTATTATGTTAATTATCTTTGGTGTAACATTGGAAAGTATATATTTTCTACTAGTACTTTTTTTTAATAACATTGCATGTATGATGATTGATGATATTTTCTTTCAGCTGAGATAGTTTTCTTTAACAAATAGCACACATATATAAAATGTAAGTAGCTGTAGAAATTACGACAATATATTACTAATAATTATTAAGGGTTGTGCAAGTTGCAAAAACCCCGTGTAGTGTGTAGCTACAATGTGATCAAAGATAGTAAATAAAACATGATGTAACGTATGTAATAGAAAAAAATATATTTAATGTTTGTATAATATTATATTCTTTAAATATTTATATAATTATAGAATGTAAAATAAAATAAATACGAGCAGGGATTCGAAGCCGCGACCTCTGGGAAACCGTCCCGTCGCTCTACCAATCGTTGAGCTGAGGCTGAGTTGCTTTACGTCTGATCTATGATTATTAGAAGTTTTGGATGTCAATATTTTCTACACTCATCATTTATTCGTAATTGTATTAAACTGAACGTAAGCGAAGCTCTTAATCGTTAATTTCTCTGTTTTACGACTGCGCTAGCTTCGAAACCTCCGGACAGATATTTATGATTTTCACTAGGGAGTTAAAACTTTTGAAAATGTCTATAAACATGTATAGCCATGTTAAGCTTATTTAAATTTATATAAATATAGCATGAAATATAAACCAATAAGGCAGGCATTCTATCTGGGAGCGACGGGACGGTTTCCTAGAGGTTTCACAGGAGGATTGTTCCTTAAACAGAACTTAGAAATGTCAAGTAGAAAAAAGTTCATTTCGCTGTTTTACGACCGCGCTCCGGACAGATATTTATGATTTTCACCAGGGAGTTAGAACTTCTATTAGAGATGGTTCCTATACAGAACAAAACTTAAAAATGACAACGAAAAAAAAGTTATAGCAAAAAGAAATTTGTCTATGGGAGTCCCCATGTTAAATCGTCACGCGCTTGCATCAGTGTTAAATACAGCAAGACCAATCCCGCAGCACAAAGTGACGGATCCTAGTTATGATAAACATCAAAATTTTGATCCGCATCGTTTTGACTCGTGATTGCAGCGTCCTCCACTATTACATGTTTTGTAGCTAAATTGATTTTTGCGTTTATTACGTAATCTAGTTACAATGTTCCTGGATCATCTAAATACATCAGAACAGAGGAAAATGATATGACAGACCTTTCTTGAAACCACTTTTTAAGTTATCCTGCTACACTATTCGTATTTAACTTTTATCATTATATCTATAGGTATCCTTATCTGAAGTCAACGGTGTAGCAAGATTAGAAGAAGAAAGCTATAACTTTGATAATTTTGTTTCCATGGACTCACTAACTGTACAATTAGAGTCTAACGTTTCACAAGAGCTGTGTATGCTTATTTTAAATAATAATATTGACATTGAAATGGTCATAATACTCTTGCATGTCATATTCATATGTAATTAATAAAGGGTGGGAAAATTCTAATTTGTTCGACGCAATTCATTCATTCTAATATAGCAGCTTATTCGAAAAGATTATAATTTTTTAAGTAGCCATCTAACAGATTTTCATTTACAAACTATTTCGTTTTCTAAAAAAGTCTTGATAATTAAACAGATAAAAATCTTAAAATGTTAGTGGTTTCAAAGAGCAAATATTAGTTTCAGATGAAGCAAGGCAAGGGAGATCGAAATCAATAAAACCCACACAGACGTAAACACGCACACATAAACCTTATTTTGTTTATATTAATAGATATTATTAATATCGAGCTTACAGAATAGAAAGAAATAGGATGTTTATGATACGGAAGTTTTTAATTTTTTTTTGTGTACTGAACGTAGACTATGATCTTAAATTTATCATTTTAAGTTATTAATGACGGGAGTTATTTTCGTCACTAGCTTTTTCGTATTGCTTAAACAATTGTATTTAGAAATTTGTAAAGAGTAAGCCTAAAGATGTCATTCAGTGTTTGTTGATTCTATTTCTAAGGGTATAAAATTAAATTTTAAAACTTGTTATTATTTATATACATTATTTATATACATTAAACTTATTACAATATTTAAGAAAAAAAAAGAGTGATAAAAGAAACAAATAGTCTGCTAAAATGAAACAAAAGAATTTACAAACTATCGGCACAAAGGAAACACTTTTCTGAAACTTTACTAACGCAATTTAACACTTGTGTTGTGAGACTGTCTAGCTGACAGTGTGATAATGGCTGCATGGCTCAATAGTCTCGGCTATCCATTCAAAAGCCAAGCATTCGACAAATGATTGTACGGGAGACGGATGCTGTAAGAGTTTAATGCAGCACTCCTGTATAGGACAGTTTGCAATCATAACTAAACAAAAACTTCGATTCGTCTTTGACTTTTCAATATGAAATCGCATTTATGAATTGTATGGCATGTATAAAAAAACAATGATAATTAAATTTGCTGTCTGTACAAGTATGAATTGTATGGCATGTATAAAAAACAATGATAATTAAATTTGGTGTCTGTACAAGTTTGTTAAATTTTCAAATCTCAAGTTACTCCAATGAGAAATTCCGAGGAATCCGAAAACAGTTACGAGTTGAAGGGCGACAGACATTGCGCCGCTAGGTCGTGGGAAGTGACACGGGACGTGACTAATGGGGTTTAAAAGCTCGTTGACATGCACAAGGCATCGCAACAGACGCTAGCGATAGTAAAAGTGACGAGACCGTGCCGAGACCGACACGACTGCGGCTGTCTGAAGGCCGTCGGTGAACACTTAGCAAGGTGTCCCGCTTCCCGCGATGTTAATATGCTCGAAAACTAAACCTTTGCTATTCAATTCAGTTTAGTTTCTATTCGATTCAGCTCAAGAACTAGATATTGTACAGCGATCGTTAGAACAATATAATTTATGTTGAAAAGTATTTTACGTGTAAAAGATTGTTATAGTTTGATCGGCAGACATAAACCTTGGCTAGGCTATAAATACAATGCAGAGTTTTAACAAGCGATGTAAGACAGTTGCGCAAAAGCCATCAGTTAGCAAATTGTGAAAAATGGTAATGGTATTTCAACAGGTGCGAGATTTATGGTTATATTTACTGCAGTACTTGTCGATTTTTAAACACGTTCGCTCGCTGCCGCTTATTAACATAACCGGGGCTAGATATGATATTTGCAGCTTTCACTGACTATAATCAGCTCGATGGGACCGTCCGCCTCGGGTCTGTATTATAAATTACTATCTCTTATGTGAATAATACAACTAGGAACTAATTTGCTGAACTAATGGGGCAACCATTAGTATTTTAAATTTAGAAACCAGAGGCTTAAGTACTTTTTTTACAACAAATAGATAGAACCTACATAGCTTGTCATTCCATGCCAACTTTCATCTTCTATTTAAATCTATTAGGGGCGATATTTATATAATAATCAGAGTCCTGACACCATAAAAGCCACCAACATTTAACATTTTAGAATAATAACTGGGTGGAATACGTCTGAGGACACTCACCATGCGATCACGCTCGTCTTCGATGGTACGAATGAGATGCGCGAAGTGGTGCAGCGAGCGTCCAATGACGCGCTCATCCTCAGTCATGGAGGCACCGATGCACGCAAACTCAAACTGCTCCATGCTGGCCGCCAACGCCAGCTGCGCTGCGCCCAGACCTGCAGCAGCAACAGCACAAGCATTATAAGAGCGTTTTTATATACAGATGCTGTTGGAATAGCCAATACTATTCAATGCTAATATTCTAACAAAGCCGAAGCTTATGACATTATTAGCAGTTAGATAAAATATTTATATATCTAAAATATTTAAACATATATGTTCCTACACTTTAAGCATTTAAAGTAATAAAACTTCGTTTCTTTGATTTATTATTGCATTAAACTTACATTAAGAATGTATTTTTCATATGCAATTAATCATTATACATATATGTGAATAGTGGGGTACTAGAGGTTATTAAAATATACATTGGCGCAGTATTTCTAAAATACACAATTTATCCTTTTATTGATATGATAAATGTTAACAATAATTAATTTACTATCACGTTACAAGGTCGTTATAACATATCTGTAAGATAACATTGTTTTAGATAATTATGAGTAGAAAACTCATGACTGCCACTCTTGTAATTAACACTTTACAAAAATATTAAATAATGCTTTTGTTCGTATTAAATACATGGACTGTAACAAGTAAATGCTAATTATTCTTCACACATGGTATGGTCACACCTACTATTTACTCATTATATCTGTCCTTATCAGCAATACGTTCATAATATATCTGAAAAACAGTCACAAACTAACTACTAGGACTGCAATTGGTTTTTGAAGTTGGTATTATTTTTTTTATTATGCCAACATGATGCTGCTCGGTTCCGGGAATAGATCTAATAAATATTTACTTAATATAGTGTTTATAATGTACCTGAGAATGTTACTTATGTTTATTTATAATAACTAAATGTGCCTGAAACGAACAATGGAAAGAGGTATTATTTTTAAGTTATGTCACCGTAACCCTCAATGTCAATTTATTGAAGGCAGTGCTAGTCGTAGTGTCGTAGCCTTTATCAGCTTATCAGCGCACTTACGATTACTTAAGCAGCCATTTCTTTATACTTTTTACTAAGGGCTAGGTCAGCTAGCGCACTAATATCGTACTGTGAAAGAATGTTAGTGTCCTAGACTCCCAAGTTTCATCTCATTGGTGGAAATTTTTACAAGCTATTTTTTAGGGTAAAATAGTGTTCTGTTGATTGGATATCTAAATGCTCATTAAAATTGACATTGAGAAGAGAAGAGATACATTGTCACTTTTCGACATTACAAGTTACTTGAATATTTTCGACTTTTTAGTTTGTTACTTGTCTTTTTAGATGAAAGAGTACTAGTAAAAATGAAGAATCCGTGTATCTCGAAGAGCCAATAACAAGTTTAACGTTTACCATTCAAATTTATTAACTGATACAAATATTAACAGAATACCAACAGCCGTTTTTACATGTGATGGTATTATTTCGGAATACTAGGTACTATACACATTATTATTCTTATAGATTTGTTTATTTTGTCTAGTTATGCTGAAATATCAATACCTATTTCTATGTCTTGTTCCTTTTAAGTAATTGCTAGATTATTAAACTACATAATTTTTCTCCTTAAAATTAACCGAGTTTTTTTTTTTATTTTTAAGAGAGCGCGGAGTCTAAATGTACAAAATACCCTGCACAACAGTGAGTGTTTGAAATTTATTGATATTCACAAGAAACAAATTAGGAGATACCAAGAACTCTTGGACAAAACCTACATTTCTCAAACAAATAAAAATCAGTCGAGACCACGTCGGAAATCTACAAATATATTTATAAGAAGCGGCTGGTTCCATACTCGATGGAGTATGGAATCAGTCTTTGATGAAAGACTCAGGCCATCTCCTTTATTATCTAATAGTGAAAAACTATATTAACTGCAATATAGAAAGATGATTCATTGGGTACGATGGGAAATGAGCATTCAAAATTCTATTCGTAATGGCCATGGGATTATTACGATAAACACCATACATTTTACGACCGTCCATGGATAACAGCACTCGCCAAAAGGCTTTTTGTTGGAACAAAATATATATCGCATTGAGGTCTGACATCGCGAGATGAGAGACAGTGTGTAAGTATGATTGTTAGATCGAATTTAGGGGGAGAAAATGTAATAAAAGATTATTTAAACTATTGCTGTATTGGCCTTATGGTTCTTATGATATTCGGGGCATCGCGGTGAGTGCGAAAGCGATCCCGTGGTGTCCCATTATGACGATGGATATGTGAGTAGGAGTCTCACATAACGACCTAAATCATCCCCTGGTTGGAGTTGTGTATGCATGAGGATTCCTGACGTTACTTGCAACTTACAATTAAAACAGTATCTGGACATAATGAACAATCTATGTACATACTTTCAATACAACATAACTTACATAATTACATAATACATACTTTGGAATACAAGTGTTAGTGAGATGCCTGACGTGTGCCTTATGCAGTGTCTTTTTACTTATAAAAGCCATGCAAAACCGCGTGGGCTGGGTTATAGATGGGCTGGGATCGGATGGGTTCTCTATTAATGTTTTTTTTGTATAAGTAAAAGAGCATTAATTATGTCAATGTATTATATAATCTCTTAGATTAAAATAAAAACTACTTAAATTATTAGGAGCATTTCTTAAATGGAAGTATTATTAGTACATAATTTAAGATGCTGTATTCGCGCCATACAGATCGAAATTTTGCCAGACTAGTTTCGAAGCCATTCTGGGTTCTTATTCTTGAGCGAAATATGGAGGATTCTGGGTGAGTTATTTGTTAAAATATAAAAAAAAGTAATTTCGTTTTATATTAATTCATATTACTTAATAAAAACATCTCCTAAGGCCATTGGGGCGAGGTAACAGCAATTACAAGAACAGTTCACATGTAAAAAAACTTGACATAATATAATATTGAAACAATATGCTTCACTAACTTTGAACTGCATTTGTTCATTGATGACTCATGTGAAGTTCAATGAATGGCAATCATATATGATATAATTATCCCCAACCATTATTCATATACATAATATTCATTTCATAATGAATTAATTGATAATATACCAGCATAAAGATATATATTTATCAAAATATTTGGAATACATAAACAAATTTGTCAGTGTGTTGGTGGAAATTATGGAGACAACGATCAAAGTTAGGTGTGACTCAGCATCATGCATACATTGTCTTAATTTGGGCACATACACACTTACACTATTATATTATATACACTATTGCATCTGACAAATCTGATGCTTCTTTTATGACACTAATTAAAAGATATTGTGAATGTGATAATGCATTTAGAACAGGTGTGTAGCTGTGTGTGTGTGTGAATGTTAAGTAGATAATGAAATAAGTGACACAGTTAATGTCATAACCACTAAGTGAATCTCTTTGTGAGTAATAGTTCCTAACTTAATCAATATAGTATTTTTTTCAAAAACTGATTCATAAGTGATAACAATATAAGAACTGTACTGGTATTCTCCCAGATTTATGAATGAAATTAAAATTTGGCTCAATATACTCAGTAATAATAATTGATATCTAGTTACTACTCAATGCCATGAACTGGTTTAAAAGTTTTAAAATTTAAACTGGATTATTAGGTACAGTTTGTATTTCCACAATGTTTATACATGTATACTATAGCAAAATGTTGACAATACTTTCAATTAAGCAGCAAGGTTACATAACAGTGTATACATCAAGGGCAAGTAATTGTACAATACTCAGAAATGGAAACTATGTATTCCTATACACCCATTAACCGCTCTTCTCCAATGTTATTATATAATACTTATGTACATACTTCACCCGAGGTTTAAAATGTTCCATAGATTTTTATTCAATTACTTGAAATATATTTCAGTTATTCTTATATTATGTTTTATGTTGAAGAAGATTAAGAAATGTTTCAAGTCCTCAACATCAAAGTTCCTCATAGAAACTTTGTAGTTTAATTATTTAAAATATATGTTTAGTTAAGCTTTTATGAGAATTCGTAACAATTCCAAAAACAACTATCAATTTCGTGTATAGTGTTCTATTAGCTACAATTATTTCACAGTAAATATAAAGTATGTTTACCTTTTAGTTACGTATTATTATCTCTGTCAAGCTTGTCTTTGTCATTTGCAACGTATAAATAAAAATGTGAATGCTCACGTTTAGCAGCTTGCACGACATCCTTGACCTCCTTGATCAGGCGCTTGATCTGCTGACTGGTGCGCTCGAGCTCCTTTTCATGACGCTGGAGGTTTTCGCGGAAATGAGGGCTATCCGCCAAACACTCGGTGAACTCGAGCGGCTGCAGGCCCACGCCCATCCTCGCCCACAGCGTCTTCTGCGCTTCGTCCACCGAGATTGCACAAATAACACTTTCACCGATCCCCCGACCACATCACGTTGTATGTTCACACTTCGAGGACGGAATTTCTTCGTTATAATATAGACAATATGACAGTTAGTTTAATACACTAAATGTAAACAGTAAAATTACTAAAAAAATTAACACCAATATTTCTTAATAGACATTACTATACGCGTAGATACGTTTTGTACTACTGATAGTGTTACTGTCACTTATGACTTGAGATTCGGGTTTGCTATTCAATAATTTTAATACCATTCATAATTTAAACAGAGATGTGTTGCCATATAATTTAATAAAAACCTACTAATAATAGTACTCCAATGCTCAGCCCACCGCTTACTGGCAGTGCTCACTCAAACGAGTCGATGGATAGTGGCTATAAAATAATAAAACATATTTTTAAATCGAACAAAAATAAAGTTCAGTTGATTAGGACATGAGCTAGTTTATATTTCAATGTTATTAGTTATTACTATTATTATAATATTATATACCTATCATCTAATCCTTTAGGTTTAGATGGTAGAAGATGTGATGCACTAACAAACTAAATGCATAAAAACCATTAAAAACAAGTAAAAAACATATTATCTTTGTATCATGTCGCTTAAATTACGTAGATCATCCTATTAGAAATATCAAAACTTATCAGATACATTATTTGTTTTGAAATATTAGAGAGTGATGTTTTTGCATTTTTATGACCACTTATAGAACTACTTTTGAAAGAATGCTTAGCGGATGTTGGTCTAAAAAATAGGGATTCTTATTTTAACATTTTCTATAATTTATAGAATGGTATTCCCTTTCTAAAATTAACGCCAAGAAGACAGCAGCAATAAAGTATAAATAAGGAAAGTAAATAATTTTGTTAAATTACAGTCACTAATTAAATCGACAGCTCTAATCTCGTCAGAGGTTTACTGTTGACAGCTCAAGCGATCGTATAGAGACTCCATGTGGACACATGCGAACTCGAGCAAGAGCTCTACACTGATTTTATTGGCAAACCTACATAACTACCCAAGCTATTAGCAGATATACGATATATAAATCTTACTGCAATTTTCCGTCTACTGTCTACAAAGAGTTTTTTGGTATGTTAAAATTTTGGGAAAGTTGTAACGAAATCCTAAAATAAGAAAAATCATTGTGTATTGGTTATGAAAAAATATAATAAAATTATTTTAAAGAAAACTAAATGGCAGTCTCATAACTTATCTATCTATTCATAACTATAAGATAATTAAAAAACGTTTCCTTCTCAAAATATGAAGTTCTTTGGATAAGAATATTTTATTAAACAAAACAATATCACCATAATAGATTGGAGTCTCCTCAAATTAAGTTTTTTTTCCGAGCTATTTAAACTATGTAACTTTCAACAAATACTTTATTACTGATGAAATTAAAATTTTTGAAACTAATTATTATCATTTTTTGCATATCAGACCGGATTATCAGTGTGTCTTGTAGGCCTCCTCTAATATCCTACATTTCTCTCTGTCCCTAGCTGTCTTCAGCCATAGTGCTCCAGCAACCTTTTATAGGTCATCGGCCCATCTTTTTAGCTGTCTGCCTCTTTTCCGCTATGTATTGTACCTTGGTAGCCATTCGGTGAGCGTTTTTGTCCATCTTTCTAGTGGCTATCTTAGCATGTGGCCAGCCCAGCGCTATTTGAGAATTTTACATTTCTTATTGATATTCTCGAATTTTGAGATCCTGCGTAGATCAGATGCACGTTTTTTATCTATTCTTTGGTGGCCGAGGATGCTTCATTCCATACTTCTCTGGGCCGTTCTTAGTTTGTTATTAAGTTTTTGTGTTAGGGCCCAAGTTTGGGAGCCGTAAGTTAGTATATAGGTAATAGTCATGTGTTGAACAGTTTCCTCTTTATATTCATCTTGTAGTGTTTGGTCTTTATAATGTCTTTGATTGCCCAATATCTCGTCCTTGCGTTTGTTATATGTCTGTCAATTTCTTGTGGCATGTTTAGCATTGGCATGGCAGTCATTAGTTTCGTTTTTGACTTATTGACGACTAATCCTACCTCTTTACTTCTGTTGCTCAGATCTTCGAGCATTGATTGTAGTTTTCTGGATTGTCTGTCAGTATTGAAAGGTCATCCGCGAACCTTAGATGGTTGAGTTTGCGGCCATTAATGTTGATTCCTATATCGTCCCAGGGCAACATCTTAATAATTTCTTCCAGTACGGCAGTGAACAATTTAGGAGACAGCGGGTCACCTTGTCGTACTCCTCTTTGGATTGCGAAACTTTCTCTACATGTTTCAAGCTTTATTGCCGCTGAGCTATTGCAGTAGACATTTCTTATTAATGTTATGTACTTCGATTCTACCCCTTGGGTTTCTAGAGCTCTCCAAATATGTCGATGTTCCAAGCAGTCAAAAGCCTTACTGAAGTCCACATATGCTAACTATAGTGTGCATTGATATTCATGGTTTTTTTCTATAATTTGTTTTAGGCTATGCATATGGTCTGTTGTGGACTATCCTATTCTAAATCCTACTTGTTCTGGTGGTTGGTGAATCTCCAAGTTGTTACTAATTCAATTAATGTAACATGCAACACTTAATAAATATTATATTATATTTTTTTTGTTTCTAGAATACTATTCCGAAGGATTTATTAAATAATTTAGATTTCCCTTAATGTTAGATACTGAAAGGTCGTCCCATTACTGGTAGGTTTCTTATGTAAATAAATAAGGTTAATATTTAATTCAGCTGAATTTTAATTTCATATAAAGCACAGTACAAAACAGTGCATGATACATAAAAATCAATGGTATACAATTAAATATCCGTTGCTGTTAGAATAGGTAGAAGTCGTTTATGTCGATTTCTCTGGCGGCTGCGCTGTGGTCTCCGGCTCCTCCTCTTCTGATTCATCCTCGTCCGAGTCATCCTCATCCCCATCCGACTCTGAGTATGAATAGTCCCCACCATCCATTCCGCCATCAGCATCATAGCCTGGAATAAATAATACATTTAATTTGTACTTAAATATTTCATTGCAAGCAGCCTAATCATGCAAGCAATCATGATTATTTTTTTTTATCAAAGTAAAATAAAATACTACAAAATAATATAGTATAGTTAATATAACTTTTGTACCAGTATAACCCCCGGCGTGTCCATACGAGGCATCGTCGTCGTCGTCGTCGTCCGCAGCCGTGCCCTGGCGCCCATAGCGATGTGAGCGAGCTACAAGGGTTACAGTGATATTTACCAAATTCATGTAATTACATTCATTTGTATGATAAATTAGATTGATTTATTACATAATTTACTTATCATGGTGTTTACTGCATATTATTCCTAAAGTTTAATGGCATATAATACGTTGCCTACATACAGAGTCCATAAGATTGACTCAGATATCATTTCATTTTGTTAAGTTTTGTTGGTATAAGAATATAAATGATGTGCAATGGTACATACTGGACATGCTAAGATCGGCAGTGAGGTGCAAAGTATATCCGCACCGTGGGCAGGGCGGTGTAGAGCGGGTTGGGCGCGCTGCCTGTCGCCGCCGGGCATGCTCCTCGCAGAAGCACGTCTTGCAACGCAAGCAAGAGTACTGGCCTAGACGATTGCAGGACTGGCCTGAAAGGTAATAGGTTGGGGCATGAAAAAATGCTATAGTTATGTTAGTTATGCTATAGTAATTCATGGATAAACAAAATCAACTTACATTTGTATGTCTCAGATTCAAGAACCTGGCAAGAAGCTTGGTGTTCAAATTGGTCATCCTCACAGAGAAAACCTTGGCAGAAACAGCAACGGAATACTCGCCCTCCATGCTCCCATACCCCTATAAAAAGGACAAATACTTTTATTTTTTAAAGGACATTAACTATTATTTAAATATGAGTTCAACAATCAATTCAACATGAGTTGGAACTAAGGAGCTAATTTAAAAAAAACTATGAATTCTGGTAGTCCAGGCTTTGGGGATTTTTGTCAACACCAATAAGTCCCAGGAAATAGACAGTGTAATATATTAGCATTTACCTCTCTCACATTCCAAACACACTGCATCAGCAAGGGGACATGTGCAAGCATGTGAAGTTAGGCATTTACGTCCATGGCATACCCATGCCTCACAGAAATCACAAATTGCACCCTATGATTTAAAAAAATATTAACCCCAGAAGTTAATGAAAACAGAGAATTTAAGTAAAGAGTCAGGTATCTTACCACCATGCCCATGCCCGTGGTGAAGACGCCGGGATGTCGTACGACACAGTCACCCGACTTTAGCATGCATTTCATCTTGCCACACTGAGCGCAAGCAGGCAACCGCTGTATTGCCGAGCAAAAATAACAGAACGCACGACTCTTCTGTTTTCTGTAACAGGTAAGACCGATTAACGTGGCATTTGATTTACTTTCATCATGAAAGTTAAAATTTCAAGAAACTTTCATCAAGAAACAAACTGGGCAACATTATACACATATTATGTTTAGTTACTTTTGGCACTTGTCACATTCCATGGGTACATTACAGGGGTGCTGTGCTAAATCAACATGTTCTCTAGCATTCCTGATCTCTTTTTGCCGCAGCTTTTGTTTTTCAGCTTTTTTACGCTGTCCTGTCTTTTTCTTTGGCATTTTGGTAATATGTTACGGTGACTTTCAAATAAAACCAAGCAAAAGACTCAAAACCATTTAGTTTTAACAACCTCTCATCACATAGGAAGTCAGCTGTGAGCTGATTAAAATTGGATTTTGGATGTTAAAAAGACAATTGTGAATTGACAACTCTACTATCATCGGTCAACCTCAACACACAGATTATTTATTATTATATCAGTCATCATTAATTAAACAGTCCAGAAGTAGACTTCGATTGAAATTCCTGGAATAAAACATAAAAAAAATTTAAATACGATTTACTTAAATGGAAATATGAAAACATTTTATTATTTGAAATAACGAAATGAGTACCTCAATTACGTTGACTCATATACATGTTCTAGTTTCTAAACGTAAAAGTAATCCATACAAAACAAAAAGTTGTTTTGTTTTTAACATTCGCATCGGATTAATATATATTTTGTTTACACAAGATTGTAGTGTTGATTTCGCAGGAATCAAAATAAATATGGGATCGCTTACTTTGTTTTGCAAACTTGTATTGTGGTTGACGGTCAGTTGATGTTGTTTAGTTTGGTTCGTGCGCAGTTAATTTTCCATTCACGTGTTTATTCTGCTATTGCAGCCATGATATCGCCTTCTGATATAGTAAGTAATTATTCAATATTATTTACAGATATTTGTTTTTTTAATTATTTAAAGTAGTAGTAATTACTTATTTGTATAATGTTCACAAAAAATATTTCAACTTTCCTTTTTCTTGCGCCGTTTTATTGTTCGTGATATTAAATATTCAGTCTTATTTTTAAAAATGTTTGTTTTATTAGATATGCACCTAAATCCATAATGATAAATATATAAAAGTTGTATAAATGTCGTTGTGTACATAATATGATAATATCTATTTTGTAAACAATAATAATTTCAAATAAATAATACTTGTTATTCTTATAAACATTCAAGTTTTCTTTATTCTTTCATTCCTCGCAAAATGTTATAATAATTGTAACTACAAATAAAAGATAAAATACAAGTGATTATTACTTTAAGTTAAATAATGCGTTTCACCGGTCGAGCAAAACAAAGAATGTCTCGTATCAATAAATATAATTGGCCGCTTAAAATGTTAAATCTCTTTCAATTAATTATTTCTTAATTAAAATACACCGTTTGGGCCGGTTATATTATTTCGGAATACCGCTATTATTTTTAGAAGTTTAGCACTGACACAAAATTATTGAATTTCGTTTGTAACTTAACATTTGTTATGTGATTAAATTATATGATGTGTGTATACATAAGAAGGTAGTTCGTAATTAGGATAGGTATAAGTATTAAGTGTAGATAATGCTTAAATCCAACGTCCGATCGATTTTTTAATAATGTTAAATATAAATTAATATTATAAAGCTGAAGAGTTACTTGTTTGTTTGTTTTTATTGTTATATTTGGAATTTAAAGTAAGATAAAAAAAAAACATATTCAGGAAGATTTTATAGGTGATATTACGTAAAAAAATAAAAACCGGCCAAGTGCGAGTCGGACTCGCGCACGAAGGGTTCCGTACTATTATTTTTTTTATTTAATTTGTAAAGTAAATAATATAATATTACCTATACTTACATAACAAAATATTTTGTGGATAATTCAATCGGATACTTGTTGCCGTTATTAATATCGACCAAAAAAAAGTAACGTTTGTTGTATGGGAGCCCCCCTTAATATTTATATTATTTACGTTTTTAGTATCAGATTTTATTGCGGCAGCAGAAATACATCATCTGTGAAGATTTCAACTATCTAGCTATAAAAGTTCATGACATATAGACAAACAAAAAAAAATCACGTTTGTTGTATGGGAGCCCCCTTAAATAATTATATTATTCTAGTTTTTAGTATTTGTTGTTATAGCGGCAACAGAAATACATCATCTGTGACAATTTCAACTCTCTAGCTATAACGGTTCATGAGATACAGCCTCGTGACAGACAGACGGACGGACGGACGGACATCGGAGTCTTAGTAATAGGGTTCCGTTTTTTACCCTTTGGGTACGGAACCCTAAAAACCAGTATTAGAAAAACTGTATCTTGAAAACAATAAAGTATAATTAATATTGACAGTGCCATTTTGATGTTACTACATACATATCTATTTTCTTTCTGGGTTCAGTCAGTAGCTACGAACTAATCTTCCGTATTAACGACTTACGCTCTTGTGTTCTTCACTTTTTGCACTTAGTTCGAGTAACACATCGTTATTTCACCATTAACCATGTTATGAGATTGCTCTAATAGTATGATTATTTTATTAGTAAAGTTATATAACACTTAATAAATAAACAATGTTATATAACTTTACTAATAAGAAATGTTATTTTTAAATTATAATATTAGTAGCTTTTACATGCATCTGCCCTATTTAAATCATCAAAATCATCAAAATCAAATATTGTTACTTGATTTAAATTATTTTGAAATGATGTTTTTGTTGTAAAATAAACTAAATTAGTCGGCCCGTTTCAGCGATTAGACGGAACAAACAGACAGACAGACAAAAATAAAAAATGTAAGTATCATTTATTAAAAAAGCTATTCATTTGGAAACACAAACAGACGCTTCATATTTACTTTATGTGTAATAAATACATGGTGTGTAGATGCAGGCGTTAGTCGCGTGCAATTCGTAAATCGCAGGGGATCCTCGTAATCTATTTATAAAACTAATTTCAGTATTAGCTCGGAGCAAATGCACAAGGTCCCTACTCGTCCCTCTCGGATGTCACGGCCGGCACGCTCTGCCTTTGAGTTGCGTGTATCTAAGTCAATATATTTTTTTAATATTTTAAATATGAATTCTTTGTTCAATGTTTTATGTACGTGTTTAAAAATTACCTTTTTTATCATATTGTTGAAACGTTCAATCTTCAATACCAGTTGACAACAGCAGATAGTTTTATAATTGACTGTTTAGAAATAATTTCAGAAGTAATCATTGTAGAATTTACCAATACTGCGTACCGCCAAGTGGACTGTATGATCTTTTGTATTGTATCATTTTATATTATATAAATGTAGGTACATATTCTATCACCCACCTATCCTTATCACAATTATCATACGACATATTGTATCTTTCCCATATAACGCTTTTCATGTACTCCATCATCTTCGGTCTCTTTTCTTATAATCATCCACATTTTCTCTACTTAAGACTCTTCTTGAAACATGCTTTTCGTTCGTCCTTTTTATGTGACCATACCAGGATAAAGGATTACTTCTCATGTTTTCTATCACCGGTGATATTTTCAAAAACAAGCATACCTTTCTTACTTACTCATTTTTCGTCATATGCAGAGTTTCTAATATGATTTAGAATATATTTTCTTTGCTTGCCTGTGATTTATAATAAGTAGAAATTGCTAAAGAAATTAAGAAAGAAGAAAAAAAATCCAGTGAAATTACGAAGACTTAAGTTCGCCAATTTCATGGTCGATTTAAGAATCATAATCTATATCTTATTTCGGAAGTTACACTTGAGTTTTTTGTGCTCAATACAACATGTATGGTATGGTATGGTATGGTATGGTATGGACAATATAGTATGGTAATATAATAAAATAAAATAAAATGCAAATTATTTTTTCGCCAAGCTACTTAATCCCTTATAAAATAAATACAAGTAGCGTCAGTAGTTAGTATACATGCGTCTTGACTTTAGTTGAAGGGCCGGGCGCGGCTGGTGCCGTTCTTCAAGGCGGTGTGCGTGTATTTCCTGGCGGGCGGTGGTGCGTCCCTGACAGGAGTGGCACTGAAGGTGGCCCCGGTGCTGTGTCTGCTGCTGTGCGTGCTTTTGCGGGCCTGGGCTCCCACCTCTTCTAAACACCAGTACGCATTCGTTTGAAACTGTGTGATATAAATGTCAAAAACGGTATGAGTAACAATAACTAATGTTACTAAATCGACAGTTGCAGGGCTATTGGGTCTAAATGACACTGTTTAAAGAAATGTAGTTATATACATAGGTACTTGAAATAAAAAAATGCTGATTCCAAATACGTACCTAATAGGTAACTTCATTTCGCTAAAGAGTTTCGCTTAGACCAAATAGCCCTTTAATTCTCGATGTGTTGAAGACATAATAACTATTGAATAACAACATTATAAATTATAAGCTAGAAATAAAATTTTTGTGGCCTGATAATTGTAGGACCAATAATTTAAATAAAAAACTATCATTTCTAGCCTTGCGTGCTCAAAGCATTACCTGAATTATAAAGAATATTTTAATTACAAAACAACATTGCTTTTAGTAATGAAATACGTAAATTTAGAAACAGATTAAAAATAAAAATTATAACCTTTTATTACCTATCGTTATGGGATATAACAATAAACTAATAAATAATAAACTTGTAATATATACATACAACAACTTTTTAAATAAGTCTGCTATTTGATATATCTAGTTATGAATCGTTCTATTATCTCCAGTCATTGTCCGTTGTATCTGTTTATCTCTATGACTCTGAAGTCACCTTTTCGTCCTCTTAACTCCGTAATGTATAAAGGACGATGGAGATTGCATCAATGTGTAATCTTCTATCCACTATACATCATTAGTGTAAATTTATATAAATATAGAATGAAAAATAAATCGATACGGGCAGGGTGGTGACATCTATTAGATTTTCGAAAGAAACCTAATAGATGTCCCCACCACCATCCCGATAAAGACGGTCACATATAGAATGCTTAATATATATTGTCGTTGTATTTATATTTTCAATTAAAGCTCCTAAGCCCATGCTCATATCTCATGTTGGGAGTTCCGAGTAGAAAAGATGATATTTCTGTGCTTTTACTTTTGCCTAAAAGAGGGGCTTTTTAACTGTAGGCATTGTTTGAAGACATGTCTTGAATATCGATGATACACGTAGCCTTTTGATCTTGTTCTGTTATAAAGGGGGAATGAATTCTAGAATATTTCAGTCCTCTTAGATCTTCTAATTTAAATTTTATTTCGAGTGCTTTAGATAAAATGCTATTTTTTAAATACTGCATATTACACATAGCTCAATACATCGAACAATGACTGACGGTAGGCCGCAGACGACTGACGAGACGAAATAACTGACGCGGTGGTAGGCCGCAGACGAAATAATTTTCACAGACGTTTCGCAACACTTTATTTTCGGAAAATATTTTAGATTCTACAATGACGTAAAGAATGTGAAAAGTTACATACCGTCCTCTTCTCAGGCGGCGCTACGCTATGCTGGTGGCCGCGGGGCTGACGCTATCAGCGTTGGGCGACGCACTGCTCGTATGGCCGCAGGGTCTTGAAGGTGGTATGGCGGCCTTCGCAGCGGCGCACGTGTGCTACATGGCCGCGTTTGGTTTGCGGCCGGCAGCGCCGCGCTGGGCAGTGCCGCTGCTGCTGGGCGGCACACTGTACGTGCGCGGGGTGCCAGCCCCGCCACCGCTGGCCGCACCCGTAGCGGTATACGCGCTGCTACTTGGTGCAATGGCGTGGCGTGGAGCGGCACGAACGGGCCCCCAGCGCATCGGCGCGCTTTTGTTTGTGGTGTCAGACGCGCTGCTCGGTTACACACTGTTCGCGGGGACGCTGCCGCACCAGCGGGTAAGAATTGCGGGTCTCATGCCTAATACTCGTCCGTCCGTCCGTCTCTAAACTCCGTTTTGTTGGCAGTTGCTGGTGATGTCGACATACTACGTGGCACAGTGCTGTATTGCCCTAAGCGCGCTTGAGCAGCCGCGCGAACCTGCTCAGTAAACGACAGCCGAGGAACAGAGTTATTTGTTATTATAGTTCCTTAGCTTGTTATTTAAATTATATTAGAAAAGGAGATTGAATAATGAACAAAACATAAAAGGGACGTGCATCGAGTGCCAAAACTAATCTGGCCAGTGTTTTCGGGAATTTTCCATTTCTCTGTCGCCGGAGCCGGACCCGAGTGACGGCGACGCCGACGAAAGTTCAAACGTGACATATCCGTTATTATCGTTGTCTTCCTCCACAATCGTGAATCATAATCTTGGCGCCTGCTTAACAAAATAGGAGGAAAAACGGTAACCAAAATTCTTAGTTCTCTTTTCACTATATTTGAATTATTAACGACTTTATTCCAAGAGTATCGTTATCCGACTATCGTTAGCCTGAAAAATTTAATTAATCCTTTTGGATGAAAGAAGTTTGTTACAACTAAAACTGTTCAAAAAGACTGACACTCTATTTTGATATGAGCGCTCTTTACAAATAAATCAACAACAAACACATTCACTGGTTATTAACAACGTCGAAGGTTCTGATCGCACCAACTTAAATTTGAAAGGAAACGTGATAGTAATATCGAAACTAAAAGTCGTTAGATCGCAAAACTAATCAGAATTTAATTATGTCTACAAAACATTTGTTTTATTAAATGCCTTAAGTTATATATAAAGTATTGTTGTGTTGGTCTTACCGTCAAAACTAATTACTTTTCTCAGTATTTTCTACATGTTAATGTACTGAACGGAGAAAGTAGTCTTCCGTTTATAATTGTCGCCTAGAATATGCTAAGATATATAGATCTTCAGCTTTTATTGTTCCTGCTTTCCAGATTCCGAGTTGTTTAAGTCATTATGTGTCGACCGTAGTAATTGTTCCATCTATAGATATAAAACTACAGTTAATTGGATTGAATGAATTAGATTGGAGTAGTTGATTGGCAGCCACAAAATAATTAACCCTCGTACAGAACGTCACTACGTTTTTCTGCTGCATCATGAATTATGTCAATCTCCGCCTCGTATTTTTGGCTCATCTTGCTAAAATCTGTGTTTTTCTTTGCAAGGCCGCCACAATAATAGGACTTTTAGGACCACTACTTTCATCGGCCACACGAACTGCTTATTCTTTCAATTGTCACAAGCGTCTCGCTGCTTTGGTGCTGCTCTATCATCTCATTAAGAATCTCCTCTACGAATTTGTTTACTTCGAGATACTCCGAGCTCTTTCCATGGTTCTCTGAGCTTCCTCATGAGCCATAAGGCCATAACTGTTAGTTAGATTATATATATATATATAAAAGTTTCGTGATTCATTGGTGCCCTTAAGTAAGATAAAAGATTTGCTAAATTAATACATTGTGATTATAGTAATATTTAATATGCAACCAATTTTATTTATATTTTCAATGAAAGTAGCGATTATCACACACTTTATTATTAGATTAAAAAGCAGATACTAGACATATCGGGCAAACACGCAAAATAAGTATTTTTTAAAAATATTTTTATATATTATAAACTTTTTACATAGAATTGATAAAATAATTAAAAATTAGCGGCTATTAAAACGATAAATATTTATCATTCTGGTAAAAGTGCTTTGCTGCTAGCACAAGTTCCTAAAATATTTATATTTTATTCAAACTAATAAACAAGAATTGGATAATTTGAATCAATAATTAAACTACCTAATTAAATATATTTATTTTTCATATACGTAATATTAAAATGTAATTAATTAACTGCTCGAAAACTACAAAAGTTCATTGTATTTAACTTACTTTTACTTGGTACAGAAAAGTTGACTTAAATGACCGTGGATGTGCTCATTATGGATGTGGTATTTTATTGTACATGGACGGGTCTTTTTTCATACTTTAACGTGTTAAAAAATTACGCCACATATATGTAGTCCCCTAGATGTCACTACTCTGTACTGAACAGAATTTAAGTTACTAGTTAGGTAATAGTTTAGATACCGTTATTGGTAGTTATTTTGTGTAATATTTTATTGTTGTTATATTCTATTAGCGTATTTGATGTAGAATAATAAACGTGTAGAATTAAACATGGTATTTTTTTTTTCTTTAAAACTGAATGATTTTTATCTTTTTGATGTTAAGAAAACAATGTGGTTTACTTATAATGTTTATTAAAATATGCAAGTATTTACAAATGTATAGCAATAACAATTTACGAGACTCGGGCTCTCTCTGTATAATAGTTATATATAGTGCCCGGCAATAAATATTGCACATCGACCTTTGGAAAGAGACAATCGGCTAATTTCGGCTTCGTAGAGCATTATCTCTGTCGCACGAAATTTAAACAGTATTGTAACTATAAGGAGCTGTTAAAACACTTATAATTTGCTTCTATTGATAATTATTTTTATTCTTTGTATAAAAGCCACAATTTTTTCTATAAGTGGTGGCTTTAAGCTGGGGTAAAATAAAATAATAAAAAAAAGACGTGTGGCACTCGGAGACTGCCGCGGTAAAGCTATTGCATAGCATTTTTATCAACTTATGCAATTATAGTTATTTATTTATTTATGTAGTTGTTTTTTTTCTTTGATGTTAATTCAAGTTGTGTAACTTGCCTGTGCGTGGTGATCTATAAAAAAACCTTTTTTTTTTTTCTTTTAGTGAATAAATTACTCATTTATAGGGTTTTCCTACGCTATATAGGATAAAATTTTAAATAAGAATGATATAATTTCTCAATTTAAATTCCTATTTTAGTCCTATTTAAATGAGAAATTATCAGTGCTATGTAATATCATAAAAAGGTTAATAATATTAACAGCTTAAACGTTTTTAACCTTAAATCTCAGGAATAAAGTTCAATTACGATTGTTAAATTCTTGTACTCAGGGTCTTTTGTAACACCATAACAGAAAGTCATTGAAATGAAAATCCTTGTTGAAAAAAATACATTTGTACAAGTAAAACATTTATTTTAAACTAAACCTTAAGCTGTAGACAATAAAGTTCATAACACATATTATTAACTTGGCGCTTACGCTATTGTTAAATGATAGGTACACAATACTGGTGTGTTAGGTTATTTTCGTTACGGAATTTCTGGATTCGGTCTCCACGCTCAAGGCCCGCGATAGAAGCCATGCAATAGCTTAGCATGCTTACATTATGTTCACGTTATTTATTATTTAGGAAAATTATAACTGTAAATAATAAAGACCATTATAGCTATTCTTGAAATGAGACATTGTAATAATAATTCTAATTCTCAGCTACTTCCATTACACCATCTGTGCTCTCAAAGAGATCAATATCACTGTCACTATCAGCTGTATTTATCACTAGTCCATTAGTCTAATTGTCTAAACTGTGTTGAATGGTTCCATATTCATTTTCACATTTGATTGTATGATCGCAAACCTTTTTCCACTCTTCAGCGCCGATGTTTGATGTCGGCTGTCAGTGGTTTATTCTTGTTTAGTTTCATTTACGAATTCATATAGTTATTTACATATTTTCTCCGTTTTGTTGAAAGAAAATATCACCTAATAGCAATACAATGTCCTACATTGTATTTTTTTTACGTTGTTCTTCATTACAATAAACTATTTTTGTTTTTTAAATGGTTTACAAATTATAAAGAGAAAATCATCCTATGACCAAATTATAGGACTGCTATATGCAATATTTATTATGATATTTGAGTATTTTAAAGTATTCTATATTTTTTTGCTACAGTGTTGTAAAAAGCACAGTTATCGATAATTTAATCCAGTATTATTCTAATGAATTCTGCAACATCTATGTGCTATATCTAGGGATTATTGTTCTAGATTTCACGTGGACGTTAACTGACGACAGATATGGATCGACACGATTGCACAGAAAAATTGGGAATAGAACCATTTTAGTCCGCAATATTTTAATAACTAATATTTAATAGTTTAGAAAAATAAGGCTGTAGTTTTATTGTAATTTATTTGTCGTTTCTTTTATAAGACGTTCGCAAAATGGCGAATAAAAAATTAAAAATATGTGGTAACCGGACCATTTTTTTTTTAATGTACTTTCAATAAATGTTTTTGATTTTGTTTTTCTAGTTTATTTGTCGTATTGATTATTTTTAAATGCTACCTTAGTTATTTTCTAGAATGGAATATAGCTGAACGTTATCGCACACGGCAAAATCCTCTAGGTGATAGTACTTTTTGATGTATCTCGTTCTAGCTAGTGATGGAGAGCACTTAAACAGCCTTTTAAAAACAGTAGGTACTACCATAAAGATAAGGATCACTATCGATATCGCGGATAAGTTTACACAATGTCACATCACTAGAAAAAAATTGTTGTCTACGGCAGTGTACGCCTTAAACATATGAAGCTCCTTCTATGCTTTAATTATTATTTTGAGAATTAGGAGTGTGGTAGATAATGTTATATATATATAGGTAGATAATGTTAGATAATTTCCTAAATAATAAAATTTTTAAATAATAAAAAGCATGTTTCTTAAATTATATTACTCCCCAATTAAAATAAATACTTATAGAAAAAAAATGTTTTTATACATAAAATAAATATAATTAGAAAAGAAGAAAATTATACTTGTTTTAACAGCTCCTAATAGATACAAAAATGATTGTATTTCTTGCGACAGTGATAACGCTCTATGAAGCCGAAATTAGCCGATTGTCTCTTTCCAAAGGTCGATGTGCAATATTTATTGCCGGGTACTATACATTAATATTTTATAAGATCTGCATAATTTGAAAAATCATTGAGGACACAATTATTTCGTTCAGCAAAAAAATAATGTATGTATAATATGTTAGGGTACATTATAATACGGATAACGGTCAGTGCAAAATATATATCTCAAGTATCTCTGTACAAGGACCATCCTAAATGCGGGAGGAAGCTGTAAGACGACGTCGGTAGTGGAGGCTACTCCCTGCGCAGGTTGTCGAGGCGCGCCTGCAACTCTGCGTCGGCGTCGGAGATGGGGCCGCCCCCCGCCCCGCCCGCTCCCCCTCCACCGCCACCTGCCGCCACCGCCGCCGCGGGGTTCTTGGCTGCACGGATATAGGATAGAGGACATTAGTGACAGGCCTCGCCCTTGAACCTGAGCGCTTCCTCTACTTACCGGTGACGGACAGCGAGCCCGTTGCCTGCGGGAGACCCGACAGCTGGTCGTTGAGCTGCAGCCCCAGCTCGTCCAGGATCTGCGACACCACAGCGTCGCTGCAAACATATACGCGTCATTAAATACGATATATGGGATGCGGTCGATTGTGAAAGGGAGAGATTGAGCTCGTAAAACCTTTCTTCCTCGTCATCGTCTCCCTCCATAGCTTCGTCTATGGAGTCGTTCATCATTTCCTCCTTCATGTCCATGATCTCCGACTGCTTCTCGAACTCCTGCAAAGATGTTACGTAAAATATAACATATAGATCGAGTGCCACACGTCGACAAATAAAGGTGTATACCTGCAGTATCTTCTGTATCTGAGGCACGTTGAGCTGTTTGTTCATAGAGGCCATGGCTCGCGTGACCCCCCTCATGGCCTGCGCCATGCTGCTCTGGGACTTAAGAGTTTGTATTTTGAGCGCCACGGCCTGGATGTTCGCCTTCATCAACATGAACTTGCGCACGTACCGACGTGTGCGTACCAGGTCCTTTGCCATTATTTTAACGGCATCCTGTAAGCATGAGATTAAAAATGATTAAGTAGTTAAATAAAATAATATTAAAAAACAATTGTTATAAAAGAACCAGACCGAAAAGTTTATCAGACATTCACAAATCCTATTGTTTCTCACCATTTGTCCATCCTTGGCTAGTTTCTTGATGTCTGCAATGACCTTCTTCTCCTGTTGCTCCATCTTAAGGCGCTCCCGGTCCAGGTCACGCATGGCCTTGTTTAGCGCACGCTGGTTTTTCCTTAGCATCTCCTCTGGCGTCATACGGTGTCCGAACAGCCACTCCATTACAACTCACACAGACGGCCTGCCAGTTTCTACTCACTCATTTATAATGTTTGGAAAATTATACCTATTTATTACATGAATCTAATTGCAACATCATAAGAAACTATCAAGACTTACTAGATAAAACAAACATAGTACCAGTCTACTCATTTCTACATGTAAAAAAAATAATAGATAAAACATCTATAAGTTATTTTGGTGTCTTTGAAAACTAAGGAATAACAACAATAACCACAGAAAATTTTTAATCATTACTTTCAAAACATTACTGGAAATTTGTTAGTTTACATAATCCTAAAAATATTTTTTCAAAATATTAATATTAGCCAACTACTACCAGATTGGACACAATATTTTATCTACATAATTATGATTTTGATAAAGCAACAATGTTATACTTATTTAAATTTGTACAGTGTCAAGTTAGAAACATTGGTAAGTATTTTGGAAAGAAATCTGTACCTTCCGATAAAAGCTAGCTGTAGCCAATAAAGAAGATTGCTAAATTTATTATGGCTGATGATAGCGCAACAGGGACAAATTTCTGGAGATGGAAGCTTTGAGACCTAATCATGTTTCTGAATTTTTCACTCTTTATTTTAAATAATTAAATTGAAATGAGCATAACTTGGCCTACATGTTATAATATAATCCTAGTAATGTTATATCTACTACTGTTACTACAGAAAGAGTATTAAATACATAAAGGACTATGCCGATTTACATTTTTGCCTTAGTTTATTCTGTATTCCTGTATTAAGTAAAATAACTACTTCAAGAAACTGTCAACTTGAGAAGGATCAATTTTGAAGCAAAGTTAGATCATAATGTCTCAAATTGAGCTTTTATAATAACCAGATCTCTGTGGATGTAAAAATAATAATAAAATAATGTTATAATAAGTTGCTTTCACTTCCTCTCATTTTAAAATACAAAGAAATTATATTACATAAAGAATATATGTAGTTAAGGTATATAAACGTATGAGACCCTTGAGTTGACGTGAGGATTTTTAAACATTTTACCTTTAATTAAAGTAAGTCGACAGTCAACACTTGTGTTGAACTGATGATTCACCAACATGCAATAGGAATTTGGATATCTATTTTTACTTCAAAAATCACATTTAAATACTGTTTTAATGATTTCTTTTGCAGTTAAGTGTTTGAAATTACTTTTAATATACTTTTTATTGTCCAATTACTAATAAATAATTATAATTAACAAAGTTGTTTACAGAACACAGATCTTTTGCAATTTGACAAATGTCAGTTGTCAAATGTCGCTATTCGTAGTGACAGTTGTCATCATCGACGCTGTGAATGACAGCTTGCTTTTAGGTGAAGGTATCCAAATTATTTATTACGTAACTAAACAGTTTAACAGCAAATATTACATACTTAGTTTGTTAAAGATAATTCGATATTTTTTTCTATCAATATGCTACTATTTAATTTAAGAGTCATTTTTTCTGCTACCCTATAATTGAGTATAGACTATTGGTACTCAGCCTACAGCCTAGTATACGGTCAGTAGTCAGTACTCTGTGCAACGGACTATCAGCTGAGTGCTGACAGCTGACTGTTATTTTAAACTTATTTGTTAGGCATATCTCTAACTTGTTTGTATGTAAACGCAAAACTAAAACTTCTAATTTCTTTTAAACCTAAACAAAATGAGTGACGATGACGTGACCATAATGGAAGTGGATGATGCAGATCCTAAACCCGGAAAGTCATTTGTTGGGCCAAGTAAAGTGTCTTCACATTTACCGTGGATAGAAAAATACCGACCACAGGTGTTTACTGATATTGTTGGAAATGAAGATACTGTATCCCGGTTGGCAGTTTTTGCTCGTACCGGTAATGCACCAAATATAATAATTGCCGGACCTCCCGGCGTTGGCAAGACCACAACAATCTTATGTCTGGCGCGCGCACTTCTCGGTACCGCCTTTAAGGACGCCGTTCTCGAACTAAACGCCTCTAATGAGCGTGGAATTGATGTTGTTCGTAATAAAATCAAAATGTTTGCGCAGCAAAAGGTAATATCGAAAAGTTCTTCCATTGGATTTATAACTTAAAAATGTAACAAAAACTTTTTTTTAGGTTACATTACCTCCTGGAAGGCACAAAATAATAATTCTTGATGAAGCAGACAGCATGACCGACGGGGCCCAGCAAGCTCTAAGGCGTACAATGGAATTATACTCTAGCACTACTCGTTTCGCTCTAGCGGCAAACAATAGCGAGAAGATTATTGAGCCCATACAATCCCGCTGTGCCATGCTGCGCTATACCAGGCTCACTGATGCTCAGATATTGGCCAAGGTAACTTAAAATCTAGCCATCCACAGGCACTTATCCTAATCACTTGGGGTGTGTGCAATATAAAAAAAAATCTGAGGATTTCTTTATATCATACATCATTTCAGTGAAATAGCTTGTTTGAAATTTACTTTTCCCTATACCTACATACATTTTTCTTCAATCTCAATTTACTTTACATAATACATTTAAAAATGCATGCAATGAAAATGAAATCTTATTTGTATAATCTCATTAGTTAAAAATTTCTTTCTAGGTTATAGAAGTTTGTGAAAAGGAGAACTTATCATACACAGAAGAAGGAGTAAATGCTGTGGTGTTCACTGCACAGGGTGACTTGAGATCGGCACTCAACAACCTGCAGTCCACAGCACAAGGTTTTGCTCATGTCAGCCCTGACAATGTGTTCAAAGTGTGTGATGAACCACATCCTATGTTAATTAAGAACATGCTGGAGGCCTGCATAAGAGGAGACATATATGAGGCCTACAAGGTTAGTAAAATGAGGATTTTTTTTAAGAGTCAGAATAAAAGATATGACTAATTTACTCAACTTTGTCGACTTTGAGTATTTCTAATTAAGTCAGAAAGTCCAGTTCAAATATAATGTTGTAAAATTAACCGATTAATTAGGAATCATTCTATCTGACTGGCTTTTTCTTTTTTCTTCTAGTCTTTGCAGTCCACTTACACCAAGGATATCTAATAAGTTAAGATTATATTTTTTTCTGACCAATGTAAGGTTTCTTCCGTTCTGAGACGTCATTAAATTTTAAGTCTTTGAGTCTCTTCTGTTCTTTTTCTTGGTCTCCTGTGACGAATGTTCATTTTGTGTGTTTGTAACTGTTTATTCATACAGAGTTTGTTTGTTTCGATTTTCCGTTACATAGTTTGTTTGCAAAGTTTTGAATTGTGAAGCAAATCTTGCTCTCTAGGCTTATTTAAGTATGTTCGATCTGACGACATCATTCGTATGAATTTTAGGTATTGATCGTGTCAATATTCATCGTACTAATAGTATTTCGATTACATAGAAAATGAAAATATACTATATTCTTAAATACGGCGGCAGGTGATAGCCAAGCTGTGTCGTCTGGGATACGCGACGGAGGACATCCTCAGCAACATGTTCCGTGTGAGTCGCACGCTGGCGGCGCCGGAGCCCGAGAGGCTCCGTCTCGTGCGACTGGTGGGGCTCGCGCAGGTGCGTGCGGCCGACGGACTCACCTCGCAGCTGCAGCTGGCCGCCCTGCTGGCGAGGCTGTGCTCCCCGCAGGAAGACATGTCGTTATAATAGATATCTTTTCATAACATATTTACTATTAAATAATTTTATAAGAAAACTTTTTAATTTTTTACATAATACTAGCTGTGATGAGTGATTCCTTCCGTAGAAATATTCAGAAAGAACCGCTCACGGTACGTTTAATACTTAGCAAAACATATTTAATGAAAATCCAATTTCCAATACTGAATATAAACATCGTACTGAGATGGTAAATACTTTAACCTAATCGACGATGATTGTGTGAGAAATACAATTGTTGAAGAGGTTACCAGACTCAGGAAGTTCGACACGTGCAAGCGGATTGATCATAGTAATGTATGTTGCTAACACTCAAAGTTCAGATAGTATCTAGTTGTATCCACAGTCCAACTACGGGTGGTAGGTGACGTCAGAGATACTGACCCACCCCGGTCCCTTATCACCTGTTATATATGTTATATGATGAATAAAGCGATAAGCGATCACTATACTCAATTTCATGAAAATTAGAAATAACAAGATACAGACTAATGTATAGTTTGGAATATTTTAATTGTATCACAAATATTTAGTTTTAAACATTATTAATTATAAAATTAGGCATAAGTCTATTCTATGATATTTCGACACGGACCATAAACTAAGTAGGTATTACACCAAATTACATAATTAATTCATTCATTGAGGTGATAAGTTCCATAATGCTTTCTAGTGAGGTGCTAACAAAACAATCAAACAACAATTATAATTTAGGACTTTGCATCATTTACTGGACAAAAATCAAGGAAAAAAATATGTACGGACGTAATTACTTTACTATTTTAGTGTACCTACACGTATACTTAAAAAAATATCGTAACTTCACATAAGTTAGTCACTTTCGAGGAAAAACATAAAAAACAATAAATTTGTATAAAATTTATTATATCATATGATACAAAACATAATACATATATTACAGTGCGTAGAGTTGCGTCGGCGGCGGGTGGCTCACGCGCCGGCTATCAGCTTGTTGTGTTCCGCCATGAGGCTCTGTAAGACGAGGCGGGGTCAGTGCAGGGTGCGCTGCTGCGACACGGACGCCGACGCTATCATCTTCTGGTGCTCGTCGCTCAGCGCCTGCGACCGCGCGCGTTACACACACGACAGTATGACATACATCAAGCCACAACGAAGCACCCGTCCCGTACCGTACCTGTATTCCTCTCGTACGTCCCGTAGTTACAAGGGCCCGTAGTTAATACGCGATACTTAATAAATACTCTCGAAGAACCACTACGTTGTAAAGTTGCAGCAAAAAGAGTATGCGAAGTATAGAAACTGTTAGTCGAAAGCATCATTAAAGTTTATAGTTAAGATTCAAAAATTTTCTAAATTTTTGAAATTTGTATGGCAATTTTAATACATGCACTGGTTTGTTGGTGGTAGTGTTGTGCGAGTTTGTTGCGTACCTTGAAGTACTTGACAGTCTTGACTCGCAGCTCGAGGGTAGCGTCCTCGTCGCACACGAACAACGCCTGCGCGTGTTGTTGGAAGGCCGACACCGTCCACATGTGGTTGACTCCCTCCTCCACCGCCTTCGACAGCGCCAGCGCTTTGTGCGACCCCGTGATTAGAATCATTACCTACACACACCCGCAAGGATTAGCAGACGAGCGAACAGACAAGTACGGTGGTGAGCGATTACAGCGTCACACAAATTCATCATCACATTTGAATGTAAGTAGAGAAGTTATCACCGTCAAAAACGGGGGAAGAGGGAATATATGAGACGGGGAAGAGCGAGAATGGAAGATGGCGCGTCCGGCAGAGAGCTTTCTCACTTTTCTTTAAGGCAATAATAGATACTTTCACCGATCTTACGTGATAGAGTGTTACCTGTCAAATTCGAATCAGCTCATACACGAATCAGTGAGGTACAGTTACGCTGGACTAATAATAATAATGGAATAATATCAACTGTGTCCTTGCCTCCTTAGCGTCCATGACGGTGCCGACGCCGACGGTGAGTGCCTGCCGAGGAACCTTGCTGATGTCATTGCCGAAGAAACGCTTGTTGGCCTCCAGCGTGTCGTAGGCGAGCGTCTTAGCGCGCGTGCGTGAGACGAGCGACGAGCCCGGCTCATTGAACGCGATGTGACCGTCCGGCCCGATACCTGCATTATTTTGATATTAGTGGATGAAAGCATACCATGAACCTGATGTAGGTATTTGATAAAACTTTAAATTATACCTTGTAGCTTATAAAGTTTAAGTTTTATCAAAAATTACAAGGATTGTTCTAAGCCCGTTCTTATCTACATCATCATGTATTACCTACTATTTAAAATGGATCTAAGAAAGTCATAGACTCATATAAACAGTGACCAACCTCCGATGAAGAGGTTGACACCGCCGGCCTCTTTGATGAGTGTCTCGAAGCGTGTGCATTCCTCGACGAGGTTGCTCGCGTTGCCATCAAGGACGTGCGCCTGCGCAGGGTCGATATCGATGTGCTTAAAAAACTCGTTCCACATATAGTAGTGGTATGATTCGGGGTGGTCACGCGGCAGCCCTGTGGGGTTCTACGTTAAGACAAAACTGATCGTAACTAACTTAATAATATTGTAGTAAACATAAAACACGGACCGACGTATTCGTCCATATTGAAGGTGGTAACGTATTTGAAGGAGATCCGTCCCTCCTTATAGAAGTCGATGAGTCTTTTGTACATGCCAAGGGGCGTCCCGCCGGTGGGGAGCCCTAACACGAACCGCCGCTCGGCCGAGGGCGCGAATTCCTTTACCCGCTGCAGTACGAAGCGCGCTGCCCAATCCGCCACCGACGACGTGTCATCCAGGATTATTAGACGCATGATGGTACTACGCTACTACAGAAATTACTAATGGCTGAAAACAATTTACAATATGTATATTGTGTAAAGTCGGCATGTGTTACGAAAGGGTCAATGAAAATGAGACAAGTTCTCTTGCAAATATACTACACATAGGTAAGAAGTCGGGTAATATACAATAGGTAATTATGACATTGTAAAATTATAAGTTTATATATTTTATTTATATTATGCGGTGATTGCCTTTCACCAAGTGGTAAAAGTTCCGATAGATTATTTTAAAAACTTTAAAGTTTAATATAAGCCATATCAACTCCAGCACTTCCTCTGTCGAAGACCTTAAAATGAGAGCAGCGTGCTGTAAGAATTAAGGCTTTAACTGTTGGAACAAAAATTCGTTAAGTTTATGAGAAGCAACAAAATAAGCTTTCCGCATGGAAAATTCGTAAATCCATATTCAAGCATATTAAAGGCCTGTACCAAGGCAAAAGGTGACCTTTTAATATAGATTTTAGTTTTATTTATTTAAGCTTCAATAAAAATCTTAATACGTAAAAGCTGTTAAGAGTACATTAGGTACTCCATACAAAATATAAATGTATTTTTTTTATGTTAACACCTATGGTTATTTTCAGGGCTAAGTAGAATTATTGGAAATGATCAACATTATCATTTTACACTTATTTTAATTTATAAAAATTATACCCGTAGGACATGCCTCGAAACACCAGACAGCTTTAAGATTCCATTACAGTTATCAGTAATTTGAAATATAATAAAATTTGTCTTTATATACCTACCTAATGCGTAACATGATACAAGAAGTTCAGTACACCGAGCGATACAAGAAGACATAACGGTTGAAATAGGTCTCACTATCAATTTGAGTACGATTGGACGAGAGCTCTTGCGGTTGGTTGGTTTATATAGTATTTATTGCCAATTATATTTTATATGTTTTAATTTATAAATAAGTCCTTATAAATGTGTGACCATCATAGAACTAGAAATATAACAAATAACTATCAATATCAAAACTCTATCAAACATGTGGGATGATAGATATCGATATAGACGGGAAAGGAAACCACGATGAGTGCGAAAGCGTTTCCTTGACGTCACACTAAGACGATGAGGGCAACCGTGGTTTTTAGTAGGTAGCCTTTAAAAAGGCAATTCTTCTATCCTGCCAGGTAGTCTCAAATAACCCCCCGGGTATCACCATCTTGGTCGGTGAGTAACCGTAATGGAATTTTCCAACGCAAAAACACAAGCGAAAGGGTAGGTAGGTCCTGAAACGACAGCGAAGCTCGCTGGATGGCAACAGTATTATAAAATAGAAATGTAGCTTTGACCGCGCTTTAATATCTAGTATAATTTACCTACATGTTTCATACCCGATACTAACCGCCAATAAATAAGCACAAATGATAACGTGTCGATGTCCCACATAATGCAAGTCAAGACAACAATACGCCCACTATTTGTAAATATCATATTATTTGTATATATAACAAATATTAACTTTAGAATCTGACAACTGAGAGTGAAATCGTTTTAAGTTTGAACAATCAATAGGAAAGTCGGTACTACATAACTATTGATTGTTCAAAATGCAGAAAATTATACAAGATTTTTTGGATTTATTTTTATAAAAACTTCTTTCCTCTTTAACTATAATTAATTTTTAAGGCTTGAGTCATACATCTTTGCAAAACATTTATTTATTTATTTAATCCTTCATTGCACAATACACAATATAAAGTACAAAAGGCGGGCTTAATGCCACAAGACATTCTCTACCAGCCAACCTTACGATATACAGGAGATAGGTAATGTTGGCCTACCAAAACATAAAAACTTGGTGCCAAACATAAAAAGTAAAGGAAAAAATATATATTATAAGACTATCTATATATCTAAATCTACATATACGTAAAAATACAATAATACGTAAAAATACAATAATACGTAAAAATAATAAGATAATAATATATAAGAGATATAATACATACGATATATCCGACATATTATTTAATACATATGAGATATATAACAAATAATTTAGTCTGCAGATTAATACTTTATTATTTGAGATACAGTTCCTTTACTTGGCGTTTGAACGACTCACGACTTGGGGCTTCTCTTATATGTTCCGATAAATCGTTTCCTATACTGACAGGCTACAGCGGTTACACTAAATAAGTTGGACAAGAAGTAAGTATGATGAAGGGGTGTATAGAGCAATAGGTTGCTGGAAAAACGAAGCGATCTGTCATGTACATCCGTGTGGAAGGATTTAACAAAGTAGAGTAAAGTAAACAAAGTCTGTAAGTTTCTTCGTTTACGAATGGGCAACCATTTTAGCTTTGACCTATAGTCGGAGATGTGGTCTAACTTACGTAGTCATAAAGCGGATGCAGGTATTAAGTAGACGACCTTATTTATTTAAGAGAACTTCATTGGCATCGATATAGCACACATCAGCGTAGTCAAGGATAGGAAGCAGTAACAAGTTTTATAATTTTGCCCAATGGTGCAGGAAGTGTTTAAGTCTTAGTAATGAGTGAAAAGTACTATAAAATTTACGTAACATTCAAGCAAATATTTAATTAACGTTTAGTTAAATCAATTTAGTAAACCTAGGTACCGATTGGATTGTTTGATTATGGTTTAACAATCGAGATAAAATATATACTTATTCATTGCATCAAATTACGTTTTGTTCCGTTTCTTTCGGTGAGTGGAAAAACCGGATACCCACCCCTCATACTGTATCTCTGATGTTCCACTTCCACTCCTTAGTCCTTATCAACTCTCTCCATTCCGGGTAGTAAAGCATAAGCGACTACTCATATATTATAAGATATGCATTTGACCCATAATAGGTGTTTATTTTGTGTTAAGTTCATTACAAAAATCCTTAAAGAATAATTATTTCAGAAAAGATACTATTAACTATACCTAATCTAAGGATAGATAAGTAGGAGCACAAACTAGATATTTTGTTGTTTGGGTCGACACTAACATAAAGTAGAGTATAGTTTGGAACAACTTTTAAAAAAGTAAATTCGAGTTAAATTAATAAGAAAATCAGTGACTTAGACAAATCATCTGTAATAGTAATCACGAAAATACATCTAATTATTTTGTTTTTCTGTCTGTCTGTCTATGTGTAGGTTCGTTCATTATTTATTAACCACTGAACCGATTGAAATGTGGTTCTTAATCTCTACGAAGATTGAGCACTTATTTTTTTTAATATTCGATAGAACCTAAAGCCAGTTTACAAAGATAAAACAGACAACACGGATGTGCAAAAAAATCAAACTGTAGATCTAAATTAAAAAATCAAAAATAAACGATAATTCAATGCGGCAAAAATAATCCCCCTATAAATAGTTGTGTCATGTTAATATTGCAAGAAGTTTGTAAATATTATTATTTATATTATTAAAGTACTGTTAATTCGAACAGAATAAGTTTTTGGTCATGTTACTTTTTAATATTTGGTGGTCACAACAAATTTTAAACATTGTGGTTTTTCAAAAGATAAAAATTATTGCGGTTAAGAAAACCCACAGTACAATTTATTATTTATTGAAGAAAATATAACATTAATTATGTTTTATAATTCGTGAATTTTGGTACGTTAATTTATTACATTAAAGGGAACAGACAAACAGACAGTCAATGTCATATCATTGCGTGGAACTATATAATATTATGAAATAATACAATATAATCAATAGTAAAGTAAGACAACAAGAAATATCAGAAGTCGTGTCAATACATTCAGAGGTCACTCACCTTTTAAACTCGTTGCCCTTGCGAATCGTGGTGATCGGTTTTATTATTAAAAAAAAGGAAATTGTGGTAATTCAGGTAAACTAGGTTAGTTCTGAGCAATATTTCTGGTCAAAAGTCAAAATTATCGTATTCTCTATAGAGCGAACAATTTAAAATAGTAATACACCACCGCTCTGTCTTTGTAAATTGTTTGTGAATGACGAATGTGATAACGTAAAACAGTATTATAACGGGTCCTTAGATGTACTCTGTGTCTCGCTTTGAATGGACTACTTACTATCAAGTATCACTGACAACTATGGAGTATGGATTTGATTTTTGACAACTATGCACTGACATATTTCTGATAACTTTGAATTGCCAACCAATCACTGGCTTAACTTCAAACATCAACCAATAATTTAAGTTTCAGCATTCACATGATTGGCTCAATTGAAACCTGAACAATGTTTAAAAGCAACGTTCTAACATCTTTATAAAAATATTGCCATTTAAAATCTTTATTTAACTAATTTATAAAAAAAATAATATTTCCCACCGAGCACTGAGCAGTCATCTTGTTGTTCTCCTAAGGGTATAGTGGTTGCAAATTTCTGCTAGCATTATGCCCTTGTTTCAAATATGAAACAATTTCGCAATAGCGAAAAAGAAAGAAGAACCTAGCAAATAACCTCCAGATATTCCTTCAATACATGAAATAATACTCAAATTCCAGTAAATGGTTTTATTTTCTAATGTAATACTTATTTCGATTAACTAAAATATCAAATGTGACATATAATCTACTCTAGCCACATGCTGGCCACTTTCAACAACAACGCACGAGTCAAACTCCATATTTTTTACTATTACTAATTTATAAGCAGACTAATTAGCTCTATCCGAATCTATTTAAAAGAGAGAGCACGGTCGCTAAAGATCACCTACTGTTTCCTCGGCTCCTGCTACCAGCAAATGATTCTCTAAAAAATTAAAAATACCTTAACGGTTATTACAATTTTAATATATATTTTTAACTTCTATTCGTTTTATTTATAAATAGCCAATTTATCTTGGAAACATATTTCAATGGTCTCTAGCAATTGTAGTCAGGCAGGTGATCCTCTCTGATACTATGATTAAAAATTTCGTTACATACCATTTTTTTTTATTCTAATATTACAATGATTTACAAAATTTACTTCTAAATTAGAAAAAGAATACTATTTTAAGGAAGTCTTTCTCGTTGATAAAAAATAGTATATAACATGTACAAATTAAGCAAAAGAACATACAAATGATAACACTTAATAAAATGTAGTTATTATAGATTTTAAGCAGAGATGGAGTACATCTTAAATTTGTATGGTGTGTGACCACTACAAGTCTTGTATCTTAAGGATACATGACATGGTGACTATCATTGTAGATATTTTTGAACAAATATATAAGACACAAAATAATAAAAAAATGTATGTCCTTCTTGGTCATGTTATAAAAATAATATGCTACATGTAATGGTTTAATCAGATTGATTAACCTTCCCACACAAAATTCATCTTAAAAATAATAAAATCTTACCAACTGGTAAGTCAGTCTTCGATGCGCGATATGGGTTATGCTGACTTCTTAAATTAAACTTAAGTTATGTGTATGTTTGTGCAATTTATATATTATAGTCATACATAACTAACATAAAAGTGAATTCAATTACAAGTGAGCAAACATGAAACATTCACTTTATCACAGTTAAATAACAAATTAATGTCCATTTTCAATAACTTTCTTATACATAATTTATCATAATTGAAGTAACAACTATCCACAACATTTCACGATAATTAAAAAAGTTGTCTATTAGCAGATTATACGCCAGCCATTGATATAAGATAGTGCATATCTAAGATGGCTGTGTATGTATCTATACTTAGTTTTTGTTAAAAATCGTAATTGCAAGTCACCAGAACAGAGCAAATCAAACACGGAACACATTAAAATATTTAAATTTGATATTATAGGACATTTTACGATATCTTATATATATATAAATGTAACTTTTATTCACTTGACGCACACATCACAAAGAAACTTTTATTCTAATGTAACAGATACGAGATTTAAAAATGTTTATATCTTAATATATATTCCGCATGTCTCATTTACACACGAGTCCACATCTCTTTCGAAATATTAAATAACTCCGTACATAGATATCTTTTAAATAGTCAAAAGGTTAAAATACTATATATTAATTTATATTAGCTTTAAAACTACACGGTCGATAGAACGGATAGGATTTTTCCACAATATAAAGTTCTAATATTAACACAATTAAGTAGTCAAATGGAATCACTGTATAATAAAACGTACTACGGCTTCGATCGCTTCACACTAGTGCGGCATGTAGCGGGGCAACGCCAACATGACGTGCTGCGGCGTGTAGTGCGCGCTGTAGGCGGGGGGAGCCGGGCGGCGGCGCGGGGGGCCTGGGGTGTACAGAGCGGGCTGCAGGTGGCGATAGTGCGCGGCGAGCGCGGGCGAGGGTCAGTCGCAGCGGGCGCGCTTTCGCGGTGGTTCGCCTTCGCCGTTCCAGTACGTGAACTCGGGCAGCCACTTGAGGAGCTGAGCATCGAAGAACTCTTCCAGGCGCTTGGCGTCCTTGTATACTTGCGAATCCGGCTGAAATGATTTAAATTAATATGGTAAACATGTCCGTGTAAGGAGCAGTTGATTCCGAGATTGCGCATCTACCGGGTTGTATCTGTAGGCGTTGCGGAAGAGTAGTCGGCAGTCGGACACGAATTGATCGATGCGCGTGTAGCGTGCAGAGGAGCGCGGCTGCAGGCGCGCACGTATCATGTCCAGACACATGGGGCGCTCGATCTGTGGAAACACCACGCATAAGTCGATTGTCTGCTTGAATGAGATTAGAGTGAGAAGGTATATACCTTGCTGTGATAGTGTACGTTCGAAAGCGGCACGGCCTCGCGGAATGCTAGCGACAGCTCGTATTGGCAGTACAGCTCAAGCGTGACACGCTCCACGAGACGGCGCCCTCGGGCGCTCAGTTCTCCTTCCGCTTCACTTTCATCGGCTGCCGACACCTCCTCAGCGAAGTTCACACACAGCAGACACTGCCAAGACTCCGTCTCTCTGAGGGTAAACATTGTGGGATCTCATAAAAGGATAAAATATTATAGAATGTTTTAATTGTACATTAATCATATACTAACTCGGGCAGCTTCTCGATGGTTGGGATGTGACAGTACTGGTGGAAGACCTTAGGACACTTGTCGCAACACATGAGCTCTCCGCCATCCATGCACACAGCACACCAGTCCTCGTTGGGGTCACCGGCGCCGGCAGGCGGGGCTCCTGGAGCACCCACGGCATCTGCAGCCGGGGCGCGACGCGGCTCCGTATCCGTGGACGAGTGCACGATGGCAGGCGAGTTGGCGCCGGCCGCCTCGGCCACCACCTGCACGCCGTTTGAGTCCAGCTTGGCGATGGTCGCCATCAAGTCCTGTACGGATTCCGCACATACCTTGTCTAGCTCGGACGCACCTGCACCCTGTACACACATACACACGGACAAATATCACCGGGGCGGTATTGAGGAGGAAATAAAATTTTCAAGAGAGGTGGCTCACGTTAAGGCTGGGACTGGGTGTTTTAGGATTAGTGGACGTGACGGCGGAGCTGGCGCGTACGCGACCTAGCGTAATTTTGTAATCAGCGCCCGGCGTGCCACCGCTGGCCGCCGCGACTCCTGCTTCCAGAATGCCTGCACACAGTATATCTACTGTAGTGTGAGATATGGGTATTATTAGCATCGTGCATCATTTTACTTTATAACTAGAAATAGGAGATAAGACTCTACGTACCGTTGGACAGACCATGCTGCGGGATGTGCCACTTGGCTGCGGGCTGGTGCGCGTGTGCATGATGCTGCGCGGCGAGAGGGTGTGGCGGCGCGGGGGAGGGTGTGCGCGGCCCCCCGCTGCGACGTCCACTTGGCCCACCCCCACCACCACCGCCGGCGCTAACCGTCGCACCGCCGTACACGTTGTTCGCGTACCCACCCATCACTGAAAAAACATACCTATATCATTTTAATAGAAGACGTGTAATTAGTCATGTCATTTGACGAAAATGTCGACTCCATACAAGCCGCGACAATGGAAGCAAGCGTAGCCGTTGTCGTGCCCGCTACGGGTCATGTGGTGCAACGTAACTCACTCTGGTGGTAGGCGTGCTGCATGGCGGTGTGTGCGTGCGCGGGGGCAGATCCCGGGCCGGGAGGAGCGGGGCCACGACGCACGCCGCTTGCGTTCAGCAGCCCTCGCAGGTTCAGGTTCATCTCGTTCATGCCTACGCAGTGTATTCTAAGCTTAAGCGCCAATCGGGTGATCTGAGGTCGCGAGCAGGGCGGGTGCAGCAATGAGCATAATACCGATTAGATGGTGCGACGAGTCCGTACCGTGCAGGTGGTGTGGGTGCGTGGTGGAGGTGACGTGTGGGTGCCGCAGCGGCGTGTGGGCGCGCGCCCTCTGTAGCGCCAGGTAGCCGCCACCACCTACGCCCACGCCACCAGGGCTGCCCGCCGCACCGCCCACACCTACGCCCGCGCCAGATACCGCTTGCACGTACGACTGCAAATGTTGTTACAGTTTACAACACTTCTTACAAAAGCAATTGTGTTGTTATCTTGTGGTTTTAAAATTCAATTGATAAATAATAACAATAGTTTATAGTCACATATTACTTTTCTTAAATGAACCATAGGCTGGTAATAATATAGATAAGTTAAAATAAATACACAACTTTGAAACTTTATTTTATAACTTTTTAACTTTGAAACAAGGCTGTGGTCACATGTATGTAAATGTATCGACTGACCTGATATCTCGCCAAGGTCTAAGACATGTAAATAACAAATGAAATTACTAAATTACTCTATTCATTGAGTACTGTTAAAATAATTTAGATTATTAAAAAGTATCTATTGAAGCACCGGCACCGTGTACGTCGTACCTGATGCATGGCGACCTGTTGTAAGGCCACCACGGCAGAGTGCGGGGGTGCGCTCGAATGATAAGGGCCCATCGCGCCACCACCACTACCGCCTGTGCTACCACCGCCACTACCCGCTCCACCACCAGCGCCACCGCCACCACCACCGCTACCGCTGCCACCACTGCCACTAGCGCTGCCGCCTCCGGCACCACCGGCTGCGGAGCCCCCAGCACCGGGCCCGGGGCTTCCAGCCGTACCGCCATCCACCTTGCCGTCCACCACGATGGCGCCGATGTTCGATAGTACTGAAAGTATATACATTTAAGATCTACAGTTTCATATATAGTCACAATATTTATATTAATTTTTTATCTAACATTTGTGCAAATGTGTGAGAAACGTAATAGGCGGGAAAAACAAGAAATAAACTGTCACCGGCCACCGCTTTCAACACATTTAGATGATACCCACTAATGATGCTTGATGGTTTTAAGTAATGTACTGTTTAAATTACTCAAATTATAATTATTTTATTTCAGCCCATAATGCACAAGAGGTCTGAGGCACGGTGTGTAGTGTGAGTACTCACCTCGCACGAGGTCGGGTAGCTTGTCGAGTGCGAGTGAGATGCGCACAGGTATCTCGGGGTTGGGGATGTCGGCACGGCGGCTCTTGATGCGCTGGAGGTGGGCGCAGACGGCGCGCTTGCTGTGCAACACGGCGGTGTCACTGCCCTGATGGTATCGTTGTTTATATTAAAGGGGGTACTGTATACTCGCGGTTTCATATTTTAATACCTTAGTACTATTATTTGAAACGGAAAAAAAACACTTTTTAATCCAGTTCCTACTCAAATCAGATAGATGTCTTTAATACATTTTTGTATTGAAAGAGTAACTACTGGTAATTTGTCTTTGCCTAAATTGCCTATATTGAAGATGACTATTGACTGACTGTAAAGTGTTTGCTACAGTTTGTACTAGAGAATTCTATTTGTCTATAAACACATAGAGCTAATAAAACAACTGAGAAGCCACTTTTCTTGTCTCCGGATAACTTTCCTGAGAAAGTTTTTCTAAACCTTCTGCAATTTCCACAAAATGCTTCTTAAACTTCGATATACTAGTAATATCTAGGAGACTACGTGTTTTTAAACCTTTATTGATATTATATTGTAATGTAAAATAAGAATTTTAATAGAAAACAGAAGGTAGTAGAGAGGTATACCTCTCGTAACGTATACATTATATAGAGGGGGGCGGTTCCCCCCCTTCCCCTCCCCATGGGTATGCCTATCCATGTAAGTGTCTTCGAGTACCTGCTCTAGCGCGGCGTTGACGAAGTCCACACAGTGGTCGGTGATAGCGGCAAGCTGCTCCAAGGCATCCTTCTTCTCGCTGAGCGTGCGCTGCTTGGCGTCGCACACCTCGTTGAGACGCAGTACCAGCTGCTTGCCGCGCGTGTTTATCGCGTTCGTCAGTCTGAGGACCACCAATTAACTATTTATTACTGATTTTAACATTCTACAACTTTTCAAATCCCCTTTATTTCATGTTTTAATATTACTCAAGGGGACCGCATAGTGTAAGATACTGACTTGACAACGGTCTGCGTGATGTCGTGCACGAGGGCCTTTTTCTTGTCTGCGATGAGCAGCTGCCTGTCCCGGATGACTTTCATGGCAGATCCCAGCAGCACGCGCTTGTAACTGACTTCCGACAGCAGTGCGGCGATGCCGCCTCGCGCCTGCAGACCGAGGATCATTAGTAGGTCAGAAGCACGACACTCTACTTCTTGGGGCGAAGATGTATACCTGTGCCGCCATCTCAGTACTGAACTGGTATTTATGGTCGCGGTGGTGCTGAAGCTGGCAGTCGCGGCACGTGAGGCGGTCGCAGGTCTCACAGAACAGTGCCAGTCGCTCCTAGAAAACAGATCAATATGTTACATGTTCGGTATGAACGCGGGTGTGCGTGCGTTTGTGTGTGTACCTGCGGATGGTCCCTACAGAACATGTCGTGCGCGGTTCGTGCACCCGCCTGCGCCGCCTGTAGCTCAGATACGGCTTCCTCCTTGCACTTGATAGTGTGGTCCTTCGTGATCTTCAACCTGATTGAATAAATAAGAAGGATTAGCGAAACAATAAGTTTTGCGCAATTATTAATAAAAGTACATTAAAAGCGTTACCTTTGATGCGCATGCACACAGTTGTCGCAGATAAATTCTGCGCAGTCGACGCAGTAGCTGGTGGCGGGTTCGGGCTCCTCGCAGCTATTGCAGGGCTGGTCACCTCCCAGGGAGCCTGTTACAACACCACAATTGTATTAGGACCGAACCGAAACCGAAGAACCGAAAAAACATACACTTTTTGATAAATTCTTTTGAAGTTAATGTATACATATTATACAAATTAAGTTTACAAATCTTTGAATATGGAATATTTGATGTTTGATGTTTTTAGTAATACTTTAATATAATTGCTTTTGTAAAACCATTATTACTTTTTTAGTTTGATTAAATATGTATTGGTTTTAACTAATTCCCTTTTGAAAATATTACTAAATGTACTAATAAATCCTAAAACAAATGATAAACAAAGCATTGTGTACCATTGTTGCCACTCTGTTCTATGGCCACCTTTTCCAGAACAAAACGCTGGTCAATCATGTTTCCTGGCTGGCAGTGCAGGCGACACGCCCCGCAACGGATGGTGACGCGTCCTGCGCCTGCACAGTACTCGAATTAGCATCATATCTTAGATATTTAATTACCTTGTTAATGCCTCGGCTCATCACATAAAAAACTGGAATATTATCACTTGATGACAGAGGAGTTATAACAAAGTATATATTAACATTGTTTGATTTGTATGATTTTAATTTTTTTATCTCATGGTTTTGCATGGCTTTAATTCGATCTCTTTATCACAATAAAACAAACACCTCAGTTTAAATTTGATTACATTAATTTCCTCAAGATCTTTTAAGAATTTGTTAATTCTGTCTGTTTGTTTTTTTTCTATTCATCATAGAAATTCAACATGTTTCTGAATTATATCTGGATTGGATATGACAATAAAGAACATTGAAAACAGCCCAATTAAAAGCTTATAAATATAATATGAAAAATAAATACTATCCAACTTGTTTGACAAATCATCAATCTCTAAAATATTCAACACATTTTAATGGAAGCGGTTAAATACCTAAGAAGTCTCTACTCCCAGCTAGCTTTTCCTCAATCCTGGCTTTTACACAAGGCTCGCAAGCTGAATGCAGACATTCCATGAGTTTGGGAGTGCCATCCGTCTGAGCCAATGTTGCATGGCAGAAAACGCAGCGCGTGCTCAGGAATGAGCCACGCGCATTGGGAGATGCAAGAGAGTCAGCATTCTCACTCTCCATCTTGCTGACTTCCCCCACATTTGCACCAGTACCATCTGTGTCGCTCATCTGCAAATATGCACACATGGCTTAAAATAAATTGTACCAATTTAAATAAATAGCATACTGTTTTTGTACATTGCATATCCAAATCTTTATTAACTAATTTAGATTGGTAACTCCCAAATATTTAAAATCTTATTATAATTTTTATTAGGTCTTATAGAGATTGTTTTTTGTGAATCATAATTTCAACTTTAATAATGTTACACAAAAAAGCTAAGTTATTAAAATTGCTTGCTGAAAAAATGAGTGTCTTAACACTTCAAAATAAAAATAAGTACTATTTTCTAGTGATTAAGACTTTGCAAAAGGGTTTTAAGAGAACATTTTAAATATAAATAAAAATTATATTGACAAATGCAGAGTTTTTGAAAAGTATATTTTATGTTTTAAGCATTGTATAATTAATATTAATTATTAATGCCTTGATTAATATTCTATTTACTATAATTTATCACAGATTAAAAAGTTGTTAAAATAAAGATTATTTGATAAAATATATATTAACATATTACAGATAACCATTTAAGATTGGTTTATTGATTATTATTAATATATATTAATTTAAGGAAAGTTTAAAAAATACTCCATCTGTATCTATCTTGACTAAAATATTTATTTCTTTTTATAGTTATAAATTAATATAGTCAAACGTGTTTACATTAACTCTGGACGAGGAGCTTTCGGTGAGCTCGTCCGGAGCCTCCTCCTTGATCGTAACACCAAGCAGAGGTCCCAGATCCATGAGTGCTCGCTCAATTTCCTCTCCGCACTCGACGCCTGTTGGAAAACTAGCGTTCTCCATTTAAATTTCGTGCATGAAACTTTTTAACTTAGTTCACTTGTTTTAGTCTCATTTTCACCTTGGAAAAGTCAGATTCGAACTTTCACTCACACGGCCCGACGCTAGCGCACGTCAACATCGCTAATTGAGCACCTTACTTCGAGATGAGCCTACTTGAAAACGATTTCTAGTGGATTTCCTCTAATGTTAAAAGTGTAATAGGTTTATTAAATATTAATATATGACCACTCGCTCCTCCGCACCCCGAGTATAATTAAAAAAATCCTTTTGTTACATATGTTTTAATTTTTGTGAACTTTTCTAATATAACGTGCGTCCTTACTGTATTATACTTTGGAGACAAACTATAGACAACATAGAGCTTTTGTGTCATAATTATAGATTTGCCATTACATTTTATTAGTTTACAGATTAAATTTCTCTTGCTTTTTTCTTTTTCTTAACACTTCCTATCAATAAATCTTCGAAATAAGAATAAATAATTAATAAAAATAAATAAATGATAGTAACTTTTCTGAAATAATTATAACAATTACTACAAAGACTTATTTAATGCTACATATAAATGAACAGCTCCGTTTTAATCAACATTAAAAACCTTTGATGAAACTATTAAATTTAATTAATTAACAATGTTATCTATACTAACACATAAACTAAAATCTGAATGACCATAATTTCTCTCGCACCTGAATTATAAACTGACATTTTCGATCTTGCCAGTTGCCATCATCCAATTTTTATTTTTATTCTGTTGATAAAAATGTACCAAACTCCAAAGTGACAACGATGAACGAGTTAGTAATTGACATCGTGACAATACGAACACGTCAAAAAAATCATAATCTCAAAAAATGGCTGACTCCGGGCCCAGTAAGAGCGATATTGAATCTATATTTCAAAGACTACGATCAATTCCTGCAAATAAAGTGTGTATTAATTGTTAGATATGCTATAAAAGAATATGGTTTTATTGATTGTTTTAATAAAATGTTGCGTGTGTAGATATGCTTCGACTGCAATGCCAAAAACCCTACGTGGTCGTCTGTGACATACGGGGTATTCATTTGTCTGGATTGTTCTGCTGTGCATCGCAGTCTCGGAGTACATCTCACTTTTGTACGCTCAACACAGCTGGACACTAACTGGACATGGAAACAACTGAGGAATATGCAGCTTGGCGGCAATGTCAATGCGGTATGATGAAATGAATGACTAATATCTTTTAAATTTGCTGTTTTATTTATAAGTTTAGCTTGAACCCCTAGTATAGTTTCGTTAGTTAAAGTATTTTAGTTATATGGGACCTTTTCAAATTCACAGACTCAGTATTTCCGTTCCCACGGACTCGTAACAGATGATGCTCGTCAGAAATATAGTTCCCGTGTGGCTCAGTTGTACAAGGATAGGCTAAGTACTATGTCGGAGCAGGCTATGAAGACATACGGAACCAAGGTACTTGTATCTGTTAAAAATATAAATTTATATTCAAATTCCATTTTACATCTCAAAACTTATGCCTGCGTTCTTATACTGTTGTTAAAATTAATTTTCAATTGCAGATTATTTAATATAGTAATTAAAACAAATTAATGTTTCAATTTTATAGTTCATTAACAATTTTTTATTGATTAAGATAACTTATTGTGAGTTGTAGAATTTCATAGAGGTATATTCGTTATGCATAATGAAGCAAGTTGTTACTATAAAAGTTATTCAAATGGCATGTACATAGCTATCTGATGTTTAGTTTGAGTAAATAAAATAAATTTGTAATATACCAATTATATAAATGAACAAGATATTATGAAAAATATTTTAAACTTAATTTGCATGTATGTGTTAGTAAAAGGAAGGTGCTTTGGGGATTTAGTTGTTAATGCCAATCTCCTTTGAGATGACAATATCATCTAATAGTTTATTAATACTATACATGTATTAATACTTTAAAGTTAAACTTTATCTTTTAAGGTACACATAGAACCTGCTGCCGAGGTGAAGGAGACTAAGGATTCTGAGGTAGACTGGTTTGCAGAGCATGGCGAGAATTCTAACTCTAATCATATTCCATCTCAGGTAACACATTACTTTTACTTACAATTGCAGTTAATACATTGTAAAGATGAGTAACAAAATATACTATATTAGATTTTTCCAGTGGCTTTCCTATTGTTACATAAGTAATATAATAGAACTGTTATCTTGGATGTCCATCTAAAGTTTTTTATCTATCCATCGGTAAGAGTTTTCTTTTTCGAGTTGAAATCCTTTTTTTGTGCCTCTTGCCAAACTGTGCCCAAACTGTGTTCTAACTTTCATGATTACAAACAAATTCTCCTTTATAATATTGTCTTATTAAAATGTATAGAAAAAATACATTATCATGAATTTGACTAATTATTGTGTAGAAAAAATTACATTATCATGTATTTGACTAATTTCTTGACAATATCTTACTCAAAAAACTTCTGTTGATTTTAATTTTAATTAAACTATTAATGGTTTCTTGTGTTAACTGTGGGTTGTTTCATTTTTCATTTACTGACTCAGAAAACATTCTCATTACGTTTTTTAAAATAATAATACAGTATAAAATTAATGAACATGGAATTCTAAGTGTACTGTATAACATTTTTATTCACCATCTTATTGTTGTTAAATTTTCAGCCAACCCCTAACGAGTTCAGTTCTGAGGCTCGTCTGTGGGGCGCCAGCGTGGCAGGAACCGACACCCCGCGCCCCGCTCCGTCAGCCCGCGCTCCTCGCCGTCAAGCTGTCTGTATACATTCCTATAATTAGATACACTTTATTTACTTATTTTCTATTCATTTCATTTAGCAGTTTCATAAATGTCATTTTTATATGGACATACAAAATAATATTTTAATTAAAGAAAAAAAATACTTTGAAAAGTCATAACTATTATCAAGCCCAGTAAATTAAAAGGGATTTATTGGTATAATCCAGTTGGGGGTCCGCAAGGGCGGTCTCGGTGCAACAAAGGTAGCTGCAAACTTTGAGGATATTGAGCGGGAAGCAATAATGGCTGAGAAACTTAAAATTGAGGTTAGCAATTGTTGTATACTCTTTTAGAATGGTAATGATAGAATGTGAAAATAAAATAGTCAATGTTTGGTATGGATTCAGTCCAAGGCGGCGGACAGCTCCGCGACACTGGAAAGCGTGGAGAAGGAGGTGGCGTCACTGCGGCTCGCCTACAGGCCGGACGGAGCACTCGGGGACCGTCTAGGCATCGCCGCCGCCTCGCGTGCCACCGCTGCGTATGTACAAGCGATTGCACGTACATTCACACATACGCATAAATACATACATTCACACATATGCACTGACTCCCACGCTCACAAATACATACATGCTTTCAATTTATTTGGTCTGTACTTGATTTTGTAAAAAAAATAAAGAGACTTCATCATGCAGTTACGAAGCGAGGTGAATTAATATTTATCCTCTTTTCATACTAATGTAATGTGGTGTAAACAGGGGCGTGTCCCACTCGGCGGCATCGGACATGACGAGCATTGAGCAGGAAGGCGCTCCGGCAGACAAGACCACCGACGATGACGAGTACAACGACTTTAACAACGTGTTTGTTATGATCAGGTACTGTACATAGACCTACAAATATAAGTAAAAATAAATTAAAAACTTCACAAATAAATCTTCATCTTTATTTATAATAAATTGTAAAAATATCAATTACAATTTAACTATTCGTGTGTCACAATGATGACGGTCCAATTATTAAATATGATCAATTCTCTTTGGTTCTATCTTTTTTCTTTCTTTCTTTTTTTAATGGTAAAGAATTTTCTAGAAACGAGCCCTTCAGCAACAGCCGAGGACTGGACTCGCTCCTCAATGACACACCGGCCCGTAAGGAGCCCGCGTGGGAGAGCATCGAGCCCGAGCCGTCTCGCAACGTACGCAGCATGTTCTCGAGCGACAAGTCCTCTACCACTCCAACGTCCACGTCGAAGAACGTCCCCACATCGAGGAACAGACCCAAGAAACAAGACTCTGAAGACGACTCGGCGGTCAAGAAGTTTGGATCAGCTAAGTCGATTAGCTCTGCGCAATTCTTCGGAGAGCAGGTTTAACATGTTATTGAATGTCCCTTCAAAATAGGGTATCAACTGTTTATTAGTAGAAATTTTTATATGTACATCTTAGTAAAATTTCAACTTATGAGTAGCTAAATTCTACTTATAATGCGTAATGTGGTATTGCAGGAAACCCGTTGGGGCGAAGGCAACCTGTCTCGTTTCGAGGGTAGCTCCAGCATCTCGTCGGCCGAGCTGTTCGGGACCCGTCCCGCTGCCAATAACAACTCCTTCAATGTGTCGGCGCCCGACCTCGACGAGGTGATCGATTTACACTTTACATAATAATTATTGTCTTGTGATTGAACATGATAATATTTATTCGTTATTAAAATGAAATAAATATTGTAGCTTTTATGATATTCACTATAGGACAAGGAGCAGTAATCGGTCACGGCTATTACGACGGGTCGGTGATATGGTGCCGGTATCTATTGTTGGTTGTTTTGATTATTAAATGTTTTTTTTTTCGTTGGTTTTTTTTATCTTTGGTAGGTAGGATTCTTTTCTCGAATAGTACTATGATTTTGTCTCTCTGTCGCCTCGACCCTCTATAACTCTCCTTCCCGTTTTCGGAAGAGAGCCTAGGCTGCGACAGATTTATGTCCGGAGACTCTGTTCACTTTCGAGCTCTGGATCTCCGCACGTCCCTCGGCGATTCTCATAATGATTTCTTTGGTTGTTTGGTTTTTATCGGTACTTTATTAATTATTTGACTGAGCCACAGTGGCGAGAGATATAGTAGCAGTGTAGTGTAGTGTAATGTATTATGGTGCAGGTTCGCGAGTCGGTGCGGTCTGGCGTGACGCGGGTGGCAGGGCGGCTGTCGTCGATCGCCAACAGCGTCGTCAGCTCCATACAGGAGCACTACGGCTACTGATGACGGCCCGGCGACGGTCACGCGATGAGACATTCTGTTACTGATCCTTCCAATCGGTCGGATCGATAGACAATACTTTAAAGATACAGACTTTCCGATGTTAATTGTAGTCGGATTTAAATGATTCGCTTTATAATAATTATTCTAAAGAACGTGACTCGAATGAAACTTTGTAATTGTCCCTTGCTTTGATGCGCCGACTTCTTGCTATCGGGCGACCGACAAGAATGTGAATAATAAATAGATATTAATTCAAAAAAGACTTACTAGTTGAATTGTTTGTTTCGAAGTGAAACCACATTTCAATGAAATTATTTCGAAAAAGTTTTTTTTTTATATATTAAAACAGATTGAGTGCGTACATTTTGATTATTTTGCAATATATGCGCGAAAAGGAAAAGTGGATATTCAAAGTCATTTTATTTATATGTGTATCACTGAGAAGTATATGTTCCAGCACTTTTAAATGGAAGTCGCTTAACCAACTGTAGCTTAACTTGACTTATATACATCTGCATTTTAAAATAATCAGTGTTGCACAATAATAATGAAACTATTAAAAACTAACCGAGAAATTTAAGGATAGGATATTGTATTACAGTTACAAAAATTATAGCCATTTTGTTCTAGTTTTGTCTAAATTATGTAACATAAATGATCAGCGATGTGACATTGGCTCTGAGGAAACACAAATTATTTCACTATATTTTAGTAACTAAATATTATATTGTCTTCTGTTTCTGGCTCTAATATAATGTGTTTAGAAAAAATATAAACACCTATTTGTAATTTAAAAAAAAAATAATAATAATATTAAAGTTCGAAAATATTTCATACAATTCATAGATATGTGTAAGTAGAACAATTATATAGTAGAGTATAATAAATATTGTTAGATAAATTTCAACTGAGAACAATTATATGTGGAGAACTAGTATAGTACATATTGAAAAATATAACGGCTCTGTAGATACACTTACTCATGCATGTTAAGAAAGCGTTTTCATTGGTTCAAACTAGTTTATACTATGACCAATCCAATTAAAACCAGAGTTAACTGGTGCTCATAAAACTAACCTGATGATTGAAGTTAAAGCTACTTTTATATTCATTATGTGTCAGACAATTCTGGTTCTATTTCAGGAATTAGAACTAGTAACAAAGGGATACAACAATATGAACGTGTTTGAACTAAAAATAATCACATACATGACACAACTTATTTTATTTATTTGTTATACATATTACATACACTTTTCGTCAATGTTATACATTTCATTTTTCTTGGTCAGTAAATTTATTCATATTATATGCATTCCTACACTAATTGATTTATATTATTTAGTTTAATAGTGTTTTTTTTGTAAAATAATGTCGGCTTTCTGTGTTATCTTTCTATGTAAGTTTTTTTTAATTAATATTATTTACCTTTAATAAAAGTCAAGTCTTCCCAAATGTATATAGGTTTTTTTTCAGAAATAGTACATACATAGTGTATTTTTCCATTTTCAATTATCTTTGTTCCAAATATTCAAAACATAGAAAGTCGAATATTTTTCTATAATTATGTTAAGTCATTTTTTGATTATTGTAAAAAAATACATGTAATTAAGAAGTATTTTTTACTGTTTAATGAACTTGTCCTATCTACTTTAGGCCTTAACAAAACATACAGAACTAACAATTGTTTTTAATTTTGATAACAATTTTAATGGGTGTTTGAAGTAATATGGTTTCAGTAGCATTACATATATTTTTGTTACTTTTACTTGTTTTCATAATATTATCTAGTTTAAGTGGTATATATTAAAATTGTTTATGGTTTACTTTTATTTTACCTTACAATTAATATTACTTGTGCTTCTTTCTGCATAGTCCTTTCTGTAAGCAGAACCTTACTATTTCTTATTAGAATACAGCTTTGTTACAGCCATAATATACAGGATGTTATTTTAACTTTTCAATTTCCAGAGTTGCTCTGTATATGATAAATTTATAATTTTGGCATTTTATTTAGTAATTATTTTGTTTGTATAGAAATAAATATAGTGTTTTTAGATAATAATTATTGATAAAAATATACGAAACTATATTTGCAAATTGTTATTTTATTTAAATTATTACTTTTTATTTGTTATAATAATTTTTTTTTTTAGCTAAGATACAGACATTTTCCAGGGAAACAGATGTGGGCACGTAATACACGAGCCGGGCATCGAAACCACAATCCCTGAGATATAAAACTCTTCCATAATCCAGCAACACTTTGGCCCGTCTTCCGATCAGCTCGCGGTGTTCCTGTCCAAGGTCTATGTTCTTAGTGCCCATGTCCCCTTCCTGCACCCCCAGTCCTTCCCGCACCGTTCCCTCGTCCCCGACAGAGCCCCCGCCCGTATCTTTATCCCGCGCCCGTCGGCTGCGTCCGTCCCCGCACGTAGCCCAGGACACAATGCCAACTAATATATTGAAATCTTCTGCTGTTATGCCCATATTCTGGAAAACAAGTTCTTCCTATTACTGTCCTATTTTAATTATTTTTTTCTAAATTATGACGTCATTTTTTATAAACGGATAATTTAACCAAATAATTAAAAATAACAATTATGTCATGCGATAATAGCAGGCACTATTTACACACTTAAATAAACATTAAATTATACCTGCAAGTGAGAGTTTGCGATATACATGGGTCGTTCACACCGGTGGTGACAGCAAGTGGCTAGTACTATACCGGCTACTCTATGCAACACTTCCTGCGACGTTATACAACGCAACGCATAATCTGAAGAAATATTCGTTAATAATTTAATGTACTAAAAATGTTAATTATCTAGCTACACTGCATTTCTTACCGGTAGCCACACCACAGAGATGTTTAGCTAGGCCCACCACGCCAGCGGTCGCTTGCACGGCGGGCACGCGCTCCAGCCGCAGATGGGCCAGATCGGCGCGAATTCGAGTGGCGTTGGCATTAACATCATTATTTACAATTAAATCTTCCGTAATCTCGTTCTGTGTGTAGCGACTATCGCGCAATTTGTTGTCGCGTTTGTGTCGCAACGAGGCGCGGTCTACGAGCAGCACACGACCAACGCGCTCCCGACACCATGCCCACCATGCGTAGTATGACAAGTGACCTGCAGCAAGACCCACAATTATTTTAAAATTGTATCATAAATATTAGTAAACAAAGTATACATTATAGTTATGTAAGTTTTATGTTAAAGTGCCAGTTTATGCTGGTATTCAATAATTTTTTAAACATTTAAGTTTTACTCTTCAAACAATTAATTTTTAAGAATTTATTTAATATGAACTAAAAAAAACTATTAATGGTATTACCTTTTCCTGCACCCAACTCTACATAACAAGTGTTAGGCTTTACAAGTCCCTCTTGTTCCACTAAATGCAAAAGTCTGGATGCTTGCCTTAGATGCCTTAAAGAGCTCTCCGTGCGTCCAGCCTCATTAAACTCTTTACACACAGAACTGTGAATAGGTAGCTCATCTAAGGTTTCAATAGCATTTTTTAAATGTTCTACAAAGTAGAAATATCACTTAAGACATTGTATTAAGTTTACATATTAGAGAACATAATTTTATACAAATAATATTCTCTAGTTTAAATCAGAAAGGAAAGATTTAACACTTACTTTCATATAGAACATTCACTTTATCAATGACATTTAATATTCTAATGGACATTATTTGGCTGAGAGGCAGACGTGGGCAGTTATCTTCATAGAGAGGGATATTAATATTCTGGACTATATAATCTGGCTGCACTTGATTGCGAGCATTACATATTGACAGATGCTTCACAAGTTTGCTGGCATAACAGGTGCTGGGAAAATAAAATGTTTGAACTATACATATAAACAGAAAAAAAAGATCTAAAATAAGGATCAATTGTATTCAAATATAACTCACTGCTTGGAGTCAAAGGGACAAGGTATACGCGTATCTTCCTGAAATGTGATAAATTTATGAACAGCCGTTTATTTCTAATGGAACGAATTGTGGAATTTTTAAATATTTTTTACTGAATTTAGTAGTGAAACACTTGTAATTAGGGAAAAATATAAGCCAGATATTAATTTATGAAGTTGAAAGTACCTTTCCCTCATCAGTCTTCGGCTCTGGTTCATGCTCGCCACAATATTGTCTCCCTGGTTTTACAGTCATTCTGCATAATCTTTTTTTTCTTAAAACAAAATATCGACATTGAGGACTAGAAGAATTATTTATCATGAAGTTATCTATTCCACTCATTATTATTTTTTTTGATATATCACATTAATTATTATTAGCAATTGCCATAACAATATAATATAATATTTAGATTGATTTGTAAATAGTACGTAGTTAAGGTTATTTATTTACGATATTTTGAAGTTAGACTTCGATGAATGAACATTCAAATTTCAACATATGTGGTGTGACATTGCTAGACACTGTCAAAAAAGTTTAAGCGTAATGAAATAAAATTCTTGAAAAAAAAAAACTAAAGCTATTCTCTGATAATGATAACAAAATCCTAAGTATGTTTCCAATATAATTTATATTTAAATGTTTGTACAATCAATATTTTCTATCATTGTGTATTATAAAATGTAAACATTGATAAGTTTTTATTGTTATTTATAAAATTACTGGCAATTTTTTAGAGTACGTCAACAAAATTTTGAGGTTAGGCGTCGCATCATTTTGGTTTGATATTGTTTTTTTCGTGTATTATGTAGTTTGAGTGATGTAAAATGAGTTCTCCGACTAAAGACACTGAAGAACCGTCTTCTAGTTATGCAGAAGGTGAAGAGCTCGCAGGCGTCAGCGGCGACGCGAACGCTGAGCAGCGACCGCCCGCCAAGCGGCCGATATCCACTGCTGTTATTGAAATTTCAGATACTGAAAGTGATGATTCCGACGTTTGTGCCGTTAATTCTTACCAGGCCTCAGCTGATGAGGTGAAAAGAATTCGGAGAGGTCAGTATGTAGTACCTGTGTACGTTACGATGTTGTAGTGTTTCAGTCTAGAATTTGCGCGGGAATTTCATACTTTTTAAATCTGTAATAATATTTAAACTGTCTTCTAGATTGGTAGGTGACACTATAAACAAAATAACTTGATTCTATTCTCCTTAATTAGTTTAGGCTAACATTTATTATTATTATTATTATTTTAAGATAGGCAGGCAGTTGAGACATCTGTTAAATCCCACTTCAACATTAAATTATTTTTTTTACAATCCAGTCTATTCTTAAACATTTTTTAGAACATAGTTTTTCTAAAGAATATATTTTGTCTTTACAGACTACTCGTCTTCATCGTCATCTTCATCATCATCAAACTACAGCTCAGACTCTGATTCACCATGGGAGGATGACTCGGTGGTGATAGAGGATAAAGTTGCAGGCAAGGCTGTAAAAGCAAAACTTTTGGATAGGGCTAATAGGATGGATGATCCTAAATTTAATCCTGAATTAAAGGTACTAAACTTTTAGAATTATTTTGTTTGTATGTTGTTTTTTATATTGCCTGTATATTTATATGTTATAATATTTCAGTCTGAAGAAGTAATAAACAAAATAAAGTCTCATTGGGATGATGAAGTAGACCATAGTAGTGATAAAGTGACCTTAACATGTAAACCATTTAAACTCTGCCGATTGCATGATTTGCTAGCAAACCCCGAGATTATCAACAACATAGTAGATGATATGAACACATTGGACTGGTCGAGAAAGAAGATGGATCTTTATGAGTTCCATCAAACATCTGACTTAGCTAATTTAACATGGCAGCGTAGTATAAGAGGAATTTATGAATTATTGAAGACTGAAGTTATGACTTGGGCAAGTAATTAATTGTTTTTATTGTTTATAATCTAAACAAATTGATTTTAATATATGAGTTTATTGTGACCCAAATTAAAAATCAATTAACTATTCATGTCTGATTGTTATAATACTCATAAGTGGTTGCTGAGACATTATTTTTAAAATTAAGGATTTTAATTTCACTCCAGGTATCACAAGTAACGGACTTAGAGCTTACATCAGTGTCGGCGTCGTGCTCACTGTATGGTCCTGGGGATCACCTGTTAGTTCACGACGACCGTCTCGGTGACAGGCGTGTGGCCTTCATACTGTATCTGGCGCCCTGGACGCCGCGTTCGTCCCCTCACCTGCAAAATGGGGACTCCGAGGATAAAGTAATATACATCTGTAATAGCATTGGGGTGTTTAATATTGAACATCCCATGAATCGAGATATTGATGTATCCATCAAAACGTTTTAATTCTGGTGGATATCAGGGCGGCGCGGGATGGCGCGCGCACATGGGCGGCGCACTGGAGCTGGTGTCGGAGGGGGCTGTGGCGCTGCGAGTTCCGCCGAAGAACAACACTCTGGCCTTTTTCTGCGTCGGACCCACTTCCTTTCACCAGGTGAAAGCGGCTAAGACGTAGCAGTTTAAATATTTTGTTCCGATCTTATTATTAAATGACGATCCGAGAGTGTGTGTTGTTAAGGGTGTTTTTATTCTCTTTCGACATGTTTTGGCATAGAACTCGAGATAAATACGATTATTGTAAATTATTTCAGAAAAAAAAATAACTTAATTAAATATATAATGAGAACAGTCTTGTTAGTTAGTAATACATTTCTTAAAGGTCTAATAAAAGTTATGTTTGGTTTCTGAGTGTAGGTTGGCGAGGTGCTGTCGATGGAGCTTCCCCGCTTGTCAATCAACGGTTGGTTCCACGGACCGGCTCCGGAGCCCGAGGAGCCGGTCGCGGAGGCGCCCGTCGTTTCCGCTCCGCACAACCAACTGGTGGGAACTAACTTGTTATAAATACATAAGTATAAAATCTATAAGTACCAATAACATTCATTGTCTTAACTTGAGACCTCCAACATTCTGTATTGCTATTCTATCAGAATTGCAGAATAATACAATATGAATTGTTGTCTCGATTGAGATATAATAATTACTGTTTTAAAAGTTCCGTCCTTTCGTTCTGCCAGTTGAGCTGCCGTATTGTTTAAATTAGTATTTTCGAGAGAAGCCTTATAGATGTCGCCTCCGTCACAATAAAGACGATTATGCAAAGAATCCCAAATTCGTAGAAGCAGCTAGAGATGCTATGGTCGTTGGATCGAATCTTGTCTATATTCATTAATTATTTATATATTTTTTTAAATAGGAATATTATTGCCAGATTAGTTCTCTATGCTAATTGTCCAACATCAAATGGCCCACAGGTGGTTTTGCAGGCGTGGGTGGAAAGTGGCTATCTGTGTCCCCGCGCTCGCGTCCAGGTTCAGGCGCAGATGGAGCGTGCCAGCGAGGTGTGCCTCACTGACGTGTTACTGCCGTCACGCTGCAGTCAGCTGCTGCAAGCGCTGCGGCAATCCGGTACGTGTCACACTCAATAGATTCGCAAAACTTTCCCACGCTCCCGACAGCTGATGATCGAATTTTGAATTATGCAGACGTGGAATGGGAAGCGTGCGGACCGGCGCAGCAGCGGCGCTACATGCGCGTGTCTGAGCGTTGGTTAGCGGCCGGGGACGCAGCCAAGGTACCAAGGGAGGAGGGCGCGGGGTCGCCAGAGTCGGAGGCGCTTGATGGCGAAACCCCTGAGGATTTCGGCGTGCTGGGTGAGAGGCACGTAGTTCGAGCGCTGATGCGGCTCCTGAGCAGCGCGTCCTTCGTGCGGCTGGTGGCGGACTTCACCGACTTGCCGCTCACTGCCTACAGGAAACTGGAGCTGCAACGCTGGAGACCAGGGGACTTTACCGTGAGCTGTTTGACTATAGAGTTTCGTTCTCGAGAGTTGATTGTTTAGAATCTAGAAAAAATATGTTTTATTATTATTTTCTCAATAAAATGTTCAATCATCATTGTAAGGGCAACTAGCACGTTATTTGTGAAATGTTACTACTTCCTTAACTTAACTTATTGCTTATTACAAAATTTTAACTAACTTCCAGCTCCTTCCCCCCCGAGAGCACTACCAGCAACCCCGCCTGGAGGCCGTGTTGTACCTAGGGGTCCCAGAGCACCCAGTGTGCGGGGGACAGACGCTGTACGTGGCTCCAGAGGAGGGATCGCAAGCGGAGGCTGAGGCGCTGGTGACGCTGCCGCCGCGCCACAATTCACTGGGGCTGGTGTACTGCGATGCGGGCGCCGCATCCTTCACGAAGTACCTCAGCAAGATGACCATGACCTCGGACGAATGCTTCTATATAGTGACGTGTACTTATACCGAGTGATAGTGCAGTGATATGTGAATAATACAAAAGTTTATCTGATTTACTCAATTCAACATTTGGATTCATGATTATTGGAATGATTTGATTCAAGAGCAAGTATTGATAGTTCAGCTAGAAAAGTATTGATAGTTGCGGCATTGAATGAATTATTAATTTATTTAAATTTCTTTTTTACTTCATGTTATGTATTCTCTAAATTATTTACATAGTATATGTGCTCATAATTAAACAATAATAATATGAGGTCTTAGTACATAAAATGAAGAAACAATTGTCTTTGTCAATTAAATTAATGGTCTCACGTGTACATCATATTAGATGAAATCTATTAATAGAAGTGTTATATTGATTTTTGGTGGCGCAATTTATCACATAATTACTATATTTGTTAACAAAGTAGATACTTTGTATAATTTTATTACTGTGTAAATAGATCAGTATCATATTTATATTTAACATTTATTGATCCTATTTATCATTTAAATGACTGCTTTTTCAAACTTGCTTTATTAATTGTTGCAATATTGACAATACATGATAAATATGTGGGTAAATAACAAATTTAATAATAAATAATATTCTTATTGAAATACAGGTCAAAAGAAAGGTTGTAGTAAAAATGTATAGCAGAATATTTTTGTACAGATAATCCGGCTATAAGATAGTTGTAGATTAAATACCGTTTTCAATATATTTTCTATCCACGGTTGTATTTCACTTGCCTTGCTCACCCACTAAATCTATACATACAAACATTTTACATTTGAGTAACGAAAGGTAACTATTGTACACATTGTGATGCAAATGATGTATAGATTGAAATTTAGTATTTCTCAGATAACTATCTATAGTTTTTGAACAGCATTGAAGATCGCTGCTTATCTGTTGGTTTTAAAATCTAAGATTAAGTTTTTAAAAGTGACATGCATATGAGATATTATTACTTGATGTTTAATAGTTTTTCTCTGCAATAAAGGTTATATCTCAGATAACTAAAATTGGAAGACAATGGTAATTTAAATGCAGTTTTCTGCTATTGAAAAGGTAGAAGGAATAATTTTTTATTCTAATTAATTTTTGAGAACAGGCATAATATATGTTGTTGTTTGCAATGTAAAAGCTTATAAAATAGATCAAGCAGTTTGTGTAGAAAAAGTATTTTTAGACGGAAAGATACTTTTTTCTTTATTAAATATTAATTTTTAATATGTATATGTATTGTTACTATACGTAACACATAAATTATATAAGAGAAAGCATTCAAATGGATGAGATCTTGTTCATTAAATCCTAAATTATTTTAGTTGACTAAGGGCCGTTTTCAATAAAGTATCTGTCTCTTACGTAATTACCAAAATGTATTTAAGTAACAAAGATAACTGCTTCTGTGATTGTTGGATAGATAAGTGCTTATCTTAGATAGACAAGTTATTGAAAACGGCCGTAGTTATCTGGCAGCAATCCGTCGGCGCATGTGCGGCCGCTGTTTGTGTTCACTACGACGACTGTCACTAAGCGATTCACTATTGTTTAAGTTTTGTACATATTGTAAGAGTTCACGAAATAAATAATAAAATTGATTTATGTTTTATTTATTAATTCTATATATGTATATTATTATTTCACATCAGTTTACGATTTCAGGGGATTCTGAAATAGTTCCAGCAACGCAATGCCGTATTTAAATTTTAAACTTAGCTGAGTAAGTTTATTAGTTAGATTTTAAAGGTATTTATTTAGTAAGATTTTGAAAGTACAGAATTTACTTTTTCACTAGTATTTTTACCTCATATATTGTATTCTATTTTTATATTTTTTTGCACTCATTCTATTTAATTTATATTATTTTATTATAGTAACATATAAGTTTGTAGTTTTTACAATTTATATAATATTATTATAATATATATTATTTATTTTTATCAGTCGGTACACCTACCTTGTAAAAAGCTAAGTTCCTACTTATAAAAGATATATCAGTGAATACAAGAGAAAAGATAAGTGTTATATAATATGAAAGCATGAAAAATAAGCTATAGTTTCTGTCTGTTTTCTAAATGAAACTCCTTTAGGTCGTGGTATAAAGCCAATATCTTGCGCTCATCCGGCGATATTAAACTCTAAACTGATGCCACTTTGATGCCTGGAACGTATAAGATCCCATGTGCTTATACATACACGTAGGATTTTCTTTGTAAGTATTCTATTAGTGCATCCTTGGATCACGTGCAGGATAGAAATTTTGTTTTTACATTAGACTTCGCCATATATAAGTAGAGTAAATTTATAAAATTAGGGAAAATACGTCGTTTAATATTTATGTTTTATAATTTACTACGTTTTAGTGTGATTTTAAACACATTTTTAACGGGGTATTTAAATTAACTTTAAACATAAATTGTAATAGAGAAATGATGTAAGGTTTAAGTAAATGAATTAAAATATAAAATAAATACATACCTATTTTTTTCAGAGTAAAAGAGTAGGTGCTCTGTATTTCTATCTTTAAAAGTAATAAACTCTATGAAACATCGAATTGAAACAATGTTGTACAATGACAATATATAAATAGCAATATGTTACAAGATCATATCTTGTAACATATAGCTTGTTTTATTTACATGTATACATGTATATAAATATGTTCATATTGTTAGCATATTGCTTTAGCTTGTCAGAGCTTAAACTCGAGATTATTTAGGAACAAAATAGTAAACAGTGGCTCAATATTGTTTCGTCACGTGCTTCGCTAATAGTTGGAGCGTCTCGTTCGCGCGCTCTTTGATTGCTCCCCGCGAGATCGTACGTGACTCGATATCGCGTCTTGAGAGCTGACACCGCGGCAGTGTGCCGCTACTGAATGAAAATTAATTATTGAGTTAATAATATATAATTATATCCTCATGAAACTTCGTAATTTATAAGCTTTTTTAAATAGAATAACTAAGATAAATCGTTTGTCAAAAACAATAGTCAAACTTTGCTTCTTTTTCAAAGTAGTATTGTTCTTCCCCTCCCCACTCTGTTTTCACTATCACCATGTCTCTGTTGTGTGTGCGTCGATCGCTTTCTAAACAGGTAATAAGTAATAACTAATATGTGGTCAAAGCAGATTATTTGCATAGTTCAGCCATCATGAAAATGTGATATTAACTAGGTATTTAAAATTGTTAGTTTTAATAATATCTTATAGGTATTCCATTTTTAAAATTCAATACATATAAAAATATTAAGTATTATTTTAGTTACAAGTTTTTTAACTTTTCCTGTTTCAAATATAAGCTGTGAAACTGAAAAATCGTGGCCTTATATAGGTAAGTAACAGACAGGGAGCCATTTAGTCCATTGAAAAGTTACATTTGGGGTTGCGTTTTTTAGAGGACGCAATTTTATTTTTTTAATGTATAGGGGGGGTCAGTAGAAGCTTAAGTTCAAATTTGTGGGGTCGCCACCCTTGTCCCACGGCCGCCATCTTGAAAATAGGGGTTGAAATGGTTTTTACGTTATATCTCTTAAACTATTTATCAGATAAAAAAAATTATAAACATTTTTTATTGCAAATTAAATTATCTACAACTTTGGTCTAGTAACTTTTTGTCGTAGAACTATAAATAAAAAAGTTATAAGCGAAAATGTTTAGAAATTCGAGAACAAAATTTCTATTTTTCGATATAACTTTTTTTTGGATCATTTTACGAAAAAATGATATCAGACCATTTTTGTAGATCGTTTTTTAAGGAACAACTTTTATAAGCAACATTTTTTTATTAGGTCAATAGCTAAGGTTTTACTGAAGTGAGTACTATTTTTCAGCACTCTTTCGTTTTTTTTTATGTGGTATCCCCAGGAGGCCTAATCCATGGGCAATTTCTAGACAAAATAATGTTATTTATTATTATATATTGAAAAATGTCTATCAGATATTATTTTTTCATTCTCTTCGATGGTCCAGGCTGCGAGAAAAATCTGAATCAGTATCCGACGTGAATTTTTGTAGTATAATGTGAGTTGGTTTTGGCGTCATTGTCCTTGACTCATTTTCTAATTCATTTTCTTCAAGTAATGTTGATATGTCCACGATGTTGCTGCAGCTTTCACCACCACAATAGAGGCACACTGATGAACATTTAAGGCCTGCTTTTCGGCAACCGCACGCACTTCCACAATTTCCTTTGCATTTGCAAAAGATTAATTTCATAAGTTCGGAGGGTGCTGGAGGCTTGGAAGCTTGGATTGGCATCCAAAATTTTCCATGCTTTTTCCAGCCCCATTCTTCTGGATCACAATATTTACGGAACCATAACTGAATCTGATATACTCGAAAACTGTGGGAACGGGCTGCATCTTGTATTGGAGGAAGTGAAGAGAGATTAAATGCATTTTCATTCACTGTTTTAGCAAATCGTTTGTATCGCAGAGTGTCTAGAGTATCGTCTTTATTTCCGCCATATAAAGAGAAGAAAAAACGTTTGCCAACAACACTGAGTAACGATGACTCGACTTTTTCACTCATAAATAATTTAGTTCCACTTGCTAACTCTGGATGCTTCTGCAAAATTTTTATAAACTTGACTTTGCCCATGTTATACGCTGCTGACGTTGTGTCGCATCCTGAGAAGGCATGGAGAAACAGTAAATTCTCAGCTATTACGTCGTCATATTGTATTGTTAAAAAAAAAAATGAATTTAAAAATTAAAAATGTATGAGAATGTATGAAAATAAAATAAGTTAAGACAAAAATAAACAAAATACCTAAATGAGTGTGTGAGCTTGCCGAGGTGGTATTGGCTATGGTTCTCAAAATAAACTAAATAAGTCAAATAAAAAAAAACAAACAAACAAACTAACCAACAAATATAATCGGGCGCCAGAGAACCAGTGCTTAAGATTCACTCAGAATAGTCTGCCGGATAGACCATTGAACTATTAATCTCAAGGCGGGCATTGGTGTGCATTTTTGGTGTGTTGACAGAGAGCCAAAGAAAAGAAAACTAACAATTTAACAATATATTTCAAACAATACAACAAAACAAATTCTTGTAACAAGTTACATTACAATTAGAGTTCTCTAGACTTTAAATTAAAAAAAATAATACTTACAGTTAGGTTTTGATAAATTAATAACCTAAGTAATAATTATAAAGAACCCTGATTTGCTAAAACATTCCTTCCACAGCCAGCAATGTAGGTTCAGCCGCAGCACATCCTCAGTAATACATCATTTTACTTGGCGTTCTTTAATGGCAAGCGGGTTGTAAAAGCAGGTCAGCGTTAAGCTCTAATGCTTCAGGCAATAATATTATGATGCAAAAATTGGAGCCATGTGCAGAAATGTACAAAACAGGAACCAGTTAAAATGAGAACCCCAAACCAAAATGGTTCTATTAGAATGGACAAAATGTAAAATGACAAGTTCCAAATATAAAAGAGGTAATATAACGAATAAATAGAAGATCTAAAAGTTGAACGAATAAGTTGAAGATTAATTGAAGATCTAAACTTGAAGAGATTGAAGATATCAAATTAATTGAAGATCTAAACTTGAAGAGATTGAAGATATCAAATTAATTTAAGATCTAAACTTGAAGAGCTGTAACAAAATAAAAGCAATTGATAATTCATACTCAAATAAAATTTAGAAAAGAGAATGTGTATGATAGGACACTTACCGCGTAGGCACGCGCTCTTCAAATTAAATAAACTAATGTGCACTTACAATAAAGAATGCACAAGCGAGCAAATACTGTAAATAAAGAAAACAAATTGATTATAAGGATGTTTGAAAATTGGGAAAAATATACGCGAGCAAATGGCGTCTGCGCATATGTAAGAAAAAATCACAAAACTTACCCAAAATTGCAGCAACAGAGAAATTAACATTTATCACGCTTATATGCGTTTATATTTAAATGTTAATCATAATATTTTAATAGATTGACCAATATCATGGAGAAAAATTTAGAGATTCAAAAATAACGTGTTCACCGAACAAAATCCAAGAGAAAGGTGAAAACGTCAAAGTCAATAGACTACAAAATACAAACAACCGGAAGACAACAAATCGAACTGCCAAGTAAGAATGAACTTAAGAAAAACTATTAACTAATACAATTTGATTTTGTTTTCCAAATTTATAAATAATAAAAAATATTACAACAAATGTGGTTTTCATTTTTTAAATTATAAATTAAAGTATGTCCAACTAACCACCATTTAAGCAACAATAAATATCTGTTTTAAAACCTTTGAATTCTTATCTGTGCAATAGAATGTGTAATGAATGTGAAGCTAACTGTCAAATTTTAAAGTGACAAATGACAACTAATATGTAAATAAACCTTTTGTTTTGTTGTATTTAAAGTAAAATATCCCCAAAAAAATTTAATATATTTAGTTAAGTAACGGATTCCAAAATACCACGTTACAATATTTAAAACAGATAGACAGACAGTACAATTGTTCGGACGTACGCCCTTTTGAAGGTTTTTAAAAAAAAAAAAATAGTTTGATTCCTTCCAAATGCCGTCAGCAATACAAGGATTTCGATGTCTTCTGCTATGATTGTCACCGAATCATATGACTGTGATGCAGCAAGCGCACAACGGACCATGACCGCATCTGCATCCGATTCAGCCTGGTCGACAGTAAAATCAGTTTTGTAGTGGGGAAAAGGGTCAAACATAGTTTAATAATAGCATAGGAATGTTAAGATCATAATAAATTGTATGAATAAAAAAAATATAGATAGAAAAGTAAGTCTAATTTTTAGTTTTTATTGCATCTCTATGAGCATTCGAGAATCCGTTCAAGTTTGGAGCGCTGTAAAACCTAGATAAATAAATTAAAATGAAACAAGTACAAAGAGGAAATTGTTCGTTGAAAAACCCTCTACAAAATTGCTATGATGTCATTTTATTGTAAAATGAACTGAAAAAAAGTTATAACCTCCAAAAGGAAATTTGTTACAAAATTTTTACTTATTTTTGTTTATAACTTTTTTGTTGGTCACTTGACGATAAAAAGTAATAGAAATAAAATTGTAGGAAATTTAATTTGCTAAATTTTATTTTTAATTAAATTTTCTGTAGGGTAACTAGTTTACGAGATACAGAGCGAAAACCCTTTGCACCCGTTTTTCCAAGATGGCGGCCGTGGGACAAGGGTTATGACCCCACAAACTTGAACTTAAGCTTCTACTGACCCCCCCTACACATTAAAAAAATAAAATTGCGTCCTCTAAAAAACGCAAGGTTAGGCCTAAAAAATGTAACATTTCAATGGACTAATTACGGCTTTCTGTCTGTAACAGACTAATGAACAGACGTTTTGAAATGTTTCGAAAATAATAAAGCTGGGTCTGTAAAACGTAAGTTACGCTGTGACTTGCGAATTGGAAAGGTTTGATAAATTATAAACTAAAAAGCTTTCAGTGACTAAATTATCAATTTAATTTAAGCTTACATTCTTTGAGTGACAAGATTAAAAAAATACTTTATTAAAGTTGCTGAAAAATGAATGAACTATGCTTTTGAGATTCGTTTTTTTTAATATCTCAGACTTTAACTAACTTAAACTTACGAGAAGTTTATACAAATAAAATTTTACTGATCAATCGTAACCATATAATACGATACCTATTACCAACCGATTATTTCAAATATTTTTTTATTGTAGGCGATTTAATATCTAATTATATTCTGTTAGTGTGTCAAGAAGACATGACTACCTATTATAAATTATCAAATCAAGCTAATGTATACATTAAAAAATTTTGAACTTTCAGAATAAAAGAAGATTTCATTTAACCGTATAATTTTTAACCTGTTTTAATATGCTAAAAACAGAACATATAATAATAACAGGTAGGTTCTCGAAACCAAAAGAATACTTATCATAATGTTAAGATAATTTTTATATTAATTATAGTACATTTCAAAATAAAATATTACTATGTAGTAATAAGCCAAAAGATAGTTGACAGCAACTAAATTTAAATATAGTGTTCATTTATGTCTTATGTTTCAAAAGCTAAGAGATAAATTGGTAGTGTCCACGTGTAAGTCCACAGATTGGTTTTGGGCAAGATCCAAATGTTCCTCTTGAAGTAATATTATGGCCTTAGTAGTTAGGACCAAGATTGTTCAATTCTTCTTTTTATAGATAACATTTAGATGAGTGAAATAAAGTAGTGAAATAAAGGCTACGACGCTAAACCTTTTCAATCCTTTAGGACTCCATATTTAAATTATTAGAATCGGTAATATATCGCCTTGGGCAGTAAACGGTATTGTGATCGCGAAAGTGCTTTTATCTCAAGGGACACCTTCGTTCCGCTCCGAGACGGAATGCTGTCGGCACCTATAAGTTACGAGAAGACGTCTTGTCTTTTCTATATGTATATTAACGTATTAACGATACACGTAGTACATTTTACAATTATGATAGTATAATGACAATTTCCATTGACACAAAGATAACATAACATCATAGTTAAAGTATGAACTATTACCTATTTATTAATTAGGTATAGTTAATTTACTGTCATAATTTGCAACAAATTCGCAACACATTCGAAGTGCGGGGTGAGCACAAATCATATAATTATTATTATAAGTGTTTATCGATTCAGTGGGCGGGAGAGAAGTTAACATTTACAATTCAACTCTTAATTTAGAGTTATAATAACTGATTGTACTAATATTGGGTTCGGATTATTAAAGATATTTGTTTAAAGACTAATAATATTTTTTTAGTGTTTATTATTTTAACAATTCACAAACACAAAAGTTAAAGTACTAAGTACATTATCTTACAGGTCACGTTCGTATAGTATTGTGGTAAGGAGGCTGTTACATCTCCCCGTGACTGAGATAGCCCTCTTTTACATCAGATAAAGCGATGAGACGTGGTCACGTGATGTTACATCTTATAGCATTTTATTTCTTCACAAATTTAAATTCTTTTAAACTGCTATTTCTTATAAGAAAGACATATTTGTCTTGCTTCAAGCATGAATTGAATTCGTCGTCTAGATTTTCTTTCATTAATAGTTCTTTCCTGCTTTGATATGGGTCGAAGCACTTATGCTTAAGTTAAGATCTTTCAGACCAGAATACATAGGTCCAAAGACCGAGTGAGGACATGGGATTGCTGATAATGAACCCAAATGATTATAACTAATTGAGTAACCAAAGGAAAAAAATTGACATTTTAGGATTTGTTTTAAAATATCTATAAACATGTATAGCCATGTTAAGGTTATTTAGATTTAAATAAATATAGAATGAAAAATAAACCGATACGGGCAACCGTCCCGACGCGACGGCTTATATTTCATTCTAAATTTAAAAAAAAATACAATTCATGTTAAGTGTGACTGACAATAAGAAAAGCATAGAAAGCATTCAAACTTGTAGATTTTAAGCAATTTTTGGAGTCATGAATAAATACTTCCTTCATTTAATTATCTGTTACAAAAAAATAAAAACAATTGATTAAAATCTATTATGAATTGTCGGTCACTTAATTTGTGTTATCTTTTCGGTAACTATAATTACCAATTTGTTGTTATTATATTATTATCATGAAGTGACGGGATGCTTCGAGATATAAATATTAAACAAGGAATATATTTTCTGTGTTTTAAGCCCTAAAAAGAGCTTTGAGGGAGTGTTAACGTTTCGAGAATGTTCCATTAATTCATGGGTTTAAAGAAGGAATGATCAATTGTGAGTCTTAAAGAAGAAGCAGTTGGTTATTGTTGGTGTTGATTCCATTATTGAAATGGTTAATAAAAATATGTTTTTGTTTATTTTTCTTTAATTAATAATAACTAGTGGTCGCCCAGCTACCGAAAATCGTCCGTTATCTAAAGTGGTAATGTTTATGAAAGTTTGGGCTTACACCTAGGCTGGTTAGGTGCTTTCCATTACTTGCTAGAACAAGATACATAGAAAAGTGCTATCACTTCGAGTATTTCGCCACGTGCGATAACGTTTAGATGTTTTTCATTTTAGAAAATTACTTTGATAGTATTTAAAAATAACAGATGTGGCAAATAAAATAAAAATACATAAAATCAAAAATATTTATTGAAAATAAATTAAAAAAATATATGGTCAGGTTAACACATATTATGTATTTTTTCTTCTTCCGCCACTTCGAGAACCTCGTATAATAAAAATGACAAATATATTACAACTAAACTACAGTCATATTTTTCTAAACTACTTATAAAACAATCGATGTTACTAAAACATTGAGGACTAAAATGTTTGAAAATTTTGCTGATGCTTCTTCCATTCTCAATTTTTTCTGTGCAATCGTGTCGATCCATATATGTCGCCAGTTAACGTCCGTGGGAAATCTAGAATAATACTTCGTATCACATAGATGTTGCAGAATTGGTTAGAATAACATTGGATTAAATAATCGAAAAACTGTGCTATTTACAGTCTTATAATTGGTCCGCAGGACAATTCTCTCTTTATAATTTGTGTAAAAAGGGGTCCAAAGTTTTTGCTTAACGTATTAATATAATGATTATGTTTTGTTTTATAAATAGTTCTTACACACAAAATTTTCGAGAAACAAATGTACATTGTACAGTCTACAGTCTCCGTGAACGATGACGTCACATCACGCTACGTTAATTGCCGCGCAATCCGACAGCTGCAAGCCCTACTTTGAAAACACGCTTACATTATCCTCGATTTAAATGGGAACATACGGAATTCAACATAAAACAAATTAACTTGCATAAAAGCATAATTTTACATGAAATTTGTTCTATGTTAGATTTAGATAGTTTAATATTAAATTGGGAAAAAAAACAATATATGTATTTTAATATGTTTGAATACCCAATCGGTATTTTAAAGGTTTTATGTTCTTATAATATATTAACAGTTTTGCAGCTTTATTAAATGTGGTTATAGTAAAAAGCAGACTATTGCCCTTACAACGGGATACTAAAAGAATACAATATTTATATTCGTAATTACAATATATTTCAGTGTACAGTCCTATTGTATAATTAGTTCATCGATCTTAAAACTCATTGACACTGAAAAGTATAACCTATCTTCATTCGTAATGAAGTACTTAATCGGTTCCTGTAGTTAAAAGAACGGAAATGTATAAATTATCTCAATTACTTAAATAATACATTAATTCGTTCCTAAGTCCCGCAATCCCGCGGGTTTAGGAGCGGTGGTGTTTAGCAATTTAAATATTCTCGCCACTTCTACAAAGCCCTTATTTGGGGCCTTTTTTTAAATAATTAACATCAATTGTTTGCTTTTAAATAAACCTTAATTAACCGCACGTCCTATGGGCTACAATATATGTGATATATAACACCAATAATAAAATCATAACGATTTCTAAATTTCACATTAAATGTTTTACATTAAATTTATTTATTTAAGTAAATATTAGTTGAAAAATACTTATTGAAATTTTTATTCTTTTATTTGTTCGCAAGTCACGAATAAGATGCCCTAATGGAATGCAAATGAAAACTTATCGGTACTAAAGTAAGTTTAAATTAAAACAATTAAAAAACGCACTGATATGAGAGTAATTGAAAAACAACGCTTTTGTTTTTGATAATAATAATATTTTCGTCTTTTCAATTTCCTTGCAAACAGCATAGAGTAAATGCAACCATCGAAGTAACGGAAATGACTCAATACTCAATATTGTAGTACAATAACATTCAGCTGAGTGCGGTTTCTTGTTCGCGTTCGATAAATATTACACTTACGATGTTGACTTTTATATTTTACTCTTTGTGTTGTTGCGATTGTATGATTGTTTGCTTACCTGTCATGAATTATTAAACGGCTAAATGTAATAGGTATATGCTAATACGACGAATAGCATAATTATTTCTAACGAAGTATATATATATATATATTAGTAATATTTATTTCCAAGTTTTTTATTAAATTTTAGAAATATTTACGTGTTAGATCAATTAGACCTAAACATCTGTAGAAAAGATCTGAATTAAGTAGAAGTTGGAATGGTTGCGCAGAGCTTTATTGAAATTATAGCGAGAATGATAACTTAGCACGAGGCGAGATAAAAGGTTTTAAAATATAAAATATTTCATAAAAAAATACTAATGTAATTTTCTACGTGCTAATATACCACAAGACTCGAAGTAATAGTTTTAAAAAAATATTCTGTTTGTCTGTATATCTCTTTATTTGCTCTAAAAAATACTAGACTTTTGATGAAATTTGGTATGATTATAGGAAAGGGTAATTACCTACATCACAGCAAGTTAACATATAGGGTACTTTTTAAAATGACATACCAACGCTCAAGGTACTAGCTAAGACAACTTATAACTTTACACAGGACTTAATATAATATTGTTTAAGTTGCTACTAAGGAAGAGTTCTTATTTATTCAACTCTTAGAAACTGGAACGTCAATGAAACACACGGGCTAACGACAGACTGTTTAATTCACATTATATAATGCTACCCGCCACCTTTGTACATATTATGCACCTAACTAAGTATGGTAGATCGTCACACTTCTCCTCACTGAACTGACCATTACACTTTAACATTATACATTAAATATTCTAATACATTTACCAATATATTTTAAGAGCCTCTAAGTATATAACTCCTTATATTTTTTTTACGCTAATCTTATTAACTACAGGCCGAGCGTTTTGCTCGATATAATGCACGCAGTGCTCGAGCGGAAGCATCAGGCGGTGTCAACGGTTCTGATACCTCTGGCTTATCTGCTTTATTTGAATTCGTCTCATTGTCACCGCTTGATGCATCCTCATACAAATCAGCTTCGGCTCCGTTGGCGACCTGGGTCTCGTCTGACTTAGGACCCTCTCCTACGGACCCGCCGCTCATTCTAGATAACGAGTAGCGGTTCTTTTCCTTATTTGTTGCTATAATTTGATCGGCATGTCGACGCCACTCAACGCCATTACCTAAACCAACTTTATAGGATACAGGGCCCGTTTTTTTAATGACTGTAGCCTCTGCCCACTTATCCCCCCGCGTTGAATAATCACGAGCCAAAACCGCGTCCCCGACGTTAAAGTCTCTAACGGCACCGACATGTCTCGTGACTTGCCTTTCTTGTTTGGCCCGCACTACGGCCGCTACATCCGGCCTAAGTGCGTCTAACCGCGTCCGTAATCGTCGCCCTTGTAAGGCCACTGCAGGTGACACCCCGGTTGTCGCGTGCTCACAATTACGGTATTGAAGGAGGAATTTTGACAGGGCCGCGTTTACGTCCACTTTTTCATAAAGAGCTCTTTTAATTGCTTTCTTTACTGTTTTGACTGCGTTTTCGGCTGCGCCGTTACCCTGAGGTCTATAAGGGGCCGAAGTTGAATGTTTTATACAATTATTGTGACAATAAATTTGAAACTCTTGAGACGTAAAGGGTGGCCCATTATCGGTCACGAGTTGCGATGGTAAACCAAAACGAGCGAAAATGCTCCTCAACACATTAATCGTATTAGCTGCATTCGTACCTGACATTGGAATCGCCTCAATCCACTTTGAGTGAGCGTCCACTATTATTATATATCGAATTCCCTCACAGTCTGCAAAGTCGGCATGTATGCGCTGCCATGGGTGCAGTGGGAACTCCCAAGGATGCAACTGCGCCCGCGGTGGCGCATCGCGAACCGTATTACACGCCGCACATGATTTACCCATTTCCTCTATATCCCTATCTAAGCTTGCCCAATAAATATAGTTTCGCGCCAATCCTTTCATTTTATTTATACCCAAGTGTCCCTCGTGCACTTCTTTTAATATTTTATTTTGTAACACTTTAGGTACGACTATCCTATACTTGTATATTAAGCATCCTTGGTTTATTACAAAATCATACCTTCTAGCGAAGAAAGGTTTTTCCAGCTCGCAACTGGGGCCTGCCGGCCACCCAAACAATACATAGCCTTTAATTTTACACAATAACGGATCGCGTTCCGTTTCTTTTGCTATATCTTTACAATTAATGGGTATCGATTGTTGTACTAAATTTAAGTATTCTACAGTGTCAACAGAGCTCCCCTCCCGAGATAGCGGCAACCTGGACAACGCATCAGCCGGACCGTTATCCGCCGATCGTACAAATTCGATATCGAACTCGTATGAGGATAAACGGGCTGCCCACCGTTGTAGAAGACTGGCTGCCGTTTGAGGAATTCCTCCCTTTTTGCCAAAAATATGTGTTAGTGGCTGATGATCGGTGCGTAGCGTAAATTTTCTACCAAACAAATACTGATGGTGTTTGGTGACACCAAATAGGATTGCTAGCGCCTCTTTATCTAATTGGCTGTAGTTACGCTCGGGTGTACTCAGTGTACGCGAGACACAGCTGACCGGCCGCTCGCGGCCGTCCGCGTAGCGGTGCGCGAGCACTGCGCCCAGACCATATGCGCTGCTATCTACCGACAGCACTAACTCGCGCCCCTCCTCGTAGTGTGCCAGTACCCGTTTACTCAGGAGGGCTCGCTTGGCTTCCGAAAAAGCTTTGTAACACTTAGAGTCCCATTTCCAGCCGACATCCTTTTTTAATAAATTATGCAAAGGTTGTAGCATAGTGCTTAGATGAGGAATAAATCTACCATAGTAATTTAACATACCTAAAAAACTTTTAAGTTGCTGAACATTATCAGGAGTCGGTGCGCTAGAAATAGCCTCTAATTTCTCAGGATCTGGATGTAAGCCTTCTTTATTTATGATGAAGCCCAGATACTTCACACTATCTTGTAAGAAATGACACTTGCTTAGTTTTACAGTAAGACCCATGTTACGTAATCTTTCGAGTACACTTCTAAGATTTTCTATATGCGAACTACCCTTAGAATTCGTAATACATATATCATCTAAAAATACTACACAACCCTGCACTCCGCGCAGTGTCTCCTCCATAATTTTTTGGAATTTTTCCGGAATACAAGATAAACCGTAGGGCGTACGTCTGTATGCATATGTACCTAAATGAGTTGTTATAGCCGTATATTTCTGGGAATCTTTAGACAAAAAACATTGTTCATATGCATGTCGTAAATCTATTTTACTATATTTTTCACCCCCACTAAGATTTGCAAACAACTCCTCAATACGGGGCAACGGGTAATAATCTCTTTTTAATTTCGGGTTAATAGTGATTTTATAGTCCCCACAAATACGGATATCTCCATTCGTTTTAACTACAGGTACTATTGGGGTACCGTAATCCGCGTAATCAACACGATAAATAGTACCGTCTGCTTCTAAACGTTCAACTCCCGTTCAACTCGTGCGCGTAGTGCCAGCGGCACCGGTCTTGCTCGCACATAAACCGGTTCGCTCTCAGTCAGCTGTAGCTGGATCGGTTGTTTGCAAGCGCCTAACTTGTCGCAAAACACTTCTGGGAATTCATTACGTAATTGGGTCACCAAATCATCATCATTTATTTCGTTGAGAGTTATTTGTGTTATTTTTAAAACCCGCATCCAGTCTCTTCCCAATAAAGGTCGCGCCCCACTCTTAATGACATAAAGACGTAATGATTTCCCACTTATATTACCCAAACACACATTGACCTTGATATAGCCTAAAGACACAATACGCGAGCCTGAATAACTACGTAAGACTAAGTTGTCCTCCACAATTTTGTTCTTTGAAAACAGACGTCGGTACATTTCTTCACTAATCGCCGAAATGCGACTACCAGTGTCCACTTCACATTCCACATTTATGTTATCAATCACTAATGTAATATAATATGGCTTATTACCTCTGGCTGCTACGGTAATTTGGAACATGTCGTCCTCGGACTCGTCACTTACATAATTATGACGACCTTGCACTCGTCTACACATAGCTTTTAAATGTCCCTTCCTACCGCACTCATCACAGCTGTAATTTCTGAACCGACACTTCTCTGCCGTGTGCGCCTTACCGCAGCGCCAGCAAGACCGTGCTTGTGAGCCCGAGGGTTCCGTGTCCCTGCCACTGCCAGCACCTGTACCACCGCCACCGGGTGCAGGAGGTAGCCTCCGCAAGCCTGCTCGCCCGCCGCGTGCAAAGTGCAGGCCTTCGCCCGCCTCGCCGACCACCGACGACGATGTTGCTCCTGCCGAGTCTGCCGCCGTTGTCCCCACCGTTGTGCTGCTCATCTCCGCATGCTTTTCAGCCGCCTCCAGAGCCAAGGCTAGTTCGATAGCCTCTTTATATTCAATTTTCTTCTCCGCAAAGATTCTCGAACGCATCGCATCGTTCGATAGTCCAGACACAAATTGATCTCGTAAATTTTCTTCGAGTGAAGTAAAATTGCATGTGCTCGCGAGGTGCTTTAACGCTTGCAGATATGCCATGATTGGTTCGCCCGTATTTTGCCGCCGCAACCTAAACACGTGGCGCTCCGCGATCTCTGAACGCTGAGGTTCCAAGTGTTCCGTTACTAATTTCACTAATTCTTCGTAGGTTTTACTTTCGGGAAAACTAGGTGAGCACAAATCGCACATTAGAGCGTATGTCTCCTCACCTACCACGGTTATTAACATCGACACTTTTAAATCTGCCTTTATATCGTTCAACTTTATATACTGATTTACGCGCCTTATATATGCGGGCCACTGTTTGGATCTTAAATTAAACGGTTCAATCTTCCCGATCGGCATTGTGTATACCCGTACTACTAAATTAAATTAATATAAAATCCCGTCGTTCGTCGCCAATGGAACGTCAATGAAACACACGGGCTAACGACAGACTGTTTAATTCACATTATATAATGCTACCCGCCACCTTTGTACATATTATGCACCTAACTAAGTATGGTAGATCGTCACAGAAACAAAATCCATTTTTTTAAGGAAGACCTCTGAAAATTTTAACATAACTTTTCAGTTAGAAATACATAACACTCTTTAGAGTTTTAAGATCTTAAACACCAAAGAACTGCATGAATTTGGCGACGAAACCTTATATAGAAGTCTGTTAATATCTACGTTAACTTTAAACTCGGTTTCGTCTGTTGGAAACTGTGGTTGTTCTTGTAGTTGTAGTTGTTTTTGTGGTATTCGTATAACTTAAATTTAAGTGGTCGCTGAGAGACAGACAAATATTCAGTTCTATCGAAAATAACAAAGTTTACTTGTAGATGCAGATATATGTAGATAGAAACCAATTAAAAATGTAAATAATTTTTATTCATTTTTAAATGTTTATTTAATTGTATTTTATTCTCAAGTAAAGTTATATAGTTTTTATATTTATATATTTAGAACATAATACTGTATTTAGATCACAGAGCACACTCAAAACTAAACAAAGTTACTATTTTATAGTCTAACGACACCCGGTCACGCGACGAGGAGGCTTCAAGGGAGGATAGAGCGTAGAGACTATTGTCGTTAGAGCACTATTGTACTTCATGTTATTGGTTAAGTTACTATTGTTATTGTCTAGATAAGCATAACTATAATCTGATTATAATAGTGTCTATATATAAAATAGTTTATGACAACTAGTTATATCGCTATAATCAAATCTAAGATATTCTGCGCTTTATAACAACTGTTATCAAAATCCTATAGATAAATAAACAAATAAATGAATGGTATCTCTATTTTTTTTTTTGAAACAATAATAGTACATAAACATGTATATTATGTTTTATATTAGCTAATTGCCAGTGTATTTGAGTGTTCGTGCGAAGAAATGATTCAATGAATGAAAGTACTCCAACAGTCGGATATCTCCGGTTAGTGGCGGACAATGTCAAGTGTCAAAGGGCAAATAACGACTGACCATTTACACCAGTACGGTAAAAAACAGAGTAAAGCAAGACAAGCGAGCCGTAGCTATCATTATTTTTTTGGATCACTTTATTCATTTCGAATATTAAAAAAAAACATTTTTTATTCTACTTAAAAACCCACTCAAATTCTAGAGATTATTCCCTGTCTGGTGTCCGAGAGAAGCAATCACGGTGATTAACAGAGACTAATAATGTTAATTTGGGTGTAAAAATGTGTACTTACTATTATTAAATTCAGTTATCGTTTAAATAAAAATAATTATACATCTGCGCGTGGATATTATTATTGATCGATTATTTACGGGATAAGATATACAATCTGTGATACGGTCGTAATAATTAATAATAATAATTGTTGGCAAAACATTTTACTTTATTTTACTTTATTTAACACATACATTTTACTTTATTTAACAATTATTTTGTAAAGTAAAACGTTTCTATTATCTGTGAAGGTTGTGTGACATTTGTCAGTCATTCAAAACCATTACAATGACCAATTTTGTTTTTTTTTTTTTTTTTTTTTTTTGAGATTTTTATATCCAAAAAAAAAACTATTATCCTGAAATAAATTTATGTATATATTTATGAAATTAGAAACTTTTCAGAGTAAATGCTTTATTAAACTATCTAAAAAAAGATAACCCAAAACAATGGTTTTTCATTTTGTCTGTTCGTCTGTATGTCTGTATGTTTGTGCACGCTATTCTCAGAACTATTAAACGATTTGGATGCAGTTTTCGGGAATATGTTGTAATGGACTTCATTTAACATTTTTTTTTTAACAATCTGGTAACAAATACAGAAGTTAATAATCTCTTTTTTTCGTACTATTGCTACTTACCAGCGATTAAACATAAAAAATATACATAAATTAAATAAAGATATTCGGTTTGCAAAAACTACTTAATTGAGTTCGATAAAACTTTGAAGATTTATAGTTTTTACATACATTGGTATGTACAAAGGGTACAATTTATTGAAATCGAAATCTACGGGTACGAATTCGCAATCACAGCTAGTTATTAATAAAAGCTTGTAAATCAGGTCAAATGTAAGGGGACAAGTTTGGTAAATCTTCTTGCTTCCGTCGACTGAAACTTCACGCGACTGAAAACTAATTAGAGAATTCCTCAATTTACCCCTTTTTCCTCGATCCCTCGGCTCCGTATTTGTTAAGTTGGCTGTATATATTATTATTTGGTAGATAAGTTTTAATTTGTCTGTCAATTGCTTGTTGCAGTTCAATACCAAGTAATTAAAATGAGCATTGTTCAATTTTATAATATATTTAATTTATTGAATATGAATTATATTTATTCAAAACATATAAACATGTAGAATTTAGTTAAGCTTATTTTGATCATAAATAAATAAAGAATATATAATTAATTTATTAGATAATTCTAATAAATTAATTATATAAATTATTATATAAATTAACTGAAACCTCCAGAAACCTTAGGAAAACCATGGAGGTTGCGTGTTCGAATCCTGCCCGTATCGATTAATTTTAAATTCTTTATTTAATAAAAAAATAAACATATACTTGATAATAACAGTATTACATATTCGACTAGTAATTGAATTCTTACCGTCTATTACTACATTTATAAAATATTATTTGTAATTATTAGCGAATGGTAACTCAATATATTTCTTTGAAAACGACTGAATAATAAATGATAATATATTAAAAGTAATTTGCAAGTAATGTGTATGTTATATGTTTCATATAGGATAAGAGTATACATGTTTAATATCAATATATTAATTAATAAACGTAAAGCCTAAAGATACAGAGTAGAGAATACCCATAGAGCAAACAGTACACATGTATACACACGGTACACACGTGTACACAACAACCAGTACAATGTACACACTTCACAGATTGCCAAAGTCATAGCATTACATTAGTAGGGTGACAAGCAATTGACGTTACATCTCTTATATTACATTTATAGTATTTATTTAATATAATAAAATCAATTTAATTTTGTACGAAGTAATTTAAAAAAAAACATTTACATACAATAGTAAAAAAACGTTTAATAATAATATAGGCAGAGGTTGTCATGACAATAAGAAATAAAACTGTGTATTATTACTATTTCTAGACAATTTTTGCATTTTTTTCCAAAAAATAATAACATGGACACAATGATATTAAAGAGATTGGCCGACGTCAGCTGTTTGGTCAGATATCACGCCAATTAAATCAATAGAACAAATATTTGATCGTCTGTTTTACGAAGCACAAACAAACATTATTTTGTACACTGACGAATATGTGAGAAAGGGAAAGAAATATTTGTGGTTTACTTTTATAAACATATGAATACTCTTTATAATAGAATACAACTTGATAATAGTATCAATTGTGTTTTAATTTAGCAGTTAGTAATAGAAGTAAGGGTAATAGAAGTAAGGGCAGACTATCTAGAGTAAAAGAGTATCTTGGAATTAGAAGTATAGGTCATCTTATGATTAAAAAAAAAAAAAAACCTTTAAAATTACAAACAGCATTTTCCCGCAGACGTGAATTATTATGATTTTATTCTTAACAGACTAACGCATAGTGACAGGATGAAATTAGTTGTTTTTTGTTTCCCAACCGCAAAATACTTTACTGTTTCTATATATTTATATCCGGTTACTTCTTATCAACTCTTATCTACTGTTTTGTGGTTTCATTATTAAGTCTGCAAGTTTTTAGATATCAATACATCCAGATTTAAACTTAGTAAGTCCCCGTGTCTGTGTAGTCAGTCACTATTGTGGATAAATATTGTCCGATGAAACCAAGTGACCTGGGGTTCTAATCCTATATTCTTCAATGTCTTTGTGAAATTTTAGGTTGTAAAAAATACTGTTTGTGCCAGGCTCGATGAAAAACTGCCCCCTTAATACATTGGGGGTAACAGGTTGATTAGTGGATCCATACCACCACTAATTCCGTCGGTGGAGATGGTAGGCTCTTAATTAAAGAATTTATTTTCCGTTACTAGACATGATAAATAAAACCAAAGTCAGCTTCGAATAAATTTTTATTGGACAAACGTTAACATCGAACGAAGCCCTTAAATTACACCAACTTTACTAAAATACAATTAGCCCATACATATCTAGTAATTACTTATCTACCTAGCCGTACATACATAGTTACACCGCCCTTATCACTACGTATACATAGTCAAAATAACATTTAATTATTAAAGTCTTATCCAAAATACAGTACCGACAAAAGAACAACTGTATTTTTTTAATCTGTGGCTGGGTATTATTAATGTTACAAGCTTTTAAAAATTTAATTGTCGTCGATTATTAGATTAGATACTTGTTGTAGATATGATTTGGGATAAGACTTAATCTATACTAGAAGGTGACATTATAAGAGTTATATTTGTACGTTGAAATAACAAGCGATAAGTTGTCTGGCGACTATCTATAGATGTGTTTTATCTATGGTTTAAGAGAAATGTTGACGCTACCTTGACAATGAAAAAAAAATTAGGAACTAATACCGCCAAAGTACACAAAACTTGATTCACCGATTGGTTGTGAAAAAAGTTTTGTTGGTTCAAATCAAAATAGATAGAATATATTTATGATAGCGTAATTTGGATTTGATAAATCTAGTCGTAGTTTACAATCGCCAGTAGTCTAGGCCTCGTCTGCCGTGGCGCCATCTTGAACAGAAATAGAATATTAACTTTGTATTGTAATATTAACGGATATTGTTGACATTTTCAAGTACACACTCAAATGTTAACATTTGGGAGTTCCTGAATTAATGATAGGTATACCTAATTTTCGATAGCTTAAATTTGATTAGTTAGTCTATTTAGTAATTAGTTCAGCAAATAATGTGTGTAAACAAAAGTAATTAAAACTTAATAAGTATTATGTGAACAAACACTTAATTATATTCTTTAGTTAAAACTGTTAAAAGTGGTTAGTATTGATTAACGATCAATAAAATTTCCCATACATTCCTACCAATGTTGAAAATTCTTTGTTGACCCTTTCGGGATTTTTGGGAAACAAAGTATTAAGCTTTTAATATCTGCTTAAAATTCGAGCCGCAATTCGAAAGAATTAATTATTATGGGATCTGGGGGAAAGCGTGGAGAATGGGGAGAATGGGTAGAATGGGGAGAAGTGATTAACTTCATGACCATCAGTGTGACAACTTGGTATGCTGAATTATACAATCCTAAAATCTTTAAGGATGATTACATACTATATATCAAACATATTGTACTATACATATATATAAACACATTGATATAATATTACCTTTAAAGAAGTAGATCAAAATGATTTTCCAATGACAGCAGTTGGAAATTATAAACGTCTATCCCTTTAGAATTCACAAAACAGGAAAAACGAAATGTAAACCTAGTTATTAACAAAAAAAAATGTTAATATGAAAAAAGTACTTAATGTACTTTATTTTAATGAAGTGAGTATATCATCTAGTCGACAATGCAGTTTACAGGCCGTTGCCTAAAAGCTTTGTTCCGGATCTGAAAAGTTCCCTCATTGTGTTTGTGTACATTTAAATACGAAGCTTTGTGTGTGACTTATAAATTATAATGTATCATTTATCACCACAAGGCCAGAATTAAATAATTTTACTTTGTATTTAATCGTCTTATTATTTAGTATATGTGGTAGAAATAATTAAATAATATGGACATTTTAATGTACAATTATTAAATTATTATGTTAAAATTAATGTTGAGTGTCGATTTGTGTATTATACTTTATTTTTGTATTAAAAAGGCTACATTAAGGACCTGTTTAAGAAATCTTTTTCCTTTTTCCTTTTTTGGTAATGGCGCAGGTGTTGAAGGGTAGCTTTGGAAAGCTACAAGCTTTTTATGAATATAATAATTAATATGTGTATATTTGATTATGTATTAAATTTCTATCAATGGTGTATAAACAGCTTGTCTTTTTTCCTTTTAACTTATTTTTTTATGACGAATTTAAATTTTTCACACTCTCATTTAATATGACTGAAAATAAAAAATACAATTCAAAATCATTTCAGCGTTCTATTATTTTTGTATAATGTTATAATAATAATAATTTATTTCTTTTGTGTGTGTGTAGCTTACTGATTATTTTTTGCGTCATTTCCCCCCGAACTTCCCGTCTTAATATCTATAAAACTATCTCTTTACTGGATGGCTTCTCGTTCCGCCTCAGTGACTGCACCTTCTAATAATAATATTATTTGGGCTACACCTGTACTATTTTTGTAATAATCTATTGGGATGTGTTTGGTGTTTCAGTAATAAGTAAATACAATGTATTCTGGTTATTTCGTTATCGAAAACATTTTTATAAGAAGGTAAAAGTAGAAATATTTTTCATAATATTCAACCTGATATATTTTTTCAAAGAAAATAATAAAATCTGCTGAACGTTTCCTGTTCACATCATTTTCTTTCTTTTGCCGATACTTACGTTACCTCATTAACATCTAAAAACGAAACCTTTCTATTACATAACATTCAACATCCACTAATCTAACATTAATAAACAAGAGTTTCTATACTACAAAAGATCTAGTGAGATAGAGGTAGAGATAGAGATAGAAATAGAAGTACACATAGGTGTGAGAGAGAGCTACAAGGAAGGTGCAGTTCTAGTGCAGTGGTGACAAGGTTACCGTTCTCGTCTAGAGGCGGGCTGGGCTGCGCTGACCTCTTGCCCCACATCCCTCTTAAATTCGTCCAGCCCGGTTCCCGCTTCCAGTAATACGATCCTGTTGGTCCATATCTGTGTTATTCTCTTCACATGAGCTTAAATCTGTTCTGTCATGTTATTCCCTTATCACTGTTAATTATCTTTTAGTAACCCGTAGAACAAATTTGTTTATATCATTTTATAAAATATGATGAATAATGATGTTATTAATATACCTAAGAATGAAATATATTAAGTCAAGTTCTCATTAATGACAAGATGTAGAGGGAGGTTGGCAATGAAATAGAAATCTTTTTAAATATAACCAATTCGTTCGTAAAATTAAATATTTAAATATAATTTAGGGAGGACGGCTATTTGGAATCATAACTGGCTTTTGACAGTCGAGAACGCAGTCGCTATTCAATAACAGATCTGTGCGGAGATTAATATTAATTTAAAAACTGGAGCCTATTAGTGAAGATAATTAATTTGGAAATTTAAATCTCAATGGAAAAAAGAACAATCAGTATCACTTCTATCGCATTAAGATCTAAAATCGTTTTTAATTTTGTCAATGATATTCGGGAAATTATTTTCAAACTACTTAATCATATATTTTCTTTTTTGCATGATTTTTTGAAAAAATATTTTCACACGATAATAAGTCATAATAAATTGGATACAATCTATTTAAAATTGTTTCATCTGAATTATTTCGCTATTTTAGTAAAGGTAGGTAATCTCTACCGATAGTAAAAAGTTAAATATCAGTTAAATATTACTCTTTTATTAAAAATTGTGCTCCCAAATTACTTGTTATGTCCCATGTTGGATATTTTATGAACGAACACTTTCTTCTAATTTATTTGTTTACTACACTTCGAATAATTTGTTATTGTTGTAATATTTGTCATATTTGAAATAATCCTTCATTTTATTATTGAACCTGATTAATGAATCAAGACTATGGTTCTGTTTCTATTAATATATAGGTAAGCAGAGTAAGTTAAATCAAAATAATCGTGGTCTGAAATTGGATCGAAACAAAAATATTTGTAAATTAATCAAAGTGATGTGATCGTATCAACTATGGTGTATTGTATCGTTTTTGAAAACTGATCAATTTATTTAAAGCTCAAATTCGATGTTTTACAAAAGAAAATTTCAAAGATTATAAGTCTATCTTTTATATCTTTTTTATGATACTAAAATACGTATTCTCTACACTGTACATTCTCAAACGAGAGTATTGTATCTCTCTGTAATATAACGCTTTTTGATTAACAAGCATCACTGGATATTTTCGTAAAAGACATCCATGTTTTCCTTACATTCATAGGAATACAAATCGTTAATAAAAAAAAAACACGTTTGTAAAGATATGATGTATATAAATAATTATTATAAAACATTAAAACCTTAAAATAACTTAGAATGACAAATACAGTTCCGTTTCTGGAAGGTTAATTTGACAAAGTTGTCGAGAGTTGTGTGTCTGTCTGTGACGTCATCAATCCTTCAGAAAAGATGACACGTTATTTGTCAGTACATTCGTTACTTTTTCATAGCCTTTCGTCCAAATTAGTGATTTACTTATATATAATATTGAAAATAACATTCTCAATATTTGCGGCTATTATTATATTACGTAACAATTATAAACTATTCAAATAAATATAAAACATGTTTTAAAATTTAAAATTTCTATTGTTTTTAATAAACTTGCGAAATAACGACTTAAATATGTATGAAATTTTAAATATGTACATACATAAAATAATAAGTAAATACATAGATAATTAATCAACACAGGCAGGACTTGAACTCAAGGTATATAATGTATACTTAAGATATACTGCGTATACAAACATATTAACATTATATTTATTAAAAAATATATGAGATTATAAAGATTATAAGGTTTAAACAAAGCGAGAACTATTACAGCACGATGTCAGCGATCCAGCCGCCTGTTGATTCAGAGAAACATTTCATATCCGATCGTAAAATAAAGTTTTATATTTAAATTTTATGGTTCTTTCAAGAAGAACGTCAATATTTATATTTATTCAATATTTGTGTGGTATGTAGGGTTGTAACTGCTGTTTTTTTGGGATATATTTACCGCTATTATACTGGGCCTTAACGGGTCGTTTGCCCCACGCACCATGAAGAGAAGACCATGCTTTCTTCTCCGGATTTTCTACCAAGTCGCCTTCCATCTGCTAAATATAATTATCATTAATAGTACTAATACTCGCTTATTTGATATAACATTAAATACAAGGTATTAAAATAGAATTCCTCTTCTTTGTTTCAGCTATAAATTAAATTGAATTCTAAATTTAAATTTGTTTAAGAGAAAAGTGTAGGTTTAAAAAAGTTAATACTTTTTTAAAATTACACTTTCCTTTTTCGAATTCGAATTTTGCAAGTATATTCTCGATAGTTGTAACGAGGCATTAATAACAGACGATCAGCTGAGTTATGACCGGTGAGACAGCGCTCCAATATGTTCACTAATATTTCATCTGCTGACTGCGCGTTGGGTTTTATGATTGCAATACTACCTACTTATTGCTTGTGTATTGGAACTCAGAGGAAATATCTGTTTTTAATTTTAAGTTTTACTTGTTATGATAAATATTCAACACACAAAGAAACATTAGGTATCTTACTTGGTTATCTAAATTTAAGCAGCTCTTAAACTATTTCAATTATTACCTTGACATCCTTCAACTTTGTCTTCTAAATTTGGAATTCATTAGGGTCAAGTGGAAATAAACATTGTTTTTATCAAAAATTTACAGTGTTATTAAACTACCTGTTGAACAGGCATGAGATGATCGTATACGATTTCGTAGTCCTCGTAGTCTGGTTCAGGTGCGCTGCGCTTGCCCCAGGAGCCGTGGAAGTTGGACCATTTTTCCTACATGCATATAATCATCAGTGGTGTTATCTATTAATTTTGATAGTGCAGTAATAACATAATCATTACAATACTAACCGGTGCCCGTTTGCCCCAAGCTGAGCTCATGTCCTGCCAACCCCGTTTGCCCCAGGCTGAGTTGAGATCCTGCCAGCCCCGCTTGCCCCAAGCTGCGCTCATGTCTTGCCAACCTCTCTTGCCCCAAGGAGTTTGGGATAAATCTCTCCAAGCGCGTTTGCCCCACGCTGTGTTTAAATCTTGCCAGCCGCGTTTACCCCAAGCAGAATTTAGGTCTTGCCAGCCCCGTTTGCCCCAAGCTGAGTTGAGATCCTGCCAGCCCCGTTTACCCCAGGCTGAGTTGAGATCCTGCCAGCCTCTCTTGCCCCAGGCGGAGCTCATGTCTTGCCAGCCTCGTTTACCCCAGCCCCCGCCTCCATGTAAGCTGGTCCACGCCCGCTTCTCCTCTTCCGTTAATTCAACTTCGGTGTCAGCCTTAACCAAAAAATATTATATTAAGTGATTAAATCATGTAACTAATAACAATTTCACGAAAGAATGTTTCAGTTGTTTTTCAATATTAGTTAATATTCACCCATTAGTTCCATCCTTAATACGGGTCATTTATTTATAAAGACATTAAGCCTATTTGATTCGTTATATTATTCTATTTGTTAGAGAGGCTTATGATTTCTATTTCGTTGTATTGGATCTGAGGATTTTGGATTGGCTTTGTTTGGGTATTTTTATTCCCACATGACTGGGTTCGATAAAAGCAGTACTCGATGAGAATGTTAATTACGTGGTCGACGTTACCGGGAAGAAAAACTTTAATTATTTCTGCACGGAATGTTTTGGTTGATTTAATTAATTTAGTTATACTTTCTGTAAAGATGCTTCAAAAATTCTTTGTTTTATTGTGTATTTAATATAAATATATTTAATATAAATAGATAACATTTCTATATGTTTAAAATATATTTACCAAGATCTTTTTATTTAACTATTTGTACTGAAGTTTGAAATTGTTCTTAAGGCTTCTGGGAAAACGTTTAAAAACAATGCGCTTTTATAACTATTCTCTTTGCTGTTTCGAAGTAAAAACAATAAGACGACATAATAGCTTCTTTCATTTATAAATATTATAATAGAGAAATGAGATCAGGTCTGTGTGTATATTTTTTAACTATGTGCACCGGGTTTTATCTCTAGACAATAAATCGTATAAAAAGATTGGGTCTTGTAAACTATTTCTTCTAAATTTGGTACGGTATTGATAAAATTTTATTTTCTGTTTATCAAAATATGTACTAAAAGTTACTCTTATCTAACAGTTCTATTATTATAATTATATTTAAATAGTTAAAATATACCACCGATTATTTGTATATTTAATTAAATAAAAACATCTAGTGCTTTCTATAATACTCCTGTTTTAATCTAATTTATAAAGATAATATTACTTAAATGCAACAATTATATTTAGATGTGTTTTTTTCTATAAATCATCTTTTTCAGGACAAATGCTAATTTGACTATATACATCATCATCAGACTAAAGATTTCCATTGCTGAACATAGGCCTCCCCAAATACTTCCACAAAGACCGATCTTTAGCCGTCTGGGTCCAAACTGAGTTTAATTAACAAATGTAAACTGAGTTTAATTAACAAATGGTATATCCCAGAGTTTCCAGTGTCAAATCCTGCCCGTATCGGTCAATATTTCATTTAAATATAAAAATATGATTAATATTTAAATGTATGTATTCCTAATAACAAGTGATTATATTAATACATTATCATATAGTTATAGTTGTATAAGTTATAAATGTCAAGTAATCCGCTAATAATTAGTTGGTTATTAATTGATATAAATAAGTAAGTAAGTAATCTATTGGTAATCTTAAAAGTAGTTTGACTTATAAATTATGTTAAAAGAACTTAGTTCCTTTCATTATGAGCTTAACAAAATTTTAAAAAAATATATGGAGAATTTACTGTAATCGGTCATAGCTAACATTACTTAGTATTGACTAAAAAAAAAATATTGGTGTACCAACTTAAGAATTATAAAAAAAAAGGCTCTCAATATTGTTTTTTAGTTCGCGTCTCTAAGACAAACGGTTTTATTACAGTGTTCAGGATCTTGTTTGTTATGCAGATATGAAATGAATTTTACACTTTGCTAATGGAAATTTACACAGCTCGGGCAACCATATATTTTATTGGAATATTAAAAGCACTTAAACGTTTACCATTTTATAAGATACTTATTTGTTTTTTAAATTAAATTTTTGTTGATCTATTATTAACCTTCAGATAATTTTATATGATTTGTTGTAAACATGTTTAATGCTTTGATTTATCAAAGATATATTTTTTTAATTACGTCAATAGTTTTATTTCTATAATAATAATGATTTAATAATAATGGGTTGGTACTTAATCATTTTGTAAATTATTCAACAAGAGATTCAAATATAACAATAGCTACAGTGAAACTGAAATTCAGAACTTTCTTCATATCTTTCTGTTATGAAAGAATTTTAATATGTAAGTAATATTTTAAAAGTGAGTAAATATTTGAATAATTTCAAATATACTTAATCTGTGACTGAATGACATATAGGAAATATTTTATGAGACAATTTAATGTATACGACCTTTTAAATAAGATAATTACCATAATACAGATGTCAGTTCAATGTGAGTGAGTGGTCGCGCTGCCGGAGACACTGATTGTTCTAATCTCGGCAATTATAATCTTTTGTTTTATACCGTATTGTTTGTCGACAACTATTATCGCTGTTAATTAAATGTTATAAACAATATGTTTATGTTTTACAATAATGTTCTAAAAATAATAATTTGTAGTGCAAAGTGACCTTGGTAATGTTAATTGTATTGTATCTATCAAACCTTTGTAGTTTTTTGTGTTAGAATATCTTGTGAATCAGAAGAATTTGGTTCGAGTTTATTTCCTATTGGTCTCAAATATTTTTTTTTTATTTTAATATTTATTTTGAATATATTTTAAAAGATGTTTCAGCCATCTAAGTACCTAAATAAAGAACGAAAAATGTTTCGATACAACACGACTCTCAAACCTGTGACTTCTAGAAAACGTCCAGCCACTCTGACAATTGAGTTACTGTGTCGCTACCAGCCTCAATGCATTCTATATATTTATATAAAACTATTATAACTATATTTACTAGAAGAAAATAAAACGTTCATAGATATGAATTTTTAATTCTATGCTTAGGTATTTAAAATATTTTATGAATAGATTTTTATTTTAAATTGTCCCAGATATGTCAGCCATGTTAAGTTTTAATAAATCCGTACGAGGCTGCAAAATCCGTTTCGATGTTTTTTTCATTTTTTTTATGTTTTTTTTTAGAGTTAAGGAAATGAATCAGCTCAGTCCAGCTGTGGAATGTATTCGTATGAGTATTTGTGTTTGTCTGTGTTTGTATGTGTATTTGCGTATGTCTATGTATGTACCCGTTTATGTGTGTATGAATGTGTTTATGTGTGTACCGTTGCGTGGTCGCGGGGCGCCTCAGTGGCAGCAGCGAGCGCCAGAGCGGCCAGTGCGGCGCACAGCGCAGCCAGGTAGCAACGCATCTGAGAACACACACTCAATTAGTTCATGTATAAACAAACTATGTAATATGTATACATTTTATTAAAATCCATTAATAAAATTAATTATAGATTAACGGATATTTTCTAAAACATTTTATTATTCGGTATAGTATCTAAAAAATATGTTTAAAAAAAAAATATATACATTATAACATTTTTTTATTTATATTAATAACACCTACACTGTAAATATCTTAATGAAAACAAACATATTTATATAAGTTCTATATTATCAACACTTGGGACTATCGGTCTCGCTTTTGTGTATGGAAGAAACCACTCCTGCTAAAAGTTTGAAGTGCGGTAGATGGACTTCGGACTTTACTTTCTTACGATATTCGTTGAATTAGAATAACTTATTATAATTAATAAATAATTATATAACACTCCCAAGTGTTGCAATTTCTAATCAACCATCAAGCTATATTTCAAATATAACCAGGGGACTTTTCAGTGATATCAGCTTCTTGCATTACAAATACTTAGCTGATTATTAACAATTGATATACTTTAACTTATATCATATTTAGATTTATTAAATTATTAAAAAAAAAATGTTAAAAAAACTTTATTTATTTATTAACCGGGATGAAAGTAAAAGAATTCACTATAAAGTAAATAATTTTATTTACTATCAATAATGAATAGGAAAGTATTTAAAGTATCATTATGTAAAATATAAAATATATTCGACAGGTATTCATATATTTATTTATATATGTATTATTCTTGTTTTATGACTAAGTATAAAACACCTCACGTCTTAAATTATTCTTTCATACGATCTAAACTTCACCTTTCCTTCACATTTATGAAAGTTTTATTTTTCAACTTAAAACTGAGTCAGTCTCCCTTTGGTACTTAAACAAAGAATTTGATATGAGTAAGAAAACTAAATGTCTGATAATGTACATCGTTTCTATTTTTTTTTGCACTTTGCACCAAAATTACCTGTTATTTTGTCTTATATATAAAAACTATATATTTGACATTTATTTATACTCATGATCATAGATAATATATGATCAACATGGTCATGATCATTATGGTCATGATCATAGTATGGTTAGGAGAGTATTTATTCTCATCTATATTTATAAATGGTATATGATCATATATCATCGTAGACCATAGGGTCATGATCATAGTATGACCATCAATGGTTGAAGGTATAATGAGAGAATTTTCTGTGCCTTCATAAAGATAATATGGCATAGGTCAGGTTGAGGGTGAGGCAGCTGACCGCTCGATATCTATTTACAGGTGACCCCTTTCAATCTATTCTCTAAGACGCCATTAGGTGACATGGCACGTGGTACTCTCGTGTCATCTATTTCTGAAGAGATATTATGGTCACCCATTAAGCTAGAAGAAAATAAAACATTCCTCAAATCTACACATTCGATTTCACAGATACAGTCAATATTAAAATAAAGTGAGTATACAAAAACAAATCAATAAAAGAAAAGCTATTATTTATATTTCACGAACGAACGAATAATTACAGGTTGCATATACATACGGATACGTATTATTTTCATTATTGTACGTATTGATAAAATGAAAGTATTTTTAGCGATTCAATATCGATTCCAGTTTGAAATGAACTTTAAATTGTGCAGTTTTTCTGATCATTCCAACAAATATGACTGGTTATCAATCATAGTGAACATTGAGAAGAAATTCTATCATATTCTTAATATAAAATTGGAAACGGGAACATATTCACAGAACAGAACATTAGGTACTTCTACCTTAATCTTTAAATAATAAAATGGTAGTGAAAATAAAATATATTTCATGTAATTGAAAACCTTCAATGATTTAACGATTTAAACGCAACCACTACCTATATCTTAAACTTCTCAAGTTGAAAACGATATAACATTAAATGATTCAAGGAGACGGAGTTAATTAATTTATGAAGTTAGAAGTTAAGCACATGTTCCGAGACTCATAATCGATATTCAGTTCGATTAGTTGCGGTTACTTTGACATCGCGGTGTTTGAATTAAGTTGCGGATGAGGAGTTTGTAGCGGCGGTGTTGCGGAGAAACCTGCAAACTTTGTGGATTGAATTTGACAGGATGAGATTATTATTTTATAAAATTTAGTGGTTAGTTAGGCTTTTGCTGGTTCTGGCTTTTGTTGTGGGCTGCTTGTATATTTTAAGAACATTTCTTGAATATGGATTATGTTAAATTTTTTATATGTTTAGTAAATTTATATTATTTAGGTTTTGGTCTTTTGTTTTTTTTTATATATTTAAAAGGACATAAGAAAACTCTAAGTCTTAAAGTAATTAATATTACAGAAATTCACATTTTATCTTTATTTTTCAGTCACGTAAACAATAATAAATTGTTTAGTCTGAATTATTAGTTACACCTGTACAAAATATATACATATTTTAAAATTATATATTTTTTTAATTAATTATATTTGAAGTCTCCAAAGTTAATTATTTATTATATTAGAATACCTATTATATGAGCACCCTTATTTAGCATATTCAATTACATTTTTCTTTTCTGTGTAAGTATATTCCTTAATAAAAAAATATTTTACATTTCTTCTTTAGATCTCATAAGGATTTGTAATATAACGATCTCAAGGAAGACGTTTTTAAGGCGATTATTTTGTAAATATATAATTATGTTGTTTTCCGGTTCGGTAATAAAAATATCTTCATATAATTATTGGAATAACATAACATACGGTATTCAGTTGGAGTTCAATAATGTCAAATAAACGTCAGTCTGACCGCATCGCTCGCGATTAGTCAAATCCGCAAAATTATTTGCAAACGCGTCATTATTCGAATTTTAGTGATGTACACAAATGAATGGAATGATTTGTACTGCTGGTGAGTTAAAATGATTGAATTATTTAGTGTTTTATCATAATACGTATTTGATTTAAGCTCTGAAACAAAAGGGAAGTGCAAATCAGATTGTTTAACTAGTTGTTACTGAACCGTGGTATTACAGTTTTGCTGATGAACCGAAATGCCGCAACTCGATACAAATGTAGTGTAAAGCATTTAAATTAAGTTACGTAGGCAAGTTGCGGGAGATGAAGTGAGATCAAACACGTTACTTCGAAACTTCACTAATAAATCCGAGCCTTTAGTGAATACATGTGTTACAGAGATTCAATTAATTTCTTTGTATTTACCGCAAGTTACTAAGTAAGTGGTTTAGTAAGTTATTGCTTGTTGCTTTCTTGCTTAGATCAGATTATATTAAGTCGATAGTGATTATATTTTTACTAGCTTTATCCCGCGGCTTCGCACGTCTTAAATTCGTAGTAAAACAATTCCCCTTTATATAATCGGCAGACATCGCCCACTTTCAAAAATCTATTTAAAGTTTTTAATAAGGATACAATATTAGATACTGTAAATTTTTTTATACTTAATAACCATTGAAACTGTATATCATACTTATAGATGTTTCAACTTGAGGAATTCTGAGCTACACAATCGACGTTACTTTGACCATCAACTTTAGTTTTAAAGATCTAAGCATATATACCGACATAGGGAGAGACGCGGAAAGCGACTTTGCTTTATACTATGTAATGATTCTCCACGGGCTTTGTTTCAAAGCTTATTATAATAATTATATTTATTTCTTTTTTATTACATATAAATTATTTAAAGTTCTTATAACAAAGTTCAGATTTGAGTTAAATAGTTAACACTGTTAAAAAGCCTTGTATAAAAAAATGTATGTATAAAAGTTTTGCTTTTACTACTGACTAACTACTAACACAAGAGCAGCTGAAAATTATAATAACAAATAATACTTATTAAAAATAGAATGATAATATCCTCTATTTAAAAATATAAAACTTAACCAACCCAATAAAAAAAAATACATACGAAAGACGGCAAGTCTTTTTATATGTTATATGATCGTTTATTTGCTAAAGCAAAATTCTTATTTCTTAGAATTTACTGATGAAAATCACAAACGTCTAAATTAAATGTGTTAGCTTGTTTTTATCTAAAATCAAGCTAACTTTTTAATTGAATCGGTGTCAGTATAAATATTTAAAGGCTGTTTATAACGAGTGAGTCGGGAACGAGTGAATGGAGTAAATTATACATTCAACTCAGCGTTCCCTTTATTAAGCGATTGACACCGGGTAGGGTCGCCATCACTACGTCTCCTCAAATTAGGACTTTTCCGAAATATTCAGAAGCAACTTATAATCTTAACGAATATTTCTTTTCTATCATAGCTTTAATAAAGTTATATATTTTTGAATGATTTTAAGAGCGTCTAGACTTTGATTATTCGACTAAGACTTTCAATTCATATTGAAGCAGTATGTCGCCGGTACATTTGTCACAGCTGACGTACTTTTATTGCCAAAAGTGATAAAACTGGGGTTTCACTCTTTTGTTTCTTATATTATTCATGGATAGTACATTTTTATCTTCTTTTTATCTAGAACTTGCAAATAAATTTAATATTATGCAACTGCTACAAACGTAGTTTTAGTGTGAAAATATAATATTTGAATTTGTGGCCACTGCACCAGAGACACTAATGAGTTTATCAATTTCAAAGTCGTCCAAAACTGATTTATACATAAACAGCTGTTCCGAGGTGTCATCGCTAAATGATAAACTTTCACGACTGACTGAGATTGAAGAGTTTATGAATGTAATGACTGGTAGTTATATATTTAAATGTTATATGCTAGTGAAGAACTTTTGTAATAGTTTGCATTTCAATGCAGTATTGTAAAATAATCGATTTGCCCTTGGTTTGATTATAAATCTATGATCATGAAAAAAACTGGGGTCATTGAGAGTCAAGTTGGAGAATGTTTATTTTCCATAACCTTCAACAAAAGTTTCCTTAGCAATTATGAAAAGTATGGAGGTGCAAACTGCTTTATGGCTTGCTTACATATTATAATATTGTTCTGCATAAAGTAGTTCTAATATATGTGTTCTCGCTATTCATATCTGAAGTATCCCTCAAAATTATTCTCGCCACAAATCCGCACTATGAGACGATCGTCATACATAATTAGAAGTGTTATGAATATAAGAGATAACACTGTGCTGTAATGTATTGTACTGTATAATGGACAAGTATGACACACTTAACTCAATAATCCACAGACGGTTCTACGTACGTGAGTATGGCCTGTATAGATACAGAGTTGGTTAATTGGATCAAAGGGTATTCAGGGCTGTAGAACTATCGTTTTCTACACCAAATAATTTAATTTATTTAAGTATAATTTACATTGTATTAAAACTAAATTAGTTTGTGATTTTCTGATTTTTGTACTATGAAAACAATCGTTTTTGATTGTGTCGCCTTAATTTTTCATAAGTTTATAGGCATAAGGATGTTGTTTTATAATATTATGTATAATATTATTCATGCTGATAATTGTATTCCATTTATTACTCGATATATAGAATATTAAATTATCTATATTATTATTATATCACAAGAATAACGAACTAATGTATAACCATCTCATTTATTAAAAAAAAACTGTCAAATCACTCTTATAAAGCTTCCTAATTGGTTGATAGAGTAATGACAGCTAATCACTCCTGACAGTGCTGTCAAATTGTCATTATAAATTTCCACCCAGAAACCTACTTTTAGCTTTTAACCTGTATTTATAAAAACAAGTATCAGCGGTACATGTAGCCTTGTGTTAAGACCGAGGGGAGGCGCGGGTTGATACGACCTGCAGGTCATCGGTTCAATTCTCTATTTATAATGCAATATCGATCCCTTAAGAAGCATTTGTCCTACCTAATTGGATGAAGTGGTTTAAATTAGCGTTCGTTGTAAATTTTTTTTTGTAAGAAAATATCTATATAAGCATCTACATTTATTACATTAATTCCTCAATTTTACATTTTGGAACAAAAAAGAAAAAGTAGGGCAAGGATTTAAAAAAAACGTGTCATGCTAAATCCCTAAAAACTACTTGATGGTAATTAAGGAAATTTATCATTTTAGAACAGAACTTAAAATGTTGGTTAAATTTATGAAACAAAAAAAAGAAACATTAAAAATAATTTAAAAATGATAAACACAGTATATATATACACACACATGTACATATACACATACACTGTATAAAAGCAAAAAAGTTAATATCCTGTATTGCACTCTATACGACTCTTTCGCTAGATTCGTCTGCTCGTTCTCACGCAGCACTTAACGGAGTATTTTCCTATTTCAATATTAGTTCTCCGCTGTAGCGCCATTACACAAGCGCTAAGGGTTTTATAAATAATCCGGTGTTTTAAAATCCATTTGGTTTAGAATGTTTTTATTGGAAGTTTAGTTTGGTTAACCTTTTGTCGTTGTAAGAATTCACACATTTTTTTAATTTTTAGCACTAGGTCTAGAAACTAGGTCTAGTTCCATTTTTCATTCATCACAGAGCTAAATCGACAAATCAATATTTTTCTTAATCAAATGTTTCTGATGTTACACGCATCATAACAAGAATATTCTGCACAAGACTTCTACCAAAAGTTATACATACTTGAAAAAAATATCATTTAGATATTTAGCTTTCATTGTGTCGGAGTTTTTTAATTTCATATTTTTTACGCCTAATTGGACGAAAGGATAAACAGATTACCAAGTAGCTTCCAGGGGCTCAGCTGTGAGGACATTAATATGAGCTTACATTTACCTTATATTATATATAAGGTGGCTTTAGTATATTTATAAATGTATATACTCCGAATATATTCTGTGCATGTACCTAACACAGATGAATGTCTGTGGAGTCGAACAGATTGGTTACAATCCGTTTGGAATGCACTAGTTGTTGATTGCGTTTGCACTCGTTTGCAATTTACTTTTTCACTTCAGATTGATGTGAGTTCTAGATGTTTGTTTATTTAAAGCTTCTATAATTTAAGTCATCTTAAATAGAAATTGAAAACTAAACTGTAAATGTGTTATATTTCAGTGTAGTTCAGATACAGCATCCGAACATCAACATGATATTTTTTCCGCCTCATAATATATGAAGTCCCATCTTAAGAATCGTTTTGAATGATTTCTATCAGCTGGCACTTTTACATTGATGCCTTTACAACGAAATGGGAGCTTTCATACTTAAGCTAATATCATGTAGTAAAAAAATAAAAGAAAAGACCTCATTGACAATGTGCAATATTTTACGACTTACATCAAAGTGACATCTAAAGGACACTTCAGATCTTGTACTGTTTCTTGTGTGCGTGTGCTTCCGGTTTAATTAAGGCTTTAAGTCCGGACACAGATTGTTTGGCTTGGCTTTAACGGGAAGCTATCTGAGGGATTTACTAAATGAGAACTCAACAATTGGAAATAGATATTAGGTGACGTTGACTTTATACGAACTTTGGTGTAGCAGACCTTGATTGTCTAGTTCTATCTAGTTGTTAATTCTAATTCAAAGAATTAACAACTAGATTCGATTCGGATAAATACTTATAACTATTTTGATTCTGTCAGGCTAAGGATTATAAGAAAAATAAATCTTTTAAAACATCTTCAACTATAAAAAACTCGCAGTTAAACAGCTTTATTTAGAAAAGAAGATATTTGCTCTTTGTGAACATATTGTTGTTTGTTTATTCATAGACATTATCCTTTTTATCCTGTGAGCGAAATAATTTGAAATATAACGAACATAATTAGGGTTCTTAGTCGTGACATAAATGATCGGAGTATATCGAGCAAGACTTACAAAGTACGGTTGCTATTTGAACATTTAGAGAACAGTGTACATAGTTTATTAGAAATACTTCAATGTTTGGAGGCAATTGGGTTTGAACCCTTTGGGAAGTAAACCTTAGTAAACCTTAAAATCGATCTATAAACTTAAATGTTTAATTATTACTTCAGTTGCAACAATCTGTTAGTAAAAACAGATATTGGAATAAAAGTTGTTATAACTGTGCTTTACAAATCAAATTCTATTATTCAGTAGATGGAATATTTTCCGTGTTTTTATGCATTATTTACAATTGGTATTTTTTATGCAATGGTAGTTACCATACATTTCAACAAAACAACGAATCGTTTGTCACTGTTATTGTTTGTCGTTCTATAAATGAAATGTATATATTTTTTTCTTTTGTCCTGAACGTATTCGTAGTACACAATTTAAATTAATTAACTTTAGAAGGTCTAGTAGAGGGACGGAAAACATTGGAGTGTTTTGTCATACAATGGTGTTTACATACTGATGTTTTCGTTGTTTATTTTCATGTTTTCTATAAAATTTCATTTAGAATTGTTAATAGAATCCGGGAAAGAAATAACGTTACCTAATATGTCCCTTCAAAATTGATGTTTTTAAAAAGGTTCCGGAGATTAACGTTTAAAAACACATAAATTCACAAAATTCTCAAGTATGTATATCTAAATGTGTGTATATCTAAGTGAATTGGTTTTCTAAAGGCCTTCACTGCCTAGTTTCCACTATGCATTTATTGGTCACAAGATACAGTATTTCCGTAATAAGGATAAGAGGATTCTTCAAACCGTAGAAGATTCTACTCGTGAAAATCTTAGAAAACACTAGGATTCTTCAATTTAGAACAATAGTTCTCGATTTATTACACCCAAACTAACAGACTAAAAAAAATGATTTTTGTGAGATATGTGAATAGTCGTTAGATATCACTTGTCCAGAAAAGAGTTTATGAGAGTTTAATAAGATAGGGTTTTATTGGATCCAAGGGTCTTACATAATATATCAGCACCTTTAGTCCACACAAACCGATATCGTATCGTGTCCGTCTCGTTTAGTGGAAATATTCAGCTAAGCTAATGAATATTGAAGCGCACGTCTCAACGTGGCGCATATTTGCCTTAAATAATAACCTGTCATATCTTCAGTAAGCACACATACAGACGCCCACACTTCCTGTTCTCTATTGCGATCATTTAAAGGCGCTTAGAGTAATTTTGAATAATCACTCGAGTTGCTCATTGTACCTCTCATACCGCTGGTTTCTATTAATATTACAACAGTCGTTAATGAACACTTAGTATTTCTTAATAATAGAAGTCTGACAGCTGGTTAAGAACAATATCTCGTTCAAACTGATTCGTTCGTGCGCATGATTAAATTTAAATGTTTTTAATTGATTAGAAAACCATTTCATAACTATCAAGAGCAATAATAATTTAGTCTTCCATTTAGTGGAAGAGACATACTATAAAGTTGATTTCACAGTCGCTATAACATAATCCTTTATTCTTGTTATTATACAGGACCCTTCCCTAATGGCAGTTTGATCAGAATAATTGAAGCCTCGTCAAGGATTAGACGATTAATAATTGATAATACGGATTAAAACAAACAGGATTAATTGAACTCTCAAAATGATTTAACGGAGACTATAACATAAAACGGTTTCATAGCAATAATACTAATTACAATGATTGTGTATAGATGATTAGATTTGTCACATCTATATCTCATCTTTTATCGAACAAGAAATAAGAACTTACTTGGTTGGTACCTCCAATATTATTGTATTATTATATTATTATGGTATTTATAGGCATGTCATATATTTTTAACTCGGAAACCTTTTATAAATATAATTAGTATAGTTTATAAGATCCGGTTTGAAACTTTGTACGATTTGGTACATTTTTTGATTATTTAAAAAAATATATTGATAATAAAAAAAAAAACTGTTGATATTGTTTGCTACATATAGATAGATAGATAGTAGATATAGCTACTTTCTCTATACAGTCTCATATGTCTATCGTGACCGCTGAGCAGACCGCAGTCTCATATGTCTATAACGCCATATTCGAAGTTTGAATTCGGATAACGAAAAGAATCGACTAGTTGCAAAAATTAAAAATTAATTAAACATAAACAAATTAATCGAGTTTTTTATGAACATCTAGACAAAGAACCCCTATACCTATTTATAAAACCAGAGAGATGTTATAACTATTAAGTAGAACATTCATAGCATTCATAGCATAACATTAGCATTCCACATCACAACTTATTTGTTAGCTTTGTGTTTGTATTAGATTAAAAGTAAATAACCTATTTGGAAATTGAAACACTGTGGACGAAAAATATATGAATAATAATTTTACGTAAAATTGTCGAAGCAATTTTATAGACTGAACTTTAATTCTCATAAAGTTTGCGATGAAAATGAGATTTTAAGATTTATTGTTCACGTTAAATCCTAACAAAAGGTAAACAATACTGAGGAGACGGAAGCTAGGATGGCCATCAATACACGCTACTTTTATTTAAGATATACGTCGGTACTAATATCGGTATTCATTACTTTGATGTTATACTGTTGCCTGCTGGTCTAGAGGTTATTTGCCCTACTGAGCTAAGTACGTAGGTTCGATGCCCAAACATACAATTGTTTGTGTGATCCACAGATTGGTGTTTCCAGTCACTGTGTTTTTTGTTTCCATTATATCTGTTTGTAAAAACCCTGCGGCACAAGGTTAAATAGTCCTTGTGTCGCAGGGTTGTCTACTGGGAGTTGATTTACAATTAGGTTGATTATAAATTTAGTTATTAGAATTGATAATGTCTAAGTAATTTATATTCGTAATAAAGCAATATTATTATGATTACAAAATCAAATTGTCATTCACACATAACTAACACTAATTTTATTCTATCCATTTTAATATAATTTCTACTTCTGTAATTTAAAAATATTATATTTTTTCCCAATGCAATGATCAAGCCAACAAAATTAATTTATTTATCTGTTGTCATTTCACCACAGGAACAAATCTTTTGAGCGGATGATGAAGAGGCTTACTTGAAAAAGAAAGGATAAATATTATACAAAATATAAATATTATTTAAAATATATCAGTATAATATAAGTGATTCACGATAATGTTTTAAAAAAGAACTACGTAACAGTTTTTATTATCTATGTATAAATTGCCTGTCACAGAGTTCAACCGTGTTGGACTCCGAAACTATGTAACCGATTTTTATAAAAATGGTGTATACATTGTGTGATATTTTCTAACATATAGAATAGGTTTTATTAAAATGATTAATAATAATATATATTTTTGCAAATAAAGCATTTTTAAAGAATTGATGAATGAATGCTTTTGAGGATTTCTAATAGATATGCTAAATTTCAATTTAACGAGTCAACTAGTATTAAATAAAAAAATATTAATTAATTTCGAATTTTATACTTACAAAAACTTTATATTATGTTATAATTATTACAAAGAAGAAGGGCGCCGATAATAATAAGTTCACAGAAATAGATGCCCTATCAGCTAGACATATGTCGTGTGACGTAGATTCTTCATACAAATCGATCGTCATCAGGAATTCATGAGAATTGATTTCAATGACCCTGAAGATTAAAAATTCCAACTTTTTGTTATAAAAAAGTTATTGCGATTATTATCTATTTTGTAAAAATATAAATGTAGGTTATAAGGTTTAAAAGATATGAAACTTATCTAACTTAGATATATTCATAGTATAAATTGAAACTTAGACTGATTGAGATGGAGGTGAGGGTGTCTTCAATCTAAGACGTGACCGAGTGACATTATCAAGAGGGTGATATTTTGATACTTGAACGATCAGGAAGCTGAATTAATTGTTTATAAACAGATATAATATATCCACAGCAAATATAATATAATGTTTGACAATACTCACACATTCAACCCATTATAGCTTTTGATTTTTAAATTACTTGCAATTAACAGCGAGGCTGTATTGTTTGGTTTCAATCATACAAATAAATATGATGTTAATGTGAAATGCTTCAGTTATTATCCAATCCTGAAACGCGTGCTGAAATCTGTTTGTGATATCATATCACATACTTGATTCAAATTAAATGCTACTACTTATTTAATCGCGTTGAAGTAATGATACTCGCTTTTATTAACAAAGTGGTGTTATGTTTAATCAATATTAATGTAACAATTTCAATGGCTTTATCAGAGTAAAGTTTTTTTTTAATTTTAACTATTGTTTTGCTGATAAAGTAGATATAAAAAGATATAAGTAGGCATACTTATGCTAGATGATTCTTGTCAAATATGATTAGATCCCCGGAAGAGTCTGCGAGAAGTACCATGAATAGACTTTTTATAATATATTATTTTATATTGTTTTGCTATTACAACATTCACTATAATGAACCCCTGAAAATCTTATAAAATAGATATTATATCATTGACAATTATTATTCATAATATTCAATTTTAAAATAAATATAGAATGTAAATTAAACCAGTAGTGGTAGAGATTTGGAAAACCGTAACAACGTAATATCTGACAAATGTCAAATTGATAAGAAATCGATATAAACATGAATGTCATTAATTAAAATTCATCTCGAGTAATCCGCAACAAGAGTGTGAGAGATTAATATCAGTTTAGTGAGGATTATAAATCGATCGTATTGAGTTCCAACGAAGAACAGGATAATTACCAAATCATCGCACATGTGTATATCTTAGTAGGCTTAGCGCGCGGCGTCACTCGCCGACAAATAATTACTGTTGACCTTCATGTCAGGTCCAAAGTTCTGTTTTTTCTCAAACTGAACTTATATTCTTTTAGAGGCAAAAACAATATCTCACATTTATATTTTTTTCTTAAATACATCGTTTACTTTGTAGTGGTATTATAATTGTAATTATTATTTTTCTCTACGGAATATTATAGACTTACCATACCCTTATGGGTAGTTCCAAATCAGACAATATTTTTAGAAAGTTGTCTCTACATAACAAAGACTTTAATGAAACTGGTTATAAATAGTTGATTTTTAAAAATATAATTTGACTACCTTCATTATTAAGCTTTATATTGAAAACAAACAAATTTTATGTCTCCGATGGGAAATCACTATAGGTTTAAATTGTTTTCAGTAATTATTATTCTGGATGTCATGTAAATGTTATCAGAAATTACTACCTACCATTGTGAAGTGTATGAATATTTTTTATTGTTTTATATTAATCTGAATTTTCACGCTACAGAGAACGTAACAAGTAACAGAGAACGCTCTGTTAGGACATTATTCAAACACCAACATTAAATGTTTTAGCTTCGTAGCTACTGTTATTTTCTATATACTAAAGCATATAGTTTATGTTTTTTTACCATTTGTTCATATATATTATTATTATTTTCAAATATAGCAAAATATTTCCGTATTTGATAAACACCAGAATTCTAAATAAAAATATGTAATAAGACCATCAATATGTCGTTGCCATATTTTTGTAAATTGTTAGAAGTAGTCACTGCAAAAGTATATATATTATTATGATATTTAAAAATCATTAAATACTAATAATAATTCATAAGTTTCCTTTAGCACTAAGCCACATATAAAATTAATAATTACCCTACATATACTTATAATTCTCAAGGCTCCTATTTCTTTTCAGAAGTCAACATATCCATAAAACATATAACAAGGACCCAAACTGATTAGAATAATAATTAAAATGACTTATCCCTCATCCCTCAATAACCGCCATATTTGAATATAACATACTTCAATTTACATAATACCTACGAAACTAGTTTGAACTCTTTGCGATAATTATATATATCCATATATAATTATATACTAGAGTACACTAGCAAGTAATTCATAATTTCAAAAGGTTGATTTGTTAAATCAAACAGAAACATATTCAGAATAAAATACTTGACAATATAAAAATTATGACAAGTTGGATGCAGATAAGCAATAGTTTGTCAACCCACAAAAATTAATTTTTGCAGATATTTTGTGTTTTTATAATGGGTCAAATATTCTACGTTAAACAAAACCACTTTAAGTCAAAAAATATATTTTTATCACACATTACATTAAATTATTTAACACATTCGTCAATCAATTTATTATGACTGTAAAGATGTTATGATACTTGACATTTTATTTAGAAATATCATTCAGTTCAGTGGTGGCAAGAAACAAACTTCCAAAAGAATAAAAAAGAACTTGGTAGATATTTTTCAAACAATGTATTTAAAATTCTTGTAAAATCTTTAGACACGTTTTTTTGACACACTAGTGCTTATCAGCATTCAGTTATACTAAATGCGTATTTTAATTGTATTAAAATATAAATTTCATAATCATATAAACTTCAAAATTATGCAGTAAAGTCTAAGCGCTGGCTGAAGCTGTTCCGTGCACGACAGCGGACAGCTGAGTCTCAGGCAGCGTTTATAATCTGTATTCTAATTAACGGTCTGATCCTTCATTTTATACTTGAATTATACATGGATTTTGTTTGATAGTAATGTAATGATTAAAGATATTTTGATGTCAATTATATGCCACAGAAAACATTAAAATATGTATTCATTTCTTCACTTATTTGTATCAGATGTAATAAAACTATTAATTAATCTAAAAGTATTTATATCTAAAGTGTGTGAAATTACGAGTCAGCGGACAAGCGATGAAATCTTTGATTTATGAACAGAAAGATCTTAGATTTTCACAACTTTAAATTAGAAACTGTCTCATTTAGGATATTTAGAAGATTAACGACTTTTTTAAAAATATTAGGCATCGTTGGTAAATTGTGATAAAAAATAAAGTATAAAGATAGTATATAAGACTTCATATATATATATCTTTAAACTCCAACTAATATTATTTCACATAGGTGTGAAATAATATTAGTTGGAGTTTAATGAAAAAAGTTGCAGTAAGAGCGTCAACATTGGTAGGCCTCATTCAGTTTATTTTCCACTTCGCTCTACTTCAGAACTACTGAAGTGGAATTGTTTATAGGCCTCTTGTAGTTAATACTAGAGTTGAAGCTACTTTTTTTTAATAAATCAGACACATACAGAGATAAACGTTTGAATAATATCCGCTCCGTTGGTCGAGTGGTTAGCGCAGACGTCTAACCTATAGCGACGCAATGGGGCTCGGGTTCGATTCCCGACAGGGACAGGCATGTATGTGAGGAACGTAAATGTCTGTTATTCTGGGTTTCGCCGTTTATTAAATATATTCTCAGTATTTATAATATGTATTTGTATCGTTGTCTGACACCCTTAACACAAGCAAATAATTTGCTTACTTAGGGGTTAGATGAATGTGTGTAACTTGTCCTGTATTATTTATATTAATATATAACGCAATATAACTCAACAGGTGTTGAGTCACTTATATTTGAGAGTGATTTTGTTGCCGGAGATTACAAAAGAATATATTGACTGGATAGCTCATTATATTTTGTCCTATAACGGTAGGTAACCATAATTGTTCAAGAGTTGCTTCTAGAGGCAGTAAGTAGTGTTGTAGGTGGAGGACATTACTTTATTAAAAATATACCATCAAAAACTTATTATGTTTTAGATACCATTAACCATAGTTCTAGCATGTAAATAAAATAAAAATAGAGAAACATTGTTATCATAATATTAATTACTTCAATTGCTATTACCATATTTACATAACGTTTATAAAAATGTTTAATCACTCTACAGAAAAGTTGAAATAATCAGCTTGAAAAGTAAGAAATAAAACAATAAACAATAACGGGGTCGGGAAAAACAGAAATAGGAAAGTTTCAAAGCGAAACACAGCCTCCATTGCGGTGACGTTCTCTAGTTCTGTATTATAACTTAGGTACTGTATACTATAGTATATATTATAGTATATATTTTTACGCGAAGGTTGGTAATGAGAGCCTAATGAGCTTGAGATGAGATTCTTATTTATAATATTACCTCCAACTCGCACCGCCTTCCATGATATTTCTGCTAAAGTATATTTACTTAATGACCTGCTTTTTTAAATATTTATACACAAAGTGTTAAAATGTCAAGTTTAGTTAATGAAGATATGTTTGTACATTAGACGTAATTTTATTTGCGTAAGACGTAAATTGTAATACAGTTTCTATATCACAAAATATATTTTTTTAAATGCTGCTTAAAACTTGAATGATAGAAAGTAAAACCTCAGCCTATCGAAGTATGAGGCAACTTTACCACGACTCAACACGACATTAGTTACAGCGTGTTTGAGTTAAAGCTCTCAAAGAATGCGCCTTCATTATAGAAGATTAAAGAGTTTGCTAAAAGACAAATAAGGTTCTGTGACGAAAAATGCGCTACTTTATGCTGATATCTGTACATGTTCTTTTGTGTCGAGTCTATTGTCAAAGTTGTCTCGTTATGTAAGTATTGTAATTGGGGCAGCTCTGTGTTTTCCTTTTTGTCCTTATCAAGGAGTTTGGCGTTAATTGAGACAATGCTTTTTAATTACTATGGTTTTTGTTGGCAGTTATTTGAAGAGTACAACTTAGGGAAGCACCAAATTAAGTTATAACAGCAGTTAATGATGGTTCATTAAAATTAATTTCATTCAGATATTATTGATACTATAATAAATATCTTATATAATAAATAAAAGATAACAGTCATAAATCGTTTTTTCCAACAGTCATTTTATCATGCATCAGTTATTTTTACAAAGCCAATAAAATGTTGAATACAAATAATTCTATATATTTTATGAATAATTAAAAACTTGGTATAGGTTTGAATATTATATAATAAAGAATTTCATTTAACTTACGTAAAAATAAAATCAGTTGGCAAAGCAAGTAAAAACTCTTTATACTGAAAATAATTAGAAGTGGAATGTTGAGGCTTAACAAAACCTTAATTTGTTCATTTTTTAAATTTGGAACAATGTGTGTACTGTGTAAGGTCAGCCACATGTTTATTCATGTCTAGACTCTAGATGGGATGCTGCGTGAGGAAAATCTGATTGGATCTTTAATTATTATATCTGCGTTGGTAGCTAATAGGCGTTGAATATAGAATACATTTTTATTTTGTTAGAAAAAATTAAACGAAAAATGAATAAAATGTAATAAAGAGAACGTAGCATAAAACCATAATCACATATAAAAAATGTAAATCAGGGGCAAAGTTTTTAAAAAATTTCTCTATAAAATTGTCAAACCAGTCAACTTTAATCAAGTTGATAATCTGAAATTGAATCAAGACAAAAATTTCCAAAATCTTATTTAACTTGCTTAAAAGTTTTCGTTTTGAATATTAATTATACTTCAGATATTGATGATCATTAGATTATTGAAGTGAAATAATATTGAAGATTGATGGTAAATAATAACATGAACTGCGAAAATAAAGATATCATCATTTTTTTGAAAAGTTTATCGATGTTGGCAACAAATTCTTTTTGATGTTTTAGGTTGACATTAAGGTTATCTACATGCAGTCTGACTGAAGCTTATGTGGGCTCATATGTACCACCTACTTACAGAGGATCAGAGTAAGGTAACTATTACAGCTACATTTGAATGGGTGAGCGAGAATCCGGAAACTCAAACACCCACATTTCCTCTTCCTTTCCTAACTTCATTTCCTAACTTCTCAAGCGGTGCGCATTTGCATCTATATTTGCAAATATCTATAAGTGAGGGCATAACTTACTATGAGGCTAATCGCTACTTCGTCTATGTTGCTACATCAGTCTTTATTATACGAGACGCAATCAAATGATTACAGCTATGTTGTATCTAATCTCTAATATATATTTACAAACAATCTTTTTTTTGTTTTTTAATCTCATAACATCGAGAAGATTCAGACACCACAAAACTATTAGTTGAGCAGTTACAACCAGAAAATATAGGCTCTTCTAGAAGATACATTCCATATAAATACTTAGAGGTCTACGAATATGTATATAAAAAAATACGCAATCGCTACCTCTAAACGGTATCGCAGTAGGTCAGGTTCTGACTAGCAGAACGCCATAGATAACAGACACATATTTTAAGTTTTGGTTACCACATTTAGAAAGCATTATTTTCATATCTTTCCTATTATTTCTTTCCACCATGTCTAGTATAAATTACAAAAATCCATATATAACATTGGCAGTACTTGTATATTAATTATTCGTAATTTCAAATCTCTATATCCCCTGGTTCGGGCTCTACATTGTCTGTCCGTGTTGGAACTTAATTAAGAAGCCTTTAACTTGCTAACAAACAATCAAGGCTATGTTTATATACATATTTATAATGTATTTAAATAATATTAAAACTTGTACAGTTTTTTGTATTTTATTAATTTCTTTGCTTGCTTGTTATTTACATATGAAACACAAAGTTAATTAAGGGAGTTATTTAATGATTGAACATAATATAATAATTAACAATCAAAGGTTATATTATTTAAATGATGAATAGAGATATCAAAATAATGAAAAAAAAGTTTTGTAGAACATCCTTAAATATTGAAATTTATGAAAAATCTAATTAATTAAAATACTACTCCAAGTATTCAATAAAATGCTATCACAAAAAACAGAGTAAATTTTAATAAAGAACAAAAAACCTCTTCCCTCACGTGTGGCAGTGTGTCTGTATGTGTGTCTGGGCGATTGAGAGCCGCGCGAGGAATAATTCGGCATGAATTATGAATATATTAAATTTATAAAAATATTAACTAAATCATATATATATATATATATATATCTATATATATATCTATATATATATCTATATATATATCTATATATATATCTATATATATATCTATATATATATAGAAGGATGTTTGTATATATGAAATCGATGAACTCAGAAACTATTGGACCGATGATTATGAAAATTGGTATGTATATGTATTTTTCCACGGAGAAGGTTTATATGGTATGCCCATTGATGTAACTCGCCACCAGGCGGCGCTGTCAAATATACACTTCCGCCCCGTTCAACCGATTGTCATAAAAGTTGGTATGACCATGTATGTTTCCTCGAAGAAAACGAATATGCTATGTCCATTGATGTAACTCGCCACCAGGCGGCGCTGTCAAATATCGACTTCCACCCCGTTCAACCGATTGTCATAAAAATTGGTATGACCATGTATGTTTCCACGAAGAAAACGAATATGCTATGTCCATTGATGTAACTCGCCACCAGACGGCGCTGTCAAATATCGACTTCCACCCCGTTCAACCGATTGTCATAAAAGTTGGTATGACCATGTATGTTTCCAAGAAGAAAACGAATATGCTATGTCCATTGATGTAACTCGCCACCAGGTGGCGCTGTCAAATATCGACTTCCGCCCCGTTCAACCGATTGTCATAAAAATTGGTATGACCATGTATTTTTCCTCGAAGAAAACGAATATGCTATGCCCATTGATGTAACTCGCCACCAGGTAGCGCAGCGATGTATCGACTAATAAATAAACATTATCCAAAATTAAAAACAAATAACTTCACATCTGTCATCTGTCAATAAGCATAACATAATAACACAAATCAATAATATAAATAACTAATAGAAATTATTTAAGATAAGATGATTAATTACAGAAAAAAGTGATTAGTTAATTTGATTATATGAAAGTGGTCAATAATATAATCTATACTAATATTATAAAGCTGAAGAGTTTGTTTGTTTGAACGCAATAATCTCTGGAACTACTGGCCCGAATTGAAAAATTCTTTTTGTGTTGAATAGTCCGTTTATTGAAGAAGGCTATAGGGTATATGTCATGTCGCTGTGACTTATAGAAGTCAAACAGCAATGAAAAATGCTGCAAAAACGGGAAAAGATTTTTTTTTTGAGAGCTTTCCCCGCGTGTGCTGAGGAAACACTAAAAACCGCGCGGACAGAGTCGCGGGCGACCCCTAGTATATATATATATATATATATATATATATATATATATATATATATATATATATATATATATATATATATATATACAAACATACATACATACATATATATATATATATATATATATATATATATATACTAGCAGCCTCGGCCACGCGTTGCTGTGGTTGCTAAGGTTTTGGATATACCTATTACATTGTAGTAAACTATTTAAGAAGTCACGGTATTAGAAAAAATAAAATTAAAATTACAAAAACCCCCGACCGAAGTAAAGGAAAAAATTAAAAATGCAAGTAAATCTATCAAGGCGAATAACGAAATAACAATATTTTGACATAAAATAATATTGTGACTTAAAATTAAGATGTAAGTTATCCTATGTTTCAAGTTGGATCAAACTACACACGGTGTGCAAATTGGATTAAAATCGGTTAAGTAGTTTAGGAGTCCATCGCGGACAAACAACGTGACACGTAATTTATATATATTAAGATATATATATTGATAAAGCCTTGTAATCTATGGCATATTTGTTTTTTTACAAAGTAAAATCGCTTTTAATCGACTTGATTATAACAATGTTGACTTCAATGCTTTATTCCTCATTAATATGCTGTTCATGAACAGCGTAACACAGTTGTCGAGTTTCGTTTAATTACATTTCGAAATAAAAACCGAAATAATTTCCACTTGTTATATTTTCAAAGAAAAATTTACGCCTCATTTCTAAAAACGAAGTTTAAAATCACTCCAGTGATTGTCTATTTGGGAAAATAAATATCAGTATCAGACTTAATTTTATAAAATTATGCTAGCAGTATATAACACTAACTAGCAACCAGAGAAATAGGCTTCTTTAAAAGGATATCAACATATACAAAGTACCAGCAAAAAACATTTATTAAACTAGCACTTATGACACAAATGAGTAAATAAGGAAAAATAAAAGCAATACGTTCATATAATCTGATCTACTGGTCAAAGGACACGTACCTTGTTTGCATTACATCGAAGGGTTTGTTTAATCAACCACAAAGCATTCAAGCACAGATCTGAATACGAAATCTATGTACACTATATTAAGTGAGGCACGTCAACGATGTGTATAGGACGTTTAAATCTCAAATATATGTAAATATATAAAGACCTTTTTACACTATACAATCTAGCCCCAAACTTAAAGTAAATAAATTTGTTTAGACTATGTAATCAAGTTGAAATATTGTTGTACTAGTTCCTTGTTAAACATACATAACTTTTTTTATATGCATTTATTATATAAAAACAATCTGGAAAATTACATATTTTGATTACAAATATTTTTGAAGTATAGATATCGAACCCACACCGGCACATGAGTAGGAGTTACAAGTTACGACCAATGATCCATACACTTCAAATGAACATAGCGAAGTTATTCGTAATTTTATCAACAGATTGTCAAATGAGAGGAAAATAAAAAATTGTCGTAATTCATTTGATTTGTGTCCCTCGCGCCAGCGGCCGGTGTCGGGTGAAAATTAAAAATTACAATTCTCAAACTCATTTGCAAATACCCCATTTATCTTCTCTGATTATTATTTTTTTAATTTTTATTTCAATATTGACATCACTGAGATGGGTCGTGTGCATAGATAACAGATATAAAATGTATTTACTAGTAACACGTATTTTTATATATTTTATAGAGAATATTTTATAGAAGTCATTATTTAACTAAAAAAATAAAATGCTATAACATAAAAATACTTCTAGAATAGTATTTAAATTATTTTATCGAAAAAATGTTAAAATGGTGGCCATAAAGTCATTTACGATACGATATAACGTTCCATTTTCATTAAAGTCTTATCAAAATAAAACTCTGTGAAGCAAAAGTAAATAAAAATAAAAACAATTGAAGATGACTGAAAATACCATAAAACGAAACGTCCCGATGATCGAATCACAATAGAAACAGGTTATAAAGCTGAGTACACAATAGTGATTTCCATACAGATTGTTCTAACAGGTGTCGGCCCCGAATTTCGCAAATATTAAAACGAAATTAAATGCCTGAAACGGTTTTCGTCAACAAATTGGAAAGTCGTTTAAACCGCGTTTAAACAGTCGTTTTAATTAACGGGAGTTTTATATTATAATTAGCACTTATGATATTATTGTAAATATGATCAAATAGACCTTTCTTCATGATATCAGCTTACTAAATAATACATAATTCATCACGGTACTCGTGACCCATGTCTTCCCGAAATCTGAGGCAAGGTGGAAAATATCTGATACACACCGGGTTATAATTTACCTCCTTTATACAATTACTGGATGAATATGACGTAATTGTGAGTTTAAAATTACAGGATTTAATATTTACTTTTACATAGGCTGGAGTCATAGGCAGACCTGTCAGTGTGAGTGTCCGACAAATAATATAAGAGACAGTAATAATACAACATGATTGACCGATACTTATCTTCTTCTAATCACACATGTAAGAAGAAGAACAAATAGGTAGCGTCATTTGCTTTCTGTTTTTAATTTTAATTTTATTTTATTTCGATGGTCACATTTTAGGCTTGCTTATTTACTCTATGTATATTACAGCTTAATACTTTGACATTAATTACAGAATCTAATTATTTAATAACAATATTACAATATTATAGCAAATTACCATCCCATAACCGTTTTGTAAATATCATAAACACTAATCTTTTCTCTTCTTAGATCCTATCTCGCAAGCGACTCTATAACAGATCGTTAAATGTATGTTATGTTAGAACGTAAACACGGAGATAAAACGTGAACGTGTCTCGGGAACACGGGTTTACATCCTTAATTCTACAGTCCCTGGTTCGATTACCACTCGTTACACATATTTGGTTTCTGTGTGTGTAGTGAGAGAGTAGTGTAGTTTTTAAATCACGATTTAAAGTGATAATATTTCAATACTTGACAAAATTTCGTATCTATGAAAAAATATAAAAGTAACATTTTAGCCTCATAAATATTTTCTTTTGTACACTGAAATGGGGTATAAAGAAAACCATAAGTTCTTGATAGCTTGATCAGATAGGACCATAGAGTATTTACATAAAAACAGCGTTTAATAAATTATAGGTCTGTTCTAATTTATATGTTTTTAGTAAATAAATACAGAATATAAATTCATCAACGAGGATTCGACAGATTTACAACTACTATAAACAATTAATTAAAATACATAAGCGGTGCTTAAATTCCTGTGTTATATCTGCCTGATGTAGGTAGTACTCAAGCCTATTTTTGTAAGAATTGAAATTAACCCTATAATCATATGCATTATAGGATTAATTTCAATTCTTACAGAAAAAATCCTAAGAGGATTATCATAAGAATCTCTTGTGTCAAAGTGGGTCACTGATCTATTGAGAGCATCAACTCTATCCATCATACTGTACGTCCGTCTCTCGTCCATGGGACAAAGACAGACAACATCACTAGTGTCACAGATTATAATAACAATGGACAGATTATATACAGTATTTTCAGCATCAAATTTAAATATAAGAGTCTTGTGAATATTGTTTAATACTTTGTTTTCCAATAAAATATAAAATGCGTCATAAAAATATTAAAATTATTATTTTAGTACATCACTTAATAACGATTTGTATAATGTTAAGTTACATTTTTATAATATGATATGTTTTAAAAGTTTCATTATATTATATTTAATCTTTCGTTTAAGAGATTTTGTATTTTTTGCTTTGGTTTATTTTAGTGCCTTCTATATGTTTGTATAATTATTAACCTAAAAATCCTATTAATTTCCAGTCATTATGTTGGTATAATAATACAAAAGTGTCAAGCTCTAAGGATTATCTATATTGTTTTAAGAATAACTAATGATGAATGAAATTTGAACGTAATGTAGGACACAAAATCTGTTTATGAATTAGTTTTGTTTGACGATTCCTAAGACAATTTATATTTAATAAATTGTGACAATGACAAATAAATTATGACAATGATACATACTTTAAACGACACTATTATTAAGTACCCTATAATAAATGTGTAAGTTATAATACTGTATACTCCAATATTTGCAAAACTCAAATCATTTTACCGCGAAACGAATGCGCCGGAAATTACATTTCATAGACTATAGAAGAAACACTGCACACATCCTAGAAGTGTTTGTGGGTGTCATTCATAATGCCAAAAGTATATAAATATATATATTTTTATAATTTGTTGTTTTTTACATATATTTTTCTTATAGCTTACATAATTAAATATATTTGTAATAAATACAATTTTAAATATTGAATTCATTATAGTTCCGGTCATGAGCGATACAGCGAGGAATGTGGGTGTTAAAATGGAACAGTCGCAAAAGTTGCATGAATCTTAAAATCAAAATTCATTGGTAGTTTAATTTAAACATTTTATTAAAATCCCGAGCGCGGCGGCCGATGGTAATGGGTATTAGCGTCAGAGTCGTTTAGTACCAAGCGAAATCTTAAGTTGTAATATTTCTCATTACTGTTTAACTTTTGTATTTAGCGCTAAAATTGAAAATGCTATTTCATATTAGAGAGCACTTTTATTTGTTTGTATTTCGACTATCGATTTTAGCTTACAAAGTTTGTTTACAAATAAAATAGAAGACATATTGATAAAAAATGTTGATCAATAAAATATTTGCTTTATCGTTATATTACTGCGGATATTAAGTGACATTTCAAAGACTCTTTTGAAGGACCTTATTTGTTCATATATTGGAACTCATCTGACTCTGTCCTTTATATGATTTTTTATAAATCATTTAATAATTTTATACGATTTTCAAAAGGCTGCTGAATTTACGAGAGGGATATAAAATATATTATTTATTCCTATTACTTTATTATTTATTAATTTTTGAAATATTATAATATAAGATTTATAAGTTCGGTTCACTGTTTTTTTACTACGTATATTTTTTTTTATCTATTGTTTATTATAAAAAAATAGAAGGAAATATAAAAGTAATATTTAGCAAATGTATTATTAAATAGCCCAATACTTTGAAAAATTAACCTCGTAACTAATATTATTCATAATAATAAAAAAAACTCAAATTAATTTTTAAACAGAAACTTTTTGTATTGTTATTTTTTATCTTTAATATTAATACCAGAAGGCAATAAGACGTCCTTTGATTCAGTGAGTACCTGATACTAGGGTACACGCTACTTATATTTTCACATTATTTCATTACATTATTCATTAACTGTAATAACCCGGAAAAATATGTGAATATTTTTTACGATGTTATTTTTTTTGCAATAATCGTGTTTACGAGAGGTCAAAACACAGTTGGGTGGTCCTTAGTAAGAAAACAAGAAATTCCTAGAAATTATTTAATATCATAATTTATATTTTCTTTACTTTGAACACAATTATACGTCAATGCTATTTTTTTAATATACATATAAATTTATAAATAATATATGTTTTTGTGAATGTTACTTATATATTTTGTATAAAAGCTATAACCAATATGTAACACATAGGTAATGTGTTACCATATTTACGTAATCACTTCAGTTTATGTTTTTGAGTTTTGAGTGATAGTTGATAACATGACCTATCAACTATCACATGTAAATCAAAACATTAGGATTTAAGTAATATAGACGAATTAAATGGGATTCAGATTGAGTATAAGTGAGAGTTACGTCATTCCAGGTTAAAGGTCAAAGGTTAGTTCATATAATAATAGAATAAACAATATAATTATAGACATGAACGAACGATAGAAATGAATAGAAAATTTTAAATCTAATTTAACTGCCGTTTTAAAAATATACCACTGTTATAATAATAGCCAACCGGCCAAGTGCGAGTCGGACTGGAGCACGAAGGGTTCACATGTTATAAAAAACAGCAACAACAAATCACTTTTGTTGTTTAGAATACCCCCAAAATATCTATTCGGCTTTAATTTACTTATTTATTTTTGAACTGAATATATAACTTAATACTTTTGTCAATATTTGTAACGTCTATTCTGTTCGTCTATTGTCACTATTAACAGCAAAAAAAAATGAAAAAACGTTTATTGTATGAGAGTCCTCATCAAATATTTATTATATTTGATTTTAGTATTTATGCGTCAAGAAGAAACACATTATCTGTAAAAGTTTCAACTGTCTACGTATCACGATTTATGAGGTACAGCCTGGAGACAAACAGACGAAAAAAGGACATGTAAGTCTTAGTAATAGGGCTCCGTTTTTAACATTTTGGTACGGAATCCTAAAAATGAGTTAAAATTAAGGTAACCCAGTAATTAACTCATATACGTTTCGTGAATCCTCTTCATGAGTTGAACTTCAAGATCTATCTCACATAACAGTTAACTTTAGAAAAGCTAGAGCCTTAAAGGTTAAATTCTATTGAGTTGAGTGCCTTAGTGTTTATTTACAGAGTCATTAATAGAACACTGAGTAGCGACGTCTATGAATGACTCCAGTCATTTAATAAATTGTGTCTGAGCAGATTTAACTTCGATACAATGAACTATTGTTCTGTTTTGAGATTTAATGCTGTACAATAGGGTATATAATTGATTGTCTCGACATCGTTCAAGTGGCAGTTTTTAATTACATCTATTTGTTACAGATGTAATGTTCTCGAGTGAGTTTTCGTTAACTCGTTAGGCTGATGACAGACGACGAAAATATTAATAAATTAAATATAATGTTCAAAATGGTCTATAAATATGTTAAAATATTTTTTTCTAATAATATTTATCAACAGAAGCACTACAATCTATGACCTCTGAAATACCGTCTACCGTACCGTTTTATTACTTATTTATAATAACTGAAAAATGAAAAGTAAGAGAGATAGATAGAAGAAACTGTTCATAAAAACTGTAATTAGTACAGTTCTTCTTAAAAATTCAAGTTACACAAGGTACAGATTTTCTATGCCTGAGATTATGAACTCCAACACTCAAGAAAAATTAAGAAAAGATTTGTAATAAAATTTTATTAATAACGTGATATTACACATCTTTTTCATTTCCCTAGCATACCATATCAGAATAATTATATAAAAGCCTTCGTCTGCAGCCGGTCTGACTTCCTTGACGACGACATTTTAAATTAAACTATCTCGACTATTAATCATCATTGCTTTTCATTTTGTTACTAATTAATCATTTAAACTGAGAAATCGATTTTAAATGATAAATTTACAGGATTTTTAAAGGTTCAAATCCTGCCAATAACAATTATTTTTTATTTTCTATTGATAAAAAAATTGAATAAAGCTTTTATAGCTGAACATGTTTATAGACTATTTAAAACATATAACATTTGATGTAATGTCTTATTTAATTCCCACATTTAATAAGATTTGAAACATTATTTAAAAGATACTTCTTGACTAGAAACAAGTATTAACATATCCTAATTACTCTATACTTTTTTTTATTACTACATTTAGGGAGAATGAAATATACTTCCATATTAAAGATAATTCTGTTTAAAAGTACATAGTTTTGTAGATATCGTGAACAAGTCACTTGTCTTGAATACACATATTCAAAACAGAAAGGTCCACATTAAATATTCTATAAACACTTTTGTGTCAGCGAAATCTCATATGGGTAGCTTAAGATCATTTTAGCGTAGACCCTTCGTAGATGCTGGCTACGCATTTAAAGCGCTACGTCTTTATGCTCAACTATTATCCTTATTTGGGTAATAATTTTCACTCCATATTCGCTTAATTACGTCTGCTATTACTTTAACAGTCGATATCTAACTTAAGCAATATTATGATATTAAAACGAATATTAGTTATTATAATATTAAGCAAAATTATAATATAAACTTGAACAATACTATAATCATAATAATATTAAGCCGAATATTACAGTTATTATAAATGAAAAGATATTGTTTATTTATAAATTATTAATAAATTCCTTCAAAAGAGTTGTATCAAATGTGTTATAAGACTGCAGTTACATAGATGCTAGGATGGGAACATAAAGAGCAACATCACCATGTTGCTCATGAAAATAACTGAACATAAAAATTTATCAAATAGTCAAACGTATTAAAAAAAAAAAGAAAACTTTTCTATTGTTCTTAATGTGAAGTTCTTCAAAATAGATTTTGTCTAAAAAGTTTTTGATTAGAAGAACTTTAAGGGTCAGTCACCCCACCTGGTCGCTTCGTCTATAGTGCCTCGCACGACTGGTTTTAAGAATATATTTAAACAAAATATTATTACCGGAAGAAATTTAAATATAATAAGTAATAAAACACACAAATTTATATATAATTTTGATTTTATCAAACGCCAATACCTCATAAAATGTGTATCCAAAATTATAAAACAAGTTTCAAAAATCTATGAATTCAGAATATTTTTAAATAAGTAACATTTATTAATATTTAACTCACACTATTATAATAAAGCTGAAATAGTTACAGACAAAACAACAGAATTCAGAACATCAGAATATTAGAATCAATAAAAGAAAAACGTCTTTCAAAAGAAATTCAATCAATAGTTATGACTGCCGTTCTGTAGTCCTCGTGGACGAAGTCGCAGAAAACAGCTAGTTCAAATTAGTTTATTTATTAAATTCTTTTTATCCCGACACTAATCTAGCTTAATACAAAACAATATTTGATTGAAGGAAGATTTATTGAGTTGATGTATTGACGGCAAGACTGACTAGACAGTTGAAATTATTTTATAATTCTGAATATAATACTAGCTGTTGTCAGCGACTTTATCTACTCTACAATGGAATGCTATCAAATATCGTTATATACAATTGGTACAAAATGTTTTAGTAGTTAGTTTTATTATATTTAAAGTCAGTGGTTTTTTTAGCAATAATAAAGAAAAAAGAAAATAAGCTAATTATCACATAATATTTTATTAAATGTCAAGATGTTTAAGCGTGATTCGCTACCACATAATACATAAACTAACAAATAATTTAAGAAATTCCATAATCATTGTCATTCGTGTTCATATTGTCATATAAGGTCAAAGTTAAATAATAGATAAAAAGCGTTAACACGTCATACGCGTTCTTATCTTTTCAAATTCGTTAATGTCAATATAATTTCAGACTCAATGTACGTAAAAAGGAATTTGGATATTTATAAAACTTATTAATTTTCGTAGCTTGAGGTTGTCAAATACGAGATAAGGTGTAACAGATGAGAACTTCAATAGAGCATTATAAACAGATTCTATATTAAATCACTACATGGTGTAAATCAAACACCTGTTGTGTATGTCTGTCCAACCGCGATAATCTCTAAACTATTATATAGATTTGAATGTGGTTATTACCGATGGACACAATACCAAAGACTTAGGTGTATAATTGAGAACCGTTTTAATAAAATATTGCAGACATGCTAATATTGTTGTGTATATTTATTTCTACGTAAGCCGCTGTGAACCGACGAAGTCAGGGCGGTTTGCTATATTTTAGAAAATATCGGACTATAAATAAATTTAGGTAGTCTAGGTGAATAAATCTATATTCTTATCCATAATGTTTTGGTATATTGAAGTAAAATATTAAATTCAATTTGATATTTATTATTTTAGATACTGCTGCTATAATCGTAGTCGTAATATTATATCGTCTGTGAACATAATGGAAACTGTAAAATTTAAATTTGACCAGAAATTAAAATATCATAACCCTTTCGGTTTTACGAGTTATAACTTTATTTTACGTTCGGTTAAATATTTAATGAACCTAATTCTTGAAGTGTTATCTTTTTATTATTTGTAAAATTATTAATATACATTTAGAGTATCTTTCATAAACTAGTAATTTCAGTAATAAAAAATACTTTACAGGTTTTAGAATAAAAATGTTATTAATTAAATTAATGCTACGAGGACAGACCGCAGATTTAAACCGAATATATTATAACCAACATTATTTATTGCATATGCTTCAGATAGGAAGATGTTCTACCACTTCATAATAAATAATTATAATTATTTTTCAGTTATTTTGAATATATATCTTTCCAACTTCAACTGTAAACCCAAAAATATAATCAACTTATAGTCACGTAGAAACTTACCTTTGAAGTGTTCGACGTAAACTTTAGAAGAATTTTCAGTATGCCCTCGTCCAGACCCCGGTACACTACTGAAGGTTTCAGTCCCGCGAAAGCCTTATATACTCGATGGTGAATGTGAGGGCTAGGGGCGGAGTCAGACAGCGCATGTCACCCCAAGCTCCTCCCAGTTTGAGAGCAAAACCGAGTGACGTCACTTGTGACGTCACAAACATTTTGTTAATGACCAATAAGAATGTTTCCAAGCACGGAACTCACAGGATTAAACCACTTAAAAATTTTATTTATGTTAATCTAATGCAAAGTTTCCTGTGGTTTGTCCATTTTTAGACGAGTCTGTTAAAATAACTCATTTTATTTTTAAATTCTTTTAAAAACTTTATTTTACTTCATTAGACTAAAACTCATAGTCTAATAAAGTAGAATATTTCTTTTTATGCTCAGAATAAAAAACAATTAAATAGTAAGGTAATTTTCGAACACTCCACGATTTAAAATGAACCGATGACAAAATTGTTTGGTTTGGAACATGTTTGAATTAAAATCGCCCAACTATCTGCCACTGTTCCAATCACAATCCAAATGATAATTGAATTGACAGCTATTGACATTTCAGAAAACTCTTGTAATATGTAGTTTAAAAATACTGATGTATTTCTAATAACATTTTTTACGAAGCCAAATTATTTTGCTATTAATATTACTATAATATAAGTTAATATTAATTTCTTTGATTACGTTTATTATTTAAATTCGTCAGTGTTCAATACAAGAAGGGGTTTAGAATGTTTCCAGCGGAGTTCCTATTGCGTTGCCACTTCGAGTATCGAAGTTGACAGCCGACCTACATTTTCTTGGACTAATAAGTCTCTTAGATAATGTAAATGTTGCTGTTTGTAACAAACTTCCTAAAAGACTAATTAGAGGAAATTCTAAACAATAATATAAAATAAAGAAAGAAGTTAATTATATACTATACAGCTATAGACTAATGGTCGGATTTCAGAATATCTGTGGTAAGGTAAGCTAGAAAACCTTCATTATCGCCTCGATTTTATTGATACGGAAAAATGTAAGCTTAATTCACCTTCGCCTCTACAAATCATGACATTTTTTAACGGAGATAGAGTTTATCAAAGTTACTACTGATTAATGTCACAATACTTTGTATTCATAAAAAATATATAATAATCGATATATTTTTATGGTTTTTCAAAATTGTGAGTCAATAAAGTAGTTTATGTGTTGTGTAATAAACGGCAATTGTAAGAGAAACTATTAACAGGGAATAGACTCATAAAATGCAGTTAGTACTGAATTCACTCGTAAAGATAACTGCTCTCCTGACTACTTGCCACTAAATTTGACCTACATTGAAGCTTGACTTATTAGTCTCTATATCTAATAAGTAGGAACTTCCTTATGTGTCTTTGCCTTCATGTGAAGGCTTAAGGTCTCATCAGTCTGAGCCTTGCATCCATGGATCACTAATCATAAATTAAATTATGCTTTTATCAAAGTTATTTTAATACACATTAAAACATATTTAAATAAATCCAAGATTATAATTTTTAAAAATTTCAAATATGTACGTTTTAGACTTTGGCCTGGCTATATAATCCAGTATATTACAAAAAATTTTAAATTCCTGAATAGTTTAATGAACGATCAAAATACTGCCTCTTTTACTATATTTAATTAAAATGAATCCTTAAAATCGTGAATAAAGATGTTAAAAGTGTTAAGCTTATTTGTTTTTTCTATACTTTATATTTAAAATGAACTATTGAATTTTTGAGATTAATTTTTCGGTTCGTCTTGAACTTGCGACCTCTAAGATACCGGCCCAGTGGTCTGTCTACTGAGTGACTTAATAACCTTGATGAAAGCTCTTTTAAAAAAAAATAATCAAATAAATGAAAACAAGCATATTATCACAATAACCGACTAGATGTTCAAGAGAACTGCTTAGAGCATTAACTCTTAGTTACTTTTAAAATACATAAATTGATAATTAATAGAAAACTTATTTTTAAAATAAATTATCTATTAATTTATTTATTTTAGAGTAACAAAACTCTTTTAAAAATGTCTATTCTATACTTGGTAAATTGTACAGTTTGGAAATACTTTACACATAAGCAAAACTATGGAAAGAATATAAATAACTTGCACCCAAAACTATGCTAGCGTAAATAAAACTCGTTAGATTTATTAGAGAGCTATATTTGTTTTTTTTAGCATGTACTATTATTGGAGCCACCTTTAAAAATGATATGGAGATTACATATAAACTATTTTAATTTTTTGACCTTATATCAGTTGGAATTAATTAAGCATACACAATTATAAGCTACAATTATGGATTTGGAAAATATTTTGCCGTCAACGAAACATGCAGATAAAATCGACGGAAAAAGCTAGTTATGTAATAATATTACAATGGATTCATTCTAATATTCTATTCATAAAGTCGTATATATCTTAATATAAAACCAACGATAAAAGAAACAATCGAAATCAATTAGGGCCTGTAGTTAAATTAAGTGTCTTTTTATTTCGCGGTTTATATCCAAGACAACATCTACTGGAGTTAACTAATTAATGGTTAGATATTTATAGCTTTTAAAGTTTGTACAAAGTTGGATGTTTTTAATATACTCGCTCTATACCCGCGGCTCCGTTTGTTAAAAAAAATAGGAGTTATATGATTTTTATTTTTATAAATAGGCTCATTATTATTTCGTTTATTGTTTTCTAAAATGTTTTGTTGCATTTTTAATAATTTTTATTGCTTGTATACTGTGTAATAAATTAATTAAAAATGGCTGACTTATAGTTTGTTATAGCGTAATAAAATGTATTAAATTATTTAAAATGTCACCAATCACCATCAACTACTAAATTTTCCATATATACAAATGGTAGAAACGATATATTATTTTGGTATTTTTTCTTTTATAACAGAGCTATTACTGATTTTAATTTTTCGAAAGTATTTGTTCAGTTATTGCAAACAAACATACAAAATAATTATTTCGAGTTTATATACTTATTATGTAGATATACATAACTGACTAATCCGAAAAAAAATATTTGATATGGTATTTTATTAGTCATTTGTTAGATATGCTCGAATATAGATTTTTTAAAATTTTATAATATAATAATTAACAAATGATGCTCAAATATAGATGTTTAAAAATTTTATATTGTTTTAAAAAAAACTTTAATAAAAGAATACTTTTCGTTCTTTTGTTACACCAGAGCTTAAAAAGGTCAACAAAATTGAATGTACAGACAGAAAGACAAGCTCCCAATAAGTGATCTAAGTTAGTTCTTATATCTGAAATATAATATTTTATTTGAAACTATACTCGCTAATAAAATAGGGTTTTAATAAAGATTCATAAACTAGAAATAAGCACTAATAGAACAAGAAAATATTCTTATATTCTTTGAAAACATATTAACAGAACAGTAAGAACACATTCGTTCCAATGAATGTATCATGAACACATACTGATGACGTATCGTGGAGCGTGTTCAAACAATTCTGTTGACTCAACAGATTGGACTCATCTCGAGATTGTAATATTACGATAAATCGCCCAATTTGAGAAGTAAACGATTTTACAGCTTGTAGTATTATGAATATATCAAAGAACTGTTACGTACCACATAACTAAGTGTATGTAGTGCGTTTACTGTAGTCCAGAATTTTAGGAAATTTATGGAGTTTGCAAAAAAATTAAACCCCACTAAAATAAATGCAGTAAGCGTACCAAGAATATTCAACTTCTACTAAAAGACTCTTTTTGAAATTAAAAGCAGCCCACCGCACTGCTTCAGTTCAGAATGGGAACACACCTAAAAATGTTTTTTTTATAATATGTTTTTTCGGTCGAAAATTAGGTATATTTAAAATAAATATGGAAAAAAATATTTTTAAAGACAACCTTTATTTGAAGCTTTTTCGGTATCAGCTACCGGACTGTTTAATTTATAAAACAAGTTACGATAATTCAGTCCTCAGGGTGACTAAAACAATACCCTAGAGATCGCAGGCTTGAGTGCTGATCCTATCGGTGATTTATTTATTGTATGTATTTTTTTTTTACAAAATAACATAGCTCATAAATACCGGACCATTAGTGACAGACAGACAAGGTTATATATGAACCCAGATTAATAATTTCGATAAATTACGATCAGTTTGTGGTTTCCAGTAAAATTCTTTTCGCAAGTGAAAACATTTAACGTCATAGACTCCGAAGGCAAGCCACCAAATTTCATAAAAAATATGTCTAAAAATATGTCTTGTAATTTCTATTTTATTATAAACAAACCCCGAAAAGGTTTGGGTTTTTCCGTGAAATTGAAAAAAATTTCGGAGTGCACAATGCCCTATAATATGTTATAAACAACGATACTTTGTAACCAAACGTAATTTATTTTAAATTTTATTCGTCCGCCTGTATTTTTTTTAAGATGAGACAAACCAAAACATAGCTAAACAACAAAATTGGTAAAATATTTCAAAATATATCAATGTAGTTAACGCTTCAATGTTGTTATCTCCTTGTTGATTTGTTATCATATACGTGCGTTGAGACACTGGCTGCAACGGGTGCCTTATCGGTTACTTAAGATTCACTGCCATTGTATAATAAGATAAAAATAAATTCAGGATCAAATCATAAGTTTATATTTTATTATTATAAGTGGCTTTTAGCAGTGACTTGTCTGTTCTAAATTCCAAATTCCCTAACCCTTATTCCCGTAAATTATAAGTTTATTATGATTTAAATTTTATCCAAAACAGAACGGTTTTTTTGTACCCAAATCGGTTTTGAATTTTCTCAAGAATTATTATTTTTTCGTGGAGAAAAACATCCTATATTTTGACTGAAATAGTTTAATTTAAATATAATAATTCAAATTCAACACACTCAAATTTTACAAAAAGGAACAGATTTTGTCTAGAATTAAACTGTTAAATGTACAAATAAAAGAATTTATACTATTAAAAGTAGTGTCTTAACACCCCCTAAAGCTAAGTTTAAACTAAGAATCACATTATCAAAGTTAAGAAAACACGTACACACACATACACGAAGTTAAATTGAAAATAGTTTAAAGTTGAGGGAAAGTTATCTTCTATCTTGTAAATTGATTAAGTCAGTGTATTGATGCAACCTTAGTGTAAGCAAACTTAGATATCCAGTCTCTCTATGTTGAATATATTCAGTAATATGCCGCCATTTTGTTTCTCTACACGGAAGTAGATTAAAATATGCAAACGAATCTGTAATAAAAATTAACTGTTATCCGATATCATATAAATTGATTGAGATATCATTTTTATTATATCATTGTTTTTGATAACAGGAAATTATATAGCATTTTATTATCAAATTCGCGTAAGGAATGCGTTATTGTAGATTTTAGTTTTGACTCAGAAAGTTAAATTTCTTGGAATTGGAATTGTTGGAGTAAATTTATCTAAAATATAATATCTTTAATGTATATTATTATCAGTAATTGTAAAAAAACGCCGGATATTATTTCATCCACGTAAAAGGTTAAAAATGCGGTTTGTGTGTGTCCTAATCAGCTTTACCAACTTCAAACCAGGATTTTTTGACAGAATATTTGTATGGATGAAAAGATGAAACTATTCTTTGCATATATATTAGGACCGTCACTGTGCACAGCGGGTGTTGAGGTGAGACCTCCGTTTTTTACAACATTAAATTGCTTTACAGCATCTCGTAGAGTAAAGTTAGTGTAGTAAATTGTATCTCTCAAGCCTAATAAGAGCTCGATCGTGCAATTTTAAAACCTTCCAAAACTCTATGGATCAAATTTTTACGTCTATCTCAAAAACTACAATCGAGTAGCTCTAAGAGTGTAGGAGGACCAGGCGAACGAAAAAAGATCGAGTTCAATATGACGAGAGTAGATCATTATTTTTTTTTTTGTAGACTTGGCAGCTAAACACATCTTTCATCACTGACTACGCCAGAATTACCACCCGAATATTCAAAGACGCCACCAAAAAAATATTATCAATGATAAATAAATAATAATAAGCGCGCTCATCATTTTTAACTAATAAATTAAAGATGAATAGGGTGGTAAAATCAAAAAAACTACTGAAGCGATACGCAAAGTGAGGTCAGAGAAATATCTTGTTCATGGATGAGAAAAATTTTATAATTGAGCAACATTTTAACAAAAAAAATGACCGTATTTATTTTCAAAGCTCTAAGGAAGCTTCCCAATTAGTAGACAGAGTGTAACGTGGGCATTATCCGACTTAAGTGATGGTTTGGTGGGGTGTTAGCTATGAAGAACTGACTAGTAGCCATATTTTTATGAAAAGGGTATCAAAACATCGACATAAGTGTATCTAGATAGCATTCTTGAGAAGGTAGTTAACCCCTTAATAACACCAAGTTCAATAACCAACAAAGTTCGAATAAGCTGTTTATATTTTTAATTGTTTTATATTTGTATATTAAACTAACACAATGTGAAAGTAATAAATGTTATTTGCAATTATTATTATTTTTTTTTGTTACAACATTTATAGCAAGACTAGAGATCATTCAATACTCGTTCGTTACCAAATAACATTACTTGTATTTCTAAATACATACTATAGATAGATTAATTATTGTAATCTTATCATTGTGCACTCACTTTTATTAGCGTTTCTAGAGACTAGAAGGCGGCTGTTAAAATATAAACTAAAACTGTTAAAATAAAAATGTTTCAGTCCGGTAACTGTATCTTGATATTTCAGCATTTCAACGAATTATATGATAACATTTATTTCGCTATTATTTTAATCTTATCACGTTATCAGTTAATTTTTGCATGATAATTATATTATCTAAGTTTAATAAACTTGAAACTACACTATTGATTACAATCGAAATTTTTAATCGAAAGTATTTTTTTAAACACGAGTTTTCACGAGAGTAGTAGTGAAAGTTTTAAATTCTGTTACAGTCGACCTAAAAATGTGTAAATAATAGCTACCTGGTATAAGCTGTGGGACATTCTTAAGATAAGAAGCTTACAAACTTATTGCAATCTACAAGTTGTGAGAAACAAAAATCGTGTAACTATTACTGAAGTTAACAACTTTGTATAAAACAATCTTTGTTGTAGAGCTAATCGTTGCTACATAGTTTTGCTTCTAACGGATATTCCGAGAACGAGAAAAGAATTTTAAAATAATTGAAAAATGAGGGTTACTATTAATGATAATAAAGTGGGATTTAACTCTTTGTAGGTATACTCTGATTTTAATAATAGTTATTTTTGTTAGCTAGTGAGGGTTAAGAATAAATTTTAATTAATTCATTTGGTAGCTAATCTAGTGGTTAAGGAACCTGAATGCTGAGCAAAAGATTATGGATTAGATTCTCACACGAGACAAATCTTCATGTGATCCTTAGCTGATTGTTCTGATTCTAGCTGTATGTAAATAATTTGCATGTGTAAATAATTTGCACAAAGAATATACTTTAATGAAAGAGTTTTAAAGAACACACTTACCTTCATTTTATTAGTAAGTAGAAGCTTGATAACAGATTATGATCAGCATAAACAGTATTGGAGATGCGTTGCATTGATATACACCGAAGAAACGAATCCATGGTTGCGGTCGGTTTCAGAGAGATTGCAAACACAAGTGAGGGAAATACGAGTTGCAGTAAATGTTGCAAAAACACTCATTAAAACTCGCAGAAGATATCAGAAAATCTATTGAAAATGATAAGTAACTTATCAATAACAATTGTCATCATTAAAAAAATATTTATTATAATAAAATAAAAATGACGAATAAGATTGTTTATCGTGCGGTGATGTGTTATCCGCTGTCAGTAGTGGAGTAGCTGCTGGTTGAGAAACTAGACATCATTCAGGTAAGTTGATCTCAAATTAAGTGACTCCAGTCACGTACTTGGATTATCTTTGACAGATAGAGAATAATATAAGTAAATACTAATATAATGTTGTATGGGATTTATATATTCTTATATTTATTTACAAATTAAACTGAAGGAATCTTTAATCTATTCATCAATATTTTAAAACAAAGCATAAAATAAAAAATGGCTTGAATTCATATAATGGATAACTTTATTTTGTGAATTTAAAATATATTAAAAATAATTGATAAATTTATGACTCTGATAATATTGATAACATTACATCTTAGTTATTCAAAATTTTTAATCTTAGTTTATTAAGCTGAAAGAATCCTCACTTTTATACAAATGGATATTAAAACAATGTATTGAATAAAAAATAGTTTAAATTAATTAATTAAATTAATTAAAATGATACTTATAAAATAATTAATAAATATTTTTTTCCGACAAATACGACTGATGTCTAATAAATCCATGAGTCTGATAATGTTGATAATGTTGATAGTAGCACATCTTAGTTATTATATGAGATGTTCGATCTTTGACATTCATTACAGACCGTGAACTTCACAATGATATAATTTCCACCACATTTTCCTTATAGTAGAAAATATAAAATATTAAAATAGTTGTGTGCAAAAACAGTATTGTCGCATATTTATTATAGACAAAGTTAAGGAAAAAAAAAAAAGTTGTTTTTTTTTTTAATCTAAATACGTCAGTTGGTTTTACAGTGTCGATGTTTTTTTCTATTCCAAGGTAAAGTAAGTCGGTTCTTATTTACATAGCACCTATATTTATATGAACCGTATAGAAACTATTGGGGTTACATTTTTTAATAACCGCAAAGACCTTTAGCAACATATATAATGTACATCATTAATTAATTATCCGTGCCCTTATCCTTATTACTTGGGGATAGCGCAGTGTTTCAGTTTCTACCTGGCTCTTCTATCAAATCTCATCTCAATCTTGCCGTGTGATCGCGGTATAGGATAGGACTATCTCTTATTTTCCCCAGTGCGCCTTGAGAGCCGACAGAGGGACATACATACTGGATACTATCTTATACTATTTATCCGAAAGACTGCGATAATTTCACTAAAACGGTTCTAAAAATGCGGCCGTATACATTGTAGTATCTGTAAAATAATTAAAGTACGTCAATTTAATTAAACAACACTAATGGAATTAAACTACTTAGTTTTAATTTTTCTGTACATTATAAAAACTGTGGACTAATTATATTATGTAATTTGGTATAACTTCAGCAATTTATCCGCCCCATTACGTATACAGACATGTACCTATTTATTTGAGACCTAATTATTTTGATAATAATAAGATAAGATAATATATTGATCAGATTAATAATCAAATACGTAAGAAGTATTAATATTATCTTATGTTATCTTAGAATTTACTGTTTTTTCCGCAAATGGAAATTTTCAAGGTTGCTTATTTCAGCATTTGTTTGCTTTAAATTATTTTAGAAATAATTATACTAAATTATTTATGAACATGAGAAAATTGATATTATTAAATAAACTATTAAATGAAAACAAGGTTTTACAAAAGTCGCAATTTGGGGTCCTGTTATGATTTTTTATTTAATTTTAATAAAAAGAACTCTACTAAGAAATGTTAATTAAACAAAACAGAAACAGTATTATGTTATTTAAAAAAATATATTTATAAAATCAAAACCGTAAAAATATAAGTTACCCGGCGTCTTGTCAAAATCTGCCTGAATTCATGATAAAAATACTTATCCGTTAATTAATTTGACTTATAAAGGATGACAGAGGTCAAGAAATTCACCCTTGCTGAAGTGAAGACCCGTAATGGAAAAAATGGAACTCCCGTCTGGATGATCTACAAGGACAAAGTGTATGACGTGACAGCATACATACCTGAGGTAATTAATACACACACATGTTAGAAACAATATAAAAAAAGTGGTCCATTTAAAAAAATCTAAAATAAACGTTAATTATAAACAAATTACAGATATAAAACTATTAGTAAAATAGTTTTATTTCTATGTGTCGTAATCGTGAAAATATTAGTAAATATTAAATTACATAAAAATAAAGAAAGACAAAACAAGCTCTTCAGCTTTATATTATCAGTATCCAACAAACGAACCATCGACAAATATATAAAACATTTTCGTCCAGAAAAAAAAACGGTTTATGACGGTATAAAAAATGTTACTGTACTATAATTATATTTATAATTAATGATTATAAAACAGTCAGAGTAGATTTTGTGTGGAAACATTTTTTGTGGCAGTGATATTAAAAGTAGGATGCACAATTAAAATTATATTCATAAGTGAGTTATTTTTTTTATTATTGATTTTTTGTCCAATATTCCATTGATCAAACAAGTCACTTGTGGCCCAGACAGAAAATTTGAATTATTGATTCAGAGTAATGTGGCATATTGTAAAAATACAATTAGATAAGAAGAAAGAATTTGACCGAATGAGACAGATAACACTATTGTATAAAATGAGTATTTATTAACAGTATTTGTGAGGAGATAAGATTAATCGGTATTTAGAAATAATCTCAACAAAATCATGCTTTCTGTTTGTTTTTAGTGGATTCTTGGAAAGATTAGTTTTTAGATTAGATTGTACCTAAGTATGTGTGATTATAAAATAATTTTAAAGTAAAAGAATATGTAATTGAACCAGTGAGGAGCGAAGCTCTCTGTAGTCAAGATCCATGCATTCTTTGTAACGCTTCTGCTCTGAAACTTCTGAATCGATGGACAATCGGTTTTAATCGATAAGTGTCATCGTATAGATGGACGATGGTTATAGATTTTAAAATGATTTGATTTCTCGATTCCTTGAGGAATAATTAAGATAAATCAAAATCTTCGATTTCACGTTAGTCGGGCTGGTGAGGCTTTCGACCGACTGAACGACGGCAAACAAACTCTGCTCAAATTGCTCTGCTATTCATCCGAGGTGAAGTGGATATTTGTTATAGTGTTATATTATTTACAATACTATATCTTTACTCTATACATATTTAAAATGATAATAAGACAAAACCTCTATGTTGAATATATTTTCAAAACTGCAATTTTTCTGTTCAAATGTTTTCTTTGATGAAGTCGCGTAATCTATTATAGAAACTAACATTTGACTGGCTGGACTGGATTACAAAGTTCAGTGCACTTCGCAAACTAAAGGATTAATTAGGCCTCAATAATAAAAATACCTTAAGAACGAGGTGAAGTATTGTTTTATACATAGTACATAACAACCGGTGTTCAATGTGGCAATTACCTACTATTTAAAAAAAAAGTATATTTATAATAAAACAAACTGTCATAATCTGGCATAGACTGAATAGTTCTAAATCTTCTCCATGTTCATGAAACTTTTAAAGATTTTATTAAAAATCAAACGGACGTAAATATATCCACTAGGAACCACTTTTATAAACTTGAAGATAATTTAGTTAGAAAGAAGTTTTGATAGACGAAATAAAATTCTTAAAGTTATCGCTGTAATTTAAAAATAAATAAAGTACCTACATATCTACAGTTCTTGATAATAATCAGCGAATGTAAATTATTATTTTACGAAATATATGTATCAATAGTGATCTAATCAGTAATATTGATAACTTATTAGATTATTTTATAATGGCGAATTTATAAATTTTTCAATAATCTTATCCCATATATCTCATATATTCAAGGTCGTCTGTTTTTCATACTAATGATTATGTTAAATATATATGTTATACGAATGAGCTGGCTTTTAAATATTTACAACTTTAATACTGAATTGAATACGAATCGTTTCTTATTTAATCATGTTACATTGCGCAACGTAAAATTAGTGACTTTTCGAAATCAAACTAACACAAAATAAAAAAAGAGATAAACATACAGTTATTACACATAGAATAGGGAAGCCATAAAGAGACCTCTGAGTGCGAGTGTCTAACAAATTATAAAATAGGGAAGTTGAGAGACTCATACATACCTATGTTTAATCCTACATGTTAAAAAGTGAGATCTCTAATTTTTTCGATGAACACTTTTTAGGTTCTCTCGCGGCTCTATATACTTTTATTAACTCCATGGATATAAAACGGAATATTGACGTATGGTTTATTGACCAAGTATGATTGATGTAGTCGTGAGCTTGTTTAAATACCAGAAAAGAAGAAATATTAGTGGATACGTGGATACTTTTTTTAACTATTATTAACATTTCAGATTGTGTTTAAAGCAACTGTGCTCCTAGTGTGAGTTTAAAACTTTAGAAAAGTATGACAGGTTTACATAATCGTAAAATCTAAACATAGAATTATTACATACTCTATCAATCAATTTATGTAGGTACTAGGGGTACAGTTTTTACGAATCATGTAAGAAGAACCTACACATAATTTACCTAGTAAGTCGATGGTGTAGGTGTCCGACTTTTATGTCTTTAGAATGTTACAAGAAAAAGGGTAGATTGGCATTTGATTTAGTCAGAATATGATATTGTTTAAAAGTCAAGAGCGAACCGCTTACTTTGAGTCAACTCTCTGAGAGTTTCGAGAAGTTCTCGATACTTCTGAGCTTATCTCGGCTTTAAAAGCTCCGCAAACAAGAGCTTCAGTTAAGTAAGTTTGAGTTGTGACCCTTTGAGAACAATAAAATATTTTAAATTACTGGGTTTTTAATTAATAAGTAATGAGAAAAATTGCATATTTTGGGTTAATATTTTCAACACGATAGAATTAAGCATTACTTATAAAATCTTCGTCAGTTGGATTTGAGAGCAAAAAATTTTAAAATTATTAAAATGAAGATTATATGTGAACATATTCCTTCCACAGCATCCCGCTGGTGATGACGTTATCACAGATGAGGGAGGCCGCGATGCTACAAAGGTCTTCGATGAATCCGGACACTCATCAACAGCTTATAAGCTATTAGAGAAATACAAAATAGGAGAAATTGTTGATGTGAGTATACCATTATCTATTTTATTACAATATACCTATCCAAATAATATTTGGAATTATTACATTAAAATATTGAAAAAAAGAAACTTGAAATTTATATTTATACACGGGTATTCTTGTTTTTTTTATTTATCTAATAATAATATTAACAATGATACTATCAGGACAAATTACACACATTGATCTAACGCTTAAGTAAGCAAATTATTTGCTTGTGTTAAGGGTGTTAGACAACGATACAAAAAGGTACATAGAAATACACATATAAATACTGATAATATATTTAATTATTATTATAAATAAACGATTATTTAATAAACGAAACCTATATATAAAAACTTCAGTAACATAAGTCATTTACCAAATGTATGTAATGTAAATTTACTATTATAATGATCCTATTACTTATACAGAAATAATATATTTATAAGACAACCTAAAACCGTTTATCTGAGTCTACCTACAAAAAATGCTCTTGAATTTAGCTCTTGGGTTTAAACCCGCGTCAAAAATATTTGCCTATTTATCCGGGTATGGTGATAACAATAAAGAAACTGCTTTAATACATTAGAAAAAAATTATATCTTATAAGCCATGACATATGTATATCGTACAATACTTTTTCACGATTAACGGCAAAGAGCAATGTATTCATCAATTTATTTTTTATTATCAATTCAAAAACTTTTCCTATTCGCATTCATTTATGTAATAACATCTAAGACCATTTATCAATAAATATATCCTGCCAGAAACAGCTCATTGCTACAAAAGCAATATCTTCCATTACGAGCCAGTTTCTTATATCATTATTAAGAAAATACTAAACCATAGTGACGTTATTGCCGCCTTAATGATAAGTGAACTGAGTGCAGCAATTGGTTTCATTTACTATAGTATAAAAGCACTCGAGTACATGTATATTTTGTATTATAAAGAGAACTGATAATAATTTGAAAATATTACTTTAAAACACTAAAATCATGGTGAAAATGTAGAAACGAAGCTTTCATACATGAAAGCTTTTAACTTTCAACGCCATCTAGCGGTTGCTGCAAAAATAGAATATTGTTATTAAGTGTAAAGTACCTACTTACATTTGCTTTTTAATAATATTTCAGTTTTATTTTAATAATATTAGTTTAATTAGATTAATAGATAATAATATTAGATTAGTATATAATAATGATATTAGTTTATTAGATAGGGCAGGGATTCGAACCCGCGACCTGATTTTCCAAATTCAGTTTATTTTTAATTCTATATTTATATAAATCTAATTAAATAAGCTTAACACGGTAATAGATGTTTATAGACATTTTTAACAAACACTTGTATCTATAACTCTTACGGCCCCAAAGAAATAATATGGGGCGCTATTATTATGACCCGTGACTGCACTTGTAGTTAAAAATATCTAAAATTAATTATTGTATTATTTTAATAATTTCAGGAGGAAAGAAAATATGATGCAAACGGCAAGAAAATAAAACGAGTGGTTGATGTTAAACCAGAAGAAGGAAACAGACGGAGTTGTATGAGTGTAATCACCTGCGGTATACTGGGATGAGCTATAGAAAACAGACATTTAATAAAATCAAATATATAATACCTGATAGAAAATATCAAGTACACTGAAGAAAAATAGTTCCTTAGTCCTTCCCAAGTGCATGACTTTTTATATAGAGAATATTTACTTCTCAAACTTTGTTTAAGTGTTAATTTATTATATTATTACATATATAGTTTTTATATCTAACAGTAAGAAAAGGGTTATAATCAATCTATGTATATGTATTTGTCTAATAATATGTATTTTTTTGTAAACTATACCACATATTTTGAGATAATTTACACTTTTATAAATAATTATAATACTTATATATTTACATTTGTTGATATCCAAAAGTTACATCTTAAGAAATAAAATTATAAATATATTTACTAATTTGAATTATGACTGGACTTTTACATTTATAGAATTGAGTGAATTAAAAGTATCGTAAAAGTGTTAAAATCCGTGATTTTTATAACAAGTAAACAAAATTTTAATAACATTCTATAAGTAACCATATTAGTTTTATTAATTTTTTCTTGATAAAATATAAAAATTCATAAGAATTTACAGAACTCACTCCTTGATTTCTGAACACAGTAAAAAAAATGTTTTACATTTAAAGTTTCAAGGTTATTTTAAAATATATTTATGTTTTATTTACGTATTCTTTCCAATGAGAGGCGTAAAATATATTTAGAGAATTTAAAATAATAATCAAATTGATGTAGAAAAAATATTCTTTAACATTAACGCCATCTAACGTAATTAATACAGACTACGATGAATGAAATCCGATCTGTCCGTGAAGTAGTTCAAATTCGAGTTACTAGAATGCACTTATTTTGATAATTACATATTAATAATATGCACACTATTTAAAATTAAAATTACATGCAAAACATTGTATTTATAGTGACAATAACAATAGTATTACCACTTACTATAATATTAAATTGAAGCGAACATTTTAAATAATCGTACTATAAAGTGAAGTTCTTGAATAAAAAACCAATTCATTATAAATTAAAATTTATCTTCAATTAGTTAATTAACTACACCAGACCCACATAAATAAGTAGTATTTAATGCAAATGGAGGTATCATAGCGATGCAAATTAGCTATTATTATTATTCATAACTTAAATAAAATTCAGCATGTATTTGGTGTTGTCAATAAACAAGCTGATGCAATATAAATGCTTTAACGTATTAACTACACTATTAGGTAATCGACGATGCAAATAAAAGGCGCGCTTATCCAAATCGTTTATTCAAGCAAATGAACATAATATGAACAAACTATAACATCAAATTTATCTACTTACTGATATTTACATTTCATACCTCGCTTACTTCGAGTTACTCTAATACATACAGCTAGCTTAACCTACATCTCAAATGCAGAATTTTATTATGTAAGACATTTTTCACAACTTTGTAGTGATTCTGCATTTATGTCATTATAAATTATATGAACTGCCCCCTTTTCCCCCTCCTTTCCTTCATTAGGCACATAGTACTATCTCATTATTATTGACTATGACGAAATCTAAAGATCATATTAATTATACTGTTCAAAAAATTATACAATATATTTAATGTTATAGTTCAATTGCATATATTTGGATAAAAGTGTGTTCTTTATAGTTCGGCATAGTCTATGAAATGTCAACTTTTACAGCCCAAATCAGTCAGTACCTTAGATGAGCACATAGACCAGTGGGGTGTTATAGAAAAATAGCCTCGACTAAGGAGTCTCTTATTATGATCTTCACACCACAGACCCATCATAAACCACATAAACATCAACAATGGTTTGTCATAAAAAACTTAAATAGTGCATAATATTATATTGTGATTTAACTAAATCTAAAATGCTGCTCATGATGGCCTTGATGCAAGTAGTTCACTTGGTGTACTACTTCTCATACAGGCCATCAGAATATAGTTTGTGGAATATATTACTATCCAGTAGGCACACTGTCTTGCAATTGCTTTAATTCATGAAACATTGTTAGAAACCAATATTTGATACAATCCAATACAAGGAAGACAAGTTGCCAAATAATTGCACAGCAAACAAGTGAAACTTTGGAATCTCAAGCACTGCAACATTCTAATTTATCATGGCAGTATTTGGTCATGAATATAGTTACTGAAAAATTATATTATTTTTTCCTTATTAATACCGTTTACATACAAAAATATTCTAATTTAGAAATAAATCTATAAACACATAAAATAATAAACCTCAAATTGAATAATCTTTTAAAATCTAATTGATTAAGTTTAAAAAGTGATACTCTAAACTTCCCTTGCCCTCTTCCTTCACTCACACAGCAACGGGCTGCTTGGCAGGCACTTGCGCATTATTTAGTAAAACTAGCTCACACATGACAAGTACGGCTAGCGAGGGCTTTAAACAAACATTTGACTGCATAACAACATTACAAGACAGATCATTACAAGTTATGGGTTTTAATGAAAACAGACAACTTTTAAAATAATATTACAAGAGTAAATAATATATTTTAGTAAAAACTCTAAGAGGACAATCTCTACAAAGACCCATTAACATACAAAAAACTCATATGATTTAATAATCTATCATCATATATCGTTCAATCAACTTTTCACTTTAGTGTTTCTCATGAAAATGTACAATCTAAGATACCTTTCAGTATTCACCAGCACCGAGCGCAGGCTCGCGACGCTAAGGGCACTCAGTATCACTCGCTCCGAGGGTCCGGCGAACCCTTCCTCACTGCGGTTGACCCTGTTGCGCCTGGCTCGCCGACTTGGTGATGACGATGGTCTGCTTGCCTCCCACGCCCGCCTTGCCGAGCTGCAGCATGTTGGACGGCAGCGTGATGATCTTGTTGCCACCCACAGAGTTGGCAGACACTAGCTTCACGATCGTCGCGCCTGGCGCAATGCCCTGTCCAGCTCCTGCTGGCGTCGAAGGTCGGTTCTGCATCATAGCCATTTTGGGAACTGTCGCCACAGTCATACCTGTTGAAGTCTTCACCAGTGTCACATACTGGGGCGTTGTGCTCGATTGCGAACTAGCTCCCGGAGTTTTCTTAATGATGACGGGGATGCCAGCGTTCCCTCCTGCCTGTCGCAGCACAGTTGTCCCTGCCGGTGATCCGGTTACAGCATTTGTCACATTCGCTCCCTGATCGCTTGACTTAGCCGTCACTATCTTATACACCGGCGTCTTAACCTGTTGTCCAATAGTGCCGCTGGCAATCTGTATCGCACCACCAGTGCTTCCAATAACAGGCAAATTGCCTGAACCAAGCTTTACCGGCACCCCTGCCTTTGTTTGCATACTCCCGACGCCCGCTTGGATAGGAACACCGCCGGCTGTCTTCACTAATACGTTACTCGTGCTTATTTTCACATTACCGGCGCCAAGCTTTAAGGGAGTGCCAACTTTTTGTACACTGTTTGCTGTTATCTTACCCTGAAGATTAGCTGCACCTATCTTTAGAGGTACAGCATTACCAGCCAGTTTCACATTACCGCTTCCTAATTTGACGACACCAGTGTTGGCGCCAGTTTTTACTTGGACAAACCGAGGTGATCCTGTTGATCCGGCTGCCGCGCCTAGGACTATCTGTGCGTTTGATTGCGGGGTGGACACCCGAACTGTGTTTGGCGTGGCAACACCGCTTACGATCCTGGTAACTCCTTGAGGCGTAACTGCAGCTACCTTTATCTGCTGTGAGGAGCCTGCAGCTGGAGACTTAACTACTGTTTTGCCATGGTACGTCTGTTTTGGGGTGTTAGGAGATATTTTAACGGCCGCCTGTGCTGGCATTTTTATTGCCCCTGATACTACCTTCTGTGGTGTTGATGCAATAGGATTGGAAGCTGGAGAAGAAACAGCAGCAAGGGGTCGAATTGGTATATCAGTAGGTGTAGATGGCAGGCTGGAAGCAATGGGTGATGTTAGTCCAAAGGCTTTAGCAGCATCTTGTTGCCCAGATATAGGCGATGCAGGTGGTGGAGCTGAAACTGGTTCTGCAGCAGTAGGGAAACGTGCTGGAGTAACTTTACCACATTTTTGAACTTGAAGAAGATATGTAGTGACAGTGTTCATGGCAGGCCAGCAAAGTTCAAGTGATGTGGTTCCAGCTCTCACAAGTGCCACACGACCTGCTTGAGGTGGCACTCCAACTTCTAAATACCAGAGATCTTTGCAACAAATTTGATTATTCCATGTTTTTCTATAACCATCACGACCAGACCATATGTAGAGTCTCGTTTGGATAGCAACTGCACTGTGACCAGCTCGAGCTCTGGGAACACACTCTTCAAATTTGTCTAGAGCAATACAATCCCAAGTCATGGTTTCTAAATTCAAAGAAGCTAGTGTATTAGTACACTTCCATTCTTTTTCATGTGTAGCAAGTTTGGATTCATCTGGAACAAGCGGTACCCAACCACCATACACGTACATATGGTGCCCTATGACAGTAGCTGTATGTAATGAGCGTGGGAGAGGTGGTGGGCCACCAAGATCAGGCCGGGACCAAGACATGCTGTCCACATCGAGCACCCACAGGTCACCGAGACGTGAGCCACTCATGCCTCCATAGATTATCAATGAAGATTTACCAGTATTTTTATCAGTGTAGCTAACACCACTGTGTGACTCGCGCGGAGGAGGTGACTGGCCATAGGTAAGAGGTATATCCCATACAGTCATTGATGAATTTGGATAAAGCTCCAAGGTATATAGGTCATTCAGATATCTTGGTATGTTGTTCTTGGGATCATCACTCTCATTAGCTAGTCCTCCAAAGAGATATACCTTACCATTTAGAAGCGTAAAACTGTGACCGAGCCGTGGGCACGGAGGTAGGCCCTGCTTAGGAGGAAGAGGCTTTAGACGCTTCCACTCCCACCGAGAGGCCTGCAACTCGTATAGATCGTTGGAATACTTGCCGTACTCTACCATGCCGCCAAAAACAAGAAGACGAGTTCCGTCGACCACGAAGCCGTACGCAGCGCATCCTGGAGGCACCTCTCCTTTTGTAACAGGAACAAACCATTGATTAGTGGTGGTATTGAAGACGTGAAGCTCGTGAACTATCCCTTCATTTCCGCCGCCGAAAACTATCATCAAATCTTTTATGGCAACCGCACGATGGCCATGGCGAGGTCGTGGTTGAGGACCGCTGGGATTGTAAACTTTTTGCCACTTAAGTACAGCGTTTTCCTTCATTTTTACTATACATTTGTCACTAAAAGCTTTATACCGTATGTATCGCTCTGGATGCGTATCTATAGCATAGACAATGAGAAACGTCGTAAATAAGCTTTGAAGAAAATATTCGGTTTAGTTGCAGCTTCGTAATCCTATCCCATATAACTTTCTCTTTCCCACTAATGCAGTAAGCCTATGAGTATAATAAAATCACCATATGCAGCTTACAGTGTATAACAAAAATGGCGTTAGCAACAGCAATGGCAACTTAACAAAAGGAGAAAGAACGGCGTCGGACGTCAAGAATTGTCCATGGTTGGTTATAGATTAAAAAGAAAATCAAAAAATCTATATTGCCTATGAAATCAAATTCAATAAAAATATTATTGTATAATTACTTGGTTTTAAATGCATTATAATGTTAAAATATCAAAATCGGGATTTAAAAAAATATGTTTATTTTTTTAAGCAATATACTTAGACTTATGTTTATTTCTTAACACGAAATCTCAATGTTGCAGATTGCGAAATCTATTTAAAAAAGTCTGGGAATTAGTTTAAAAGAAATATGTAAATGAGAACGTGGAATATTAAGAGTATTGAATAAAAGAAAATTATTTGTCTTTGACGCCAACATTAATTTTCTATGGGAAAAATTTTGTTTGTTATATTGGCTAAACTGCTTTGAATAAGCGCGAACTAAATGTTATTTAGATGACTTTATATAAGAAACAATAAATAATGTTAAAGATAAATAATACGGTATTTATTTTATAAAAAATACTATTGTTTCACAATAGTGACCAATTAATGATTTATTCAGATTTTCAATTTCGAACTAACCTAGCACTTTGTTTATTTACTTAGTACAGATAAAAAATATATTCATTTTGTCTATGTATTAAAAAATGCAAATCCAAGTTAGGTAATAGGTTTCAACACAATTCGAGATTAGAGATAATGAGAACCAATTCTGTGTATGAAAGTATCCATCAAAATATAAAATTGCGTTGCGGTCTAACTAATTGTTAAGGATGGTTTTGCATTTCAGCGTTGATTTCCGTATTTTTGCAAATCTCTTATTTTACCACATTAGACTACTTAAGTAGTTGAGGTGATGTACATATATAAGAATGAAATACTAGTATCGAAAACTGACACTTATATAAGTAAATTAAATAACTTTTTGGTTACTTAATTTACTAATGTATAATAGTGTGGTTTATAATTTTTAAAACAACCAATTCATTCAGTATATAACAGCTAACTTCATATCGTAGTTTCTCGTGAGCCACTTGCCTGCGCTTGCCATTGTTTCTACTCCTTATTTAGATAATTAGGTTATTTTCTTTAGCTCTATACTTCATAGTTATTGTATACTATATTATTATACAAAAAATATTTATGCTGCCTTTATGACTATAGAAAACCATGTTGAAAGAGTATTGACAATAATTAATTTATTGAAAACTACGTTTCTTTGCCTTTTTGAAGTCCTACTTATTTATATTAAATATTAAATGATGGGAGTTACATAAAATTTGTACATTTTAAGAAACTGTATTTTTTAAAGGTACAATATAATAAATTTATCATTATTGTTTTATTTTATAAAGAGGCTGATAGACATGCATCAATGTTGTTGTATGATCTTAAAAAGCTTAAAAAATAATAAGAAAACATTCTTAAAATTTCTGGTCTAAAAACATTTTTCAGAAATAAATAAAAAAAATTAAAATATTAATAGACAGAAATATTATTATATGTAGTAGCTTCAAATTGTGCTGATCGTTCGTAGGCTTAGGTTCGTTGTAGGCAAAGACTGAAAATTTTGCATCCGCCAGGACCTCAGGCTTGTATGCGGTTCTCAAGTGCAAAAACCACACGCGTGAGTTCCGAACGCAAAAATCGGAATAATCACTTACGAAACCTTGAACTAAAGCTAAACAACTTTAATTATTAGTGTTTTTTTGTAAAATCATTCATCAATTGGTATAATATGAGTTTTGAAATAATATTAACTTTATACTTTCAAAAAAATACTGAACATTGAAGTTACTTTATATATTATTATACATACTTTATTAAACTAAGAGTGATACTAGCTCGAATAACATCAAAATTGAAAAAAAAACCAATTAAAACAATCTACAAGGTTATAAAGATTTTTTTTTGCCTAATTTTACCCAGTAAACATAATTTCTTTAAAAAAATGAGTTTTCCAAGATTTTAAAGCGGTCACTCCAACCGGTTACGATGTCTGTTACAGCTATTAATAGCACGAAACTCCATTGCGCTATCATAGACAACACCCAGACCAGACTATGTTCGGCATACCTATCTTAACCTTTGGAACATATCGACGTACTTTTAATTGGTGTACAGAATTAAATTATGTTTCTACGGATTACTTTCTGTTACAAAATTACTTCTCCTTATCATTCTCTTCGTATCTATAATTTATAAGTCTATGATTTTCTATCTAAATTGACACTTGACACTACAAAGTTTAATAACAAACAATTTTTTTGAATATTTACTTACTAGTGGTACGTGGTAACTGGTAACATTGACTTTATTTTTTTTTATTGTCCTACCTGCAAAAAAAAACTTATGTAAATATCTTGACACTTGCGAGTTGCGACGCCCGCTTTAAAATAACGCTGTCAAGAGGTTTATTGGATAAGAAATAACCAATAATAATTGGTTAGTATAGTAAGATTTAAATTAGATTTTTAGAAATAAGGAACAACATATTAGTTATTTTAATTTGTTACTTAATAGTACATAATAAAAAAATAATTAACTAAAATGAATGAATAATGAATGAAATTAAGGATTAAAATATCCAAATCAACAAATCTAACAAGTTTAGGTACGTAAATTAACAATCCTTAATAATATGATTTCAGAACTTCTTACATATGTCATCTACAGATTAAATTAAAACTTGTAATTTATTTTTGTTAATTGTTGTATAGTTTCAGTAATTTATCAACACTCGAACTAATTAGAATGCACAGTATTTAAATAATAATAATAAATGTATTCTGTTTACTAGCTTTTGTCACATTTGCTAAAGGTTATGTAAAACAATGTGTGATGCATAATACTTAAATTTGTTTAATGAAATAAATACTTTTCTGTGCCATCTGTTAATCTCGTTAAAATAAAAAACAGCAACCATTCCCAATGTCAACTTAGCTTAAAAAAAAAATTAGTTCAACTTTCTTGATGCTTTTCATATTTACAAACAGTAATATTATGCATACGTTGTTTTCACTGTTAAAGCTATCACCAGCTCGGAACTATAACTCCCATAGACCTAAGATGAACTGTCTGACAGAAATTCAGAGACTCCGATTGTTTTTAAAACAGGTGTGGTCATCACTTTATTTTAGTTAAATCTTATATTCTAAATTTCAATACTGGGTAAATACTCTGAAATACTGTTAAAGTAGTCTGGCAGCAGTTGCTTCATACCCATAGTGTCTCATTTTCTAAAACAATTAAGAATTATTTCATATTTATGTACATTTTTTTTTAATGATTGTTTAATAACAGTTGTCATTGAATATATTAAAGAAAGTTGGTAGATAAAATTGAAGATATATATTATTATAACAGGAACATATAAAAGGGACAGATACTATAGAGATTTTGCAAAACACTAAGTGGTTTTTGAAATTTAAATATAAGTGTATTAAAATGTAATTGTAGATATTTACATGGTGCTGAATTAGTGCACCAAAATAGTTAATATCAGTCCAATATTGTTATATGTAATTATAACACGTTTTATCATCACTCAAATGCTTTCGATTTTAAATTGTCTTTGAATTTTAAAATGTTCTGAGAAATCTAAACTATATCATAGGTATATCCAACATAGAAACTTATGGTTTTCATTATATCACTTTTTTCATTACTTAGAAAGTAGTAAAACGTACAGTTTTAAATTAAGAGAATAGTGAAAAATATAGGCAGTTTTAATCAAAATTTCATATATAATGTAGAGTTTGCAGGCGATGCGTTGCGACTTGGTACATTAAAATTAGTATCTCTGAACTCCCACAGATGGCGTTAAGATCACAATATAGCTTCATTATTTGTATATAATATCTTCCCTGTTGCTCAAACAACTTAATAGATGGCGGTATTTTGAAAATTCGTTAAAGAAACATTTCTAAAAATATCAGTCGCTTCTACATTTCTTATAGGTATTAATAATAAAAAGTTGTAAATAAATTTAACGGTAGGTTCTCTAATTGTAGTTTTTCGTCACAACAAATGACACAGAAATGTACCCAATCTGGACCATAACCGCTGCTCCCTAGACGACCCTAGATCTCCTGTAACTGTGCCGGCAATTTTGACAATATTTCGAAGTGTGACAGCAAAATACGTGTATCTACTTATGTCTTATGTCTCTGAAACTAGCTTATCCCATTTGATGAATGACAGCGATTTCAAGCTTTTTTTACGTCGTAAATATATTTTTCTCTCACTATGTAGAAAATGATAATATCTAAATAAGACCCTTGCTAACAAAATAAATTGGCTTGGGATGAAAGCCGACATTTTCATCTTGTTAATCCTAATTGCTAACCACAACCTAAAAACTGTCAGAGCTGTCGCATAAAATGTTATCCCTGTTATTTTTTATTACAAATTGGTTAAATCCTTTTCTAGAACAGTAATAAAGCATCGTCAAAACCGATGAGATTATTTGGCGGATTTCAGATGCATACAGTGAATTACTCCAGTCCCTTTGGATATAATAGGCCTAGGCATTTTGAGGGATTAAGAACTCTTTGTACATTATTTTTCCCCATATGGGTAAGGCCTTGTCAGATACCATGTATTAGTCAGATTTGGCAGATATAGCTGATCTGTGCAATATACATAATATAGATATCACATAACATTGTTTGGTAGGATCTACTCATATATTGTGAATTGTGATGCATTTATACACAGTTTGGGGTTGATTTAAATAGTGGCCAAAAATTACTACTAGTACCAACTTACAAACAATTATATTATTAATAATAAAAATTAATATAGGGACAGAAAATAAAAAATAATAATACGCCCTGAAAATCCGTACGCATATTATGTTTTTTTTTGTAGGTAATAATAATAATAATAATAACATTGGACGTTCAGTTTGAGTTAAGTTTTAAACGATGTTGCGACATCCATATCAGTGATAACAGTCTGTTTTTGTGGGTGAGACTCCAATATAATCACATCTGCTTTTCTCTGGAAGGAAGAGTATCCATAGGATTTAAAAAAATATCATAAAAGAAAAGGTTATCCTACTACTATCAGTTAGTGTGCCTGACTACTGAGCTAAAATCGTGGTCCACAGGTTGTCCTTACAAATTTGAGTGTATTTTGTGCCCTATACTTTTTTCTTTATGAATTCCCACACAAGAAATAAATAATTATGTGTGTCGGGTTCGAGACACGACTGAAGTTTACTCCTTAGCTTAGGTACGATTGTCTAAACAGATGCAAAAAAAAGTTTTTTTGACTAAAAAATATTGATACCTTATGAAAGGTTTGTTAGATGTTCCGCTATATTATCTACACCCCTTTCTACCATAATTCATTCCAAAATACTTGAATTTGACTTTAGCAAAATATAATCATAAAGATTATAACTTCACAATAACAATATTAATTATTGATATCAAACTAAACTCCAATAAAGAAATAAGGACTAATAAACACATGTTAGCGTTGTTCTCCCCAGCACCGGCTGAAACCAATGCTACATAAACTATCTATTAACAAAAAAGTGTAACAATTAATTTACGAACTTAATAAGTAACAGCCATCCGACAACAAGATTTACAAAATGTATGCTATGAGAGACCTCGCAAATAAAACTACTTACAGGTATTTCAATCTTCCTTTTTAACGAAAGTTTAACTCAGTTTGTTATATCAAACAATGTTCTTAACTTTCTACTGTCTAAACAATTTCCAAGGCATTTTCCTAAGAGAATATAAATGATATTTACAAGTGAATTAATAAAGAAATATGATCTTGTTGGCTCATCCTTTAAAATTATAAGTTGTTGTGTTTTTAGTACTTAGATGTAATCTCTATCTATGTGTATAAGAACGTATCAAATTACAAAACATTTTAGCCTCAAACGCAGGATATTTATCCCACGTTTAAAATTAATGCTTTAAAATTAATAGTTTTCAAAATTTAAGTTTTCCCATACAAAACTTAATTGTTGCCTCTGAACTGGCATTAATTTTGAGTGTAGGTATGGCGTACGGACCTTTTAGGTACTTCTTAAAAAAATACAGAGTAATAAGAAAAAAAGGGAGAAAACATTTTTTTGTTTCGTTTTTTTTTGGGTTATTTATCAAGATTTATAAAAAGTCGTGAGGTGGCCAATTAATAAAAAAATAACCCAGTATACTGTATTTTTCTTAATAAAACGATATGTCGAAGCAACAAGTTTTTAAAAATATAAATTACAATGTAAAACAGAAATCAGTGCTTCATCTATATAAAAAAAAGGTAAAAAAGTTTCTTGTAGTATGAGAAGATGAGTTATTATTAAGGTTTTTTTTTTTCTTCGAAAACAAAATCGAAACTCAAACTGAATTTAAAATTAAATTCTAAACTAAACGATTTCTCAATTAAACGAAAACAAAGTTACAAAACTATACTTAAATTTTGAGTTTAAGTTAAATTTATAAGCTTTTTATTTGTTATAAAAAATATGTATCAAAGAAAAAGTTTATAAGAGCCCTTTTAAATAAGAAAGGGATAAATATACCTATCAGTTACAGCTCATCGATTATTCACTGATTTATTTTGTCTATTTACTTCTAAATGTAAATGAAAAATATTAATATGACTTTATTACTAAAATACGTTAGTATCCGACTTTATGTAGGTATTTGTAAAGTGTTAAATGATATGAAACAATATTTATAATACTCTTATAATTTAGATCTTCATATTTTATATTCTCAGTAATTATAGTGCGTGTTTATGTCGTTGTTAGACAACGACCTTTAACACAAGCAAATAATTTGCTTACTTAGGGGCTAGATCAATGTGTGTAATTTGTCCTGATATTATTATTATGTAACAACTAATGTATTTACATTATTGAGCTGAAATTTTGAGGACTCGTCACGTTTTTATAAAAATATCCCTAAAAATACCCTAGTAGTCGCAATTTTTGAGGTTCCAATTGTACACAGTTTTTGTGAGTCCAGTTTTTGTGAGTGACTCACAAAAAAACTGTCACCAACTGTAGACAAATCCACTGGAACATCTTCGTGCTTAGTGGGTATGCCAAAATAATTGTAAATTTTATCATAAAACAATTTGAAAACACATGATAATTAACGAAAAAATAAATAATAACTTGGAATATTTGTATTGATTGAGATAAAAAAAATATATATGACTCGCAGTAAAAAGTAATAAGAATATATATAGGCAACAATTTGTATGGTGTACATAAATATAAGTAAAATGAATAGTTCCACATGGTTCTATAATCTCATCCAAACGTTATGGTAATATGAACTTGTAACTGTCTCCTTTGTGATTCCAATGTGAACTTTTTTTCCGACAAACTAACAAAGGAACAGTTGTTGATTGCTGTCAATTCAAAGTCTTCGGTGCTAGTTTTGTTGTTTTGATACTACGTAAAATGTAGAATTAATATAACTCTAGAAATATATTATTAATATAGAGAATAGAGATATAAAATATTTGCTCAATAACACGTTTTTTAATATCAAATAAGAGAAGTAACATTAAAGTCAGTTGCTCAGAGGTTATTGAGAAAAACTTCAAGATTGAGGACAACAGATAGATTGTTATTGTCGTCAATCTTAAAGTTTTCAGTGGTAATAAATAAACATAAATTATGTTTTGATTTTATTTTCGGAAACGCGATGCTGTTATTATTTTGCACGGTGAAGGATTTAGTCTTCATTTTGACAGTCACATGAAATAAGTTGTCAAAATGCCAGACTTGCCATAGATTAAGTATACCACTTTCATCAAAACCACTATGTAGCAAGTTGTTTACTTTACGTCTGCGTCTTTACTTTAATAAAGTCATGTTTGGATAAGCTCTTACTTTGGCTGTCCGAGGTCTGTAAAGAATTTATCCAGACTATATATCTGTACTACTTCGTCCGTCAACACGTTATAAAAAAGGATTAGGTACATGGTCAAAATATGAAAAAGTTGTGTGATTAAAAAACGGATGAGGATGTTATTATTATTGAAGAGAAAGTCTACGACCGTCGGAGATATTTATACTGAAGAGGAAGAAGACTCAATACTTTGGTTTCGTCGCTACTTCTATATTGACTGTCTACTTCTATATTTGCGAGGGTAATACAAATATGATTTAAAAATAAGAAGTGAAATACTAAATTTTTATTCAATGCAATGTACAATCGTGGTCATTTATAAGTGAATTATTCTGTTGTTCAAATTATTTTACATTAATTTTAATTAAGAACTAATCTTCATATCTGTACCAAATAAAGGTAAGAAACAAGGGTTGTTTGTATTTATCTGATTCAATGATCTCATGAATGATGTTTTATGTGACTATTTTCGCTTCGGATACTAGATTATATTCATAAGAGTACGTAGAGAGATTATTAAAAACAATAGCTTAAAAAACTAAAAAAACACGCTTTTATTGCTAACCGAACTAAAAACTAGAAAATAATTTTTAATGGCAAAGCGTGGGGTGCTCGATATTTAAGGTATTACAATCATTCTATTAGCAACTATCTATGAGAGGATAGTTATGAATCACAGTAAAATGCACCCCACGATTTTTACTCAGAATTGAATTATTCTGTTAATAACTTAAATTTTATTATAATTTTATATTAAGACGATTCACTATGATTAATTGTTCAATCTTCTACTACTGTAATTTTATACTCTTTGTCATTAAAAATTATTTTCTAGTTTTTAATTCGGTTAGCAATAAAAGCGTGTTTTTTTAGTTTTTTAAACTATTGTTAATTTTTTTTTTTAATTTTTTTTTTTTGGGAACTTTTATCAAATTATTGCATTGTCATCGGTCCTTGATAGTTTCAATTTAATCGGATCGCTGGAACCTGGTGAAAATTAAGCTCGAAGATTCCGTTACATTCATACATACATACATACAACCCAAGCTAATAAAAGCGTATTAAAAATAGTTCCTATTGACATAACTGTGCTAACGCGCCTGTACTACTAGCCTGATGTTTGAGATGGGATATTAAAGAAATATTAAAGGAAAAATGTAATCTAATCTGCTGCTGAACTTGATAATGTTATCCATAAAACAAAGATTATGTACCAGAGGCAACTTTTCTCTCAATATTGTTCTCAAGTTATGTAGTACCAACATAGTTAATAATAATATATGCAGTCACCTACACGATTGCTGCAAAGCACTCGGAACGTCTGGTTTGATTAAAAGTTTATAATGTAATATATACCCGCCTCTACAGACTATAATTTAACTGGAATTTGCTCCCATACGTTCTAAATTAGTTCGGGAAATTCCAATGTAATTAACGTGTAGTTGTCTCTATACATCCATTATGTATATAGTAGTAGATTAAAAAAGTATAAATATACTTGCTTAAATATTTGTCAAGATCAGGATTTGAGATGACAGACGCTTGTATAATAATAACAACTAATTTATTATTATCCCATTTTAGGTTTTTAGAAAGAAGCTACTTTAGACGTGCTTCTTCTCTTACTAGCATATGGTAGAATCGATGTGAAAAATGTATATCTATTAAAACTGTCATCATCATAACTGTGCCGTTAGTCGAGTAGCGCAGACACCTAACGTTTGGCGGCTCAATGGGGCTCGGGTTCGATTCTCGACAGGGACAGTCAATTACGTGATGAAAATAGATGTTCTGTATCTCTGGATTTGGTCGTTTATCAAATATATTCTCAGTATTTATATGTGTATTTCTAAGTATTTGTATCGTTGTCTAACATCCTTAATACGAGCAAATTATTAGCTTACTTAGAGGTTAAATCAATGTGCGTAATTTGTCCGGTGATATTGTTATTATTATTTCAACATAACATATCAGTATATCTGAGTCCCCTTCCATTTACCCTTAGATACTAAAATGGTCACAATGTGAGTTTACTGCAGTGGATTCCATCTACATATTTATTCAGGGCGATTTTTAGCAACGCAAATTTATTTAGGACTTCAGCTGTCAAAAAGAATTATACAAATGTATTTTTCAACCGACAATACTTCAGTAATAATATATTTTTTATTAAAAAAGACATATTATTTTCATCTTACATATATCATATGTTATTTATATTGTGATTATACGAAATATTTAAAAGAATTTTTAACATGTTAAATCGTTATAATTGTAAATGATCGTTAGTAATATTTATTGTTATAATAAATGTTAATATTCAGTATAGGCCTGTTAGAAAATTAGGTAACTTATTGCGTCGTTCCTTCTTCAGAATTTAATTTACAATTTAACAAATTATTTAAATATGAGATAACTTTTTTCTGTGTCATAATACAATATTAAGATTAAAATAAAATGCCTGGATCTATTAAGGTACAGATGTTATTGTTAATACAGTTATTATTAATGTTATATTATTATTTCAAAAAATCTATTATTTGTAATTTATGTAATTATTTATATAATTGTTAGCAAGTCATTTTAAATTGTATGACCGAAAGTCATAAGTAACAATTGGTAGTATTTTTCTATTTGATGTTTAAAAGCGTTATCGTTTATTTGTCCACAGTGACTCTTCCGTACAATTTTTCTTATCCTTTGTTAAGATCATTTGAAAATGTAAAAGAAAATTAAAGTTCCTTTAGTTTCTTTGTGTAAGGCTACAGGTATTAAGAAGTAGATCTTTTAAATAAATATTTGTACTGATTACATTTCTTACAAAAATAATCACATAACGACAAAACAGAATGATCAGTGCAGATATTGTTATGTATATTATATATTAGGTATATATTACAGTTTTTTAGTTTGTGACATTTAGTTAAGTTAGCGAGAGCAATTATTCAGACAAATACTTCAGTTACTCAACCGAAATTATCTCCTCAACAGCTTTTAACTTAAATAGGACATAGTAATTGTCTTGGGCTTATTAAGTTCTAAGGATCCAAAGATACCAGAGAAGAGTTTGTCTTCGATTTCAGTCAATGGGCAGACCATTATTTCAAAGTAATTGCTTCAGTTCCTGATGGTCAAGTATCCAATTCATTTTTAGTTTACTTTTTTTATAATACAATAAATAACTAGATTTACTCATCGTTTTTCATTACTACTTACTTGAAAGAAAAATAAAGATTTCTGTAATTATCTTCGGCTTCCAGTTGTATTACACAGAAACTTTTATTTATGACTTGAATCAAAATAACTGCACGGTATGTGGTAGTTGGTATGTTGTTGGTAAATACAATTAATATTTGTAGGTGCGATAATCGTTTAAATTTTTAACACAATATTTAATTTACGTGAGTAGATAATTCTTTCGGGGGCTTCCACTTGAGGGGTAGGATTTTTTGTTTTAAATTTTGATTTGGTTTTGTTTTCTTTTTACCTAATGAGGTCCAATGCCTGCTGAGAGATTGGGTAATGAATAAAGCAAGCAAGAAGAACAAAGAAAAAACGAACGATGCTCAATCCGACTTATATTTCCCATCAATCGCGCTTTAGACGTGCTACCAACTAGTCTAGGAACAAGATTCAGTACAGGTCACTTTAATTTACATAACATTTTTATTAAGTTTTTATTTAATTTTAACTATTCGTGTTATATAGTATAATAAATATATCTTTAAATAACATAATTATAACTTTTATAGTAAATTTCGTAGCTGGTTTTTAAAAATCCTATTTAGTTTTATTTAGTCGACGATAAGTATTTATGATTTGTATTTGTTTGTATGTATGTTTGGCTGTTCTTTTCTAGCCTCACTCTAAGTTAGTAGATTTTAATATGTTTTTTACTAGGAAATTCTGCCTCCGGAAGTTCCTCGGCGATCGTGACCGACTACAATTTTTGTGACACCTTTCTTGACCCTGTACACAAATAAAACACTTAAGTAAAATACGTATGCAGGTTAAACTGCTTTTACTTATATTGAGTTTTAATGGATTACTTAAAAGGTCAAGAAAGGGTTTAGAGTCACAAAATATGTCTTAAGTTTGTGTCCGTGAGCTATACATTCGAATGGTACAAATCTTAAGTCATTATACTATAGTGAAGATTCTATACTTAATAACAAATTTTAGATAAAGTTCCAAGAAATTTTTGAATAAGAAAATAATTAAGAAAAAAAAATATTCAAGAGAATATTAGGTAAGTTGAATTCAAAGGGTTTTTGACTCGATTGCCTAGCACTTGTCGCTTCTAAGAAAATCAAATCAATCATTTCATTAAACAGTCGTTGGATTTCGTAAGAGAGCTTTTGCTCGGATTTTAATAATCAAAATGATTGTTTTAAGACTAAATAGAAACTATCCATTGAAATATAAGTATAAGAATATTGTTAACAAGAAAAATAGAAAAAAAATCAAGAAGTAATTTTTTTGACGTGACAACGTCTTAAATTAGGTTAAGCTGGGAGTCACTTATGAAAAAGTGTAACGCCCGGTAACGTAACGATGAGTCACACACACATAGAATGCCTTGCGTCTCTCTCCCACTCAAACATGATCGGTCCGCCGAGCAATGTTTTGATTTTCAAATTGATTCTTTAAAATTACAAATATTAAGAAAAAGTGGCAGATATAAGAAAACTTGATTTAAAATGTGTTGAGCAAGAATTTTAACATCTAATTTAAGTAAATGTTTTAATTTTCAACTTCATTATTTACAATTACAAATTTTAATTAATTTCAAATTTATTGAGCAAAAATTTGAACCTTCGATCTGAATAAGTGTTTTGATTTTCAAATTAATTCTTTAAAATTAAAAATATTAAAATATATAAAATCAGAAGTGACGTCAAATAACATTATCTGTACTTATTATTATTTAATATGTAGGCCAGTACATGTGACCATACTTGGTAGACACAATTGGAAATAGTATTTTTTATAACTGAAAAAAATATATATATAAAATACTGGTAGCAAACAATAACTTCAATGATCGATATCTCCGCAACTAATTGATGTATCGAAAAAGTCTGTAAATAAATTTTGTAAAAAATAATAACATCAATAATATAATATAAAATAAATAATATATAAAATGATTTTACGTGACAACGTCTTCATCGTCCTATCCTCAACAAAATCACTCAAATTATTAAAATATTGTGCAATTTAATAATATTCATATCAATAAATATTCTACCGAGAAAAAGACGTGGTCACGTAAATCTTCGCCCGTAAAACCGACTTTACAGGCAACCATATTTTATAATAAACATGTTACTTGTTTAATATACCTAATAATTTATAAGCTACAACCACTGTTTCAAAACTACAGAACTCAAGTAAATTTAATTAAAACAACCTTATTTAAGTGTAAACTTTACACAATAACACTGAAATTAATTAAAAGTTTAAAATAAATGAAAAATAAATATAAGTTGTTTTCTTTCACATTTTGTAAAGTTAGTACTGTTTTATATTCTATACTTATTCAGATATTTTTGTTTTAATAAAACAATTTTACTACACAAAAACTTCTATTCCTTACTTATTAATTATTGCGTAATACATATTTATATTATTTGAACATAAATTATATAATCACAATTATAAAATTATTGTCGAGAGATAAAAGAGGCATCAATTTATTGGTTTATAAAAAATATGGAAGATATTCTTTTTCATTTTGTTTTGTAAAAGTATGCTCATCTTCATTGATGACATTCTCGGGAATGTTCCACTCATCTATGAGTTTTACACCCATACTAAAAAGTCAAAAGAATGCAACTATTTATTTACTTTGTTTTTGGTCTCTTTAACTATCTCCATACCAAAATATTTGTTTATACTTACATGTTAAGGCAAAAACAGCAAATTATAGTAATAGATATTTAATTAGGATAGAACAATTATATGAATATTCTACCTCGCCAATAAGTTTTGTAAAGCGCAAGTTTATATCAATTAAGATAACTTCTCTGTGATATAATGAAGTTATTGCTTTCATTGTACTGTTTGTGTTTCGAACAACAATGGTTTTGACTTATTAAAGGTATTGTAGTTGAATTCTGTGCAGTTTGTGTAGATATGTTTTCAAACAAAAATAATTTATCTCTTAACTAAACAGAAATGCTTTATTTCTGGACAAAAGTGAATGTGAAATTTAATATTATTTAAAATAAATCGAATACTTTCCTTTCCATCTGCAATGAAATGATATTTATTATTTTTTCCGGTACATTATTTTTGTCTATAATATATTACATGTATGTAGTTGGGAATCTTAGGTTAATATAATGATGTAATATTATTATTTTTGTCTATAATATTTTACATGTATGTAGTTGGGAATCTTAGGTTAATATAATGGTGTAATATTATTATTTTTGTCTATAATATATTACATGTATGTAGTTGGGAATCTTAGGTTAATATAATGGTGTAATATTATTATTTTTGTCTATAATATTTTACATGTATGTAGTTGGGAATCTTAGATTAATATAATGGTGTAATATTATTATTTTTGTCTATAATATATTACATGTATGTAGTTGGGAATCTTAGGTTAATATAATGGTGTAATATTATTATTTTTGTCTATAATATATTACATGTATGTAGTTGGGAATCTTAGGTTAATGTAATGTTGTTATATTATTCTTTTTGTCTATAATATATTACATGTATGTAGTTGGGAATCTTAGGTTAATATAATGTTGTAATATTATTCTTTTTGTCTATAATATATTACATGTATGTAGTTGGGAATCTTAGGTTAATATAATGTTGTAATATTTAATATAATGAATTTCTTTTGTGAATCGTTTAAATATCCATTTAGTAGTATTAATCTTCTTTTTTATATATAATCTTAAAACGATTTCTTGTTAATGTCCATTAACGTGGGTAGTTTTATAAACCGCATCTGTAAAAAAAAAATAAAGTAAAACTCCGCATCTGTAAAAAAAAAAAATCTTTACATATATCAAAGAGATTAGAGATTAGATGAGACATTAAGTTGTTTTATTTAGCTAAAAATATTAAAAACAGGTTAAGGTTATTATTCATAGAAAATCCTTATAATAAATCTTGTATATAAATCTTAATTTTCATAACTTAAATATTGAAATGAATGTAAATAAAAGTGACGAGACGCTTTTGTAACCAAACATAAAGAGACTTACTTTCTTTTACTTAATTTTACTAAAAGATTTATAAGGATAAGGACATAATTTGTTTTTAAAATTTAAGTTTGTCCTTAATATCTTCGTCTTAAATATTATCGGGAATACAATAAACTAATCTGATTCTAAGTAATCCTCTAGATATGATTACTTTGATTTATGAAAATCATTTGAAAAGGAATCTCAAGGAGAATATCTCAGAATTAATCGTACCTTTATTATTTCATTCATGTCAATAAGATTCTATTTCATCAATGGAGCACTTTGTCCTTCAGGGAAAAGGAGTATTTTTGATGTTTACATAAGGAATATAGATTGCTTTTAAATTATGTAGATAGTAGGAAACCCTGTAAATGTTTGTAAGGTTAATATTTAAGTAACTATAAATCATTATTTTATTGGAGAATAAGTTAAAGTCGAACTTTAGTCGAAAAAGATATTGAGAGAAATCTCATCCATTATATAAAGTACGGTTTTGTTTATTAACTTTATCAATTTCAAAAAGAAGGTGCCTTAATAAAAAGGAATTTGTAAGTAAGAAATTATGAAAAAGGATGAAGATTCTGTGAAAGTATTCCTTTTACATAAAATTATATTTATTTTTATAATAAAAGATCTTGGCATTTGAGATAATTAAAAATATAACACTATTAAGCTAATTATTATGAATCAGGTTTTTAGGAGTATTTAATAACATAAAAAAAATATTTAATCTTGACTATTTTTAAAATTATTTATTAAACGAAACGATAAATTTAATATTAAGATTAAATGATCTACGGATTATTAATTCGGAGATGAAGTTGGATAGTCCTTTTGAAAGACTCATTATCTGAGGGTTTATAAGATAGATGGTTCGTATCTAATCAATGTTTTGATTGGAGTCCAAATAATAGGAAGTACCTATTAATATCATTTACATATAATTGTGGCAGTCGGTATAGTTCTGTATTATTTCTTTTGTATTTTAAATTTTAACCGAACAAAGTTACCGGTCGTTCGATTAAGAGAAATTATTTAATGCAATTAAAACAAAATATTTCTACAATTTAAGGAGCACTTTGTCGTTTAAAAAAAATAAAAATATTTATATTCGCATAAAGGTTTAATATTTAGTTTATCACAAATCTATATATGATTAGAGCATTAGTTACAGTTGTAATCCCATTGCATTGTAACAAAAAGTAATATTTTATCAACCAAACTTTATCCATACTACGTTCAACGTCACATTCAAAATGATTTTGACACAAACTGAAAATTAAAATAGTTATTGAAATCAAAAGCAGTAAGTACAATGAAATTTAAAATACAATTTCAACAACACCACTTTTTTGGAAAAAATAAAGAATTTCCTTATTTTTTTCACCACTACCACTTTCATAATTAACGCTTTTCTGTTTAACTTTTTATAAAGTGAAAACAAAATCACTAATCTCCCGACGAAAAGATTTCAATAAGTAAATAATACTATTATTTTTATTCTTTTTAGAGGTCTTTCTGTATCGGGAGTTTTTTACATTTTTAATTAATTTTATTTTTCTGCTTTTATAATAATATACCTACAGATTTATTTATACTGTATATCCGAGCTTTTGCTCGGATTTTAATAATCAAAATGATTGTTTTAAGACTAAATAGAAACTATCCATTGAAATATAAGTATAAGAATATTGTTAACAAGAAAAATAGAAAAAAAATCAAGAAGTAATTTTTTTGACGTGACAACGTCTTAAATTAGGTTAAGCTGGGAGTCACTTATGAAAAAGTGTAACGCCCGGTAACGTAACGATGAGTCACACACACATAGAATGCCTTGCGTCTCTCTCCCACTCAAACATGATCGGTCCGCCGAGCAATGTTTTGATTTTCAAATTGATTCTTTAAAATTACAAATATTAAGAAAAAGTGGCAGATATAAGAAAACTTGATTTAAAATGTGTTGAGCAAGAATTTTAACATCTAATTTAAGTAAATGTTTTAATTTTCAACTTCATTATTTACAATTACAAATTTTAATTAATTTCAAATTTATTGAGCAAAAATTTGAACCTTCGATCTGAATAAGTGTTTTGATTTTCAAATTAATTCTTTAAAATTAAAAATATTAAAATATATAAAATCAGAAGTGACGTCAAATAACATTATCTGTACTTATTATTATTTAATATGTAGGCCAGTACATGTGACCATACTTGGTAGACACAATTGGAAATAGTATTTTTTATAACTGAAAAAAATATATATATAAAATACTGGTAGCAAACAATAACTTCAATGATCGATATCTCCGCAACTAATTGATGTATCGAAAAAGTCTGTAAATAAATTTTGTAAAAAATAATAACATCAATAATATAATATAAAATAAATAATATATAAAATGATTTTACGTGACAACGTCTTCATCGTCCTATCCTCAACAAAATCACTCAAATTATTAAAATATTGTGCAATTTAATAATATTCATATCAATAAATATTCTACCGAGAAAAAGACGTGGTCACGTAAATCTTCGCCCGTAAAACCGACTTTACAGGCAACCATATTTTATAATAAACATGTTACTTGTTTAATATACCTAATAATTTATAAGCTACAACCACTGTTTCAAAACTACAGAACTCAAGTAAATTTAATTAAAACAACCTTATTTAAGTGTAAACTTTACACAATAACACTGAAATTAATTAAAAGTTTAAAATAAATGAAAAATAAATATAAGTTGTTTTCTTTCACATTTTGTAAAGTTAGTACTGTTTTATATTCTATACTTATTCAGATATTTTTGTTTTAATAAAACAATTTTACTACACAAAAACTTCTATTCCTTACTTATTAATTATTGCGTAATACATATTTATATTATTTGAACATAAATTATATAATCACAATTATAAAATTATTGTCGAGAGATAAAAGAGGCATCAATTTATTGGTTTATAAAAAATATGGAAGATATTCTTTTTCATTTTGTTTTGTAAAAGTATGCTCATCTTCATTGATGACATTCTCGGGAATGTTCCACTCATCTATGAGTTTTACACCCATACTAAAAAGTCAAAAGAATGCAACTATTTATTTACTTTGTTTTTGGTCTCTTTAACTATCTCCATACCAAAATATTTGTTTATACTTACATGTTAAGGCAAAAACAGCAAATTATAGTAATAGATATTTAATTAGGATAGAACAATTATATGAATATTCTACCTCGCCAATAAGTTTTGTAAAGCGCAAGTTTATATCAATTAAGATAACTTCTCTGTGATATAATGAAGTTATTGCTTTCATTGTACTGTTTGTGTTTCGAACAACAATGGTTTTGACTTATTAAAGGTATTGTAGTTGAATTCTGTGCAGTTTGTGTAGATATGTTTTCAAACAAAAATAATTTATCTCTTAACTAAACAGAAATGCTTTATTTCTGGACAAAAGTGAATGTGAAATTTAATATTATTTAAAATAAATCGAATACTTTCCTTTCCATCTGCAATGAAATGATATTTATTATTTTTTCCGGTACATTATTTTTGTCTATAATATATTACATGTATGTAGTTGGGAATCTTAGGTTAATATAATGATGTAATATTATTATTTTTGTCTATAATATTTTACATGTATGTAGTTGGGAATCTTAGGTTAATATAATGGTGTAATATTATTATTTTTGTCTATAATATATTACATGTATGTAGTTGGGAATCTTAGGTTAATATAATGGTGTAATATTATTATTTTTGTCTATAATATTTTACATGTATGTAGTTGGGAATCTTAGATTAATATAATGGTGTAATATTATTATTTTTGTCTATAATATATTACATGTATGTAGTTGGGAATCTTAGGTTAATATAATGGTGTAATATTATTATTTTTGTCTATAATATATTACATGTATGTAGTTGGGAATCTTAGGTTAATGTAATGTTGTTATATTATTCTTTTTGTCTATAATATATTACATGTATGTAGTTGGGAATCTTAGGTTAATATAATGTTGTAATATTATTCTTTTTGTCTATAATATATTACATGTATGTAGTTGGGAATCTTAGGTTAATATAATGTTGTAATATTTAATATAATGAATTTCTTTTGTGAATCGTTTAAATATCCATTTAGTAGTATTAATCTTCTTTTTTATATATAATCTTAAAACGATTTCTTGTTAATGTCCATTAACGTGGGTAGTTTTATAAACCGCATCTGTAAAAAAAAAATAAAGTAAAACTCCGCATCTGTAAAAAAAAAAAATCTTTACATATATCAAAGAGATTAGAGATTAGATGAGACATTAAGTTGTTTTATTTAGCTAAAAATATTAAAAACAGGTTAAGGTTATTATTCATAGAAAATCCTTATAATAAATCTTGTATATAAATCTTAATTTTCATAACTTAAATATTGAAATGAATGTAAATAAAAGTGACGAGACGCTTTTGTAACCAAACATAAAGAGACTTACTTTCTTTTACTTAATTTTACTAAAAGATTTATAAGGATAAGGACATAATTTGTTTTTAAAATTTAAGTTTGTCCTTAATATCTTCGTCTTAAATATTATCGGGAATACAATAAACTAATCTGATTCTAAGTAATCCTCTAGATATGATTACTTTGATTTATGAAAATCATTTGAAAAGGAATCTCAAGGAGAATATCTCAGAATTAATCGTACCTTTATTATTTCATTCATGTCAATAAGATTCTATTTCATCAATGGAGCACTTTGTCCTTCAGGGAAAAGGAGTATTTTTGATGTTTACATAAGGAATATAGATTGCTTTTAAATTATGTAGATAGTAGGAAACCCTGTAAATGTTTGTAAGGTTAATATTTAAGTAACTATAAATCATTATTTTATTGGAGAATAAGTTAAAGTCGAACTTTAGTCGAAAAAGATATTGAGAGAAATCTCATCCATTATATAAAGTACGGTTTTGTTTATTAACTTTATCAATTTCAAAAAGAAGGTGCCTTAATAAAAAGGAATTTGTAAGTAAGAAATTATGAAAAAGGATGAAGATTCTGTGAAAGTATTCCTTTTACATAAAATTATATTTATTTTTATAATAAAAGATCTTGGCATTTGAGATAATTAAAAATATAACACTATTAAGCTAATTATTATGAATCAGGTTTTTAGGAGTATTTAATAACATAAAAAAAATATTTAATCTTGACTATTTTTAAAATTATTTATTAAACGAAACGATAAATTTAATATTAAGATTAAATGATCTACGGATTATTAATTCGGAGATGAAGTTGGATAGTCCTTTTGAAAGACTCATTATCTGAGGGTTTATAAGATAGATGGTTCGTATCTAATCAATGTTTTGATTGGAGTCCAAATAATAGGAAGTACCTATTAATATCATTTACATATAATTGTGGCAGTCGGTATAGTTCTGTATTATTTCTTTTGTATTTTAAATTTTAACCGAACAAAGTTACCGGTCGTTCGATTAAGAGAAATTATTTAATGCAATTAAAACAAAATATTTCTACAATTTAAGGAGCACTTTGTCGTTTAAAAAAAATAAAAATATTTATATTCGCATAAAGGTTTAATATTTAGTTTATCACAAATCTATATATGATTAGAGCATTAGTTACAGTTGTAATCCCATTGCATTGTAACAAAAAGTAATATTTTATCAACCAAACTTTATCCATACTACGTTCAACGTCACATTCAAAATGATTTTGACACAAACTGAAAATTAAAATAGTTATTGAAATCAAAAGCAGTAAGTACAATGAAATTTAAAATACAATTTCAACAACACCACTTTTTTGGAAAAAATAAAGAATTTCCTTATTTTTTTCACCACTACCACTTTCATAATTAACGCTTTTCTGTTTAACTTTTTATAAAGTGAAAACAAAATCACTAATCTCCCGACGAAAAGATTTCAATAAGTAAATAATACTATTATTTTTATTCTTTTTAGAGGTCTTTCTGTATCGGGAGTTTTTTACATTTTTAATTAATTTTATTTTTCTGCTTTTATAATAATATACCTACAGATTTATTTATACTGTATATAATATATTTGTGATTTATGTTAGAGAAGGCAATATTTTAACAAAAAAACAATCATACATCCTATTTTTAAAGATGGAAGTAGATATTGTATGTATTGGATGTGGTATGTAGATATTGTATGTATTGGAAGTAGATATTGTATGCCTAACTATGGACCAATTATATTAAAAAAACCTTAACAAAATATGAATATTCGACTAGAAAAAATTTTTTCACTTTCAAATCATTATCTACACTAAGAATTTCCTTAATGTAGATTATGGATACTTAAGCGTATTATTTGACTAAGCAAAACTTAACTGACTTAAAAATGTTTTTCAAGGCAGCAAAAATCGAAAGATTTAGAATAAGACAAGAATGAATTGTGTTATTGTTATATACAGGATAGGTATATGAAATTCTGCTAAATAATACAATTATTATTATTATATTATTCGCGTAAATACTCGTATCAGAGCAAATTCACTATAACAAAGGAGTTTAGATTGATCCGCAATTGTTCCTTTGTTAGTTTGTCGGAACAAATGTTGACAATGGAATAACAAAAGAGACAGTTACAAAAGCTCATATTACCATAACGATTGGATAATGTTATAGAAGAGTATAGAAATCTATTGTTGATTAATTGTTGCCTAAATATATCCTATTTCTCTTTTTACAGGACATTTGTTATCTCAAATAATCCAAAAGAATGTCACACATTACATTATTATTTACTTCTCCTTTATTAACAAATAATCATCAATATTTCTACAAATTATTATAATTGCTTACTTTATTGATGGACAAACAGTGATGATATAAACAGATTGTTAGTCAAACGTTAACGTTATTAATGATATTAGTAAAATCTTTGTCAAACGTGGCAAAATAAAACAATATGCGTGGTTGATTCGTAGCTTTTGAAAGATGTCTTACAAAACATATATAATAGCGCAAAATTATATATAATAGTGAAAATAAATATATATTTCAAGCTATTTTGGTTTTACGTCACTATTGTTACTTTGGATTTAAATGAAACAGATACATATTGTATCATACTGTACTCATAACAAAATCATATATCCTATATGAAATCTTTTATAACAAGTTAAACAATACGAAGGTATTATTTTCTCTGTCTCCGCTGTCTCCAAGACACTTAAATGCGACAATAAGCGGGATATCATTGAAGAGAAATGTATTTAAGCATTCAATTTCATTCCAGAATGTCCGAGCTTCATATTAAAAATATTTGCAAAAATAAAAAGTCAGAATTCTTGGTAACGGAAATAATCTTTTTTAAAATTTGTATTCAACTTGAATTCAAGGATGTTGAAGTAGCATTGATAAAAAGGCGAGAAGTACACGAAGACCTTAATAAACAAAAAATATCCTTTTTTCTTAATTTTCATACTTAAAAAAATGTTAGTCGCAATTGACTCTGTACTATTTTATTATGAATACAATAAAAACATGCATATTATTTTATATCCGTGAAAAAATGTATAGGTTTAAAAGTAGTAAATAAAAAAAATATTGATTCCAATGTGAGTGTTGTATATACGATTGTAAAAGTGTATGTAGTATGTACGCATCAGATGTCAATTGTCATTGATGGATTCTTTTTATTTTGTTACGTATTTTGGTTTTTGAATTAGGTACAAGCAAAAAGTTTATTAATTAACCGATCAACGTCCCGTCCCGTCCCGTCCCGTCCCGTCTAGTCTGTGATATCTTCGAAAATATTTATTTAATTTACATGCCGTAAAAAGCCATATTGATCTTAATTAAATGCACAATGTATTTAAGATACTTGATTGGATAAGGATTAATACTGTATTGCTTAAAATCGCTTCGTAAATAAGCCATTATTTCTCGTACAAAGTAAAGGATAAAAAATGGTTATTGTGGGTTATTCCTAAGAGATAAACATATACCATCACGGATTTTTTTGTACACCTTTTTAAGTTGTACAATACTGTAGTAAATTGTTTTGATCTATCTTGTAGGATTCAGTCAGTGTTTTTTTTACGACCTCACATTAAAAACCTCAAAAATTGTAGCCTATATGTTATTCTGATGTATAGGCTATAGCCTATGTGTTATTCTGATGTATAAGCTATATTGTGGTAAAGTTTCATTCAAATCCATTCAGTAGTTTTTACGTGAAAGAGTAACAAACATCCATACATCCATACTTACAAACTTTCGCCTTTATAATAGTAGTAGGATTATAAACGATTACGTGTATTGAAATATAAATTTCTGTTTTGGCTTTGTCCTAGTTAGGTTTGGGAAAATAATAAATAATATTTTTATTCTGATCAAAGCAAGTATAATAAAGTCACTTTTTTTTTCTTAAGGCACTGTATTTCTGTTTCTTAGTGAGACAATTTTTAAATGGGGCTATCTATACCATCAGATCTTTAAACTAATATTAGAAATATAAATGTTATTGCAATATATTGAAATGTGTCTGTGTTATTTTACGGTCGCATTTTCAGTTATCTTCGTGTTTGCAAGTTATAAATTTATTATAACATACATGAATTTATTACTATTATATTTTAAAACAATCCAAAACTATTTTGTATAATAATAATTATAACTATGTGTGAATATATATATTAACTAGGTGTTTGCGATAACTTCGTTTCGTATTTACCGCACTGTTTTCCAAGGCTCGAGGCATTGTAGAACACTGTCACTACACAGTTAAGTTTAATAGTTCTCAGCAAAGATCCCGAGAATAATTAAAGTTTTAAATCTTATAAAGTAAACTGATTTCTGTTTACGTATTGTTATTTATATTCTGAGAACCTCGTTGCTTTGAATTAACTATAAAGAATTACAATACATAGGATAGATACAATATTAGAGATCTCATACAATCCTAGTCACTGACGTTTTGTCGGTATAATTTTATCCATTTCTTATTATTTTAGCATAAGAATAACTTGGACTTTTGCATCTTCCTTAAAATGACTATCAAAGTACTTTATATAGCTTAAATTTATTATATTTTTATAAATACTTATGTGGCTTTTCTTCATTTATTTAATTACATCATCAATATTATCATGGGATCGTTTTCTTTCTCTCCGTCATATAAAAAAAAACTTAATTCAAATCTAAAAAATACAACAAATATATTTTTATTAATGTTTCTTTTACTCATTTCATGAATTTATCTGCGTAAAGTACAAGTAGTCCAGTCATTTGGTAGTTTTACCTGGAAAGTTTTCCGGGAGTTTTGGAAATTGGTTATTTTATAGATTTCGGTATGCTCTTTTCGAATTTCAATTTTGCCACCTCGTATCTCCGCCGCTCACGCCGCCATTTTGGAAAAATGGCGGCCAAAACCAGTTTTTTCGAAATATCTCCTTTCCAATGCATTTTTTGAAAAAAATACTTATGTACAAAATTAAAGTAGAATAAATTTCCTACAATTTATGTATTTATATTTTTTTTCATAATATCAATAGTTTTTGGCGTACGAGCGTCACAAAGTATCTTCATCTACACCACTACGAGTTTTTGGTATATTTTTTCTAAAATATTCTACTATTGCCACTGGTATTGAAGAAGCAGTGTGGGTCTTTGTGTTGGGTCCTTTTCTTTCGACTATGGAGACTATAGACATTGTATAGCCTCCATACTCTCGACTTTCAACGAAACATCTGTCGGTAGAAGTTACGAGAAGTATTTAGTTTAGGCGGAGTCATCAGTATACGTTTATATGTATGTACGTCGTACAGTGTTGTTTGTGTTCTTAGAGCCATGTTGTTTGTGTTCTTAGAGCCATTCTAATACAGAAAATTGTTTTATTTAAGACAACTTAGCCTTATTGGCAGTGACGGTAATTAAAATATCATCAACGTATTTTTTGAGCAGTTGCGTTTTTTTTTTATGTGGGGACGGTAATCACCTTTATTTTTGTCCATTAATTCGTCCAAGGAAAACTGACACTCATCGAAATTCTGTTTAAGGTTAGAATAAATGCATTGCACTATCTATCTTATTGATATAAATTTGTTCATGCAGGAATTGTGATACTGTGTATCTGCTGCGGCCAAATCATTCACATGTTCAAGACGCTCAATAATTGCTCGACCCCAATCGTCATTACGTGCTCTAGCAAGATTTGAAATACTGTCTTTCATTGACAATTTCCACACACTATACTATATACTATATTATATTACGCTTGCACAGCCGGGTCTGTTTTTGTTTAGCTATAAATTCCGCTGCTATCTCATCAGCACATATAAACAATGATATTTAAAAGAGAATGCTGGGTGCGAGGATCACAGTAGTGGCTGAGGTTTCGTGGCATCACTTCCTCTGCGCAATGATGTAGCAATTAACTTCTCAGTATTATATCGTTTTCCACACAGATCATGAACCATTATCGATCTTACGCCCGCCAAAAGTTTTACTTTATTATCCTTTTTTTTGACACTCAATTAAAAAGTCTCCAATCCTTTTTCTTTTACTTCAACTGTTTCATTTTCTCATAATGAAGTAAAACAATTTTCTGTATTAGAAGCCTTGGCTCTAAGAACACAAACAACACTGTACGACGTACATACATATAAACGTAAACTGATGACTCCGCCTAAACTAAATACTTCTCGTAGCTTCTACCGACAGATGTTTCGTTGAAAGTCGAGAGTATGGAGGCTATACAATGTCTATAGTCTCCATAGTCGAAAGAAAAGGACCCAACACAAAGACCCACACTGCTTCTTTAATACCAGTGGCAATAGTAGAATATTTTAGAAAAAATATACCAAAAACTCGTGGTGGTGTAGATGAAGATACTTTGTGACGCTCGTACGCCAAAAACTATTGATATTATGAAAAAAAATATAAATACATAAATTGTAGGATATTTATTCTACTTTAATTTTGTACATAAGTATTTTTTTCAAAAAATGCATAGGAAAGGAGATATTTCGAAAAAACTGGTTTTGGCCGCCATTTTTCCAAAATGGCGGCGCGAGCGGCGGAGATACGAGGTGGCAAAATTGAAATTCGAAAAGAGCATACCGAAATCTATAAAATAACCAATTTTCAAAACTCCCGGAAAACTTTCCAGGTAAAACTACCAAATGACTGGACTATATGCACAAGTTTAGTGAATACACAATCGATATTTCTAATTGAAAATCCTAGTCTTTGTAGCGTCAGTGACATTGTTAGCTCACATCATACAGTAATGATACCATTCTCCATCAATATCCCTTTTTGAAGCTTAAATGCTTTAATAACTGCTGTTTTTACATAAACAGAATTTAATACAGCTGACGACTTTATATATTTAATATATATTTTTTAAAACCTTATTGTTATTAAATTCTTATTGTTATTTTTTTTCAATAGAATATACTTATGACTAAATACAAATAAATGACTTATTAATTAAAAAACTTTTAATTAAAAAAACATAAATGTCTTTTTAATTAATTTATAATTCAAAGAAAACATTAAACAAAAACACTTTATTTTTAAAAGAAGCTAGCACTCATTTCCCTTATTTTTTTAGTTTTGATTACAAATATTTATTTAGACTACTATTTCTTTTCATAAGAGAGAAAAGAAACCTACCAAGGACATTGACAACATTTAAATGCCCAAAAAGTTACGATTCACGCCTAGAATAGGAATCAGGCGCTTTTAAAAGAGAAAACTCTATAGGTGTTTTTTCTGAGAGACGTGATTTCATAACAAACTGGTATTCGTATTATAATATATATATTATATATATTTAAATATGCTTTGTTATGTATGTTATATATATAATATACATAACAAAGCGATAAAATTATCTTTTAGTAGTAATAAAAATCTGTGAGATTCCAATTCAATTAAATCCAAATTGCTTTCTATCTTTCATTTTTTGTACGTTTTTAATTCAGTTTTGTACAGTTTTATTCTTTTCATTTATAATAAAATCATTCAATATTTACCAATTCTATGAGAAACACTTATCAAATAAATGTTATAATAATAAAGGAGCTATCGTTGCAATTAGGTATATTTTAAATCTTTAGAAAATGTATAGTGATTTTTTTCATTTTGTGTTGTTGTTTGAAAATTTAAAGCCTATTATTTCATATCTGTAAATGCATTTTTTTATTGTAACGCGTAATTTTAAAGTTATTATTTCTCTATGAAACTACACTAATATTTTTCTTCAGAGGAAAGAAAATGTGTTGAAACCATTTATTTTAAGCTTAACTGCCTGTTGCTAGCGACTTCGTCGGTCCCCTCGACAACATTGAAGGCTGAAATCATAAAGCATTTACCAGCACTTAATTTTTTTTATACAAATCCATGTCCATAAGCATTATTGTATATAAATATATATAAAAAGACGTTTATTTTTAAATTCAAAATATGAGAATTACCTTTATGGAAAAGTTTTTATTTTAATAACAAATCAATACCACTTAAAATAAAATCCATTAACAGTTTTCTGTTATAAGTATTCCAATAGATAAACCGGCGGAGCGATATAAAACTTAAGAACCAGTTCTTTTGAGTTCTATGTTGAATTTTGGCATACCAAGTAATTTTGCGTAGCAGTACGTAGCATCACGTAGCAGTTTATTGAAATAAATAATGTACAGATTTTGCGTCGTTAATGTATAAATATTTATATAGTAACGAGTATTATAAAAAAACAATAATTACAGATAAATATTTAATCATATTTAATAAAACCCTGTATATTACATTATTTTATATCTATGTGTTTGTGCTAATTTTTGTGAACTTTTGAAACGATATTATAATAAAATATAAAACCTTTTTTTACTAAACTTCTTTTACTTAGTTTATTTCTACAAACAATAAATATCTTTACAACTTTTACTATAATATTAATAATACATATGTTTTTAAGTATTTAGACACTTCCAATCACATAAAAAAACTCAATTTAAATATTGAATCATTTTATTAGAAACTAATATATCTTATATTAAATACAAAATACAGCAATTAGACATTCATAACAACTTGATTTGTTTTATTAGGTTGAAGTAGGATTGTATTATATATTTATGTACGTAAATTATACACAGAAATTTGTATGGTTTTCATTTTAGAGAAATGAATTATTCTCGTGATTCAATCATCGTCAGGTTTATCAAATTTAGGAGATGATTACATATTAATATTAAGTGATTGCAAATTAAATTGACTTAATATTCGAGATAAGATAAATCAAGGCGACAATGAATTCATTTTTTCTACCTACCCTCTAAAATAATCTACCTTTTAAAATAATATTTATTACACGAAAGTATATATTATTTAAAGCTTTTATTATTATAAAAGGAAATGACAACAACAAACAATAATTGCAAAGGCCTCACTGATTTTATTTCGAATACCTAAATCATTCATCTGCACCAATCTAATTCAAAATGGTCTAGGCGGATCATGTTTTCCTATCAATAATCCTACCATCTCTTTTTGCTCTCATATCCATCCATATACCTACCATCTGAGAAATCTGTAAAAAAAGCAATTGTCACACAGATACTCAGATCGACAGGTCCAACTTAATTCCGATGTATTTAACAATTAAATTATTATAAATAAATAAGAATAAGAATAAGAATAATCTTTATTGGAACAAAAAATTATAAAAGCACATAAAAATACATTACTAACACGACATAAAAACATTTTCATACAAAAAGTATTGTTATCGAGGGATACAATAAAACTTTTAGAAGGTCAACCGATATAATAGTGAAGTTTCTTTTACCTTTACAGCGTTGTCGAAAACACTAGAAAAATCTGATACAGTATAATACTGTACTGTAGGTAAGTGTCCTTTATTATCAAGTGCCGCTTTATTGAAACTGACAGACAATTAATAAGCGACTGTTCGTATTTATGGATTGCCACAATATGATTTGTTATGGCCCAGTTTCTTAGGAAATATCAATTATTCATTAACTCGCTTACTAATGTGTTAGCCTATTTGATTGTTACTAACTAAAAATAAAAAAATATGTTTGCCTGTTAAGTCGGTTTTACGGGCGAAGATTTACGTGACCACGTCTTTTTCTCGGTAGAATATTTATTGATATGAATATTATTAAATTGCACAATATTTTAATAATTTGAGTGATTTTGTTGAGGATAGGACGATGAAGACGTTGTCACGTAAAATCATTTTATATATTATTTATTTTATATTATATTATTGATGTTATTATTTTTTACAAAATTTATTTACAGACTTTTTCGATACATCAATTGGTTGCGGAGATATCGATCATTGAAGTTATTGTTTGCTACCAGTATTTTATATATTATTTTTTTTCAGTTATAAAAAAATACTATTTCCAATTGTGTCTACCAAGTATGGTCACATGTACTGGCCTACATATTAAATAATAATAAGTACAGATAATGTTATGTGACGTCACTTCTGATTTTATATATTTTAATATTTTTAATTTTAAAGAATTAATTTGAAAATCAAAACACTTATTCAGATCGAAGGTTCAAATTTTTGCTAAATAAATTTGAAATTAATTAAAATTTGTAATTATAAATAATGAAGTTGAAAATTAAAACATTTACTTAAATTAGGTGTTAAAATTCTTGCTCAACACATTTTAAATCAAGTTTTCTTATATCTGCCACTTTTTCTTAATATTTGTAATTTTAAAGAATCAATTTGAAAATCAAAACATTGCTCGGCGGACTGTTCATGTTTGAGTGGGAGAAAGACGCAAGGCATTCGGCGGGCCTCTCTCTCGTTCGTTACGTTACCGGGCGTTGTTACACTTTTTCATAAGTGACTCCCAGTACAACCTAATTTAAGACGTTGTCACGTCAAAAAAATATTTTAAACATACACATTATTTTAAAAAACATATTATTTTTAAAAAACCAATCATACAATTCTATATAACTCTCACTTTCAGAACCCATTTATAGTTTTAGAAATTAGAGTCTTGACGTGGAAACCAAAAAATATATATATTTTTTTATTTTATTAGAATAAGGGTTATTATAATTATATAGTGGCAACCATTTAATATTGCAGGAATATATTAAATGAAATTTGAAAGCCATTATAAGCTCATTTTTCAATGAAAGTTTCATTATGTCAGTATTCGTTTGTACTTCATTCGCGCGAATAATTTACCAACAAACTTTTTACTATACGTGCCTGTAATTGAATGGGACATAACTATATAGAGATATAAACTTTTTGCAGATTGCAAGGATTTCTTTTTTTTTTTATTATTAATTGCACACGTGTGGGAATTATTAATTACTTTTCCATTGAGCTATGTTTTGAAGCTTACAAATCTCTTAAGTTTGTCTTTGAGTATTCATCTTTATCTGTTTTATGAACATAGCTGTATTCTCGTATTTTTATATAATATATTAATTAAGTTAATTCTTCGAACCCGATAATGATCACGTAATAATCTGATCGGTTCTTCAAAGACTTGTTACGATTTGTTTCATCTACTAATTCAATTTGCTAAATTAAATATTTTTAACAATACTTAAAATTACTTAGTTATTTATTCGATCTTACACTTCTCATAGTTTTCTTTTTAAATTTTTCGCACAATGAATAATTATTGTTATTCTTAAGTGATCATCATTAGAGTAGACTAGAATATTTTTCCATTTGTTAGTTGAAAAAAAAAGTTAAATGTTAATAACATCTAATTTAATACATTTTATTTTATCAAAGTGAACCTTAAACAAATTTGGAAGGGTTCTGTTACACGTAATTACAAATATTATTTGCTTAAGACGAAGATAGATTGAATTTCAAAGAATAGCTAATAAAAAATATTTAGGAAAACAAATAAAATACGCTGAATTAGGTTCTTAACATAAAGAGTTTTGTATAGTAACATATATCATCATTCATCAGTGTGGCGCGAGCGCTTTACAGTGGTAGACGCGTAAATTGGGTTGTTCTTCTTAACCTACATTTTGATCAAGTATACGCTCAAGTTTGTAAAAAAATATATATTCCCTTTTCGTTACCACTTATTTTTGTTACGGTAACTGGTTTCCTAATCTATCAGAAAAAGTTGTCAGCCGCGACATTTTCTCATTTTTGTAAGATTTCTAGGTCCTGAAATATGTACTCGATCAAAAACTTAACTCCTCCGTCAAATCTTTTATTTTATTTTGTCAAAAGATTTTCATTAAATAATTTTTACTTTTCTGTTACCTAAGTAAACAGGACGTGCTTCCAGAAAACATTTAAAGCAATATTAAATACAATTAAAACTATTTATTAAGGAATGTATACCACTCTGTTACAAATATTGTTAATTAACATGAAGTTTGTTTATATAAATCAATGTTCACTACTACTTGCAAACAAATATAAACGTCATAAATGTTATCACCACTAACTATTACTAAAGACACTTTTTTATATTATTGTACTGTACATTAAGAAATGTATAAAATCATTATACCAGGAGACAACATCGTGATACAATACTAAGTATGTGACAGAGTTGTTATTCTATGAATCATAGGATAGTTTCGTGAAGTAGCTGTAGTGTCGTTTGAGGTCACTATTTTCTTTTCAAAAGGTTTTATATAGTTTTCTTATAGAGTCCAATAAGAACTTTTTTATTCGTTTATTTACTTTATTTAATTTTGTACTTTTTTTGTGCGTCAGTCTTCTTCACTCCAGATGTAGCTCTTATTACATAATGTAGCTGTCATTCGTTTAAGAAGTATAGATGCTGCCTACATTATTTTATTGTTATACTGAAAATTATGCCAATATGAAATCAATGTATGTATGTGCCTTATTGGATAATGTGAATTAAAAAAAATATTTATGTAGGAATGAAAATATTTATGAAACCCAAATACCATGCCGTACAAGAAATGTTGGTATACATAAATACTAAATAATAAACAGTCTTGTTGCACCGGTGGCAGCCAAAATCTGGATGGAGTAAGTACATCGGGGCTATGATAGATCTGAATCTATCGAAGGTGAATTTGTGGAAGGGCTATGTCGATGATGTATTTTGTATTTTGAAGGGTGGGGAGCAGGAGATAAAACAGATTCTGGAGTATCTCAACTCACTGCATCCTAACATGGGGTTCACTTTCGAGCTGGAATCAGGAATATGTTTGACTCTTCTTGACGTAGAGGTGATCGTCTCTAACTCTTAATAAAAAGTGTAGTGACTTGACAGCTTAAGATCTTAATTAACCGCCCCGTTGGTCGAGTGGTTAGCGCAGACGCCTAACGTGTCACGGCGCAATGGGGCTCGGGTTCGATTTCCGGCGGGAGACAGGCATTTATGTGATGAGCATAGATGTCTGTGTTTCTGGGTTTGGTCGTTTATTAAATATATAATCTGTATTTATATACGTATTTCTATGTATTTGTATCGTTGTCTAACACCCTTAACACAAGCAAATAATTTGCTTACTTAGGGGTTAGATCAATGTTAATTATTAAATTATTAATTATTAAAAAAAGTGTGTAATTTGTCCTGATGTTATTATTATTATTAATTAAGTCAAATGTCACAGACTAATAAAATCCTTTTATTAGCAGTCAGCGGAAGTACATACGTTTTACGTACATTCGTCTATGTACATAATGTCTTTAAATTTGATGAATTTAAGCAAGATATATTTAAGTCATCACAATAATATATAGGAATACAACTCAAACAGTTAATATAGAGAAATATTAAAAGTTGACTTGTGATATCAGTAAAAAAAATTGACATATTTAAGACATCGTAAGAATCTGATTTCAAAAATATATTTATGTTAGTTATTATTATACATCACACAGATATTATTATATTAATTACACGTCATCATTATTTTTATGATTGGTCAACCTTTCTTCATTACATAAAATGAAGGTGATAAATCTAATAACTTCTCGACAATTCCCGCTGATATTGGGCAATATTGATACATCTAAAAGGAAACATTACTTCGATTATAACTTTTGTTCTTTATATTTACTTAAATTTATGTTATTAAATATATTAATATTTACCCAGCTATTTTCACGTTTATTATATCGTAATTTTGTCCGACTAATTTCTAACCCTTTTAGGGTTTTTATTCGTGATTTCAAAGTATGGCAAAGAATGGTGATACCTTCTAAGAACGGTAATGCGTCTAAGTCCCCGATTTATACAAGATTCCTTGATTGCGGTAAGTGTTACGTCGAGGAAACTTTTCGATATAAGCATAACTGAAACGATACGATGCGATACGAAGTGTCAAAAACTTGATAGCAATGGCTGAGAGATGAACACACGTAACACGTTTTGGATTCAGGTACGGCTTATTAAATACCTTTAAACTTAAATAGGAAAAAAAAAGAATAAAGTACGTGAATCGGAGTAAAGTAAGTGAAGCTATTGAAGTCAACCGTCGGGCGAATTTTATATAGGCATAGCGGTTGAATGATGACATCTCCTTGGAATTCGGTTTTTAATACTCTAAAGGACATTAACATCCGTTTAGAAAAATTAAATATTAATACGGTAAGTTCAGTGTGTACACACCGAAATAAAAAGTGTAGTTTTATATCAAAGTTTTATATAATTGTATCAAAAAAAAAATAGCCAACTTATTAGATACAATCCTACTACAACAAACTTTATTTCAATTATTGGATGTTACCTGTAGTCCTTGTAGAATAAACCTGAATATTGTTATAAAAGCATTCAAAACAAGTAACTTATGTTGAGTTAAAGTAAAAAAGCTCATACAGAAATATATTTTCTTCTACAATAAGGCCATAAACTGGTATATTAATATCTGCATACTCAATACCACTCTCCCGCTAAAAGCTTACGTCTGTTAAGTACTTTTTTTCAGGATATCAATTACTCATTTATGATATTGAACCTTTAAACGATTTACGTGTCAATGTTACTTGATGTAGATTTCTTCATAAATCGCACGTAAGTAGGAGATTAAACAGTAAAGTGATTTTATTTATCAGAACTTTAATTTACCACTTCTGCTACTGCCAGCGACAACTTCATCTCTTTCTTCCCTATCGGGTTCAAATAATGAGCCGTCTATCATTACTTCCAATTTATACAAATACACTTTTGGTAATTTTTATTCTAAGTATCGAAGAAACGGTTATTGAGTTTTCGCATGAAAATTATTATCCTATATGTTTCTAGGGCAATAAATAACCACACTAAATGTTACAAACATTTACGGGTTTAGGTATAAGTAGGTATTAACGAATGTGCCCTGTTATCTTGTAAATACCTTCTGTAGTTTAAGTGAATGGAGTCCCGACAAACAGCTTAGTTTCTAATACAATGAATACAAACAATTATATTATATACAACTAAATTCCTCGTATAAGGTTGAAATAGTGATTTATAATTTATATGTTCTTATATAGTAGATGAGTAATGTAGTTTCTATCGGAACTATATATTTTTTAAATAACTATGAATTCGTTCAGTTAACATCATTTTAATATTTCCAACCATCGCAATAAAAAACAAACAAACAAGTGTCATAAAACGTTTATACGTGTTCACCAGTACTATAAGAGAGATTATCTCGGATGAGAAATTACATGCGTTCATGATTGTCACATGAATCAACTGGACAGAGCGATTATCGAAAAAATATTGTTAGTGCTGTTTGACGACGACGTATCGACACTACGGAACAATGCAATGGTTTTTCAGTTGGTCTGTTTGTCTGTGTGTTTGTGCACGCTCATCTCTGAAACGGCTTAGCCAAATTGAACCAGGAATATATTATCACAGTCTTCACTTAACATTTAGTGTTTATTTTATCTAAATCGGTTAAGATATAAAAAAGTTATGACGATTTATGTCAATGACGTAATATGACAATGACTATAAATACTATGAGAATCTTATTCTATACATGTTATAAATGTGTAGAGGAGTAGTCTTTGGACATTGAAAATATTATAAAAAAATACCAGGATGTGAAGTAATAACTATTAGAATCCATTTTCAGCATTTTTAAAATATTTGTCTGTTTATCTATTTGTTTTTTAGTTGAGCACACATCACGAAAAAAAATATTTTTAAAAATCATACAGGGGGACCTTTATATAAGCAAGAAAACCCTAAACAATGTTTTTTTTTTATTTCGTCTGTTCGTCTGAATGTCTGTATGTTTGTGCACGCTAATTTCAGAAACGGATTAATCGGTTTGGATGCAGTTTTCGGGAATATATAGTCATAGGATTCACTTTATATTTTGTTTTTTTTTTAAGAATCGCTTAACAAATAAAGTAGTTAATAATCTCTTGTTGTCGTGCCATTGCTTCTTTCCAGTTTCAAAGTTTATCTCTTTTATTTAATTTTAATAAGCTGCTGAAATTGCAAATGATTATTTAATTATCATTTATTTTATTTGATAGATTAGCCACTTTAATTGTAAATTAAATATTTATACTTTTTTAAAATTTAACTTATTTTTTTATTATTAACCTTAATTGCAAATTTTATTTAATTTTAACTATCTTTACCTCTAATTGTTATCAAGTTTTAATTTATTATTATAATAATATTATTTTAATTACCTTCTTTACTTTTAATGCTTTAATTAAACCATAATTTTCTAATTATATTTAATTCATGTCATATCCTCGGTTACAAAGATCACAATATTAATTTTCGTTACGTCATGGCACTGCGGCCACTGAAAATCAGGATATAATATCACCCTCTCATTCCATCTCAATCAATCACCATCGCAAATGTTGAGTGGTGTTCAATTTTGGATTTCATAGATTCCCTCTTTTTTAGTATTATTTCTTATTATTTTTTAAGTCACTGATTCTTGTGTACAAAACACGTTTGTTTTAAACTATGTTTGATTTCCGAATAAAAGTTTTGGATTTGCATAAATATATAATACCTATACGGTACATTGTCATTATTTAATTAAGTATTCACTCTATTTAGAGGATGCTCTCACGTAGTTACGTAGATACGTCTAGGCACATGCCTACTCGGAGATAGTATTTCAATGTGATGTCAATTTAAGGAACATCCCTTAAATGGACATCAAGTTGAAATCCACTCACTAGTGTATAAAGACTGATGCTTTGAGTTTTAGCACACAAAGCTTTTGTTTATTTTAGGCTTTATTGCGTTCTAACTATCCTTACTATAGTATAATGATTCAAGATCTAGTACCTTTGACACAAGTAAAACATAACGTGCAAGGTATACAAATGTGTAATTCGAATGTGTAGCTCACGGACACAAACTTAAGACATATTTTATGACTTTTCTTGACATTTTAATTAATTAATTTAAAAATCTCCGAATAAGTAAAGGCATATAGTATGCATACGTAGGGAATTCCATATTGATAAAATTATGTATTTTAGTTAAGTGTATTATTTGTGTTCAGGGTCAAAAAAGGTATTAGCGGTCACAAAAATGGTTATCGGTCACGGTCGCGGAGGCACTCACGGGGCATAGCCCCTGGAAGTTTCCTCGTAAAGAAAACGTCAAGCTGAGAAAGATTTATGATAGTAGTATTGTTTTTTAATAATAATAAGCAAATGAAGCTTCATTAATTACTTATCAAAATTGATGCTAAGCAGACATTAAAAAACAATCATTGCCAATTCTCCAAAATTAAAAATATCAACAATTGTCAAAGTTGCATAATATAAATATTTTTATTTTTTAATTAAAAGCTATGGCCGTGTGGGTGTTGTTTGCTGATTACTTCTAGTAATACTATATAGTTGCATGTGCAAGTTGATGAGATGAGAGTTGAGAGTTGAGTTGTTGAGGAGTAAGTTGCTAGTGAGCGGACAAACATCAAAGTAAATAAGTGCCTTGACGTCGTAGTCTACAATTTACATCGCTTCTCGATTCATAAAGCCTTATTCAAACAATAACTATAAATTCTGAAGATACTGTATAATAAAATAATGTATAAAGCTTGTTAGAGTCTAGTTTTAGAATATGAAAGAAAGCTATAAAAAAACTTATTGCAGGCTGTATATAACATATTTGATGCAGGCCACTAGAAGAAATGATAATAATAAAAGATAAAATAAAGAGTACCCCTAGGTTCTGTAACTATTATAAAACACATATTTTTGGTTCTATTGAGTTTTGATTTGAACACTAGAATATTTTCCTGGGTATTGGCTTGCTTGTTTTTGCAAGTTATATGTTGAATCAAATAAAAGTCTTTCATATCAGAAAGTAGCCATTCTAAGTTTATTGAAAACCCTTGCAGTAGTTTTGTTGTATTGTAATTAAAGAACAGTTTTTGTTTGTTCTCTTTAAAATGAGCAAGGGCGTTTAGCAATGATTAAAAACATGATTCATCAAAATCTGTTTTATAGCTCTTACGTGAAGTCTACACTGAGATAAAGACAATAACCTCAATACTTTGGAATTCATTCTATTGCGTCTTATATTAAACTTAAAACCAAATAAAAAAAAAATCTTCTGTGTGTTTTTTGAATTGTTCTTTTCGTATTGACGACATTCATGTTTGACTAAAAAACAACCAAATATATATGTATGTATGTAAATACCTCGCACGTTCTTAATCCGTAACGCGTGCTCATAACAGTTACATTTGAATAGTTACAATTCTACAACAACGAGAAAGAGAGAGAGACATTTTCTGCTCAACAATTATATGTTAAGAAAAAAGTACAACGATATAAAAAAAAAAATCTAAGACCTACAGTAACTTCATTAACGATTAAGCGACAATAATTTGAGAAGTGATCTCGACTGTACTTAACATATGGATGTACCCGTATGTTCATTCAAAATATTTTCATCTTAATTAAAAGTCCATATTAAACACATGTATGAATCATGTCTTTTTAATTATAATGCATGAGCTATATGATGTGATATAGACACTTGGTTTAACGTATGATAATGTAATAACAAACATTTGCCAAACATTATTTTACAAGTAAAACCATAAAATCTGTACTTTCCATACATGCGTAGAGAGAGAATGCTATAGACAACTGGTTATCTTCTATGAGATTCTCATTAGAATGATTATAATCATATGCTTCAGTCAAGAACAGAAATGATACAACGATATTAAATTTTGATACGAACAGTTGATGTTTTTTTTCTGCGTTTAGTACAATGATATGTTAAACAAATCTTGATCGTTTTTTGTAGAATTAAATGTTATATGAAAAGTATTCAAAAATATTAATTGGTTTTATTTCGGAACAACATTTTAATTTACAATTCCATTTTCGAATTTCATAGACTGTAGGTTTCATAGATGCAGCTAATATACAAAAGTGGTAATGAACGGAAAGTCCAATTTATTTTTACATTCCTAATTGGAAATGTTTTGGTTAGAAAATGACTTTTAAGTTAATTGATGCTTATTTAACTTTTTCAGATATTAATTTAAGATTAATGATTGATCTATAATTAATCTAAGTTAAATTATTCATATCGTAATAATAGTTCTGATTGGTGTTTCATCTGTTCAATTTTAAAGTTTCTGAACTGATATATCTGTACCACTGGGGTTTCAAATTTTAATATGTAATGTAAGTTACATCTACAATGTATTATAGTATAGTATTTATCAAGATGGAATGAAATAGGGACGAATCTGAAGTATTAAAAATACTTAAACCGATTTTATTTATGTATTCATTTTAAAGTTTAAATTTTGTATATTGAAAGAGTTATTCTTTGAAAATATATAAAAAGGGGGTAATTGTAAATAGAGATGTATATGTTTTATGGATTTCATCAATCTCTCTGTCTCACACGCTATCTCTTCGTCTTTAGCATTCTCTATTATGTAAGTTGTTACTTTACAGAACAGGAATGATTTATTGATTTATAATGTACTATGTAGATAAATGAATTCATTAAGCTAGCCTGTTACTTGACTTAAAAAATGAATAAAATAATTCTTGATTCAATGTATACAATTATACGACAAGATTCCAGTAAACGTTGAAGTATTACCATTCAACAAACCTAAGAAAATAAATAAGGAACATTTGTCTTATTAGCAATTTAGATTTAACTTAATTTGTACTCGTTTTTCTTTTAATTGATAAACAATTTTCGAAATATCTTTTTATAAAGAAGTTGTGAGTAAGGGATTCAACCACGGCTACTTTTTTTAATCATATTATCAACTGGTCATTTGGTTAATATCAATTAATTCCTAATCTGGAAAAGTCCAACTTTCATTTAGTCATACATATTTGTAAGAATAAAACAGTTATGTATTTTTCAACATTTACTATTATTTTTTATTCTTATAATATCACATGTTTGCTATAAATCGTGTTCGGAATAGTATATTCTACTTTACAATTCACAAGTAATATACTTTTGCTACAATTTATTATTAGAATATGAGAGACTTATTTACCATGTACTGCATACAAAGTGCTATCAGAAGCAATATCTGCCTTTTTGCAAACTACTTTGTAAAGATCTTACAAGAAATGAAATATTAATATTACATACTTAGTCACATTTGATTTTTTATTTTCAGACACAATAAAAACACTCAGTTTATTAAAATGAGATAAATGCAGAGTATTAGAAATATGATAATTATAGAGTTTTTCTTTATTACACTATACAGTCAGATATAGGACTTTTTATTTTAATTTTATTTTGCTAGAGTTTTATTTTATAAGTTTATTCTTGCTATTATGAAAGTTTTAAACACGTTATCCTCAGAAATCTTATATATCTAGTTTCATCAGAACTGACCGAGTGTTTTGACTGTATATTTAATTTCATTCTATCGCAGAACTAATTATGTACTGCTTAACTCTTACTAGTGTCCTTAATTCGTTTTATAATTTATCTTATATATATGGAGGTAGAAAAGTTTTCATTTGGGTGAAATTTAATTGGGAATAACACATTTTCTATCTATTTCTTTTAATTTTGATAATCCTAATTAATTCCTCTTTATACCATTAAATGATTAAAAATGTTTCCTTAGATGGCGTTGGCATCGAATTAGGAGAATGTTACAATGTATACAAAATTTGTACTTGCCAATTCAACCATGTGATTTAAATTTCTATGAGATACTTTTTATCGAGATGGTCCCAGTAAATTACTTTTTATTCCGATAAATAATTTGTGTTAATGATTGTTCATCATGCAAAAAATCTTGTACATTATTTTATTTTTTTTGGTCAATTCAATTTCTAGATTTAGTATTGGATAGATTTTCTTTAACTTTTAGACAGCTGATTTTTTAAACAGCGCGAGTGAACCTGCTGGAAAATTCTAATGTTTATTATTTTTTTATATAAAATATATTTTCAGGGATGGCTAATTTGAAAAAGTTTTAACAATTATTTTCTTTTTTAGATGTTTCAGTGTAATCAATTTATCAGACATAAAGCACAAGTCCTTACTTTAATTTGTGACATTTCAGGAAAGGAATAAAAGTTGCAGTTGTTGTAACAAAATATTACAAAACAACGACAGAAGAACTAGAAAACTTCTTGCTTTGTGATAATCTGTTCAGAATCGAATTAACATTTGCTGTAACTGACTTGAAAATTAATTAAATTGCACTCAAGGAGCTGTCTGGACAATTTTGCGCCTACAAGATTTATATTATATAATTTACATATTGTCTATTATATATTATAATTTAAATATTTTATTTCATATATTATTTTATAAAACAAATAAAAGAATCTGAATAATAACTATAAATTAACAATGATTCATTATAAGCAGGTATCATTGTAGAGAATGTCTAAATAATTAGAACTTGAAAAAATAAATATATTTTTTTCTCAATCTATTCTGATTGCAATGTAAATTTTCTTCAATTACCACTAAAATTAAATTTCAGCGTTTCTAGAAAAAATTCAAGGACTCTTAACGTGTTGGTAAAGACTAATAACGGATACTTTTTGAATAAAGTTATTTTATATAACTGAAATTAAAAATGCTATAATAAGGCAGGGCCCTAATCTGACTGCTGGGATATGGTTTCCACATTCTTGGGCAATTTTACACTAAATATTTATTTTTAAAAAGTAATTGAAGCAATTGTTTAGAAGCTTTGCTTATTATTGTAGTATCTAAGCTCTCTAAAAGTAAGTTTTACAGTTAACTGTAATTTCATAAAGTTAAGTTAGGTTTCCAGGAAAAGCTGTTTTGCGAGTAACTGAATATTTGTTTTGGTTTTTGTTTCACATAGTATCAAACACATGTGATTAAGATTTTGTCATTCTATACTTGTATAGAATTCATTTATGTTTAACAGATTTTAGTGGAAACTAAACAAGATTTTCAACGACGTGTCCGTTCCACTCAACGATGTTGGAACTGTAAACTTTTCTCTCACAGTATTTCTAGTTCTTGGTATATCGTAAACATAATTTTTAATTTGTTTTGATGAATTCGTAAAGTTGATTACTAATTTATTTGTCATGGTATTCAAAAAGTAAGTCAGATAGGCAGGTTATATTTGTTACAGAATTAAACCTAATAATTAATGGTATAAAATTGAACAAGATCTTGTTCCCTTTGCCAGTAATACAGCATTGAATAGTATAAAAGAATATAGAATAGCTTCAAAATGTTATAAAGGCTACGCTTGTACTCATACATTGACTTCGTCAAAATGTATTAAAATGCTAATTGCGTTGTTGTACCCAAGATCCCATTTTCTTAATAACAATCTGAGTTACTCTTCTTAGTGTCAATTTCAATCATATAATATTTTGATGGTGATAAGTTTAGATTTATAAAATAGCTATAAAATTAAAATTTCGCATTAATATAAATTAACTGTAATTGTTTGTCAAAAGTTTGAGATCTCTATACAAAACTTTTTTTTTATTATCTCATACTAACCATATTATAAATAAACTTATAACTTTGTTAATAATAACAAGGATTTTTTGTATATTTATATACAATGAACAATGATTATTATTAAATATATATTTACCACGTTAGATTAATTACCAGAGTGACAGGTCGGTTTCCTAAAGCTTTAAATCCTGTCGGTGTTGATGTAGTTTTTATAGCATCTTTAAATAAAATAAAGTAGAAAAATAAGTTTAGAAAGCCCCTGATACAAAAAGACATCTAAAAAGAATAAAAATATATATTATGTACTTATTGAAGTCGTCAAACACAGCTAAAATCCATCTGGACAAACAAGGCTTTCGATTAAAAGAAACCGCATTCATATCCGTCCAAGCGTTTGGCCGCTACATTGCCACAGACGGACAGATAGATACACAGATACACAGATCGACAGGTCAAACTTATAACACCCCTCTTTTTAGTCGGGGGTTAAAAAAGATAACATGTTTAAACAAATTAAATGTTCAGTGACGTTCAGTTGTACCAGATCTTAGAAGCCATATAAATTTCAGAACAAGCAGAGTTTTCAAGGAAATATATTATAATAATAAATTTTAAGGCCAAATGGGCCTTGATTTATTGCACGCCTTTAACATTTAATTTACGAGTATTTCAACACCCGGTAGTGTATACAGAGCAGTCGCTTTGAGCTTACGCACACAACAGAATAATTATGCGAGCTTTTATTGCTTTCCCATCGCTAACTATATTATGCCTATGTTTCTTATTTTCATATCATCCACCTTGCTCTTATTTATAATTATTTACGATCAAAGCATACATATTAACATAAATACTTCAATACATTTAGTGATAAAGTTTATGACCGATGTCACTGGTCTGACGTTAACCCTTCTTGGAATTAGTGGGATTTCTGTGTTTTTATGTTTTTCTAATATTCTGTGTGTCTATGTTTTTCTAATATCCTGAAACAAAAAACACGCAACATTTGTATTTGATGTAGACTATTACTTAGCAATTGAAGTGCACACAAACATAGGTTCTCTTAAGATATAAAACGTTTAATAATCATATCACTGTCAGATTTCATTATTAATAACTGCCTAAGCAGTGAATCGACGGGCTTATACATGCACAATATCGTGGGAACATTCCAAAAAGCTCAAATTTCTCAAAAAAGGTTTTTTGGACGCAATTACTGAATATGTCAACAGTGGCCAGTCTCAATATTCATCTAATAAAAACTTCTTTCATTATGACTTTATGAGACTCAATTTCGTCTATCTTAATTAAGAAAGTAATAACAAACTTCGACAAATGAAATGCCACCCGATATTAAATTTCATAAAAAATACTTTAAATTAAATGCTAAAGTAAACAGCATCGTTTTAATTTAACTATATATTAGTGATATGCAAATTGCGTCACAACATTTTGAATTCTTTAGGATGCCAGTTAAATAAACTATTATTTATAATTTATTTATGCTTAATTACGATGTTATGTACAAATGTATTAGAGTACTGGCAGCCCTGCATTGAAAATATAAATAAATCTTAAATCTAATTAAACCGACACCTGTTGTACCGAATTCAATTGTAATTTTGTCCCGAGATCTAACAAAAAAAATTAATCCAACAAAATCGTAAATATGTAGTCTTACCAAAACAAAATGTTGTAGAAAATAGTATATCGAGAATTTATTACTCTTCATACTCTGATATTACTGGTGCATACAAATTTCCATAACACTTTTGTACTAAAGTAGCATTTATTAGCAATTAACAATGAAGTAAATTGAGCAAAATTGAAGTAAATTGATCATAGAAAAAAGTGTAAGTCAAATTTAAAAAACCTTTTAAAAATGTTTTGAAAGTATTGGCTCGTACAGTGTTATAGTAGCACATCACAGTGTCAAATTGTGAATGTTAGTATTGCTTTTTCTTTTTTTGTATCAAATGATAGTTTAATAATAACAATATTATATTTGTGAAACACAAAATATGCAAATATAAAACTATATACATTAATCTGAATTTCGTTTTAGATTGAAATCGTAAACTTCTGTTAATAACGAATAGAATACATGAAAAAATTTACTCAACTTTGTTATTTCAAAAAAATAACTTACATATTTTCAAGGAAGCGACAGAAAAACACTGAGTTATTATAAGCAGTTAAAACAATAGACCAATTATTTAGACCATGATTCAGAGATATGTCATTTGCCAGAGATATGTCTTGCAACTGTATTATCTTATATATTTATTTAATACAAGTGTTAAATGTATTTTAAGACAATTAATTTAATCAGATAAATATTGGGGTGCTTAGGAAAGCACCGTCCGTTTCCTTCCCGAGGGTCCCCGAGAAGCAGACTAAAAAATAAAAGATAAAGTAGAAATCCCGCCAACGGGCATTTCCAAAAAGGACGTGAAGTCAAAGAGATAACGGTCATAAAACTTGTTCAAATCACTTACAGTATCTTAAAACTTATGAATCCACCTGAAATTCTCTGACGATGATATGAGAATATGAAATGATGAAATGAGAATTAGTTACTTATGCATAGTCACTTTAGTTACGAATGGAATGTTAATAAATGCCACCTCTGACGCTATCTTATATCTTGTAGCAATGAAAAATCTTTTTTAACTAGACGAACGATATTTATTAGGTTTCTTTTAAATATCTTTAACTATGTTACGAACTTCGCAGAAAGAACTATATTATAAATTTTAAAATGCTTTTAAAACGTTTAGTTTAATTTAGTTTAGTTTGGTTTGAAATGTTTAGTATTATTAAGTTTATTTATTGGCAAATAGAGCCTCTGTGTTAATAAAACAATTACCTCTGGAGCATTCTTTTTTTCCTTTATAATGCAAAGACGTCTCGATCTATCTTTCTTGTAACTTTCAGTACAAACTTTATTTCTTCTTCTTCTATGGATTTGTAATAAAGTGACGGAATAAGTCGGAGATATTTATTTTTAATTCGGTGCTTCGAAAATACATTCGTTGACAACAACGAAAGGTTTTTAGCAAAAAAAAAAAACATAAAATGTGTGTGTGCGTGCGTGTGTGCGTGTGTGCGTGTGTGCGTGTGTGTTTGTATGTGTGTGTGTGGGTGTGTCTCTCTCTCTCTCTCTCTCTCTCTCTCTCTCTCTCTATATGTGTGTGTGTGTGCTATTTGAATGTCAATGAGTACTTATTGACAAAGCTGTCTTGTATACAACTGCATCAGATTTATTTATAGACTATGTAAATTCAATCACGTTTACAGCTTCTCACTAAACTAGTATAGCATAGATAAATGAACGTGGATATCTATGAATTATGTAACTTAGTTTAATATTGAATACATAGTACTAATTTAAGTATTGTAATAATTTAGCTTATTTCAATTTCTTTTTCTTGTATTATCCTGCGTTCTGATTATCTACTCCTTTCCCCAAAAGGTGGTCTGTAAGAGATTGTTTTAGCAATAAGACCGCCTTTGCACCCTTTGTAACTTAATTTGTTTTTTTTTTACCTATTTTTGTATTTTTTTGTGTTGTGTGCAATAAAGATTTTATCTAACTATAACACGAAACGACAAATATACCACATTAATAAAAGGCTAGATAAACTCAAATTAGGTACTCAAAGATCACATCCACAGTCTCTATTCGCACCGACAGAGCTTCCGCTCTCAATGGAGTATGAAGACACAAGACGTCATAAACTTGACACTTCCTTTCCAATTTTAATATTGCAATAGATCCCTACCAATGGCTTGAAATACCTTCCACAGCTAACAATAACTATGAAGTTATATGAATAGATATGATTATAGAGAATATAAGATAGTATATATACATAGGTTTATGGGACATTTTTAAGACATGAATTTATTACTTAAGATAGTATCAAAATAATTTAATAAATAATGTAATGCTACTCGTCTACAGACTAACATTTAACTTATTCTCTAAAATAAAATATGAACATCAAAGAAACAAAAAGCAAAAAGAATTTTAAATAAACTAAAATACTTTATTCAGTTCTTGGAGCAATAAATTAAATTTGAATAAAATTCTTTCATGAATAACATTCTTTCATTGATTTAATAAATTGAGTTTTTTTGTGAATCACAAAACATGTTGCTTGTTATAGAAATGGATTGAAAAAATATTATATGAATATGATTATTAGTAATATTTTAAATACATTGTGCTTATTCAAATATATTTATATACATTGTGCTCATTGTTAGAAAACTCGATAATACATTCACATATACATACTCCTTTAATTATTGCATAGAATTTAGGAAAGTCAGCTAAAAGTTTGTAAACATTTATTTATATTTACTAATATATTATATAAATATTAATAAATATTGTAATTGTAACTTACTGTAGTATTTTACCCATTATCCTGCACTGAGTTGATACATAAAATTTAATTGAAATTGAACATGGTAAATTTATTTTGTTGTAATCATTTATAATTATAATAAAAAAAATATTACTACACCTTCCGAAATCAGTTTCGCTTCCAGCAAAAGTTTCGGCCAATTTTGGCCGAAACCGAAACTGCCGCCGAAACTTGATTTTTGGCCGAAATTGGTCGAAACCGAAACCGAAGGTTCGGTCAGAAACAGCTTTTAAGACAAAAAAGGGTAAGAGTCTACAAAAATATTCACAAAATCTTTTTCTTTTATCGTTTACACAAATTGATGAAAAGATTTCATTTGTCTAAATATATGCAAGATCTAATTAGTTGGTGACTCCCTAAAATTATTTATTGTCCTAATGAATTGTTTTTATTCGTTTTTATTATGATTTAGTTTTCGTTTAGCAGAACAAATATAGAAAACTTGTCAAACTTAGGAAGTAAATACACATGACAGCTATGCGCAATATATTTAGCGCAATGCGATACATTTTTAATTAATTTCTAGGAAATGTTAATTAGATTCTGAGAAACTTAGCACAAAGCAACAAATTTTAGAGTTTTATTTTAAACTTAACTTAACTTAATTTTGATTGACATTTGAATGGATTATTGAAATATATGTGGAATATTTTTTTTTTTTTTAAGTTTTTAAATATATTAACAAAATTCCATAAAATTATACTACTCAGGATATTTTCCAATTTTAGTTTTCTGTTAGTTAATGATTTTACTTATATTACCTGCACACAAGATTTTTAATAAACTGAGCGTATATTTGTTATCGAAAGATAAAATATTAATATTCCATTTCTTAAAGTTCACAAAGTGGATTGCATACATAAGGACAAATATTGCATCTTGTAAGACTGTATTCAAATACACTATACATAAAAGTGAATGCAAATAAGTAACATATTCTGAAAATAAGCGCATAATATTAGAAGTATAAAGTAATATTTACTTTCTCGAACCTGATTTATTTGATAAATATAGTTTAAAAAACTAATTATTAATCCTGGAGATCCTATCCAAAATAGTGAGGTAATCTCATCGAATTATTAATTTGCTAGTGTACAAAGTTTGAACACAATCGGTCGGGGGAAAATGAGAAAAAATCGAATTCAAAAAATTCGATTACAAGCAAACTAACAACCTAGCAAACATACACGAAAACCAATAAAATCGTGTTAAAAATGGTTGTTAAACTATTATTTATTTTTTTATTTTCCTTAAAAGAATAGATTACTTATAAGAAAATTTCATTGATATCAGTTCGGGAAAATGTTAGGAAGTATTTTTTGACACAGAATAAATACTACAAATTCATCTTTAGAGAGTTTCAAACATTTATTATAAGCTTATTTTTTAATGCCGAGGTCTAGCAGATAAAGTTGCAAAAATAAGATAGTCTTAAAAAAGTGACGATTCAGAAAACAAAAAAAGTAACGATCTTTGTGAAGCGAACGATTTTAATCTTTATTGTCTTAGAAACAGAACTGAAACACGGTAACCACTATATCGGTTTTGAAAAAATACTAGGTTATTGATATTTAACAAACAAACATTTTCTTATTGAAGTAGTAGTTAATAAATATCAAGTACCTACTTAATTGATTGTTTGAAAGGAATGGAATAAAAGTACTAAAGTAGGTACTGGCAACGGCACTAAATATTCAAATTGTTTATATGAGTATATGACTTAATCTAAATATACGTAAAGGAGTACATCCTCTTAAAGGAGTACATCCTCTTAAAGGAGTACATCCTTTTAAAGATTTTTAGAAATAAAATATATAAACTAAAAATTTAATAAGAAATCTTTGTTTCACTGTCAGGAATTATTAGATGAGTTATGATTAAAAATATGAAATCAGATTATATTATATCGGGATCGAATAAAAGTAGCTTACAGTTCTCTATTGCATATAAAATAAAATAAATTCAGTGAACCATCGTTAAAGTAAACTGTTTAAGGAATCAAGACAACACCAAAATTCAATTTCTTTATAAAGTGACAGTTAGCACGTGCAGTTTCAAAGAAGATTTTTACAAAGTTTACTAAATAAATGTATAAGAGAGACTTTAGTAAAGTAAATATTCCATGCTGCGTATATACGCATATTTATATAAATAATATTTTGTATTATAATCATGATTATATTAATACGTGAAGCAAGGAACCGAACCCATAACCATTCTTGATGGTGTTACAAACATTGGTCTAATCCGAGCCTAGGTCTTTTAAAAAAAACTTATATGTGACGCACTAGCAGACACCTCACCGGGATTTTTATTGCGTGTCATTTACAGCTACGTATAATAAAATGGTACCTAAGCAAAGTCTATACAGATAACATTTTATAGAATGCTACACGTTCCTAACCAGTCAATTAAGTCAACAAATGGTGTGTCGTTTTTGGAAATTTCGATTACTTCGCATGTATTCTATAGTCGGTACTACTTTGCAACTTACTTTTTTACTTTATAGGTCCTTCTCATCACGCTACACATTCATTTCAACAGCATCGAATTTCAGCAGCTTAAGTTCATTTATTACTTTATAATTATTTCAGGGTCCTGCTTTTCAAATATTCATTTCGCAAACCAGAATTCTCAGATCCATACAACACGGCAGGTGGTATTACTGTATGACATTCTTTCCAAGTCAGTTGTTGCATCCACGCTTTACTGATCCTGTATTTGACATTTCGATATATTTATTTTTATAATAACACACATGTTATAAAATACCTCTTATCTTAAACCTCTTACCTCTTATCCTATGCTTAAAAGAAATTCATTTATATTAGTTTTATTTAATAATAATATTATTATTTATAATTACAACTAGTGTAATTATAAATAAATTTCTTTTAAGGTGTTTGAAAACGGTTTTACGTGTGATCGAGCGGCAATATTGAAACCTCATGAATTTTGTAGACTTTGAATGATTAAGAAACCTCGCATATGAATTTTGTACACTTTGAATGAGACGGTTAGTATATGAGAGTGGTCTCGCACCAACTACCACGTCGTCATAGTTGAGTTTAGACAGTATGAGAGCCTCACATACTGTGATACGTACTTTTGTATTTACTTATACATTTTTATCTCAAGCAGCAAATGTTTTTTTCTGAACTTATTTGAATATAAACGAAAGTAAATAAAATTTCCAAGCATAGTTACATTAATCTTGCTCCTAAAAACGAATTAAGATTTTTATTCAAAGCATCCCTTCTTGTCGACGGATCACAAATTATTTATGATATTGTTGGTTTCTTTATAAAGCAATAAATAATATTTATGTTATTTACGCATGAAAAATACTCCTATTTCGTTCCCTTTTTCTTGAGTGGCTACAAGGTAGAACTAACCAACTTTATGAATTAAATACTATGCGTTGATAGACCATTTTAGAAAAAAAAAAAAACAATTGAGACGCTAAACAAAACTAAGTTAATTTAAAACCAATTTAAAATATTTTTTTATCATCGAAAAACATTTAGTATTTTTTTTCAAAATCTACTTACGACTGTATGAATACAGAACTTTCGGTTCGCTACCACTAGTATCCTAATAAACAGTGTCAAACAGTTTTATCAAAGACATTACAATATTACATATAATTACAATTTGTTATAAACTAACCTGTATTTACGACATTAAAGCTAATTCGTGTACTTTTCGTAAAACCTTTAATTCTATGACAAAAAGCCAAGATTTGTTTAGCACATCATGGTGCTAAACAATTTTAAGAAACATACATACATCTGTCACATTTGCTACGAACTATCGAGATGACGTCTCGATTTATTGTCATATAATTATTAATTAAATTATTGTCGGTTATTGGAAATTTTATTACGTCGTTTTTTTATTTCCTTACTATTTAATTACTATTTACTTATCGTATCAACGTTGAGCGGAAAAAGTGTGGTATAGTTGTTGGAGAGTTGTTACTTTATTATTCAAATGTAACTGTCACGAGCACGCGTTACGGATTAAGAACGTGCTATGTACATAGACATATTATAGATACATACATATATAGATGGTTGTTTTCTTAGTGAGCCATGAATGTTGTCAGTACAAACATGAAAATGCGAAACCTATATATACATACAATAAAAATAAAAGCTAGATATTTATGAATACAAAATATGTCTTTTTTTACTTACTGTTCCAGTCAACATATAAAATATTTTTAATTCGAAAAATTCTGAAATTCTACTATCTGATTTAACAAAATAGTTCCTTTCCACCCAGGAAAATTCTCTACTGTTCTAATCGAATTCAAATATTAATAAAAAATAACAAATAAACTCAAAATTTGAATTTGTATGAATTTGTATTAATGAGTAACTAGAATAACACATAGGCTATAGAAATACTAACTTTTGCACGTGGTTTCGTCTGTGACATAACATCATTTGTCAACAATATAGTCAATTATGCTATTTTTACGTTCTCTGCTCCAGTCTAAACGGTTTAAAGGATTTGAATGTATGAGTATCGCTAGATATGTCAAAAATAATCGAAAATAATATTTTTATATTTTATTTTCACTATCTACGTAGATTAAGTCACGGGCAACAGCTAGTAGTTTATAGGATTGGTAATAAAGTAATAGTAAGAGAAATCTGCCTCGGTTTGATATTTTCTTTATAGTTATAGATCGAGGACGCAATAAAGCCTAAAATAAACAAAAGCTTCGTGTGCTGAAACTCAAAGCGGTCACACGTTATACACTAGTGGGTGACGAAGTATTTCAACGCGATGTCAATTTAAGAGACATACATACACATAGATAGAAAATGCACTATGTATATAGTGAATACATAATTATTTAATGACAGCAACCGTAAACGATTTATATATATATATGTATAAAGATTTAAAAGAAAGTTATTTTAAAGTTATTGGAAATGAAAGCGTTCAGTACGAAAAATAAATCGATACGGGCAGGGTTCGAACCCACGACTACTAGGAAACCGTACCGTTGCTCTACCAAATGAAATCGACGATCGACGGGACGGTTTCCCAGTAGTCGCGGGTTCGAATCCCTGCCCGTATCGGTTTATTTTTCATTCTATATTTATATATATTTAAATACGCTTAGCATGGCTATACATTTAAATTTTGCCATTGAATATAATACAATGAAAGGCAGCAATAAGAAAAACCTCATACTATATTTATTATATGTATGTACTTATCGTCACTCACACATATTAATATATGGATGCAAAAAATAAAGACATACATTTGAAATCCAAGTAAAGTGATACAATTGCAAACAAGTTGCGGCAATTTACATCTTTTTTTAGAAATACTTATATTTAGATTACCTATATATACCCTCGTCGTTCGATGAGGTATCCAATATTATCTTACCATTTTATATAAAAATTTCGTTTATATTATATGAATTGTAAAATTGTTTCATTCTTAAAGCTTTTTAGGAATCACATTTGAATTTATTACGGCTTAATTATCGCAATACACAAGACCTTTTTGAAGATAAATAAATTTCTCAATGAAAGGAAAACCAACACAGAATCTCAATCTATTCCTTAATTTGTTCCTTGTCCGGATTCCTTTTCATTAAAGTTCTTGTTTGGGAAGTTACTAAAGTAAATAAATCAAGGCATGGGTACTTTGTTTAATACGATTGGGTTTTTTTGAAGGTCCTTTTTAACCAACTTCAATGGGAGGAGGTTCTGTATTTGACATGTTTTTTGTATGTCAAGCGATCTTTCCAACAACTATGGAACAATTATTAATTGTGTTTGAAATGGTTTACTCTCCCGTAGGTTTCAATGTCACTTAGTCTCAATCAGATGCTTTATAATTCCAGTTGATGTATTAATGGACATTTAAAAAGTTCTGAAGGTATTTTGAATACATATTCTGATAATCGTTCCGCATTGTTTCGAAGACTTAACCCCCGCCCCAATAAGAGGGGTATTATATAATTGACCTGTGTATCTGTGTGTCTGTGGAAACGTAGCAGCGAAACGCGTGGACGGATTTGAATGTGGTTTTTTTAATCGAAAGCTTGCTTTGTCGAGATGATTCTCAGTTATGTTTGGTCGAAATAGAAGCAGTATTCTCCAATATATGGAGCTTTTATTGATGCTAGTGAAAGATTTTTATACAATATTGATAGTAAAAACCCAAACAAGTGAAATTAGTGTCTTAGGTTCATTTAGTACAACAAAAAAAATATCCTTTTTAAACGTCTTTTTGTATCGGGTCTTTAGTAGGTCCTTACATTTTTAATACAATAGGTTACATATGAAATTATTCCATTATGTTTATCTGCTACGAAAAAATTAGTAATACATAAAAATGTTACACATAAAAATGTTAAATGTTGAATTTGTATAAAGAATATTTGAAATCAAATATTATAAGACTTCCAAAAAACGAATAGTATTTTAAAACTACAAATGATAATATTTTAAAACTTTTATAAGTAATAATCTAATTTAAAACATTCTGTTGCTTATATTTATTCTGTTTTGTCCTGACTATTTGTCTCATTAGGCAATTTGTTCCTCAGAAATTTAATCTGTTTGTCTTTTGAATGATTGCATTCAGATATTCAATTACTTTAAGTCGACTGTCCGTTTATATAAGACGTTTAATCTTGAGAGGCTCCTAATAAGAACATTTTTAGTCAACTTTTATTATAATTATTATTAAATTACAATTATTAATAATATACGAGTATTATAAAATAATACGTATAAATACTACGTTCAAGAATCACATAGAATACTAAAAAAAAAAAAGATTTGTAAGGTTCATCAGTTGCCCCATCCGAAAATTACCCAATAGTTTCCACACGTGTTTGAAAAAGAATTAAAAAGTAATTTAAAAGAAATGAATCCGTTCCGTTATGCAAAATAACTTTGTTTCAATATAGTTATGTCGCAAGCAATTACCGGCGACTATATTAAAAAGTTTGTTGATAAATTGTTCACGCGATTGACAAAGAACCGACGAAATGAATACTCTGACATAATAAACCTTTCAGGAGGGAATGAGCTTATAAAAGCTTATTCAAATAATATAGACATATTTTAATTTAACTTAAATACTAATAAAATATAATATTTTTTATTAGACTATTTTTGGTTTCGTCTTCAACGCTCTAATCTTATAAACTAAGCAGTAAGACTTCTATTAGTAAGAATGTGGTAGTTGTACTAACTAATAATTTAAGATTAAAATTAAGGTTGGCTTTGTTAAGATAATGTGTTTGTTTACAATTTTATTCTTAGTAAGTAACAATCAAATAGCGTAACATGAGTAAGCGATTTACTTTACCACTGCACTAATAATTGATATTTGCTAAGGAATTGAGTATTAAATCATATTGTGGCAATCCATAAATACGAACAGTCGTTTATTAATTGTCTGTCAGTTTCAATAAAGCAGTACTTGACAATTAGACCATAGTCACCTATAATACAATATTATACTGTGTTTTCCATAATATATTTTAAGTTTTATAACAATAGTGCCTGTGGAAATGAAAAGTGCTTTAAAACATTTAAGAAAACTAATCTTCGACCCTTTATTTGTACGAAACAAGAAATAGAATAAGAAGTTGAAGTTATTACTTTTATTTGTTTAAATTAACCTCTCAGTGTATAAAATTTCTGTGATCTTAATTATAATGACTACCTTTATTTATATATATTAATTATTCTAATCAAGATTTGTTGAGATCAAGCGATTTTGATGAAAGTTTCAAAGATGCAAAACATTCTTAAAATAACAGCTTCTTTACTTTTTATAATTGGATTATATTGGATTTGTATAAGTCTTGTTATAAATTTCATTGTTATAAATCAATTTTAATTGTATACACAAAGCAATGTAAGCAAAGAAGTAAGAAATAAGTCCGTGAAGTATTTCGCGGAAAGACAGAAGTTAAAGGCGACACAAAAATAAGCAAAGGCCCAGAAAACTAAATTGAGAAAAATACAAAAAAGTAAATACATAATGATATCAATTATTCATACGTCTTTGAATGAGTTAAGTATAGTTATATGATGTGTTAGCTGTCTTTTCTACAAATCATAATCTTGAATAAGATTTTAATTTGTTTGTTAAAGTTGTTTAGTATTATATAATTCAAATCTTACAATATTGTAAACAAAATTGAAATGTATAATTTTAAAAAGATTCAAGGTTCTTGGAGACCTTGAAAATATTTTTTCTTACTAGAAACTGATAATACCTAAATGAAACCATTGTAAACAAAAAAATACTATGCTAAAGCTTTTTACTAAAACCAACATTTTTATTTTGGTAATCACTATACCTGACTACAATCTAGGAACTATCAGAGCTGAGGAATAATATGTTTTATAATTTTTTCTTATTAAGGCCCTTGACATACAAAAATAATTGTTTCAAGCTTAATATATTATGTGCTCAGAGTATAAAACTAATAATATATTATAAAACATAAGGCATGATATAGGAGAGCTTCTTTAAGAAGGAAACCACTCTTGTTTATTTTTTTCTTCAATGACAATTTCACTTAGTTTTTAATATCAAACAAAGTGTTCTTAACTTGCTATTTTAAATGAGATTCTAATGCATTTCAAAGCGAACATAAATGACATTGAAAAGTGAATTAAAAAGAAAGCTATTTTTGTAATGGATTAATTTTAAAGCTCTTAGCTGTTAGAAAATATTTTTTTAAATATTTAATTGTGTCCTTTTTAAATTCTGTGTATAAAAAAGTAGCACATACTAAAGTATTAAAGCGAACGAGGAATATTATAATATTATGATATCATTACTACGTCATATTAACTTACAATGTCACTGACGCTACAAAGACCAATCTTTTTAATTAGAAATATCGATTGTGAATTCACAAAGCTGCACACATCATACCAAAACTAAATATATTGTGAAAATAACATTTTGTATGTGACAAGGACCAATAGTTCTAAGAGTAGTAGTAGTTTTAGAAATCAAAATATTTTTATACTATAACTTCATAAACCTGAAAAGACTGCTGCTGTTTTTTTTGATCATGTCAGATTTTTTTGTTTTCTACAAACGTATTAAATTGCATGTAGAATCCTCATAAAGTTTTGCAATAAAAAGTTGTAATGCATGAAACTCTGGCGTTTTATACTAAATTTATTTTAAATATTGTGTCTATTAAAAAATAAAAATGTAAATAAAGAGTGTTTAATTTGACTTTAAAAACCATTTAATTTTCCAGGAGTTTATTTCTTTATTGTCATAAAAAAAAATTTTTTGCATCATGGTTTATAAGTATTAGTATTTGACACAGGTACTTTACTTAGTTAAGATTTTTTTTATGTTCTTTAGATTATTTTTACAAAAAATAACATAAAATAGGCACACTCCCTTGATCTAAAAATACATCCGCATATTATTTCTGTATCCGATCTCGTGTAATGGAAGCCTCTTAATTGAGGCAGACAGCCACAATATTTACTAGAGGATATTTATAGTCATCAAAAGTACTGGTAAATTGTTAGAGAATATCCATGAGCTCTTTTCTTTATATATTAAGGATTGGGCAAAGCGACTTCAACGAGACTATATCTACCCCTATGTATTTATCTATCTCTATGTATTTAAGAATTATTCAACTTTCAGAAGTATGTTAGCAACAAAGGGGATACCAAAAGGTCACTCGCCTCAAACATTTTACAAATTCACGGCTAAAATGTTTACGGACAACATTTTTTTACAAAAATGCTCTCCTCAAAAGTTATTAGGGAAGAAAAATTTATTAAAATATTTCTTTGTTGACGGATAACTTAGTTAAAATTTTAAAACCCTATCAGAGGAATATATTAAATACAAGAAGAGATATAATTGTTATTTAAAATAATTTTGGTAAAATGTTTACTCATTTTTTTATTCAGCCGATCAGTATTTTTTTTTTTAAATAAACATGGATAATTTTTTCAGTATGCCTTTTAAAAAGCAGTCGTAATATCCAATATATCCGATTAAATATTATCTTAATACCACATGATTTCCTTTCCTTCATACTAAATTAATATTTAATAGTAGAGTTTCTTGAAACGTTCTGGTTTTAACTGAAACAAAGTTACAAAGCAACAAAGTTTTTAAAGTTATAAACCTTTATTTTATATTAAAAATCCAAAACAAGTAACAAAGTAATAAATTATGCATCTTATAATATAAAACAATTACTATACATAGACTATTTCCTATTATATTGGCATGATTACCGATAACTTTAATTTGTTTAATTTTATTATGACCATTATTAATAGATTATTAAAGACTAATTATAAGATTTGGAGTAGCTATATGTATTTAAATGAAATGAATGAAGTGTTTACTGATACAATATTTAAATTTAATTCAGATAGATATTATTGCCATTATTGTATACTCTAAGCTTCGGATCTTATCCAAGTATTAGAGTAGAAGTTTTCGTCTCTTTTGTTCTTCTACAATTTTCCCAGAAAAGTACTAAACGGTAAAATTTTGCGAGATGTTGTACTATAAGTGCTATGACCATTCCAAAATTTTCTATGCATATCCTTAATATTGAATATATCATTGGGGTATCGTTCTTTAGGTCCTTTTTATTTATTACTGTTCTGAATCAATCTAGTAACCAGAAGCTAACAGAGTCAGTGTTACCAAGAGGATGAGAACAATTATGTAATGTTGGGTTGAGACGGTCTTGATTGAATATCCGTCAACATGTGTGCACGTTTTCATTACATTCCGACATTTAAAAAACAACCTACTAAGTATTGATTGTTGAATATTGAATTCAATAATCAATAATAATATTTAGTACAAGTAATTGAACTAGTACTGAAGTAGGTACTTACACTTAGAGTATATATAATTCAACTTAACAACCCAAGATTTGAGAAGCCAGTTTTCAAAATCAGGCATTCAATTGATTCAGGTGCGGTGGCTTTAAAAGATACTGTTGAGTTTGTAAGTGTGCGTGAGCGCCACAAGTATTATAACTACTACATAGATAATTAAATAAATATTTTTATACTACATAAATATTTTTAAAAACAGTTGCAATACAAACATCGTCCTCATAACCCGTGTTTCATTAAATTACCTGGTTATCGACATCTTGGGTACACAATCAACAAACTTATAGTTATATAAACAGATATTATTCCTAAATTAAAAACTGAACATATAAATTAAAGCTATGCACAATACAAATTTATTTCTATCATATGGTATGATGATTTATATGAATAAATAGTTTCATCCACAAATGGAAACGAAGTCTTAAAGGCAAGTAAATTACCCTCAAGTGTGAGATGAATCTTGATGGTTAATCGGTTCTGTCATCACAGAGAATACATTACGATGAGGTAGAAAACAATGACTACCGGCTAAATGTACAGCCAAGAAACAAAGTACAATGACCTCTTAAACAAAATTATGAAAGAATATCATTTGTCAAAATACTATTTTAAATAAATATTGAATGAAAAATCATCCAGACCTTCTTCGTCAGGTTTTGTAGTGTGTAGGCTTTTAAAGGAATTATCACTCATTAAATTAGTAATTGTTAACATCCTTTCTTACTTATAATAAATCTTAACATTAGCTATTTATCAGATTGGAGAGATATACGTAGATATTCATTTTATTCTTACAAATATACAATTTGTAACAAAATATTAAATATACAACTGTAGATTAGACAATTTAAATGATTTAGTTACAATTACTTTATTAATTAACAACAACAATTACTCTAATTAATTTAAATACTAATTAATTTACAATTGTAGACAATACTATTATCGACAATAATCACTAAATCTTGAAAAGAGATTTAAAAATGTGAGTCTAATCAATTGTAATTCCTTCTGTTTTATTAAAAAGAGGCCTATTAAATGTGATTTTAACAAATTTTATTACAAAACAATAGTAAAACGATCTAATCAATATAAATTACTCGATTTGGAACTAATACAAGTTTGTATTTATTAAAAAATACGAGTAAAAGCTCTCTTACGAAACTCGACACCTGTTTATTAAAATAAATTGATTTGATTTTCATTGAAAGCGACAAGTACGAAGCAATCGAGTCAAAAACCCTTTGAATTCAAGTTAAACATACTTAATATTTTTTTTATGAAATCCCATTACTCTTTTAGAAATATTTAAAAACCAATGAAATATCTTTTATCGTTCTTAATATACTTTTTATAAAAAAATATCTATATTATTGAAATATTAGTGTTTTTGTGTTAAAATTTTTTGTTTTGGTCACATCTGAGTATCTTATCAGAAGCAATGAAACACCTCAACATGTGCCAGGAACTTCCAATACGTAAGAAACTCCCAAGTTACAAATAGATAGAAGGAGGAAGTCCTTCTGTCAAGAGAGGCCGTGTTATGATTTGCGGGTTTGGGGATCTATTGTTATAAATAGGAAAATAGGTGTCAAGTTTATTAATTATTGGGTTATACTCGTTTAAAAGCGGCAGCTCTGTAGGTGTGAATAATGATTGACGGTGTGATCTTTAAGTACCTTATCTAGTTTTATCAGTTCTTTACCTGAGTAGAAGGGAATATTTCAAAGGTTTAATATATGTTGATTAAGAAAATAAACTATCACGTCACCAAGTTTTATAAAAAACCGTACAGAAGTTGAGATTTATCGTAATTATAGCAAAAATGTTTTTGCTTGTTCAGGTGAAAATAAGAGAATTTTCTGGACGAAAATGACGCAATATGTTGACTTGAGTAATAAATTATAACCAAGTTTAAATTTATCTGGAAGTTTTTCTGTGTTGCGAACATACAAGCCGACATGAAGATTTATAGAAAACATTTATCACAAACTTGTGCAGATATAGGTAGCAAGTTAAAGTTAAGTAATTAGGGCTGTGTCAGTAATTTAAACATTATAGTTTATTAATTTTGATTAGAAATACCTTTTTTAAGATTTGATTTAGTTTAGTAAGTTCGGTGACTCGACACTAAATATGTTAGGTTAGGCGTTGGGAATCTCTTTCTAAGAATATTTGTTATATTCTGCGAAGTGCGAAGCCTTCAATTTCAGTAGATAATAATCATCCAGTCATAAACTATCGTATTTACTTTGCTAGTACTGTATAATTTAAAGCTGTATTGATTAAAGAAACATTATCTCTATTTTATAATAAACATTGTTTAAAAAGTTCTGTAATAAATTAAAAAAACAATCTTAAAGGCCTGTTTTAATATCCGATTAAAGCAGGCCTTTAAGATAAGTCGTGTAGGCGTGTTAAAACTGTCATTACAATAGATACTTTCTGGATTTAGTGATAAGAACCATGAAGCAGTCTGATCTTATTCTCAACACACATTTTTACTTTGTCAAATCCTAAAATCCTACATACGTGCCGCTGGCTTCAAAAGGGTAAAGCAATAAAACAACAAAATTTACTATTTTATTAATATTACATATCACGTAGATAATGTAATGTATTAGGTGAGACTTACTTAGGTTTTTAAATAACTTGTAAGATTTTTTTTTTGTACACATTTTTTTAAATGTAAAAAACGATATTTTCCTTGGCGGCATTCTTACAAGACTCCTTACACTTCTAAAACCCTTTAATAACCCGGGATGAAAAATTTATAATGTGTAAAATAAAACGGAATGAAACAGCGTAAAATTACTTGGACCTGTAATTATAAGTTATTATATTCTCAACTTCTGTGACGGTCGTGTTTTATTTTGAAGACATTTTGTTCATTCAAGAATCAGGTTTTAAAATTTATTTGTGTGAACAATTTTTTTTTTACTTTAAATTATTAAGAATTATAATTTGTAAATATTACAAATTATCGATGAACGCTTTCCCTATGTTATAGTATATATATACTCCCCTAGTATATATAAGTTCGAAAGTTTAGAAATATAGTTTAGAAATTTAATAATATTTATGAAAAGAAATATTTACCTAATGAGGTATTATGTCGAATATTTTTTATTCCATGTTATTGCCCGTGACTGTATAACCATGTTATATTCTAGCTTATCATAAACGATACAAACTTATTCAATTTTGGAAAATCTTCACCTACACTGATAGGTGGAGTACTCGTGTTATGTAATTCGGTAAGGATAAACGAAGAGATAAGTGTTTTAATAGAGTCAATTAAAATACCGCCCTTTGGGTAATTACAGGGCCTACCTTTTGTAAGCTTGTGTAAGTATATTCAGTGTGAACGAGCTTATTATGAATATAATGAATGCGACAATTTAATATCTTTCTAGCTTTTTTAACCCCTGATACAAAAAGTAGGGTGTCATAAGTTTGAAGTGTGTATCTGTATATCTGGCTGTCTGTCTTTGACCTCGTAGCAGTCAAACAGGTGGACGGATTTGACTTCAGTTTTTTAATGACGGAATGGACGAACGGTTCCCCGACGGAACGAGACTTCAATAAATACACGTAACTTTTAGCTTTTATTGAGGTCTTTTTGTATCGAGGGTTTTTTGCTACCACAAATGTTACCAGATTAATACGACAAATACTTCTATTAGAATTAGTGTTAACCAAGATTCCTTAGATTTATTAAAAAAAATGTTTTCAGCTTTTATAATTTTTTGTACACAACATTATATACACATATATGTTATATGGCAGCTAATTTACTACAACGACAACTAAGCTACTTACAACAAGCACAAACTATTTTGTTATCTCTCTTATTATAATCTCTTATTATAGTCAAAACGATAAACCTTAGGTTTAAGCTTCTTTAAGCGGAAGGCTTCATTTTACAATTTCCGGACTTCATCTCTTATCCAGCTTTTATAAAAAATAAGTTTAGTTTCAATTAAGAAAACAACCTTCTGTTAAACAAATATTTTGCGATTCGAAACTGTCAAATAAATACCACCAAAAATAATCCGTGTGTTAATTTGAAATGTGTATCTCATAATATAAAACTTCAACATTCATGATGTTATAATAATAATATGTATAATGTGTATGTATTTAGATATGTGTATACGTTTATTCAATTTATATATATGTATGTATCAGTGTGTAAGTGTATATAGATAGATATATAGTATATATTTAATATTTATCATGTCCTTTTTTTTCTAATTTATTTTTATTTATTAAATTTAAATTTATTAAATTTATTAAACGCCTACCACAATTTTTCACCAACACAGAGGTTAACTGGGAGAGAATGCCGTTAGGCATTAAGTTCGCCTTTTGTTAATTCAATAAAGTGTAAATAAAAAAATAAATAAAAAAATATGTCTTAATAGTGTACTTTTTGTTTATGAATAAAATTTTGACTTTTGATTGATGTTTTAATTTTTAATTACTTATATTTAATGGCCTTACGTATCATTAAAAAAAAATAAGAAGGATGGTTCCCTCTATAATATTAGAATCATTGATATAATAAACCGGTGGACATATTTAGCGGAACGCAAAAACCAGACTGCAAGATCATATGAAAACACATTTTTGTTGTACAATACATTTGATTATTATTCTGAATTAATTAAATTAACATTTTTGAACATAAAAAATCACAAAATTAAAGCGAAAGAAACGAAATTGAAGATAATAAGGTCAGTGACTTAATTCTGAAGAGTTTTGATCTAACACAATGAAAACTAAAGAAAACTTAATATTGTCCAAATGACTGTTTTTTTCGCGATGGGTGAACAATCAGTATTTAGTGTTGCCACCTCTTGCTGTTAAAACTGCCTGCATGCGTCTGGGCATGCTCTCTATTAAATTGTCAATAAAACTTTGCGGCATTGAGTTCCATTCTTCAACCAATGCTGTTTTGAGGTCTCTTAAGTTGACAGGTGATGGATTTCTTTGTTTAATTTGTCTTCCCAGTTTGTCCCAAACGTGTTCTATTAGATTTAGGTCTGGCGAGCGTGCCGGCCACCCCAAAACCTGGATTCCGACCTCATTAAGATATTCCGAAACTAATGCCGCAATGTGAGGTCGAGCGTTGTCATGCATTAGAAGAAAATTGTCTCCAATGAAAGGGGCAAAAGGCATCACAATCTGCTCTAAAATGTCGGTTACGTATCTTGCCGCAGTCAGGGAGCCGTTTTCTACGATGTGTAGCTCCGTGCGTGCTCCTAAGCAAATACCGCCCCATACCATTACTGACCCTCCACCATACGGCTCTCTCCCAATAATGTTACACTGAGCGTATCTTTCTCCGGGTCGTCGCCATACTTTGGTCCTTCCATCATCTGGTTTGAGACAAAATCTGGACTCATCACTAAAAAGAACTTTTCCCCAAGCGTCATTATTCCAATTTAGGTGGAAACGAGCAAAGCTGGCCCGAGCCACTCGATGACCTGCAGTGAGCTGTGGACCTCTGGCAGGCAAGTACGCCCCTATACCAGCTGCCTTCAGTCTTCTTCTGACGGTTTTGGTACTAATTATCACTTGTCGAACTTCCTGCAGCTGGTTTCGTACCTCAGAAGAAGTCAAGGTACGGTTTCTGAGAACACTGCTGACAATAAATCTATCGTCTCTCTCTCCTGTTACTCTTTTGCGACCTTGTCCTTTACGCCTGGTATACTCTCCAGTCTGCCGGTATCGTTTAACATTGCGGAAAATCACAGACTTGGAAACATGTAATGTTTGAGCCACTTCATTGTAAGTGTAACCATTTTCAATTAAAGTTACAGCTTTAGAAACCAGAGCAACGCTGAGATCCGGCATTATCGCCTAAATTTATCGAATTAAGTTCACTTCACTCAATAATGACAATTTTTCGTCAAAAAAACAACAGAAATAAAGTTTTTGTGAAAAACAACAAAAGCCGATGAAAATTCCATACACTACGTGTCTCAGAAATTAGCAGATAAACAAAAAAAAGAAATGAAATTTAAAATAAAATTATTTTTAAAATCATCTTTTTTTTTAATACATAATATTGGTATAGTGGCCAGTACGAAAATATGAAAATATTTTCCGTTATTCGACCTTTTTTTTGTGTTCCCCTAAATATGTCCAAGAGTGTATATTACGTCACTAATTGATTTTACCAAGTATCATATAATGTAATATAGTCGTAGTAACATCGTTTTTTTAAATGAATGGTAGAGAAATATATATTAACATGTAGAAGAATACAGCGATCAAGCTACTACGAAGAAAATACTGTAAATAAATTGTAATTTATATTACTAATATCATTTTCATAATGTAATAAAGGAACTTCGATCATCAATTTACAATTTCAATTAGATTTTGCAATATGATTACAATTTTAAACGTTATCAAAACACAAAACAAAAATACTCAGTTTTAGATAACCAAGTTGTTTATTTAGGCTTTCAAAAACTTCTCTCTTCTAAAAGTGTATTTTTTTAATCTTATATCTTTCTTATCTATTTATGTTCTATCGTTATATAAGATAGGTACTTGGTTTATAACGGCCCCAGTTATTTCGAGGCTAGTTATGATATTACGTTTCACTATTATTATTTAAATATGGAATATGTTATATTGGTTATATTCTCAATTATATTAAACCACGCTAAAGTATAAAGTTAAAAGATATATTTGTTTTTCAGAAACCGCCTCACCGCAGAATACATATATAAGTATTAAACGATGCCGCGGTAAAACTCAACTGAGTAAATAACTTTTAATTTCCTGACTGTTTTAAATTATTTAAAGTTTATAAATTATATTAAATATTCTAAATTAAATCATTTTAATAAGATAATGAGATATTTTCTCTGTAGGTAGTCTGGGGTTCAGAAAAAAATATTTTTCCATATTTATTAATATTACTAGTGACATTCGAGCACCTTATTGAAGACTACTTACAAATGTACATAATAAATGTAGACAATATTTTGTGAGAAAAGTTTTTATAAACAAAGCGCCCAAATTTTGGTTTATATAGTTAAAAATATGAACGACTGTTGTTTTGTTTTGTATTGTTTGTCATTTTAATCTCTAAACGGAATACCATATTGATCGATCAGTTAAAGCATAGATTTAACGAGACTCGGACGCGTAATTCCATCATAAAGGAGACACATGTTCTACGTGACTGCTAATATTTCATTTATATTAAGGACTTTTCCATTATTTCAAACTTTTAAGATTTATTAAGCTTCATGAAATAAATGAATAATGTAATTTAATATTTTAAGTGTTTTAATTAACCAGCGTTGCAAATTTCGCTTCTTATTTTAATAAACTTTTTTTTGTCTCCTTAGGGTAATTGTGTAATGTAAAACTATAATATACTATGGACTAGTGTGTGTATATATGAATGTGCGCCAGTCCCAGTTAAAAAAAATATCTGCGAAATCTAATATAGATATATAATATCTACATAATAATAATAATAAGCATTAATAATAATAATAAATATTCTTTATTGCACACCAAACAGAAAATATAAAACAATGATAAGAAAATAAAAAAACAAATAATAAAAGATGGTGACACAAAAAGGCGGCCTTATCGCTGAAAAGCGATTTCTGCCAGGCAACCTTAAGGTTAAGGATATGTTATGAAAAAAAAAAATAGCAAAATTAATAATAAATAGATAAAAAAAATAAAATAAATAAATAATAATCATTATTAATTTACTAAGAATATATATTAAGTAATTGTTTGTATAACTGACCGTATTAGTAATACATAAAAGTAATCAAGCATTATTAACTTACTAAGAATATATATTAAGTAATTGTTTGTATAACTGACCGTATTAGTAATACATAAAAGTTCTGATGTTTGCTGGCACTCATACTTAATAATATTTCACGAAGTCTGTTTTATGTTTAAATTAATAACAATTTCTTATTATTTATTAATTAGAATGGAAGAATATTGTATACCTTCTAATATTGAAGTAAAGTTAAGAAAAATAATAAATATTATACAAAATTGTAGACATAACATGAATTTCGAATAAAATATAAAAAATATTTTGAGTACCTTCAACTTTTTAGACATTAATATAAAGAGGAACACATTTATTAATTTGTAGTCATTTTTAATGGAAAGAGGTGTATCGAGTGCGTGCGTCATCTCAAATGTTTATATTTTGAGAAATTTTAGTTTTTCCATTTGCAGTCGATTTTAATAATGTACGCTGGTATAAAGTAACAGTGATGTGCCATAACATCCATTATCCATCCATCCGTTAACATTGTAATATAATTACTTCGTTTAATCATATTATTAATTAATAAAATTTCTTACATTTTTCCGTGCATTTGCCGCTTAGAATAGTATTATCGCGAGAGTGCTCTAAGGGATAAAAATGAAAGTAGAAATCTCTTGCAATATTTTTAAGCGTTGATCCCTAATCATTAAAACTAAGACGTGGGTAATAGAGATTCAAATACTTATCCGTATACATTTTTAGTAACGGATGATAAAGCAATCATTGTTCCCATAATGAAACCCTGGTGTGGGGGTAACCTCAAAGCGATTGCTTTAAGCACCACTTAGTGTCGAAATAGAAAAATTTAAAAATCGTGTAATAACCAGAGGCAAACATGTGACTTTTAAAATTTGTTAATAAATTTGATTTCTTTGCAAACTCTCCTTGTCTTGTATTTTATGTGTTTAATATCGTTAAGTGAGGTTTTGGGAACCTACGTTACGTATGGAACTCTCATATATATTAATAAACAAATAAATAAATATAGAATTAAAATTATATAAGTTCGATAACTGATATATTTTTCTGATATCAAGATTGATTCAGTTTTATTTTAAATCTGCTTTATGGATGGAAGACATCTGTTAGGATTCTTTAGATTATCCTTTTAACTTTGGGTATAGAATAATGTTGATAATCAAAGTCAAAAATGAGCAAAGTAAAAACGAGCAAAGTAAAAGATGTCAAAGGTAAAAATTGCGGTTTCTAAGCCTTATGTTTCCAGGCCTATACACTGTATGTTGATTTATAGCGAGCGAATAACAGTTAAAGTTATTATAATAATTTATTTATTTTATTTACATGAATAATATTCTAAACTCCTACATTATACTTATCATTATCTGAACAGTTGACGTTGCCACCGTAGATAAGTAGCGTCTCAGATAAATGTTCACAAAATCTAATCTTGTATACAACATAACCATTATCATATTATTTATTACCCATTTAAAGGAGACACTGTCTAAAGTACAAACTTATTCTTCATTATATTTTGAAACAGTGCTTTGAATGTGGTATATGAGACAATTTCTGAAATACAAACTTGTCTTTCATTATACTTTTGAAACTGGATTGTAATGTATATTGACCGACTTAAGTTTTTTACTTGCTTTTTTAGTACTTATACTCTGAGCAATTAATTTGCAATCAACTATGTAACCTAGCTAAATTGAATATATTTAATTAGTTACCTACAACAGCACTAAACAATGCAGACATGCAATATTGCGATGAAGTTGTCAGTTCAAACATCGTTGACAAGGCCATGTAGCTTATAAGAGGTAGCCATATATTTTCCCAGTTTCACTGATAAGAGAGAAACTTATAAATAAGAGTTTCACTGTATAAGAGCACAGATGTCGCATAGGGCAATAAAATATAACAGTAAATATTCGATATCTTAGTTAAAAGAACACAGTTAACAAAACAGTTAACAAAAGTTAACAGTTAACAAAAGAACAGTTTACGCGGTTACGTAAGTTCATGTTGTTTAATATTTAATTAACTAAGAGTAGAGAAAATTCAAACAAAATATGCACTAAGAAAATGTAAATATAAACATAGGCTGAAGAACCTATATGTCTTTACATAATCATCCGTAATGAACCGTTCCTCATTAATATTTCAATATATTTTTCTAAACGGAAAAATTAAAACTATAAAAAGAATATAACACCTACCAGTCTCGTCATGCTTAATGAAATATTTTAAAATTAGTGTAGAAAAATAAATAATTTTTCATGCAAATGCCTGAACAGAAACTGACTTGGGCTATAAGTAGATCATTCAACCAGTACACATTATATATATATATATATAATGTGTACTGGTTGAATGATCAATGATATATTATATATATATATATATATATATATAATGTGTACTGGTTGAATGATCAATGATATATTTTTACAGGAAGACACAAAAACTGTTTAGACTATATTAACGATAAAACTAAAAATATGTCGATTAATAGGACAAATTAAATTAAATTAATTAGTATTTTAATAAATATAAACCACTATCAATAAAAAAATAATTGTGTAATTATTTTATGAATTTATTAGGGTCATAAAATAATTACCCAAAATAAGATGAGGTTTAATTATATTTTTAGAATTGCATAAATATATTAATTGGAGTTAGAAAAAAGTAGGGTATAATTATCTAGTCAGTCATATTATAATTATACCTTTAGTTATATATTAGTTTTTAATTAATTTCGCAAAATAACATAAAATACCCTTTAAATCTATTATGTGCAACATCCAGAATAATTTTAAATTCATTTACAACTACTGTTAATTAGATTTTACAAAACTTAGCACAAAGCGACAAGTTGCAGAGTTGTTGCGTAGTTGTTTCGCAAAACTGTGCTTCTAGCAATTGTAAGTTTTATTAATTTTATGAAAATTCACTAACAAATTAATTTAAAGTAAGATGTTTCACTTTATTTCTATTACATTCTATCTCTAGTAAACTATTTTCACCTGTCCATACGTATATCCAATATCCTATATTTTGGTGGGACTTTTAGAATTTTCTCTCGAAGATTGTTATGGCTTTAGATAGCAGACAAGCGAACGGTCTACTTGATGATAAGTGGTGCCGTCACCTACGCCGTCGAAATATACAAATATAAAAAATTTCAAATGCATTGCCACTCTTCATAACTATGGGTTGCAGATGATTCTAATAAGAGGAGTTAGTATGGAGATATTATCGATGCAATGTTATTTCCAAAAAAATATTTGTTTTTTAAGTCCTTTGCGTTTGGAAACTCGATAAAACTAAATAGCGACACTGAAAAGACACCAACACCCGTTTAGGAATTTAGCCTGCAGGAGTACGAGATAATAGAATACATACATTACACAGTTGAATATTATAAAAAGTTTTTATTTAATTTTTAAAATAATACTTACAAAAAAGTTATATTATGAATACGGAAGTAAACCTTTTACTGTCTGTCTGTTTCAGGCTCTCACAACCAAACCGCTTGGTAAGTTGATGTAGAGACAGATTGACAGATACTGACATATTTGTAGAGTAAAATAATTACCAATTTTTAAACTTTATTATATTATAATTAATAAACTCGAAAATTATTATACTTCTGATAATCTACATTTATCTTATCTTCTCGAAATTTTTGTGGGCTTTTCGTAAATAATAAACAGCTGTTTTTTATTTTCTGCTTAAGAAAAAATATTAAATGTCACTAGGTATGTATTATTAATAAAGCATTACTTGTAAGTTCACAAAGTAGTTTGCAATAATAAAGGCTGATATTGCTTCTGATAGCACTTAGTATACAGTACATGGTAAATAAGTGTCATATTCTGAAATTCAATCACAAAAGCGAAATATAAAGAAGGATATTCTTTTTCCAACATAATTGCTTTCAAGGAATTAGTTAAATGGTTTAAAATAATTTATTATTGCTTATTATAACACTCCTTCTTTATGTTTTATTATTTTATTAAATTGATTTGTCTTAACTAGAATAACAAATTTATATAATGGTGAGAGACTTCAAAGACTTCAAGATTTATTTTATATTAAGTTATTTGTAAATATAGTAAGGATATAAATTTTATTCAAAATGTTCTTTCAAAATAAAAATAGTGAGGATACTGAATAATAACAACAAGGAAGTCGTACATACATAATTTTGCAAGTCTATACAATATTACTAAACTAGAACTAGAATTTTGTACTTAGTTTTTACGATGATCATCCATATGAGCTTATTATCTAATGCGCAGGATGAACAGATGAAATAAAAATAGTTTTTAATAAGAAAATAGCTCTAGAATTCAAAAAAATAACCTGATCTGTAATTTATAAGGTTGACTAAATTGTAAAATGAATTTAGACTATCTTTCTTAGTAAAATAATTTACAATCGTGTTACATTCCAGCACTCCGGCTTGCAACAATTTAGCGCTCATAAGAACCAACTCCATGAAATGTTGGCAGAGTATATTGCTGACGCTTTAATTGAATTCATTTGGATTGAGACCTAGCATCGGCGCAGTTTTAGAATCGAATAGAATGTAATTTTATTATAAAATAAATTAATTTTAGGTATGTCTTATTTTATTTTGCACCCTCCGCTGCGACCATATACAATTAGTGTCATTCGCTATATGGTATAGTTGCTGTGTGAGGTTAAAAATTTCATTAGCATAGAACAAACAATTTTTCATATCGTAGAAAAATGTTTGAATAAGTTTTTGATTTTGAGGTATTACATAAAAATAATGAAACAAAAGTATCATCGACAATGAACACTGAAATGGTTTTTATGTATGTCTTCAGCTGCCTTTCTAAATAAAAGCATTTTGAAAAAATAACGACAATTTCTTTTTAGAAAATTACGGTTGAACTGTTTGTTAAACTCTTTGTTCAAAGGAATTTTCAGATTTTTTTTGTTGCGATACAATTACAAAAAACGAATGCTGAAATAAAAATACCGTTGCTGAGATATAAATTTATGCAGACTTCCGAGGGCACAGGTAATCAGGAAAATTAGAATTACTCTTACTTGTATGAATTTATATATAGAATGACGTCTTGAGAGACGACGAACTTATATATTTGTTTAAAACATCCCTTCTTTTTAACAGATCACAATTTAGTTATGATATTTTCAATTTGTATATTAATAATATAGATGTAAATTAAAAAATAATATATATATTTGGAATGTCTGTATGTTGAATGCCACTATATTAACATATGTCATGTTTGCTAAGTACAGTCTCTTAATATTGTTACAGTTAATCCTTATATTATTGTAGGTTTGAGGAAATTTTTTACATCCTTTTATTACTTATATGAATGATGAGAAAATCTCTGGTTTGTTTGATGTAGTAGTTGGATCTATATTATTCAAAGGTTATTATCACACGTTGGAGACTAATAACAACGTGCGATACATAGATATTCATCGCTTTTATTATAGACGGAGATTAATGTTTTTTGTGCAAAGAGAGAGAAATGTATGAAAATGTATAATGAAAATGGAAACTAGGTATTCATTAGCGTAGAAGATGTATATTTTCTTATTCATGGTCCTAGATTTCAATGATGGTACAGAACTCAAATATACATAGTTTAAAAGTTTTGAAACTGTTTTTTCTTTATCTGTTTGTCTGTGTTTTTCAACATAAAGAATACTTTTAATCCGGAAGAATTCTCTCTCTCTTATTTTTTTTTCTTATCTAAAAATGATTAGTTTTTTTAAATAACCAAACTATTGGAGGGATGACAGTAAGGATTGTTATTAGATTACTAATTTTGATTAAAGTTATTTGATTGAAGTTATAATATGCTTTTCACTCTGAACATTTTACATAAATTTTTGTTGTGTTCATATTTTTGAGTTTTGCCTAAAATATTAATATAGCAGCCAAACAAAAAAATATGAACTTGTATAGACTTTAAGCTACTAGTCGCTTGTCAATATAATAAGTGTACTCTATATTTTCTCTTTTAATATCACCACTTCTTTTATGGACCTGCTTCGAATATGTTATAAAATCGATAACAAAAGCTTTATTCCTTTCTTTCCTTAATTTATATTCAAAACCAAACTCTAACAAGCTTAATAAATGATCTAATTATACCGCATCTTCATTAGCATATGTGGTTATTGTTTAAATAAGCCTTTACGAAGCGAGAAGCGATGCAAATTATAGACTACGCCTTAATGGCAGCTGTTTACTTTGATGTTTGTTCGCTCACTGGATGCATCTGTATAGTATTACTCTATGGCTATATGTATCCGGCTAACAACTCTCTCTCATAACTTTTTATTAAAAAAAATATAACTTTAACAATTTATGAGGTTGTTTGAATGTAGATTTATAAAACATGTCGTTTTTAACACTAATGTTTAATATCAACTGGTTTTTACTTTTTTTAATAATTTTAAAAATAAATGTCTTCAAAAAAGAGATTAAAGAAGAAATAGTAATAAGTAGTTATTTCCCAATAATTGACATAGTTGATGGGTAATTAATATTACTTCATTTGCTAATTATTGAATAACGCCGAGTATATTTATAAGATTGGTACGATCAGACTATTTGAGTAAATCTGTCTTTGTTTGATATTTATTTAATACACTAATAGTGGTGAAATATTTCAACGCAATGTAATATAAGTTCTTGGAATCTTGGAAACGAATTTATTATCATTAAACACTGCAAAATGCATTCAGTACATTGCTGTCGTTTCATGTATAATTTGTTTGGTTTGAAAACAAAAAACATCTATCACTTTATCACTCTTTTAATGGCTAATATTAATGTTTGTGGAGAAGATTGTGAAATGGAGGTTTTTAAAAATTGCATTTGGCTCCATACCCACTTTGTGTAATGCAATCACAGCTATTCTGTTCTCTTTATCACTCCACTCCATTTTAATATCGCAAAATATTGAACATTGTATTGGCGCCAAAATGAGAAAACACAATGAACAATCGTATAAAAAGGACAGATTCCAAATTCAAATGTAATATTTTTTTATTTTTAATTGTGACAGTATTTATGGCCAGACTAAGTTTATGTAATATAACATTATTAGTTACACGGTTGTATCGAGATTAGTTGCTAGGTAAGCTATTCAGGAGTTTCATTACTCAAACGACATGATTAACTTGTAGTCGAGAATCGCGGTTTCCAGTCGACTGATGCGGTAATCAAGAACGCGTGTAGTTTCACAAACAATATAATCCCGATTCTTTGTTATTACCAAAACACTACTTAATAAAAACTAAGCAACTGCTGAAATTTAAACTTAAAACTCGAAATGAAACAAAGTAAAAAAAATATCGACTCATAAACATAAGTAGAAAAGTCAATTCCAACCGGACATCATGGGTTTTGAGTACAATTTTAATATGTGTGTGTGGAAAGTTAAACTCATAATTTTAAATTTCGTATGTAAGAGTTTGATTTCAATTGAAGATACAATCAAATAAAGAGTAGGTAAAAGGGATGTCTGCTATTGAAATATATTTCGGATAGCCCATTAATATTATAAATTTTATTATACAGGTCAAAGTGTTCTATTGAATGAAGGAAAATTTTATGAATATTGAAACAATAAAGACAATTTATTCCGAGATCAGCAATCTCTTCCAAATAATTTCCCTTTCGAATTGCTATATCCGATTTGGATCATTTTTATTAGTTGCTTATTTTCAACGTAGGTATTAAAAATAAAATTGATATCAAATTATTTCATTTTGTGCTACAGCCACGATAAACTTAGTATATGACTGTTTATCTTTTCGTCTGCATGTCTGTAAAACTTGTGTAAAAACAAATATTATTTTAATGCCGGAAAATACTACTATGTATTTACAATAATTCAAATTCAAATTAGATAGATTAGTGATAAAATCAAGTAGATAAAGTGATAAAATAAAATTTGTTTTATGTATTATCTTTTACAGAACGAACGATTTATAAAGAAACCTACATCAAGTGATATCGACAAGTAAATCGTTTTAAGGCTCAATCAATATCATAAATGGGTAATTGAAATCCTGAAAAAAAGGATGTAGGCTTTTAGCGGGAAAGCGGATATTGTGTATACAGGTAATGTTCTAGCTTTTGGCCTTGTTGTACGAGGAAAAACCTTTACCTTTTTATGATTTTTTAATTCAAATATTTACTTTTATACTACATGACTATCGTGTCCAAACATTGAAAAAGATTTTAGTAATAGTTGTATCTAAAAAGTTGAGTAAATAAGATCTCTGATATAAATATGGCATTGTTTGGTAGCTTTTTTGAGATAAAGTTCGAGCACAAAACACAAGATCACAATTTTACTAGTATATTTATTAATCCCAATGGGTTACTTTAAAGTGTAGTATTGTTCATTCTAATATTGTCTTCCCTAATTTTAATCCCACAATGAACCGACAATGTTTAATTACTTCAAAGAACAGAATACCCAAGATGCCAATATGGCAGCTCGACCCCGCTCAAGGCGCGTCTTCTGTCGTGATTTGTTGTTTTGATAATTACAACATGAATAACTTTTATTAAATATATAATATTTTTAAGTGATATATAAAAAAAAAATAAGAAATTTTAAACCATTAGAAATTGAAAGTAATAAAACAACAATAACCTTAATAACCATCAATTCCCTGATTTATATAAAAAAAATATTTGATTTTTTTGAGAAAATATTAAACCTTATACAAGAGTAAATAATAATTTGGTTGTTATTTTAATTAAACCAACACACAAGACGGACGGACGGACGGAAAGATGGACAAAATCCAACATTTAAAATTATATTCGATATAAGAACCAAATGACTGCTTGTAGAACGATGTAGAAACATGGAAGAACCAAATGTAGCTGTGTGATTACTTACCTCGAAAATTCATTTAATCAATTTTTCATAACCTAAAAACATCATTTAATCAGTCCAAGGGTTACTGTTCAGTCGTACTACGTGTCTACTATGTGTCTTTTTATAATTATTTTGTAAGCGAAAATGAATTTTATAATATTATGTAAATTACAAATTAAATTATGAGAACCGTTGAAACAATTAAATATAGAAATAAAAACGCTGAATAATTTATTGTTGTTTTTTAGAACATAATTACTAAGAAATATATTTTTGTCGGAGACAGTCATTAGTACGGACTCTTACGAAACGCCGCAAGATTCACGTGACATGTCAGTTAACGAACTTAGCGCTACGACAGACTAAAGTTTGAAGTTTTTTTATAGAAAGTAAGTGAAACAAAATATTATAATCAGATATTTATTTCAAATTGTACCATATTATGTTATAGCTAAAGTTCAAAAAAGTATATAAATATAGTTTGTTTCAAAGCGTAACTAATTACAATTTAATAAAAAAGCTATCGACTTCTAATAATACTAATCTAGATCTAATGACGAAAATGATGTTTTTTCGTAAATATGTACAAGATGTCAACAAACACAAATGGAAATATTATAGGTTTTCTACTAAACATTAATGATTTCATATTACCACTTTGTATCATCTTTGAAATCTAAATTTATTAAGAAAAATAAATTTCAAGATCGGCATTAAAAAGGAAATTACAGAATTGATTATGGAAACCATAATAAATCTATCTATACTCATTGTTATTGAAGCGCTGCTATTTACGAAGCATATTTAAACTGTTTAAAGTTCACAATCATATTTGTAATCCTTCATCATCAACTGGTTGCTCTCGTTGTTGTTCTTCTTCCAGAGTCCATTGTCTTTTGTATTGTAGTCCTTCCAGCGGTCGCTATAAAGAGTACCGGTGTCGGAGCTGCTGCTATTCCTGGTGCGAGGGTGACTGCGACTTCTGCGCTTGCGGCTGGAGCGAACTCGCACCAGATGAGATCCGTCCGAGGTGTGGTTGACCGTGGTCTCCCGAACGCTGGACTGGTCACGGTATCTACTCTTCTTCCTGTTCACCTTTCTGCAGCAGAGTGTCTCCTTGAACGCGATTCTGTATCTGAATGAATTTTATTTATATTATTATTCCGTAATTGTTAAAAACCAATCCTAAATCTAGACATATACTGTCACTGATCGATTTCCAATCCAAAACAATGGTTTTTCATTTAGGCTGTATGTCTGTTTGTTTTGTGCACGCTAATATCAGAGATAGTTTTTTTTATCGATTGAGTATTTTTGGTTATATTTTATTTTATTATATAACCAGTTATATTTTTTGGTTAAAATATAAAGGAGTTAATCATTTCTTATTTTCGTACCGGTAAGACATTTTTTAAAAATTGAAATAGTGGCCCTCCCATCGACCTAATAATACAGAAATTGGACTACGTACTCTGTAAAAAAATGTCTGTTATTAAAAATAAAAGATATATAAAAATAAACTAGAAATACTTCTACACCCAAAACTACTTGCGTTTGATGAAACTTTGAACGGGTACGTTTTATGTCTATGCTTACGAACTCTCAGGCACAGCTTGTATTAAATAAAAAAAATATTTTATTTATAAATTTATTTATATAAAATACTGTCCATCTTTATTGTCTTCGAGAAGGAAGAAATTGTAAATAAAATTTGAAAATAAAGAAAAACTAATTTTGAATAGGTTTTCGTTATCAAGATTGTTTTAATTAAAGTTATCTTGAAAGTGTATCCCGCTGAAAATAAACATATTCAGTGATATTACATAAACAGAGTTGGTAGTTAAAATTACTGGTACCACTTTGCGATAATACCTACTTGAATTAAACATATCTTAATTTTATACAACTTATATCAAAATACAGGTATATCCTGTATTTATAAATTAACTTGAGTGTATTGGATACTTAACAACATATTTTAATTACAACACGAGCTTAATGAGTATGTAAAGTAACCTTTTGTATGAAGAAAACATTTGTTTATTAAACCAACAACACAATTAGGTGATATATAAAACCATTCTACTTCATAAACATGGATTACTAAACTTGCCATGGAAATATGTTGATAATAGGTAACACATAATATGTTATATAATTTTTACCTATTAAGTAGAATTAATTTATAACATAATAGTAGAAATACCTACAATTATTTTATAGACTTGTTTTAGAATTCAACAACAGAATACAATGCTTTCATTTGAAAGTGCATAAATCATTGTTTTGTTAAAATAGAAATCGAATTCTATACAAAATTAAATATTCAATTTTATATGCAATGTTGTTGTTAATTTAATTGCCGGCTTCTCTATTGAGTAATAATAAAAAAAATATTTCAAATATCTATTTCAAGTACAAAATTTAATAACACAAAATTTTGTCACACTTCCACTTTTGAAACAATAATAATATTTGACTTTTATAAGCTTCTATTTAAACATTTTCTATTTTCTTTATCTTTAACATGCATACAAGTACAAATTAATAAGTACACAATATTGAGTAGAGTCTATCAGCTACCCATTTCCCAGCAGATCAGCGTGAACAATGTGACTGACATCTACGTTTGTACAGAAAGTGAAGTCTCCATTCCACGAGGATGACAAGGTTTTAGTATCTTTAAATGTTCACACATATTCATAAACTACAAAACTACTAACTTACTAGTTACTAGAAATAGGAGCATTTTTTCATTTTGAAACCCAAAATAAAAATTATATAAATATAGACACAGAGAATCACTAACCTGTGGCTCATGATATTGTACAAGATGGGGTTCACAGTGGCGGATATGTAGTAGAAGGCTCCGGCGGCAAGAAAGAGGTACTCGTTGATGGAGTCGTAGTGACGTACGCTGCTGCCGTATATAAAGAATAATCGCTGGAAGTGGAACGGCGCCCAGCAAACGAAGAACGCGATAACCACGGCCGCTGTACTCCAACAGATAATATAACATAATAAACAATATATTTCGATTGCAGATATAAAACATAAAAATACGTTTGTACGTTCTATCTTGTATTTGTCTATTTTTTTAATAAATATACAATGAAAAATAGACCGAGGGGTTTGAACCCATGACCTCTAGGAAACCATTCTGTCGCTACTTAAGTTACTATGTCTGATCTGCCTGAAGTATAATCTGGCACTCGATGTTACACATTGGATTTTCATTCATTGGATTTATTTAAATTCATTCTTGATTTTAATAAGGGTTTAAGATAATTTCAAACAAATTTCAAACACAATAATACTTCCGCCAGCAAATTCCTTTGCATAACTTCCAAATGTTTTCTTTGATTTTTTTTAGTCGGTAGTATTTTTCTAATTCAAGCAAAAAGAAATGTAGTATAATCACCCAGCATTCGGATAATATTCTTTCTTGATTGCGCCTGGCGTGCCTCGCCGTGTACACTGCCGTTCACTCCGTTCAATGTTCCCGGGCAGCCCGGAGAGTTCGATTGCGTTGATCTGTGCCATCAGGTACTCAAGCCATTAGTGATTTATCTTCTCAAAGGTTTTATTCATTTTAATTTGTTTTTTTATAAACAATGTATTTTACAAGGTAACGATTTTCTTAAAAAAATATATATAATTATTAATTAAAGTAAAGTATTTCAGACAAGATCCTATTTACAATTTACATTGAAAGTATAATGTCTTCAAAGTTATTAGATTAATTAGTTTACGATATCATTCTTTGAGTTGTTTGCATTAATAATAAGAAAATATTTCAGGTATATTATTAATTTTCCCAAAGTATTAAAATTATAATAACAAAATGTTTACAAATTATTATATTATTATCCGAGTTTACGGTAAAAGAGCAGCTCGCCCTTACGTCCTTTCTATAACAATGAACGGGTTCTATTTTCTATATAATCCTAAATAATGTTATAAAGAAGAATGTGAAATCGTTTCTTATATTTTTACGTCTAAATTACTGAACCGATCATCATGAAATACACGTCAGGAATTCACTAAAGGTAAAAGGGGACGTTTTATCCCGAAAAAAAGGACTATACCCGAGGGATAGATAGATAAATAATATTTCGATTGCCTTCTGACATAGCAAAACCTCGGTTACTATTGTAGATATTTGATATACGAGTATGTTATAGGACTACAGAAAAGATAAATTTGTAATTAATGTCTTTTGAAAATTAGAATATACATTGGTTTTTAAACACAATTGAATATAGATACATACCCCATAACATACCTGATCCGCAAGCCCATTCTGACATAGAGACAGAGGATGACGAGCCCAGGCAGAAGAAAAAAGAAGAAGCTGCTCAGTTCACAAATATACCATGATGGTAGTTCCAACATCGCACAGAACGCTGAATCCAGGGAGGCGTTGCCTGATGCTGGTAAAATATAAACCATTGTTAATTCCAACCTTGTTTGTGAGATCATACATCTAAAACATTTTTTTTCTTCGAAACGAATCGGACACATGGCTATCATATAAACGCAAAATAAAATTGGATACTTTCGTAATTTTGGCTTTGAGTTGATAGTCAATCGAGACAGAACAATTTAGAAATACAGATAACTCACTGGGAGGATAGTCGTGGTAGTTGACAGTGGTGTAGTGTGCAAAAGGCGAGGCGGCAAGCAGCGACAGCACCCAGAGTACCAGCACGATCCGTAGTGCTCGCCTCAGTCCTGCCACAGCATAGATGTGTAGCGGATGGCAAATGGCCAGGTATCGCTCCAGAGTAAATGCCACTATTGTCATCACCGACACGTATGATGCTCTGGGAATGAACCGTCTCGTCAATTATATTGTTAATCTTTCATTATTATGAAGATGTTGAATTTGTTTATACATGAATATATCCCAGGCGCATTTCAAAATGAATATCAGTATTTTAGCTGATTATATAATGAGTACTTTGCTAAAAACCGTTTATTAAAAATATTCTTATTGTTTTGTTCAAGACTTACTTCACTATAATTACCATAACTTTTATCCTTAAAGTTTCGGAAAGTTCATTAATAAGCAATATATTTTAAATGATATATTTTTTTTCTCTTGTTCAAGATTTACTTCACTATAATTACCATAAGTTTTATCCTTAAAGTTTCGGAAAGTTTATTATTAAACAATATATTTAAAATATTATTTTCTTTCTCTCGTTCAAGACTAACTTCATTATGATTCTTAACGTCCATAACTTCTGCCCTTCAAGTATTAAATCTTAGTTTACCTTTAGTTCTTCATCCTAAACAATAAACCACTCCTAAAATCGTATTGGCTTTTGGTATAATGAAGCACTGTTACAAATACATAAGTATAATAAATGTATACGCCAGCTGTAATAAATGTATTCCTTACAATATATGGCCGAAATTAACCACCGAAATTAACATCTCGTTCCTGATCACTGATTCGCGGATTCCGCGAACATTGATTGCCCGCAATAAAGTTTTGTCAGTAATTGTAAAATAAAGCTTATCTTTTGTTAGCTTGAGTTGTATCTTTTGTTAGCTTGTTAAGTTGTTATTTCCATTATCAGATTGATGTTGACTTAAATATTGTTATGAAGTTAAAGGAAAGTTATTTTATTACTAATATTTATTTTACATAGGTACCTTACCTATGTATTTAAATTTTTTTGTATAAGTGGGGATGTAAAAGGAATTGATAAAAATTCAAGAACAAGAAAATAGACCAAAATAGACTAATTTTGTACATATTCAGTATTCTAAGTGAATGTAAGATTTTGAACTCAATCAATTTCTCCATATGATATATTATGCTAGTAGTAAGACTCGGTATGTCTTGTCAGTCTGATAAAGAAATGAAAAATACGATTATGTCTGTACCGAGACGAAGCTTTGATGACTTTTTCTCATAGCTATGCTCTAGTCGCTCGAGTGTAAACTCTTATCTGATGTAGACGTTCACTTTTTTTATTCCGTAGGCATGATCTCAGCGCCCCAAGCATACATTAACCTTTTAATCATTAATATCAAAAGTTTGTTATATTGATTAATGGTTACTGGTCACGATCAGAGATTTATTACACACCTAATGTGCCTCTTTTATACGTTTTTATTATAGATTATTTTTAATTGAGTAGATTTATTAAATGTTATTAATTATGAATAATATGACATGAAAATGGGACAAAATATTTATTTTTTTACTTACATTGTAATCTAAGACTATTTAATAATGATTTCAGAAATAATAAAGCCTCTAATTTTATTTAGTTTTCAGATAACTTAAAAAAAATTCACTTGATCTCAAAACCTCTTTCACTAAATGTAGAATGAGATTGGCCATAGCTGTACATTATTTCGTTAAAAGTAAAGGAACTTTCGAAAAAAAACTTTTGAGTAATATAAGTTGAGGAAAAAATTTTGGTTGAGTAAAAACATTTACGACCCTACAATCTTTTGATACATACTACGTGTGTGTGATTGCGGGATACAGCTAGTCTAATAAACAGGGACCAAACAAGTTCACTAGGTAATTAATAAACGAGGAAACTCCCGGGGGCTACTCCCCCGGAAGTTCCTGGGCGACCTTGACCGATAACAATTTTTGTGACCGCTAACACCTTTCTTGACCCTGCACACAAATAAAACACTTACATAAAATACGTCATTTTTATCTAAATGGAATTCCTTACTTCCCTGAGCTACACATTCAAATGGTAACACACTTATATACCTTGAATATTATATTTCGCTGGAAAACACAAGCTTCTATAGTAAAAAGTGTGTTAGTAAATTGTACACGCGAATGCCCCACAAACAAATACTGTGACATAATTAACCTTTTGAAGAGGAATAAGCTTACAAATACTTATTCAAACATCATTAATTATATTCATATAATATTATAAAGTGGCGTTATATTAATATGATATATTTTATGATACCCACTATATTAAAAGACGAGATTCTTATTGATTTCATCGTTAGTAAACGTTTTAACCTTTGAAACTATATTCAAAAACATAATTATTGTTATTTTATATTATTATATAGTTTTTAAAGTTAAATTTAATTTGGTTCTTATTTTAAGAAGTTTTCTTTTTAGAATTAAAAGTGTTATGATTTTATTTAGTGAGATATATTTGAATAGAGTAACACATTAATTAATAAGCGTTTTTGTATCACTGAATAATTTATACTTGCCAAGAAACTATGCAATAATAAATCATGCAATCCACAGATACGAACAGTCGATTATTAATTATATATCTGTCAGTTTTAATAAAGCCGCACTTGCCAATATTAGACGATTGTTTCCTACTACAGTATTAAACTGCATTTATTATAATATATTTTAATTTTTAAAGGAAAAAATTATACTATAAACGAAAACAAATGATATAACATTTGATCTTTATTTCGATCCATTTCCTCTTCCAAGCCAATGACCCTAAAAAGGGTGACATTGTTTGAAATCAGTGAACTTAAGATTTTAATAATCACATATAAATTCTTTATAATTTGTAGATATATCCTGTCAAAAAATATATAATAAAAAAAAGGAAATATGTAGTTGTTTCTTATTTGGCCTAAAGGTTTCAATATTATTTGATCAATGTTGTTATTACAGATATTTATTAATTAATTTATTTAGTAAAATTACTTCACACCAACAATCAAATTATTGTGACAAATATACATTTTTTTAAAATACTATATTTCACGTATTAGAAGATCTGGAATTTGGAAGACATCAAATTTTTGCTAGTTTTGTCAAGTTTCGAACATAGAAACAAATACAAAAATTCTTTTTTCTATGTCGTTTTAATTAAAACTTGTATGAAAAATATATTTTTCACGAATTATTTAACTTACGCTTCAGAGATGAGAGCTCTAAGTTTGCAGAAGACCACGCCGAGGCTGTACGGGTATTGGTGCCAGTATACCGAGAGATCGTTTGGAAGACCTGCAACAAGAATACTATGAGGATGAGTGTGGACGATAATGTTAAAAGAAATGGATGGATTGTATAAGTGAATGTGAAAAGATTCGAGACAGAACTGATACATAACAAATGAAAATTGGTGAATATGAAAACATTTTGCAGAAACCCAACTTCGGGCATGATAAGGTCAGAAGAACTGTTTTATAAAGCTAATTCATGGAATGATAAATATAATCAACTTAAAGTTTAACCACTTTTTTAAATTGTCATTCATTTATTTGAAATATATTTTTAAAGACAAAAGAAAGTAGAAAATTCATTGAAAATTTCTCCAATAAAGTTTATACTTAATAGATGAAGTTATTACTATACTTGTACTATATTGAGTACTTAATTTAGATGATGAAAAATGATTGCATATTAAGTCAATTTAATCCGTAATAATTTAAAATTAATATTTAACCGTCCCTTAAATTCGATGAACCTAAACGATGATTGAATCACGGGAATAATTTATTTCTCTAATTCGAAAGGCAAACCAAGTGTTATTAATTCCAAGTATAATTTATATCCATAAATAAATCATAATATCATATTTAAACTTAATGAATCAAAACAGGAAAACCTATCATTCATTTGTCATTTTTTTTATATAATTGTAAAGAAGTGGAGAATACATCAAAATAATTAATTAAAATATTTTATTAATATTGTCGAAACATTTCTATATTTTATTAATATTCAAAAAGAAAATTATATAACGATATTTATTTTTTCTGGAAATAAAATCAAATGTCAAATGCCAATGTCAAAAAAGTTTGAGATCTTTTCAACTCCTGTAGGTATATTTTTTATTTTATATAATATAAGATAACATTTTAAAAGTTTAAAATAAATATTACCATTTACTCATGAGCTCGAAGCAAGGAAGTCTCATGTCTCATCTCAGTCTCATGCAAGTAATAGATTGTGTACACACTTAACTCAATATGATGTAGTTTTTCGTAGGCAGCTACGTCTTTAGTCCCAAGTAATGTGCGTAAAGTTATTAAAATCAGCCGTCTAAAATCTAAAGCTGCAGCGTAGATGTAAAGTATGCTCAGTTCCCGCTAGCAACGTCAGAGCGATTAACTGTGTTAGTTTAGATTACTGTTATGTTACTGTATTAGTTTAGTTTACTGTATTAGATTTAGTATTCAGCATGTGCCGAAGATGTGAGTCTCGCTCACTTGCTGATAAGCGGCCAGTCCACAAACCAGCCCTACACTACACTCGGGCGATTGGGTAAAAAGGATAACGGATGACAAAGGTTAATAGAACAACTTTAAAAAATTCAAAACTGTTACAAGACGTTAAGCTTTTTTTTGCTTTGAAGTCTTTAAGTTTTAAATTTGTATTTTTTTATTTATTTATAAAAAGGTAGGTCCATGTAGAGGAACTGGCAAGGAACTTCGTGGATACTCGTTTAACAATTAAAAAAAAATGTGACCACAAACTTTAAAAAATGATAGCTAATTTATAATTTAAGTCTGAGAAGGAGTGGGCGTAGACGTTTTAGACGTTCGAAAATGCTTAATTTACATAAAGATTGAGATGATTTCACAACCTTTTTCCTTGTTTTAAAATTTTCATATATCATTATAATTATAAACAAAAATCTGTTTTATGCCTAGACATATGCATATATCTTAAATATTGCAATAAAGAGCTTTCAGAAAAGTTTCAACGACATAAAACATACAAAACTTTAACTTGAAAGAATAGCTCGTTTATTTCTTAAAACATTTATATCATTCAATATGTAAATCTGGTGGAAAAATGGTCAGAAAAAGGTCCGTTCATATTTAGAGGATAGATAACAAATTGGATAATAAATTGGGATCACACAAATTTTCATTAAGACTAAAAGATTTATATCCGCTTTATGGCTTTGCAAAGGATTTAACCTGATATACCACTGCGAATATTAAGATCCAATTATTAAAGTATTTAATTATTTTATTAAACTAAAAACAAAAAAAATGTCCAGCAGTGCTAATAATTTAGTTAGAAAACTGTATTTCCATTTAAAGGTCGACCACGCCTGTAGATGAATACTATTTACCCCCCGCATAGCTCACTCATTCAATAACGCAATATAGGTCAATAAAATTATGCAGTTTCATAATTGATTAAGGTGTCCGTATACAAATTAAAGAAATAGAGCATTTGGACAACTGTTTATTGAAACGGATTTGCAAGTTTATATTATTATCTGTTTAGCGGTAAAAAATCGTAAAGGAAGAGCCTAACTAAATAACTAACAGTTATTTGAATTCAGCTTGTAGACTCTCTACGGGCTCTACACAGAAACTCAGAGAGAAGTAGCTTCATTATGTACGTATCTTCAAATAAGCAAGTAATGGTCAACAAGTTTTATTACAAGGTTTTTTGTTAATATTTTTTAAGTATATGACATGCATCTGAACAGCTGAAAATATAACAGAAAAATATAAAAAATATTTATTTAGACTACCAAGAGAAATAAAAAAAAAGTATTGATTAATTAGTATAACATTTTTATTTGTTTATTTCCCTTACTAGCTGTTACTAGCTGTTGCCCGTGACTTCGTCTACGTAGATTGTCAAATAATATTTTTATGGCTAGGTATATAGCCATAATATTATTTTCGATAATTTTGGATGTATCTTCCGATACCTCATACGTCAAAATCTTTTAATCCGTTTAGACTGTAGCAGGGAACATAGAAATAGTATAATTGGCTATATTTCTATTAAGATACTTATATTTGAATAACATAACACTCCTTCTAAAGTCGTCGGATAATAAGAAGGATTTTCACAAATACTTATGTCGGGTTACATGTTAAAGGAAAATTTTATATTAATTCGTAATGTTTTGACTCGTTTCAATCAAAATATGTTTTGATGGTCACTATATTGATTCATATAAAATAATGAATTATTGATTTAACTTTATAAAAGAAGAACCAATAAGGTCTAATTATTTCAATCATCGTTTTAATAACTTACGTAGTGATATTTGGAATTGCTATGTCCAGTAATTGTTATATTCGTATGTTTAAAGTACTTTATTTGACTAAGATTATTATTTATGTAAGGAGCGGCATTTGCTTTATTAGTAAATACTTGAATAAACTAGAAAAGTGAAAACTATTAAGACTTCATAATTAAAACGAGTATTTAATACCGTGTTTACCGATACTTACAATTATTCATTTACGAGTAGTTGTTATTTTTGTACGTTTAAAGTAGATGATTTGACTATAATTATTGTTTATGTGAAGAGGGAGTTTGCAAAGAAAGGTATATAAACAGCGTCTAGGACGATATTTGAAAGAGAAGCTGCTGTATGGTACCAAGGAAGGTTTAAATTCAAGGAATTTAAAGTGATGTGTTAATAGTAAAGTCCGTTAAATAATTTAATCGGACGTGGCCCTTATACTTATGTAAAATTCAGTGAACCCAACGGTTAAAAATGGGATCTCCCGTTGCAATTACGTCATCGCGCTTCAGCCTATGTTATGTCACAGACAAAGTTCGACAGACAAAGTTCTCAGAGGTCACCTATTCGAATCCTTGCCCGTATCGGTTTATTTTTCATTATATTTTAATATAGAAGATAAGATATTTAATGAATGTTTTAATGTTTTCGTAAAAATGTTATGTAACTATTGGATTTTTTTTATAATGATAATATTTTCACAGAATCCTAATGAGTACATGCTAATATCAAGTAATTAATATATTTTCAATTTCAACGCGATCAGAGCAATAATTATTGGTAAAATATATTATTAGAGTTTTTAAAAAGGACTGGTTTTTTTTGTTAATCTGATGATTTTCATAGTACTTTTCTCTTGGTCTTCTTCATTATTTTGGTTTATTTTTTTTTGAATCGGCACTTGGAATTAGAAACCTAAAATATTGCACAAAAGGATATTTTATTGATGTAATAATGGAAAAGTTCTTATACATATTTATATGTAACTTTCTACATATTTATGATCTAGTTCTATGCACGCCGAGCAACGACCGTAGTGCAGGTCCTTATATTAAATTGAAACCTATTTTCATTTTATATTAAGAACTTTGTTAACTTTTGCCATAGTGTTGTTAAAATGAAGATTTTATTGGAAAAGAAACCTTAAAAAGATTAAAGTTTATGGTTTTACAACTTGGTTTGGATTAAAATTTTGCTCGCTTGAATTTCATTTAAGAATTCATTGGTTTACCACCATCAAGCGTTAATGCGTGTATAATCACACTATATATTTTTTTATGTATGCAGTTAGGATATAAAAATGTCTAATCTGTTTCTGATTTTAACTAAAAATTATATCAATAATAAATAAGTCGTTATTTAAAACTTATGTTAAATGTTTTATATTCCCAAACATTGTGGCATCGCTGATCAGACGACGACGCGACGGTGTAATATATCAAGCATATTGCATATCAATTCTAGAATGTAACGATAGGATATCCGAAACTTTTTTGTTCAATTCTGTTCTTGTGTAATTCTTTTAGCTTACTATCTTACTTGGCCATTGAATTAATATTTATTAGTAATTAATAAATCATAAGTCATTTCATTTATTTATTTGTATTTTACCCTCCAGTTGTGGCCGTCATATTTTATTGTGATAAATTTTATTTGTTATTAAATATGTAAGAAAAATAAATAAACATTCGATAACATGTAACAGTTTTATAATTTGGATCTATTAATTTTATGTACGCTAGTTGAAATGGAGCACTTTTTTTTATTATTATTGTATAAAATATTGTGTGCTATCAATGTTACAAATTTCTTAATTTTTTGAACGGCTATTAGCTCTTTGAAATGTTTGGTCAATACAATAAAATAACTTGTATGTTATTTATTGCTGTAAATATATATATATATAGCAGCGGTATATTCTCCATTTAAATCATTATTATATTGGTACACTTATGCAAATAGTTGTAATAATACATCGGTAACATAATAATAGGGCAAAACTTTGTGAAGACGAGTCGCGGCTATCAGTATAATCCACGATAACAGAGTTGCGAATAATACTTGGTATTTTAATAAAAAAAATCAGGCGACATAATTTTTAAACGCATCATTAGGGAAAATTTGAATATATTTTAAATATTATAATTAAAAAGTAAAACTAGGTAAGACGATATAACTATCCTATCTAGCTTATAATTATTTATTATTAAAAATTATAATCAACACAACTTACCAAACAACAGCAGCAATAAATCAGACAAAGCCAGACTGAAGAGATAATAGTTTGTGTCAGTGTGCATCGAGGGGTGTCGTACAATGACCACGCACACAGCCACGTTCCCGATCACTCCGGTGAGGAATATCATTAAGAGGAATACAGTGATTGGCACGATTCGTAACAGTGGGAATCTTCTAGGTCCCATTATACAAAACAGCATCTCCTCCTCGCTACAATCAAATGCACTTATATTCGTGCATCGTGTGCATAAATCGTATATCGTCTCGTTTATACGAAGGAATTCCTCCATTGTGATTTTAATTTACATTTTATTTATAATGTTCTATAATTTAAAACACCTTTTAAAATTATTTAATACACACACAAACAACTTTAATTTTATTTATTATTTTAAAGAATTAAAATCAAGATTTCATTATAAATTAAATGTCTTAAAATACTACAAGAAAAACTATCATTCTTTAAATAATTGATTTTCGGTTTATATTTAAATAACTATTGATTTCATGTATTTATACTTTGAAAATTAATAGTGTATAGTTTTGACTTTGAGCGCTAACTTCGTAGCTAGACGTAGCTCGGCACCGCTACAAAGCTACGTCCGTAGCATTACGCGTTTGCCCTCAGACTGTCGGATCTCACCACGACGTTGGTATAACTAGAGATCACTAGAACTTCAAAGAATTTACTATTTAAAGTTTTTTATAATTGGTAGTTTGACTTTACATCTAGATTAACGATTTATGAGCTAACAAACATTGACTTAATAAATAATACACGATAAGATAGTTTAAAAACAAGTGCTGTTTATTTTAAAGAGATTACTTTGTAACTTGCCTGAAAACTATGATGTTCCATGTAAATACAATAATTATAAAAAATAATTCAGTTCTAAATACAATTATATTACTTTATTTGATACCATTAAAATGTTATTATTTTCATTAAAACCAATAAGCAGACATTTATGATAAATTAATGTTACGCCATATCTGTAAAGAATTTAAATCAACATCATGTATTACCTTGACTTAGTTTGCTTAAAGTTAGATTACTTTTGTTTTATGCTTTTCTAATGACAAAAGTTTGTTTTATTATTTAAGACATATATATATATATATATATATATATATATATATATATATATATATATATATATATATATTATTAGTCTATAGATATTTGTATTTTAGGGAAATATATGAGATCTTGCACTTTAATATTATATTAAGTAATAAAACTAGTATTCTCTAGATAAAATAGATGATATATATTTATTGAAGTAAATGTACTTGCGCGTGACTTAGTTGTTAGAACGCTGCCTAACCGCAATAAATAACCTTATACTGTTACAAATTTATTTTCATATTTCTGCATCACACTATTTTCATAGTTCTGCATCGACTAAGTCATTACTATTTTATTTTGTATTATCTGAAATATGTATAATTGAAATAAATATATATTCTTTAAAACAGTGCATTTTTTGTACGTAAAATAAAGAATCATCATCACAAGCTACACTCGAACTATCACTTGGAGAGTAGATTTAATCTAGTCGGCTAACGGCGTCATATTTACTAGATAGAGGGACCAGCAAACACTCTAAGAGGACGTAGGCTCCATTCTTGTTAGTGTTAATATTTTTTTATAATGCGTATTATATTACAATAATTAATGTATATAGTTAACGAATATACATAATTATAGCTTATTACAACTTACAATGTTAAGTTCAATTGATGCTATTTCGGATATTGTTTACTAATCATTGTAATGTAAAAATATATATTTTTTATAGATCATAAATGTTAAAATTATCATTTTTTTTACAAGCTTTTATTTGTATTTCATTAAAAGTTCATTACATTATCAGCATAAAGTAGCGATAAAGTTTGAAACAGTAAAATAGTTTTAAATGAAGGTAAATTAAAGAAGGTTTCAAAACATTGCGCTGCAGTTTCACAAAAGGGCTGCGATTATACTTGAGATCACAATTACAAAAATCAAACATTACGGCAATATTCGGTAAGATTTTTGTAAGACATTATCTTTATAGCTATATTGTATTTTAATGCTATAGATAAAACCATTTAGTATTAAACATAAAACATCAGTATATACAATATTTTACCAATACTAACTCGGGTTTCATTGATTCGAAAAGATTTCTTTTGAAAATCGTAATTTAGTTAACTTTTTTTTTGGCACATTATTTCTTTCATGTAAATCGTAATCGCAATAAATTCTGAAAAAAAATCTTATATTTAGTAAGATTTTTTTTCATAATTTATTACGATTACTTTTGTATAGAAAAAGAAAACATTGTATTAAAATTAGATATAATTTCTTTTTATCGATATTAATATACTTTCCAAAATTATAACTTCAAAGAGAATTTCAAAGTATTGTAAGTAAATTAATTTCAATAAAATTATTTCTTTATATAAACTTTAGGTACTAAAAGCTTATTAAATTTGTGGTATTTACATTTCACGGAATCAAAGCTATTTGTGTCAATAGTCTTCAAATGTTTACGTACAATTTCATTAAGAATTCATTTAGTAGGTAGAATATTGTTGTATTATTGTGCTTAAATAACAATCTTACTAATTTCTGGGTTATTAAATTTTGTACTGGTATTTATAACTTGAGTCAAATATATTCTATAGTTCTTGTAGCAAAGTTCAGTAGTAAATTGTAGTATCTGGCTTTTTTAAGTTATTGGAATTTTCACAGCTAACTGAAGTTGAAGTTCCAATAATATTGTTTGCTCTCATATTATTGATGAAAAAAATAATTATGCATTCTGAACCCACGAGTGGAATTAAGTGTTTATTTATAAAATGACTTGGTGGTGACATTCATCGTTTCTCCTGACCTCAAGGGTTGGTGACACGTCAGTAACACACAGTGTTCTTGTTTGAAGATCTATGTTTCTTAAATTTTTATAATACTACTTAATAACAGTTAACCTAAAATATCTTTTCTAAAGTAATAATCGCTTGTCGTTATTCAAAGCAATTTATTGAAAAGCTTCTGTATAATAAATCAAACATGAAACTTATATTTTTATTACGATCTATTGCTTATTGTTAAGACTTGTTTCAGTAATACACAGTACTTGCACTTCAATGTTTAATATCCAACCATTTGTAATAGAATGGGCGAGAGCAGCCCTTACAACTCGTTTTATAATATTTTAACACTATAATATTTAGGCGAGGGTAATTTACAATTTCATAACCAACTTACAGATGATATTATTTATACCTTATAATAAGTTCTAATAATTAATAAAAGATTAAACATTATGTTAAAATATTCTATGCTTCTAATTCTTAAAACATTTAACAGTAAATACTAAATAATATTCCATAATTAATTATGTAGGTGGCGCTACTGTTGAAACTTATGAACTAAAACATGTAAATTCCAATGTATTTACCATTTAAATCATTATAAATAAATATGACTAACACTCGGCCTTTCCTGATTTGTAATCTTACGACCTCGTAATTGTATCATTAATTTCTTTAATTACCAACCATCATATAGTAAATGACTAATTTCTAATTTAATAAACATTCTGGAAACCAGTAGACCAAATGGTCATCTGAATTAAGGATCTTACAATGTTATAGAGAAAAACAAATCATTAGAAATACAATGCATCAAGAAAAAAAACATCCAATTATACTTTTAATGTGCGAAATAACATAACATTTATACAACATATAACTTTACTATCGGCCGTTTTGACATCTTATTACGTCCTCGTAATATAATTATAATTTTTATCATAAATACTCGTTAATATAATAATAATATATAATAATAATATATAATAATAATCGTTTTTATCATAAATACTTGTTCTCTTTGCACCGGACAAACCAGGCTGCTTACGAAAAGCCAGATTAACGGACATGCCGTTATGATCATAATAATAATATATAATAATAATCGTTTTTATCATAAATACTTGTTCTCTTTGCACCGGACAAACCAGGCTGCTTACAAAAAGCCAGATCAACGGACATGCCGTTATGATCTGGTGCCCATGGACACACATCATCAACATGGGATATATCTCAATTTTACTATTACCACTGGAACACACACATGTGGTAGCTTATTCTTATTTTTATTTATTTATTATTTTTTTTTTATACCACGGGACATGCCCATTGTTGGTATTTCTTATACTTTCACTACTACCACCGGAACATACACATGTGGTAGTTTATTCTTATTTATTTATTTTTTATACCACGGGACATGCCCATTGATGATATTTCTTATACTTTCACTACTACCACCGGAACATACACATGTGGTAGTTTATTCTTATTTATTTATTTTTTATACCACGGGACATGCCCATTGATGATATTTCTTATACTTTCACTACTACCACCGGAACATACACATGTGGTAGTTTATTCTTATTTATTTATTTTTTATACCACGGGACATGCCCATTGATGATATTTCTTATACTTTTACTTACCACTTACTTACCACGGGACACACCTACATGGTATTTCATACTTACCTTTACTATTGGACACACCAACATGGCATCAATTTCTTATTTTTACTACGGGACACACAAACATGTTATTACGTTATCATTTTTACACCAACATGGTACCTTACATTTATTTTTACCACGTAACACACCAACTTGGTAAACAACACATTATTCAATAATTTACTTATTAATATCATTGTTATGAACATATATTTAATTTTAACTTTTTGAAACTCATTCTAAGCAAAAAAAATCTTTAACTAATAAAAGCAAACCAAGCTCATTTTGTTAGGCTATATTAATGATCAGACTACAGAGATATACGACTTTGAAATTCATACTATGCATGGGTTTTGTTGGAAGTAGCAGGTTGTTTTTACTTTGTATTACGTTTGTTTTGTTATGTTTGTTTAGTTTCTTTATATTTTTTTTTAAGAAAAATGAATTTTAAATGATGTGGGATTTCATCGAAACAGTTTTAAATTTTACATCTTAAGAAAATGTTCATTCACCCGAATTTAGAAAATGTAAATACTTTAACGGTAGTTAATAAAGAAGCTACATTTAATAATTAACCATAACACGATTCAAAATTCACGACAATTGTAATATTTATATATATATTTCTCTATATTACTCTGGAATGACCTACCGTTAGAAATTCAAACTTCTAAATCACTGTCAATTTTCAAAAATCGTTTGAAACAATATTATTTATCTACGCAATATATATTTTTATCATAAGTATGTATATACCATATATTATATAGGTTATCTATTTTATTTTATTTATTTATATATATGGATATATGTATGTATATGTATATGCGTATGTGTATATTTATATATAATCGTTATTATTTAATTACTTATATAATTAAAAAAAAACGATAGTTTTTATTTTTATTGTGTCCTTATGTATAAATTCTTATTCTCGTTGTAGAATGCTTGCACTGTCCTATGACCTTGTAAATATTCATTACTCATCAAGGATTGTCTGTAAGAGATCGCTTTTAAGCGATAAGACCGCCTTTGCACAAAAATTTCTTACTGTATCAACATCCTACTACTGTAATTTCTTGCAATAATTGTATGTGCAATAAGTTTTTAAAATAAAATAAATAAAATAGATATTTCTTTTTATTTAGGAAATTGTAATATATTGTTAGGGGTCGAGGGTACTTCTAGATAATTAGTAGGCATCAAGTGCTATATATAGCATTAAGTCCGCCAATTGTATAAATTTCTTTGTATAATAAAGATTTTATAAATAAATATAAATAAAATTCATATTTTTACATTCTTTATTGACTCTGTCCGTATCAATATTGAAAAGATTCTTAACTAAAAAAAATAAAAATAATCATTAGTGGGAATAGAAAATTTTTGTAGTCCTCTTTTTTATTTTGAAGATGTAACGATACTTTTCATACAATTGGACAACATTATAAAACCAAGCATATTTCTTTAGAAGTTTACTATTTATATTATTATTTCCAATTGTTCTAATTTGCACTAAATCTAATGATTCACTAATTTATTTATAAAGCATTAAAACGTAAATCAATTAAATTTTCAATCATATGTTATAAAAGTGTTATTAATTTTATTCCGAGTTTGAAATCGTAATTTTGTACATTGTATACCTACACCTAGTTATAATCGAAACAATGAATGACACAATTATTCAAAACTTATTTAATATTTTTGTTTTATTATTATCTACAGTATAAATTATTTAATAGAATTAAACTGCATTCAATTTTACAAACGTTATACTGAAAATAATACGATTCTTGGAAATTTAGAGGGTTGGGGCTTGGGGTTTTTTAAGGCCGTGCCATATATAATATTACTTCTTATACCCTAAGATACGACAATATATATTCGTTGCTAATTTTCTTATGTTTCTCTTGTCTAGAGTTCAAGTTACCAGAATCTTTAAGTCTAACGTGTTTAGTTTCATATTGCTAATAAGAATATTTAGGAGGCATGTTTTATAAAAATTCTATTTTTAAGTAATAAACAGTCATAATCTAGAAAATGATATATTTTTTTTAAAGTTCATCAATTTGAAATACCTAATTTGAACTGTCTGAACTGTCAATTATGGTATATTGTTTAGGCATGCAATTATTTCTTGTTTAGTATAACTTTTACTGTGGATTTATATAATTCCTCGATTTGACAGTTCAAAAACGCGTGTTATTTATCATCGTACTCGATCGATAATTCATCGTAGTTATTTCTTTTCTTCTTTAACATACTATCGAAAATTAAATAATCGAGTGCCACGCATATCGTTTAAAGTTTCTTTTAATAGGGATTTAGAAGACCTAATTGCTTGCTCTATTTTTTTTTTACAATTTAATACGAAATGTAGGTACGCGTTTACTGGTTTAGTTTAAAATCGATCTAAATGTTAAACCTATATTATCATCATTCTGAAGTAATTTATCGATTCTAACGAATTAATTTCGGAATACCTATTGCGTTTTACCTTTTCAATAATCGATTCAAAATTAAGGATCATAAATTCATACAGATACCTACTACTGAGAACTTAACACTCAGTAAATAATTTAAACGGTCAAATAAAAGATAATAGAAATATGTTTTAGTAATAAATACCAGTATCATTGCTTCATATTCATACGCGTTATTATTGAATTAGTCTGTTTAGTTCGGGATTATATTTAGACAGTACCGGTTCAGATTTTAAACGTTTTTAAACTTTATTTTTACCCACCTAAAAATGGTCTTTTCAAAGCAAATTTGATTTATGAAAGTAACCAATGAAACTTCTTAAAATAAATATTATTGGGTTCCATAAAATTTAATTTCTCCACATGATATGGCATAACCCTATCCTCGTGGATAACCAAGTATCCAACTTGGTTTTAAAAACGAACGTCTATCGCAACCCGATGCTAAACTTACAAATTCAAAATTAAATATAAATATTTTAAGATCTATGGAGTAGTTAGCAAAACAAAATAAAATATAGTTGCAGAAGTAATAAAATAATATCGTGAATTCAAATCTTTACCTATTTAATAAATGTAAACATAATATCTAAATCTACCCCCTATAGCGTCAAAGCATTGGCTTATTATTTCCATACGGTCCTCAAGGCCATTTAGATCTGATCCTACCAAATTTATAGAGTTTCAATATTTACCGAGTCATATTCATTTAAGTCTATCTATAAGAAATTCTAGAATTTTAATTTCTCTGAAAGGAGACAAGTGTACATTTTAATTTGTTTAAATTAAAATTATACTTTATCTATTCATATTGTGTATACTATAAGGAACTACTTACTATCTTAAACAAAAGGATCATTACGATTTGAAAATGGTTTTATGATGTTAAGTGCTTTTACTTTATATAAAATATCTAACGTTATTCCTTTTCTTTTTGTTTAATATTGGGTTTTATATTTTAATCATTTACGACTGATATATACTCTTTTTTTTTTAAGAAATCGTTCTTTAAATAACCTACATACATTTTGTAAACCGAATATTACCCCTTCATTGAGAGTGTTCACTTCTATGTCATATATAAAGACATTAAAGCCTAAATCGTAATCTAAAATACTAACATTACGTTTATATTGCAAGTCTCAACTACCGCGTCAGTTAAAAAAAAACTTAATAAAAGCAAAAAATAAAAATCGCGTCTCTAACCTACAACTGGGTCTTAAAAGCTTTGAAAGTTGGTATACGTAGTAACAATAATATTATAAATCAGATGGTCACTTAATTATGCAAAACTTTTCTAGGGCTAGTTTCTTATAATAAAGTTTATCTGTCACCTTATTGTTAGATTCAGGTCCATCGTTGTATAGTGTTGCTTGCTTGCACTGCAATCCCGCGATCAGGAAGAAAGTACTTGGTTGACCTCTTCTTCCAGTAGCTGTAGGTGATGTTGATATGTTGTTGATTTTCATAATACAGCAACGAATTCCCTTCCAGATTAGCAGTCAAGTAGTAGTTTAGAGTTTTCCATCTCCGACGTATGTCTTCACCAAAGGCTCCAAGCGATGTAAACATGTATGGAGAGATATTGTATTAGAACCACTGTAAAGTTTTGGTAAATATTCAGGCTCTTATTGTATTTCGTATATGATTGAACTTTAACGGGATATGGTTAGTAGTGAATATGATATATATGATGAATAGAATTCAATAGTAGTGCTATTAACTTCAAGCTACAAAGTTATTAATATTCTATATTGAGCATGCTGCCGAATAACCAGCAAGATAATTAGCCTGCTAAGCAGATGGCAAAACGTGGGTATTAAAAAAAAAAAAAAAAAATAAATAAAAACTTACGCACTTGCAATATCATTTTAAATCTACGACTCCTTGTCGCTTGAGGTAACTACAGTAGCACTCGGAGAAGGCCCAAATAGTAACTTTAACGTCGTCTCTTATTTTCGTGACTTCAACGGCATTGGCAGCACTCTATCTTCATCAGCATTCTTAGACGTAACTTTAACGTCGTTTCTTATTTTCGTGGCTTTTCAACGGCAGTGGCAGCACCCCATCTTCATCAGCATTCTTGGACAGGATATCTTGCGAACGGTGTATTTCGACACGTGGCGCGTAATACTACAGCGGTCGAACACTTCTGACTTGTTAAGACTTGTTTAAGTAATACACAGTACTTGCACTTCAATGTTTAATATCCAACCATTTGTAATAGAATGGGCGAGAGCAGCCCTTACAACTCGTTTTATAATATTTTAACACTATAATATTTAGGCGAGGGTAATTTACAATTTCATAACCAACTTACAGATGATATTATTTATACCTTATAATAAGTTCTAATAATTAATAAAAGATTAAACATTATGTTAAAATATTCTATGCTTCTAATTCTTAAAACATTTAACAGTAAATACTAAATAATATTCCATAATTAATTATGTAGGTGGCGCTACTGTTGAAACTTATGAACTAAAACATGTAAATTCCAATGTATTTACCATTTAAATCATTATAAATAAATATGACTAACATTATATATTGTGTAAATCTTATTTTTGCGACCACGCTAAGGGAAATCCCCAAGGTCTTATTATATATCATTGACTAAGACCCAATTTACAGTCAGCTCCGCAAGCCTCAGGGCCCATTACTTAACGATATATTAACATAAAATAAGAATTTTTATAATTTAATAAGTTTAATCAGTTATTTCGTAAAAAAAACTTCAACTTCAAAAGGTTTTTTAATCTGAAACAATATAATAATATAAACTCATTTCAATATTATGTTACAACTGGAAGGCCATGTGTATTAGGTAATAAGGCGTTCAGGAAAAAAGGGCATAAATGGTGTGTAAAAAAAATGTTAGATAGGGAGTGAATAGAAATAATAGTTTTATTTAAGATAGAAAATCTTAAATAAAACTATTCTTTCTTTTCCCTCCCTATCTAACATTTTTTAATACAATAAATACAATACAATAAATTATTTATTTATAGTATTCAACATAAATAGTTATACAACTAAATATTTTTATACTACTACAAAATAAAGCTAAGCATTTAAAATGCAACGAAAACGCTATTGGTTAAAAACAGACCAAGAAAAGATAAAAATAAAGATAAGACCATTATAATTATAAAAATCATTTCCAATTAGAGTAGGTACGTTCTACCATCAAGCGCAAAAATACAGTAACAAAAATACTTTACGTTAAAAAAACAATCATTATATTTAACAAACGATATATGACATCTCCCTTCATCGTTAATAGTAAATGTCAGTGCCCATCTAATTTACCTCTTATTAATACTAATGAGGGTTCACGTAATACCTATCTACTACTTTGTTAGGGCATAGATTACATGATTATTTTTTTTTTGCATGTTACCAAATTATAGAAAGATTTAAATTTACTTGTAATATTATTATAAATTGATTTTAATTTCTTTTAGGAGACAATATCTTCTATTAGTTTTTAACCTGTCGACATTAATGATTTAGAAATGTTTACAAATAAATATTTTTAATTAACATAAGGATGTAATAATAATGTTTGAAATATTTTTTTAATATTTATTTCTGTGCAAAAAAAAAATAATTAAAATACTATTGTACAAAATCAAAAAACTAGCGAAAATGATTTTCTATATCGCATACTCGCATATAATGTATAAATAGAAGCAAATAGTTTCAGTTCTTGTAAATACTAATGTTTCAATTCCCCTGCTACGTGACGTCAAATACTCCAGCTACAAGTAGTGTACATTTCATGAATATGATGATTTGCTTAGCAATAAAGTCTTAAATCGATTAAACCCTAGTCTACAATAACCCTAGTACTACAATAAGCGACATTTTTAACTTATAACATTATGTTTATGAATACTAAGTTACTTAATAAGAAAAAGGATAATATATTTTGTATTGTTCATATTTATTTCTTCGTTATGTTTTTTTTTATTAGATTTTTGATTACGCATTTTAATTATTATATAATTTGATTTGTATACATAGTGGTTACATTAGTTAGAGGTCATTGGAGAGTCGCGCAGAGTCGCATCCAGTGCATCTTCCTCTAGTTCTATGCTTTACTATATCTATCATAGCTGTGCATGTACTATACCTAGTTGTTTACTGTTAGGAAATTATGTTAAACTTGTCTGACTATATCTACAATCTATATTTACTATCTATATCTACTATCTATATCTATTATCTTTATCTATATCAAAAGAAGATATTTCATATTAAATAAATAAGATTAGTTCTTTACTATATATAAATATTGCATTTAACGAGTATATTATAATTATATTGTAGTTTATAAAATTCTTATAAACTTCTGCCTACTTCTTCCAGGTACAATTATCACCTCATTGTTACAAATTTTATTACCATAAAATAAATAACTACTTATTGAATATTTTATTTTAAGGTGAATAGGGAACATTCACGTATTTTTTTTTACGTAAATTAATCATTTACCTCTCTATATCGTAGAAAAAAATATAAATAGGCTTGAAAAGATTCTAGTTTTTTTTCAAAGTGAAAATTATAAATCTTCTAGTCTGTCATAGAAATATTTTTTATATATGTGTTTAAAGTTTTCATCAGTAAAACTTGATAGAATCTCGGGGAGTATTTTATTTAAAAGCGTAGGTATTTGAAATTTGTTTGTCCTCTCGACAGTACTTATGAAAGTTTAATTTTTTCCCTTTTTTCTACTTAAAAAAATACAATATATAAACATTAAAGCTAAACTTTTATCTAGTTTGTAAGTTGCCGGTTTAAGAAAGTTAAATAATTTGACTTTTTAACAGTTGAAAGCAAGGTTATACGTAAAATGTACAATGGAATCAATAACTTTTAAGTTACCATCCGAGTCCTTCATACGTGTCAATCACTTTCTTTTGTTTTCATACTACAATGAAAAGACGTGCAATTTATTGAGCATAATATATTTCTTACTCATATATTTAATGTTTTTTATATCATTACTCACAATAATATCTAGGTACTACTTAGTGTGAAATGTCTTGAAATTTGTTTTTTATCATATTCGAAATGGTGTTTTTTAAGCTGAATTGGTAACAAATTAACCAAATTTAAATTAAGTTTACATTGACTGTTTTATAAAAATGTAACTTCTTGATATATATCTGGGTTATACATTTCGTTGAACAGCTATAATAGAAATTTATAGTGAATAAAACTGTTTATATAAAACTATAGGATTTCGTTTTTGTCAAACAATTTGTAACAAACTTCTACGAGCATAAAAGTAACGCCGCGAGCTAAAGTTAGTTAATTGTGACAAAAAGTTGAACATTCACTGCTTTTATAATAAAATAAGCATTACAGTATTACACGTGTATGGATTCTTCTCAATCCGATCACTATCTATGTAATTTCCTTAACTACCCGATGATAAATTATACTAGTTCGGTTGAGGTGCGGTTATGAACAAAGCGTTACTGCTCTTTTAGAATAATGTAACACATGTAGCATTTGTCATCATCTATTATCTCCACCCCAAATTGGTGGAAGCCAACTTCCACAGCGTAGGCGTAGAGTTGCAAGCCTTTCAGTATTGTAAAGGATACATTTTGACGAATGTCCCCACGAATAACACGACCTAATTCCTCCTTCCATCACTGAGCGTTTCGACGAGAGGTAGGTATCCATCCCTACATTGTGGGTATTTCAACCTGTCCAAACGAAGCGCTTTTGCCTCGACTTTTTATATTTATCCAGCGAAGGACTGTCACAGCTTGCCTGTTAGCATTTCCGGCCCAATACAATGTGTGATTTCAAGAGAAGAGTGAATAGGTAGCTAGATGGCTGGCATGAACTTCTGCAAATATATAAAGCCACCCACAGAAAATAGAAAGATGTAAAATTTACTAGGATAAAAAGAGAGGACGGATATTGTTGAGTTTGCCCGTATAGGAGCTGCTTTCAAATCACTAGAAGATAGGTTCTAGACCACTCCTAGAAATCGAATTGTAAATTCTAACTCATTTTGACTAGAAACTTCCACTTTCTAATTATTCACAGAAACATAAATACAATTCGTACTTTGTAATGAACCTAACTTTTAATGAGTACAGATGCATTTGGAACATTCTAATCACCTAAAATCAAGACTACTCCATGTAAACTTTCGAGCTAAAAGTATGTGTTTATTTTGTTAGATGAAAATAAAATAATAACAATTACTACAAATTTTACATAAGATACTTATTTTATTCATAAACTCCAAAGAAAGGTATAAAACAATAAAAAAACTGTAGTTAATGTAGGAAAAAAATTACGACCTATATCTAGATTCAACACACGATTCAGAAAATTCACATTACTGGCACATATCATATTGTAAAGTTACTTTTTAATACGTACTCTAAATTCTACTCCATGAACCTTATGGTACATTGTAATTGTAGAGTCTTGCCTTTTACAAGTGCTATGTATGCCTCTTCGAAATAAAAAGTTAGTTTAGGATTTATAAATAATCATCTAAAATCTAAAATTATTTTAATTCCTTTCTTTAAAACGCAGTACCTACTGTTTAAAGCCCAACAAAGAACAAGAAGTAACAACAATGATTAATAATATCATAACCCAAAATAATCTTAATATGTGTACTTTGTATGAACAAATATATAATCTTTGAAAAAAATATACTTGAAACGTAAGTCACCACGATATCAACTAAATTAAATTTAAATTAAAGAAACTTTAATTAATTCACCTAAACTCCTCCTCTGTTAAATTTTTCGTTCTTTCTCACCAATCTAAATTTAAATTTATATTACTTTGTATGTGGTTATAGTTAAAATATATTTAATTAAAAAAAAATATAATTAAATTAAAATAAAATAAAAAAATATAATTACTTTACCTTATGCATAACTACGTTATGCATAAGGTAAAGTAATTATAAATTTCTAGTTCTACCGCCTTCTGGTACAATTTTTTTCTTTGTAACAGGTATGAGAAAAAATTTGAAGCCGCGAACTTTTGGAAACCGTCCCGTCATTCTACCAATTGAGCTTTCGTATCGCTACTCGCTTTAATAAATTAAGCATATTTTATATGGTTGTCTTCAATGAGGCGATGTTGAAAAAATTTAATCTACGTTTTTAACTCTGCAGTTCAGATATTATTTTCTTCTCAGTAGGTAATGTTCTCTTTTTAGTTCAGTTCAGTTATATATATATATATATATATATATATATATATATATATATATATATATATATATATTGCTTGAAACAATTTCTCTCAAACAAACGATCGTTAATTGCGATTGTTTTAATTACATGGCTTTTAAGATACGAAATAAAATATACATAATTATACTGACTTTATGTACCACAATTTTATGTGAATGATATTAAGAAGTACGTACCTACGACGTTGACTTTAATCAAAACATAAATGAAAAACAAACGTTTTAATTTTTTATCTTATTAACTACCCTCAGGTAATGACTTTTTTAAAATTACCATCTGACTTCATCACCAAATTAATTAGCAGTAGACCATTCAATCTTAATATTTAATTTACTGTTTAATTTGTTTTTATCTAATGACTAATTTAAAATAATGAATGTTAAAAACAGAAAAGATTAAACATCTTCTTTATGTAATTAGTTTAACCTAAAAACCTCATACGTAATTAATTACCTTTACAGTATTATAATACTTAATTACTAATTACCTCAAATGCCTCAAGAATCTTGTATAATATAAATAAAGTAATTTTTATGTAAAAGGAATACTTCATCCTTTTTCATAATTTCTTACTTTCAAGTTCCTTTTTAATGAGGCACCTTCTTTTTGAAATTGATAAAGTTAATAAACAAAACCGTGCTTTATATAATGGATGAGATTTCTCTCAATATCTTTTTCGACTAAAGTTCGACTTTAACTAATGCTCCAGTTAATTAATGATTTACAGTTACTTGAATTAACCTTACAAATATTTACAGGGTTTCCTACTATCTACATAATTTAAAAGCAATCTATATTCCTTATGTAAACATCAAAAATACTCCTTTTCCCTGAAGGACAAAGTGCTCCATTGAATGAAATAGAATCCTATTGACATGAATGAAATAATAAAGGTAAGATTGATTCTGAGATATTCTTCTCGAGAATCCTTTTCCAATGATCTTCATAAATCAAAGTAATCATATCTAAATGGATTACCTAGAATCAGATTAGTTTCTCGTAATACCGTATATTATTGTAGACAAAGATAAGATTGTAAATCTTTTTTTTTTATTACAAGGATTAACTATAAAATTTATTTAATACAACAAATTACGTTGTTGGGAGCGAGGACACATAAATTCTAAGATTAAAAAATGTTATCATTGATTATAAAAGCAGTTTTTCAATTATGTTTATATTAACCTAAATAGAAATAATATGCGAATAAAGCTTTTTATGCACAATATTGTTAGGATTTTCAAACTTTATTGCTTTAGTATACGAATAATAATTATTTAAAAATATACATTCATACCAGTTCATTACCACCATTCTCCTGTTCTTTTTCTCATATAACATGAGGTCAGCACAACATATTATGTTGTTTTCCATTCACTTCTTTCTTCCGTCAACTTCGCCTCCAATACTTTCATTCTCATCTCACCATTCAGACAAGCTAATATAATAAAATCGATATTTGATTAACTAATTAAAATACCAAACATAACATTTTATATTATATATTATTTATATTTTGACTTTTTATTAAATTAATCAATAAAATTAATACTTAGAAACTTATAATGCTATCTTCTAAGCTGAAGATAATTTATGGGAAGAAATGAAAAAGGCACTGCATAACATTGCACATGAACTAAAAATAGCCATTTTCAATATTAATTCTCAGAATATTATTACTAGAGATAAATTATTTTTGTTCAAAAACACATCTACAAAAACTGCACAGAATTCAACTACAATGCCTTTGATAAGTCAAAACCATTGTTGTTCGAAACACAAACAGAACAATGAAAGCAATAACTTCATTATATCACAGAGAAGTTATCTTAATTGATCTAGACTTGCGCTTTATAAAACTTATTGGTGAATTAAAATATTCAAATCATTCCTAATTAAATATCCGTTAATCTAGTTTGATGTTATTTACTTTGCAGTATAAATAAATATGTTTGTAAAAAGATGAACGTACAGTACTAGTATAACTTTATATAATAGTACGTAAGGAACACATTACTGCGTTTTATTCTTTCGATGTTTATGTACATCGAAGTCATTTCAAAATGTGTGGTAAAAGTGTGCATCGACAGGAAGTCAATACACACTTACCAAACACTGAACGTTGCCAGCCGGTACATTCGCCATTTGAAGTCATTTGCTAGCTTCAGGCTTAATACAAAAGTGCATACCCAAACTTGTATCTAATAACAAATCTTTTTTTATTACCGCACCACTGTCCAACGCGGAACAGATCACACTAATATGGACATGTATATATATATATAATATTAATATTATTAACATATTATTCACATTATCACAATAATAATTAGAACACATTTTGATACAATAATGATTAAACTATCAAATTAGTACTACCTACTCCAAAATATTTAAATAATACACTCATATTTGAAAATATCTACAAACATGTAAAGAAATCATAAAATTCTAATAACATTTTGTAATAAGCATGAAATTAAAGCGTATTAAATATATATATTTATACAAAACTAGGTTAATGCTTGACTACATTCCAACTAATGGAGAGTGGAGATGTAGTCATAGATGATAAGGGGCATTAACCTAGCAACCTATTCACTCTTCTCTTGAAGACACCCACATTGTATTTGGCCGGAAATACCACTAATAAGTTAAATTAAATTTACTACACGATTCATGTCAATGCTAGTCAAAAATAGTTGCCATCTAAAATGTATTATTGTGATTTTCCTAATTTTTTAAAATTTTATATATTGTGTTCAGTTTTATAAAGTGTACAAAAAAGGTTTTTCATAAGTTCTGTTGATGCAATTTTTATAAATTACAGTATAAGTGACTTTAATTTTTAAATCTCAGAAAAAGAATAGGTGATTTAAGCCTATTTTAATAAAAGTGTATGTATTTAGGATCGACGTTCGGTTATAATAAAAAAAAACTACGAAAGTATCTGCTAACTTATAGGATATAAATTATAGAATAAGCATAGATTTCCATACAAATAAAAAATAAATATTAACATCTTAATTCTAGATTTAAAGAAATAGAATTATGATTTTTTTTAAAAGAATAATAACGGGAAAATATTAACTTGACATATATATATATATAATACTAGCAGACTCGGCCACGCGTTGCTGTGGTTGCTAAGGTTTTGGATATACCTATTACATTGTATTAAACTACTTAAGAAGTCACGGTATTAGAAAAAATAAAATTAAAAAAACCCCCCACCGCTAAGTAAAGGAAAAAATTTAAAATGCAAGTAAATTTATCAAGGCCAATAACGAAATAACAATATTTTGATATAAAATAATATTGTGACTTAAAATTAAGATGTAAGTTATCCTATGTTTCAAGTTGGATCAAACTACACACGGTGTGCAAATTTGATTAAAATCGGTTAAGTAGTCTAGGAGTCCATCGCGGACAAACAACGTGACACGTAATTTATATATATTAAGATAGTTGATAAAATAAAAACAGTTTTGTTGTTCATTACATATAAACAAATGTTTTGAAATAAAAAACATAGAGATAACATTTATGTTTTGTCTTAACAGATTAATTATGATTATCAAGTTTTGTGAGTAGATGTTCTAATGGAATATTTTTTAAATATTGATTATAGAAATTGTTAGGTATTTTTTTATCTATACTAATATTATAAAGAGGAAAGGTTTGATTATTTTTTTGTTTGTTTGAAATGAATAGGCTCCGAAACTACTGGACCGATTTCAAAAATTCTTTCACCGTTGGCAAGCTACACTATTCCCGAGTGACATAGGCTATGTTTCATTTTCAAAAAAAAAATTGTATAATTACTAAAACTTGAATATTCTAACGCAAGGTGTAAAAAAATAAACAAAAAACTGCGTGCGCTGCGAAAACGGTGAAAGTTACGCAAAAATGATGTTCTATGAAATTGTTCCTCTTTAAAAGTTCCACAGATTACACGAAAAGCGACCTACATGCGGGCGGAGCCGCGGGCAACAGTTAGTTACAGATAAATACATTTCTTTATGAAAGGAAACTGCCACTAACTTTCTTAATCTACAGCCTTTAATTCTTGCCTTCATGTTCGTTTTCATTAAAATACCTAATTTAAAAATGAGTAAAGTTAATAATGCGTCTTTTATATAATTTGACCGGATTTCGATTAACTCAAGCTTATACTCTCAAAAACATGTACATTTCTATCCAGTAAACATTTTATGTGAACTAATATGTTATTCATAAATTATCTTAAAAGAATATAGTTTTTAATAATCTTTAAAACATATATGAAAAAGTAAAAATATACTTACTATATTTCTTATATTATAATTGTATATGCATTATGTAAATAAAAAAATACCTTTTTTTCATAGAGGACACAGTGATCTATTGAATAAAATAGAATCATATTGATAGGATTGAAACTAGAAAAGTGCAATTGGTTTTGAGATATTGAATCGACTTAAAATGATCTTCATAAATGAAAGAAATCATATTTAGATTATTTCCTTCAATCGGATTAGATTTTTATATTAACAATAATATTTTTAGATTAAAGTAAAGTAAGTAAAGATATGTATTCCAAGAATCAAACATAAACTTAATTTTTTAATAGAAATTATGTTCTTGTGAATGAGGATACTTATTTCTGAATGAAAATAAATCAACTGATTCCTTCTTTTATTAAAATCGTTTTCTAAGATCTTCTTCTTTTATTAAGATCCTTTTATAATATTTTTTTAATAATCTTAATATTTAAATTAGGCGAATAAAGATTTTATGCCACGAATTTTTGTAGAGGTTTTCCTCACTTTCACTTTCTTTATCTCAGCTTTTTCATAATACTATTAATATTATTAATAGAGTTAAGTCTTTCCTCTATGTTATTGTTTATAAATAATATGTGAAAAAATATAAAATTATGGTACAGTCCATGTAAATTAGTATGTTATTATGTAAAATCGAACACTGAGGCTCTACATACAAACATTACAGCATGAAAAGTGTCAGAGTACTAAAAATTAATGGCATTTAACATCCCTCGCAGGTCTTCCACTGGAGCCGCACTAGCCCAGAAATGGTAGTAGAACATACTTTCGAGTTTTGCTTCCTCAAAATGAATTTAGGAGAGAAATTTCCATCAGTAGAGTTGACAGGATAAAAAAAATATTTTAATGTCTAACAATATTATACATACGACATAACTTCAAGTGTGTAAGATTTTAAAAACTTTATTATTATATAGAAATATCCCAGTACGAGATTGAGCGGTGAGCGTTTTCAGTTTTACGCGTATTTAAACTGTCTTTTTCAGTATCTGTATTTATCTAAGCCACTATTTACACGTGTCGCCGTGATTTTGTGCTGCTTTTTAGTTTTTATTCTGAAAAGTTTTATAGGTTTATTGTTTATCATTTAATATTATAAACATGTTGCCAACTTAAGATATTGCACCAACAAACACTAATTCTAATTAATTGCTCATGAAATAAAGAAAACCTTTTATAGTAATTATTATAACAATTAAGAGAACAGACAAGCATTCATTTCTATACTTACAAAATGTAAAGTTTAAACATTACTTTACTTTTAATTCCTTGTGATTTACTGGTTTAAGGAATTAAAGTTGCAAAACAGTTTCAAGGGTAAAGTAGGACTAACTTGGAAAAGCTTTTCGTTAAAAGGGTTTCCAAAATGCTCAAAATAGCGTATAATGCTAAATGCTAGTATGTTCGGTGACATTAATTAAACCCTTTCACATTTTATACCTAAAATTATAGATACATACGTATTGTATTCACAAGGTCGATAATGAATATGTATTTTTATTTGAGAAAACTCCTGGTTATTAAATAAGATATGCCACTTATATTAAAGTATAATTAGCAAATACCTATTTCATACCATAATAAGAGATATAAGATTACTGTGTAAAATGGTTTTTTTTATAAAACACAATACTGTTAAATTATATAATATATTATTATCATAAGATGACGAGGCTAATTTATAAATCCTATTATTCAAATATGTTATCTTAAACCGTTCTTTGAGCAAGAATATATGCAGATTTGATGACAATTTACGAAAACGTAGAGCGGGTTACGACTTTCTTTGACTGTGAATATTTGAATTCATTTTCGTATTCTCTTTGATATAAATTTTCGTATTCTCGTAGACTTGATTTTGAAAAATCAATATTAAGAAGTACATTTATACATATAACAGAGTAATAAGGTAAAATTTTACTTTGTCTAGCCTCCTACTATGTTCAGTATCTGTTTATGTGTTTTTGTTTTCTGTCCTACCACGAAAAACTACGCGACGGGTTTTAATGCAATTTGATATAGTTATAGGATAATACCCAATCAAGAAACGAAAAAAGATAGTTTAAATTAATGTACACAAAATAAACAACAAATCTCAAATAAAGTACCACAAATTATTGTTCGTGAACCTGAAACAGCTTAATAGAACCATTAATTCCATAAGATTACACAGAAGTTATCTTAATTGCTCTAAACTTTATAAAACTCTGTGGCTAAGTAATGCATATTGTTTCTCTATTTTAATTAAATAATTCCTGATCTCATTTAGTATAATTGACTCAAACATTATAGATATTTTGGTAGGAAGAGGAATGTACACACCAATTACTTTGTACAATTATTTTGACTGCTTGTATTTATATAAATCACTGACATATGGCGTAGCAGAGAGTGTAAGGAAGGACATATCAGTGAGCACCCTCGTACAAAACGAATAGTGCACAACTGTCGACTGCCACTATTTTTGGTAGGATAGTATATTGATGCCTTCCAATTTATTGTGTTGCACAAGTTAGCTTATGTCAGTATTATAATTATTGTGTTTATAATAGGGTGGGGGAAAAAAAGTCCTTTCGCATATAGTGTAATATAATTTTGTAATGAAAACTCCTTGGCTATTCTATTTTTATCTGGCTGGTTTTCATAACATAAAAACCGTTACATTAAAAAAAGGAAACATTAAATAAAATGTTTATACCCAACATTTATTACGGTTACACCATTTATTACGGTTACACCATTTATTACGGTTATTACGGTGTTCTAGTTAAGCTTTTATATCTTTAGTTTTTAAACAATTGTTTTAAACAGTTGTTGTTCTTTTAATAAATTTGAATTAACAAGTAACTTCATTGTAATTTTATTTCTTATCACCTTATGTGTTTTTATTTTAAAACAATTTTTATTAATAAAAGTCCTCATGTACTTATAATTCAATAAATTGATAATTGATATATAATTTTTAAGCCATAGCTTAAAAAACTGGCGTGCGTATCTCAAGGCCACAGTATTTTGTAAGTATGAACTATTTTATTATCGGTATTGTTATTAATAATAATACAGTTGAAGAATGCAAATATGTTTTTTGATGTTTGATTTAGTGTTAAGTATAGACCTTCTTGTACCTGAGAATCTTAGTTTACTTTACCACAAGCCTATAGAAACACCAGGCTTATAATTCAATAAGAACAATCTAAGAACATTAACAAATTTGGATAGTACAGACAACGCCTATTTTTTTGGTTTTTAAAACTGATTCCATCGTATATCGTAATAAAAGGCGGTTTTATATAAATCGCACCTTATTTGTCAAGTCAGGTGTTCTAAACACTTCAAATGAAATTAAATTATATATCATTGTGTCAGCATCTTCACAAATAAAGCGAAATAATTATTGTTTGAAGTTGGGGAAATAATAAGAATTACTTGTTTTTGAATCATCATATTGTAGGTCTTCCTATATATAGTACAAAGATAAAATCTTCTTATCCAAGGAGATGTTTCAGAGTTTTACTATCAACAATATTTGATTAATTACTTATCAAGTCTTGCTGCTTTGTAGTTAAATATGATAATGGTACCATAATCTTGCTATCGCTGTGTTATTATAGAATATAGTTATTCTGGAAGAGTAAACAATACCTGTTTCCTTTTCCAACATTTTCTCCAAGTCCCTTTGCGCCTCGCAAAAGGACTCCGGCTCAGAGATAGTTTCATCATTACATAATATAAAGCAAAGATGCTTCCCGCATTTGTCCCTATGTCTGTATGTATATATGCTTAGATCTTTAAAACAACACAACGGATTTTGAAGTAATTAGATTCAAGAGGAAGGGTTATATGTATAATAATATGCTAAATATAATAGAGAACTACTGATAACTTCAAGATTTCTAATGCGAAGTCGTAAACAAACACATTGTTTTGCGCTTACATTGCAAAGGGTATAACAACCACCAAACAATCTATAGAATTCGTAAAAGAAGACTCCTCCAAAAAATCAATAGCGAAGCCTTATTCAATATTAGGCGAGGCTCCTGATTGGATTCTCATGATGGACACGTATGAAAAGCATTACAAAATCCCTGGGGATGTTGGTGTTTCGTCATCCAGACCGGACTTATTCCTGTATTCGAAACATCTGAGGCGCGTGATACTTGTGGAGCTTACTGTTCCTTGGGAAACAAACATCCCAAGGGATCACACATTCAAGCTCAATAAGTATTACGAACTAACCAACGAACTAATCAGGAATAAATTTATAGTTAGTTTGTACGCGGTAGAAGTGGGAGCGAGAGGTATAACAGCAAAATCTCTCTATAGCCTACTTAAAGATCTTGTCTTTTCTAGAACAAGCATCGGTTCACATCTAGAAAGTACTTCAAAGGCGGCATTAGTAGGTTCTTTCCAAATTTGGTTAGGTAGGGAGAGGAGTGTGGAGGGTGAAGGTGAGCGTTTTTGCGCATAATAAAGGGGCCCCTTAAACCTACTCCTGGGTCGCAAGTCCCAGGCACTGCTTGCACTCCTCTCCTTGCAACGCGATGGGCCCGGCACCCGCACGGTGAATCCATGCATTGCTAAGAAGCTTCGTCTTGTCTTAGTCTTTTTTTTAATGGTACAATCAAAATTATATAACAATAAAGAAGCCAAACCAAAAAAAGGGAAAGGGGAACTGTTTCACTACGAATTTTAGGCGTGCGAAGCTGCGGGCAAAAGCTAGTCAATTATAATCTTATCTTATAGTTTTGATTTCGGACTTTATTTTATTTAGTTTATTTTAGTTTTTGTTTATTGATTTAATTAGTGTTACATTTTAGAATACTTTAAATATATATTTGTTATTAACCTTAAGCGTTTAATTTCTACTTTATGCTATACAGGGCTACTTTTAATTAGTTGACCACCTCTTGCAGGTAGCTTCTGTACATCAATGGTAACAACATATTTCCACGACTTTTTAAAATTAATGATTTTTTTAATTTAAGGTTTCCCATACAAAATTTGTTTGTTGCCTCTGAACTGATATTAACTCTGAGAGTAGGTATGGCACCCGGGCGTTCACCTTTTGAGTACTCCTTACAAGTAAAAGAGGGAGCAAAATTGTTTGTTGTTTCGTGTTTTCTGCGTTGTTTATCAAGATTTTTTAAAAGTCGTAGAACAAATGTTGTTGGGATTGATGCAGAGAGGCTGCCTGCAAGAGGTGGTCTGTATATTTTTTCATGATAATTTGTTAAGGTTCACTGGTATGTCACTAAATTTTTGTAACTATTTTTGTGACTATAATTGTATATATTATTTCCATAGCATTATGGCCCTCTGACAGCTCTCGCCCGAACACTGGAAAATATTTAATTTTATATATTTTTTTGTTCTGTAACAACAAATTTCTTTGGTCACAATAACAACTTATTTTAAAAACGTTATTAACTCGATAATGTATCACAAAATTGATTTAATATAAGCAAACGTTTATAATTTCTTACCCAAGCCTTACAAGCGAGTCCCGTACACTACAAATTAAAAATATAATAAACATAAAATCCATATATAGTATTGTTTATGTGTTTATGTGATGACAAACAAGCAGACAACCCGTCTGATGGTAAGTGACCATCACCGGCTATCAGATATAACACTAAAAGAGTTGAGAAAGAACATGTGTTGATATAGTATACAGTTTGTGGGAGTTGAATTACCGGTACTCTCACACGCTAAAGAAAAATATCCATAGCAAAAACAAAAGAATCGATGGATCATCTGTGAGAGGGTTGTACCAAACCGGTTAAATCATCAATAACTTCAACTTCGACTTCAACTAGACTTTATTACAGAATATATGATTATTTCGTTTACTTTATTTACTATGTTCTTTTAAATTTTTCTAGAAATTTCATTTTCCTTTGTTAAGTGTGAGTGTCAATTATTTTTTTTTTTGTAATTTTATACAATTTCTTTCTTAACTTACGTTTGACACACAATGGTTGCCATCACACTGAAAAAATAAAAAAGGTCTAATTTGCTATGTGTCTTTTCAATTCTTTAAATTTTTAGTAATTATTTAAGAAGTGACATAAAAGATTCAAAAAGTGAAACATTATAGCGTTGTTTATTTTATTTATAATATACAGAAACGATAATGATTCTTTTGTTATTGTTGAAAATAATAAAAATACACATTACTCCGGCTTCGCACATCATTCCAAAGCACTGAAAAGGTAAAATATTTTTTTTTAAACAGAATATAATAACCATTTTCCATATCTGCACGCTTTACAGGAGAATTTAATAAAAAGCTAATGAAAAAAAAAAGAACATAAAAAAGTAAATAAATGAAGCCTCTTATGTTAATTTATTATTTATTAAGGTTTGCATGATCTTGCTAATATTAACATATTTTGTGTGAATGGCTTTAGTACCTTCTCCGCCCTTTATTCAGATTTTTTACATATTTTATAAGCAAAAATTAATTAAAAAAATAATAATAATCTACTCAATACACAAATATATTCACACTCACCACAGAAGTGCAGTTGTCGCCAAAACACTGCATAATTAAAAAAGCCTTTGTTATGTCATGCAAAATCATTTACTATTTTGATAAAAGTATTTTTACTAAATCATAATTATTATTATAATTATTCATAGCTACTGTTCACAGCAATGAATACATAAGCTTTATTTTTTGTGTTCTTGTTTATCTGTCCGTTTTTTTTGGCATATCCAGCAGAACCTATTTAACGGATCTCGATATAATTTTATAGGGTTACAGTTTATTCAGACCTAGAAGTTCAGACCTATAATCTTAAGAATATAATTAGACCTATATTATATACATTTTCCCCTGAACAACATAATGTGTACTTTATATTCCAGAAAGGTTATTCTAGCAGGAAAAAACAAAAACTGATTTGGGTTATAACTTAAATACAACAAAAGTAGGTTGGTACTAAACAGATTGACAACTTTTTTTTTAAACTATTTGCAGGATGACTTTTATGCCTGCAAATTTTCACATTGGTAGGTAAACCACAAACATTGGTTTTCAATATATTACAATATAACAAAAGTTTAGTACTTTTAAGAGGTTTATTATATAGACTTCAACATATCGAATTCTTTACACCCTTGAAGATTCTGTAATAGTTACAGATAATAACAGATATTGGTTTGAATATTACAATATATCTAACCATATGATATATCTTTTTATAAATTCTAAGTTGACAATGTATTGCGTATGCTTTCAGCAGACAAGTTCAAAGACAACAGATAGTTTCATAATAACATTAAATGTTTATTAATTGCTGCTTTTTGCTAAAATAAATTAAAATAATAATAATAACATACCGCAACTGAACATGAGTCATCGAAACACTGAAAAAAAATATAAACTGATTCGTAAAACAATAAATATCTTTGAGAGTTTAATTACAAAAGTTAGAAAGAATGCATTAAAAATTTACTTACTCGAGCGTAACATTGATGTGAGTCACTTAACTGTTGAACAAGTATTTATTTTATTACTAATTACTTACAATAGAGTAAAAGGGTAAGAATAAAAAAAATCAATATAAAACCCAACCTTAAACTTTGACAAAAAGAGTGGACATTTCGAGATATTACACAAAAGATTCTTTAATTAAAATCTCTCTATAACCTACTTGAGGACTTAACCTTTCTAGAACAAGCATCGGTTCATTTCTAGAACGTATTTCAAAGGCGCCAATAGTAGGTTCTTTCCAAACTTAGTTAGGTAAGGAGAGAAGTGTGGACAGGAAAGGTGAGCGTGTTTGCGCATCATAATCATTATCGCACAGTGAATCCACGGAATGCTAAGAAACTTCTTCTCATCTACGGATCGAAGAAACTGTGTATTTTCCATATGCTATGTACTCACCCCTGAAGTACAATTAACTCCTGAACACTAGAATAAGAAGATTTATTTTTCTCCAAATTATATTAGCAAATAGAAAGTTCATGACATGAAAGAGAAAGGGAATGGTAAATATAATATTCATGAAATATTGTTTTAAAATTGATTAATTGTATCATATCAAACATTACTACCTAACAACTCAAACTTTTTTAAATACTATGCACGTCTTTTAATTTGATAATCATCGCTTTTTTTGACAGGCTTTTTTTGACATCTTTATTAAAACTGGAATATACTACATTTTAATAAATAAACTTTAAATAATACTTACTCGCGCGTCACACTTGCTTCTCACTTGCTAGAAATATATCAACAAGATTAACATAATATTAATGACAAATGTATAAAGAAGACACTAAACTTACTCCTAGGTACAATACAGCAAAGCAGATACATAGTAGTATCTTGACCGCCAGTGTATTCTTAAACGCATACATTACGTTCATTCGATCTCTAAGTCATTACATGCTTACCATTCGATTATAAGACTTCAATAATTGATTATTCTCTTTAATTACGTACTATATATACTAAGATAATTTATCTTCATTCTACTGCTACTACTATTAGTTTTGTTACTTCTAAATTAAAACATTGCTATTTTTTTATTTTATAATAATAATTTAAAACTGATTTAATAAGTATTTTATTATATATTTAAATCGGTTAACAATAATAATTATTATTTAAATTTATCTCTTATTTGGGATAAAAAGCGAATCACTTTTATGTATGCTACAACTAAGTAAATCTCTGTTCTAACATGTCAACAATATGTTAATATTTATCTTGTATACAAAAATTCATGCTTCAATAACAAATTATAACTTGCGATAAAAGTTGATTATTTCATACAATTTAATTATCATTCAAGAACTTGCAAGTAAAAGCGGTTAAAAATAAACATACATGAGAAACCGCCAAGAAAACAAAACGACTCGCGTTAATTGAAAATTGCGTGAGAGTAATTTCACGCCTCACTACGATTTAAAGAGCACTCGTTAGATGAATTGTGAAATCGAAATTGTACCTATGTTTTATTTTGACCGGGCTGGATCTTCTTACCTTTAAAAAGATAAAAGGTTTAAATGGATAAATAATTTACGCGGTGTTATTTAATTTACTACTATAGTAATAGTTTAATATTTAGGATATACACTAGCTGTGCCTGCGACTTCGTATGCATAGATTTCGAATTTCATAAAACGTACCCGTTCAAAGTTTAATCAAACTCCGATAAATAGTTTTTGCTTGTAGGAGTATTTCTAGTTTATTTTTATATATTTTTATTTTTAATCACAGATATTTTTTTACAGAGAAGGTATTATTATTTCTTAAAGGGAGGACCACTATTTCAAATATGAAAAATGTATTGCCGCATGGTACGAAAATAAAAGATTAAATTAACTTCCTTATTTCTTAACCGATATAAATAAAAATAAACACTAAATGTGCGGCCCATACAATACATTCCCGAAAACTTCATCCAAACCGGTTAATGTTTCTGACATCTAATAGATGTCATCACCATTCTAATCGATGTCATCACCGTCCCGATAAAGACGGTCACATATAGAATGATTAATTAAACGATACGGACAGCGATACGGTAGCTCAGTTGGTAGAGCGACGGGACGGTTACCCAGTAGTCACGGGTTTGAATCCCTGCCCGTATCAGTTTATTTTTCATTCTATATTTATATAAATTTACCTAAGTACTGTTACATACAAATTTCATTTCTGTAGATATTTAAATATTTATAGTGTTAATATTATCGATTTCTTATTATCTGTCAAATTCGTAGACAAGGTAAATTATTAGGTAGGTTGGTAGGTAAGGTAACTTTATAGTCCCCAAAATGTTATTGAAAATATAAACATTTTATTAATAATTTCTATTTTAAATTTCATTTACTAATCATTATTAAGGGTAGCAGATCGCTAAATGTTATTTGAGAGTGGCTGTCATATTGTTTCAGAAGTTTAGTTGCAACCAACGTTGTTTTATTGTTATATTTATTAGTATAATAATTTGATATAATTTTATTGTTCTTTTAGATAATTGGTGGATTGTTGTAAAATTGTTTGAACATTGGTCTGACGCTGCGAGTGCATAGCAACATTGTTTGCTTATTATGCATATTTTGATTATAAAATTCAATGAGTGACCTTTAGAGTCTTTTCTTTTGGAAGCACTTCCGAATCCAATACCTTATTAGCCATCATTCCCGGGCAGTTTCAAAGTTTGTTGGAACAATATTTCTATTTGCCCTGATTCGACCCTCGGAATCGACATAGGTTAATAATAGTGCTTGCGGGGCCTTTTTCTTCCATAAGAAACTTTTTTGTATACCCTACACGATACGGGTTCATTTATAATTGGTGACGTGACGCGGGGGTAGACGTGAATCTCGGAGCGTCGTCCTGTTTGACCTGTATCCTGCTTCCTGCCTGGCTGACTTTAAGAAGCTCGTCTATATTGTAATCCTGATAATATGGTAATGTATAAAATTAATTTAAACCATGAATTAATACTTCCATTTTAAAATTTGTATAAAGAACAATTGTTTGACTGTGATTCTCCAGTACTGACAAGCAGGATGATCATGCATATGTCTTCGCTTATAAAATTGTCAGTGGCGCCTAGGATTTCTTTTATAGTAAGTAATAATATATATAAAATTAAAGTATTATCTCAAGTATTCCACCGCTGAGTCTAGCTGGCATAATTTTAGACATTTTCCTTATTTGTTTAACTTTATTAATTATAAGGGTCAATGTTTGTTTATACTAAATCAATAAAATTATTTAAAACACAAGTTTTTCTTCTTTTTTTTGCGAGTAATAGTACTTTAAATTAAACATATAAGTACCTAAGAAAAAAATATAAAATCTAATACAATTCTTAGAATTTCAATTTAATTTATATTTTAAAAAAATATATAAGGTTTCCCAAATACTATTGACTTCGATAACTGCCCGATACACAAGAATGCATTTAGATATTTAAAAAACTTTGTTCAAAAACACATTCAGATTTCACAAAGAGAATGAATTTAATAAAGAAAATTACAATGAAATTTTTAAGAAGAAATTTTAAAATAACGGGAAAATACTGGAGTCTTAAAATATTAAGGAAATTAAATTATTTTAATAAGTTGCAAGAATCAAATTGTTTGTTCATAAAAAATGAAATAAAAAACACTTTGTAAGAACACTGTTACAAGTTTGTTTTAAAAAGCTTTTATTAAACTCTTATTTTTCTTTAGTTTTTGAAAAATAAATTTTCCCTACAAAGAAACCTTATTTTAAGAACATTAACTTGACCATAGGAGTAAATTTCTAAAAAAAAATTTTAAAAAATTTACATAAAACAAATAGTTTGACAAAGGATAATCCTAGTTCAGGTATTTAAAATAATGCATAAAAAATATAGTTTGACATCAGCTATCCAATGAGTACCAATAGGAATCCCCTAGGAATGACGACTATAATTCATCACGAATATAAAATTTACTTACGATCATAATACATAATGTTGTGTGGACTCCACTTAAATATTTTATAGCACAAAAAATATCATATTACATATTTAATAGATCGAAATCGAATCAAAACGTATACATATATTTTTATCAGTGAGCTCAGACTCGGAAAATTAAAATATTGATTGCTTTTTTATTATGTAAACATTGAATGGAAAAATCAACAACCACAGGTAAAAATCTACCGTGTCGCTACTAATCCTCATCCAAATATAAAATAAAAAAAAATACTGAACCAAAATAATAAAAAATAAAAATAAGAGAAGAGAAGTGAAATAAGGTGAAGTGATAATGCAACCAGACCTTCTGAAATACAACAGGAACTTATTGATTATACCAGGACTTAGTTAAAATAATAGCAAAACCATTTCCCTTCTCTCAGTAAGGTTAGGTAATGAAATGAATGATCAAGTAAAGAGTTCAAATTATAAAATAGTAGAAGTAGGTAGCAAAACGGCGAACGTCTCCGTACGTATTTTAAAGTTGATAAGGACTCTTTCGCCAATTTTCAATTTTTAAACACAATTTTTTTTGATGAGAGACTATATTGTTGTTTAGATATTTTATGCTTTATTTGTCGCAAACTGCTAAGTGTGTCATATATATAATAAATAAATAAAATATTTCATTTATTTCTCATTACCCTAATATATGCGGTAGACGATTTATTTAAACGTATCAAACTAGTATAGTAGAAATTAAAGTTTGAAAATATCTTTTAATATGTATAGTCATGTTAAGCCTATTTAAATTTTTATATTTGCAGAATGAAAAACGAACCGAGACGGTCAAATATATAATGCTTAATTCACCGGGACGGACAGCCATACCGTAGATCAATTAGTAGAGCAACGGGAAGGTTTCCCAGAGGTCGCGGGTTCGAATCCCTGCTCACATCGGTTTATTATATATTAAAAAAAGTAGAAATTTTTGACTTCTACAATTTTTAGACTAAAGAATTCTGTAGAGATCGAAACAGGTAGAAATCTAAAGGTCAGGGCCATACGGCGGTTGTATTAATACCTCCCAGTTAAACTCCCTTAATTTTAGCTGAGTTGCTAAAAATGTATGTGGTCTAGCGTTATTGTGATGACACCCCTTTAACCGCTTGCTTTCAAGTTCTTGCTTTAATCTTATCAACTGTCTGCAGTAAAGATCCGAATCGATTGTTCTACCTGGCGGAAAAAGTTTATAATGAACAATGCTAATGCAAACACACAGCATCGCCTTATTGGACTTTAACCCGGATTTCACCATAGTCTGTGAAGGCTGACTGACCTTTGATCACGATTTTTTTTGCACGGTCTTATTGTATGTGACCCATCTTTCATAACCAGTTATCAATGTCTTCAAAAACAGTTCGGTTTCAATACGTCTCAGTAAAGAATCGCAAATTAGTACACGGTTCATAAGGGCTACTTACAGCGAGTTCGTGTGGAGCCCAAATATCGAGCTTTTTTGTGTAATCAGTTTTTTTCAAACTGGTCTAAACTGTTTGGTGGTCCATCTCAAGTTCTTCAGCTACGTCGTAACTTCTGACATACCAAATTTGGTCCACTTTTTATAAAATTATCCATTTTATTTGTAACAGGGCTACCAAAAGGAGTTACATCTCTGGCATCACAAATGCCAGAGATGCATCTCGATTGAAAACGCTTAAACCAACGTTGTGCTTATAGTAGTCTTATTGACGCTGGATGAGGTCTATAAACGTCACAGATTTGTGGCTTCTGTCGCATTTTTTTCCTTTTTTTGTAATAAAACTTTTCTTTTTCCTTTAATTCTAATTGAAATGTTCAGATATTTTATGGACAACTACATGATTTTCACAACTCAAATACCAAAATTTTAAAATATATTTTTTGTAATTAGTAGTGCCCTGTGAATTGTAGTAAAAAGAAACAATTCCCGCCGTATATAATTTTCTACAAATTGACTCTGGTAATAACATAGGTGTGGTAGTATCTAATTTTATAAAAATCCCGGACAGTATTTTTTGTATGAAGAGCAATAAAAAACAAAAAAAAGAAAAATTATTTTTTTATATAACAATTATTTTAATTTAAGTAACAATTTACTACTATTACTAGAAATAATCACAAAAGTAAAAATAAACATGATATATAAAGGAAAACAAATTAATCAACATCAGATACAGAGTGTAAACCCGTATCCTCTGAAAACCAATTTCGAAAACCCACTGTCTTATCTTTAATTAGAACTGTCTATGTGACGAGGACGAAGGGACGTCTGAAACTAAATAGTGAGATTGTTTGTGGTATTTTTAATCAACAGTGAGATTTGTTCATATTAATTACAGCTCCGTCGATCTCGTATTAGCAAACGGTTTTCTCAGTATTAAAAAGAATCATAACTCACTAAGGTACGTCTATTAAATGAAAAAGATCTAAAATATATGTTTTTTACTTCATAATTTAAGAAGATTATTTAAAAAATAAATAATATATAAATATATTTCTATTTAAATGATATTAAAGAAATAACTTCTTTTCTTGTTCTCAATATTTCTAAACGCTTGAAAAGAAATGGAATTTCATTGAAATTATATAATTTATTTAAGTTGAATTCAAAGTGGTTTTTACTCATTGGTGTCGTACTTATCGCTTTCAAAGAAGGTAAAATCAATTATTTATTAACACGTTCACTGCGACATCATAATTAAAAAACTTTCAGCTGGTGCGTTAGGAATTTAAAAGATCTCGAAACTAGTTTATCCCCGGGTGCGTTGGGGACCTAATCAGTCCCCTAAAAGTACAATTATGAAAATAATTTATATCTTCAACAAAAACAATGACATATACTTAAAAATTTCATAGGTCAAAGATAGTCTACTGTTCTATATTTTGCTAGGTTCGCACGCAGTTATGACATAAGAATAAGCCACAAATCCAAATCAAAAATTAGACATCGGTTGTATCTCGTACCGCAACCAGAGATAGAGCAATATGTGAAGTGACTAGTGATGGGAATTAAATAAAATGTCATTTGTCGATAGAAAAAGTTTTTTTACGAATTAATTATTTAATGTAAACTATAAAAAATGTTTATCATTAAAACATGGTAAGCACATTGAATCTTTACATTGTGCGCAAATCGTAATGATTTGCGTACAATAAAAATTTGATCATAAAAATCGATTGACTTTTTACACTTTTTCGTTTTAAGGTAACTCATTGTTTATCAAAACAAAACAATTAGAAAATATAAACACGTTGATTTATTTACGCGAAGTTATTTTCAAAGCGTGCACGCGTCCCCTCACATCGATACTTGAACAACACTAAAACGAGACACGCAGCGCCCGCGCCGCCCCCCACCCGCTCTTGCGTCTGCGAGGCCTATAATTCCACGAGTATTAAAATATCCCCTAACGCAAGTAATGAAAAAATTATATTACTGTGCGTTAGGGACCTAATCCATCCCTAATTTTTTTTATTATGTCTATAAACTCACCTTCAAGTAGGATACAAATGTGTATATTTGTCTTGCTCATACATAAAGAACTTTGCAAGTTAGAGCCCCCCGCAAGGAGTGAAACAACAGCATTTCAGTCCCCGCACAATACGAAAGTCCCGCAAGACATCTTATAGACCTCGTAACGCAGTGAACGTGTTAATGACGTGTTGAGTTTCCTAAGTGAACTTTTCTCCTCATTTCATCACATTCTTTATCTTAATAAAAAAACATTAACTACTAGTAAAAGTATAAAAAAGATTATTCAATTAGATTATTTTTTTATTAGAACTTTTTATTGTTTTTATTATATAACGATAATCAAATAAATGCAAATTAATTTTAAACATTTAAAAATAAACAATTTAATAACACTATGAAAAAGATTTTTATAATCGCTAGCTGTTGCCCGTGACTCTTTATGACTACGACCATAAACCATATAAATAATTTTTTTACAGTCTACGAGGACGCAGTCACGGGCTACAGCTAACTCTAATAAAGTACTTTACCTGAGTAACTAAGTGTAAAAACCTTTTGGCCTTTTTTACCTAACAAGGATTTATTTTCTTATATAGCGCGGGCGTAGCCGCTGAGAACAGCTACTAATGCATAAAAACCCTTCACCCGCAACAAAAAAAATTCAATATCTTGGAGATGACTATTTCTATTTTGACCAAACATAGCTAAGAACCATCTCAACGAACATAGCTTTCGATTAAAAAGACGCATTCAAATCCGTCCACGCGTTTGGCCGCTACAGTACTACAGACATATGCACAGATACACACAGATATACTGTATATCGATAGGTCAAATTTATAACACCCCTCTTTTTAGTCGGGGGTTAAAAAAGAAAAGTTTACCACACTCCATATTTACTTATTTCTATTAAACTATAATGCATATGTATATTTTTGTCTTGTATCTTATAAATAAAATTGAAAATAATATGAATGAGGTTTAAATTTTTATATTCTAAGGCAAGTTCTATTCGGCAAGTAATGGAAACGTGCCCACATAAAGCTTGATCAGTAGATACCGTCATCACCCAACATCAGATAACTGTTCTCGACGTATTGTTCCTATTGATTCTGATGTTGTTAATACATTTACGAGGAACGGTGAGAAACAAAAAGAAACATAAGATAAATAATTAGCATTGATCACTAACCTCTTATAATGTGATATAATAATCGGTTAATCAGCTAAAAATTAACAAAATGAAAATTGAATCCTTTTTAAATCGATAAAACTTATTGAACTGGTAACTCAAGTTTTCTCAAATTAAATTTGTCACCGGATGGAAAAAAGTAAGTCAACCAGTCGGTGATTATGAAAACTAATACACTTATCTATAAATACTAACTTAGTTTTGGGGCAACCATAAATGTTATATTTTCAGGAATTAAAATACGAATATATTTGTAGCCTATCTTGGCAGATTATTAAGTATTATTAATTATATTTAAATATTATATTATGGTTTTCTCATGTTGCCTGGTAGAACCGACACATCTTTTTAAAATAGGGTAACAAATGAATTAGAGAATAATTTTCTTCACAAACGTTTCAATGACCTTATGTATAAATTAATTAACTTAAGTAAACTCATTTAAATAATACTTCTTTTGTGCGCACAGAGTATAACCCTTGACAAAAATTAAACTTTACTATATGATTTTGTTTATTATATACATTAATATAAATTTAAAAATATAATTATATTAACGCATTTACACACATATATAATAATATCGATACAGGCGGTAGCAGAATTCACTCTTCCAAAAAATGCAAACAATTATCTATTTACAGATAATTATGTCTGTGTGCGACAATGATGTGTGTATATGTGGTTTGTGTGTGTGTTTATGTGTATTCACACACAAATACTCGTAACTGGTTTTACAAAAAAATAAAAATTTCAAAAAAATAAAAACAAAAAAATAAAATTTCACTTATCCATAAAATTATACATTAATATCATTATTCATTTTATTTTATTTACTTACTTATTTGTTTATTCGGAAACCAATTCTAAATTTTGAAAGAAACATTAAAAAATAAACACTATTTAGTTCTAGTTAAAATAAAGTATGAAGTCTAAAATCAGAACTTTTGGAAGAGCTTCGGGGATGACCAAGTATCATTAAGGCTATTTTTTCACGGTTCCTAAGTCACGTCTGCTCTGACGTTCACGTATTTTATTTTAGTACAAACAATAAAAAATCCTTCATTACAAATGTAAAGAATTAATGTAATTGATATTCAAAACGATATTAATACTGAATTAATGTACGACTTATAAATGAAATGTGTATATTAAAGCAATCGCTAAATATATTGAACTTCAAAGGGAACCACTACGTAAGTAAAGATTATTTTTATCTCATCTTCTGTCCGATGTAACTTGAATTTTTTAAAAGTACTTTTACTTTTTTATATATATCATAATTTAAAAAAAAGTCATTTCCATATACTTTTAAAATATAATATATAAACATAAAGTGGGAAAAGGTCAGAAAGATGATTCTCATATATTATTCAAAACTAAACATTCAAAGTATACTTACTACGTGTTGACATACACACACACGGAACTAGAGATGTGTAATTTAGGCATTAACTGTATATTAATGGGAGGATTGATTGCCACCACATTCATTGATTCAATTAATTGATTACACACTTCACAGTACCCACTAGTCTAAATTCCCGTATTTCCATTACTCCAAAAAATTTTTATGCAATTTTCTTAAACAATATTACGATATTTATTATCATAACATAGGAATCTCTGGCAGAATTGAGTTTTTTTTGAAAAAGAAATTATTTCTTGAACCTGACTTGTATATAAATAACTTTACTAGGTATTCTTGTTAATTATTAATTTTATATATTTTTAAATAATGTAATAAATTTTATTTAATTAACTTTAATTATATGATTCCAAAACTTTTAACATCTACAATTAATACAAAAAACATATCGATTAAAGATCATATATCGATTCACCTAGCACTAAGAAGCAAGGTAGCACTGTCAATCATTCAGATATCAAGTACAAGAGCTCTAAGAAATTCCAGCCCAGGATACCTCCAGCTATAAATTAATACAATTTTATTTATTTTACATATTTGTATATAAATTTTATTTTATAATAAGAAATGCCGTTGACGGACGTTATTAGAAAGCATTGTCTATAAGTCGCCTAACATATTTAAAAGGATTAAAAAGCAAAGCACAAATCAAAGAAAAAAAACAAAAAAACAATAAAACAACAATCATTATTAAAACAAATAACGATGTTTTAAAATAACACACACTTAACTTACAATCATGAATAAAAATAAATAACAAGTATATATTAATATAATGGCACAGTTATCAAATTATTAGTTAGATTGGCCTTTATATGTGTATGTGTGTAGCATATATCGGTATTGGCCATAAGTGGAAGAGATAGTATGTGTTGTGGAAATGTCCTACGATGTAAAGTGATTAGTTAGTTCTGTTCAAACCACCGTAAATCACTTGATAACCACAATACGCAATGGGCAGTGGCTCCTCACACCTTGACTTGGCTGGATATTATTATTAGTAATCCAAAATTTGAAGATAATCCTATTTAAGTCAGAATTACTGATAGATAATATTTTTATATAAAAAAGGCCTAAACTCTCTATGATTCTATCTCTCTTTTTAAAAGATTATATTTATGTATTATATATAACTTATGTAAGGTAACGAATATAGTAATTTGTAATTATATATCTCATGTATAAAAAACAATAAACTCAGATGTTTTCCAAGCCAAGATGTGTTATTAACACTTTGAAGACACATTGTCTCTGTCTCTCTGTCTGTATGTTGTTACAGATTTTTAATACTATACATATACCTAGTGACATTTTCCATTTTCTATATTTTTTCTATGCGTCATACCAACTTTGGTACGACGACTTCCTTCTTATTATATTTATGACTGTCTAATAAAATATATCCAATTACTTTACACATTGGCCTAAAATATGTAGAAAATTTGTTTCTTCTTCTTCAAGATTTAAATTTCTGAAATGTGTTTCAAGCACTTGAATCTATTTATTCAAGATCACAACTTCCCTTTCAAGTTCAAGCAATTTTCTTGATTCTTAAAATTTTTGAGAAAATCTTATTATAAATAATTCAGATCATTTTTACGCATGCTTATTGAGCTTAAAATTAACTCATATAGAAATGGCCTTTTTGCTCAAGGTACAAGTCATTTAGTCAGTTTATATTGTCAAGAATGTAGTGTTCCAAGAATGTGGAATAAATTGTATACTACGCAGCTAAAACGTATAATTAAGGAAAAGAGGTTTGATACTCTAATGTTCCGTTGCGTGATTCTCTTTGCCACGCCAAAGCACGCACGCAGCTTATGCTAAGGGATAAGCTTTCTTAAGAACTATAGTACGTATTTGACTTTTTACAGCGATATTCCAAAAATTACAATTATTGTTCAATGTAATAATTATTTGTAATAAATTAAATAGCTCAGAAATTTCAAATATTGTTTTCTTTTTAATTAAAAGTAGACTAAAATAATATTCTGGCTTCTAAAGCAACTCTAAATAAAATCATACTTAAATATTTGAAGCATTTCTCAGCATGCAGCTCATACAATGTTGAATCCGTAAAATATAAGTCTTAAACACAAAACGTCAAATTTCATGAGCTTGTAGTCATATGTATGTAGCATATTTGTATTATGAGATGATTCATAATAAATGAAATTTATTCTCGTGACTAACAATCTCGTGACTTTTATAAAAAAAACGCTGTCGCGAAATGTACGGCCTTAATTTTTTCTAATTCCAAAATTAAATAAGTTTTGATTTTGTTACCAATAACGAATAAATAATAATACTCTTTTGAAATTACTTTTGCCATTATAGTACATAGTATGTTTTTTAGTAATTGTGTTGGTGAATAGATTTGTGGCAAACATTTCAAAAACTGCAACTCGATGTTTTAAACCACATGTACAAAACTATTTGACTGTTCCTAACTTTGTAATTGCGCTATGCTGATTATAGCTTAAACTTTTAATGAAATGAAACCAAAGCCTACAACTAATATTGCATTAATATATCATTTTTGTCCTAAATACATGTTTTTTATTATTACCAATATTAATATTGATAGTTTGTTGTAGTACGTGCATGTGTGTGTGTGTATTAAGCATGTCTAAAGAAAACAAATTATGAATAGAAACAATAAAACATAGTTTTTTAAAAGTATTATACATTAAAATTTATTTTCCTTAAAGTGTTTTCTTTTTAAGTAAACTTATTCATGCTAATACTGAGAATACGTTTAAATCAAATTCTTGACAAATAAGTCGCTATAATAATAAATTAAAAAACATAAAAAGGTAAACATTATCTAAGGTTTATTTTCATGATGTATACACGAGCAGTGAACACTTCCTGTGAACCTGTTGGAAAACAGGGATAGAAAATAAATAACATATATTTTCTAATTGGTTTTGTCGTGTTTTTTATACTAGGTAAAAACTAAGCTCATAAATTAATTGTTTCGAAATAAAGGTCTGAGTCAAAAATGTTAATATTTCAAGAACAAAAACACTTCAATTAAAGTTCTGATGATCTCTAGAGTATTGTCGTCGAGTCTTCGACAGTCTGGGCGCGAACGCGTTATGCTACGGACGTAGTTTCGTAGCAGTAGAGAGCTACGACTAGCTACGAAGTTAGCGTTGATGTCTAAAACTATACAACAATTATTTTCTATCAAAAAATTTAAATTAAAATTAAAAAAGAAGGTTAAATATTTGAACATTTTTTTTTTTGTTATTATTTATTTATTTATATAAATCAATTCCTAAGAAAATAATTTAAAGTAAAACAAAAATTAATTATTGTTTTCTTGTGTTTTTCTTTAATAATCTTATGAAGTGTTTTTGATTATTTGACAATCTACATAAAATGTAAATTAAAATTCATAATGGAGGACTTCCTTCGGATAAATGAAACTACCGACCATTTCTACACACGATGCACGAATATCAGTGCGTTTGATTGTAGCGAGGAAGAAATGCTGTGGTGTATAATGGGACCTAGAAGGCTGCCACTGTTACGAATCGTGCCAATCAGTGTTTTCCTCTTGATGATATTCTTCACTGGAGTCATTGGGAACGTAGCTGTGTGCGTGGTCATTGTACGACATCCCTCGATGCACACAGATACAAACTACTATCTGTTCAGTTTAGCTTTGTCCGATTTATTGCTTTTATTATTTGGTAAGTGTTTGTTGATCGTCTTAGTATGTATCGGCACGAAAGTTCAAATAACTTATATGTTTTATTGTTTATAAAATACTACACTAACGAAAACTACCACAATTTCCAAAACAGAAAAGCTGTATGTATGTATGATATGTATTTAGCATATTAGCAGAACATTCTAAATAGGTAGTATTTTTTTATTTATGAATATTCTGTTAATGATATCATGAAAGATTTGATATACTAATATTATAATAGCTTTAATTAGATAAGTAGAATTTTTTAATAACTTACATTAAACTGTTTTTAAATTTTATTGAGTTTTTATAAAGATATCAGATTCAACAGACTTCAAGATTAAACTAAAAAAAAAATTCATTGTCTTACTTTTTTCACAAACTACCAAACAAAATATAAAATCATTTTTTAGTTAAGAGTATTTACAAATTAGCTTACTTTGCACTTATAAGAAAGTAGTAGTAGGGTCTCTATTCTTTTTAATAATAAGTAAGGATTTGTTCAATATAAAATTATTCACATTATACCCCTTAGGTAATTAAATTTACCAAAAATTATTACCATAAAATAAGTTAAAGATGCAAAACAAAGTTGTATCGAGTTCAAATTAATTTTACGAAAACTTGTTAACACATATAAATTAAAGATGCAACACACAGTTGTATTGATCCCAAATTAATATAGGTTATCATAGAATGATATTTGTGACGAGAACATACGTATAAAAACTACGTTTTAAAACTCCTTTACTTTACATAATAGTCATATACAGGTAGACGCCGCTTATTGTGATCACTTTTAGCCAGCCCGTTTTGATAACAATAATCGAATGATAACGTTATGCGGATGGTAGTTTTTCATGCTTGTTGGGGGATTTAAGTACATATTAAGTTTCATAATAAGAAATTCTGTTGTTTGCTCAAATTTTCCATTTATTTACACTATTAAAAATATTCTAACACAAGATTCATTTGAAATATCGATCTATTGTTGTTTGACACTTGTTTTCATTCATAATCATGTGAATATAATTCTCAAAATAGTATAATTTTTCGAAGTTTGATGCTCGGTGTTGAACACCACGTCGTATCGAATCGTCGCATAGTCTTCTAAATCGATAACAATAAGCGACTTTTGATCACAATAAGCGACTTTTTTCAAATGTATTGCTAAGGAGAATTTTGGGACCGACCATTTTCGATAACAATAGCCGGCTGATAACATTAACCGTGATCACAATAAGTGGCGTCCACTGTATAGTGTTTTAAAAAAGCAGAAATTAATAAACAAATTTTGACAAAATTATTATAATTTTATATACCTATATTTATATTGTTTAGCAGTTTTTAATGTTACCAACATTTACAACACAATACGTCATTTATATAGAGCCACTTTACTTATATTATTATTATTTTTCATGAAAGATTGCTTTCGTAATTATATGCTCGTAATTTTGTGTTACACTCTTTTTTTCCATAAAAGTAACCATATTATTTCAATTCGTATAAATCATACTAAGCTCAAATATCGTTTGCTGGAACAATGGAAAAACACATTAGAGACAATTAAAATAAAGTTCTTCTTCTTTTTTTCTTTTTCTCCTGTTTCAATCTGGTAAATTTAAAGAGTTTACCAATTTTTCCGAAGAACTTATTCGTTCGAAATACGTTTATTCAAAACTACTGGTTGCACCCCTAATGGAAATGACAACACCAGAGACACACTTGAAATACGTTGCTACAGTTTTTTTTTAATCAGTTTTCTACCAATGATTATGAAAGTAGTGAATAACGTATACAAAAACGAAAAAATATTTTAAAAATAGAATTCGATATTTTTAAGACTAGCGTGACAAACAAAAAAAAGCTCTCAACTTTACAATAACATCATAAAACAATACGATATCAATTGATCAATTCGTTCAGAAGAGCACGGAATAGTTACACGATATTAAAGACAATAATATCAAAATAAATTAGCTTTATAAATAAAGAAAAAAATAAATAATTTTATAAAATTCAGGAACATTCATTTATTTTATAATATGAATGTTTTTAATACAACCGTTTCTAATTCAAATGAAATACTATTTTAGGTATATTCCACTATTCTACTAGTGCTGTGATGTTGTCCCATGATATTGCGACAACTGTCATTATTGAAACGGATATTTCAGACCCTAAAGTCATTTGGTACCAACGACACACATATTTGACAGGACGGACTATTATCGTAAACATGTCAATCGTCCCTCACATAATGCCTTCTTGGATCAAAATATATTTTTCCTACAATACAAGTTAGTTATTCTATCATCGTTTAGGTCCATCCAATTAAGAGGACGATTAAATATAATATTAAATTCAACTGATTGCAGATTAAACTGACTCAGTAATTTAAATTCGATGAGTCAAAGTGATGCTGTTATCATTACTAAGCGGTTACTAATACAGTTACAAGAAGATGTTTCAGAGTTTCTAATCCTGCATAAGTCTATTAATTTACAATTGTATAATTATTTAAAATTTAAATAAACATCAGCGTGCTAAACTTGTATATAGACATTTTTAAAAATGTTAATGTTTTTCTTCATCCTGAAAATTAAATTAATTTATTTAATAATTGCTTAAATTGCTTAAATTTGGTAATCTTTAAAATACTGCTGGTTTTCATGGCTATAATTATAGTACTGTTCATAAACATATTAGGGTATTTGTAATTATATCACTACATGTAATTAATTCATTATGTACCTACTTACACAAAGAGTATATTATTTTACTTACTTCAACTACATCAAGTTATTTTAGTTTTAAAACACTGGTCTTTTAATTCATTATATTCTTGTTGCAGGTCTTCCAAATGATCTCTCGGTATACTGGCACCAATACCCGTACAGCCTCGGCGTGGTCTTCTGCAAGCTTAGAGCTCTCATCTCTGAAGCGTGAGTTACTATTTTTTTTCTTTCTCTTGCAGTTATTTTAATACTATCCACTTGGCATCGTAATCGAAAGTTTTTTAAATACAGAATACATAAGAAATATTAAACAATGTTATGTTTTTATAAAAAATATTTTAATCAATATTTCAACTTACACAGTTATAAATCATATAGGTATGTAATATTAATATATTAATGAGTATGTCCATGGATATAAATTAATAAGTAGATAGATTAATCTTATCAGAAAGATAAAAAAGAACAAAAAGATTAGACTACCCCCGGTCTATATAGTATCTAAGTCCATGTAGATTATAGATATTTAAATACTTTTTAACTTTAATATAATTTAAATAGTACATACATACAATATTTATAATGTTTAAATGCCAGTATTCTAAAGGTTTCAATGATTGTATAAAATATTTTTATTAAAAAAGATAATATGTGTATTAAACAATACTTTATATATCTTTTTTAATAGAACTATTTTGTATCATCATTCGTTTTTTAATAGAACTATTTTGTTCATCATTATTATTATATATTATATAATAATATACATATATATGAATATTGAATCATAGACGATTTCTCGGAAAATCTAGGATTTGTTGCTTTTTAAATAAGTGTGAGTATTATTGGGTAACTTTTCACTGACGTATTAGTTCAACTTTACTATTGAATCAAGTTTTTCTTTGAATATTATATTAATCTAATTCATGAACATAGCTGCAATATTATCTAATCAATTCGTGTTTCAAAATACATTAATTAACTTAATTCTACGAGGTTAACATCGACCACGCAAATAACTGATCGACTCCCGTAGACTTGTTACGATACTAATCTATTTGCAAATAAAGTGAATGACTTTCAATTATATTCTTAACAATTCAAAAAATACTAAGTAGAAAAAAAATATTTTTATTTTATTTATTATTATTCGTTATCACATTTTTGCTTTTGTTTAATTAAAGTACGATACCATTATTATCAGAAATGTTTTCGTTTAATCGAATAAGAACATTTAATTAGACAAGTTTGTATCAAGGGTCATCAAATCAAATCAAATCAAAATTAGTTTATTGCATTTAAGTGAAAAACACATTTATGCCAAGTCATATTTAAAATCTACTGCCGCTTCTTAAGGTGCTTAGGGACCCAAAGGTCGCAGAGAAGAAACGACGAGAAACTTTCGCCAGCACATCTTTTTAACATAACTAGTTAACAATTTTATTGAACATGTTTACTTATTAAAATGTTCTTTTTAAATAACAATTGAAACAAAAATAACAATTAAATAAACATTATCTGTACATCAAATAAATAATTAAACAACATAAGAATTATTTTTGACAACAAATTAAATTAAATTAAATTAAATTAAATTAAATTAAATTAAATTAAATTAAATTAAATTAAATTAAATTAAATTAAATTAAATTAAATTAAATTAAATTAAATTAAATTAAATTAAATTAAATTAAATTAAATTAAATTAAATTAAATTAAATTAAATTAAATTAAATTAAATTAAATTAAATTAAATTAAATTAAATTAAATTAAATTAAATTAAATTAAATTAAATTAAATTAAATTAAATTAAATTAAATTAAATTAAATTAAATTAAATTAAATTAAATTAAATTAAATTAAATTAAATTAAATTAAATTAAATTAAATTAAATTAAATTAAATTAAATTAAATTAAATTAAATTAAATTAAATTAAATTAAATTAAATTAAATTAAATTAAATTAAATTAAATTAAATTAAATTAAATTAAATTAAATTAAATTAAATTAAATTAAATTAAATTAAATTAAATTAAATTAAATTAAATTAAATTAAATTAAATTAAATTAAATTAAATTAAATTAAATTAAATTAAATTAAATTAAATTAAATTAAATTAAATTAAATTAAATTAAATTAAATTAAATTAAATTAAATTAAATTAAATTAAATTAAATTAAATTAAATTAAATTAAATTAAATTAAATTAAATTAATTTAATGATTCCGTATCGCTAGCTCAGTTGGTAGAGCGACGGGACGGTTTCCCAGTAGTCGCGGGTTCGAATCCCTGCCCGTATCGGTTTATTTTTCATTCTTTATTTATATAAATTTAGAAGTTATTTGATTACTAATGTTGTCTACACGAAGTTAGCCGACAAAGGTTCCTTGACAAAGTTAGAGATGCTTCCTGTTGAATCTTTTTGATAAAGCTTAACTCTTCTTAACACTTAAAAGTGATCACTTGTTCATTTAATGATAAGTGATAAATTTTACTGTTTTGTACTATTAATAAGAGAAATAATGAAACTGCTGTAAAAACTTAAATAAATTAATCTTGTAGAACAAAGAAACCATTAAGATTTTAATTTCGAAATTCAATGCATGCTTTTTAATTTATTATATTAATTTATTAATTTCATTATGATGTACAATTAATCAAATTTATATATATATTTTTTTATATTTGTGGCGCTTGGCATTTTTAGGAGTCTTTGATTATAAAACTATAATGATTTGAAATGCATGAAAAACAATCAATAAATTTGGATTTTTTTTTAATGAAAGCATATGATATAAAGAAGACCTGAAAAAAAGCACAATTTTTGGTTTGTAATCAATCTCTGACCGTAACAATTAATCAATTATACCATTTTTGACACATTGAATTTTTAGGTCAAAAGATTATTGTAATTTATTTTTAGCAGTTTTAAACACAAACGATTTAAGATGCTATTTTCCCACAGCGCATCATATGTGTCGGTAATGACAATAGTGGCTTTCACTTTGGAGCGATACCTGGCCATCTGCCATCCGCTACACATCTATGCTGTGGCGGGGCTGGGACGCGCGCTGCGTATTGTGCTGACGCTGTGGGTACTGTCACTGCTCGCCGCTTCACCCTTCGCGCACTACACCACTGTCAACTACCACGACTATCCTCCCAGTGAGTTATCTGTACTTATAAAATAGTTTCACTATTAAAGCCGAGGCGAAACCCTCAATTACATGTTGTTATATTTTACTGACACATCGACGATATATTTTAAATTAATATTACTCTTAATATATCGCTATGTAGAAAATGACATTTCTGTACTATTTTTTTCCACACAAGAAAATAATGTTGATGATTGATTTAACCTGGTATGAGATACTAAACGACGTTTTATGTTATTTCAGGTAAAGTTCTTATGTTATGAATTTCAACCAACTATATCTAAAAATGTATCTATACCTTATCAAGCTTTGTTAAAAATCAATAAATATTTAGTATTACGTGTACTATATTTGCATAAAGGTAACATTAAATATTTACTTCCATTTATTATTATTATTATATTCTTATTCTGTACACCACAAAAAAAAATAGATGACATAAAAAATTACCTATGTTGTACACTATATTTAATAATCTTTAAGGGAATACAAAAACGTGGGATTTTTCCATGCTTGTGATAAAGTAATCCTGTTACATTGGAAACATAACTATTATAAAAAAACACACATCAGTTATTTTTTTTTTTTCAAAAGTTCATCAAAATCAAACCATACCCCCGTACCATGGCAGTAAAGAATAACATTACAAATAAATCACTACCAAAACTAAGCTTTGAAATCGTTTATGTTGTAAATACATGTTTAGTCATGTTAAGCTTATTTACATTTTAAACAAATATAATACAAATTACTATTTATAATTATTAGTCATAATCCATTATTTTGTATGTGTTATCTTTTCGATACTAGCTTATACTGTGAAGTGAGAAACTTTGGATAGCATAATCGCCAGAATCCGAAATATAGAATGCAAAATTCGCTTAGGCTAGGCATTTAATGACACCATATCTCAATTGGACTATACGGGAGCTTAACATTTTTTAAATGGTTTCTCCCTGCCAGCTCTGATGTAAGTTTACCGAAAAGAAGAGATTAAGAAGTTTATTTATATTTGGCCAGCATCAGGTAATGCATCCTTGGAGTCTGCATTTTGTGCAATGCTGGAACTACCGTCGTGGCATATTTGTGAACTGAGCAGCTTCTTCTTTTTCCTTCTTCCTGGAGTAGTCATTCTCTGTCTCTACATCAGAATGGGGTTACGGATCAGGTATGTTATGGGGTTTGTACATATTCCTGATGTTCTTAAACAAAATTTGACAGTCAGTCAGTCATTAATAAAAACTCAAATATATGTTTTGTCTCACTTTTTCTCTAAGTATATTACTCGATGGTACAGGTCAACACACTCTCACTCGCCGGGCACCCCGGGTACGCTGAAAGGTGTGAACGGGAGTGTACACGGAGAGGCGCGCCAGGCTCAGTCCAGAAAGAATATTATCCGGATGCTGGGTGATTTTATACTCTCGTTCACAGCCTATGGTATCACTTAGAGTGATATACTTTGTTTGTTTATATCGTATTACGTAAACGTAATATATGTTAGTAGTTTTTTTTTTACTTAGCCCTTCACATTTATCGCTTCCTAAAATAAATACAACAAAAATACAATTAAAGTTTTGTAGGTACAAATATAATAATCTAATCACGCATTTTATATTTACGGGAGTACAGCTGCAGTGGTGATAGCATTCTTTGTGTGCTGGGCGCCGTTCCACTTCCAGCGGCTGTTCTTTATATATGGCAGCAGGGTGCGTCACTACCACACCATCAACGAATACCTCTTCCTCGCCGCCGGAGCCTTCTACTACATCTCCGCCACTGTCAACCCCATCTTGTACAATATCATGAGCCACAGGTTAGTGATCTTTTATCTATGTGACCAGCTTTATGTATTAGTAAGGTAAAGGTAAGTAGTGACGTCATCCAAACACATCTGTAACTATACTAACTCTCGTCGAATAAAGAGAGATTCTATGGAAATTTTACTATTAATGTATTAATGTATATGCATAAAAGTTTAATAAAACTAAACATTCATGTTTAATTTAAACAGTTATTTAATTTGTTCTTGTCATTTTCAGACGCACTAATCCTTCTTATTTATTATAATATTTTTACAACCAGTTTTTGTATTGTTTTTATTCTATTTAACTCATCCGGAAGTTTTTATTTTTGTTTAGTAATCTTGGGCACTTTTTGTCTTTACCTAAATCATTATTTATGTTGCCAAAATATTAAATAAAGTTGTGTTCGTGAAGTTCTATCCTTAATTCTACCTACACATTTTTTCATTTTATCTTATTAATTATGATGTCTTTTACCCATATACCGAGTGTATTTGGGGCAGAAAGTTAATTTGGACATCCTTTTTAACGGAAACCTTTTCAAAATTAGTTCAACATTATTTTTAAATTAGCTTTACAGATATACATTTCTAAGGTTTAATCATCACAAATGAGGGCTTGGATTCAAATATATTTTTTTTTAGTTAAAGACATCATGGCTGTTTTGATTTGTTTTATTGGGCTTTTTAATTTACAGTAAAGTATTATTATTATTTCATCAGATACAGAATCGCGTTCAAAGAGACCCTCTGCTGCCAGAAAAAGCACAGGAAGAAAAGCAGGTACCGTGAACAATCCAGCGTCCGGGACACTATGGTGAACCACACCTCGTCCGGCTCCCACCAGGTGCGGGTCCGTTCTAGTAGCCGCGACCGCAAGAACCACAGCGATTCTCGCGCCAGGAACAACTATAGTTCTGACAATAGCATTATCTATAGCAACCGCTGGAAGGACTACAATAGAAGAGAGAATGGACTGGTGAAGAAGAACAACAATGAGGCCAGCCAGTTGATGCTAAATGATTACATTAATGACTGTGAACTGTAAAAATGTATATGCTTCGTATTCTCAACTCGTAATTTATATTGTTACTCTTAGATAAATCCATTATCACAGCACAAATAAATTCTCTAATTTTATTCTTAATAATGATCTTGAACTCTGACAAGTATTAACCTAGAACCTAGTAGAAACTAATAAAGGATTCTGTTGATTACCAATTATTCCAAAAAACATCAATATCTTCATATAAATATCTTTATTATTAAATTGTAAGTAATTTTAATAAGGTGTTGAAGTTTACTTTATTTTGAATTAACTTTAGCATAATATGATAACAATATAATAAAAAATATTTTTTTTACATTTTTATCGTTTTACTTATTTAAAATAACTCCAAATAAAAATCAATGAATAAAGTAGTTTTAAAGTTGAAATGAAAGACATTTTTATATAAAATTCAGTTTAAAGTTTAATTTATTTTCCATGCTGTACTCAAGAAAAATAATATTTTGGCTCAAAGAAGAGATAAAACAATAACTGGATCAATTGGTTGTTACAAATTCCAATATCAAGGTTTATTTTATGAGTAGGCAAAACACTCGATCAAATTGTCATACTTTGAAAATTGTTCTTAAAGTAGACGGATACCCTTCCATAAATTGTTGTAAATTCTTGCGCCTTGTAATAAGATGAAAGTTGTATCAATTAGTATTTAATATAGTATACCACCACAAAATATTTTGCCGATTTTGTTAATCTGAGAGCAGAGATATACGACACTCAGAAAAATGCAGGCTGTGTTACTAAGTAGAGTAGCAGTTAACTTTTATATGATCAATTGATATTATCAGTGGAGTGTCATGGCAGACTAAAAATCAGTGTACATTTCGAGTATCACTCGAATGTCAAATTGACTAATTTAACGTAAATCGATAATTTATTTTCTTTTATAATTATATAATAAATTATCATATTATTTTTTAATTTTAATAAATAATCAAATTTATCATCTGCAACCAACAAATACTTTTAGACGATACCTACAAACTCCCATTACTTTTTAATTATTTACAAATATCGATTATAGTTTTATCGATTACATTTAGCAAAACTTATCTTTGTGATTTCTCTTTTTTCTGATTGCTATTATAGCTCATTTCGTAGAATAGAAAAATGTTACATTTTTTTTAAACCATGTCTCAACCTCTTACAACTAGGCCAAGAAATCCCCGTCTTCCGTCCGACAATTATTATTTGTAACGTCTTCAATGCTATATTTAATGTTCACGTACCACGACTGTAAATACAATCACTATCAGTACCTTACTACATCTTGTTGAAGAACTGGGTCTTAAATGACATATATTTCTTATCTGCTATATCAGTTTAAAGCTATATCATCCCTCTTGAAAGGGTATTGTGTCTGAAAATTTCCTGAATACAAGATATTGAATATGATATGATAGAAATCTTTTCTAGCGTTTGCTTTGGAATATAAAATTCAAGTTGAGAAGTATATCTTCCTCGGATCTGTCGTTTACACGCGAAACGTTTCCTTCATAAATATTTGTAGTTCATATTTAATATTAAATTCTTTATTTTATCTTTAAATTATATATTTTAATATTTAAAGTTGACTTATTTTTATTTAATCTATTGCTTTTATATACATATATACTATTGCTTTTATATTGCTTTTATTTACATAAGTAGTCGTGAGTTCGCCATGTTCCGGGTTTCGAAGGTTTCGAGGTTCTTACTCAAGGTTCAACCCTTCGAGGTTTGTGCTCGCACAATGGTTCATGCTCATGGTACTGTAAATACTAAACCATGGTTATTCATATAACAATACAGAACCAAATTTTTCAAAGAACAAGCTCAAATTAATATGTTGCTGCTTTAGTCTTGACAATATTCAAGCACAGATTTTATAAGTACAAGTGAGTGTCTATTAAGATAAATGCATTTGCTTGGCAATTATGTACAGTACAGTATATAAGTAATAGTGGCACCTGTAGTACCACTATTGCTTATATACTTGGATATATACTTATACAAGGCATGTATAAAAGAATTAACAAATATATTTTCGTTTTAATTTCACTTTTTCCTTCATTTACTTTTAGATTTTTACCTAGCAGATATTTTAGATTTTATAAATAGACACACTAAACATTAAAAAGGTGTTTACATAAACAGGTTGAAAAGATTAAATATGTCTTATAATCTACAATAAGTATTCTATTCAAACAGTTTATTGGATAACTGAAAAATCTATCAAATAATATTTTTATAGAATCCGTGAACGGCTTGGACGGTGGGACAATTTTAATAGTAAAAGGGAAGGACGTATTTCAGTTTTCGATGATAAAAGATGTCGAACTAACTACGAGTAACTTCCAAATCGATTTAACTAAATATCATAAATATATTGAAATTTAGAATATTAAAAATCTATCATGGAAACCTTTGAATGAAGCATTTAGTATTAAACACTAAGTGTCAATTAACATTCTAAGATTTTGCACGATCTTCATTATTGTAATAACAGTAACAAAATTATATAAAACGGTTACTAATTTTAGTACCGAAGTACGTTACACAAACGAATACTTCCAAAAAACAAATAATAAACTAACAATAGATACTTACTTACTACGTAATTAAATGGATGGGATCTGATTTAGAAGTAGGCTTCTGCCTTTGAAGAAGTTGCATTTGAGGAGAATTTAGTGCAGAAAGAACTTCATGAACGTCTAAGTATGTTTAAATAAGTAGCCTGTTCGCAGTTACATAGTTCAGAAATATTACATGCAAATGCGATCTAAGTTTAGTTCAGTCTAGTTTTGTGCTTCAACAAGATGCCTCCAGCAAATTTCGTACCTACTTTGAGGATGTTATGAATGAGATGGAGCAAAATTTTGAATTTTAGTTGAAAGTATAAAAATTCTTGAAAACTATGCGATACTTACTGATTTGTTTTTACAATGTATTTCATCAAATTTTATTTTATTTTATTTTCTTAATTAATTATTACCAGAAAGGAATCGGCTGTAGTACTCGATCAACAAGTAGGGGGGTCCATTACTATAAAACAACAACTCATATCTTAATAATACTCACAACAAAATAACGCATAACTACTTACAAATATTACTAGTACTTAATTTCTTCAAAACTATAATGTTTTTTTTTGCACGTCGTCAGATACTTATAAATACTGAAAGAAAATAGTTCATTTTATTCAGATCTATGGGAATGTTATAATACACTAAAAATATTGTAATATAACATGGATTGCCTTTTGGCTCACTCACTCATTATACGAAAGGTGACTACAATAAGTACTTGTCGTCAGTCTGGACATCCCATATGATCTGTAATTAAATTAATACTGCTAGCATCCCGCACCTCTGTTCACGCTACCATTTGGTATATTATTTTTTTATTTTAAATAGTTAAATAATGGCTCTTACTCATTTGGGATTAACAAAACTTTTCGCATAAGCTTCGAAAAAATGTTCGAGTCTCTTTGGAAGTTCCTTCTTATTAGTCTGATATTCAGAGACTACGCTTACAAATTCGTTAGTTCATTTTTATTCACGTGTTTTTGAAAAGGTTAATTGAACTGAAATTCTTCGACAGTCGCTCTTGTATAGAGAGTGAACGCTTTGAGTTTCCACACACAAAGTCCTAGTATAATTAATCCTTTACTGCGTCACCGATAACTAACTGTGTCAACGGGAGATTTACATTTATTGTATAGACAGTATTTTACTTCATACAAAATAACTAAAACTTTAATTTATTTATCTTTAGTTTTAGTTCGTAGCATAGTTTATAAATATGTAAATGTCTGGCATCATCATCAGACCTCTTATAGAACAGATAAGTTGATTGATTAGAAGATAAACAACGAGATACTATAAGGACTTTGATCATGCAATGTCTTACTACACAAAACTAATACTAAGCACACTACTGAACTTTAATGAAACAAAATACAGTCTCTTGCTAAAAGACCGAACTGTACGACTTCCACAGAATAAGTGTCTGTTGTTTTTAATTTCACTCCATGACCTAGATTCTATCTAGACTCGGTCTGAAGAAGTTCGAAGTACGAAGTTAGCCGAACGACATCTCTTTGACCCGTACCGCGTTTCATTTAACTTTTGTACTAATTACTGTCTCCGGCATATATATATATATTTTAAATTCATCGTCACCGAAATACTACATGTCCCAAAATGTCGCTTGTCGAGGGAAATGTCTCGGCGGTCATATGTTGTGCAAATAATTTAAGATAAATATCCTGAATTATTTGAATACAAAAATAAAGTTGTGACTGATTGTCCTGAATAATAAACAACTAGATGAGGAGGCCACTTAAAAAATCTATGTTTGCAAATACGTTTGGCATAAGAATTGGAGAAGATTGAAAATGAATTAATAGAATTCCAAATAAAGACCAAGATATGTTACTTGTTGTGTTGATTCAACAAGTAACAAAATTATATTGGTACCATAGTATTCGCGATTCTGATGGATAGTCGAATAAATGAAAGAATTTGTATTTTATTAACTTTGACAAAGTGTAATAAGTGTAATATAGAGTTTCACTCCCACTAGTGTAAACAAAAAGCGATCGCCAACTTAACTCAATGCAAACCATTGAAAATAATTTTTGGTTAATTATTCCACAAAAACATGACTTCAATCAAGGATTTTTATTATAAACATGCAGAACTACAGCAATCGATAAAAAAATCAATGAAACCAGTTCCATAACTACAGAGGAGTTAGATGACATAAAATACATTTGACCTAACAACATAGAGCGTCGCTCGTCGCTTGCTTACTCGCTAATAAGACGACGAAGCTTCTTAGCACTCACCGGATTCATAAAATAAATATGTAACTGTATATATTTAGATTTTTTTTTTTAATGTTTTTTAAATTATGAAATTTTTCAATATTGACTAAAGTAAGCTAGTGACGTAACAAAAGCTTTTTGTTATTAAAAGAGAGAATTCTTCAAAGCTATCAAATTATTATATAAGATGAAATAAGATTATAATTCTTTACCCAATTACTTAATTAAAGCTATTTTAACAAAAAATAAAACCTTTAATTTGGTTTTAGGTTTAAATTGATATTATCCTATGGTAATTTAAATTTAAATGATTTCTTATAACTCTTTTGCTAAACAAACACAGAGGAACTCTCAAACTTGTCGCTCCTGGGATGACCTGGGCTAATCGACGAAGAATCTAATTAGTACTTGTTGTAATTCGATCGAAAATTAATTAAATGGCGTTGAGGGAGTTGTCTGACAAAACTTTCATCCTTAAGTTTTAAGGAGTACTTGGGAGTAGTTAATGTACAAATTTCAGCAACAAATGAATAGGTATATGTTAAGTACCTTTTGTAATAAACATTAACATTAAACACACTAATAAGTAATTAGTTACTAGTTTAATATTGGTATAAATTAACATTTTCTGTAAGAATAACCACTAAATGAACTTGAGTTTTTTACGAAAACATGTTTAATATTCTTCACTGTGCCATAGCAAACTGCCAACTGTTTTAATCGTCTTAGTTTATATGTAATTCTTCGAGAGATCAGCAGTAGATCTTTTTATAACAAAAACTAATTTTTGTTTATACAATTACATTTTTGTTGCATACTGTTACCGATAGTGTGTGATGGTGATAGTGCCGTCATAAATCTTTTATTCATAAGAAAAATCAAAACATTGAAAATAATTTTCGGTTGATTATTCCTCAAGGACCTATCACTGATTTTTGCTTATGAACACTCACTAGATCTACAAGAAATTAATTAAAAAAAACAAATCGATTCAGTAATTACAGAGGAGATCGATAACATAGAATGCATTTAACACAGAGCTTCGATCTTCACTCGCTGAAGAAGTTTGATAATGTTATTAAAATACTAAAACTACATGTTAATGGAAATTATAAAAACACTTCTTCATAACGACACTTACTTACATGATATTCGAGCAAGTTTTTATAAGCCACCTTCCCAAAATTTTTATAATATAAGATTATTATTTTCGTGGGATTCTTGTGATATGCGGGAATAAATTACAGACAAACTTTTTTCGATAATTGCCGTCGAGCCAACGATATTGAATCACAAACTTATTCGAAGAAAATGGAAGATTTATTGAATGTTTAAAATGACTAGGACATTATTGTAATAATTTATATAAATTATTGAACTTAAATTTATGTATAAAATAATTTTTTGGTGTAAGGTTATTTTTAATCTTACTTATTATTCTTAAGGATATTGGTTTTGCTTAAATTAAAAACTGTAGTTACGAAAATTATTAGAAATGTCCTCAATTACGTTTCTCCAGCGTTAATAAAGTAATACAAATCAGGGCACGACGACAAAAATTCTAAATTTGTATTAACACTTTCAATTTGTTAAGTTATATTACATTAAAAGCATTAAAATGTTTCTATGACACATCTTTAGATTCATATTAATGATTAAATAAAATTATTTAATCATTAATATGAATCTAAAGAATTTTAAAGGGTTGCATTACACATTATGAAATTTTGATATTTACGACATACCGCAAATATATTGAATTTCAAAGAAACTAAATTAGTTTATTGGGCTAATAAATAGGAAAATCAAATTAGTGTCAACTATAGAATACTTGAATTATTAACTTATTTTTCATTCATCACGGTGAGTGCGAAAGCGATCCGGAGGTGTCCCATTATGACGGAGGCTGCAACCGTCTAGTTTAGTGAGTAGGAGTCTCACATAAACGCCTTCATCTTTCCTTAGATGGAGGTATCTACCCATGATGGGTTCCAGAAGTCAAAAAAAAGGTTTTTTTAAGAGTTAATAAGTTGTATACAGCAAGTAAAACTTCTTCACAGACGTTCATCTAAGCTGTGGACTATATTATAGGTACTAGTTATATACGACCTTACAAAACAAGATGGTTTACTGACAAACTTGGAGTGTCCTCGTGCTTTCTGCTACAGCTATTTTACTTACAAACTTACTATAATCAGTTAGTTCTCTTAAAGCCAAATATTTCACTTACTTTGAATAAAGATGAATAACATTTTGTAATTTTAAAAGTAAGAATTTGGAATTATGTGCTATCTCCAAGGCACAATATTCTAATAAACAGTTGACTCTGGATGACTCAAAGAATTGTCCCGAATGGGAATCAAACCCACAACCTTTGGTTCAGCAATCAGGGTTACTAACCGCCACACCAAGAGTATTAATTTAGAAAGTGGAGTACACTTATACATTTTATTTTCTCTTATTTTTGCTTTACTTTGTTTTACACAAATGTAATGTTTTCAACGTGTATTTTTTTAAGTGAAACATCTTTTGAAGCCCCTTGAACAAATTCGCCTCGCCCAAAAACAAATGTCTACTATGACGATGCTGAATTGGTGTTCCATCTTATTTTATATTATTTTCTTAAGTTTGCAACAAATCATTTATAAACAAAGAGCCTTCAACTTAGCTACAAAAGGCCTTAAAATGTGTTTATTTTATTGATTTTAGAAGCCTTTCTCACATTTAATATATTTCAGGACATTTTCAAATAGGAAAAGAAAATGTTAACTACCATAATAAGAATTTTCTTCCTTCACAACGAGTTAATATCCGATATGGATGTAAAAACTAGTACAATCAATACCTACATGCAAAATACTGATATTTCTTCTAAAAACTTACGTCCTTTTATAAACGTCTTCTTGTATTCGAATGCCTCTTTACATTAAAAAAAAATCGATTTCATTTTACGCGGGTGTGTAGCTACACAAATCGCTCTTTCATTTGAAGATGACGTTGAATAAAATATTATTCAATTTATTTTTGTTTAACTTTCAAGAGATTTACAATGTTTAGTAATTTACCGTAGAACGAAAGAACAAACAAGTTACTATTTAGAACAAAAAAAGTTTGAGAATCACATGTGTTATTTATTTTTATTGAAACAAATAATTATTCGTCTGTAATAAAGTAGGTAAATATATTTATGAAATTAGTAGCATGTTATCTTATTTCTAAAGGAATTACCATTTCTTTCTACGACCTTATATAAATAATAGTAATATATTACATTATGTAAACTTTCCACAATGTAAAAAAAAACTAGGCACTTGTTACTCCGAAAGGAACACAACAGAGTGTTATAATATAAAGTCTTTTTTCACATATCTTATTAAGTTTAACAACATAACTTTTAGCAAAAATAATCCTGAAAGCAATAAATGAAGCCAATACAATTAGATTCTTATTCTTTGGAAGTTTTTATTCCATTGATCTATATGTTTATCTTTAAAAGTAAAAAGCTCTCTGAGTTTTTGTGACAAATAATCTATAATTAAATTAAATTGCTTAAGGATTATCATGAAGCTTTAAGGTTTAAACCACTTTATCAACCTTGTTAATGTTAACGATTGAATTGTAGGTGACTCGTTAATTGGGGATGAAATAAGAGACGATCCCAAAGATAAGATTTGTAACAACTGAGAAAAAGAACGAAAATACTCGCTTGAAGTACTTCTAAATATCACCAATAGAAAAATAGTGTACTATAAGGCTTAATTAATTACCCTTTAAAGTAATTTTTTAAGAACTTTCAGCTGTCAGTACTTTGAGGTCGTTTTGAGGTAAAGTTAAAGTTTCATAAAGTGCGAATGAGACATTTTTGGTTTCCTGTCGCTTTTGAAAGACATCTTATATATAGCTAAATAAAGGGCAATTTGATTGAATTTTTGCCAGAACAGACGTAAAGAGTTGTATTAGTTAAATCTAGCTTCGCCTGCATTTATGACGTTTTAATATTCACTGAATAAACGATATATATACCTGCTGTGCCTCATATGTGATTTTGAAGTAGGGTGGCAAGTATGAACATAATTATTTAATATATTCACCATATTACATTAGTATTTTCGGCACCTTTCAATATTTTAATTGTTTTCAAATAAGGGGATGTATTTTTTAAATAAATCCTCTTATTAACTGTATATTTATTCAAATGTAATCCCTAATGACTACGCTTCTCATTTTACATAACAGTAAAATATCAAACAGAAAAACGAAAGTATTGAGCTCATTGATATTTTAAAAATATAGTGAAATAATCAACACAAAAATGAAATGATTGAGCTCATTGATATTCTACAAATATAGAAAAATATGAAACGTAAAAATCAAATGATCTTATTGATCATGCATGCTCATGCAAGATTTATTAAGTAGTATTCATTTTCCATCTCGAAATAAGCGTATAAAGCAAATAATTTAAAAGATTGAGAATAGAAATATATGACTTTAAAGACATCTCTTGTATTTTACTGAAGTAAATATTTCCGTAACTGAACTGAATAAACCGACACAGAAGAACTTATGTCTGGGTCTTAATTAAGAGAAATGTCAGATGTTGCTTAAAAATGTATAGCTTTTTCATCAATTTGTAGCGGTTTCCTGAAGAGGCATTATCACTTAAATTCTACAGAATATAAAATATTATTTTGTAGGGAGTGCTTAGGCACAAGAAGACTATTCAAAAATATTTTCAGATTTTATCAAATATAAAATATATTGATTAATTAAACGTGTATGTTATGTGTTGTAATTATTAAATTTAATTTTATGATTTTTTAATTATAAGTAACTCATAAAATCTAAACAATCTAATCTAAATAATCAAAACAATTTAATAAAAATGTATTTAAAATCTATTTGTGAAATCTTGAGTTCTATACTATAGCAATAATAATAAATTGGTAATATCGGTCTATAGATAATACTTAGGTTTTAAAAACTAATACGCTATAAATAAAGATAAAAGTTAAGATTTAAATATATATATATATATATATATATATAGGTATATATATATATATATATATATATATATATATATATATATATATATATATATATATATATATATATATATATATATATATATATATATATATATATATATATATATATAGGTATATATATTATCAGCGACAACTGCTTATATCCATTCTCCCGTTTTGAACAAGTTAATGTTTTTTAATTGTAATTGTAGCCTAAAGTTTCATGAGTTAGCCTAAAGTTTCAGAATTTCATGGAGTAAAGTCCATCCAACGCTATTTTTGACACCTATTAAGATTTAAATATATATATATATATATATATATATAGGTATATATATTATCAGCGACAACTGCTTATATCCATTCTCCCGTTTTGAACAAGTTAATGTTTTTTAATTGTAATTGTAGCCTAAAGTTTCATGAGTTAGCCTAAAGTTTCAGAATTTCATGGAGTAAAGTCCATCCAACGCTATTTTTGACACCTATAATCGACTAACGACTAAGTCCACTTAAATAAGCAAACTCGACAACTATTTTCATTAAAATTTGTGCCATAGTTTTATTTTATTGTACTTACAACTTAAATTAGAAAGTTTTTTACAGTAGAAAGTGTCCTTTCTGTTGAGCACTGAGAAAATCTTTATAGATATAAAATTTCAATACAATTTGTCCATGTTTTCATGATGCGTGAACCGACAAACACTCAAATGGTTTTAAATTATTATTTTGATTTATCTGTCATGTAATGGAATGAGCAATTTCAAACTTAATTTTTTTATTACGCGTCCGTATATTCTTTTCACGATGCACATTAGGTACGGTATTCGGCACGAGGTATTAGTAATATACAAGTATGCAGAAGTACACAAAGAGAAACTCTGAAACTGCCTGCAGTCTTACTAACATGCCGTCTCACAACTCATTTAGAAAATAAACATTTAGAACAAATCTTCCCTTTACATAAAAATGAGCACTAATAATTCAGTCCTGAAAAAGCAGTGTAAATACTATCCTGTACAAACATTAACAATTGGTATTATAGTTATTTATTTCAGTTATAATGAGAGTCAAGAAATTAACATATTTAATTTCCTGGTGAAGATGTCGCGCGTACATCCAACTAGTTTATAAATAGCCCCAATAGTGTAGTGATAATTCACATCTATGTGTATGTAGGTATAGTGTGGCACAATACAACAATATTCGACGAAAACTTACTATAAATATAATTTCAGTCTACCCACCTATTCGAAATATCTTAAATTTCTGATATAAGCTAACTTTTGAAAAGATTTTGCGATAAAGGGTATGTTGTATATTCTTGAATACACAGATCTCTCTTATGTTGAAGATGTTACTTTTAGAATTTAATATATTTAGTATGTCTTTAATAGAAAACTGTTTTTATAACTGCTATAATTTAATATTTGAATCTCAAATAAACCTAACATATATATAATACAGTTTCCCCTGTCAAGAAAGAAGTAAATATATACCTACTTACTAACTTCCGTACACATATAATTTTAGTCATACTTTTCTAGCAGAATTGATAAAAAAAATAACTATTACTAAACAATTAGGTCGAATTATAAAATATGTATTACTCTAAGGTGCAGAAAATATGGAGCAAAAATATGAACAAATCGTAAGTATATTGTAGTAATTATTATTACGTTAAGTCGTGTACTAACTACTACTAATGAGGTGCAGATTAATTAAGTATAACATACATAAGGGTAAAAATAAATTAAGACATAGAAAACGGTTTGTTCGTAGACTAAATAAACTAAAAGAAACAGCTGTTCATTATTCATAAGAAAGATAAGATAAACTTTTTAGGAATACAGTTTAAATTTGGTTCTACAAAAATTTTGATAATCTCGATTTTAATTATTCGAGTTTCGAAAGTTGCCTGATATCTTTTGCTAAAAATATTTTTTCACGGCTTCTAATCTTTTACATATTACTTATTAAGTAATTTATAGTAAGTATTTAAATTATAAAAACTGTATATAAGACTGTTCAGTGTAATGCCGGACTATTTCTAGTCCGTATAATAGATTTGTTACCCGTTCAAGAGTTCGTATCTAACAGCAATAATTCTTTATGTTCCATAGATTATTAACTGAATCCAAAACTCCAGATTGCTGTTCTAAACTGGGTACACCTACCTACTTTGAGTTTGTCGAGTTAAACTTATATAATTGACACAGAAACTGGAAAGGAATAGTGCGCATTGAAGAACAACATAGATTTTGAGTCGGTTTGAGCAAATTACCTCACCCCGGACCTTATATACCCTATGCAGGGGCATAGTGTATACCTGTAGGGTATGCCACATGTATATCCTGTTTACTTAGGCTTAGTTTTAACACTATTGCAAGGATTATTAAAATTTTTAAATGTGATATATATTTTCTATATCTTACGAATTAGAACTTATTTTATAATACCTACAGGGTGTTTTTTTTTGGAACCGTATCCACTTAAATCATCATAGTGGAATTTTACGGGATGATATTCAACAGCACGAAGAAACGACTTCGAATATGGCACAGCGCAACGAGAAGCAACCTCTTTAATTTTGGTGGTTTGTTATTCCTCCTAGTTGACCCCTCCACTCCGGAATAGCAGACGGTAAACATGACCGCGGAAGATTTTATAACACAAAGGGCAAGTTTTAAAATTGATTTAATTTAATTCTCTCATCTCCAAACATAATACAGTGTTGCAAAATTAAAATACATACAACTCTTTAAAACATTTCGAAATAAAGAGGTAAAGTCTTTTGAAATCAAAAGCAGCCGCTTTTCATAAAGGACTGTCTGTCAGGAATTAATTAGGTTTGGTTCAGACAAAAAGTAACGTATTTAAAAATAGCATGACATATGATATATCAAAGGATATGCCTTTGTAACTAAACAAGTTCTATTTTATAATTGTTATTTTAGAGTGAATTCTCATCATCCCGATATAGTTATTTTTTTTATACTGTCTAAGTTAATGCTTGACTAAATTCCACCTGATGGTAAGTGGAAATATAGTCATAGATGTTAAGGCGCATTAGCTTAGTAACCTATTCATGCTTCTCTTAAAGACATCCACATTATATTCGGATGGAAATTCCAAGGCAGGCAAGCTCTGTTCTGTTCAGTTCTGTCTTGTAACTATTAAAACTTTATTGTTTGGTCTTTTGATTATATATATAAAAACGGTTGTAACTTGGTTGAATCCCAGCTAAAAATGCCTTATGAGATCTTGGCCTGAACTAAAACTGCATTTATATGAAATATAAACACTTAAAATATATACAATGTGCAATCACAGCAATTACTGATAATTCTGTTAAGAATAATTTACTGTAAATAGTATCATTCCTAATAATTCATTACACCTAAATTGCCTGCGAAAAAAAACAGAATACGTAGATTATATATTCCCAGTATTTATAATGTTTATTTCTATGTATTTGCATCGTTGCTAACACCCTTAACACAAGCAAATAACTTGCTTACTTAGAGGTTAGATCAATGTGTGTAACTTGTCATGTATTATTATTATTATTATTAGATAGATAGATTACGATTGTGGCGTAGCATGTGAAGTAGTGACGAAGGTTGTGACTAACCTTGTCTTTAATATGGAATATTATGGTATGTAAAGGATCTGAGGGTAAATGTTTGAGATAGGGTGTCTATTAGACGATATAACATTATGTCATGTACCATTACTATGGGATTTTGATTAGACTAAGCATCCTTAGCTCGGTGTGATAGCAATTCCGTGATGTTCCACTTAGGCGATGACGGTTACCATTGGGTTTTAGTGGGTAGTCTCAGAAAACACAGCATCTTATTTACCGTCGTGAGTGCCTCTTAACCGAACAACTGGTTCGGTTAAGAGGTACTCACTTTCTTAATCGGGGAATATCCATAGAGAATAAACTAGACCGACAAAATATGTAATAAATAGTTAGCTTCAGTTGGACGAATTTATGATTGGAGAAAATTATGAGGTAGGAAGTTTAAAGTATTAGAAGTTTTGTAAGATATTATTTACCAATATTTTTGAATATTGATAATTGAGAATTATCAAAATTAATTCATTAAATCAGATAAGAAAGTTGATTAGTTACGGCTAAATATTTCTTCTAAATAAATTGAGTTTTTTATTCCTTTAATAAATCAGTCATTTCCTAAGGAAATTTTAAGTCATCAGTCATTCCTGTAACAAAATTCGAAAGTGTCAGAAAGAGTTATACTCTTATTTATTTGCAAAGTATAAAGTACTTTAAAGTGCATCATATGGTACTTGGTATTTATTTTTATTATAAAATGAATTAGATATAATATATTTAATTATTTTTCATGCTTTTTTTCATAAATTTATAGCAATATGGATAAAGTATACTATTTTTTATCCATATTTCTAATGAGCGACCACTTATCAATTAGGTGACCGTTTGTTTATTTGCCACAATGTCCAATAAACAATAATGAGAAAAGGTTATTTAGAGTTGTATTATTTTTTTATTGTTTTATAAAAATCCATTGAAGATATCTCGAGTCTTGCTACCAATTGTTTTTGATGAAGTAATAACTTATTCAATTTAATAATTAAAATATCTATTAATGTCATTCGATAAAAACAAAAATTAAATTTATCTTATTAAAAAGCATCGACTTTCGTACATAACTAGACCTGAAAAAGTTTTTCAAATAAGAGGCCGGTGTCTATAAAATTTTGTGTGCTTTGATTTATTATTCATGATCATTAAATTCATTTATTATTCCATGAACATAAAACGTTAGAAAGCTATATCTTGTTGGAAATTTTAATGCTATTTATTAAAATTTGCATAAGAAAAAACATTTTTAACGCAATTTTAAGTTATTGTAGTCACAAAGAGAGTTCGGTGACTCAAGACAATATTATGTTAATTTATGCAAAATTCTGGGTTATTTTGATAAGATGTTATATACATTAAGAATATAAACATACAAATATGTAACCTGACAACTTTAACCTCTTTTATTATTAGGAAACGTCATCATTAATCGTAAAATTCTATGATAAATTAAATCAAATTTTGTTAACATCTTTATATATTTGATTTCTGTCTTTTAATATCTCATCGCGGAACTCAAATTAATCGTGCAGGCTAGAAGAAATACGCACGTTAGAAAAGTTACCTATATATTTGTTTTCTACATTTATTAATCAGAACTGTGGTAAACTTTTAAAGATGTCACCTTAGTGTCTGAATAAAAAAAATAAACAATAATAACCATCATAAGTAATAACATTTAGTTGTGATTCATAACTGAATAAATAGTCAGTACAGATACGGGGATTACGGGTTGATTCTAAATTGAATACCTACTACCAATGAAAACCAAATAATATTGAAATACATTGTATGATCAAGTAGATTTAATGTGTAAATGAACACAAATATCCAGTGTATTGTTCATAAATCATAATTGTAATACTCTCGATTTTGATTAACTTAATTGTTACAGTTAACAATAAAACTTGTATAAAAGAATATACATACTAAATAAGTAAATAATATAATATACCACTTAATCAACCAAACTATTACATTATATCGATATTGTAATCTTCTCAAAATCAATTCCTAACGGTGAAAAACCTGATTTCTAAATGATGACGAAATTTTAAAATTTTTCTTAAAAAAGAGATACAAATAAGTAGTACATGATGGGATGGTTCATAATAGGTACAATTATTTTGTAATTTATTCTAATATATACTTTATCTTAGAAATTAGCACTCGTTTTGTCCTGCCTAAACTCATTTAAATTCAACTCCTAAAATAGGTAGGCACTATTCAAAAATATAATGAATGTTGTTTTTTTTTATTAAACAATTAAATTTGAAGCTAAATAACTTTTATGTTCATCAATCATCCATAATACATCACAATTCTACAAAACAGATTAAATCATTTTGTAGAAAAGTTTTTTTTTTACATTTCAAACTAGGGTATAACTTTTATAATTTGTTGATTCTCCACAGAAAACTGTCAAAAATATATTTCGAATCTTAACGGACAATTGCCAATTCGACTCCTAACCAAATAGGTTTGCTTCTAGTTTCTATTTAAATTTATTCTTTCTGTTTTTATCTATACTATGTATTACACTATAGATTTTGTTACTTTAATTATTGAATATATTTAGAACGTTAAATTTAATTAAAATATTTATCTCCATATTTCAATTTTTGTTGTTATTATATTCAGGACAAAGAAATGTGTCTATATTTCTTTGTCCTAAATAAAAAACAGTGTGATTATTGAAGTATCATTTGATGGTGAAAAAAAACAATTTAATATTTGTACATTAATTTATTTTTATATATTAGTGTATTATTTGGTTAGGTTATATAGGTTAGTTTATATATACATAAAATATGTAATATCTGAATATATTTTTATATCTGTCTAACAATTATATTGTATTATATATGAAATGTTTTTCTCTGGTATCTAATTTGGCATCATATCCACATCTACAAAGTAAAAGTTGTTATCGATACTGGTCTTATCAATCAGATTATAATCTTTAAGGACGTATCTATCCCACCGAGTTTTCATGTCGCAAACTCGCTTCTTGTGATAGATAACAACATCTAAAAATTTCATATTTGGGGTAAAGACGTTATTAATATCAATATGGCGATCGAGTGGGAAACCAAGAGGCATTTTATCGATCAGCGCTAGATGTAAAATCGACGTAATAATCTTTTCGTCTATCATTCAGGATGGAAAGAGAATTCTCGACCGGTTTAAATTGTGTGACGAGACTACGTACAACATCGTCTTCATACCACCAACACGACCTCTGGTAACAAAAGGCTAGACGGGAAACCAGTGTGGTAGTTTCTAAGATCCATTCTATTTAAGAGGTTCTCTACTTCTGTAATCCGCGTCCACCTTGTCCCATAGGTCGTGCGTCATTAAACGGTCACCGACAAAATTGTGCATATCGGTGTATTTTCTTACAACAGTGTTCTTGCCCTTGTGCAATTTGTAATGAATGAGTCAAGTTCCACGAAGTTGACTCGGTTAATATTTAAATCAAAGTGGTGACCTAAGTGATCGTCTTTGGGTCCTAAGAAAATCCTAACAAAGGCTTCATTATAGTTCTAAGATTCGATATCAAGCACAACTTTGAAAGGCTGGTGGTTTGGACGACGTTTTCGTACTAAGAAGGTCAAGTCAGGCTTAGCTTTCAGAATTTCATCTTGATTGAGGGTAACAGCAGTAGTTATATCCATTAGATAATGAAAAAAAAAACTAAGAATGTTTATATACTATATACGGAGAAATATTTTAAATGTAAATACTTTGAATTTAAACTCTACAATCGGACAATTATAATATTTCCATATTTTTTAAGTTTTATCTATTGTTTATATACGGAAAATACCTAATAGATATGGGCGGGTGTTGTTGACCTTATTAATAATTGTAGTTTGAGATTTTGTTAGCTATATAAATTATCAGGTTTTATATAAACATAGTTATTTGTAATTAGTTGGCCACCTTTTGCAGGCAGAATCTCTACAACAATCCCAACAACATTTGTTTTATGTCTTTTTAAAATTAATAGTTTTAAAAATTTAAGTTTTCCCATAGAAAAATTATTTGTTGCTCTGAACTGGAATTAACCCTGAGCGTTACCTATAAGATAAATAACTAATAATAAAATATTAATGAACTTTTTTTTAACTTTACTATAAATGAAAAAACTTTTTTCACTTTATTTATACGTCAAAAAAATATATTTTATATTTATGCGACTACTTAGGACTAGTTTTGGAACTTAATGAAGACGTGCCTAACCTAAGAAAAAACGTGCCAAGAAAAATAAATAACGTCAAAGCATTGTTATCGTAGTATTGTTCCTATTGATTCTGATGTGTTAGTGAATGAACTAGGAATTTTGATTAAGAAAGGGCCACAAAGAATGTAAAGATAAAACAAAAATATCATATATATGACACGTTCTGATTACTTTTAGACACAAATAAATTAAATCGAGATCTACCAAAACAATTAAATAGGAAATTATTGAATTTAACATTAAGAGGATTTATGTCGTTCTCATGATCCCTTTTAGTGTTACTACTTTTGGTTTATTTTTTTTTTATTCTTTATTTTTTGTAAGGGCTTTTACACTGAGATGTATATGTCAGCCCTATTGTATCTTATATAACAATTAACAAAAACCTTAAAACCAAACAACAGATAATATTATAAAGAAGTACAAATGCATTAATCAAATATTATAAAGTAATCTAAATAAATTATACGCTTGTTCGGAGTTTGGATGAGCCAAAATATTATGAAATACATTCAAATTTATTCTGTTTAAACCCAAGGATGTAATAAATGCTTGCCTAGCCGGTTCGTGCTGAGCAACAAAATGTGTTTTTAAACTTTAATTTGATTTGATTTGATTTGATTTGATTTGATTTGATTTGATTTGATTTGATTTGATTTGATTTGATTTGATTTGATTTGATTTGATTTGATTTGATTTGATTTGATTTGATTTGATTTGATTTGATTTGATTTGATTTGATTTGATTTGATTTGATTTGATTTGATTTGATTTGATTTGATTTGATTTGATTTGATTTGATTTGATTTGATTTGATTTGATTTGATTTGATTTGATTTGATTTGATTTGATTTGATTTGATTTGATTTGATTTGATTTAATTTAATTTAATTTAATTTAATTTAATTTAATTTAATTTAATTTAATTTAATTTAATGAGCTTTGATTAAACGATCGACTTTTGTTATTCAATTAGAAAAACCAATCAATGTTGGCGAAGTATTCAGGTATATTATTCATGAATTTCATCTCGACACAAAGATAAACAAATAGCATTCTTCGCAACAGACCCGTTTGTATTCAAAGTCCAATTTATTTATTAATGATTTTAGATTTAAAACGTTTTCTATTTTGTTTATTTATGAAAGCATATATTTTGTACGATTTTTGGTTGTTTTAATTACTTTTTATATAGTTAAAAATAAGACAACATCAACAATATTTTTCATACTAATTATTAATTAATACCTATATTAATGCTTAAAGTATAAATTTGTACCTATTAGAGAAGTATGAAATTAGGCACATTTTAATTTTATGTATAAAAGGGAAAAAAATAAAGTAGTTTTATATAATAAATAATAAGTACATAGGAAAAATATAAAAAAAACAGAACACCACGATAAAATTTGAATTAAGGAAAATAAAGGAAAGGAACATTTCGTGTACGAAAGTCAAAACACGTAGCGTAGAATAATTTATAAAAAATATACATAGTTTGGAAACACTCAAATAATTCCTACTTATGGATGTACCGGTTTCGGCTCCACACTAAATTATTTAAGACTTTGTGAATGACTTTTGGAAGCTCACTTTTTTCGAACTTAGCACACTTAATTCAGTACACAACAACTAAATTTATATCGTAGTTTAGTGTACTTCCAGTGCTACTGTGTTAGATACTAGATACTCTAGATATTATAGCTGCACTCTTTTCAATAACCTTACCAGAAAAAGATATGGTAAGATAAAAAGAACAGATAAACTTTAAGTAACGGTCGCATAATAATGGCGACGTCACTACCACGGGTAATAATAACCTTTTATTAAGTATTTAAGTAGAGTATCAAAAACCTAATTATTTGCAGGCTTTAAAAAGGGTTGTTTGAAATACCGTCCTTTGCGTAATTGTAAAGCCTACGCAACTGTAAGCTCTTCTTGAAGATAATGAAAACGGCTATTTAATATCTTTCAAATGATTTTTTAAACCTTTTTATATTTAATCTGTAAATTTGTTTGTTTTCGTTATTGATATTGTTTCTGAAAATATTTATTACATCAAAAGAAATTAGGAATTTATAACATTATTTGTTATTTAGTATATATATTTTTTTATACTATCTAGGTCAATGCTTGACTACAATCCACCTAATGGAAAATGGAATGTAGTCATAGGTGGTAAGGCGCATTAACCTAGCAACCTATTCACTCTTCTCTTGAAGACACCCACATTGTATACTGCTGGAAATACCGACGCAGGCAAATTGTTCCAGTCCTTCGCTGTACGCACTAAAAAAGACGAAGCATAGCGCACAGATGGAATGTCCACAACGTTAGTATGGATACCTGACGTGCGTCGGGACGTCCGATGATGGAACGGGGAGGGGGGAATTAAATCGTGTAATTCCTGCGCACTCTCAACAAAATGTATCCTATAGAATACTGAGAAGCTAGCAATTCTACGCCTGTGGTCAAGACTGTGGAGGTTGGCGTCAACAAAATCAGAGTCGCCAATAAGCCTCTTTGCTCGCCTCTCAATTGACTTCAGAACCGCAAGATGAGTCTTTGCGGCACCAGCAAATATGTGACCACAGTACTCCACACACGACCGGATCTGTACTTTGTATAATACAAGTAGCTGTCCCGGTGTAAAGTACTGTCGGACCTCCGCAAAACGGCAGGCTTTCCTGCAGCTGCAAGAGCAGCTCTGGACTCAATGTACCGCCCAAAGTTGGAGGTTCGAGGAATTCTCAAAGCCTAACAACTGAATCCGGTCACTGTATTTCAAGGATACATTTTGGAAAGTAGGAGCCAAGGTGAAATGACTCCTTTTGGCGGTGGACAGACACGTCTGCGTTTTGGTGACGTTGAATTTGACAAGATTGGCATTGCCCCATGCGGAGACTGCCTGAAGATTGTCATCCAAACGTTGCATCATGGCTTCTTTTTCAGACTGTACTTCATCTCTACTAGCCTTAGTACTTGGTAGATATCTTTCTACAACTGTACTGTCGTCTGCATACCAATAGATACCGGGCTTCAGCAGATTGCTAATGTGCAGCAGAAAAAGAGTTTAGAAAGAACGGACCCTATACACACCGGCATTTATTGTCAAGGGTTTCGAAGAACATTCAAAAGGAATGAAGTACTCCATTGTCTGATGCACCACGCTGGTTATAGTATTCGCGCAACTTGACGGATCCAAAGAAGAGAAGCAGAACTGCCGCCAAGGATAACACTTGTAATGCCATACTCGCCTAACACCATGTGGTTCAAGAGCAGGTGGGGAAAATGTAAATACAGATTTTACTAGACAGTAATCGGAGGTTCTCAAGGGGTAGGTGACCTCTACACAATACCCATCCGGATCAGTTATCAGCCGAAGGTCCAGGCAATTGGCTGTATGGCCTACTATATCTGGTACCCTCGTCGCTTGCCACGCCAGCTGAAAGAGGTCCAAGGACAGCGCAAAGTTCCACGCTTCTCTTCCAGCATGGTCGGTTTTCTGGTACGGGAACAGTCAGCCCTAATGACAGGCATAAATTCGCCCAGAAAGACGAGATGCGCTGACGGCTATTGATGCAGAACCACTTAAGCAGCCTCAACCCAAAACAAAAACCCAAAAGGAAGTGAAAGTGACGGAGACGCTGGATACTGAGATCTTTCCGCGCATACACAGACTCCGGCACGAGAGCAAATTTTGTGCTCCAAAGTATAACCGGGATAATCCAGGTGCGACGCGCTCTGAGGGCATTGGCTCCCCTGAAAAAGAACAGGTACGTCTGCTCTGTCTCCAGGTGGTGATGGACAGGTAAGATATTAGAGTGCAAGCCCCTTATATTACTGAGGTGCACTTTTTTTTTATTGTCATCTTAATATATTTTTTTAAAGAAAAAAAAAAACTAGGAGGCTAGCTTGGAGACTGGGGGGACGCCCAAATCCCCTCAGGGATCGCCATCGGGCCTACACATTTGGTCGCCAACCAGCACGATAGAACCACCCTGGGATTTTTCGCAGTTGGCGGGGCATCCTTTCGTGGGTGGATAACCCAACTATACGCGGGCGGCCAGCGAAAAGCCGTTGCTGATCCCGCTACCTAGACACCCGACAAAACAAACACCAACTCGACGTCAAACCGGTTCGCCAAGGCATCGCAGTTGTTCAGACCCATTTCCCTTAAACGGCTTTATCGAGTTATGCGTCGGAACACGACTGGGTCGCTTTGCAGTACGACTTTGCCCGATGAGTTACCACTCAATAATATATTAATGTGTATGTACTAAATTACATAAAGTTATTAATAGATAGAGTATGTATTTTATAATTAATACATCTAGTAATGAAATAAAAAAAAAAAATAAGCCTAAAGTTTAATATGCCTTATTACAACCTATTAGATGTTTAAAATTATCATAAATCGATTCACTAAAGTAGAAAAAAATATTAAAAATATTAAAGCTGTAATTTTTATTGTTGAATTTGCGGCATCTTTTAACAACGTTATTGAGTAACTAATTACCAATATACAGTGATAAAATTTTCTTTTTTTAAGATTTATAACGTATAATTTGTAAGGTCAAATCTTTAGTAGTAGTATTATGGGATACTTTCCATCCCATCATAACCGGTATACGGTACATCATATACGGTAAGCTCCAGTGAAAGCACTCAAGCTCAATACAAAGTAAACGATATTAAGGAGACTCGAGAATACAATGTCAAATTCAATCGTTGTGGAAATAAAACAATAACAAAAGAAGACAATGCAATACCCTACGATACTTTTGCATCGATGTTTCTTAAGGGATCGAAAGCACTGTATCCTTTGTCAATAAAACCTTTGTTGTGCCATGTCCCACCCTGGTCATGATATGTTTTTGTCGTTATCAGAGCTCTACAATTCTTACGGTATTAGGATGAAGGTGCAAATATATTGCAATTAATATACAGTGATTGCAATTCTACGTTTACATTGGTCCTACAGTTACAAAATCCTTACAAAATCATATTAATTACACAAAATCTGTACCAACCATAAAAAAACCAGTTGCAATCTTAAACTCTAAATTCCAATGTATCGCCATAAAAATATAACGAAGCATTGGATAACAAAAACAACAGAAAAGCACAACAAAATTCTTAAAGATGTTTGTATCGTATTGATTATCCAAAGCATTATCAACAGTTCTGTAAAATAAACTTTTCTTTAAAACATTGAAAAAATTTGTTTTGTTAAACTATAAAACATAACAATATATAAAACCAGACTTAAAATTATATAGAAATATTGTATTGTTTTTATTTTATACTTAGTTATTTATATTACGATTGTATGTTAAAGGTTACACATACACATAATGATAATATTTTACAAATATTATTTAATTTAACCATATTTGTTTTAAGTGGCTTGTGTCGGTTATTGCTGTCGAATTCAAAAAGTGATGTTTTTATTAAATTAATAGTTTATTACTTTATACTGGTTATATTCTCAATTATATTTAACAGCGGTTGAGAGTAAAGAGAAAAGCTACTTTTCACCGCAGAATTTATGAGTATGAAACAATGCTGCGTTAACCCACAACTGAATTAATAATTGTGAAAGCCCTAAATATTTTCAACTTGTGTGCTTTTCAGATAATTGTAAATTTTTATTACATAAATTATTTTTAGACGTATTTGGATCATATTGTAATTATAGAATGCGGAATAAGCTTCTTGGAGAGGTTTTCACAAGAGAATCCCGTATGGGGTTATTTAATATGGGGGGTAACCATCTCCGTTGGTGACGCAGGCATCCATAGGCTATGGCAACCGCTTACCATCCAGGTAGGTCATATACCTGTTTGCCATCTTTGTGGTTTAAAAATATATATATAACAAGACGTTATCTAATTTTCTGGCAAAACTGGAAATGTATAGAGATGTAAAAAATTAAATTAACCTTTATTTTTTATCATTTAACTATGTTGTTATCTAATTCAATTATGTCTCATTTTTATTAGATTTACAGTCACTGATATCGTTAAAGTATTATTGTACTGAGAGACACTGAAGAAGAGGAATGACAAGAAAAATATAAAATTGCATTCAAATACAATACTTCATACTTTCCTGACAAAAATGTGAAGTCAATGATATTAACACGTTGTTATATTTAAAAAAATATTAATAACAAACAACACTGAATTTTATATTAATTTACATAATAATTCACAAGTCATTAGTGTAGTCCAAATACGTAATGTGTGTTATTGTTAAGACAAATATAATTTAATAATAATTTTAAGTAAAACTACTAGTGACATTCTATCGTAAGCCCGAGTGATTGAAACAGAGAAATATTGTCCAAAGAGCAGTGGCGTAACTATACCATATTTTTTTACCAACAATACCAATTACCAACAATATTTTTTTATTTTAAAATACTTATTTATACACTTTTACTTCTAAAAGTACAATAATAAATCACTATGTTAAGTAGATACCTACATTTAAGCTTTATAATTATACTTAGGTACTTACTTGACTGTCTAATTTTTAAAGTACAGTCAGCATCTAATAGATATGGGCACATAGAGTAGTCAAAATGATGTTCACACAAGGTGTTCAAAATATAATATGCTAATTATTAAAATTCCTTCCCCCGGACTTTCCGTTCAGCAAAAGTGGTAATAACATCATCGAAGTTCAAATTTCGGGCCATAGAATTTTCGAGGGATAGAATAGCCAAGTTGCTTAACCCATTGAATTTCTTAAACTCTCGTCCCATTGAATTTCTTAAATAAGTTTTTATCAAATTCAGTTTTGAAACCGATCGCTCGGCATTAGCCGTAGTCGCAGGAATGCATGGTGAGAAATAATAGAAATGCAGTGCACCTCCAGGAAAGCTTGAAGATATAAAATGATTTTTTATTATTAATAGTCAGCAAGTTCTCTCATAGAAGATGATGTTTCTATTTCGTGTCTAAAAGAAGATCGAAAACTGAGAATTTCCCTGGAAAACGCGTAAATAAATCAGTATTGTTCAAATTTTGCAAAGTGGCAGGTTGCAAGACACTGAAATTGGAAACAATTTCATTCATTCCAACGAAACGCGATTTCAGTTGATTGATGATTATGTCTAATACACGATAGAATACGTTCACTTTAAACAAGCTTTCAGGATTTTGGAGACGTTTACCTTCACAAATTTCATGAAAATGTCGTTTCACTTTTCTCTGACGAGTTTTAGAAAATTCAGGGCTTATAGGCCATTTCACTGCAATACTATTTCCTTCCATTTTTAAATCTTCAAATTCATGTCGATACTTTTCAAGTTGTTCTGACAGACTTGCAAACGCTTTGAAGCATTTGAAAGATCGATGGCTTTAGAAGTCGCGTCTATAGTTTGTAAGACTTTGCATTGGAAAACCAACAACATAATAAAATTGTAGTTTTCTATCTTCTTCTTCAGCAAGATAGCTTCATTTCTCTCGTCTGTTTTGGAATTTAATAAAATAGTTTTTGTAAGTGCTTTTGAATATCAACAAACCGAACTTTTAAAGTAGACATGGCATCAAAGCGTCCTGCCCATCTAGTTGGATTCATTGATTTTATGTTACTGAAATTGATGATACTCCGGTTTCTAATTTACTGTCAGAAAACTAGATAATATATTCCATCGTTTAATACTACGGCCAAAAAAAAATAAAACTTTGTTGCACAGTTTCGAATAATCTTTGTATTTCTATGACCTTTATTACTGCATCATTTACCACAAATTCTTTGAATTTCTAATACATTTTTAACTTGTTTATTATGCAACTGAGTAGGTAATAGAAATAAATCAAAGATAGAACTTTTTTTTACTAAACATGTATGATAAATAATAAATGTTGGGAGTTGGGATTCTCCTCTGATCGGGGGCCCCTTCCGGCTGGGGGCCCGTGGCATTTTGCCGGCTTGCCACCCTGTAGTTACGCCACTGCCAAAGAGATTCAAGTATACTTCGATTGTGTGCTGATCATTCAATTGGTCGCTGTGGGCTTCATAGCTTTTAACTGAATTTATATTTAAGAGGCGCATAAAATAAATAAAAGCAACTGACGTAAAACATTTTGATATGTTTTAATTATTTAACCGATTCGTTTGTCGAGTGGTTACGCAGACGTATCGCGGCGCAATGGGGCTCGGGTTCGATCCTGACAGGGGCGAGCATCTGAGTGATGAGCAAATATGTCTGTATTTCTGGGTTTGGTTTATTAAATATATTCGCAATATTTATAATGTATATTTCTATGTATTTGTATCGTTGTCTTAACACAAGCAAATAATTTGCTTTACTTAGGGGTTAGATTAATTTGTGTAATTTGTCCTGTTATATTATTATTGTAAAACTGTGTTTCCAATAAACAATGTGGTTGGTGTCTGTTTGTTAACCGAGTTTTCTGAAAAAAATCTGATAAATCATCAGATGTATATCGATCAATTGATATAATAATAAATCTGAAAATATATATAAGCATATTATTATAATATATTTTAATATTTTCAACGTGAAAGTCGCATTCTTTTTCTTTCTTTAACGCAACAACAAAACATTCTATCGCGCAGTTGATAGAGATAGAATGTTTAGGGTTCATCATTTATGAACCCTAAAAGATTTTATGAATCTTTTAGGGTTCATAAAATCTTTTAGGGTTTTATGAACCCTATTTAACTATCTTTTAGGGTTCATAAAATCACTCAGCTACATTTTTGACGCCGCCAGGGTGTGTCCAGAGTCAGGATCAATATATTAGCTCTGCAATGTATTTCATTGTAAAGCTAATAATTTGATAATGTGTCCAGAGAAAATTTTAACTCCAATTCTCAATACAACATACGATGCAAGAACAAGAGTTCTAAAGAGTAATTAATAAATTATTAGTAAGAAGGCAATACAAAATATACTGACATGATATATTTCTGTGCTGCGCGACTGATAATAATCGTATATAGATAGTAAGGAATTTTTCATTTTCATACATAACCATTGCATACAAAAATGCAATTTACTTTGATTACCAATTTGATATAGTCTTATCTTAGTTGTGTGACCTATCTTAGTTTCATATTTTAATCAACGTTTCTTAATTTCATTATAATCTTTTAGAACAAAACTTGTAATGAATATATTTAAATAAAATCTTACACAATTTGCCATTTATCGACCACTTCATTTCTTGAAATTTTGGCGTTTCAGTATAGTGCCGGAGCGAGCTAACACTTGGAAACCTGAACGTAATTCTAAAATATTTTGACTAGAACTTCGTTAGATTTTCGTCAGAAATACAAGCATATTTCATAATTTGTAATGAACCTAACTTTTAATGAGCGCAGACGTGTCTAGTACTTGTTAACTCAATCAACTTTGTTGAAATTATAATAAGCACCTGGATAATATGAAATATATAAATAAATAACTTGATTTATTTTTGAAGACTGGACCAAGTTAATCGCAATCCAAATGAAAAATGAGGAAGAAATATGAAAATGAGATCCTCATTTTTCATGTAAAAAACTTAAAGTCCTTTAAAAAACTAAAGTCAAGTAAAAAACTTAAAAAAGATAAATGCTATTGATTCTTAATCACAGACTTTTTAAATTAGTGTTAAGCTCAGAGAATCAAACATAAACTGCTTTATAATTGACCTATAGTTCCAAATACCTAAGTGTTGAGTTAGTTTTTAGAAAATCGTATTTATTCGGCAATTGCTACTGAATCGCTGAAATATAAACTACGCGGTACTGTAGTTATTCAAAACATCCTGATTTAATGAAGTTAACATAAATCCTTATGAACTAAACAGAATACAAAACGATAGCGTGAAAGTCGAACAATCGAGAATACTATTCTATATTGCAATCAATAAATATGATAATATCAATTTTCTTTTGCATGTAGTTCTGTAATGAAGTCTGTTTTTTGCCAAATATCATGATTATGCATTAACTTCTCTCATCATATTGCTGATAATGGCGTTCTGTTACAACTTACTTAACTAACAATATTTAAACAATGCCTTGTTATCACTGAACCATAATATAATTATAATGAGAAAAAAAACCTTGTAAGTAACATGAACAATAATGCGGTAAAACTAGAATAGTAGAATGTACAATTACGTACACATATATATACAAGAGATCTTGAATATTAGATATTTCTGTAATTAAACAGAGGTTAATTTTAAAACCAAATTAAAAAATTACACTCGGTTAATGATACTTATCAAGTGTCGCTAAATTTTTAATTATTTATTTCAATTAATTGCAATAATAATCTGTCCTAATATCTCTCCTAATTCCTATCTAGCATATATCTAATATTACAATTAGAAACATTGTATATGCACTATAATTAACAATGGAAAGAAAATAAAAACTGAAAAAATTAAGCTCTTTGGTATGCGGAAGGAAATATGCAAATACGCTTCGTGCGTTTTAAGAAAAGCTTCACATTTTGAACCTCCCTTTAAAGGGAATATTCTAATTCTATTTAAGAACGACGTCTCAAGTGAACATTTCTGATTTAATGCTTTTGCATTAAATGTATGAATGTATGTATATATGCCATTTACATGTTTTTGTTGCATTTTAAATCCTATTAGATTTTAACATACTATGAAAAAAAAGGTGTAAATTCAGAAATAATGTAACTAACAATTAAAATATTGTTTTGATGTTATTAAATATATATATGATATTTTTTGTTATCATATATATTTGATAACTTGTGATATTTTTTGTTATCATATATATTTGATAACTTGTGATATTTTTTGGAAATCAAAATATATTTTATAAAGTTTTTTTTTTTAAAGCTGTGGTCAGGTAGTTAGTGGTCCTGCTGATAAACTGAAGGTAGTGGGTTCGGTTTCCTCTCGAGACAGTTGTTTGTGTGATTCACAGATTATTGTATCAAGTCTGGATGGGTGTTCTTTGTATCCGTTATTTCTGTTTGTAAAACCACCCGGTGACAGAGAGATTGATTAAGGAAGTTGCTTTTAAAAAAAATGTATATAAAAAATATCCATAATTATCACCCTTCACCCATCTATTATCATTTAACTTTAGCTTTAGCGAGGTGTTTAGTTCAAGGTATGTTCTAGAGAGACTACACAAACTTGACTCACCTAATAGAGTACTATTTAATCCTATTAGTATTCAGCTGCAACTTTGAACTGATACATCCACCGGAGTGTCTTCAATGCATTGACTGATTAATTGTTATAGAACGTTTATTTCGAATTCCCTTAAAGTTACAAGTTTTTATCTATTTTAACTATTTTTTGATGAGTATTACCAGAAAAAGAATTCTCAATATGAGAAAAAAGTTTCCTCTGAAAAATTCTTCGTTCGTTTTTTGTTTTTGTTTTGTTTTTAATACAAAATTGTCGTTACTTTTACATTTTTTATTACTATTATATCAATTCCATCAAATAACTTAACACCTTCGGTTCTCATGCATGTGTGTGTACTTTTACTTTTTACATCCAATATGTTTAATAACTATGAGTGTAACCACTCATGTGTGTGTAATTTTACTTCTCATATCCAATATGTTTGAGTGGTTAGCTACAGTTATAAAATAAATTCACAGTCCAAATATCTGTAATATTTGGACAATAAATATATATTTTATTGAATGACAATATATTAGATCAATTTCAGGGATAGTTATGCACAAAATGAGGTCTTGTTCTGCACCGATTAACCAATCAATAAATAATATCTAAATACAAATGCATCCTTAATAATATTTCTAATCAGCCGATCGCTATATAAGTGCATATAAAAATGGACATAATACATACATCTCATACACGTGTATTTTTTTTTAATTATACTGCATCAGCAACTTTGCGATAGAAAAGTTTATAGTTTCGAAATAAATGAACTGAACGCACAAGTCGTTCACATTTTTGTAAAACTGGAGATATACACAATACACTGGAATAACGAAGTATAACTTTGTATAAAAATAATTTTATACAGGCAAAGTGGTCTCGAAATGAAATAAGACATATAATTAGTCAAAAAAGGTGTATTTAATAGAGAAATAATAAAAATTTACTCTAGAATGAAAAGAAGTGACTCTATAATTATAACTAAATTTTTAAGAAATTACTCTCAATAATGGTGTTGTGTATGTTCATGCATAATTAGTACCTGTCTAATTAATATTGTCTAATTATATGAATATTTAGATATTTAAATATATTTATCCCTTCTCACCTAAAAAGTCACATATTTAAATTCAACCCTCCATCCCTAAATTCAACAAGCAGTTATTTACATTTAATATACTGTATACATTCGTAAAACAATTAAAAATGTATAGTAGAGTAATGTTTATCGGTTCATTAATTTTTTCGTAATAATAACCTCCATTTTTAATATGCTTATTATTATTCATACGATACAGCACTCTGTTGAAATATTAATTGTAAAGTACACATTAGTAAAGTTTTTATCACAGTCTTTGTTCAAAATATAACAGACACCATAAGCTGATTATATAATCTAGAGTTGGGGTTCCTTTGCCAGCGCGGTAAAAAGTTTTTAGGTGAAAGCTCGGGTTTTGTTTTTAATGATTATACTTGCAGATAATATTCATTTTTATGATAAAAGGTAACGAATATTAATAATTCAATTCAGTATCCCGGGGCGTCACGGTTAGTGCGAAAGCGATCCCGCGGCTTCCCATTAAGGCGATGAGGTCAACCGCTGGTGGTTAGTGGGTAACCTTCAAAATGGCAGCATCTCCTATACTTAGGGTTGCCAACCATACTTTATATTAAAGTATTATTGTTTCGTTTTAAAGAAATGGTCAAAAAACTGAATCTCCCATAGACTTAAGCTTAACTGAACCTGCGCGCCCTCGCCAATCGTTACTCTTAACCTGTTCGGTGCAACATCTTCATTGGAAGTCCTTAGGCGCAGTATGGACCGACTTTAGTAGCATAAAAAAGGGGGAGGGCGCTCAGCTCAAATCCCGCAGCGCATTGTGGCGGATCCTAGTACTTTATACTTTTGCATGCAAATAAAGTATGTGAAAATACTTCATTTCCGACTTTACTACGATGCAATAAAACACTCATTATGGGATTTATGGGTGTTTATTTAACTATTTAGCATATGAGTTAGAACAGCTGATCAAAGCGATTTATATCATTCAGTCAGTCAAATGTCAATGGGAATCTGTCATCACCCAAAATCTATATATATAAAAATGAAGCCCGTTTTCCTTGGTCACGGCATCACCCGTGAATGGCTGGACCGATTTCACTAATTCTTTTTTTGTTGTATTTGTTATTATTAGGAGAAGGTTCTTACGGAAAAAAATATTAAGAAAATCTCTCAGAAATATTGAAAAATGTACATTTAATTTTGCATATTTTAAAAAACGCGAGTAACAAATGTCAATGTCATTCACAGCCATAGATTATATTGATGAAAGGGCATCGTATTGAGCTTAGTGTTTAAATAAAAATGCAAAGTTGTTCAATAGCGATTTGTAAAAATAATAGTGAAATTATTGAATCCTAAGAAATAAACACTATTATGTTTTTTATTTAATTAAAAAATAGTAAAGTCATTTTCAGGAATAGCGAGACCAGGGAATTATGGATTCATTTTTATATGGAGGATTCAGTTCAAATTGAATAGGTACTCATACCTAAGATAGGTCAGCTATACAAAATAAAGTAGTGCATCATTGCAACGCTAAGGCGGTACGAAGTTCGCCGAGTCAGCTAGTATTTAATAAAGTTATTAGTTTTTGTTCACTGTTTATTGATAGGAGCTTAAATTATATAACAAAAAAAATAAGATAAAAATTTTAAAAACCTCCGATACAAAAAGACCTCTAAAAAGAATAAATATAATATTATTATGCACTTATTAAAGTCGTTGCGTCGGGGGACCATTCAAACCATTTTACACTTGTATTATTAGGTATACTTATAAAAAAGTT